>OZ026527.1:24189777-25677277 GCA_964019695.1 Loripinus fragilis
GCTGTTGTTGTTGTTGAAGTTGTTGTTGTAGTAGATGTTGTTGTTGTTGTTGTAGTAGACGCTGATTGTGTTGTTGTTGTTGTTGTTGTTCTAGAGGTTAATGCGGTTTCAGATGTTATTGTTGTAGAAGTTTTTTGTTGTAAGTGTTGTTGTAATAAGAGTAGTAGTTGTAGTAGTAGTAGTAGTAGTAGATGTTGTTGTTGTAGATGTTGTTGTTGTTGTAGATGCTGTTGTTGTTGTAGATGCTGTTGTTGTTGTAGATGCTGTTGTTGTAATAGATGCTGTTGTTGTTGTATATGTTGTTGTTGTTGTAGATGCTGTTGTTGTTGTAGATGCTGTTGTTGTAGTAGATGTTGTTGTAGTAGATGCTGTTGTTGTTGTAGATGCTGTTGTTGTAGTAGATGTTGTTGTAGTAGATGTTGTTGTTGTAGATGTTGTTGTTGTAGATGCTGTTGTTGTAGATGCTGTTGTTGTTGTAGATGCTGTTGTTGAAGTAGATGCTGTTGTTGTTGTAGATGCTGTTGTTGTTGTAGTAGATGTTGTTGTAGATGCTGTTGTTGTTGTAGATGCTGTTGTTGTAGATGTTGTTGTTGTTGTAATAGATGTTGTTGTTGTAGATGCTGTTGTTGTAGTAGATGCTGTTGTTGTTGTTTTAGTAGATGCTGTTGTTGTTGTAGTAAATGTTGTTGTTGTAGATGCTGTTGTTGTTGTAGATGATGTTGTTGTTGTAGATGCTGTCGTTGTAGATGCTGTTTTTGTTTTAAAAGATGATGTTGTTGTTGTAGATGCTGTTGTTGTAGTATATGCTGTTGTTGTTGTAGTAGATGCTGTTGTTGTATATGCTGTTGTTGTTGTAGATGATGTTAGTGTTGTAGATGCTGTTGTTGTAGATGCTGTTGTTGTATAGATGCTGTTGTTCTTGTAGATGCTGTTCTTGTAGATGCTGTTGTTGTAGTAGATGCTTTTGTTGTAGTAGATGCTGTTGTTGTATATGCTGTTGTTGTTGTAAATGCTGTTGTTGTTGTAGATGTTGTTGTTGTTGTAGTAGATGTTGTTGTTGTAGATGCTGTTGTTGTAGATGATGTTGTTGTTGTAGATGCTGTTGTTGTTGTAGATGCTGTTGTTTTAGTATATGCTGTTGTTGTTGTAGATGCTGTTGTTGTTGTAGTAGATGTTGTTGTATATGCTGTTGTTGTTGTTGTATATGCTGTTGTTGTTGTTGTAGATGCTGTTGTTGTTGTAATAGATGATGTTGTTGTTGTAGATGCTGTTGTTGTAGTAGATGCTGTTGTTCTTGTAGATGCTGTTGTTGTAGATGCTGTTGTTGTAGTAGATGCTGTTGTTGTTGTTGTAGATGCTGTTTTTGTAGATGCTGTTGTTGTTGTAGATGCTGTTGTTGTTGTAGATGCTGTTGTTCTTGTAGATGCTGTTGTTCTTGTATCTACTCATTCACATCTGTTTCACTGTCTTCTTGTTCCATCTACTTTTCTTGTCTCTACTTATTCCCATCTGTTTCACTGTCTTCTTGTTCAATCTTCTCTTCTCGTCTCTACTTTTTTTAATCTCTTTCACTGTCTTCTTATTCAATCTTCTCTTCTTGTTTATACTTATTACCATCTGTTTCACTGTCTCCTTGTTCAATCTTATCTTCTTGTCTATACTTATTCCCATCTGTTTCACTGTCTCCTTGTCATCTTCTCTTCTTGTCTATACTCATTCACACCTGTTTCACTGTCTCCTTGTTCAATCTTCTCTCCTTGTGTCTACTTATTCCCACCTGTTTCACTGTCTCCTTGTTCAATCTTCTCTCCTTGTGTCTACTTATTCCCATCTGTTTCACTGTCTCCTTGTTCAATCTCCTCCCCTTGTCTCTACTCATTCACATCTATTTCACTGTCTTCTTGTTCAATCTACTCTTCTTGTTATACTAATTACCATCTGTTTTACTGTCTCCTTGTTCAATCTCCTCCCCTTGTCTCTACTCATTCACATCTATTTCACTGTCTTCTTGTTCAATCTTCTCTTCTCGTCTTTACTTTTTTAATCTCTTTCACTGTCTTCTTATTCAATCTTCTCTTCTTGTCTATACTCATTCCCGTCTATTTCACTGTCTTCTTGTTCAATCTTCTCTTCTTGTCTATACTTATTCCCATCTGTTTCAACGTCTTATTGTTCAATCTTCTCTTCTTGTCTCTACTTATCCCCATCTGCTTTACTGATATGTTGTTCCATTCACACTTCTTGTCTCTATTTACTCCCATCTGTTTCACTGTTTTCTTGTTCAATCTTCTCTTCTTGTATCTACTTATTCCCATCTGCTTCACTGTCTTCTTGTCCTATCTTTTTTTCTCGTCCCTACTTATTCCAATCTGTTTCACAGTTTTCTTGTTCCATATTCTCTCTTGTCTCTACTTATTCACATCTGTTTCATTATCTTCTTCTTCTATCTACTCTTCTTGTCTCTGCTTATTCCCATCTGTTTTACTATTTTCTTGTTCCATTCAAACTTCTTGTCTCCATTTATTCACATCTGTCTTACTTTCTTCATGTTCCATCCACTCTTCTTATCCCTTCTTTTTCCCATCTGTTTCACTGTCTTCTTGTTCCATCTTCTCTTCTTGTCTCTGCTTATTCCCATCTGATTCACTATTTTCTTGTTCCATTCAAACTTCTTGTCTCTATTTACTCCCATCTGCTTCACTGTTTTCTAGTTCTATCTACTTTTCTTGTCTTTACTTATTCCCATCTGCTTCACTGTCTAGTCTATCTTCTTCTCTGTCCCTACTTTTTTCCATCTGATTCACTATTTTCTTGTTCCATGTACACTTCTTGTCTCTATTTATTCGCATCTGTCTTACTGTCTTCTTGTTCCATCTCCTCCTCTAGTCTACTTATTTCCATCTGTTTCACTGTTTTCTTTTTCCATCTACCTTTCTTATCACTACTTATTCCCATCTGTTTCACTGTTTTCTTATTCCATCTACTTTTATGGTCTCTACTTTTTCCCGGTAACATCTCTGTTCTCATGTTCCTCACACCTCTTACCTCTACTCATCCCATATATTCTCCTGTTTACTCTTCTCGTCAGGTCTTCTTATAACTGGCTGCAATTCTGTCCTCATGTTCCATGTCCTCCTCTTGTCTACTTATTCCCATCTGTTTCACTGTTTTCTTTTCCCGTCCTTTTTATGGTCACTACTTATTCCCATTCTTTTTATTTTTTAATCAATAAGCTTTTTTCTTTACTTTCGTTTGCTCCAGTTTTTTTTTTTTTTTTTTTTTTTTTTTTTTGATTTTTGAATAATTTTGCCTTTTCTTTATTCTAGATGGATCCAGTTTTTAGTTCTTAATAACTAAGCACTTTCTTTATTCTAGATTGTTCCAGTGTTTTCCAGTGTTCCTGTTTTCCATTTTCTGTTCCTGCTGTCTGAACGCTGAGGCCCATAGTATTAGGTTTTGTTGATGGTACTAAAACGGTTGTATTGTGGAGTTATCTCTGTGAGAAGACTGGGTATAGTCTGGTCCATAGCGACATTCAGGTATGCACTTACCATATGAGACTGAACTGAAACGCCAGGGATACCAAGGTTAGTTCCTTAAGGACAGTAATAGAAATGGGACTGGATTGTTCCTGTGTTTAAGCTTTTAATCAATAAACTTTTTTTCTTCATTTTAGATTGTTCCAGTGTTGCTTTTCTAATTAATAAGCTTTGTATTCATTCTAGATTGTTCCAGCGTTGTTGGTTTTTTTTCATCATTTAGAATTTAGTTTTTAATCAATTGGCTTCTTCTTTATTCTAGATTGGCCAAGTGTTTTAATTAATCGTTAAGCTTTCTTTCTTCATTCTAGATTGTTCCAGTGTTGTTGTAGATGCTGTTGTTTTTGTAGATGCTGTTGTTTTAGTAGATGTTGTTGTTGTTGTAGATATTGTTGTTGTTGTAGATTCTGTTGTTGTAGTAGATGTTGTTGTTGATGCTGGTGTAGATGTTGTTGTTGTTGTTGTTGTTGTTGTTGTTGTTGTTGTTGTTGTTGTTGTTGTTGTTGTTGTTGTTGTTGTTGTTGTTGTTGTTGTTGTTGTTGTTGTTGTTGTTGCTGTTGTTGTTGTAGATGCTGTTGTTGTTGTAGATGCTGTTGTTGTTGTAGATGCTGTTGTTGTTGTTGTAGTAGATGATGATGTTGTAAATGTTGTTGTTGTTGTTGTTGATGTAGATGATGTTGTTGTAGTAGATGCTGTTGTTGTTGTAGATGCTGTTGTTGTTGTAGATGCTGATGTTGTTGTAGATGCTGTTGTTGTAGTAGATGCTGTTGTTGTTGTTGTAGAAGCTGTTCTTGTAGTAGATGTTGTTGTTGATGCTGTTGTAGATGCTGTTGTTGTTGTTGTTGTTGCAGATGCTGTTGTTGTAGTAGATGTTGTAGTAGATGCTGTTGTTGTTGTAGATGCTGTTGTTATTGTAGTAGATGATGTTGTTGTTGTTGTTGTTGTTGTTGTTGTTGTTGTTGTTGTTGTTGTTGTTGTTGTTGTTGTTGTTGTTGTTGTTGTTGTTGTTATTGTTGTTGTTGTTGTTGTTGTTGTTGTAGATGATGTTGTTGTAGTAGATGCTGTTGTTGTTGTAGATGCTGTTGTTGTTGTAGATGCTGATGTTGTTGTAGATGCTGTTGTTGTAGTAGATGCTGTTGTTGTTGTTGTAGAAGCTGTTCTTGTAGTAGATGTTGTTGTTGATGCTGTTGTAGATGCTGTTGTTGTTGTTGTTGTTGTTGCAGATGCTGTTGTTGTAGTAGATGTTGTAGTAGATGCTGTTGTTGTTGTAGATGCTGTTGTTATTGTAGTAGATGATGTTGTTGTTGTTGTTGTTGTTGTTGTTGTTGTTGTTGCTGCTGCTGCTGTTGTTGTTGTTGTTGTTGTTGTTGTTGTTGTTGTTGTTGTTGTTGTTGTTGTTGTTGTTGTTGTTGTTGTTGTTGTAGATGATGTTGTTGTTGTATATGCTGTTGTTGTTGTAGATGCTGTTGTTGTAGTAGATGCTGTTGTTGTTGTAGAAGCTGTTGTTGTAGTAGATGCTGTTGTTGTTGTAGATGCTGTTGTTGTTGTAGATGCTGATGTTGTTGTAGATGCTGTTGTTGTAGAAGCTGTTGTTGTAGTAGATGTTGTTGTTGATGCTGTTGTAGATGCTGTTGTTGTTGTTGTTACAGATGCTGATGTTGTAGTAGATGTTGTAGTAGATGCTGTTGTTGTAGTAGATGATGTTGTTGTTGTATATGCTGTTGGTGTTGGAGATGCTGTTGTTGTAGTAGATGCTGTTGTTCTTCTAGAAGCTGTTGTTGTAGTAGATGTTGTTGTTGATGCTGTTGTAGATGCTGTTGTTGTTGTTGTTGTTGTTTTTGTTGTTGTTGCAGATGCTGTTGTTGTAGTAGATGTTGTAGTAGATGCTGTTGTTGTTGTAGATGCTGATGTTGTTGTAGATGCTGTTGTTGTAGTAGATGCTGTTGTTGTTGTTGTAGAAGCTGTTGTTGTAGTAGATGTTGTTGTTGATGCTGTTGTAGATGCTGTTGTTGTTGTTGTTGTTGCAGATGCTGTTGTTGTAGTAGATGTTGTAGTAGATGCTGTTGTTGTTGTAGATGCTGTTGTTGTTGTAGTAGATGATGTTGTTGTAAATGTTGTTGTTGTTGTTGTTGTTGTTGTTGTTGTAGATGATGTTGTTGTTGTATATGCTGTTGTTGTTGTAGATGCTGTTGTTGTTGTAGATGCTGATGTTGTAGTATATGCTGTTGTTGTTGTAGAAGCTGTTGTTGTAGTAGATGCTGTTGTTGTTGTAGATGCTGTTGTTGTTGTAGATGCTGTTGTTGTTGTAGATGCTGTTGTTGTAGTAGATGCTGTTGTTGTTGTTGTAGAAGCTGTTGTTGTAGTAGATGTTGTTGTTGATGCTGTTGTAGATGCTGTTGTTGCTGTTGTTGTTGCAGATGCTGTTGTTGTAGTAGATGTTGTAGTAGATGCTGTTGTTGTAGTATATGCTGTTGTTGTTGGAGATGTTGTTGTTGTTGTAGATCCTGATGTTGTTGCTGTTGTAGTAGATGCTGTTGCTGTAGTGGATATTTTTGTTGTTGTAGATGCTGTTGTTGTAGTAGACGCTGTTGTTGTAGATGCTGTTGTTGCTGTAGATGATGTTGTTGTTGTAGATGCTGTTTTTGTTGTTGTAGATGCTGTTTTGTTGTAGATGCTGTTGTTGATGGTGTCGTTGTTGTAGATGCTGTTGTTGTTGTAGATGCTATTGCAGTAGATGCTGTTGTTGTTGTTGTAGATGCTGTTGTTGTAGTAGATGCTGTTGTTGTTGTAGTAGATGCTGATGCTGTTGTCGATGCTGTTGTTGTTGTAGATGCTGTTAGTGTAGTAGATGCTGTTGTTGCTGTAGATGCTGTTGTTGTAGTAAATGTTGTTGTTGTTGTTGTTGTTATTGTTGTTGTTTGTTGTAGATGTTGTTGTTGTAGTAGATGCTGTTGTTGTTGTAGATGCTGTTGTTGTTGTTGTAGATGCTGTTGTTGTTGTAGATGCTGTTGTTGTTGTTGTTGTGAATGCTGTTGTTGTAGATGCTGTTGTAGATGCTGTTGTTGTTGTAGATGCTGTTGTTGTTGTTGTAGATGCTGTTGTTGTTGTAGATGCTGTTGTTGTAGATGCTGTTGTCGTTGTTGTAGATGCTGTTGTTGTTGTAGACGCTGTTGTTGTTGTTGTTGTTGTAGATGCTGTTGTTGTTGCAGATGCTGTTGTTGTAGTAGATGTTGTAGTAGATGCTGTTGTTGTTGTAGATGCTGTTGTTGTTGTTGAAGTTGTTGTTGTAGTAGATGTTGTTGTTGTTGTTGTAGTAGACGCTGATTGTGTTGTTGTTGTTGTTGTTGTTCTAGAGGTTAATGCGGTTTCAGATGTTATTGTTGTAGAAGTTTTTGTTGTAAGTGTTGTTGTAATAAGAGTAGTAGTTGTAGTAGTAGTAGTAGTAGTAGATGTTGTTGTTGTAGATGCTGTTGTTGTTGTAGATGCTGTTGTTGTTGTAGATGCTGTTGTTGTTGTAGATGCTGTTGTTGTAATAGATGCTGTTGTTGTTGTATATGTTGTTGTTGTTGTAGATGCTGTTGTTGTTTTAGACGCTGTTGTTGTTGTTGTTGTTGTAGATGCTGTTGTTGTTGCAGATGCTGTTGTTGTAGTAGATGTTGTAGTAGATGCTGTTGTTGTTGTAGATGCTGTTGTTGTTGTTGAAGTTGTTGTTGTAGTAGATGTTGTTGTTGTTGTTGTAGTAGACGCTGATTGTGTTGTTGTTGTTGTTGTTGTTCTAGAGGTTAATGCGGTTTCAGATGTTATTGTTGTAGAAGTTTTTGTTGTAAGTGTTGTTGTAATAAGAGTAGTAGTTGTAGTAGTAGTAGTAGTAGTAGATGTTGTTGTTGTAGATGCTGTTGTTGTTGTAGATGCTGTTGTTGTTGTAGATGCTGTTGTTGTTGTAGATGCTGTTGTTGTAATAGATGCTGTTGTTGTTGTATATGTTGTTGTTGTTGTAGATGCTGTTGTTGTTGTAGATGCTGTTGTTGTAGTAGATGTTGTTGTAGTAGATGCTGTTGTTGTTGTAGATGCTGTTGTTGTAGTAGATGTTGTTGTAGTAGATGTTGTTGTAGTAGATGTTGTTGTTGTAGATGCTGTTGTTGTAGATGCTGTTGTTGTTGTAGATGCTGTTGTTGTTGTAGATGCTGTTGTTGAAGTAGATGCTGTTGTTGTTGTAGATGCTGTTGTTGTAGATGTTGTTGTTGTTGTAATAGATGTTGTTGTTGTAGATGCTGTTGTTGTAGTAGATGCTGTTGTTGTTGTTGTTTTAGTAGATGCTGTTGTTGTTGTAGTAAATGTTGTTGTTGTAGATGCTGTTGTTGTTGTAGATGATGTTGTTGTTGTAGATGCTGTCGTTGTAGATGCTGTTTTTGTTTTAAAAGATGATGTTGTTGTTGTAGATGCTGTTGTTGTAGTATATGCTGTTGTTGTTGTAGTAGATGCTGTTGTTGTATATGCTGTTGTTGTTGTAGATGATGTTAGTGTTGTAGATGCTGTTGTTGTAGATGCTGTTGTTGATGTAGATGCTGTTGTTCTTGTAGATGCTGTTCTTGTAGATGCTGTTGTTGTAGTAGATGCTTTTGTTGTAGTAGATGCTGTTGTTGTATATGCTGTTGTTGTTGTAAATGCTGTTGTTGTTGTAGATGTTGTTGTTGTTGTAGTAGATGTTGTTGTTGTAGATGCTGTTGTTGTAGATGATGTTGTTGTTGTAGATGCTGTTGTTGTTGTAGATGCTGTTGTTTTAGTATATGCTGTTGTTGTTGTAGATGCTGTTGTTGTTGTAGTAGATGTTGTTGTATATGCTGTTGTTGTTGTTGTATATGCTGTTGTTGTTGTTGTAGATGCTGTTGTTGTTGTAATAGATGATGTTGTTGTTGTAGATGCTGTTGTTGTAGTAGATGCTGTTGTTCTTGTAGATGCTGTTGTTGTAGTAGATGCTGTTGTTGTAGTAGATGCTGTTGTTGTTGTTGTAGATGCTGTTTTTGTAGATGCTGTTGTTGTTGTAGATGCTGTTGTTGTTGTAGATGCTGTTGTTCTTGTAGATGCTGTTGTTCTTGTATCTACTCATTCACATCTGTTTCACTGTCTTCTTGTTCCATCTACTTTTCTTGTCTCTACTTATTCCCATCTGTTTCACTGTCTTCTTGTTCAATCTTCTCTTCTCGTCTCTACTTTTTTTAATCTCTTTCACTGTCTTCTTATTCAATCTTCTCTTCTTGTCTATGCTTATTCCCATCTGTTTCACTGTCTCCTTGTCATCTTCTCTTCTTGTCTATACTCATTCACACCTGTTTCACTGTCTCCTTGTTCAATCTTCTCTCCTTGTGTCTACTTATTCCCACCTGTTTCACTGTCTCCTTGTTCAATCTTCTCTCCTTGTGTCTACTTATTCCCATCTGTTTCACTGTCTCCTTGTTCAATCTTCTCTCCTTGTCTCTACTTATTCTCATCTGTTTAACTGTCTTCTTGTTCAATCTTCTCTTCTTGTTTATACTTATTACCATCTGTTTCACTGTCTCCTTGTTCAATCTTATCTTCTTGTCTATACTTATTCCCATCTGTTTCACTGTCTCCTTGTCATCTTCTCTTCTTGTCTATACTCATTCACACCTGTTTCACTGTCTCCTTGTTCAATCTTCTCTCCTTGTGTCTACTTATTCCCACCTGTTTCACTGTCTCCTTGTTCAATCTTCTCTCCTTGTGTCTACTTATTCCCATCTGTTTCACTGTCTCCTTGTTCAATCTCCTCCCCTTGTCTCTACTCATTCACATCTATTTCACTGTCTTCTTGTTCAATCTACTCTTCTTGTTATACTAATTACCATCTGTTTTACTGTCTCCTTGTTCAATCTCCTCCCCTTGTCTCTACTCATTCACATCTATTTTACTGTCTTCTTGTTCAATCTTCTCTTCTCGTCTTTACTTTTTTAATCTCTTTCACTGTCTTCTTATTCAATCTTCTTTTCTTGTCTATACTCATTCCCGTCTATTTCACTGTCTTCTTGTTCAATCTTCTCTTCTTGTCTATACTTATTCCCATCTGTTTCAACGTCTTATTGTTCAATCTTCTCTTCTTGTCTCTACTTATCCCCATCTTCTTTACTGATATGTTGTTCCATTCACACTTCTTGTCTCTATTTACTCCCATCTGTTTCACTGTTTTCTTGTTCAATCTTCTCTTCTTGTTTCTACTTATTCCCATCTGCTTCACTGTCTTCTTGTCCTATCTTTTTTTCTCGTCCCTACTTATTCCAATCTGTTTCACAGTTTTCTTGTTCCATATTCTCTCTTGTCTCTACTTATTCACATCTGTTTCATTATCTTCTTCTTCTATCTACTCTTCTTGTCTCTGCTTATTCCCATCTGTTTTACTATTTTCTTGTTCCATTCAAACTTCTTGTCTCCATTTATTCACATCTGTCTTACTGTCTTCATGTTCCATCCACTCTTCTTATCCCTTCTTTTTCCCATCTGTTTCACTGTCTTCTTGTTCCATCTTCTCTTCTTGTCTCTGCTTATTCCCATCTGATTCACTATTTTCTTGTTCCATTCAAACTTCTTGTCTCTATTTACTCCCATCTGCTTCACTGTTTTCTAGTTCTATCTACTTTTCTTGTCTTTACTTATTCCCATCTGCTTCACTGTCTAGTCTATCTTCTTCTCTGTCCCTACTTTTTTCCATCTGATTCACTATTTTCTTGTTCCATGTACACTTCTTGTCTCTATTTATTCGCATCTGTCTTACTGTCTTCTTGTTCCATCTCCTCCTCTAGTCTACTTATTTCCATCTGTTTCACTGTTTTCTTTTTCCATCTACTTTTCTTATCTCTACTTATTCCCATCTGTTTCACTGTTTTCTTATTCCATCTACTTTTCTGGTCTCTACTTTTTCCCGGTAACATCTCTGTTCTCATGTTCCTCACACCTCTTGCCTCTACTCATCCCATATATTCTCCTGTTTACTCTTCTCGTCTGGTCTTCTTATAACTGGCTGCAATTCTGTCCTCATGTTCCATGTCCTCCTCTTGTCTACTTATTCCCATCTGTTTCACTGTTTTCTTTTCCCGTCCTTTTTATGGTCACTACTTCCCATTCTTTTTATTTTTTAATCAATAAGCTTTTTTCTTTACTTTCGTTTGCTCCAGTTTTTGTGGGTTTTTTTTATTTTTGAATAATTTTGCCTTTTCTTTATTCTAGATGGATCCAGTTTTTAGTTCTTAATAACTAAGCACTTTCTTTATTCTAGATTGTTCCAGTGTTTTCCAGTGTTCCTGTTTTCCATTTTCTGTTCCTGCTGTCTGAACGCTGAGGCCCATAGTATTAGGTTTTGTTGATGGTACTAAAACGGTTGTATTGTGGAGTTATCTCTGTGAGAAGACCGGGTATAGTCTGGTCCATAGCGACATTCAGGTATGCACTTACCATATGAGACGGAACTGAAACGCCAGGGATACCAAGGTTAGTTCCTTAAGGACAGTTATAGAGATGGGTTTGGATTGTTCCTGTGTTTAAGCTTTTAATCAATAAACTTTTTTCTTCATTCTAGATTGTTCCAGTGTTGTTTTTCTAATTAATAAGCTTTGTCTTCATTCTAGATTGTTCCAGTGTTGTTGTTTTTTTAATCTTTTAGCATTTAGTTTTTAATCAATTGGCTTCTTCTTAATTCTAGATTGGCCAAGTGTTTTAATTAATCGTTTAGCTTTTTTCTTTATTCTAGATCGTTTCAGTGTTTTCCAGTGTTCCTGTTTTCCAGTGTTCCATTTTCTGTTCCTGCTGTCTGAACGCTGAGGCCCATAGTATTAGGTTTTGTTGATGGTACTAAAACAGTTGTATTGTGGAGTTATCTCTGTGAGAAGACTGGGTATAGTCTGGTCCATAGCGACATTCAGGTATGCACTTACCATATGAGACTGAACTGAAACGCCAGGGATACCAAGGTTAGTTCCTTAAGGACAGTAATAGAGATGGGACTGGATTGTTCCTGTGTTTAAGCTTTTAATCAATAAACTTTTTTCTTCATTTTAGATTGTTCCAGTGTTGCTTTTCTAATTAATAAGCTTTGGATTCATTCTAGATTGTTCCAGCGTTGTTGGGGTTTTTTCATCATTTAGAATTTAGTTTTTTATCAATTGGCTTCTTCTTTATTCTAGATTGGCCAAGTGTTTTAATTAATCGTTTAGCTTTCTTTCTTCATTCTAGACTGTTCCAGTGTTGTTGTAGATGCTGTTGTTTTTGTAGATGCTGTTGTTTTAGTAGATGTTGTTGTTGTTGTAGATGTTGTTGTTGTTGTAGATTCTGTTGTTGTAGTAGATGTTGTTGTTGATGCTGTTGTAGATGTTGTTGTTGTTGTTGTTGTTGTTGTTTTTGTTGTTGTTGTTGTTGTTGTTGTTGTTGTTGTTGTTGCAGATGCTGTTGTTGCAGATGCTGTTGTTGT
Source organism: Loripinus fragilis (assembly GCA_964019695.1). Classification (NCBI taxonomy): domain Eukaryota; kingdom Metazoa; phylum Mollusca; class Bivalvia; order Lucinida; family Lucinidae; genus Loripinus; species Loripinus fragilis. The sequence goes on from OZ026527.1 coordinate 24,201,790, forward strand.
AGTAGATGTTGTAGTAGATGCTGTTGTTGTTGTAGATGCTGTTGTTGTTGTAGTAGATGATGTTGTTGTAAATGTTGTTGTTGTTGTTGTAGATGATGTTGTTGTTGTATATGCTGTTGTTGTTGTAGATGCTGTTGTTGTTGTAGATGCTGATGTTGTAGTAGATGCTGTTGTTGTTGTAGAAGCTGTTGTTGTAGTAGATGCTGTTGTTGTTGTAGATGCTGTTGTTGTTGTAGATGCTGTTGCTGTAGTAGATGCTGTTGTTGTTGTTGTAGAAGCTGTTGTTGTAGTAGATGTTGTTGTTGATGCTGTTGTAGATGCTGTTGTTGTTGTTGTTGTTGCAGATGCTGTTGTTGTAGTAGATGTTGTAGTAGATGCTGTTGTTGTAGTAGATGCTGTTGTTGTAGTTGATGCTGTTGTTGTTGGAGATGCTGTTGTTGTAGTAGATGCTGTTGTTTTTGTAGAAGCTGTTGTTGTAGTAGATGTTGTTGTTGATGCTGTTGTAGATGCTGTTGTTGTTGTTGTTGTTGTTGTTGTTGTTGTTGTTGTTGTTGTTGTTGTTGTTGTTGTTGTTGTTGTTGTTGTTGTTGTTGTTGTTGTTGTTGCAGTTGTTGTTGTTGTTGCAGATGCTTTTGTTGTAGTACATGTTGTAGTAGATGCTGTTGTTGTTGTAGATGCTGTTGTTGTTGTAGATGCTGTTGTTGTTGTAGATGTTGTTGTTGTTGTAGATGCTGATGTTGTTGCTGTTGTAGTAGATGCTGTTGTTGTAGTGGATATTTTTGTTGTTGTAGATGCTGTTGTTGTAGTAGACGCTGTTGTTGTAGATGCTGTTGTTGCTGTAGATGATGTTGTTGTTGTAGATGCTGTTTTTGTTGTTGTAGATGCTGTTTTGTTGTAGATGCTGTTGTTGATGGTGTCGTTGTTGTAGATGCTGTTGTTGTTGTAGATGCTATTGTAGTAGATGCTGTTGTTGATGTTGTAGATGTTGTTGTTGTAGTAGATGCTGTTGTTGTTGTAGTAGATGCTGATGCTGTTGTCGATGCTGTTGTTGTTGTAGATGCTGTTAGTGTAGTAGATGCTGTTGTTGTAGATGCTGTTGTTGTAGTAAATGTTGTTGTTGTTGTTGTTATTGTTGTTGTTTGTTGTTGATGTTGTTGTTGTAGTAGATGCTGTTGTTGTTGTAGATGCTGTTGTTGTTGTTGTTGTTGTTGATGATGTTGTTGTAGATGCTGTTGTTGTTGTTGTAGATGCTGTTGTTGTTGTAGATGCTGTTGTTGTTGTTGTTGTTGTGGATGCTGTTGTTGTAGATGCTCTTGTTGCTGTTGTAGATGCTGTTGTTGTTGTAGATGCTGTTGTTGTTGTTGTTGTAGATGCTGTTGTTGTTGTAGATGCTGTTGTTGTAGATGCTGTTGTCGTTGTTGTAGATGCTGTTGTTGTTGTAGACGCTGTTGTTGTTGTTGTTGTAGATGCTGTTGTTGTTGCAGATGCTGTTGTTGTTGTTGAAGTTGTTGTTGTAGTAGATGTTGTTGTTGTTGTTGTAATAGACGCTGATTGTGTTGTTGTTGTTGTTGTTGTTGTTGTTCTAGAGGTTAATGCGGTTTCAGATGTTATTGTTGTAGAAGTTTTTGTTGTAAGTGTTGTTGTAATAAGAGTAGTAGTTGTAGTAGTAGTAGTAGTAGTAGATGTTGTTGTTGTAGATGCTGTTGTTGTTGTAGATGCTGTTGTTGTAGTAGATGCTGTTGTTGTTTTAGATGTTGTTGTTGTTGTAGATGCTTTGTTGTTGTAGATGCTGTTGTTGTAGTAGATGTTGTTGTAGTAGATGCTGTTGTTGTTGTAGATGCTGTTGTTGTAGTAGATGTTGTTGTAGTAGATGTTGTTGTTTTAGATGTTGTTGTTGTAGATGCTGTTGTTGTAGATGCTGTTGTTGTTGTAGATGCTGTTGTTGAAGTAGATGCTGTTGTTGTTGTAGATGCTGTTGTTGTTGTAGTAGATGTTGTTGTAGATGCTGTTGTTGTTGTAGATGCTGTTGTTGTAGACGTTGTTGTTGTTGTAATAGATGTTGTTGTTGTAGATGCTGTTGTTGTAGTAGATGCTGTTGTTGTTGTTGTTTTAGTAGATGCTGTTGTTGTTGTTGTTTTAGTAGATGCTGTTGTTGTTGTAGTAAATGTTGTTGTTGTAGATGCTGTTGTTGTTGTAGATGCTGTCGTTGTAGATGCTGTTTTTGTTTTAAAAGATGATGTTGTTGTTGTAGTACATGCTGTTGTTGTTGTAGTAGATGCTGTTGTTGTATATGCTGTTGTTGTTGTAGATGATGTTAGTGTTGTTGATGCTGTTGTTGTAGATGCTGTTGTTGATGTAGATGCTGTTGTTCTTGTAGATGCTGTTGTTGTAGATGCTGTTGTTGTAGTGGATGCTGTTGTTGTAGTAGATGCTGTTGTTGTATATGCTGTTGTTGTTGTAAATGCTGTTGTTGTTGTAGATGTTGTTGTTGTTGTAGTAGATGTTGTTGTTGTTGTAGATGCTGTTGTTGTAGATGATGTTGTTGTTGTAGATGCTGTTGTTGTTGTAGATGCTGTTGTTTTAGTATATGCTGTTGTTGTTGTAGATGCTGTTGTTGTTGTAGTAGATGTTGTTGTATATGCTGTTGTTGTTGTTGTATATGCTGTTGTTGTTGTTGTAGATGCTGTTGTTGTTGTAATAGATGATGTTGTTGTTGTAGATGCTGTTGTTGTAGTAGATGCTGTTGTTCTTGTAGATGCTGTTGTTGTAGATGCTGTTGTTGTAGTAGATGCTGTTGTTGTTGTTGTAGATGCTGTTTTTGTAGATGCTGTTGTTGTTGTAGATGCTGTTGTTGTTGTAGATGCTTTTGTTGTTGTAGATGCTGTTGTTCTTGTATCTACTCATTCACATCTGTTTCACTGTCTTCTTGTTCCATCTACTTTTCTTGTCTCTACTTATTCCCATCTGTTTCACTGTCTTCTTGTTCAATCTTCTCTTCTCGTCTCTACTTTTTTTAATCTCTTTCACTGTCTTCTTATTCAATCTTCTCTTCTTGTCTATGCTTATTCCCATCTGTTTCACTGTCTTCTTGTTCAATCTTCTCTTCTTGTCTATACTTATTCCCATCTGTTTCACTGTCTCCTTGTCATCTTCTCTTCTTGTCTATACTCATTCACACCTGTTTCACTGTCTCCTTGTTCAATCTTCTCTCCTTGTGTCTACTTATTCCCACCTGTTTCACTGTCTCCTTGTTCAATCTTCTCTCCTTGTGTCTACTTATTCCCATCTGTTTCACTGTCTCCTTGTTCAATCTTCTCTCCTTGTGTCTACTTATTCCCATCTGTTTCACTGTCTTCTTGTTCAATCTTCTCTTCTTGTTTATACTTATTACCATCTGTTTCACTGTCTCCTTGTTCAATCTTGTCTTCTTGTCTATACTTATTCCCATCTGTTTCACTGTCTCCTTGTCATCTTCTCTTCTTGTCTATACTCATTCACACCTGTTTCACTGTCTCCTTGTTCAATCTTCTCCCCTTGTGTCTACTTATTCCCACCTGTTTCACTGTCTCCTTGTTCAATCTTCTCTCCTTGTGTCTACTTATTCCCATCTGTTTCACTGTCTCCTTGTTCAATCTCCTCCCCTTGTCTCTACTCATTCACATCTATTTCACTGTCTTCTTGTTCAATCTACTCTTCTTGTTATACTAATTACCATCTGTTTTACTGTCTCCTTGTTCAATCTCCTCCCCTTGTCTATACTTATTCCCATCTGTTTCACTGTCTCCTTGTTCAATCTCCTCCCCTTGTCTCTACTCATTCACATCTATTTCACTGTCTCCTTGTTCAATCTCCTCCCCTTGTCTCTACTCATTCACATCTATTTCACTGTCTTCTTGTTCAATCTTCTCTTCTCGTCTTTACTTTTTTAATCTCTTTCACTGTCTTCTTATTCAATCTTCTCTTCTTGCCTATACTTATTCCTATCTGTTTCACTGTCTCCTTGTCATCTTCTCTTCTTGTCTATACTCATTCCCGTCTATTTCACTGTCTCCTTGTTCAATCTCCTCTCCTTATCTCTACTTATTCCCATCTATTTCACTGTCTTCTTGTTCAATCTTCTCTTCTCGTCTTTACTTTTTTAATCTCTTTCACTGTCTTCTTATTCAATCTTCTCTTCTTGTCTATACTCATTCCCGTCTATTTCACTGTCTTCTTGTTCAATCTTCTCTTCTTGTCTATACTTATTCCCATCTGTTTCAACGTCTTATTGTTCAATCTTCTCTTCTTGTCTCTACTTATCCCCATCTGCTTTACTGATATGTTGTTCCATTCACACTTCTTGTCTCTATTTACTCCCATCTGTTTCACTGTTTTCTTGTTCAATCTTCTCTTCTTGTATCTACTTATTCCCATCTGCTTCACTGTCTTCTTGTAGGGAGCGCAGTGGCTCAGTGGTAGAGTGCTTGACTCGAGACCGAAGGGTAGCGGGTTCGAGCCTCACCGGCGTCACTGCGTTGTGGTCCTTGAGCAAGACACATTTATCCTAGCTTAGTACTGGTTAAACCCAGGAAGAACCGTCCCGCATAACTGAAAGATTGTTGAGTGGACGTAAAGAATCAAATCAAACAAACAAAACTGTCTTCTTGTCCTATCTTTTTTTCTCGTCCCTACTTATTCCAATCTGTTTCACAGTTTTCTTGTTCCATATTCTCTCTTGTCTCTACTTATTCACATCTGTTTCATTATCTTCTTCTTCTATCTACTCTTCTTGTCTCTGCTTATTCCCATCTGTTTTACTATTTTCTTGTTCCATTCAAACTTCTTGTCTCCATTCATTCACATCTGTCTTACTGTCTTCATGTTCCATCCACTCTTCTTATCCCTTCTTTTTCCCATCTGTTTCACTGTCTATTTGTTCCATCTTCTCTTCTTGTCTCTGCTTATTCCCATCTGATTCACTATTTTCTTGTTCCATTCAAACTTCTTGTCTCTATTTACTCCCATCTGCTTCACTGTTTTCTAGTTCTATCTACTTTTCTTGTCTTTACTTATTCCCATCTGCTTCACTGTCTAGTCTATCTTCTTCTCTGTCCCTACTTTTTTCCATCTGATTCACTATTTTCTTGTTCCATGTACACTTCTTGTCTCTATTTATTCGCATCTGTCTTACTGTCTTCTTGTTCCATCTCCTCCTCTAGTCTACTTTTTTCCATCTGTTTCACTGTTTTCTTTTTCCATCTACTTTTCTTATCTCTACTTATTCCCATCTGTTTCACTGTTTTCTTATTCCATCTACTTTTCTGGTCTCTACTTTTTCCCGGTAACATCTCTGTTCTCATGTTCCTCACACCTCTTGCCTCTACTCATCCCATATATTCTCCTGTTTACTCTTCTCGTCTGGTCTTCTTATAACTGGCTGCAATTCTGTCCTCATGTTCCATGTCCTCCTCTTGTCTACTTATTCCCATCTGTTTCACTGTTTTCTTTTCCCATCCTTTTTATGGTCACTACTTATTCCCATTCTTTTTATTTTTTAATCAATAAGCTTTTTTCTTTACTTTCGTTTGCTCCAGTTTTTTTTTTTTTTTTTTTTGATTTTTGAATAATTTTGCCTTTTCTTTATTCTAGATGGATCCAGTTTTTAGTTCTTAATAACTAAGCACTTTCTTTATTCTAGATTGTTCCAGTGTTTTCCAGTGTTCCTGTTTTCCATTTTCTGTTCCTGCTGTCTGAACGCTGAGGCCCATAGTATTAGGTTTTGTTGATGGTACTAAAACGGTTGTATTGTGGAGTTATCTCTGTGAGAAGACCGGGTATAGTCTGGTCCATAGCGACATTCAGGTATGCACTTACCATATGAGACGGAACTGAAACGCCAGGGATACCAAGGTTAGTTCCTTAAGGACAGTTATAGAGATGGGTTTGGATTGTTCCTGTGTTTAAGCTTTTAATCAATAAACTTTTTTCTTCATTCTAGATTGTTCCAGTGTTGTTTTTCTAATTAATAAGCTTTGTCTTCATTCTAGATTGTTCCAGTGTTGTTGTTTTTTTAATCTTTTAGCATTTAGTTTTTAATCAATTGGCTTCTTCTTAATTCTAGATTGGCCAAGTGTTTTAATTAATCGTTTAGCTTTTTTCTTTATTCTAGATCGTTTCAGTGTTTTCCAGTGTTCCTGTTTTCCAGTGTTCCATTTTCTGTTCCTGCTGTCTGAACGCTGAGGCCCATAGTATTAGGTTTTGTTGATGGTACTAAAACGGTTGTATTGTGGAGTTATCTCTGTGAGAAGACTGGGTATAGTCTGGTCCATAGCGACATTCAGGTATGCACTTACCATATGAGACTGAACTGAAACGCCAGGGATACCAAGGTTAGTTCCTTAAGGACAGTAATAGAGATGGGACTGGATTGTTCCTGTGTTTAAGCTTTTAATCAATAAACTTTTTTTCTTCATTTTAGATTGTTCCAGTGTTGTTTTTCTAATTAATAAGCTTTGTATTCATTCTAGATTGTTCCAGCGCTGTTGTGGTTTTTTCATCATTTAGAATTTAGTTTTTTATCAATTGGCTTCTTCATTATTCTAGATTGGCCAAGTGTTTTAATTAATCGTTAAGCTTTCTTTCTTCATTCTAGACTGTTCCAGTGTTGTTGTAGATGCTGTTGTTTTTGTAGATGCTGTTGTTTTAGTAGATGTTGTTGTTGATGCTGTTGTAGATGTTGTTGTTGTTGTTGTTGTTGCAGATGCTGTTGTTGTAGTAGATGTTGTAGTAGATGCTGTTGTTGTTGTAGATGCTGTTGTTGTTGTAGTAGATGATGTTGTTGTAAATGTTGTTGTTGTTGTAGATGATGTTGTTGTTGTATATGCCGTTGTTGTTGTAGATGCTGTTGTTGTTGTAGATGCTGTTGTTGTAGAAGATGCTGTTGTTGTTGTAGAAGCTGTTGTTGTAGTATGTGCTGTTGTTGTTGTAGATGCTGTTGTTGTTGTAGATGCTGTTGTTGTTGTAGATGCTGTTGTTGTAGTAGATGCTGTTGTTGTTGTTGTAGAAGCTGTTGTTGTAGTAGATGTTGTTGTTGATGCTGTTGTAGATGCTGTTGTTGTTGTTGTTGCAGATGCTGTTGTTGTAGTAGATGTTGTAGTAGATGCTGTTGTTGTAGTAGATGCTGTTGTTGTAGTAGATGCTGTTGTTGTTGTATATGCTGTTGTTGTTGGAGATGCTGTTGTTGTAGTAGATGCTGTTGTTCTTGTAGAAGCTGTTGTTGTAGTAGATGTTGTTGTTGATGCTGTTGTAGATGTTGTTGTTGTTGTTGTTGTTGTTGTTGTTGTTGTTGTTGTTGTTGTTGTTGTTGTTGTTGTTGTTGTTGTTGTTGTTGTTGTTGTTGTTGTTGTTGTTGTTGTTGTTGTTGTTGTTGTTGTTGTTGTTGTTGTTGTTGTTGTTGTTGTTGTTGCAGATGCTGTTGTTGTAGAAGATGTTGTAGTAGATGCTGTTGTTGTTGTAGATGCTGTTGTTGTAGATGCTGATGTTGTTGCTGTTGTAGTAGATGATGTTGTTGTAGTGGATATTTTTGTTGTTGTAGATGCTGTTGTTGTAGTAGATGCTGTTGTTGTTGTTGTAGATGCTGATGTTGTTGCTGTTGTAGTAGATGATGTTGTTGTAGTGGATATTTTTGTTGTTGTAGATGCTGTTGTTGTAGTAGATGCTGTTGTTGTAGATGCTGTTGTGGCTGTAGATGATGTTGTTGTTGTAGATGCTGTTGTTGTTGTTGTAGATGCTGTTTTGTTGTAGATGCTGTTGTTGTTGATGGTGTCGTTGTTGTAGATGCTGTTGTTGTTGTAGATGCTATTGTAGTAGATGCTGTTTTTGTTGTTATAGATGCTGTTGTTGTAGTAGATGCTGTTGTTGTTGTAGTAGATGCTGATGCTGTTGTCGATGCTGTTGTTGTTGTAGATGCTGTTAGTGTAGTAGATGCTGTTGTTGCTGTAGATGCTGTTGTTGTAGTAAATGTTGTTGTTGTTGTTGTTGTTGTTGTTGTTGTTGTTGTTGTTGTTGTTGTTGTTGTTGTTGTTGTTGTTGTTGTTGTTGTTGTTGTTGTTGTTGTTGTTGTTGTTGTTGTTGTTGTAGATGTAGTAGATGCTGTTGTTGTTGTAGATGCTGTTGTTGTTGTTGTGGATGCTGTTGTTGTTGATGCTGTTGTTGTTGTTGTAGATGCTGTTGTTGTTGTAGATGCTGTTGTTGTTGTTTCGGATGCTGTTGTTGTAGATGCTGTTGTTGTTGTTGTAGATGCTGTTGTTGTTGTAGATGCTGTTGTTGTTGTAGATGCTGTTGTTGTAGATGCTGTTGTCGTTGTTGTAGATGCTGTTGTTGTTGAAGCCGCTGTTGTTGTTGTTGTTGTAGATGCTGTTGTTGTTGCAGATGCTGTTGTTGTAGTAGATGTTGTAGTAGATGCTGTTGTTGTAGTAGATGTTGTTGTTGTAGTAGACGCTGATTGTGTTGTTGTTGTTGTTGTTGTTGTTCTAGATGTTAATGCGGTTTCAGATGTTATTGTTGTAGAAGTTATTGTTGTAAGTGTTGTTGTAATAAGAGTAGAAGTTATAGTAGTAGTAGTAGTAGATGTTGTTGTTGTAGATGCTGTTGTTGTTGTAGATGCTGTTGTTGTTGTAGATGCTGTTGTTGTTGTAGATGCTGTTGTTGTAGTAGATGCTGTTGTTGTTGTAGATGTTGTTGTTGTAGTAGATGTTGTTGTAGATGCTGTTGTTGTTGTAGATGCTGTTGTTGTAGTAGATATTGTTGTAGTAGATGCTGTTGTTGTTGTAGATGCTGTTGTTGTAGTAGATGTTGTTGTAGTAGATGTTGTTGTTGTAGATGTTGTTGTTGTAGATGCTGTTGAAGTAGATGCTGTTGTTGTTGTTGTAGATGCTGTTGTTGTTGTAGTAGATGTTGTTGTAGATGCTGTTGTTGTTGTAGATGCTGTTGTTGTAGATGTTGTTGTTGTTGTAATAGATGTTGTTGTTGTTGATGCTATTGTTGTAGTAGATGCTGTTGTTGTTGTTGTTGTAGTAGATGCTGTTGTTGTTGTAGTAAATGTTGTTGGTGTAGATGCTGTTGTTGTTGTAGATGATGTTGTTGTTGTAGATGCTGTCGTTGTAGATGCTGTTTTTGTTTTAATAGATGATGTTGTTGTTGTAGATGCTGTTGTTGTAGTATATGCTGTTGTTGTTGTAGTAGATGCTGTTGTTGTATATGCTGTTGTTGTTGTAGATGCTGTTAGTGTTGTAGATGCTGTTGTTGTTTTAGATGCTGTTGTTGTTGTAGATGCTGTTGTTGTAGATGCTGTTGTTGAAGTAGATGCTGTTGTTCTTGTAGATGCTGTTGTTGTAGATGCTGTTGCTGAAGTAGATGCTGTTGTTGTAGTAGATGCTGTTGTTGTAGATGCTGTTGTTGTTGTAAATGCTGTTGTTGTTTTAGATGTTGTTGTTGTTGTAGTTGATGTTGTTGTTGTAGATGCTGTTGTTGTAGATGATGGTGTTGTTGTAGATGCTGTTGTTGTTGTAGATGCTGTTGTTTTAGCAGATGATGTTGTTGTTGTAGTAGATGTTGTTGTTGTAGATTCTGTTGTTGTTGTTTATGCTGTTGTTGTTTTTGTTGTAGATGCTGTTGTTGTTGTAATAGATGATGTTGTTGTTGTAGATGCTGTTGTTGTAGTAGAGGCTGTTGTTCTTGTAGATGCTGTTGTTGTAGATGCTGTTGTTGTAGTAGATGCTGTTGTTGTTGTTGTAGATGCTGTTTTTGTAGATGCTGTTGTTGTTGTAGATGCTGTTGTTGTTGTAGATGCTGTTGTTCTTGTAGATGCTGTTGTTCTTGTATCTACTCATTCACATCTGTTTCACTGTCTTCTTGTTCCATCTACTTTTCTTGTCTCTATTTATTCCCATTTGTTTCACTGTCTTCTTGTTCAATCTTCTCTTCTCGTCTCTACTTTTTTAATCTCTTTCACTGTCTTCTTATTCAATCTTCTCTTCTTGTCTGTACTTATTCCCATCTGTTTCACTGTCTTCTTGTTCAATCTTCTCGTCTTGTCTATACTTATTCCCATCTGTTTCACTGTCTCCTTGTCATCTTCTCTTCTTGTCTATACTCATTCACACCTGTTTCAATGTCTCCTTGTTCAATCTTCTCTCCTTGTGTCTACTTATTCCCACCTTTTTCACTGTCTCCTTGTTCAATCTTCTCTCCTTGTGTCTACTTATTCCCATCTGTTTCACTGTCTCCTTGTTCAATCTTCTCTCCTTGTCTCTACTTATTCTCATCTGTTTCACTGTCTTCTTGTTCAATCTTCTCTTCTTGTTTATACTTATTACCATCTGTATCACTGTCTCCTTGTTCAATCTTCTCTCCTTGTCTATACTTATTCCCAACTATTTCACTGTCTCCTTGTTCAATCTCCTCCCCTTGTCTATACTTATTCCCATCTGTTTCACTGTCTCCTTGTTTAATCTCCTCCCCTTGTCTCTACTCATTCACATCTATTTCACTGTCTTCTTGTTCAATCTTCTCTTCTCGTCTTTACTTTTTTAATCTCTTTCACTGTCTTCTTATTCAATCTTCTCTTCTTGTCTATACTTGTTCCCATCTGTTTCACTGTCTTCTTGTTCAATCTTCTCTTCTTGTCTATACTTATTCCCATCTGTTTCACTGTCTTCTTATTCAATCTTCTCTTCTTGTCTATACTTATTCCCATCTGTTTCAACGTCTTATTGTTCAATCTTCTCTTCTTGTCTATACTTTTTCCCATCTGTTTCAACGTTTTATTGTTCAATCTTCTCTTCTTGTCTCTACTTATCCCCATCTGCTTTACTGATATGTTGTTCCATTCACACTTCTTGTCTCTATTTACTCCCATCTGTTTCACTGTTTTCTTGTTCAATCTTCTCTTCTTGTATCTACTTATTCCCATCTGCTTCACTGTCTTCTTGTCCTATCTTTTCTTCTCGTCTCTACTTATTCCAATCTGTTTCACAGTTTTCTTGTTCCATATTCTCTCTTGTCTCTACTTATTCACATCTGTTTCATTATCTTCTTCTTCTATCTACTCTTCTTGTCTCTGCTTATTCCCATCTGTTTTACTATTTTCTTGTTCCATTCAAACTTCTTGTCTCCATTTATTCACATCTGTCTTACTGTCTTCATGTTCCATCCACTCTTCTTATCCCTTCTTTTTCCCATCTGCTTCACTGTCTTCTTGTTCCATCTTCTCTTCTTGTCTCTGCTTATTCCCATCTGATTCACTATTTTCTTGTTCCATTCAAACTTCTTGTCTCTATTTACTCCCATCTGCTTCACTGTTTTCTAGTTCTATCTACTTTTCTTGTCTTTACTTATTCCCATCTGCTTCACTGTCTAGTCTATCTTCTTCTCTGTCCCTACTTTTTTCCATCTGATTCACTATTTTCTTGTTCCATGTACACTTCTTGTCTCTATTTATTCGCATCTGTCTTACTGTCTTCTTGTTCCATCTCCTCCTCTAGTCTACTTTTTTCCATCTGTTTCACTGTTTTCTTTTTCCATCTACTTTTCTTATCTCTACTTATTCCCATCTGTTTCACTGTTTTCTTATTCCATCTACTTTTCTGGTCTCTACTTTTTCCCGGTAACATCTCTGTTCTCATGTTCCTCACACCTCTTGCCTCTACTCATCCCATATATTCTCCTGTTTACTCTTCTCGTCTGGTCTTCTTATAACTGGCTGCAATTCTGTCCTCATTTTCCATGTCCTCCTCTTGTCTACTTATTCCCATCTGTTTCACTGTTTTCTTTTCCCATCCTTTTTATGGTCACTACTTATTCCCATTCTTTTTATTTTTAATCAATAAGCTTTTTTCTTTACTTTCGTTTGCTCCAGTTTTTTTTTTTTTTTTTTTTTTTTTTTTTTTTTTGATTTTTGAATAATTTTGCCTTTTCTTTATTCTAGATGGATCCAGTTTTTAGTTCTTAATAACTAAGCACTTTCTTTATTCTAGATTGTTCCAGTGTTTTCCAGTGTTCCTGTTTTCCATTTTCTGTTCCTGCTGTCTGAACGCTGAGGCCCATAGTATTAGGTTTTGTTGATGGTACTAAAACGGTTGTATTGTGGAGTTATCTCTGTGAGAAGACCAGGTATAGTCTGGTCCATAGCGACATTCAGGTATGCACTTACCATATGAGACGGAACTGAAACGCCAGGGATACCAAGGTTAGTGGCTTAAGGACAGTTATAGAGATGGGTTTGGATTGTTCCTGTGTTTAAGCTTTTAATCAATAAACTTTTTTCTTCATTCTAGATTGTTCCAGTGTTGTTTTTCTAATTAATAAGCTTTGTCTTCATTCTAGATTGTTCCAGTGTTGTTGTTTTTTAATCTTTTAGCATTTAGTTTTTAATCAATTGGCTTCTTCTTAATTCTAGATTGGCCAAGTGTTTTAATTAATCGTTTAGCTTTTTTCTTTATTCTAGATCGTTTCAGTGTTTTCCAGTGTTCCTGCTTTCCAGTGTTCCATTTTCTGTTCCTGCTGTCTGAACGCTGAGGCCCATAGTATTAGGTTTTGTTGATGGTACTAAAACGGTTGTATTGTGGAGTTATCTCTGTGAGAAGACTGGGTATAGTCTGGTCCATAGCGACATTCAGGTATGCACTTACCATATGAGACTGAACTGAAACGACAGGGATACCAAGGTTAGTTCCTTAAGGACAGTAATAGAGATGGGACTGGATTGTTCCTGTGTTTAAGCTTTTAATCAATAAACTTTTTTTCTTCATTTTAGATTGTTCCAGTGTTGCTTTTCTAATTAATAAGCTTTGTATTCATTCTAGATTGTTCCAGCGTTGTTGGGTTTTTTTCATCATTTAGAATTTAGTTTTTAATCAATTGGCTTCTTCTTTATTCTAGAAGGACCGAGTGCTTTTAGCTAATCGTTAAGCTTCCTTTCTTTATTCTAGATTGTTTTAGTGTTTTCCAGAGTTCCTGTTTTCCAGTGTTCCATTTTCTGTTCCTGCTGTCTGAACGCTGAGGCCCATAGTATTAGGTTTTGTTGATGGTACTAAAACGGTTGTATTGTAGAGTTTTCTCTGTGAGAAGATTGGGCATGGTCTGGTCCATAGCGACATTCAGGTATGCACTTACCATATGAGACTGAACTGAAACGCCAGGAATACCAAGGTTAGTTCCTTAAGGACAGTAATAGAGATGGGACTGGATTGTTCCTGAGTTTAAGCTTTAAATCAATAAACTTTTTTCTTCATTCTAGATTGTTCCAGTGTTGTTTTTCTAATTAGTAAGCTTTGTCTTCATTCTAGATTGTTCCAGTATTGTTGTTTTTTTCATCATTTAGAATTTAGTTTTTAATCAATTGGCTTCTTCTTTATTCTAGATTGGCCAAGTGTTTTAATTAATCGTTAAGCTTTCTTTCTTCATTCTAGATTGTTCCAGTGTTGTAGATGCTGTTGTTTTTGTAGATGCTGTTGTTTTAGTAGATGTTGTTGTTGTTGTAGATGTTGTTGTTGTTGTAGATTCTGTTGTTGTAGTAGATGTTGTTGTTGATGTTGTTGTTGTTGTTGTTGTTGTTGTTGTTGTTGTTGTTGTTGTTGTTGTTGTTGTTGTTGTTGTTGTTGTTGTTGTTGTTGTTGTTGTTGTTGTTGTTGTTGTTGTAGTAGATGTTGTAGTAGATGCTGTTGTTGTTGTAGATGCTGTTGTTGTTGTAGTAGATGATGTTGTTGTAAATGTTGTTGTTGTTGTTGTAGATGATGTTGTTATTGTATATGCTGTTGTTGTTGTAGATGCTGTTGTTGTTGTAGATGCTGTTGTTGTAGTAGATGATGTTGTTGTTGTAGAAGCTGTTGTTGTAGTAGATGCTGTTGTTGTTGTAGATGCTGTTGTTGTTGTAGATGCTGTTGTTGTTGTAGATGCTGTTGTTGTTGTAGATGCTGTTGTTGTTGTAGATGCTGTTGTTGTAGTAGATGCTGTTGTTGTTGTTGTAGAAGCTGTTGTTGTAGTAGATGTTGTTGTTGATGCTGTTGTAGATGCTGTTGTTGTTGTTGTTGCAGATGCTGTTGTTGTAGTAGATGTTGTAGTAGATGCTGTTGTTGTAGTAGATGCTGTTGTTGTAGTAGATGCTGTTGTTGTTGTAGATGCTGTTGTTGTTGGAGATGCTGTTGTTGTAGTAGATGTTGTTGTTCTTGTAGAAGCTGTTGTTGTAGTAGATGTTGTTGTTGATGCTGTTGTAGATGATGCTGTTGTTGTTGTTGTTGCAGATGATGTTGTTGTAGTAGATGTTGTAGTAGATGCTGTTGTTGTTGTAGATGCTGTTGTTGTTGTAGATGTTGTTGTTGTTGTTGTAGATGTTGTTGTTGTAGATGCTAATGTTGTTGCTGTTGTAGTAGATGCTGTTGTTGTAGTGGATATTTTTGTTGTAGATGCTGTTGCTGTAGTAGATGCTGTTGTTGTAGATGCTGTTGTTGCTGTAGATGATGTTGCTGTTGTAGATGCTGTTGTTGTTGTTGTTGTTGTAGATGCTGTTTTGTTGTAGATGCTGTTGTTGTTGATGGTGTCGTTGTTGTAGATGCTGTTGTTGTTGTAGATGTTATTGTAGTATATGCTGTTGTTGCTGTAGATGATGTTGTTGTTGTAAATGTTGTTGTTGTTGTTGTTGTTGTTGTTGTTGTTGTTGTTGTTGTTGTTGTTGTTGTTGTTGTTGTAGATGTAGATGTTTTTGTTGTAGTAGATGCTGTTGTTGTTGTAGATGCTGATGCTGTTGTCGATGCTGTTGTTGTTGTAGATGCTGTTGTTGTGGATGCTGTTGTTGTAGATGCTGTTGTTGTTGTTGTAGATGCTGATGCTGTTGTCGATGCTGTTGTTGTTGTAGATGCTGTTGTTGTAGTAGATGCTGTTGTTCTTGTAGATGTTGTTGTTGTTGTAGATGCTGTTGTTGTAGTAGATGCTGTTGTTATTGTAGTAGATGCTGATGCTGTTGTCGATGCTGTTGTTGTTGTAGATGCTGTTAGTGTAGTTAATGCTGTTGTTGCTGTAGATGTTGTTGTTGTATTTGTTGTTGTTGTAGATGTTGTTGTTGTAGATGCTGTTGTTGTAGATGTTTTTGTTGTTGTAATAGATGATGTTGTTATTGTAGATGCTGTTGTAGATGCTGTTGTTGAAGTAGATGCTTTTGTTGTTGTAGATGCTGTTGTTGTAGATGCTGTTGTTGTTGTAGATGCTGTTGTTGTTGTAGATGCTGTTGTTGTAGATGCTGTTGTTGTAGATGCTGTTGTTTTTGTTGTATCTTTTGTTGTTGTAGATATTGTTGTTGTAGATGCTGTTGTTGTAGATGCTGTTATTATTGTTGTAATAGATGATGTTGTTGTTGTAGATGCTGTTGAAGATGCTGTTGTTGAAGTAGATGCTGTTGTTGTTGTAGATGCTGTTGTTGTAGTAGATGTTGTTTTAGATGCTGTTGTTGTTGTAATAGATGTTGTTGTTGTAGATGCTGTTGTTGTAGTAGATGCTGTAGATGCTATTGTTGTTGTAGTAGATGTTTTTGTTGTAGATGCTGTTGTTGTTGTAGATGATGTTGTTGTTTGTAGATGCTGTCGTTGTAGATGCTGTATTTGTTGTAATAGATGATGTTGTTGTTGTAGATGCTGTTAGTGTAGTAGATGCTGTTGTTGCTGTAGATGCTGTTGCTGTAGAAAATGTTGTTGTTGTTGTTGTCGTTGTTGTTGTTGTTGTTGTTGTTGTTGTAGATGCTGTTGTTGTTGTATATGCTGTTGTTGTTGTAGATGCTGTTGTTGTTGTAGATGCTGTTGTTGTTGTAGATGCTGTTGTTGTTGTAGATGCTGTTGTTGTTGTAGATGCTGTTGTTGTAGATGCTCTTGTTGTAGTAGATGCTGTTGTTGTAGTAGATGCTGCTGTTGTAGTAGATGATGTTGTTGTAGTAAATGCTGTTGTTGTAGATGCTGTTGTTGTTGTAATAGATGCTGTTGTTGTTGTAGATGCTGTTGTTGTTGTAGATGATGTTGTTGGTGTTGTAGATGCTGTTGTTGTTGTAGATGCTGTTAGTGTAGTAGATATTGTTGTTGTTGTAGTAAATGTTGTTGTAGTAGATGCTGTTTTTGTTGTAGATGCTGTTTTTGTAGTAGATGCTGTTGTTGTAGTAGATGCTGTTGTTGTTGTTGTAGATGCTGTTGTTGTTGTAGATGCTGTTGTTGTTTTAGATGCTGTTGTTGTTGTTGTAGATGCTGTTGTTGTTGTTTTTGAAATTGCTGTTGTTGTTGTAGATGCTGTTGTTGTTGTAGATGTTGTTGTTGTTGTAGATGTTGTTGTTGTTGTCGACGCTGTTGTTGTTGTTGTAGATGCTGTTGTTGTTGTAGATGCTGTTGTTGTTGTAGATGCTGTTGTTGTTTTGGATGCTGTTGTTGTTTTGGATGCTGTTGTTGTAGATGCTGTTGTTGTTGTAATAGATGCTGTTGTTGTTGTAGATGCTGTTGTTGTTGTAGATGCTGTTGTTGTTGTTGTAGATGCTGTTGTTGTAGTAGATGTTGTTGTTTTAGTAGATGTTGTTGTTGTAGAT
This sequence comes from Loripinus fragilis, assembly GCA_964019695.1. Classification (NCBI taxonomy): domain Eukaryota; kingdom Metazoa; phylum Mollusca; class Bivalvia; order Lucinida; family Lucinidae; genus Loripinus; species Loripinus fragilis. The sequence continues at coordinate 24,218,381 of OZ026527.1, forward strand.
GCTGTTGTTGTAGTAGATGCTGTTGTTGTTGTAGATGCTGTTGTTGTAGATGCTGTTTGTTATAGATGCTGTTGTTGTTGTAGATGGTGTTGTTGTAGTAGATGCTGTTGTTGTTGTAGATGCTGTTGTTGCAGTAGATGTTGTTGTAGATGCTGTTGTTGTAGATGCTGTTTGTTATAGATGCTGTTGTTGTTGTAGATGCTGTTGTTGTTGTAGATGCTGTTGTTGTTGTAGATGCTGTTGTTGTTGTAGATGCTCTTGTTGTAGTAGATGTTGTTGTAGATGCTGTTGTTGTAGATGCTGTTTGTTATAGATGCTGTTGTTGTTGTAGATGCTGTTGTTGTTGTAGATGCTGTTGTTGTAGATGCTGTTGTTGTTGTAGATGCTGTTGTTGTAGATGCTGTTGTTATAGATGCTGTTTGTTATAGATGCTGTTGTTGTTGTAGATGCTGTTGTTGTTGTAGATGCTGTTGTTGTAGATGCTGTTGTTGTTGTAGATGCTGTTGTTGTTGTAGATGCTGTTGTTGTTGTTGTATTTGTTGTTGTTGTAGATGTTGTTGTTGTAGATGCTGTTGTTGTAGATGTTTTAATTGTTGTAATAGATGATGTTGTTATTGTAGATGCTGTTGTAGATGCTGTTGTTGAAGTAGATGTTCTTGTTGTTGTAGATGCTGTTGTTGTAGATGCTGTTGTTGTTGTAGATGCTGTTGTTGTTGTAGATGTTGTTGTTGTAGATGCTGTTGTTGTAGATGCTGTTGTTGTTGTTGTATCTTTTGTTGTTGTAGATGTTGTTGTTGTAGATGCTGTTGTTGTAGATGCTGTTATTGTTGTTGTAATAGATGATGTTGTTGTTGTAGATGCTGTTGAAGATGCTGTTGTTGAAGTAGATGCTGTTGTTGTTGTAGATGCTGTTGTTGTTGTAGTAGATGTTGTTGTAGATGCTGTTGTTGTTGTAATAGATGTTGTTGTTGTAGATGCTGTTGTTGTAGTAGATGCTGTAGATGCTATTGTTGTTGTAGTAGATGCTGTTGTTGTAGATGCTGTTGTTGTTGTAGATGATGTTGTTGTTTGTAGATGCTGTCGTTGTAGATGATGTATTTGTTGTAATAGATGATGTTGTTGTTGTAGATGCTGTTAGTGTAGTAGATGCTGTTGATGTAGAAAATGTTGTTGTTGTTGTTGTTGTTGTTGTTGTTGTTGTTGTTGTTGTTGTTGTTGTTGTTGTTGTTGTTGTTGTTGTTGTTGTAGATGCTGTTGTTGTTGTTATTGTTGTTGTGGATGCTGTTGTTGTAGATGCTGTTGTTGTTGTTGTAGATGTTGTTGTTGTTGTAGATGCTGTTGTTGTAGTAGATGCTGTTGTTGTTGTTGATGTTGTTGTTGTTGTAGATGCTTTTGTTATTATAGATGCTGTTGTTGTAGTAGATGTTGTTGTAGTAGATGCTGTTGTTGTTGTAGATGCTGTTGTTGTAGTAGATGTTGTTGTAGTAGATGTTGTTGTTGTAGATGTTGTTGTTGTAGATGCTGTTGTTGTAGATGCTGTTGTTGTTGTAGATGCTGTTGTTGTAGTAGATGCTGTTGTTGTTGTAGATGCTGTTGTTGTAGATGCTGTTGCTGTAGATGCTGTTGTTGTAGATGCTGTTGTTGTTGTAGATGCTGTTGTTGTTGTTGTAGATGCTGTTGTTGTAGATGCTGTTGTTGTAGATGCTGTTGTTGTTGTAGATGTTGTTGTTGTAGATGCTGTTGTTGTAGATGCTGTTATTGTTGTTGTTATAGATGATGTTGTTGTTGTAGATGCTGTTGAAGATGCTAATGTTGAAGTAGATGCTGTTGTTGTTGTAGATGCTGTTGTTGTTGTTGTAGTAGATGTTGTTGTAGATGCTGTTGTTGTTGTAATAGATGTTGTTGTTGTAGATGCTGTTGTTGTAGTAGATGCTGTAGATGCTATTGTTGTTGTAGTAGATGTTGTTGTTGTAGATGCTGTTGTTGTTGTAGATGATATTGTTGTTTATAGATGCTGTTTTCGTTGTAGATGCTGTATTTGTTGTAATAGGTGATGTTGTTGTTGTAGATGCTGTTAGTGTAGTAGATGCTGTCGTTGCTGTAGATGCTGTTGATGTAGAAAATGTTGTTGTTGTTGTTGTTATTGTTGTTGTTGTTGTTGTTGTTGTTATTGTTGTTGTTGTTGTTGTTGTTGTAGATGCTGTTGTTGTTGTATATGCTGTTGTTGTTGTAGATGCTGTTGTTGTAGATGCTCTTGTTGTAGTAGATGCTGTTGTTGTAGTAGATGCTGTTGTTGTAGTAGATGATGATGTTGTTGTAAATGCTGTTGTTGTAGATGCTGTTGTTGTTGTAATAGATGCTGTTGTTGTTGTAGATGCTGTTGTTGTTGTTGTAGATGCTGTTGTTGGTGTTGTAGATGCTGTTGTTGTTGTAGATGCTGTTAGTGTAGTAGATATTGTTGTTGTTGTAGTAAATGTTGTTGTAGTAGATGCTGTTTTTGTTGTAGCTGCTGTTTTTGTAGTAGATGCTGTTGTTGTAGTAGATGCTGTTGTTGTTGTTGTAGATGCTGTTGTTGTTGTTGTAGATGCTGTTGTTGTTGTAGATGCTGTTGTTGTTGTTGTTGTAGATGCTGTTGTTGTTGTAGATGCTGTTGTTGTTGTTGTTGTTGAAATTGCTGTTGTTGTTGTAGATGCTGTTGTTGTTGTAGATGTTGTTGTTGTTGTAGATGTTGTTGTTGTTGTCGACGCTGTTGTTGTTGTTGTAGATGCTGTTGTTGTTGTAGATGCTGTTGTTGTTGTGGACGCTGTTGTTGTTGTAAATGCTGTTGTTGTAGATGCTGTTGTTGTTGTAATAGATGCTGTTGTTGTTGTAGATGCTGTTGTTGTTGTAGATGCTGCTGTTGTTGTTGTAGATGCTGTTGTTGTTGTTGTTGATGCTGTTGTTTTAGTAGATGTTGTTGTTGTAGATGCTGTTGTTGTAGTAGATGCTGTTGTTGTTGTAGATGCTGTTGTTGTAGATGTTGTTTGTTATAGATATTGTTGTTGTTGTAGATGGTGTTGTTGTTGTAGATGCTGATGTTGTAGTAGATGCTGTTGTTGTTGTAGATGCTGTTGTTGCAGTAGATGTTGTTGTAGAATCTGTTGTTGTAGATGTTGTTTGTTATAGATGCTGTTGTTGTTGTAGATGCTGTTGTTGTTGTAGATGCTGTTGTTGTAGATGCTCTTGTTGTTGTAGATGCTGTTTGTTATAGATGCTGTTGTTGTTGTAGATGCTGTTGTTGTTGTAGATGCTGTTGTTGTAGATGCTGTTGTTGTTGTAGATGCTGTTGTTGTAGATGCTGTTGATGTTGATGTATTTGTTGTTGTTGTAGATGTTGTTGTTGTATATGCTGTTGTTGTAGATGTTTTTGTTGTTGTAATAGATGATGTTGTTATTGTAGATGCTGTTGCAGATGCTAATGTTGAAGTAGATGCTTTTGTTGTTGTAGATGCTGTTGTTGTAGATGCTGTTGTTGTTGTAGTAGATGTTGTTGTTGTAGATGCTGTTGTTGTTATAGATGCTGTTGTTGTAGATGTTGTTGTTTTTGTAATAGATGATGTTGTTGTTGTAGATGCTGTTGTTGTAGTAGATGCTGTTGTTCTTGTAGATGCTGTTGTTGTAGATGCTGTTGTTGTAGTAGATGCTGTTGTTGTTGTTGTAGATGCTGTTTTTGTAGATGCTGTTGTTGTTGTAGATGCTGTTGTTGTTGTAGATGCTGTTGTTCTTGTATCTACTCATTCACATCTGTTTCACTGTCTTCTTGTTCCATCTACTTTTCTTGTCTCTATTTATTCCCATCTGTTTCACTGTCTTCTTGTTCAATCTTCTCTTCTCGTCTCTACTTTTTTAATCTCTTTCACTGTCTTCTTATTCAATCTTCTCTTCTTGTCTATACTTATTCCCATCTGTTTCACTGTCTTCTTGTTCAATCTTCTCTTCTTGTCCATACTTATTCCCATCTGTTTCACTGTCTCCTTGTCATCTTCTCTTCTTGTCTATACTCATTCACACCTGTTTCACTGTCTCCTTGTTCAATCTTCTCTCCTTGTGTCTACTTATTCCCACCTTTTTCATTGTCTCCTTGTTCAATTTTCTCTCCTTGTGTCTACTTATTCCCATCTGTTTCACTGTCTCCTTGTTCAATCTTCTCTCCTTGTCTCTACTTATTCTCATCTGTTTCACTGTCTTCTTGTTCAATCTTCTCTTCTTGTTTATACTTATTACCATCTGTATCACTGTCTCCTTGTTCAATCTTCTCTCCTTGTCTATACTTATTCCAATCTATTTCACTGTCTCCTTGTTCAATCTCCTCTCCTTGTCTATACTTATTCCCATCTGTTTCACTGTCTCCTTGTTTAATCTCCTCCCCTTGTCTCTACTCATTCACATCTATTTCACTGTCTTCTTGTTCAATCTTCTCTTCTCGTCTTTACTTTTTTAATCTCTTTCACTGTCTTCTTATTCAATCTTCTCTTCTTGTCTATACTTATTCCCATCTGTTTCACTGTCTTCTTGTTCAATCTTCTCTTCTTGTCTATACTTATTCCCATCTGTTTCACTGTCTTCTTATTCAATCTTCTCTTCTTGTCTATACTTATTCCCATCTGTTTCAACGTCTTATTGTTCAATCTTCTCTTCTTGTCTATACTTATTCCCATCTGTTTCAACGTCTTATTGTTCAATCTTCTCTTCTTGTCTCTACTTATCCCCACCTGCTTTACTGATATGTTGTTCCATTCACACTTCTTGTCTCTATTTACTCCCATCTGTTTCACTGTTTTCTTGTTCAATCTTCTCTTCTTGTATCTACTTATTCCCATCTGCTTCACTGTCTTCTTGTCCTATCTTTTCTTCTCGTCTCTACTTATTCCAATCTGTTTCACAGTTTTCTTGTTCCATATTCTCTCTTGTCTCTACTTATTCACATCTGTTTCATTATCTTCTTCTTCTATCTACTCTTCTTGTCTCTGCTTATTCCCATCTGTTTTACTATTTTCTTGTTCCATTCAAACTTCTTGTCTCCATTTATTCACATCTGTCTTACTGTCTTCATGTTCCATCCACTCTTCTTATCCCTTCTTTTTCCCATCTGCTTCACTGTCTTCTTGTTCCATCTTCTCTTCTTGTCTCTGCTTATTCCCATCTGATTCACTATTTTCTTGTTCCATTCAAACTTCTTGTCTCTATTTACTCCCATCTGCTTCACTGTTTTCTAGTTCTATCTACTTTTCTTGTCTTTACTTATTCCCATCTGCTTCACTGTCTAGTCTATCTTCTTCTCTGTCCCTACTTTTTTCCATCTGATTCACTATTTTCTTGTTCCATGAACACTTATTGTCTCTATTTATTCGCACCTGTCTTACTGTCTTCTTGTTCCATCTCCTCCTCTAGTCTACTTATTTCCATCTGTTTCACTGTTTTCTTTTTCCATCTACTTTTCTTATCTCTACTTATTCCCATTTGTTTCACTGTTTTCTTATTCCATCTACTTTTCTGGTCTCTACTTTTTCCCGGTAACATCTCTGTTCTCATGTTCCTCACACCTCTTGCCTCTACTCATCCCATATATTCTCCTGTTTACTCTTCTCGTCTGGTCTACTTATAACTGGCTGCAATTCTGTCCTCATGTTCCATGTCCTCCTCTTGTCTACTTATTCCCATCTGTTTCACTGTTTTCTTTTCCCATCCTTTTTATGGTCACTACTTATTCCCATTCTATTTATTTTTTAATCAACAAGCTTTTTTCTTTACTTTCGTTTGCTCCAGTTTTTTTTTTTTTTTTTTTTTGATTTTTGAATAATTTTGCCTTTTCTTTATTCTAGATGGATCCAGTTTTTAGTTCTTAATAACTAAGCACTTTCTTTATTCTAGATTGTTCCAGTGTTTTCCAGTGTTCCTGTTTTCCATTTTCTGTTCCTGCTGTCTGAACGCTGAGGCCCATAGTATTAGGTTTTGTTGATGGTACTAAAACGGTTGTATTGTGGAGTTATCTCTGTGAGAAGACCGGGTATAGTCTGGTCCATAGCGACATTCAGGTATGCACTTACCATATGAGACGGAACTGAAACGCCAGGGATACCAAGGTTAGTTCCTTAAGGACAGTTATAGAGATGGGTTTGGATTGTTCCTGTGTTTAAGCTTTTAATCAATAAACTTTTTTCTTCATTCTAGATTGTTCCAGTGTTGTTTTTCTAATTAATAAGCTTTGTCTTCATTCTAGATTGTTCCAGTGTTGTTGTTTTTTTTAATCTTTTAGCATTTAGTTTTTAATCAATTGGCTTCTTCTTAATTCTAGATTGGCCAAGTGTTTTAATTAATCGTTTAGCTTTTTTCTTTATTCTAGATCGTTTCAGTGTTTTCCAGTGTTCCTGTTTTCCAGTGTTCCATTTTCTGTTCCTGCTGTCTGAACGCTGAGGCCCATAGTATTAGGTTTTGTTGATGGTACTAAAACGGTTGTATTGTGGAGTTATCTCTGTGAGAAGACTGGGTATAGTCTGGTCCATAGCGACATTCAGGTATGCACTTACCATATGAGACTGAACTGAAACGCCAGGGATACCAAGGTTAGTTCCTTAAGGACAGTAATAGAGATGGGACTGGATTGTTCCTGTGTTTAAGCTTTTAATCAATAAACTTTTTTTCTTCATTTTAGATTGTTCCAGTGTTGCTTTTCTAATTAATAAGCTTTGTATTCATTCTAGATTGTTCCAGCGTTGTTGGGTTTTTTTCATCATTTAGAATTTAGTTTTTAATCAATTGGCTTCTTCTTTATTCTAGAAGGACCGAGTGATTTTAGCTAATCGTTAAGCTTCCTTTCTTTATTCTAGATTGTTCTAGTGTTTTCCAGAGTTCCTGTTTTCCAGTGTTCCATTTTCTGTTCCTGCTGTCTGAACGCTGAGGCCCATAGTATTAGGTTTTGTTGATGGTACTAAAACGGTTGTATTGTAGAGTTTTCTCTGTGAGAAGACCGGGTATGGTCTGGTCTATAGCGACATTCAGGTATGCACTTACCATATGAGACGGAACTGAAACGCCAGGAATACCAAGGTTAGTTCCTTAAGGACAGTAATAGAGATGGGACTGGATTGTTCCTGAGTTTAAGCTTTAAATCAATAAACTTTTTTCTTCATTCTAGATTGTTCCAGTGTTGTTTTTCTAATTAATAAGCTTTGTCTTCATTCTAGATTGTTCCAGTATTGTTGTTTTTTTCATCATTTAGAATTTAGTTTTTAATCAATTGGCTTCTTCTTTATTCTAGATTGGCCAAGTGTTTTAATTAATCGTTAAGCTTTCTTTCTTCATTCTAGATTGTTCCAGTGTTGTAGATGCTGTTGTTTTTGTACATGCTGTTGTTTTAGTAGATGTTGTTGTTGTTGTAGATGTTGTTGTTGTTGTTGTAGATTCTGTTGTTGTAGTAGATGTTGTTGTTGTTGTTGTTGTTGTTGTTGTTGTTGTTGTTGTTGTTGTTGTTGTTGTTGTTGTTGTTGTTGTTGTTGTTGTTGTTGTTGTTGTTGTTGTTGTTGTTGTTGTTGTTGTTGTTGTTGTTGTTGTTGTTGTTGTTGTTGTTGTTGTTGCAGATGCTGTTGTTGTAGTAGATGTTGTAGTAGATGCTGTTGTTGTTGTAGATGCTGTTGTTGTTGTAGTAGATGATGTTGTTGTAAATGTTGTTGTTGTTGTTGTTGTAGATGATGTTGTTATTGTATATGCTGTTGTTGTTGTAGATGCTGTTGTTGTTGTAGATGCTGTTGTTGTAGTAGATGTTGTTGTTGTTGTAGAAGCTGTTGTTGTAGTAGATGCTGTTGTTGTTGTAGATGCTGTTGTTGTTGTAGATGCTGTTGTTGTTGTAGATGCTGTTGTTGTTGTAGATGCTGTTGTTGTAGTAGATGCTGTTGTTGTTGTTGTAGAAGCTGTTGTTGTAGTAGATGTTGTTGTTGATGCTGTTGTCGATGCTGTTGTTGTTGTTGTTGTTGCAGATGCTGTTGTTGTAGTAGATGTTGTAGTAGATGCTGTTGTTGTAGTAGATGCTGTTGTTGTAGTAGATGCTGTTGTTGTTGTAGATGCTGTTGTTGTTGGAGATGCTGTTGTTGTAGTAGATGCTGTTGTTCTTGTAGAAGCTGTTGTTGTAGTAGATGTTGTTGTTGATGCTGTTGTAGATGATGTTGTTGTTGTTGTTGTTGCAGATGCTGTTGTTGTAGTAGATGTTGTAGTAGATGCTGTTGTTGTTGTAGATGCTGTTGTTGTTGTAGATGTTGTTGTTGTTGTTGTTGTTGTTGTAGATGTTGTTGTTGTTGTAGATGCTGATGTTGTTGCTGTTGTAGTAGATGCTGTTGTTGTAGTGGATATTTTTGTTGTTGTAGATGCTGTTGCTGTAGTAGATGCTGTTGTTGTAGATGCTGTTGTTGCTGTAGATGATGTTGCTGTTGTAGATGCTGTTGTTGTTGTTGTTGTAGATGCTGTTTTGTTGTAGATGCTGTTGTTGTTGATGGTGTCGTTGTTGTAGATGCTGTTGTTGTTGTAGATGTTATTGTAGTAGATGCTGTTGTTGCTGTAGATGATGTTGTTGTTGTAAATGTTGTTGTTGTTGTTATTGTTGTTATTGTTGTTGTTGTTGTTGTTGTTGTTGTTGTTGTTGTTGTTGTTGTTGTTGTTGTTGTAGATGTAGATGTTTTTGTTGTAGTAGATGCTGTTGTTGTTGTAGATGCTGTTGTTGTTGTTGTTGTGGATGCTGTTGTTGTAGATGCTGTTGTTGTTGTTGTAGATGCTGATACTGTTGTCGATGCTGTTGTTGTTGTAGATGCTGTTGTTGTAGTAGATGCTGTTGTTCTTGTAGATGTTGTTGTTGTTGTAGATGCTGTTGTTGTAGTAGATGCTGTTGTTGTTGTAGTAGATGCTGATGCTGTTGTCGATGCTGTTGTTGTTGTAGATGCTGTTAGTGTAGTAAATGCTGTTGTTGCTGTAGATGATGTTGTTGTATTTGTTGTTGTTGTAGATGTTGTTGTTGTAGATGCTGTTGTTGTAGATGTTTTTGTTGTTGTAATAGATGATGTTGTTATTGTAGATGCTGTTGTAGATGCTGTTGTTGAAGTAGATGCTTTTGTTGTTGTAGATGCTGTTGTTGTAGATGCTGTTGTTGTTGTAGATGCTGTTGTTGTTGTAGATGCTGTTGTTGTAGATGCTGTTGTTGTAGATGCTGTTGTTGTTGTTGTATCTTTTGTTGTTGTAGATGTTGTTGTTGTAGTTGCTGCTGTTGTAGATGCTGTTAGTGTTGTTGTAATAGATGATGTTGTTGTAGATGCTGTTGAAGATGCTGTTGTTGAAGTAGATGCTGTTGTTGTTGTAGATGCTGTTGTTGTTGTAGTAGATGTTGTTTTAGATGCTGTTGTTGTTGTAACAGATGTTGTTGTTGTAGATGCTGTTGTTGTAGTAGATGCTGTATATGCTATTGTTGTTGTAGTAGATGTTGTTGTTGTAGATGCTGTTGTTGTTGTAGATGATGTTTTGTTTGTAGATGCTGTCGTTGTAGATGCTGTATTTGTTGTAATAGATGATGTTGTTGTTGTAGATGCTGTTAGTGTAGTAGATGCTGTTGTTGCTGTAGATGGTGTAGAAAATGTTGTTGTTGTCGTTGTTGTTGTTGTTGTTGTTGTTATTGTTGTTGTTGTTGTTGTAGATGCTGTTGTTGTTGTATATGCTGTTGTTGTTGTAGATGCTGTTGTTGTTGTAGATGCTGTTGTTGTAGTAGATGCTGTTGTTGTTGTAGATGCTGTAGTTGTTGTAGATGCTGTTGTTGTAGATGCTCTTGTTGTAGTAGATGCTGTTGTTGTAGTAGATGCTGCTGTTGTAGTAGATGATGTTGTTGTAGTAAATGCTGTTGTTGTAGATGCTGTTGTTGTTGTTGTAATAGATGCTGTTGTTGTTGTAGATGCTGTTGTTGTTGTAGATGCTGTTGTTGTTGTAGATGCTGTTGTTGTTGTAGATGCTGTTAGTGTAGTAGATATTGTTGTTGTTGTAGTAAATGTTGTTGTAGTAGATGCTGTTTTTGTTGTAGATGCTGTTTTTGTAGTAGATGCTGTTGTTGTAGTAGATGCTGTTGTTGTTGTTGTAGATGCTGTTGTTGTTGTAGATGCTGTTGTTGTTGTAGATGCTGTTGTTGTTGTTGTATATGCTGTTGTTGTTGTTTTTGAAATTGCTGTTGTTGTTGTAGATGCTGTTGTTGTTGTAGTAAATGTTGTTGTTGTAGATGTTGTTGTTGTTGTCGACGCTGTTGTTATTGTTGTAGATGCTGTTGTTGTTGTTGTAGATGCTGTTGTTGTTGTAGATGCTGTTGTTGTTTTGGATGCTGTTGTTGTTGTAAATGCTGTTGTTGTAGATGCTGTTGTTGTTGTAATAGATGCTGTTGTTGTTGTAGATGCTGTTGTTGTTGTAGATGCTGTTGTTGTTGTAGATGCTGTTGTTGTAGTAGATGTTGTTGTTTTAGTAGATGTTGTTGTTGTAGATGCTGTTGTTGTAGTAGATGCTGTTGTTGTTGTAGATGCTGTTGTTGTAGATGCTGTTTGTTATAGATGCTGTTGTTGTTGTAGATGGTGTTGTTGTTGTAGATGCTGTTGTTGTAGTAGATGCTGTTGTTGTTGTAGATGCTGTTGTTGCAGTAGATGTTGTTGTAGATGCTGTTGTTGTAGATGCTGTTTGTTATAGATGCTGTTGTTGTTGTAGATGCTGTTGTTGTTGTTGTAGATGCTGTTGTTGTAGATGCTCTTGTTGTTGTAGATGCTCTTGTTGTAGTAGATGTTGTTGTAGATGCTGTTGTTGTAGATGCTGTTGTTGTTGCAGATGCTGTTGTTGTTGTAGATGCTGTTGTTGTTGTAGATGCTGTTGTTGTTGTAGATGCTGTTGTTGTAGATGCTGTTGTTGTTGTTGTATTTGTTGTTGTTGTTGTTGTAGATGTTGTTGTTGTAGATGCTGTTGTTGTAGATGTTTTTGTTGTTGTAATAGATGATGTTGTTATTGTAGATGCTGTTGTAGATGCTGTTGTTGAAGTAGATGCTTTTGTTGTTGTAGATGCTGTTGTTGTAGATGCTGTTGTTGTTGTAGATGCTGTTGTTGTTGTAGATGCTGTTGTTGTAGATGCTGTTGTTGTAGATGCTGTTGTTGTTGTTGTTGTTTCTTTTGTTGTTGTAGATGTTGTTGTTGTAGATGCTGTTGTTGTAGATGCTGTTATTGTTGTTGTAATAGATGATGTTGTTGTTGTAGATGCTGTTGAAGATGCTGTTGTTGAAGTAGATGCTGTTGTTGTTGTAGATGCTGTTGTTGTTGTAGTAGATGTTGTTGTAGATGCTGTTGTTGTTGTAATAGATGTTGTTGTTGTAGATGCTGTTGTTGTAGTAGATGCTGTAGATGCTATTGTTGTTGTAGTAGATGTTGTTGTTGTAGATGCTGTTGTTGTTGTAGATGATGTTGTTGATTGTAGATGCTGTCGTTGTAGATGCTGTATTTGTTGTAATAGATGATGTTGTTGTTGTAGATGCTGTTAGTGTAGTAGATGCTGTTGATGTACAAAATGTTGTTGTTGTTGTTGTTGTTGTTGTTGTTGTTGTAGTAGATGCTGTTGTTGTTGTAGATGCTGTTGTTGTTGTTATTGTTGTCGTTGTGGATGCTGTTGGTGTAGATGCTGTTGTTGTTGTTGTTGTAGATGCTGTTGTTGTTGTTGTTGTAGATGCTGTTGTTGTTGTTGTAGATGCTGTTGTTGTTGTTGTAGATGCTGTTGTTGTTGTAGATGCTGTTGTTGTTGTAGATGCTGTTGTTGTAGTAGATGTTGTTGTTGTTGTAGATGTTGTTGTTGTTGTAGATGCTGTTGTTGTTATAGATGCTGTTGTTGTAGTAGATGTTTTTGTAGTAGATGCTGTTGTTGTTGTAGATGCTGTTGTTGTAGTAGATGTTGTTGTAGTAGATGTTGTTGTTGTAGATTTTGTTGTTGTAGATGCTGTTGTTGTAGATGCTGTTGTTGTTGTAGATGCTGTTGTTGAAGTAGATGCTGTTGTTGTTGTAGATGCTGTTGTTGTTGTAGATGCTGTTGTTGTAGATGCTGTTGTTGTTGTAGATGCTGTTGTTGTAGATGCTGTTGTTGTAGATGCTGTTGTTGTTGTAGATGCTGTTGTTGTTGTAGATGCTGTTGTTGTTGTGGATGCTGTTGTTGTTGTAGATGCTGTTGTTGTTGTAGATGCTGTTGTTGTAGATGCTGTTGTTGTTGTTGTATCTGTTGTTGTTGTTGTAGATGTTGTTGTTGTAGATGCTGTTGTTGTAGATGCTGTTATTGTTGTTGTTATAGATGATGTTGTTGTTGTAGATGCTGTTGAAGATGCTGTTGTTGAAGAAGATGCTGTTTTTGTTGTAGATGCTGTTGTTATTGTAGTAGATGTTGTTGTAGATGCTGTTGTTGTTGTAATAGATGTTGTTGTTGTAGATGCTGTTGTTGTAGAAGATGCTGTAGATGCTATTGTTGTTGTAGTAGATGTTGTTGTTGTAGATGCTGTTGTTGTTGTAGATGATGTTGTTGTTTATAGATGCTGTTGTCGTTGTAGATGCTGTATTTGTTGTAATAGATGATGTTGTTGTTGTAGATGCTGTTAGTGTAGTAGATGCTGTTGTTGCTGTAGATGCTGTTGATGTAGAAAATGTTGTTGTTGTTGTTGTTGTTGTTGTTGTTGTTGTTGTTGTTGTTGTTGTTGTTGTTGTTGTTGTTGTTGTTGTTGTTGTTGTTGTTGTTGTTGTTGTTGTTGTTGTTGTTGTTGTTGTTGTTGTTGTTGTTGTTGTAGATGCTGTTGTTGTTGTAGATGCTGTTGTTGTTGTAGATGCTGTTGTTGTTGTAGATGCTCTTGTTGTAGATGCTCTTGTTGTAGTAGATGCTCTTGTTGTAGTAGATGCTGTTGTTGTAGTAGATGATGTTGTTGTTGTAAATGCTGTTTATATGATTTAACTCAAGTAAAAACGCTGGTCAGATTCTACATTTATTAAACTAACATCATTCTATTTACAACATAACTTTGGCCATGAAGAACCAACCCAGATATGAATGACAGCCAGCGTTGGCTCAGCTAGTATGATTGCAGACCTTTAAGCCCAGTACGTGCTGTTCAGAGGATAATAAGGTGCAGCATGGCATAGTACATGCGGTCTGGCATAGCACAAGCCACTACATAGGATTCCAGCTGACTTTGACCCTGCACATGGTGGACCTGCATAGCCACGAATATCTGAAGAGATAGCTGACTGATACAGTTAGAGTCACCAAGGTCGCCAGGCTGGGTCTGCCCTAGCATCTAGTGTAGCACTATGTCAGAGTATGAGCCTGCAAGTCAGGGTGGTGGACACGGTCGCGGCCACAGAGTCTGTGGTGGACATGATCCAGCCAATTGGTGTCTGCGGACCCCTAACTGAAACAGGTTAATCAGACAGACAGCTTGAAGGCTTAAAGGGTGTAAGTACAAGCAGGCAAGTCAGTGCATGATTCCGATCCTGCAATGTGGAGGAAATGAGTTGATTTCAGATAGAAATTAATTCCCCCCTTCCCCCTAGATTTACCTTGAATTTATCAAATGCAAATTCCAACCACTGGAAGTGCCAATAGTGTAAAATTTACACTTTCCTAACTTATATCTGGGTTGTTTCTTTCCAAATGTTGAACAAAGGTGGAGAAAGGGGTTGGTGGTGGGTAGCCAAATGTAGCCCTGCAAACAGCTAGCAAGCAGAATAATAACTGAGCCCAGATTTTGTCTAGGACAGCTGATGTATGCATAAATTCTATAAATAACAATTTGTCATAGAGACCTAATGTCAAATGCACACCCTAGTACAGGGCTGCAGAATAGTTACAAGTATCATATAAACTATATTTATTCCACAATAAATAACAATTTATATGATTTAACTCAAGTAAAAACGCTGGTCAGATTCTACATTTATTAAACTAACATCATTCTATTTACAACATAACTTTGGCCATGAAGAACCAACCCAGATATGAATGACAGCCAGCGTTGGCTCAGCTAGTATGATTGCAGACCTTTAAGCCCAGTACGTGCTGTTCAGAGGATAATAAGGTGCAGCATGGCATAGTACATGCGGTCTGGCATAGCACAAGCCACTACATAGGATTCCAGCTGACTTTGACCCTGCACATGGTGGACCTGCATAGCCACGAATATCTGAAGAGATAGCTGACTGATACAGTTAGAGTCACCAAGGTCGCCAGGCTGGGTCTGCCCTAGCATCTAGTGTAGCACTATGTCAGAGTATGAGCCTGCAAGTCAGGGTGGTGGACACGGTCGCGGCCACAGAGTCTGTGGTGGACTTGATCCAGCCAATTGGTGTCTGCGGACCCCTAACTGAAACAGGTTAATCAGACAGACAGCTTGAAGGCTTAAAGGGTGTAAGTACAAGCAGGCAAGTCAGTGCATGATTCCGATCCTGCAATGTGGAGGAAATGAGTTGATTTCAGATAGAAATTAATTCCTCCAAAATGAAGACAATGTGGATAGAAAGATGTTCACATTGGGTTGGTTTCCCCACAAGTTAATAAGTTAGAATGAAAGGACACTCTGTTCAACACTTGGTAATTAAAATGCAGCATTTACTGGTAGTACATGATATAACATCTTATAAGTAACTATTTACATCCCTATAAGTGCAGGCAAAATGTCAATGGAGTGTGTGTAATTCAAGTCTGGGAATTAAAATTCCACAGTACATAGCACTGACAGGTTGTCAACATAAAGGTTTATTAATCCTTTGCCTGCTAGCTTGCTGATAAACTTGCAAACAGTTTTAAGATTCAGAACAGGCCACACAGAGCATTTGGCTGGTCTGGATCCAACTGTTTGACACTAATGATTTCCTTGTTAGATTTTTTTAAATTTTAAGAAACTGCAGCTGATGACCACACAAAATTGTAAACTGTTATTCCTGTCATTCACTTAAATGTTACCACACAACAAGCAAGCACATAACAAAAACAAACTGAAAACTAAAACAACAAAAAACTCCAGAAGAGTCAACACAAACAAATTGAGTGCTAATAGCCTGCTGAAGTCCTGGAAGCCAGCCAAACCTGTCACAAGAAGCACTGAAGATTGGCTTAGGCAGGTTGCATAAATGAATTGCTACTAGCACAGTGCAGCTTCTAAGGTGCACAGTGCAGCTTATAAGGTATTTGAAAATTTTTAATGAAAACAGGTGCCTCCTATGACAGGGCAGACTGTAACTCATTCAGAAGAGCCATCCGAGCTGACCGGATAAAAGTTTAGCAACATTGTCTTTGCTACACATGTCCAGATAAATTTAAAATGACTAGTGATTGTAAGTTCATATTTGACCTAGCATTAGTTGACTCAATGTTCTTTAAGAACAAATAACACTACGACGTCACTACGGGAAAAAACCAGAGATAAAAACCCTTTTTGGAAAAACTCTGGAAACCGTGTCCATAGGATAGCATTATACATGTGGTATTAATACCATGCTAACGTCGTAAGAATGATGGACCTCATTCTACATTGAAGATAAAAACAGGATGGAATCACAACAACGTCAGAGGCCACAGATCAGACGTCAATGTGCTATCCTCTTGAAGCTCATACACAACACAGTGTAAGAACATGTTAGAGCCGCTTTTTGGAGCCACATTCAGCGGCTAATAAAGCATGAATGATCGCTGTTCTAGCATCATTGGATTCTCAACCACAGAGTCCTAAACAAATTACAGGTAACCACTGAGAAGTCTTATTATAGACAAAAATAAGTCAGGTAAGTCGTGTCCATGCCGTGGACAGCCAAAGAGTCAATAGTGGTGGCAGCCGTGTCTGGATTTCTCAGTTATTTATTAATAAGAACATACGAATGACATGATGTTATGCATAACATCAGCAAAGCTGCTTTGAACAATCTTGCAACAACACAACATAATAATAATAAAGTGTAATGCAAGCAGGTTGAGCACAAACCATGGGTTGCAGTCAACCCCGAGTAAAGAGAAGGCTAGGTCACAGCTGGTATCCTGTACAGGTTCTACTTATTCAAGAAAAAGTTAAGATAGCATGATCTATTAAGAAAGATTGTCAGATCTCAAAATACTCTTAAGCCGTTAATATGCAACTACGAGAGCGTACATGCACTCATCATGGAAACACCGCCATACATTTCTTAAGTGTTAGCTCAGCTAGTCTGATAACGGAGCTGTGCAGAAAATAACACATACTGACACTGTAGAACTTGCAACTGAATGACCTTGATTCTGCACCAGCTGGACCTGATGGAAGAGACTGCTGACTGATACAGTAATGTCACCAAGGGTTTGACCTAGTATTAGTAGAGCACTAATGTCAGAAATTGTGCCTGCAAGTCAGAGTGGTGGACATGGACTCCAGCCACAGGAGAAGTCGGTGGACATGGTCCCGCAAAGAGTCTGAAGAGATCCAGTACCTGATACAGGTTGACCCAGCAGACAGCATGGAAAGCTTAAAGTCCAGTAGGTACAGATAAATACATGTATGTCCATTTGTACCTATCACACAGATATAAACACCCATCGAGGGGCTCACTGGAAGCATCTGGAGATGCCCCCAATGAGAACCACAACAAATGTATTACCGAAACCAAATATGAGCTGTATCAAGATTACATGAATAACCTTTACATATGATTGACCGCACAGAAATTTCCATCCAGACTGATATAATCCACCATACATGCATGAAACAGTGCAGAGTCCAACAAGAAGCCATAGACTGTGGCATCTCAGAGGGTCTACACAGTTAAAGAAAACACACTAAAGAGGCCAAATAAGCTGCAAAGGAAACTCATGCCTGATATTGTTAACTATGAATTTAAGTGTCCAACCATAAGTGAATACTCCAATAATAGCATCAGCAGCAAGCAAGATCAAACTGTTAATTTGTAAACAGGCTGATCAAGATTACATTTATAGCATCATGAGATCTCAGAGCAAGGATAAATACATGTAAGTGCTATCTCCTTTGAGTAATTATCCAAAAAGCCTGAACTGGATGCCCCAAGTGCCCAAACACTGTGGACAGCCACATGGCATGTTAAGTGTAGTCGACACATTGCTATATGGTGAAAATATGTTTGTCTGATCTTTAGGCTTCCAAGAACGAGCATGCACTCATTGATGCACAGGTGTATTAATAGATCCATTAATGGTGAATAAGTCTGCACAACATGTTTATCCTAGAAAGCAGTTATGAACAGCTTCAGGTAAGAGTAAATCCCACGTTGTTTCACATAATAACTCACAGTGGATAAGCACAGTCAAATTTTATCAAATATGTTATTATAAGACTGTCTACATGTCTGGTAAAACTATGTTAATACAAAGTACTATGTTAATACACAGTAAACAATCCTTAGCCTTAAGAAAATGAAATTCGTCAAGCATGTATAGAATGTCATAATACAATACATCCAGCAGAGACTTCTAAGATAATTGTTCATCAAGGCTGTATTCATCGTAGACTTAAGATAATAATTGTTCATCCAGGCTATATATGTAGATCTGTGGCAGTACTCAAAGAACAAGACAATAAACTGAATGTTCATCAATGCCAGAGCTAAGTGAATAACTGTTCATAAAGCTGTAACTCAGACCTCAAGATATACAGCTTCTCAGACAAACTGTTCAAAGCTGTATAGAATGTTGTTGTTCACAATCTTTAACAGCAATATCATATTGTTCATCAAGGCTGTATGAAATGTCTTAGTCACTTTGAAGATAATACAATTCATCAAGAACAAATCCATGGAGGCGTTAAAGATCTTGAGTGCATCTTGCTGTCTTAAACCGCAGCCTGTAAAGAAACCCCTCGAACCCGCATGGAAAAATCTCAGCTACAGGAAATAAGTTCTGATTTTGATCATATTTAGTAGCCTTAAAACTGAGACTGGCATCAAACTTCCTAACCTGGTATCACAATCAGGAAGAATCAGATAAGAGCAACCCATTGCAAGGGCTAGTGTAGCTAAGCTAATCTAATTAGATCCCTTAAGCCACGTGCTGTGCTGTTGCAGAGCCTAAAACAGCACCTACACTAAACAGGACCCCAGGCAGCTGACCACGAACCTGCAAGAGGACCTGCAAGCCGTGTGAGTATGAGGAGACTGCTGGCTGATACAGGCGGCCAGACTGGGTCTGTCCTAGCATTTAGTGCATCACTATGTCAGAAAATATGCCTGTCAGCCAGGGTGGTAGACTGAGGGTCCAGCCATAAGAGTCTGTAGAGACCTCAACTGATACAAGTTGATCAGACAGACAGCCCGTCAGCCTAAAGGGGGTGTTAGCAACCAAGTCCGCCAGACGGTGAGACCGTGAAATATGCAAGAGCCGAGTGAAAATTAAACCTACTGCTCAAGTGAGATGAAGAAAAGTGAAGGGAGCAGCAAGCTAAAAAGACCCCTGACTTGCAGATTGATCAGACCTACATATATAGCTAAGGCTTAAAGAGAATAATTTACTGATCATGAAAGTAGAATGGCAACTTCAAGGTTTACTGATAAAATGCTCTTGACGCTTAATCTATAAGCTGAGATAATCTCATACATGGTTCCTTTGCCCCCTAAATAATAAGTGCCTCAGAGCCCCACTCAATGCATTCAGAGTGGAAGGTTCTAAGACATAAGAATGTATATAAATCCATGTTCACATAACCCCAAGGGTATATTTGAACTAAAAGCAGTTTGTGAACTGAATGATGAATTATCCTTTAAGTTAGTTGTCCAGGTCTTAAAACAAAACTAGTAATTGTTATATAAAATATCCACATGCAGTTTTTATCCAAATGTAGCCCTGCAAACAGCTAGCAAGCAGAATGATAACTGAGCCCAGATTTTGTCTAGGACAGCTGATGTATGCATAAATTCTATAAATAACAATTTGTCATAGAGACCTAATGTCAAATGCACACCCTAGTACAGGGCTGCAGAGTAGTTACAAGTATCATATAAACTATATTTATTCCACAATAAATAACAATTGTTGTAGATGCTGTTGTTGTTGTAATAGATGCTGTTGTTGTTGTAGATGCTGTTGTTGTTGTAGATGCTGTTGTTGGTGTTGTAGATGCTGTTGTTGTTGTAGATGCTGTAAGTGTAGTAGATATTGTTGTTGTTGTAGTAAATGTTGTTGTAGTAGATGCTGTTTTTGTTGTAGATGCTGTTTTTGTAGTAGATGCTGTTGTTGTAGTAGATGCTGTTGTTGTTGTTGTTGTAGATGCTGTTGTTGTTGTTGTAGATGCTGTTGTTGTTGTAGATGCTGTTGTTGTTGTTGTAGATGCTGTTGTTGTTGTAGATGCTGTTGTTGTTGTTGTTGAAATTGCTGTTGTTGTTGTAGATGCTGTTGTTGTTGTAGATGTTGTTGTTGTTGTTGTAGATGTTGTTGTTGTTGTTGTCGACGCTGTTGTTGTTGTTGTAGATGCTGTTGTTGTTGTAGATGCTGTTGTTGTTGTGGACGCTGTTGTTGTTGTAAATGCTGTTGTTGTAGATGCGGTTGTTGTTGTAATAGATGCTGTTGTTGTTGTAGATGCTGTTGTTGTTGTAGATGCTGCTGTTGTTGTTGTAGATGCTGTTGTTGTTGTTGTAGATGCTGTTGTTTTAGTAGATGTTGTTGTTGTAGATGCTGTTGTTGTAGTAGATGCTGTTGTTGTTGTAGATGCTGTTGTTGTAATAGCTGTTTGTTATAGATGTTGTTGTTGTTGTAGATGGTGTTGTTGTTGTAGATGCTGATGTTGTAGTAGATGCTGTTGTTGTTGTAGATGCTGTTGTTGCAGTAGATGTTGTTGTAGATGCTGTTGTTGTAGATGCTGTTTGTTATAGATGCTGTTGTTGTTGAAGATGTTGTTGTTGTTGTAGATGCTGTTGTTGTAGATGCTGTTGTTGTTGTAGATGCTCTTGTTGTTGTAGATGCTGTTGTTGTAGATGCTGTTGGTTATAGATGCTGTTGTTGTTGTAGATGCTGTTGTTGTTGTAGATGCTGTTGTTGTTGTAGATGCTGTTGTTGTTGTAGATGCTGTGGTTGTAGATGCTGTTGTTGTTGTTGTATTTGTTGTTGTTGTAGATGTTGTTGTTGTAGATGCTGTTGTTGTAGATGTTTTTGTTGTTGTAATAGATGATGTTGTTATTGTAGATGCTGTTGTAGATGCTGTTGTTGAAGTAGATGCTTTTGTTGTTGTAGATGCTGTTGTTGTAGATGCTGTTGTTGTTGTAGTAGATGTTGTTGTTGTAGATGCTGTTGTTGTTATAGATGCTGTTGTTGTAGATGTTGTTGTTTTTGTAATAGATGTTGTTGTTGTAGATGCTGTTGTTGTATATGATGTTGTAGATGCTGTTGTTGTTGTAGTAGATGTTGTTGTTGTAGATGATGTTGTTGTTGTAGATGATGTTGTTGTTGTAGATGCTGTCGTTTTAGATGCTGTATTTGTTGTAATAGATGATGTTGTTGTTGTAGATGCTGTTGTTGTAGTAGATGTAGTTGTTGTTGTATATGCTGTTGTTGTTGTATATGCTGCTGTTGTTGTAGATGCTGTTGTTGTTTTAGATGCTGTTGTTGTTGTAGTAGATGTTGTTGTTGTTGTTGTTGTAGATGCTGTTGTTGTAGTAGATGCTGTTGTTGTTGTAGTTGCTGTTGTTGTAGAAGCTGTTGTTGTTGTAATAGATGCTGTTGTTGTAGATGCTGTTGTTGTAGTAGATGTTGTTGTTGTAGATGCTGTTGTTGTATTAGATGTTGTTGTTGTTGTAGATGCTGTTGTTGTAGATGCTGTTGTTGTAGTAGATGCTGTTGTTGTTATAGTAGATGTTGTTGTTGTAGATGCTGTTGTTGTTGTAGATGCTGTTGTTGTTGTTGTTGTAGATGCTGTTGTTGTAGATGCTGTTGTTGTTGTAATAGATTATGTTGTTGTTGTAGATGCTGTTGTTGTTGTAGTAGATGCTGTTGTTGTTGTATATGCTGTTGTTGTTGTAGATGCTATTGTTGTAGGTGCTGTTGTTGTAGTAGATGCTGTTGTTGTTGTAGATGTTGTTGTTATAGTAGATGCTGTTGTTGTTGTAGATGCTGTTGTTGTAGTAGATGTTGTTGTAGATGCTGTTGTTGTAGATGCTGTTGTTGTTGTAGATGCTGTTGTTGTTGTAGATGCTGTTGTTGTAGATGCTGTTGTTGTAGATGCTGTTGTTGTTGTTGTATTTGTTGTTGTTGTAGATGCTGTTGTTGTAGGTGCTCTTGTTGTAGTAGATGCTGTTTTGTAGTAGATGCTGTTGTTGTAGTAGATGATGTTGTTGTTGTAAATGCTGTTGTTGTAGATGCTGTTGTTGTTGTAATAGATGTTGTTGTTGTTGTAGATGCTGTTGTTGTTGTAGATGCTGTTGTTGTTGTTGTAGATGCTGTTGTTGTTGTACATGCTGTTAGTGTAGTAGATATTGTTGTTGTTGTAGTAAATGTTGTTGTAGTAGATGCTGTTTTTGTTGTAGATGCTGTTTTTGTAGAAGATGCTGTTGTTGTAGTAGATGCTGTTGTTGTTGTTTTAGATGTTGTTGTTGTTGTAGATGCTGTTGTTGTTGTTGCTGTTGTTGTAGATGCTGTTGTTGTTGTAGATGCTGTTGTTGTTGTAGATGCTGTTGTTGTTGTAGATGCTGTTGTTGTTGTAGATGCTGTTGTTGTTGTTGTAGATGTTGTTGTTGTTGTCGACGCTGTTGTTGTTGTTGTAGATGCTGTTGTTGTTGTAGATGCTGTTGTTGTTGTGGATGCTGTTGTTGTTGTAAATGCTGTTGTTGTAGATGCTGTTGTTGTTGTAATAGATTCTGTTGTTGTTGTAGATGCTGTTGTTGTTGTAGATGCTGTTGTTGTTGTTGTAGATGCTGTTGTTGTAGTAGATCATGTTGTTTTAGTAGATGTTGTTGTTGTAGATGCTGTTGTTGTAGTAGATGCTGTTGTTGCTGTTGTAGATGCTGTTGTTGCAGTAGATGTTGTTGTAGATGCTGTTGTTGTAGATGCTGTTTGTTATAGATGCTGTTGTTGTTGTAGATGCTGTTGTTGTTGTAGATGCTGTTGTTGTAGATGCTGTTGTTGTTGTAGATGCTGTTGTTGTTGTAGATGCTAATGTTGTAGCAGATGCTGTTGTTGGAGATGCTGTTGTTGTAGATGCTGTTTGTTATAGATGCTGTTGTTGTTGTAGATGCTGTTGTTGTTGTAGATGCTGTTGTTGTAGATGCTGCTGTTGTAGTAGATGCTGTTGTTGTAGATGCTGTTGTTGTTGTTGCATTTGTTGGTGTTGTAGATGTTGTTGTTGTAGATGCTGTTGTTGTAGATGTTTTTGTTGTTGTAATAGATGATGTTGTTATTGTAGATGCTGTTGTAGATGCTGTTGTTGAAGTAGATGCTTTTGTTGTTGTAGATGCTGTTGTTGTAGATGCTGTTGTTGTTGTAGAAGATGTTGTTGTTGTAGATGCTGTTGTTGTTATAGATGCTGTTGTTGTTGTAATAGATGTTGTTGTTGTAGATGCTGTTGTTGTAGTAGATGCTGTAGATGCTGTTGCTGTTGTAGTAGATGTTGTTGTTGCAGATGCTGTTGTTGTTGTAGATGCTGTTGTTGTAATAGTAGATGCTGTTGTTGTAGATGCTGTTGTTGTAGTAGATGCTGTTGTTGTTGTGAATGCTGTTGTTGTTGTAGATGCTGTTGTTGTTGTAGATGCTGTTGTTGTTGTAATATATGCTGTTGTTGTTGCAGATGCTGTTGCTGTTGTTGTTGTAGATGCTGTTGTTGTTGTAGATGCTGTTGTTGTAGATGCTGTTGTTGTAGTAGATGTTGTTGTTGTTGTTGTTGTTGTTGTTGTAGATGCTGTTGTTGTAGTAGATATTATTGCAGTAGATGTTGTCGCTGTAGTGGATGTTGCTATGGTTGTTGTAGTAGAGGTTGTTGTTGTTGAAGTTGTTGTTGTTGTAAGTTGTTGTTGTTATAGTAGATCTTTTTGTTGTAATATATGTTGTTGTTGTAGATGCTGTAGTTGATGTTTGGCTGTTGTAGTCGATATTTTCATTGTAGTAGATGCTGTTGTTGTAGTAGATGTTGATGTTGTTGTTTTAAGTAGATATTATTGTAGTACATGTTGTTTGTATGGTGGTTGTTTTTATGGGTGTTGTAGCAGTTGTTGTTTTAATAGAGGTTGTTGTTGTTGAAGTTGTTGTTGTTGTAGATTGTTGTTGTAATAGTAGATATTTTGTTGTAATATATGTTGTTGTTGTAGATGTTGTAGTAGATGTTGTTACTGTTGTATAAGATGTTGTTACTGTTGTATAAGATGTTGTTGATGTTGTTGTTGTTGTTGTAGTAGTAGAGGTTATTGTTGTTGTTGAAGTTGTTGTAGTAGATGTTGTAGTTGTTGTAGTAGACGCTGATTGTGTTGTTGTTGTTGTTCTAGATGTTAATGCGGTTTAAGATGTTATTGTTGTAGAAGTTTTTGTTGTAAGTGTTGTTGTAATAAGAGTAGTAGTTGTAGTGGTAGTAGTAGCAGTAGATGTTGTTGTTGTAGATGCTGTTGTTGTTGTAGATGCTGTTGTTGTTGTAGATGCTGTTGTTGTAGTAGATGTTGTTGTTGTAGTAGATGCTGTTGTTGTTGTAGATGCTGTTGTTGTAGTAGATGTTGTTGTAGTAGATGTTGTTGTTGTATATGTTGTTGTTGTAGATGCTGTTGTTGTAGATGCTGTTGTTGTTGAAGATGCTGTTGTTGTTGTAGATGCTGTTGTTGTAGATGCTGTTGTTGTTGTTGTAGATGTTGTTGTTGTAGATGTTGTTGTTGTAGATGCTGTTGTTGAAGATGTTGTTGTTGTATATGCTGTTGTTGTAGATGCTGTTGTTGTTGTTGTAGTAGATGTTGTTGTTGTAGTAGATGCTGTTGTTGTAGATGATGTTGTTGTTGTAGATGTTGTTGTTGTAGATGTTGTTGTTGTAGATGTTGTTGTTGTAGATGCTGTTGTTGTTGTAATAGATGATGTTGTTGTTGTAGATGCTGTTGTTGTAGTAGATGCTGTTGTTGTAGATGCTGTTGTTGTTGTAATAGATTCTGTTGTTGTTGTAGATGCTGTTGTTGTTGTAGATGCTGTTGTTGTTGTTGTAGATGCTGTTGTTGTAGTAGATCATGTTGTTTTAGTAGATGTTGTTGTTGTAGATGCTGTTGTTGTAGTAGATGCTGTTGTTGCTGTTGTAGATGCTGTTGTTGCAGTAGATGTTGTTGTAGATGCTGTTGTTGTAGATGCTGTTTGTTATAGATGCTGTTGTTGTTGTAGATGCTGTTGTTGTTGTAGATGCTGTTGTTGTAGATGCTGTTGTTGTTGTAGATGCTGTTGTTGTTGTAGATGCTAATGTTGTAGCAGATGCTGTTGTTGGAGATGCTGTTGTTGTAGATGCTGTTTGTTATAGATGCTGTTGTTGTTGTAGATGCTGTTGTTGTTGTAGATGCTGTTGTTGTAGATGCTGCTGTTGTAGTAGATGCTGTTGTTGTAGATGCTGTTGTTGTTGTTGCATTTGTTGGTGTTGTAGATGTTGTTGTTGTAGATGCTGTTGTTGTAGATGTTTTTGTTGTTGTAATAGATGATGTTGTTATTGTAGATGCTGTTGTAGATGCTGTTGTTGAAGTAGATGCTTTTGTTGTTGTAGATGCTGTTGTTGTAGATGCTGTTGTTGTTGTAGAAGATGTTGTTGTTGTAGATGCTGTTGTTGTTATAGATGCTGTTGTTGTTGTAATAGATGTTGTTGTTGTAGATGCTGTTGTTGTAGTAGATGCTGTAGATGCTGTTGCTGTTGTAGTAGATGTTGTTGTTGCAGATGCTGTTGTTGTTGTAGATGCTGTTGTTGTAATAGTAGATGCTGTTGTTGTAGATGCTGTTGTTGTAGTAGATGCTGTTGTTGTTGTGAATGCTGTTGTTGTTGTAGATGCTGTTGTTGTTGAAGATGCTGTTGTTGTTGTAATATATGCTGTTGTTGTTGCAGATGCTGTTGCTGTTGTTGTTGTAGATGCTGTTGTTGTTGTAGATGCTGTTGTTGTAGATGCTGTTGTTGTAGTAGATGTTGTTGTTGTTGTTGTTGTTGTTGTAGATGCTGTTGTTGTAGTAGATATTATTGCAGTAGATGTTGTCGCTGTAGTGGATGTTGCTATGGTTGTTGTAGTAGAGGTTGTTGTTGTTGAAGTTGTTGTTGTTGTAAGTTGTTGTTGTTATAGTAGATCTTTTTGTTGTAATATATGTTGTTGTTGTAGATGTTGTATTTGATGTTTGGCTGTTGTAGTCGATATTTTCATTGTAGTAGATGCTGTTGTTGTAGTAGATGTTGATGTTGTTGTTTAAGTAGATATTATTGTAGTACATGTTGTTTGTATGGTGGTTGTTTTTATGGGTGTTGTAGCAGTTGTTGTTTTAATAGAGGTTGTTGTTGTTGAAGTTGTTGTTGTTGTAGATTGTTGTTGTAATAGTAGATATTTTGTTGTAATATATGTTGTTGTTGTAGATGTTGTAGTAGATGTTGTTACTGTTGTATAAGATGTTGTTACTGTTGTATAAGATGTTGTTGATGTTGTTGTTGTTGTTGTAGTAGTAGAGGTTATTGTTGTTGTTGAAGTTGTTGTAGTAGATGTTGTAGTTGTTGTAGTAGACGCTGATTGTGTTGTTGTTGTTGTTCTAGATGTTAATGCGGTTTAAGATGTTATTGTTGTAGAAGTTTTTGTTGTAAGTGTTGTTGTAATAAGAGTAGTAGTTGTAGTGGTAGTAGTAGCAGTAGATGTTGTTGTTGTAGATGCTGTTGTTGTTGTAGATGCTGTTGTTGTTGTAGATGCTGTTGTTGTAGTAGATGTTGTTGTTGTAGTAGATGCTGTTGTTGTTGTAGATGCTGTTGTTGTAGTAGATGTTGTTGTAGTAGATGTTGTTGTTGTATATGTTGTTGTTGTAGATGCTATTGTTGTAGATGCTGTTGTTGTTGAAGATGCTGTTGTTGTTGTAGATGCTGTTGTTGTTGTTGTAGATGTTGTTGTTGTAGATGTTGTTGTTGTAGATGCTGTTGTTGAAGATGTTGTTGTTGTATATGCTGTTGTTGTAGATGCTGTTGTTGTTGTTGTAGTAGATGTTGTTGTTGTAGTAGATGCTGTTGTTGTAGATGATGTTGTTGTTGTAGATGTTGTTGTTGTAGATGTTGTTGTTGTAGATGTTGTTGTTGTAGATGCTGTTGTTGTTGTAATAGATGATGTTGTTGTTGTAGATGCTGTTGTTGTAGTAGATGATGTTGTTGTAGATGTTGTTGTAGATGCTGTTGCTGTAGATGTTGTTGTAGATGCTGCTGTTGTAGTAGTAGATGATGTTGTTGTTAATTTTGTTGTAGTTGTTGTAGTAGATGCTGTTGCTGTTGTAGATGCTGTTGTTGTAGTATATGTTGTTGTAGTAGATGTTGTTGTTGTAGATGCTGTTGTTGTAGATGCTGTTGTTGTAGATGCTGTTGTTGTTGTAGATGTTGTTGTTGTTGTAGATGCTGTTGTTGTAGATGCTGTTGTTGTTGTAGTAGATGATGTTGTTGTAAATTTTGTTGTTGTTGTTGTAGTAGATATTGTTGTAGTAGATGATGTTGTAGATGTTGTTGTTGTAGATGCTATTGTTGTATATGCTGTTGTTGTTGTCGATGCTGTTTTTGTTGTAGATGCTGTTGTTGTTATTGTAGATGCTGTTGTTGTAGATGCTGTTGTTGTAGATGCTGTTGTTGTTGTAATAGATGATGTTGTTGTTGTAGATGCTGTTGTTGAAGTAGAAGCTGTTGTTTTTAGATGCTGTTGTTGTTGTAGTAGATGTTGTTGTAGATGCTGTTGTTGTTGTAGATGCTGTTGTTGTAGATGATGTTGTTGTTGTAATAGATGCTGTTCTTGTAGTTGCTGTTGTTGTAGTAGATGATGTTGTTGTTGTTGTCTTAGTAGATGCTGTTGTTGTTGTAGTAAATGTTGTTGTTGTAGATGATGTTGTTGTTGTAGATGATGTTGTTGTTGTAGATGCTGTCGTTGTAGATGCTGTTTTTGTTTTAATAGATGATGTTGTTTTTGTAGATGCTGTTGTTGTAGTATATGCTGTTGTTGTTGTTGTAGATGCTGTTGTTAAAGTAGATGCTGTTGTTGTAGATGCTGTTGTTGTTGTATATGCTGTTGTTGTTGTTGCAGATGCTGTTGCTGTTGTAATAGATGATGTTGTTGTTGTAGATGCTGTTGTTGTAGTAGATGCTGTTGTTCTTGTAGATGCTGTTGTTGTAGATGCTGTTGTTGTAGTAGATGCTGTTGTTGTAGTAGATGTTGTTGTTTATAGATGCTGTTGTTGTTGTAAATGCTGTTGTTGTTGTTGTTGTAGATGTTATTGTTGTTGTAGTAGATGTTGTTGTTGTAGATGCTGTTGTCGTAGATGATGTTGTTGTTGTAGATGCTGTTGTTGTAGATGCTGTTGTTTTAGTATATGCTGTTGTTGTTGTAGATGCTGTTGTTGTTGTAGTAGATGTTGTTGTAGATTCTGTTGTTGTTGTATATGCTGTTGTTGTTGTTGTAGATGCTGTTGTTGTTGTTGTAATAGATGCTGTTGTTCTTGTAGATGCTGTTGTTGTAGTAGATGCTGTTGTTCTTGTAGATGCTGCTGTTGTAGATGCTGTTGTTGTAGTAGATGCTGTTGTTGTTGTTGTAGATGCTGTTTTTGTAGATGCTGTTGTTGTTGTAGATGCTGTTGTTGTTGTAGATGCTGTTGTTGTTGTAGATGCTGTTGTTCTTGTTTCTACTCATTCACATCTGTTTCACTGTCTTCTTGTTCCATCTACTTTTCTTATCTCTACTTATTCCCATCTGTTTCACTGTCTTCTTGTTCAATCTTCTCTTCTCATCTCTACTTTTTTAATCTCTTTCACTGTCTTCTTATTCAATCTTCTCTTCTTGTCTATACTTATTCCCATCTGTTTCACTGTCTTCTTGTTCAATCTTCTCTTCTTGTCTATACTTATTCCCATCTGTTTCACTGTCTCCTTGTCATCTTCTCTTCTTGTCTATACTCATTCACACCTGTTTCACTGTCTCCTTGTTCAATCTTCTCTCCTTGTGTCTACTTATTCCCATCTGTTTCACTGTCTCCTTGTTCAATCTTCTCTCCTTGTCTCTACTTATTCTCATCTGTTTAACTGTCTTCTTGTTCAATCTTCTCTTCTTGTTTATACTTATTTACATCTGTTTCACTGTCTCCTTGTTCAATCTTCTCTCCATGTCTATACTTATTCCCATCTATTTCACTGTCTCCTTGTTCAATCTCCTCTCCTTGTCTCTACTCATTCACATCTATTTCACTGTCTTCTTGTTCAATCTTCTCTTCTCGTCTTTACTTTTTTAATCTCTTTCACTGTCTTCTTATTCAATCTTCTCTTCTTGTCTATACTTATTCCCATCTGTTTCACTGTCTTCTTGTTCAATCTTCTCTTCTTGTCTATACTTATTCCCATCTGTTTCACTGTCTTCTTATTCAATCTTCTCTTCTTGTCTATACTTATTCCCATCTGTTTCACTGTCTTCTTGTTCAATCTTCTCTTCTTGTCTATACTTATTCCCATCTGTTTCACTGTCTTCTTATTCAATCTTCTCTTCTTGTCTATACTTATTCCCATCTGTTTAACTGTCTTCTTATTCAATCTTCTCTTCTTGTCTATACTTATTCCCATCTGTTTCACTGTCTTCTTGTTCAATCTTCTCTTCTTGTCTATACTTATTCCCATCTGTTTCACTGTCTTCTTGTTCAATCTTCTCTTCTTGTCTATACTTATTCCCATCTGTTTCAACGTCTTATTGTTCAATCTTCTCTTCTTGTCTCTACTTATCCCCATCTGCTTTACTGATATGTTGTTCCATTCACACTTCTTGTCTATATTTACTCCCATCTGTTTCACTGTTTTCTTGTTCAATCTTCTCTTCTTGTATCTACTTATTCCCATCTGCTTCACTGTCTTCTTGTCCTATCTTTTCTTCTCTTCTCTACTTATTCCAATCTGTTTCACAGTTTTCTTATTCCATATTCTCTCTTGTCTCTACTTATTCACATCTGTTTCATTATCTTCTTCTTCTATCTACTCTTCTTGTCTCTGCTTATTCCCATCTGTTTTACTATTTTCTTGTTCCATTCAAACTTCTTGTCTCCATTTATTCACATCTGTCTTACTGTCTTCATGTTCCATCCACTCTTCTTATCCCTTCTTTTTCCCATCTGTTTCACTGTCTTCTTGTTCCATCTTCTCTTCTTGTCTCTGCTTATTCCCATCTGATTCACTATTTTCTTGTTCCATTCAAACTTCTTGTCTCTATTTACTCCCATCTGCTTCACTGTTTTCTAGTTCTATCTACTTTTCTTGTCTTTACTTATTCCCATCTGCTTCACTGTCTAGTCTATCTTCTTCTCTGTCCCTACTTTTTTCCATCTGATTCACTATTTTCTTGTACCATTCAAACTTCTTGTCTCTATTTACTCCCATCTGCTTCACTGTTTTCTTGTTCTATCTACTTTTCTTGTCTTTACTTATTCCCATCTGCTTCACTGTCTAGTCTATCTTCTTCTTTGTCCCTACTTTTTTCCATCTGATTCACTATTTTCTTGTTCCATGTACACTTCTTGTGTCTATTTATTCGCATCTGTCTTACTGTTTTCTTGTTCCATCTCCTCCTCTAGTCTACTTATTTCCATCTGTTTCACTGTCTTCTTGTTCTATCTTCTTTACTTGTCTCTACTTATTTCCATCTGTTTCACTCTTTTCTTGTTTCATCTCCTCATCTTGTAACTGGCTGCAACTCTCTCCTCATGCTCCATCATCTCCTCTTGTCTACTTATTCTCATCTGTTTCACTGTTTTCTTTTTCCATCTACTTTTCTTATCTCTACTTATTCCCATCTGTTTCACTGTTTTCTTATTCCATCTACTTTTCTGGTCTCTACTTTTTCCCGGTAACATCTCTGTTCTCATGTTCCTCACACCTCTTGCCTCTACTCATCCCATATATTCTCCTGTTTACTCTTCTCGTCTGGTCTTCTTATAACTGGCTGCAACTCTGTCCTCATGTTCCATGTCCTCCTCTTGTCTACTTATTCCCATCTGTTTCACTGTTTTCTTTTCCCGTCCTTTTTTATGGTCACTACTTATTCCCATTCTTTTTATTTTTTAATCAATAAGCTTTTTTCTTTACTTTCGTTTGCTCAAGTTTTTTTTTTTCTTTATTTTTTATTTTTGAATGATTTTGCCTTTTCTTTATTCCAGATGGATCCAGTATTTAGTTCTTAATAACTAAGCACTTTCAATATTCTAGATTGTTCCAGTGTTTTCCAGTGTTCCTGTTTTCCAGTGTTCCATTTTCTGTTCCTGCTGTCTGAACGCTGAGGCCCATAGTATTAGGTTTTGTTGATGGTACTAAAACGGTTGTATTGTGGAGTTATCTCTGTGAGAAGACCGGGTATTGTCTGGTCCATAGCGACATTCAGGTATGCACTTACCATATGAGACGGAACTGAAACGCCAGGGATACCAAGGTTAGTTCCTTAAGGACAGTCATAGAGATGGGTTTGGATTGTTCCTGTGTTTAAGCTTTTAATCAATAAACTTTTTTTCTTCATTCTAGATTGTTCCAGTGTTGTTTTTTCTAATTAATAAGCTTTGTCTTCATTCTAGAATTTTCCAGTGTTGTTGTTTTTTTCATCATTTAGAATTTAGTTTTTAATCAATTGGCTTTTTCTTTATTCTAGAAGGACCAAGTGATTTTAGCTAATCGTTAAGCTTCCTTTCTTCATTCTAGATTGTTCTAGTGTTTTCCAGAGTTCCTGTTTTCCAGTGTTCCATTTTCTGTTCCTGCTGTCTGAACGCTGAGGCCCATAGTATTAGGTTTTGTTGAAGGTACTCAAACGGTTGTATTGTGGAGTTATTTCTGTGAGAAGACTGGGTATAGTCTGGTCCATAGCGACATTCAGGTATGCACTTACCATATGAGACTGAACTGAAACGCCAGGGATACCAAGGTTAATTCCTTAAGGACAGTTATAGAGATGGGACTGGATTGTTCCTGTGTTTAAGCGTTTAATCAATAAACTTTTTTCTTCATTCTAGATTGTTCCAGTGTTGTTTTTCTAATTAATAAGCTTTGTCTTCATTCTAGATTGTTCCAGTGTTGTTGTTTTTTCATCATTTAGAATTTAGTTTTTAATCAATTGGCTTCTTCTTTATTCTAGAAGGACCAAGTGATTTTAGCTAATCGTTAAGCTTCCTTTCTTCATTCTAGATTGTTCTAGTGTTTTCCAGAGTTCCTGTTTTCCAGTGTTCCATTTTCTGTTCCTGCTGTCTGAACGCTGAGGCCCATAGTATTAGGTTTTGTTGATGGTACTAAAACGGTTGTATTGTGGAGTTTTCTCTGTGAGAAGACCGGGTATAGTCTGGTCCATAGCGACATTCAGGTATGCACTTACCATATGAGTCTGAACTGAAACGCCAGGGATACCAAGGTTAGTTCCTTAAGGACAGTTATAGAGATGGGACTGGATTGTTCCTGTGTTTAAGCTTTTAATCAATAAACTTTTTTCTTCATTCTAGATTGTTCCAGTGTTGTTTTTCTAATTAATAAGCTTTGTCTTCATTCTAGCTTGTTCCAGTGTTGTTGTTTTTTTCATCATTTAGAATTTAGTTTTTATCAATTGGCTTCTTCTTTATTCTAGAAAGACCAAGTGTTTTTAGCTAATCGTTAAGCTTTCTTTTTTCATTCTAGATTGTTCTAGTGTTTTCCCGAGTTCCTGTTTTCCAGTGTTCCATTTTCTGTTCCTACTGTCTGAACGCTGAGGCCCATAGTATTAGGTTTTGTTGATGGTACTTAAACGGTTGTATTGTGGAGTTATCGCTGTGAGAAGACTGGGTATAGTCTTGTCCATAGCGACATTAAGGTATGCACTTACCATATGAGACTGAACTGAAACGCCAGGGATACCAAGGTTAGTTCCTAAAGGACAGTAATAGATATGAGACTGGATTGTTCCTGTGTTTAAGCTTTTAATCAATAAACTTCTTTCTTCATTCTAGATTGTTCCAGTGTTGTTTTTCTAATTAATAAGCTTTGTCTTCATTCTAGATTGTTCCAGTGTTGTTGTTTTTTTTAATCATTTAGCTTTTAGTTTTTAATCAATTGGCTTCTTCTTAATTCTAGATTGGCCAAGTGTTTTAATTAATCGTTTAGCTTTTTTCTTTATTCTAGATTGTTTCAGTGTTTTCCAGTGTTCCTGTTTTCCAGTGTTCCATTTTCTGTTCCTGCTGTCTGAACGCTGAGGCCCATAGTATTAGGTTTTGTTGATGGTACTAAAACGGTTGTATTGTGGAGTTATCTCTGTGAGAAGACTGGGTATAGTCTGGTCCATAGCGACATTCAGGTATGCACTTACCATATGAGACTGAACTGAAACGCCAGGGATACCAAGGTTAGTTCCTTAAGGACAGTTATAGAGATGGGACTGGATTGTTCCTGTGTTTAAGCTTTTAATCAATAAACTTTTTTCTTCATTCTAGATTGTTCCAGTATTGTTTTTCTAATTAATAAGCTTTGTCTTAATTCTAATTTGTTCCAGTGTTTTTGTTGTTTTTTAATCATTTAGCATTTAGTTTTTAATCAATTGGCTTCTTCTTAATTCTAGATTGGCCAAGTGTTTTAATTAATCGTTTAGCTTTTTTTTATTCTAGATCGTTTCAGTGTTTTCCAGTGTTCCTGTTTTCCAGTGTTCCATTTTCTGTTCCTGCTGTCTGAACGCTGAGTCCCATAGTATTAGGTTTTGTTGATGGTACTAAAACGGTTGTATTGTGGAGTTATCTCTGTGAGAAGACCGGGTATAGTCTGGTCCATAGCGACATTCAGGTATGCACTTACCATATGAGACTGAACTGAAACGCCAGGGATACCAAGGTTTGTCCCTTAAGGACAGTTATAAAGATGGGACTGCATTGTTCTTGTGTTTAAGCTTTTAATCAATAAACTTTTTTCTTCATTCTAGATTGTTCCAGTGTTGTTTTTCTAATTAATAAGCTTTGTCTTCATTCTAGATTGTTCCAGTGTTGTTGTTGTTGTTTTTTTTCATCATTAAGAATTTAGTTTTTAATCAATTGGCTTCTTCTTTATTCTAGAAAGACCAAGTGTTTTAGCTAATAGTTAAACTTCCTTTTTTCATTCTAGATTGTTCTAGTGTTTTCCAGAGTTCCTGTTTTCCAGTGTTCCATTTTCTGTTCCTGCTGTCTGAACGCTGAGGCCCATAGTATTAGGTTTTGTTGATGGTACTAAAACGGTTGTATTATGGAGTTATCTCTGTGAGAAGACCGGGTATAGTCTGGTCCATAGCGACATTCAGGTATGGACTTACCATATGAGACTGAACTGAAACGCCAGGGATACCAAGATTAGTTCCTTAAGGACAGTAATAGAGATGGGACTGGATTGTTCCTGTGTTTAAGCTTCTAATCAATAAACTTTTTTCTTCATTCTAGAATGTTCCAGTGTTGTTTTTCTAATTAATAAGCTTTGTCTTAATTCTAGATTGTTCCAGTGTTGTTGTTTTTTTTTTTCATTTAGCATTTAGTTTTTAATCAATTGGCTTCTTCTTAATTCTAGATTGGCCAAGTGTTTTAATTGATCGTTTAGCTTTTTTCTTTATTCTAGATCGTTTCAGTGTTTTCCAGTGTTCCTGTTTTCCAGTGTTCCATTTTCTGTTCCTGCTGTCTGAACGCTGAGGCCCATAGTATTAGGTTTTGTTGATGGTACTTAAACGGTTGTATTGTGGAGTAATCTCTGTGAGAAGACTGGGTATAGTCTGGTCCTGGCGACATTCAGGTATGCACTTACCATATGAGACTGAACTGAAACGCCAGGGATACCAAGGTTAGTTCCTTAAGGACAGTAATAGAGATGGGACTGGGTGTTTAAGCTTTTAATCAATAAACTTTTTTTTTCATTCTAGATTGTTCCAGTGTTGTTTTTTCTAATTAATAAGCTTTGTCTTCATTCTAGATTGTTCCAGCGTTGTTAAGTTTTTTTTTCATTTAGAATTTAGTTTTTAATCGATTGGCTTCTTCTTTATTCTAGAAAGACCAAGTGTTTTTAGCTAATCGTTAAGCTTTCTTTCTTTATTCAAAATTGTTCTAGTATTTTCCAGTGTTCCTGTTTTCCAGTGTTCCATTTTCTGTTCCTGCTGTCTGAACGCTGAGGCCCATAGTATTAGGTTTTGGTTATGGTACTAAACGGTTGTATTGTGGAGTTATCTCTGTGGGAGACCGGGTATAGTCTGGTCCATAGCGACATTCAGGTATGCACTTATATTTACCATATGAGACTGAACTGAAACGCCAGGGATGCCAAGGTTAGTTCCTTAAGGACAGTAATAGAGATGGGACTGGATTGTTCCTGTGATGTTTTTTAATCATTCTGCTTTTTCTTTATTCTTTTTTTTCTGTGGTTTTATTGCCTTTTAATCAATTTGCTTCTTCTTAATTCTAGATTGGCAAAGTGTTTTTATTAATCGTTTAGCTTTTTCTTTATTCTAGATCGCGCCAGTGTTTTCCAGTGTTCCTGTTTTTTCAGAGTTCCATTTTCTGTTCCTGCTGTCTGAACGCTGAGGCCCATAGTATTAGGTTGTGTTGATGGTATTAAACGGTTGCATAGTGATATTCAGGTATTCACTTACCATATGAGACGGAACTCAATGCCAGGGATACCAAGGTTAGTTCCTTAAGGACAGTAGAAGAGATGGGACTGGATTGTTCCTGTGTTTAAGCGTTTAATCAGCAAGCTTTTTTCTTCTTTCTAGATTGCTCCAATGTTTTATCTTTTAATCAATTAGCTATTTCTTCATTCTAGATTGCTCCAGTGGTTTCCAGCGTTTTTGTTTTCCTGATTCTCTGTTGTTGCTGTCAGAATGCTGAAGCCCCATATGATTAGGTTATGTTGATACTGGTACTAAAAAATAGGGAGCGCAGTGGCTCAGTGGTAGAGTGCTTGACTCGAGACCGAAGGGCCGCGGGTTAGAGCCTCACCGGCGTCACTGCGTTGTGGTCCTTGAGCAAGACACATTTATCCTAGCTTAGTACTGGTTCAACCCAGGAAGACCCGTCCCGCATAACTGAAAGATTGTTGAGTGGACGCAAAGAATCAAATCAAACAAACAAAAACTGGTACTAAAATGGTTGCATCATGGAGTTTCTTCTGGGCGGATACCTGGAATACATACTCTGATTCATAGTGACATTCAGGTATGCAATTATCATCAGAACTAAAACGCCAGGGATCTGTAAATGAGATGGGATCGAATTGTTCCAGTGTTTTTAGCTTTTAATCAGTTAGGTTATTCATCATTCTAGATATTTCTTGTGTTTTACAGTGTTCATGTTATTCTGTTCCTGCTGTCAGAACGCTGTGACCAATAGGATAAGGTTGTGTTGATATTGGTACTTAAACATTTGCATTGTGGTCTTTACTTATTCCTTGCTGAATATATGGCCTCATATTCCATCTCCTTTTGTTTCTACTTATTCCCATCTCTTTATCTGTTTTCATTTTTCCTCTATTCTTCTGATCTCTACTTATTTCTGGCAGCAACTCTATCCTGTTCCATCTCCTCACGTCTCTACTTATTTCCATTTGTTTCTCATTTTTCTTGTTCTATCTACTCCTCTTTTCTCTTTTTATTCCTGACCACAGCTATGTTCTCATTTTCATTCTCCTCTTGTATCTTATTATTTCTACATGGTACTGCAATTCTGTCCTCAAGTTCCATCACCTCTTCATTTCCCCTTCTTATTCCATCTTTTTCTCTGCATTCTTGTACTCTACTCTTGACCCTCCTTTTCTCTACTACATGTAATTCTCATGTGTTTGTTTCTTGGTAGGTGGAAGGCTGGTGCGTTATCTGTTGCAGCTTTCAGAGAGATGGCCCTGTCATATTTGTCCTATTGGCAGGATGAAATTCGCCTCTCCACTGTGGTCTACTTATAACTGGCTCGATGCAACTCTGTCCTCATGTTCCATCTCTTCCTCTTGTCTACTTTTTTCCCATCTGTTTCGCTGTTTTCTTGTTCCATCTACTTTTCTTGGCTCTACTTATTCCCATCTGTTTCACTGTTTTCTTGTTCTATCTCCTGTTCTGGTGTCGACGTATTCCCATTACAACTCTGTTCTCATGTTCACTCACCTCTTGCCTCTACCTATCCCATATATTCTCCTGTTTCCTCTACTCGCCTGCTATACTTATAACTGGCTGCAACTCTGTCCTCATGTTCCATCTCCTCCTCTTGTCTACTTATTCTCATCTGTTTCACTGTTTTCTTGTTCCAACTACTTTTCTTGTCTCTACTTATTCCCATCTGTTTTACTGTTTTCTTATTCCATCTACTTTTTTGGTCTCTACTTATTTCCGGTTACATCTCTGTTCTCATGTTCTATCACCTTGTGTCTACTAATCCCACATATTTTCCTGTTTCCTCTACTCGTCTGGTCTACTTATAACTGGCTGCAACTCTGTCCTCATGTTCCATCTCCTCTTTTTGTCTATTTATTCCCATCTCTGTCTTTGTTTTCTTGTTACATCTACTGTTCTTGTCTCTATTTATTCCCATTTGTTTCTCTTGTTTTCTGTTTTCCAGTGTTCCTGTTTCTCTGTTTCTGCTGTCTGAGTGTGGATGCACTTTGGAGTAGTTTGTGTTAACTAATCAGGTTATATTATAGCAGCCTGAACTGAAATGCCGGGGCTACAAAGGTTAGTTTAAAGACAGTAAAAGATATAAGATTGAATTGTTTCCGTGTTTAGTTTGTAATCAATTTGCGTTTTCTATGTTATTCCAGTGTTTAATTGTTAATAATAAAATTTTAGATAACCTGAGTCAAAGGTTTAAGGTGATTTATTGTGATTGGTCTTCATCCGCCGTTGATCGTGCGTCGTGCATAAACTTTTTCTTTACACAATCTCCTCCTGATCCATTGGCCCAAGTTAAAAATAATTTTACAGAACTGTTCCAAATAATGCCTTCTGCCAAAAAGGCACAAACGGTTTTGTTCTGTCATACAAAAGGGCAGCCAGAGCTGTAGATAAAAATATTTTAAATGACATCTCCTGAACCAATGGTGTAAATTGAAAATAATTTCACAGAAATTTTCCTGATATAGCCCTCTGCCACTGTTTTAATTCACTTGTTAATACTGGATCTTCATTATTTTCAAAATAGGGCATCTAATATCAAAAAAGGGGATCTGATATTCAACGGTGGCTGCTTTACAAATTGTGTAGAGTCTAATGAGATGTCTCTTTTGAGACATCTCATCAAGGTAGACACTGTTCATAATTAGATGTGAAAAGCTAAGCTTAAGTTTCTTAGAGGGGTTTCATTGATAATCTAATCCATATTTAAAATGTATTTACCAGGTGCAGGCTGGCTGAATGAAAGTCTTTGGAGTTACAAGTCCATTGTGAAGAGAAGGCAGGGTGCAGCAATTAATCTGGAGTCTTGACACTACAGTAGGTTCTTTTCTTTATACTTTAATGTGCATCAAAGTACTATGGGTTTAATTTTGCTTTTGACTTTC
Organism: Loripinus fragilis; assembly: GCA_964019695.1. NCBI lineage: Eukaryota > Metazoa > Mollusca > Bivalvia > Lucinida > Lucinidae > Loripinus > Loripinus fragilis. The sequence continues at coordinate 24,256,090 of OZ026527.1, forward strand.
CATGAAACAGTATTTGTATTAAACAAATATTATATCACTGTATTGTCATGTGGTAAGCAATGTACCGGTATCTTGTAAGGAACCATTTGGGGGTGTGGTAAGAATGTAACAATAGCTGATTAATATATGTTGTTTGCCTGAATCCATGATGTTTTTTTCTAGAAAATACAACATTGCTTAGATTGATAAAATCGTTAGATTGATTGAACTCTTAGCTTTTATGTCGCTGTAAATGATGTTTGAATTATAAATCCTTGTGAGATCAATCTAATTTTCCATAAAGCCACATACAATATAGTTAGGATGGTCCAATATATATATTTTGGGGTCACAGGTAAAAGTTAAAGATATATTGTATTTTTCTGAAAATCAATTTTGTCTGAGCAAAACATGTAGACCCTGATTAAATGCTTCATCATGCTGCATTTCATCTGTGTCTACACTGTTTGTCAAAGTACCTTTTAAGGCGTTTCAGATCCTCAAATGGTTAAATTCATTTTGAAAGACCTGTAAAAGTTAAATAACCGTATTTCCATAAAATATGAATAAATTGCTATATATTGGCAGAACACAGCACCTCTCTATTATAATTGTGCCACACCATGAACATGGTTTGATGACTGGGAGCAACCAAGACAGAGATCAGTTAGTGCATGTGCACGCTGCACTCTGTATTTAGTGCCTTTGCCTTTCACTTCTTAGATTACCTAGTACTGTAGGCGTAGGATCAGTTAGAAGTGACGTCATAACATATTTTGATGAATGGAAGCAACCAAGGCACAGATCAATTAGTGCATCTGCACACTGGACGCTGTATTCAGTGCATTTACCTTTCTATTCTTAGATTGCCTTGTACTGTAGGCGTAGGATAAGTTAAAAGTGACTTCAGAGCCTGTTTTGATGAATAATAGCAACCAAGACACAGAACAGTTAGTGCATCTGCACATTGTACATTGTATTTAGTGCATTTGCCTTTCACTTCTTAGATTGCATTGTACTGTATGCGTAGGTTAAGTTAAAAGTGACGTCAGAGCCTGTTTTGATGAAAAGGAGGAACCAAGACACAGAACAGTTAGTGCATCTATACACTGCACACTATATTTAGTGCATTTGCCTTTTACTTCTTAGATTGCCTTGTACTGTAGGCGTAGGATAAGTTAAAAGTGACGTCAGAGCCTTTTTTTGATGACTGAGAGCAACCAAGACACAGAGCAGCTAGTGCATCTGCAGACTGTACACTGTACTTAATGCATTTGCCTATCACTTCTTAGATTGCCTTGTACTGTAGGCGTAGGATTAGTTAAAAGTGACGTCAGAGCATGCATTGATGAATGGAACAACCAAGACACAGAGCTGGTAGTGCATCTGCACACTGCACACTGTATTTAGTGCATTTTCCTTTCACTTCTTAGATTGCATAGTTAAGTTAAAAGTGACGTCAGAGCCTATTTTGATGAATGGAACAACCAAGACACAGAGCTGGTAGTGTATCTACACACTGCACACTGTATTTAGTGCATTTGCCTTTCACTTCTTAGATTGCATAGTACTGTAGGCGTAGGATAAGTTTAAAGTGACGTTATGAACTTAGTTTACCAAGACACAGAGCAGGTAGTGTATCTACACACTGCACGCTGTATTTTGTGCCTTTGCCGTTCACTTCTTAGATTACATAGTACTGTACAGAAGTGACATCGGTGCCTGTTTTGATCGTTGTAAACGGCTTTTAGTGTATATATATTGTTCTTTTGTCATAAAAATGATGTTGTTGGCTTAGCACAGTGGAAAGATGGTAGACTGAAGTAGAGTGTGTAGTTTGGGAGTGTAGGTTCGAGCTTTGTTTTAATTATATTGTAGTTTTTTTTATTTTGCTTAGATCGATTATTTAGTAAACACCTGGCATCCGCCTAGTCCGAGTCTTTGCCGTAAGCTCTAATGATCAAAATTTCTTCATGCAGGCAGCAAAGTCTCCGATCAGACTGAGGTGATACCTAGACTGATCTGAGTCTTCTCGGTACGTACATGGCTGGTTACTCTTATGTCACCGCTCACATCATGTTGTTCTACTTTCAGGATACAAATCGTTAATTCCTGTTGATCCAGCTGTGTTCGAGCTACACTTTCGTCAAAGAAGCCGTTTGACTGCAGTAAAAAAGTGGAAAAAGAGATTTAAAAGATTTATTGAGTCTGTCTATGTGATGATATTATTGAATATAAAACATTTTATTACCGTCGTGCCAACCAAGAGTGACAGGGCTTCACGTTAACTTTGCAAGAGACCCGAAGTATTCATGATTCAATGAACATTCCGAAAATTGAATTTATTACATATATTTACATTTTATAATATCAGTCGAGTATCAATTTTCAATTTTCACCTAACTTGGATGGACTTGACGTTAGCCCGCTTAAATGGCGTGTATGTGGATGTGGCTTAAATCGGTTAGTTCATGAAGGTATGAACCATATCTCAAATGTAGAGGTTCATTTAAAGACTCGCAGTGGAAATGTAAATATTGAATATAAAATATTTTATTACTGTCGTGCCAACCAAGAGTGACAGTGACGTAAGTTAGTTCATGAAGGTATGAACCATATCTCAAATGTAACTATGTCACTGAAATAAAGGCAACCCTCTCGCACTGAGTACATCTTAGTTAGTTTACACTATCTACAAAAACTTCAATATTAAAGTGTTAAACTTCTATGTCCTGAATATGCATTATCATGTAAATAAGTGTATTGCACTAATGTTGAATGATTTAATAGGATGTTTAATTCGATAACCAAACTCTGGACATCATCTCATCTCAATTGGTACAATAACCTCATCATACATGTGTATGATGTGGTTGGAAATGTATAAAACATGTGTATGATGTGCTTAGTAATGTTAAAAAACATGTGTATATAATGCTTAGTAATGTTCAAAAATATGCCAAACATACTTAGTAATGTTTAAAAATATGCCAACATGTGTATTCTTTGATTAGTAATGCTTACAACATGTGTATGTTGTGCTTAGTAATGCTTAAAACCTGTGTATGCTGTGCTTAATAATGCTTGAAACATGTGTATGTGCTTAGTAATGCTTAAAACATGTGTATGTTATGCTCAGTGATGTTTAAAACATGTGTATGCTGTGCTCAGTAATTTTTAAAACATGTGTATGCTGTGCTTAGTAATGTTTAAAATATGTGTATGCTGTGCTAAGTAATGCTTAAAACATGTGTATTATGTGCTTAGTAATGTTTAAAACATGTGTATACTGTGCTTAGTAATGTTTAAACATGTGTATGCTGTGAATAGTAATGCTTAAAACATGTGTATGCTATGCTTAGTAATGTTTAAAACATGTGTATGCTGTGCTTAGTAATGTTTAAAACGTGTGTATGCTGTGCTTAGTAATGTTTAAAACATGTTTATGCTGTGCTTAGTAATGCTTAAAAAATGAATCTGACCAGAAAATAATACAATCACAATTCACAGACCCATGGTCCCATGCAGAGTACTCCTTGCCCAGTCAATGGTGGAGAAATTAGAATACAAACAAACAAAGATACACCAAAGAAAGCAATACAATTTATTTATCTCTTTGTTATGCTTTTTGTCGTCTGCTGTTTTTCTTCCAAAATCAACTTTGTCAAACAGATTGGATCCAGATCAGGACCGACGGTCCAATCTTTTCTCAACTGTTATGAGCAGTCAGCACTAGTAGGCAATGTGTCAAGTATTGCCAAACTGGAAAAGACACCAAGAGCTTTATTTTTGTGTTGATGCTTTACGTCCCAGTCAATAATTTATCAGTCATTTCGGGACAATTTCCTATCTACATACGGGCCACGTTGCAAGAGAACCTGTATTAGAGGTTTCCGACCAGGTCATACCCAAACCAGCCTGCTCAGCTACAGATACTAGCTAGAACATTGGAAATTCGCTTGTAGCAGGTTTATATATAAAAAAAATCCAATAAGTGAATAGCAAAGGCGCAGACCAGCCTGCGCATCTGCGCAGACTGGACTGCGCCTTTGCTGTTCGCAAACCCCGAAGACAGGTATTCTCGCGTCGAGCTATGTATAATTTGTTTTATGTATTCAGTATGTATTGTGCATTCAAAGAAAGGAATAAAATATGAATAAGATCTGACTGTTTATCTTCTTAAATCCATGTTAGAATAATTTGACGCTTGACAGTTAATACCCAGAAGAGAGAATTTCCAGTTGATTATTTGGGCTAATCCATACTATTTATCAAATCACATTATGATTAAGCAATATATTTGCTGAAGAAACAAACAAATTGTCTCTGATTAGACTGCTCCATTACAGCAATATGAAATGGGACTATTTTCTGCGTCCGAGTAATGTTGTTCCGACACTAAACTTTAACTGTCAATTCAGTATAATGTTAAAGTCCGAGCCTAGTATTGACATATGTGTAGTAAAGTGATATTGAACAGCTTGGCTCGCCATCACAACAAAGTAATACCCCTATTCCACACAGGCCCCGAATCCCACGAATTGCCACGAATTGACAAATATTTGGATTCGTGGCTGAATCGTACTCAGTTCGTGAAGATCTTAACTGATTCGCACAGTCCGTAGACAGTTCTTGCAATTCGTGTCTCTATCGGGAATTCGGCTCAAAAGTTTTGAACTGTTCAAAACTTTGGCCACGAATTCCCCGATTCGAAAAATCGTGCGTGGTTCGTACCAAATTCCTAGGGCATTCTTGGACATCGTAACTGATTCTTGGACATCGTAACTGAATCGTAATCGATTCGGAGGCGCTTTTTGGCGTTCGTAGCTACTCTTAGCTCATTCGTGGGGAGTCGGAGATTAAGACAAGCAATAAAACCAAGGAATATATAGTAGAGGGGTTTTGCCTTAGAGTAACTACCAAGTCTCGCGTATGTGAGCTAGTCCTAGAAGTGGAAACAGATTTTGCAGATTCTATAGCACAATCAGGATTAGTCAGTAGCTCCTGGCTGGTGATTTTGCCAATGGCGAACTGCCATATTTTCCCAAGTCAATGAGTCATTGCCAGGGCCTCTCGACTTTAATGTAGTTGTTTTCTTCTAGCTACATAAGTAGCTGTTTTTAACTCTCAAGTTGCAGGATCAATTCTGCAGCTGCTTTACGAGGAACATTCATTTTGGAACTGATGCCCCTGAAGCATGTATGGGCCTTTTTTAACTATCATGAGAGAAAATCTCGCGAATCGTGGCGAATCGTCGCGGTTTCTGTTAATTCGTGCCCAATTCGTGCTGCATTCGGCATATTCTTAACTGATTCGTAATTGATTCCTTAACTTTCGTGCAGCATTTTCTAATGTTATTTGTTAATCGTAATGCATTCTTGCGCGATTCTAGCCGAATTGAGCCGATTACCCCGAATATTCGTAACGACATCGTACCTGAATCGGGACTGACTCGTAGAACATGACGATTGGAGAAATTGTTTTAATGAAACCTCACGAATCCCCCCGAATCAATAAAAAATCAATTCGTGGCGATTCGCACGATTCGTGGCCTGTGTGGAATAGGGGTATTATAAGCGAGTATGACAAGGAAATGCTACAATCAAGCACTGCAGAATTCTAGACCTCTAAATTATATATAGGCTCTAATCGAAAACAATGTACATCAAGATCAGCTGACTAACGATAAAAGAGTGAGTATGACCAGGAGATGCCATAATCAAACACACTGCATGCGTAGATCCAGAGGGGGTCCTGACAAGTTTTTCTGTTGTTTTTTAATCATATCATGTCGTCAACATATAGGGAGCGCAGTGGCTCAGTGGTAGAGTGCTTGACCCGAAGGGCCGTGGGTTCGAGCCTCACCGGCGTCACTGCGTTGTGGTCCTTGAGCAAGACACATTTATCCTAGCTTAGTACTGGTTCAACCCAGGAAGACCCGTCCCCCATAACTGAAAGATTGTTGAGTGGACGTAAAGAATCAAATCAAACAAAAATAAATCGTCAACATATTTTACAGACGGCCATATGTACCTCTCTCAAGAAGCAATTGGACCCAATGGGTCCAATTGCATCTTGAGGGGGTACGTACCAGAATTTCTAAGGAAACTTATTGCCACTTGTGATTTTCCAGGGTGGGTCTGGACCCCTTGTCCTCCCCTCTCTGGATCCGCCCATTCAATGGATACCAACCCACGGCACCGTTAGGCAGGGAAACGCAACCCCAACAGCCACAAACCAGCAGGTAGACAATTAAGTAAAGCAACCAGCTCTCTCTTCCTCAGCGAGATGGTTGCAAATCAAGGTTATTTACTAATGCACAGGTAAACAGGACCAAACACAAAACGCCCACAAATAATGGCAGCAACAATAAACTATGAATCAACAACAGAACCACCGCCATTAGGACATTCGGAACCCCAAAACGGTGAACATGAATAACAACTATCGCAAACACCTCTCACAAATAAGGTCCTTTAGATATAAGACACATTTGAGACAAGTGTTCCCAGCATTGCTATCTATAACTGATTGATTTCATTCTTTACACAGCTCAAGGACACAATGCAGTGCCGCTGGTGAGGCTCGAACTTGCAACCCCTCGGTCTCGAATCGAGCACTCCCCCACTGAGCCACTGCGCTCCCTTATCTTTAACTGAAGAAAACGACTACGAAACCCTAAAATGACCAGGAAATGACACCATCACAGATTACAAACAAATCCATGGCACCATGAGGAAGATGCATCAGAAGCAAGAATACGATTAACTCATTATCTCCTAGTGTCGGCCGCTGATAACTTGCAAATAGTTTGAACCCAGATCAGGCCCGACAATACAAACTATTTGACACTCTGACGGTATTCCTAAAAAATTTCGAAAAAGTTGAATTTGAAAAAAAAATATCAGCAGACGACAATAAAAGCATGGAAAATTTCCCGGGGCCAAAGAGCTAAAGTGAATAACTTGGCTCTTCTCTTCAACACAAAAGTACCTTTTTTGGACAAAATTTAGCAGGTCACTTTGAAATTTTTCAATCCGACACAAATAGGCTACTACATATTCCTCTAAAAATCGAGTTAGTTTTTACACCAAGGTTATAATATTACCAAAATGTCATTTTATTCAAGCATGCCTATACGATTAAGGGTTTAATACAGTGTGCATGTGTACTGGGCTAAACAAAACAAACAATGCTTCGTTTTATGTGCATTTTGGTCAATTATGCGCGCGCTTTTTGAAAAGTCCGATATATTGTAATCGGTCGGTCATCCGTCCGTCCGAACAAACGAGAGGGTTGATAGGGGTTGTTTTAGCTGGCTCCAGGCTGTAATGTGGCCAAAATGTAATTGTGTGGCTAAAATGTTATAGACTAGCCACGTTGTCTATCCCGCGAGGACGTCCGTACGTCTGTCGGTCCGTAATTTGTGCTTGCTACGCTAACTCCTCAATGTTTTGAACGAGTCTGTTAATAATTGGTAGAATAGCTGCCTATGGTTTTGTTTGTTTGATTTGATTCTTTACGTCCCATCAACAATATTTCAGTTAAACAGGGACGGGTCTTCCTGGGTTGAAGTACTAAGCTAGGATTAATGTGTCTTACTCAAGGACCACAGCTGTCTATTGTGCTTAGATGAAAACAAACTGAACGGTTTCAGAACAAAGCTACGACCTTGAAGTCAGCGATCAAGGTCAAATATACATTTTGTACTTAAGATCTGTTACAGTTATGAACGCAAACTTCTCTCTTTTTTTCCTCCGAGAATGTTAATGTTTTGCACAATGATTGTCTATGTTATGTTAATTTCAAGGAAGATTGCAGATCACCGATATGACCTTGGGGTCAAAAGCCAAGGTCAAATATCACGGTACTTAAAATCTGTTCTACGGCTTGTAAACTCCTCTTTCAGACTTAGACCGAGGGTGTTCATATTTTACACAACAATTGTCTATGCATGGTTGGTAGATGAAAACAAATGTATTTCGGATCCCCAATTTGACCTTAAGATGAAAGTTCAAGGTAATATACATAAGATCAGACTCTATGGATTGTTATGCCAACTCCTCTTACTTTTTTGACATAGGATATTCATATTTGACAGTTTGTTTGCTTATAAGGAGTGTAGATAGAGAATACTATGTGAGTGTCTTTTGATATCAAGTTTACCAGGCATGGCTATGAGAACGCTTGTTGTCATCGCGAGGTTTGCCGCGTTCTCAAAGCCGAACCTGGTAAACTTGATATAAAAAACGCGAACCTGGTATTCTATTTATCAGTTTACACATTTTTTCACTCTTCAAACTCGCGATTGTGACGCGATTTTCTATTTTTGTGTTGATACAGCGTCATAAGCGACGTCATTCAAAAAGTGCAACGTCATCATGACCTGATAAAGGCACACACATGTCGTGATAGACAACGTTTATCAGGCAACGTGCAACAATGCAGTTGATATGAGAGGTAGCTGATAAATGACAATAACGTGTTTGTATTCCAAGCATATCCTCTAGGCCAACGGTCAAGGTCAAAATGCTTAAATCTGTCTATATGTTCTGTAACATTAATGTATTGCAACAGACTGCATACTTGGTGCGGTTGGGAACTTTGCTTTCCTCTTTAATTGCACTCGGGTGGCTCAGACTTCAGACTCATGACGGTTCCGACTTATCTATTGATGAGATGTTAGGGGCCTGATGCTTTGGCTGTTGTCAGGCCCACTGGGGTTTGCCTGTTGGATTACTTTTGCTCCGGTATTCAGTTTTATGCACTGTTGAGTCCTTATCTTTGCTTTATCTCCTTTTTATATCTTGATTTATATGTTCTAGGAGATGATGCATTGAAAATCTAGGGGTCTGTCATGCAAACCAAACATCTATGTGTCTTGATCCACATCTGAGCTAAGGGTGAGGCTGGCGCCATGAAACCGGTTTAAGCCCTCCAGTAAAATATTTTTACTGACCAAGGCCAAGACCAAGGCTTCTTTTGTGGATCATTTGTGTGATTTATGTCTTGTGTTTGTTATATGCTTTCGCGTCTGTTCGTTGCTACCTTGTGGTCACCTGCTGGGAAAGGGCTAACGTCTTGGCCCTTGTTTGTGATATTTAATTGTGTTTTTGTCACTTTGCCATGTTATATCCTGGGTCAGGTGTGGTACTTGATTGTATCGATTCCTGATTTTTGCCACCTTTATTACTTTACAATTTTTTGTTTTGTTTGATTTGATTCTTTACGTCCACTCAACAATCTTTCAGTTATGCGGGACGGTTCTTCCTGGGTTTAACCAGTACTAAGCTAGGATAAATGTGTCTTGCTCAAGGACCACAACGCAGTGACGCCGGTGAGGCTCGAACCCGCTACCCTTCGGTCTCGAGTCAAGCACTCTACCACTGAGCCACTGCGCTCCCCCTATTACTTTACAATGCCAGCACCTTAACCCATAAAGCGCCATCTACAATTTGCAGCAGACGACAATTTTAAATTACGCTGCTTTTTCAAAATAACAGATAAGGCATGATATTTCATGAGAATCGTCTTATTCTTTCGAAAATTTGGGATTTGTCGTCTGCTGAAGTCGTGATTAGCGCTTTAAGGGTTAAGATGTAAGTATACTGATTGTCAATGGCTTGTATATGACTAAACAGGTTTTGGATGCGGCTGGTATGACCTTGTACACAACGATCAAGGTCATAAAATGCCATGCTATACGGTATTTAATGAAAGTACGAACAATACCTACTCTCACCTTTACTTTAATCAAAAGAAGACACACAATAAATACCCCTCAACATGACTTTAAGTAAGAGCTTGTTCAGCCTTATCTGGCATTGAGGTTGTTACAAGCATGTACTCAAATTACAAAGTCATTTTCTGGAGATGCAAAAATGTCATATCAACGCATAACAAGCAAACAAAGTGAGTACGTTCAGGAAATACAACAATCACACACTGCAGAACAACCCACGGCACCTGCAGTATGTTTGGCTGTAACATGTCTTAATATTTATTACCATGTAGTGCATTGCGTCAATTTAACTGTCCGTGGACGCAGTATTTGGGCCTCCTGACCTGTATTTGGACTCCTGACCATGGATCATTATTGGGCCTCGACGCGAGAAAACCTGTCTTCGGTAGTTTGCGAGACCACCCTGCGTATCCGCGCAGTCTGGTCAACGCCTTTGTTATCCGCTAATTGGAAAGTATCGTATCTAGACCTGCTACAAGAGAAATTTCTGTTTTCTAGCTAGTCTCTGTAAATGTAAATATTTACACCCTCCATAAAAATGTAAGTTGAGTTGACGTTGCAAGCAATCAGGCGGAGTTTAAGTATAGTTTGCCTAAAAGGTCGCACTGGCATTCGGTAACCGTCGTTGTTGTAATCTACACACCTTAGGCAAGCCAACCAGTGTGCCAATAGGATCAATATAAGAGGAGTTTGTGTTACTAGCCATGATGTTTTTTGTATTTTCGACCTTTCTCCAATGTCATATTGGCAATCCAAATTCTACACACCATAAGCAATCATGATTGTGCCAAATATGAAACACCTCTTTGAAATATAGTATTTGTTAGCGATACGAGCCATAAGACAGATTTTAAGAATATTTGACCTTGGCTTTTGACTCGAATGTCATATTCGCAATTCGAAACATTCATTGTCTTCTGCACAACATACACAACCCAATATGAACACCCTTCATCTAAATATGTAAGAGGAGTTTGCATTCAAAGATATAAAACAGAGCCCCCATGGGGGGTCTGTGCTCCCTTGATCCCTGAAAATAATGCATTGATCTCCACAAATCCCTGAAAAAAATTTCCTCGGCTCCCTAAAAGTATTTTGCCTTTGCTCCCCAAATCCCTAAGAATAGTTCAGCTTCTCCCCGAAAAATATATGCCAATTTTCCCTAAAATGTATTTTTCTTTCCGTAGTGTTAAAATCACATACTTATAAAATATGAAGCTATACAACAGCACATGACTTAATGATGACTTAAAATTTTGCCTTATACAGGTAAAGACCGGGTTTAACATGGAATACATGACGTATAATTATTTCAATGAAATGCATGATACAATGGCTCAAAGTATGAGGCCATCTTTAAAATGCGGTTACCTGGTAGACTAGGCATGGGGGTTGATCTGTTCTTAATAAGAGACAGACCATTTGGTTTTCTGGTTGGGGCAGGTGCTGATCTTAAACTAGATTTTTTAGACAAGGTGAAAGCATTTTGGGAGTTCAAAATTTTGAATTTCAATATTTTTTTTTTATTTTTTATTTTTTTTTGGGGGGGGGGGTGGGGGGGGTTCAGAAAATGAATATTTATTGGGGTATGAAGATCTAATGGATATTTTTGGGGGTCATCAAAAATGAGACTATATCTAGGGGTCGTTTCAATGTATTTTAGGGTCTTTTCTTATGGTCAATGTACAGAATGGGGCTATTTTTTGAGGCTGCTTAAATTCCAAATATTTTTGGGGATGCTTGAAATTCCTGATATTTAGATGCTGGGCCCGAGCATATGTATGAAGAAAAATGAGAGTACCCCCCCCCCCCCCCCACACACACACCCTGGGCCCTAAAATCCTATGTGATAACCTTGTACAGTTTTCAAACTGTGAGCAGGAGTCAGGTACTTGTCTACTCATTGACGGACGGACGGACAGACAAGACTAATTACAAATATATCTGATACTTCTTTTACTTATACTATATTAATAGTAAACACTCACACAAAAAAAACAATATAAAACAACAAAAACAATACTTCTTTCTTTCTTTCTTCTTTCGAATGTATTTTCCTTCTGTACAGAAGCACCTCTTGCGTTAGCAGGAGTTTAAAATAATGTATGGTTAAAAGTCTTATAAAAACTTCGTTTTAAAACTAACTTCAAACTAGATAAAAGTCTATGTACATTGGATTAGCCTTTGTGGGCAGCCATTTTCACCGACCGTTCTATATTTTCTAATTGTATTTTTCTAACATGGATTTTGTGAAAACAGTTTCTTGATAATCGTTCTATTTCATCTTCTGTTCCTTGAAGAGCAGGCAACGCCTTAACCAATGTTTCAGAACACACCAGGGCTTTAAGGATAACTGACCAGTCTTTTGCGTAACTATACCAGGTTTCTAAATTTGTTTTTCTGACAACAATGTCCTTTAATAACTGTACTGTGTATTTTCTAATTTCGAAATAGGCTGGGCATCGAGCCAACACATGCAGCAGGTCTTCATCATCCAATCGACAATTGCGGCATACTGGATCTACTGTTCCACCACTGAATGAATTCCTGGGTTTTTGCAGTAAGTAGGTCCCTGTTAGAATTCTGGCCTTTGTGATCCCTTTTCTCACGTCCGATACTGTCGAGTCGAGACTGCGCCACACTAGATGTGTTGAACCGATCCTTAAGTTTTCAACTGGGAGATATTTAAGACTTTTCTTGGTTTTAATTTCACTAACAAGTTGCGTTGACCAAAATTTGTTAACTGCTTTCACATATGTATGTTTCCACTGTAGTTTACTATATGAGCTACATAGGAGCTGGCTTAAGGATGGGAGTTCATATTTTTCCAGAATTTTACTTGTAATGTTAAATGTAATGTAATGCAAAAACAATATGCAACCGACTGGGGAGTTCGAATGGGTTATGATTTTACCAACACTTTAAAGGTCAAGGTCGGATAAATTTGACATTTGCTCGAAAGTGAAAGCAACTTATTTATTTCGACTTTACAGGTTTGTTGGTTGTTGTTATTTTGTTTAAAAATTAGTTCCTGCATTATCTGCTCTTTTATAAAATTGTAAGGTTCACTACAATGTGAATCGGAAGCACATTTATACCTCCATTTCATTAGCATTTATTGATTGAGGTAGGAACACATTTTCGAAGGGAACTAATTTTCGCAAAATCCGGGGGTCGGGTCTGAAAGCCCCTGCCGAGCCGAGCTTGCCGACCCACATAATTTATTTATCAAAATCATCATCTGTGGAGATTTTTCAAAAATAAATATTATCTAAAATCATCACATAGACTAAAAGCAATAAGTGGAACATTATTAATAATAGTTAAAAGTTATAATTTGATTTTAATTGCCATTTCATTAAGGTTAATCAAAATGTCTATAAATAGACCCGGATGTGGCCTTTAGGAAAATGACGACTTTCGTGAAATTAACGCATTTTTAAGCAAGATTCCTTTAAACTTTTTCTTCAATTATCTTTTATTTTCAGAATGTTTGCCTAACTCGCTTGTGGACCTCTCAAATTTCCAATAAAAATCAACTGAAACCTTGATTCACTCGGCTGTGAATTTCAGACCCCCTGCGAGCAATAAAATGGCAATAAAATCTAAATTATTATTATTAACTATTATTATTGTTGTTCCACTTATCAATTTTAGTCTATGTGATGAAATTAAATAAAAATTATTTATGAAAAATCTTCACTGAGGATGAATTTGAAAAAATAAACTATGTAGGTCGGTACTCGGCAGCTCGGCTCGGTCGGGTCTGAAAGCCCCTGCCGAGCCAAGCCGAGCCGAGCTGCCGACTCGCCGAGTCAAATTTTTATTTTCAAAGACATCATCCGAGGAGATAAATCATAAATATTTTTTATATAAAATCATCACTTAGACTATAAACAATAAGTGGAACATAAAGAAAAATTATAATTTTTTATAATCTTGATTTAATTTCCATTTTATTCCTCGCAGGGGGTCTGAAAGCCCCTGCCGAGTGAATCGCGATTTCAGTTGATTTTCGAGATCTTAATTGGGAAATTGAGAAGTCTTCAAGCGATTTTGACCAATAATGTGAAATAAAAATATAAATGAAGATAATGTATAAAGATATCTTACGTAAAACTGCGTTAATTTCACGAAAATGATAGTTTCATAACGGCCACTTCAATTTCTATTTATTTACGACTTAATTAACAACAATGACCGAAAACGGACAAATGTAAACGGCCCAATACCACCACGTACGGTATGCAGTAAGCAAACTAGATCGGATCACCATCGACCTGCCATCGAAACGTCTTTCAAATGGCGTGCCGCTGGTGGGCCGAAGGTGTTCAGAGGGGGGGGGGGGGATGTACTCTGATATTTTCATACATATGTAGGGTATTTTTTGGGTTCGAAATTTTAAATTTCGATTTTTTTTTGTTGTTTTTTTAGAAAAAAAAAAGGAAGTACCCCCCCCCCCCCCCCCCCCCCCCCCACTGTCCGAGGTTGTATGCTGTCTGAGTCAATACTGCCAAACAGAGTAATGAAATGGGAGAAGGGTTTGAGTTAAATTTTTTAACACTGGGTGGAATCATACAATAATTGTGGGTTGTTGAGGGTGATACACAGTGTGACCACCCTACAACCTCCTTCAATTATGATGTTTAAGATTTACACATACTACAAATCCAAAAGTAAACTATCGGTTTATCAACCCAGCACACTTGTAGTGGAACCAGTTCTGACATGTTTTGGTATCACACTGCACCATATCATCATACGAATTCGGAAACTTACACAAAGCTGCACAGTCTGCTGCTATAGAATAATTAAGCACTTTTTCAGTTTGTTTTCGCAGTTTCAACTTCCTTCTCAATTTCGGAAAGGGCGTGAGTTCCATATTTTCAATACAGTTGTGGAGATGGTCTCTCATTCTCATAATGTCAAATTCAGCCTGCAACACCCCTTTTCGTCCAGTGTAGTAATATTCTGTACAAAATGCAATGGCGAATACTCCACAGTCAACGAGATTTTTCTGTTGTTGAACTTTCAGTAAAGATGCGTTTAATTTTTGTCTGTCGTACAACTGCAAAAATTGCATCTCAACACTTGTGCTGAGCTATCATGCTGCCCACAACATTAATATCACTGGAAGATTCGAGTGTCTCCGTAGCTTCTAAATTAGTTCCCGAGTTAATATTTGTGCTTGTTTTGCTTTTCGATTGTTTTTCTTTGGGGTTTAAGTCCAGTGGTCCCTGTATTATTGGGACCACAAGGACTTTTTTATGGGCCGTCTAACCCCCTCCCGTGAAGCCCGGAGTATCTCCGACTCTTACCTCCCAAGAGGTCCCCACTCAAGATGTGACAAAGCTATTGGCTGGAGGGGGTGCCCCCACCCCTACCCTACCCAACAGGGACCCCTGATCTCGGGAATAGATCCCCCAACACACCACCGAGGGAATCTGTAGCAAACGCAGATAACAAACTATCAACGGGGTTCACGCCAAAGACCCCAGAGCAGACCTAACATGAAGACGCATGCGACGTCAGTTTATCCCTAACAGGGTCCCCCTTCGCGTCCCCCATGCAACCCGCCCCATTATTAAATTCTAAGGGGAATCTCGCTAACCCGGAATTCCCCAATGAGGACTCGAACCCAATGGAAGCGTCGCGCTCATTGGAAGCGTCGCGCTCATTGGAAGCGTCTTTCTAGGAGGACTCATTGTTGTCCTCCGAAAAATCCAACCCCTCATCTACATCAACCCCCATTGACTTACGCGCTTTATATGATAATAAATTCGCGCTTTTATATAAGGAAGATGAGGAACTAAATGACCCTGCATTTCAGGCCCGAAAACGCGAAGAAAAACAAAAAAAGAGCTCAAGAAATCGCGGCAGCCCCCCTCAGGGACTACTGCATGCAAGTAAAACGACAATTAGAAGCGGAATGCAATGGCAACATGTCCGGGAACTTAGAAATTGAAATCCCGGAAAAAATCCCCCAAGGGAGCAAAAAGTCCCAACCAGGAATGGGAGCATTCACGACTCCCAACCGAAAATTGGCGGAAAATGCAAGCGAATCCACACCGCGAAATAAACGGAAAGATCAGGAGTCATCACCAATAGAGACTCCTGGGAAAATCCCCAGAACAGACCAGATAAACAGGAGTCTGTTCTCCACCCCCACAGGTAGAAATACGGTACACACCCCACCCCCAGCAGAAAGCGCAAAGGACCCGAGTCCTCACCTGTGGACTCAATCGCCACACCAAACAAGTTATCAAAAACAGGGACCACCGATGATTGGGTAACGGTTGGTCCCAAAAAAAAAAAAAAAATGAATACAGAGACTGATTCTTGGTACCATTTATACCATTTTTGCTTTTAAAAGAGCAATTCAAATTAGTGTCAGATTTAAAGATGTTCAGGTACTTAAAAATTTAATCATACCATTTACTTTGTCGGACTTCTTTAATTAGCTGTATATCTGAACATATATCATAAATATTAGTCAAGTCTAATTAATGAACTAAAATTATTAATCATAACATTATAATTACTAATTAATTTGTATCTAATTGATTTCACTAATTATTGTGTGACCGGTGGTCACCTTTAACGACTTTCAAATCGCTAATCAGCGGTATGGACGTTTCGGCTCAATTAAAACTGTTTTGCATAATTAGCGGCCGCTGAAATCCGATTCGGATCGACTTTTATAGCGTGGCTCGGGATTGTCAAAATTTAATGAAAAAACGGAATATATTACATAGTAGGTGAGTTTTCTTTCAATTGTTGTACATATATCAATAAACTAATAAATTTGCATGGAAAAATATTAAAAAGGATGCATTCGTTGGTGATTTGGCTGCATAGTTAGCTGAAAAAGGAATTTCGACTCGGCAGGGGCTTTCAGACCCCCTGCGAGGAAAAAAATGGAAATTAAATCAAAATTATAAAAAATTATAATTTTTCTTTATGTTCCACTAATTGTTTTTAGTCTAAGTGATGATTTTATATAAAAAATATTTATGATTTATCTCCTCGGATGATGTTTTTGGAAATAAAAATTTGACTCGGCGAGTCGGCAGCTCGGCTCGGCTCGGCTCGGCAGGGGCTTTCAGACCCGACCGCTCGGCTCGGCAGGGGCTTTCAGACCCGACCAAATCCGGGTTGTTTTGCCCCAGATCCAGTTCGCCCCCTAGTTGTTTCGCCTCAGCAGCGTTTCGCCCCTGGTTGTTTCGCCCCCACCCCCCCCTAGTCGTTTCGCAACTGGTCGATTCGCCCTAAGAAGAAAAATCAACTTATTTTGTTGAAATCTATGTGAATAGTTAGTGCAAATATGTTTGCAATGCTTTACGCCTTTAGTATTGAGTTTAACAGTTAAACTCTTCGACACTTTTGGCTGGATAAAGATAATGTGCACGTTTTTTTCGCATACAGCTATTGTGCCAGTTCATGAGAATCTAATACTTAGCCCTGTCCTCTAAGGTACCGCGGTAGTTAATGTTTAGCGGACATAACGGAATACAAAAAGAAACTCACCTGAAACTGTGGTTTTAATTATTTGCCATAGTATCTCCTCTCCACATTAGTGCATGCCATCGCTAACTTCTCTTTCCTCTGTGTTCACACTGACACATTTTTGACGCCATGTTGATTTTGAGTTCATTTGGAATGCCTCATATGGTACCGCGTTAAATAGAAAATTGTCAAAGTATGGGAAGCCAGGTATGCTTTAAATGAAAATAGTGTATGTTGGGCAAGTTGAACAGACAGTCTTTACTTAATGACAAAAAAATGTCTAAAACGAACTTTTTGTTGAACATTTAACTCAAGACAATTGGAAAACTTTCTAAATTAACGTATTTACAGTATTTTCATGTATGCTTGTGAAAATTAATTAGTGAGGCAATGGGGGCAACGGAATACATCACCCCTCCTCACAACCCTCACCTCACTGCATGATTTTAGATAGGTCCAGTGAGGGCAAAAGTCACACTTGCCCCAGCTTACAAAGGAAACATAAACACACTGCTTTAAATATCCTGCTTCATATGTGTGGCAAACACAACATTTCTCATCCTCTGCTATGTCTGTATACCCACTGTCTTCACTGCTCTGTGAGAGATCAATGGGCCCACCAATTATGATGGTACCTGATGTACTGGGCCTAGGGTCATTAGTTAAGTTTGCAGATTCAGTTTTTGGTATAGCTGTCTTTGAGAATTTTACCTCAGATGTACCCTTTTGGTTCTTAATGGCCTGCTTTTTCTTAGTGAGTGTTTTTGTGCTGAGTCTTTAAGAATCTGTTCATTGGTTTTCTTTAAGAGACTACCAGCAATGTAACAAACTTCCTCTTCTTCCTTGGTTGGACAACTGTTGTTATGGGTCTCTTTTCAAAAAAATCAGACTCCATTGTTTCCTTTGGTGTGAGATTAACTTCTGCCTCATTACAAATCTCAAGTTCTTGTTGGCCTTTTTCTATATCTTGATGTTCGCTGCCTTCTTCCTGTTGCTCTGTTCTGTTTGTGGTATCCTGCTGGCTACTTTCAAAGTTCTGCTCTTGAGTAGAATTCCCATCCTTGGATTCCTGGCTTATCTGACTTGATGCATTTTTGTATATCAGAGAAGGAGCAACTTCAGAGTCAGGAATAGCTTTGTTATTAAATGGATGTATTCCTGTACGACGAAAGGCAGATATAAGGTTTTCAGCAGACAAAGCTTTCAGGTAAGGTTTATTGGTGAGTTCTGCAATTTGACAACTTGTAATATTTGCTCCAGGAAACTTCTTCATGTATGCTTGACACTCAGAATTATAAATGGCCTTAAATGGGCCAAAAACTGCAACGTCCAGAGGCTGGGTCAAGTGACTGGAATGGGGAGGCAAAACAAATAATGTAACATTGTGTTTTTTGGCCCAATCAGATAAGGTTAGTGAGATGTGCGACTTGTGTCCATCATATAAAATAAGAGTGTGATCTGACACTTGCTTTATCATCAGACAATTTTACAAATGTGGCAAAATGTTTGGTGATGTAATTATGAAAAGTTTCAGAATTTGACCACCCTTTCTTTGACATCTCACCAGCAGCAATAGGACATGCTCCATTGAGGAAATCAGGGTTCCATCGCTGACCTGGAAAAATATAGTATGGGGGGACACTATTGCCTAAGGCATTTCCAGCTGCTATGATGGTCACATTGGAAGACCTGGTTGATGTGATGTTTTGGGGCTTAGTATTCGTAGAACATACAATTTTTGGTGGACTGTGTTCTGTCCAAACTCCTGACTCATCAACATTGTAAATGTTCTGCGGCTTGTCTCTCAAATTATGATTGGTTAGTATTGTCCCAAGCTCTTTATAATATTTGTCCAGAGTATCTCGTGATGCAGACTTTGCCCTGACAATTGTGAGTTTCTGTGGCTTGGCAACTTTCAAATTGGGCCATCTCTTAAGAAAGCTGTAAAACCAGCAATTACTTAAAGCATCTTTAGCTTTCACAGGTTTACCTAAAGATTCAGCATAGTTCTTTGCCATATATCTTATTCCGGTTACACCATACCCATACCCAATCTCTGCCATGTAACTGACGTGACCAACAAGTTTTTCCTCCTCCTCTGCACTGAAAATCCTGTCAAAACCTATCTTGACATCAAGATCTACCAATCCTCTGGTTCTGTCGCGTAGTGTTGATTCAGGAACAGAATAGTCTCTGGATGCTCTGTACACTGACACACCTCTCTGTGTTGCTTCAAATGCCCTATGCAAGTTAAGTCTGTCATACTGCAATTTTTTCTTCTTTTCTGGAACATCCTGTAAAAATAGTAAGATAGTTGTATGGGATGCCAGCTATCTTACTGCTTTTACAGCTTCCTGAAGAGATGGCCCAATTAGAAAGTTGCCACACAAACAGAACACTTACTACCTGTTGAAATATTAATAGAATTATATTTAAAATGACCCGATCATGTGGTTTTCAGCAGTCCAGATCTTGGCAACAATACCCAAGCAGTCACCTGTGGTAATGAAATACATTGTTGTGCTTGAAAACAGAAAATAAAATGAGTTCCTAAAAAGCAAGTTTTCACAACTTTCATTTCTTAATGATAATTGAAAATATTGGCTTAACGGCGGCCCATACTTTGACTGGCAGGAAACCACTTCCAAATATGGCAAACGTAACCTATGACCGCAGGGATCAATATGAGCCGCGCCATTGCGCCATACGCGCATAGAAAATCCATATGGCGCACACAAAAATGTTGTTTGCGCCGATTCGGCGCATGAAATTTCCGTGTGGCGCATATTTTTTCCGTGTCGGGGCCTCGCGGTATTTCTGTTTTTAAAACCCGCTACTTGTTTCTAAGAGAGACAACCCAAACTACTTTGATAAGGGAGACTACTTAAACGCTCTGTATCGATAAGCGCTTGTGTATTTGATAGCGTTTATTCACACAGAACAAACATGTCTGCCAAAAAAATAAAGTTGTCAACCGCTGACAAAAGTCAGCGAAAAATAACATTTTTTACGCAGAATACCGACTGTTCGGATTCAACGGTGCCATCGACAGATGATACGGAAGTCCCTGACCGAGCGGAGGATGATCAGCCTTCCAAAACCGAGTCCAAACCTACGGAAATCAGAAAATTTCAGCCGCGTTGGCTAGCCATTAACTAGCACTGAATTCAGGGCGATATGATGGATTTTTATTTTATGTTATCATATAGCCCTGATTTTTAAAGCCTCTATCTTTTCCCTTATGGTTAGCGTGGACGTAAACCAAGTTGAAAACACATTTCCAAACAGTGTCTTCCTCTAACACTACTCCATTTTGTAGGTAAAATCAAGCTATCGAACACTTTTTATCGAACACAAGTATTGACTTATCCAAAAATGTCCCCGCTAAAGTGTGTATAATGAACCGTGCATTGGGATAATTATTTTCTTAAAATATGCAGTGATGGATGGCATCTATTTAGTGAGTATTTTGTCTCACGAGCTAAACTGTAAACAAACAAGTCAAAAGTACTCAATAAGGACCGGGATCAAGATAGATAGATGCCCGTCTTGTATACCTCTACCGTTCAGAATGCATTTTTTCTATTTAAATCGCTAAAATCAAGTTGTTACAACAAAAACTCTGGATTCAAACGGCTATCAGATGTTGTATATATACAAAAGGTATCCATCTATAATAGTGAGATCCTGTAACAAACGGTTTAGGGAGTCCCTTTAGAGCCCCGACTTATATACATCTATAAAAAATTGTACCGTTTAAAATGCATTTTTCTATTTAAAACGCACAAATCAAGTTGTTACAACAAAAACTCTGGATTCAAACGGCTATCAGATGTTGTATATATACAAAAGGTATCCATCTATAATAGTGAGATCCTGTAACAAACGGTTTAGGGTGGCTTTTTAGGGCCCGGCTTGTATACCTCTTTAGGAAAATTGTACCCATAAAAAATGCATTTTTTTCTATTAAAATCGCTAAAATCAAGTTGTTACAACAAAAACTCTGGATTCAAACGGCTATCAGATGCTGTATATATATAAAAAAGGGTATCCATCTATAATAGTGAGATCCTGTAACAAACGGATAAGGGTGTCCCTTTAGGGCCCCAAATCGTATAACTCTATCGTAAAATTGTACCGTTCGAAATGCAATTTTTTCTATTTAAATCGCTAAAATCAAGTTGTTACAACAAAAACTCTGGATTACAACGGCTATCAGATGCTGTTCTTATACAAAAGGCATCCATCCATCATAGTGAGATCCTGTAACAAACGGTTTAGGGTGTCCTTTAGGGCCCCGACTTGTATACCTCTATAGGAAAATGGTACCGTTCAAAATGCATTTTATTTCTATTAAAATCGCTAAAATTAAGATGTTACAACAAAAACTGTGGATTCAAACGGTTATCAGATGCTGTATATATACAAAAGGTATCCATCTATCATAATGAGATCCTGTAACAAACGGATAAGGGTGTCCCTTTAGGGCCCGGACTTGTATACCTCTATAGAAAATTGGTACCGTTCGAAATGCATTTTTTCTATTTAAATCGCCAAAATCAAGTTGTTACAACAAAAACTCTGGATTTAAACGGCTATCAGATGCTGTTCTTATACAAAAGGTATCCATCTATCATAGTGAGATCCTGTAACAAACGGTCTAGGGTGTCCCTTTAGGGCCCCGACTTGTAAACCTCTTTAGAAAAATGGTACCGTTCAAATGCATTTTATTTTGCTATTAAAATCGCTAAAATCAAGTTGTTACAGCAAAAACTCAGGATTCAAACGGCTATCAGATGTTTTATATATACAATCGGTATCCATCTATCATAGTGAGATCCTGTAACAAACGGCTTAGGGTGTCCCTTTAGGGCCCAAACGTCACTGTAAAACAAGTATTGGATTATCCCATATTATCCAAAAATATGCTCGCTAAACATTGAGCATGGATGAATAAAACGGATTAACCGATTGTCCCCTTGGAGGACAAATGAAACAATTAATCCCTCCACGAAACAGTGTAAAGCCCCACCCTACCGCCATGTTATACTGAAGGTCCGTCCTCAGAGAGTCGTCGCTATGAATATGCATTGAGTATGACGTGCTTGTGACGTAGGTTGTGGTGTGGGCGATATCCGGTCTTTTTGTTCTACTTTCTGTATAGCGTGGTCACTGTCGGTAACCGTTCCTATATTTTGTTTATTTCTGTATTGATAGATTTAATTTAGTGTTTAATATGTCATCAACAATGTCTCAGCCATTGAAAGTGTCAGTTTATGGCCATTCTTTTGTCCGCCGGCTGTCAGAATTTGTTCAGTCCGATAGTGACCATATGAATCTAGGTTTAGATTTCGCCACTTTTGAAATAGGATTTTATGGACAAGGGGGGTTGTCACTGAACCACAGACTTTTAGAATCGTTTGACGAAAGTCTGAGGGGCAGTGACATACTGTTTGTCGACCTGGGGTCAAACGATCTCTGTCCGTTGGATTATTCCAAGGAGAAGAAGAAGGTCGGGACTAGCTCCCATGATAATAAGGAGAAGAAGAAGTCGGAGAATGAAAATTTGGTGGAGGATTTGGCCGATCAACTGGTCTCTTTCATTGCTAGAAAGAAAAGTTCTCTTTCTGTCAAAGTCTTGGTTCTTGGTCAAATTCTGCATCGTTTCATTGAGCCGTATGAAGGGTACAATGAGAATGTTGATACGCTAAATAAACTACTATTTCAGAAAATTAATACCCCTGCGTATCAAAGCTTAAAAATTTTCTTCTGGCGGCATCAATGTGGTCTATGGGGTTTAGATAACAGCGATTACAGGCCTGACGGAATTCATCTGTCCTGGAATCGAGGCTATCCCAAATATTTCAGAAGCGTTAGGGATTGTATTTTAAGAATGAAAAACAAGCTGTCATAAATTTTAATGTGTTGTCTTGCGTGAATACACAAAAAATGGAAATCGTGCAAGTTTTCATGGTTTGTATATCCCCGCGAGAGTAACAGCAAATGCATGTTGAGTTTTTATAATGGGCCCTATGTAGACATCTTCTTCCTAAAAGTATTGGTAAAGTTAATGCATATGGATTTTCATTCCACAGCCGAGCTGCGTAGCTTAGTCGGTAACGTCACGGTCGTGCCTGGTTGTAGATGTGTGTCTAACTGCAGATCCAGGGTCGCAACGGTCCCTTAATTTCGTTGAGATTGATCATGAAATTATTTCTATGGCCATTCTCCTCCCTTCCTCTGATTCAAGAAGGGTTTTGGTCAGCTAAAAGCGTCAGTATGTGCACGAATTACTGGTTAACCGCTTAGTCAAGCTTGCCCAGGAAAATTTGTGCTAAGGTGAACTGACCGACTCACCATGACTTGAGATGTAAAGAATCAAACCAACCAGCATTCCACAGAGTATTGAACATATGCAATTATTAATGTTTGATGGATTTCAGTTCCGATGACCATTGATTTTAAATATTTCAGGTTTGCAGATCTTCATATTTGCATCAACTGTAAATTAGTTTATCATATATTATAATTAGAGTAATTATAAATATGTACCCCCCCCCACACACACACATGGTAGACCTACCCCCAGGTAGTGGGGGTACTCTGATATTTTCTTAAATACGTAGGCTCGGACCATTTTTTGTGGTTCAAAATTTGTGTCATCACAGTAGCCTACGTTTATTGACTTGGTTGTTCCCCTGTGATGATAAATTGCATAAGGAATGAGGTCTCCACTTGAGCTAAACTAATTTGTGTTTTACAACAGCAGGATCTATGGCGAAAGTTTGGCCAGTTAAATTAATGTACCCCCTCACCCTCAACCCCCCCCCCCCCTGCCCGTGGCTTCGACTGTTTTCCGTTCTAAGTTGTTTATTGTTGCTCCCATGGTTTGTGTTTTTTTCGGCTGTGGAAGACGTACAAGTCATTTTTAAATAAAAGGGCATGCACACTTTTGGCAAGGCATTTGTTTATTTATATAAGCATGAATTTTGTATCAATAAATCTTACCCCCCCCTCCCCGACCCTGTGGATGGGGTCAGTAGGTCAAAACTCAACAAGTAATTTCCTGTTTTCAGAAAAATGAACATACATTTTGAACACTGAAGTTGTTAATTCTTTTTTGGGGTCATCACTAAACTGGGCTTATTTTGTTGTCATTTTTATGCATTTTAGGGCTTTTTAATGTCAAGGAACACAATTGGAATAAATGGTGGGGTTTGATATATTAAATATTTTTGGGTATGCTTGATATTCGTGACAACATTTTAATCCTGTAGCGCTTATATATTTGGGGGGAGGGTGAACAGTATATTTGCTTGGTCCAAGCCTATGTATCAAGAAAAATGATCAGGGAAACCCATAGTCCATTAAATCCCTGACATTTCTTTATTCTTAGGTATCAGGCGAAATTTTGCAATCATACCGTTTTCATGTTTTATTTTAAATTTAGTTGTCAGACATGCCCACTTTTTTCTTCATTCAATGTTAAATACATGCAGTCGGGCTAAACTCCACTTCTTTCCAGTCAAGTGACCCACCTGGTGTACTTTTGCTCAGCTACTACACCCCTTCACACCTACCTACTATATGAAAAGGATACAGGTAACGAACATACCCAGACATACAATGATATGAATCACTCATTCAAAAGACATTGAATGTATCCACCTATACCGATTGCTCTATATATAACAAATGCATTTTGATTTAATCGTTCTAAATTGCCATTCAATATTTCAGTCGATGATCAGATTGTGTATGTGCACATGCTTTACATGTGAGTTTGTTTTTCGTAAACATGATTGCTCATCATCTTGTATGTCGTGGGTTTTTTAGTTTCATAACCTTTTCTGTGGCAATAATGCCTAATGTATGTATAAATATATCCAGTATATATCAATGGCAGTAGAGAAGAAAGTGTTTCGGTTAAGACCAAGAAATTCCAGAATCATAAACTGCAGGACAACCCACGGTACCGTTCTTTAGCGATCCAGTACTTTCACTGCAGAACAAAATACGGTTTTAGCCCCCGTGACCTGTTCTCTTTTTCCCCCGACTTCGACACCTGGCACTCCATTCCGTCGGATGAGACCAGGCAGTGGCCTCGTCCTCACTATAGATGTGTTTTTGTTTGATTCAAAAATGTCTCAGTTATGTCCGGATGGGTCTTCCTATATGTTGATCCATTACGCAGCTAGGACTAATGTGTCTTGCTCAAGCACATAACGCAGTGCCGCCGATCACGGAGGCTCGAACCCGCAACCTCGGTCTTCGGTCAAGCATTCTACCACTTCTGCGCTTCCACAAGTAAAATTGGCTGGTAATCGAATGTTAAAAGTCTTAAACTGGTCACCTGTCGTTTTTGTTTTGTTTTGTTTTGGGTTTTTTGTTAATGTAGCATAATAATTGGGTCGCAACTCGAGATACCCTGTATTCGGAATTTAGCTACATATACTAGCTAGAAAAACGAAATTTCGCTCTTAGCAAGTCTAGATATGATACTTTCCAATAAGAGAATAACAAAGGCGTTGACCAGACTGCGCTGATTCGCAGGCTGGTCTGCACTTTTGTTGTTCGCACCTCCCCCCCCCCCCCCCCCCCCCCCCCAAAGACAGTTTTTCTTGCGTCCGTGGCCCATTATTATGTACATGGTATTTTCGGTTTAACAGCTTTGAGAATATCTTTAAGCAATCTCATGCCCGTCGTTTTCATGCACGGGAAATAATCGTAAAAATATGAACCCTACAATGTGAGATAGTAGCCTCCCTTTGACTAATATAATCCTGCCGAACCTGCAAAATACCAGACTTCGCTGCCGTGGGGTGTCCAGGTCTAACTGATAAATTCCAGTTTTAAATATTTTTTTTTCTTGTACACCATGGTACAGATAGGTTATCATGTTGCAGATAGGTTATTCCGTTCCGTTGTTATTGTAATGTTAAAATGACGTCACCATGTCGCATCTCATCGAATTCAGGATTTTCTGGAAGCCCATAAGAAGTGAGCAATAGAAAAATCCATTATTCGTGTAAGGTCGGGATAGACAAATTTCGTCTCTTGTGATAATCGATGTCATCGCTCCACCAAGGGACCGATTTATCTATCTCACCCTCACACTTATCATAGATTCTTGTATTTAAATTTTCAAGCCTTTAATGAATCTTTAGAATTTTGCAACCGCTAATGGCCTCCCGAACGACACAAACTTTGATTGACAGCTGCCAAGCTCACTTGCTTGTGCAACTCGCTTGTAACCTCATTCATTCGCCAGATGTGTCAGTGACACTGTTATTGTGATTGACAGCGAGCCACACCTGAGCACATTTTTGTTTGTTTTAATTCTTTACGTCCCATCAACAATCTTTCAGTTATATAGGGACGGATCTTCCTGGGTTGAACCAGTACTAGGCTAGGATACATGTGTCTTGCTCAAGGACCACAACGCAGTGACGCCGGTGAGGCTCGAACCCGCGGCCCTTCATTCTCGAGTTAAGCACTCTACCACTGAGTCACTGCGCTCCCATCACCTGAGCACAAGCAAAGCAAGCTTATTGCTTGCTCCATTGGCTGTTCAGCTTTTCCGTTTTGCACTCCAACGAAACCGTAAATACAATTAAATAATGAATACAAAATTGTTTTATCTCCTAAATTATAAATAATTTCTATTTATAATAAATGTAAATATGAGCAATAAATTCAATTTTTGTAAGGCTGATGGAATCATGAATACTGCTGGGCTCACTCACTTTGCTAGAGACCCGAAGCATGAACCTTCCATTCCAAAAATCAAATTCATATTTTAAATAAACTCACCGTGATAGCCGCACGTCGATCCGTGACGTCAGTGTAATGTTAAAATGACGTCACTATAACACAGCGTATTCTGGATTTTCTGGAAGTCTTTTTCATTGTTTTTCTAATATTAAATTAAGTGGCTTGGTGGTGAGCAGAAAAAGAATCCATTTTATTCGTGTGAGAATTGGATAGAAAAATCGGTCCCTAGTGATCACCGTTTGCCATCAGTCCGCAAGCCTCGTGATGTAAATCGGCGATTCTCCGTATGGATTTTTCTATCCAAACCTCATACTCGTGATGGCTTTTTATATCTTTGGAATAACGATATTCAGATTTTTTTTTTATTAGGGACGCTATATCGTCTGATATACGGTCGGAAAATAAGTTTTACGGTGACGTACGAGCGAGTTGTAAAACGTGATTTCCGACCAATTATAGTTGAATATGATCATTCCCATTCTGAAGCACTTCTGCAGTTTTGTCTCATAAAGCCGCATGTCATCCAGCGAAATGATGTTAAACTGTTTCCGACTCACAATTTTTTGATATTATCCAATCAGACGTCGCGTTACAAAGTTCATTACCATGTCTCTTTTTGTTCTTGTGTAGTGGGGTTTGGTGGGCGGTTTAAAACAGTGCTTATGAAGCATTCCCTTTCAATTATTAACATATATTTTGCTTTTTAGGTATGTGTGTCTAACACATTCACATCAAACGGCCTGAAGTGAGTTTTGAATGGAATATGAGCACTGTTATCACAGGTGAATTGAAAAATTACAAGAACTATGATGGATGAAGATCTCAACTGTGATATATTTTATATTTTATTTCCAACTGCACTGTAGTAAGAAGCTGCTGACACATTGACATAGGACTCCCAGATATACATTTGAACAACGTTATGGATCTATTTCAGGACCTTTAACTGGAAATTTACCAACAATATACTGCTTTTTACGACAAGATGATAAAGTAGGAAGTTCTTGTGATATTCTCTTTTGTGTTCAACTTTTAGCACTTGACACACAACCAGGTATTGGTGAAAAGCAACTTCAGTCTATTGTGGCACCAAGTGTAGGAGTGCAAAATAGACCTCTAATGCATATAGCCCTTAGTTGATACGAATCTACAGTTGTTTTTGAATTTAGTGTTTTATTTTGATATACTATAAGGCATACATGTACTTTCTCTTTCGACGAATGGTCGCTGACAATAAAGAAATAAATCTAATGCACTTGCAAATGTAAAGCGACGCCTGATTAATATGTCAAATATGGGAAAGTATATCCTGAGATAAACTATCCCAAATTCAACATCATTATGTTACGTCACTTTTCATTGGCTGACAAGCGGTTTTATGCTGCTGGTTATCGCGGGACGAAGGCGCAACATGCTACATTTTCACTGTGTTTTTGAAGGAATAATGCTGACTAGTGTATTTGAAAGGGATCTCATACCTCGCCGAAGAATGAAATTTCTGACTGTACAACCAGCGATATACCTCTCACAGATGAGAAAATTTGAATACAGTTTTCCATGATTCATTACGACAAGAAAATGCAACAATCAATACAGACAAACAAAGTTCTTGTCCTCTCTAAGCAAGATTATTGGTGGCTCAATTTATTATTGACTGGATGAATTTTAAATTTACTATGGATAAATGTTCTGGAGTCAAACTACACCAATATACATCATACATGAAAACAATTTCAATGGTGTTTTTACCTCCTCGGTTCTTTTGGAAAATTATATAGAGGATCTTACGTGAGTGCTCGTGTTTTATTAAATTTATTAAAGAAGTTTTAGAAAAGAAATAGAATGCGAGGATTGCCGAGCATTTTATCTCTTTTTCGCAACTATTAAATAAATTCAATAAAACATGAGCACTCATGTTAGTTTCTATTTATCCTATGACATTAAGATTACTTTGAAATCTCATTTCAAAAATAAGAACGTTATAATTTTATTTATGTATGCAACGTTAATATGGACGTCATAAGAATTCTCGTAAATCTGTAAACCACTAGTGGTTTATCGATTTTATTGCATGGCGTTATTTTACTCCCAGGCTTGATGTCATATGATAGGATTATTATCAGCAATTGGTATGATCCATATTGTGACTTTACGAAAAACAGCAACTAAAATAGTGTCTTTTCCGTTTAATCATTCACACTTTCAAACAATATTGCACTTTTGCCTTTTAATTTGATAAGGTTGTCAATAATAATTGATCAGATAGCAGACCCATATGCTGTCAAAACATTTGGTTAAGTAATAGATTCACAATCGCAGTGATTTGATGCTTAATATATCACTGGCTTGAGGTCAGTTGTTAAAGTGAATAAATCATGAGCGCAAAGCGTGATTGATTAATCCACTAACGACTGACTGACAATGATATTAAGCAACAAATCACTGCCAGTGCAAATTTTATTACGATTCTAACACACAAAACGATTTGAATTATGAAAGAATACATCATAGTCTACAAAGATTCCGCCATCATGAACAGACTGTTAGAATTTCTCGCAACTCTTGTTTGGACTGAAATGCATATTATTACGTACGTTTTGAACGTCCAATAGTTGTAAAAACGACTACACCGTCTATTACCAACGTTACAATGCTGTATGTTGTATGTTATAACGTATTGAAAATCAAACTGGCGACTGACTGTGCCCAGTCCGTGCAGTGGTTTATCAACCAATAAATCACTGAATTAACCATTGGCTATGTAGGAGAAGTGTGTTAGACTTAACCTGGTAACTGAATAGGATAAAAACGAAGATTTGTAAATAAAACTTGCAAAAGAGCAGGGATTGAATACTATGACTACAGATTACTACTGCTTATGCAAACGATCAAAATCAGACAAAACTCAAAAATCTATAATGTGAGAATAAAGTCCACTGCTTTTAATATTCATTTAACTTTTAATAAATTTTAAAAGACGATTTAATGAATGTGCAACCAGGTAAATGAAACACAGACTTGTTACACTGTTTATGCATATTTCCTTAGGTTTTTGTGACATGGCTGCTCTCTATCACTTCCAATATTGTCAACCGTATCAAAACATATATATCTGTTACTTTATAACATGTCAATCAGTATTGATCAGGTTTTTTGATTTGATTCTTTACGTCCCATCAACAATCTTTCAGTTATATAGGGACGGGTCTTCCTGGGTTGAACCAGTACTAAGCTAGGATAAATGTGTTTTGCTCAAGGACCACAACGCAGTGACGCCAGTGAGGCTCGAACCCGCGGCCCTTTGGTCTCGAGTCAAGCACTCTACCACTGAGCCACTGCGCTCCCGTATTGATCAGGTACGGAGTAGCTTACATGGTCATATATTTACATTCTCAGTGTAGTTACCTTACATGAATCCAACATTTCTAGCTGCTTGCATTTCTCGATGCAAAACATTGAAATGTCATGTGATCTAGACCACGCCTCTGGGCTGATTAATGTCAACGTCAGCCAATAACCTGCTTTATTAATTGACGTTTGCGTGACGTAATTCACGTATCATCACAAAGTTATGTACACGAGTTTCGCTCCCTGGCTGTTCTAACACCTCCGTTACAAATGCAATATTCTATTTTTAAGAGGGGGGGGGGGTGGGGGGGGGTTGGGTGGAAGATGATTCAGTAAAATTTATTGATAATATAGAATGTAAATATAAGGAATGAAATTCATATTTAAGTTTGAACTGGCTGATGAAAAACATTAGCCATTTTAATGTTTCCCAGAAGCCCTTTGGGCTTCACAGACATTCAAATAGCTAATGTTTTTCATCATCTAGTGCAAGCTTAAAATGTGAAATTCAATCCTCAATAGACCAGTTAGCTTCCAACTTTCCACATTGCACAAATACAATTATAGTAAATAAGCTTAAACTTTGATATCACTACAAAAATTATTGTTGACTATCCAAGATAATGTTGATATCAATATATAGAGGAGGATTACACTTATTTTTAATTTTGTAGTCATGTTGTTTTTTCATTTTCTTAGATTAGCATAAACTAGTTCTGTTCATTTCAAGCTTGTCTTTAAGCACAAATATCAGTGATCATATTTGGCAGTTGATAGCTTGATAAATGATAGTAGTTTTTTTTAAAAAAGTGGAATTTGACATACAAGTCAGTCTAACTAATTTACCAATTTTGCAACTTAATCTCATATGCCTTAAAAAATTAAACTGCCTTAGAACAGTCCTTATCCTGATCAGACAGCATCTTCTGAAGCTGCCTGATATGGATCTCTACTGTATGGAATGTAACCAAAAATGTAATGTCAGAATGGAGATAATATTCACCAACATTTTGGCAGTCAGATCACAGTAGAATGTGTTCAATTTTATATCAATTTATGTAGTGAATGAGCAGGTTAAACCCTACTTTTTATCAAATAAGGAAAAAATGTTAACTTGGTAATACCAAGCGGTTAAAATATTATAAGGTGATCACTGAATATTTCATGCTGAATTTAGGTATCATACCATAACCCCAAGTTATGTATTTGAAATGTCCTAGTTGATTACTTGTTCAAACCAAGGGCAAAGGGGAAATGAAGAGGGAATACTAGGTGAGTGTAATTTGATATCAAGTTTACCAGGCAAGACTTTGAGAAAGTCAAACCTTGTAAGCTTGATATCAAAAGACGTGAACCTGGTATTATATTTTTCAGCTTACCAAGTTGATACACTCTTTAAACTAGCGAATATGACGTAATGATCGATTTTTTGTGTCCATTCAGCGTCATTGGTGACGTCCTTCAAAAAGTGCAACGTCATCATGACCTGATAACGGCACATGCTGTGAGATAGACAACGTCTATCAGACAACAAGGAACGCTGCAATTGATATAAGAGGTGACTGACAAGTATGGCTAACATAACCAGTATAAACATGTATTTTGATATTATATCAGTTGATATGCAAAGATAAAGCAATTTATGAATTCCTCAACTCTGTTTTACCATCAAAGAATGTGAAATAGATCTATCTAACAATCATTACAATATCTGCTTCGATCTGTCTGTTCAGTATGCATACACACTCTTTAAGCATGCAAAATACATTAAACACTTCTGATTGTAAATGGACAAATTTGGATACCTCATACTTTGGATATAAATGTGTTCCCCACCGTGACCCAGCTGCCTACAAACTTAATTTGAAAATTAATTAAAGGCGTTTATCTTTTGCAGGGTCATGGTGGGAAATTCTTATATACAAAAAAATGTTCCCATTAGTCTATTTACAGCCTGAGTTCTTAACCGCATTTTGCACATTTAAGTAGTCCGCAGGCATACTGATAAGACTGATTGAACCAGATATTGTTAGAAAAATCTATTTTATATTCTTTAATGGTAAAACAGCTTTTATAGTACCAAAATGCAATACAATTTTAGAGTAGTTGTTTATAGCCAATTTGAACTCCCCTTTGTCCTCTGTTTGAACATCATTAATTATGCTCTTTAATAATTTATAATAATGTACATTCATAGTCACAAAAATTTTCAAAAAATCACAGCTGAAAATTTGACTTTTCACAAATGACTTATATGGAGATTTACGCCTTAACAGGACAAATCCTTCATTTAATCCAAGATCTGTTTTTATATTTGATAACAATCAGTTTGTGTCCTTGGTAATCTTTAATGTCCGATGATACTCTATCCAGTTTTTTGAATGGTAAGCAACAGCCATGGTGAGGTTTTCTGTTCAGGTCACAATTTGGCAAGACATTTGGCAAGACTGTTCTTCATTCAAGGTCCTGAAATATATGTTATTTTTTTAAAAGGTGAAAATAAACCGGATACAGTAGATATGTGTACATGTCTAATTTTATTAACCCTTTTCATATGTATTGATAAAGACAGTGGCAAATTATCCACTTAGAGAATATTAGGTGAGTGTCTTTTGATATCAAGTTTACCATCAAGGCTTTGAGAAGGCTTGTTGACATCATAAGGCTTGCCAAGTGTTTCAATATGCATTCTAATAGCCGAGCCTGGTACACTTGATATCACAAGAGGCGAACCTGGTATTCTATTTATCACTTCACCCATTGTTTCACTCTTCAAATTAGATATAATGACGTAATTTTCGATTTGTTTATTGATTCAGCGTCATTGGCGACGTCATTCAAAAGGGCAACGTCATAGACAACGTTTATCAGTCAACGTGCAACAATGCAGTTAATATGATAAATACACAATTTCTATCAAATGGTGTGATTCTGTCTGTGACATTGCATTATCAATAATTAGCAGCGGAGTGGATACCTTGATTAAAACCTGTATGATGTGAGGTTCAATTTGGGTCTCCACAATTTGACAGACTATCAGTTTAGCCACATCCAAAATGAAAAGGGTTTTTGTTGGAATAATAATAATATTTTTTTGCATATTGGTGCTAAAATTCAGATGGTTAAAATCTTGTAACCATAATAAGCGGATCTTATGTTGGGAGCAGAGTGTCCAGCCCCCCATAGGTTTCCATAGTTATTTGCAATTGGACTCCCCTCCTTTAGAATCAATTGGACCTCTCCCTTTGGAAAATGTTTTCCTTGAAGTAAACTATTGACCCTAATAAATAGAGGATCTTACATGAGTGCTAATGTTTTGTTGATTTTATTAAACAAGTTTAGGAAAAGAGATAACAATTTGAGGCTTGCAGAGCATCTTATTTCTTTTTTGCAACTAAGTTTAATAAATTCAACCCCACAATGTTAGATTCTATTCATCATATGACATAAGCTTACTTTGAAGTCTCATTTCTAGCATAAAAAGAGCATAATTTTGTCAATACGTTGTTATAGACGTCATATCCTTTCAGGAAAATCTGTAAACCAGTAGTGGTTTAACGATTTTTTGGCATGACGTTATTTCACTCCCATACACATCGTCATGTGATAAGTGTAGTTATCACATGAGGTCGCATCTTGGATTCAAATAACCCCATGCATTAAATGCGGTAAACCGCTAGTAATTTACATATTTTCGTGAAACTTGATGTACATAACAATCTTGCATACATAATGGAAAAGCAACCATTTTTTTACGCAACAAATTAGATTTCAAAGTATTCTTTATATCATATATAAATAAAATCTAACATTCATGCTCTTGTATCATTGAATATATTAAACTCGTTGCAAAAGAGATAAAATGCTCAACAAACCTCACATTTGATGTCTTTGCCCCAAACTTCTTTAATTAATTCAATAAAACATGAACACTCATGTAAGATCCTCTATTTATTATAGACGTGACTGTTATTTTGTTAATAACATCATATCATAAATAATGTTATTATACCTCACATTGAATTCCCCATCCAAAACTTCCTTAGATGATCTACTAATATTTTATACTATCACTCATTGCTATATTGATGGCGATTACTGTCAAGCATTTTCAATAACAGCTGGTGATAATATGAAATATCAGGGCGGTGACATGATGCAAAATGCCTCGGTTGATAATCACTTTCCTCTGGATTATATTTTTGACTTTCACCCTCGCAGGGAATGTAATATTTATACTATTATACCTCATGAGAATGTTCCATGCATAACTTCCTTAGATGATCGACTGATAGTTTATACTATCACCTGCTGGTATAATGATAACAGATACTGTTGCTCGTTATTCATGATTATGAATATTATGTGTAATATATAGAGTTTATTAATTGTTCTTTTTTTTAATATGGGATTTATAAACTGAGGGAGGTAAAAAAATCCGATAAAGAAACGAGTGCGCAAGCAAGATAAATCCCATATTTTAAATAAGTGTGCCTCTAGGTCCGAGAGCTTTTGCTTTTTTTTTAATTCCGAGAACAACAAATGTTTGCTAACATTGCTATGATTAAAACAGCACAGGAACCAAAAAGCTATTCGCAGCACCAACCTTACGTTGACAGCATTGGATGACAATTTGGTTGAGGCCCCACAACCATATAGCATAGCGTTGTTTTGTAACAAACATATGTCAGTTTATATTTGCAGAATCATTTCATATTTAATTAATCAACATTTATTTGGCAGATGATGATGGTTAATTTAAGTTTTCAATTGGTTAAACTTGTTTTATATGTCTGAGAACAACAAATGTTTGCTTACATTGCTATGATTAAAACAGCACAGGAACCAAAAAGCTATTCGCAGCACCAACCTTACGTTGACAGCATTGGATGACAATTTGGTTGAGGCCCCACAACCATATAGCATAGCGCTGTTTTGTAACAAACATATGTCAGTTTATATTTGCAGAATCATTTCATATTTAATTAATCAACATTTATTTGGCAGATGATGATGGTTAATTTAAGTTTTCAATTGGCTAAACTTGTTTTATATGTCTGAGAACAACAAATGTTGGCTAACATTGCTATGATTAAAACAGCATGGGAACCAAAGAGCTATTCGCAGCACCAACCTTACGTTGACAGCGTTGGATGACAATTTGGTTGAAGGCCCCACAACCATATAGAATAGCGCTGTTTTGTAACAAACATATATGTCAGTTTATATTTGCCGAATCATTTCATATTTAATTAATAAACTTTTATTTTGCAGACGACGCTAGTTAGTTTAAGATTTCAATTGGATAAACTTGTTTTATATGACTGAGAACAACAAATGTTTGCTAACATTGCTAAGATTAAAACAGCATGGGAACCAAAGAGCTATTCGCAGCACCAACCTTACGTTGACAGCATTGGAAGGCAATTTGGCTGAGGTCCCACAACCATATAGCAAAGCGCTGTATTGTAACAAACATATGTCAGGTTATATTTGAAGAATCATTTCATATTTAATTAATCAACATTTATTTGGCTGGTGATGATAGTTAGTTTACGCTTTCATTTGGTTAAATTTGCTTTATATGTCTGAGAACAACAAGTTTGCTTCCATTGCTATGATTAAAACAGCATGGGAACCAAATAGCTATTCGCAGCACCAACCTTACGTTGACAGCATCGGATGACAATTTGGTTGAAGTCCCACAACTATATAGCATAGCGCTGTGTTGTAACAAACTTATGTCAATTTATATTTGCAGAATCATGTCAAAGGGGCTCTTTCATGGTATGGGAAATTAACATGGGAGTCTGCCCACGCTTGGAATTTGATAATATTATGTTTATTAATTGTCTGGGGTATGACTTTTATATTTATGGTGCATTTGAGTTTTTATGCAATTCCATTGCTAATTTATGACGTAATGTATGATATCACTACAATACCTTAGGGTATCCAGTTATAATCATTTCTAAAGTAATTGACATATCATGTAACGGGCGCAGAAATGCTTTATTAAATAACTATATCATTGATAAGTTGGTTGATACTATAAATGGCTTTGTATGTATTAGGATAGCGGGTGGGCAATCATTTTTATGAGATGGTACCCCAATTTTCAACTGTATATTTTGTATTCAGTCAAATTTGGAATTCAAATTTTCACACGTTGCGGTCTTTGTCAAGATACCATTTCAACTTATAAAATTTCCATATATGTTAAGAATATGTAGACAAAATTTCATGAAATTCAAGGACCGGTAACATATTTTTTCAACTTGATGTAAACACATGGCCCTAATTCATCAAAATGTAAAAAATACAATAATTATGTTTCTGTGTAAAACATACTTGAATACTTGCTTAGTTTGAATCACCATGCTAGTACGTTTATTGGTAGAAGTTGATATGTTCAGTGTTTTCCCTATTACTGATTGGAAAAAGACAAAAAACAGTATTCTTTCGTATTAAGTGTCATGATTCTTATTTAATGAAGTGCTTACACAATAATATTACTCAAAACGATACAATATGGTGACACTGGACTTACCACATCTAGTTGCGAACGTTAAAACTACATCTAACCAATGTTACACTTAATATGTAACATTATTAAGAATTTTAATTCATACAGGAGAGAAACCTTATGACAAGTCAGTTCATACAGGAGAAGAACCTTATATCGATGGTTTTATAATTTTAAGCCTCATTAATAAACCTGGTTCACAAGAATAAGCCCCTGTCAAACCTATTGGTTAAAATTAACCATTTTGGTCACAGAGAACTCTTGGCTTCAAAGGTATTGCTAAATTAATGCTTAAATCTTCTCTGTTTATTCTGTTTTGTAAAACTGATGCTGATTTCCATCAAATGGCAACATTTATTCTTTGGCTGGATGTATATTCCAGGCATACAATTTCGTTTCTAGACCTCACTTATTCATGTAGAACACTGTTCTATGATACCTTTGATGTGACTCTGTTACACTTAATCCTGGTCACGGCACCAAAATGTGGTTACTCTACCTCAGTTGGGATGTATAAAAATATTTGGTCTTCTTGTTTTCACACGTTTATTGATAGGATATTATGTTTCTTAAACAATATCATGCAGGACTTGAGAAAGTGATACACGTTGTCTTGACCCCTTAGTGCCATGACATGGGGCCATGACCTTTGGCATTTCCGGCCATTGAATCATTTGAAATTGTCTAAACATTATTTTCTTTAAGAAAAGTGGAAGTAGATTTAAAAACAACCCCCTTCTGTCGAGTTATTGATTCATTTCAACTAAATAATTAATTTTGCTAAAACTGACCTATTCCCATAAGAGGTAGGAAATGACAAAGTTACTGGTTTTGGATTTTCATGAAATTTGGCTCAGATCAGTAGGATATATATGGCATGTTTTTGTGATAATATGATATCTTGACAAAGCCTAGAACATATCTATCTTTGGAATTTAATGTTGAATGTTTTGTAAATTTTTGAAAAAAATATTGAAATTTTATAATCACTTCTTCAGAAAACGTAAATCATAATATATCCAAATGGTTTTTTGGTATTAATATAATGCCTATGGTATTTTGGATTTAATCTGGATGATAAATTATAGAAATAAACAAAACTATAGATTTAGGACATGGAAATTTAGAGACAGGTGCCACCTTAAAGGTGGAGTACGTCAGGGTTGCTTCCTAAGCCTTATTCTTAACAATCTAATTTAATATATACATTTTCATAGTTTGTATATAACGAGTCATTATTATGCAAAGTTTAAAGAAAATCCATGCGTGGGCACAGATGCAAGACCCCCTTTAATTAATAAACATTTATTTTGGCAGATGATAATGATTAGATTAAGACTTTTTTTACTTTAAATGGTTGAACTTTTTTTTATGAGAACAACAAATGTTTGCTTACATTGCTATGATTAAAACAGCATGGTAACCAAAGAGCTATTTGCAGCACCAACCTTACGTTGACAGAATTTGATGATACTGAAATTTTGCGCACTTTCATGATTATTATAATTTTTTATTTTTTGATTAAAATTTTTTGGAGAATGTCAGATTATGTTGCTTACATTGCTATGAATAAAACATCATGCGTTAAAATTCTTATGTTTTGGAACTCATATTGCTATGGATGGAATGCCATTGTTTCATTCTACTGAAGGTAGCCTAATGAAATCTCATTTGCCATTAAACGTCGAAAAGAAATCAGATTATTCTCAGTGGGTAATGCTGTATTGTATATGATGGCCCTTGCCATAGCACAAACATATACACCACAACTACTACCATCTGTCTGAAATGGGAATTTTTCCATGTAATTCATAAGTGAAAACTTCCAATCATTCAAATTTAATATTTGCCCGGTATGCATGACAGATTCAAATTGTAAGTACCTCATAATCTGAAAGGAGATTTCATTAGCACTAGAATTAGAACTATAGGAATCGCAAAATATAACAGTTTTTTCTTTAATAGAAACAACAACCAGGGTCCAGTGGCGGTTACATTCATTTACAGGGATTACAATCAACTCAAAATCAAACCAGGACTTCTTACTTTCTGTCTTTGTCAACAGCAATTCAATGTTTTCTGGGTTATTGTTTTTAAGTAAGCTATGACTAAACCAGCTACTGTCAACAATATGTACCTTTTTTGTACTATCTTGTGATAGCAAATGCATGTAAACATTGATATTATCTGAGGTCAGCCACATTTTTGGATTTGTGATTGTGCTCAGGAATCTCTTGTTGATTCTAACACCATTTATTAACGTATTTTGTACGTTAGTGCCTGGCTGACTCTTGAGGACTCTTGGCATCATCGTCGTGTTATTCATTTTAAAATCTGTTTTGACTAATCTATTCATATATTCATCTATAAAACCTGTTTCAACGCTCTTATTATAAAACAGTGTCACTTCAGATAGGTTGGCTAGTGCTATAGGTTGTCTTGAAAAATTCTCCATGTCAGTTTTATAAATTTCACCTGAATTGTTTTTGGCAGAAAAGTAAGTATTGCCATCTCTGCATAGGATCATATCTAGTTTAAAGTTTGTGCTGTCATTTTCTATGTGTGGAATAAGCAGATGCTTCAAATCCAGTCTGTCAAGGGAAGCATTTGTTAAGTCTTTACAGTTCTTCACATGAATAACAATAGATGTTGGTATTGATGTTATGATTGTTTTCCGTGTATTTTTGTTACACTGGCATTGCTTTAATACCCTGTTGCCCTTTATTTGTCTTATATTTTTTTCAATGGCACATGAGTTGAATTTGTCTAGGGCGAGAAGCAAACTGTTATCATTTTCAATATCTAGTAAACCACAGGTGCAACATTTCCAAATATGTTTACTGCAGAGTTCCAAGTATTCAGCTGACAAAAGAGGACCAACGGGTGAGCCTACATACAGTATATGCTTTATGAAAGCTTCAAAGAAAAGCTCTAAAGTCAAATCCTGAATACTCATATTCAATTGGGTTTCTACAAATGGCAAGAAGCATGTTAAGAAGTCATTTTTGACATCTTCAGAGAACCCATGTTTCATCAAATCTGTGAGAAACGCTGTCTTAGATTTGTTATGGTGTTTCATTTTTCTGTCAGCAATAAGTTTTTTGAGACTGGTGCTATTTGAAAAACATTCTATGAATGGTTCAACAAATGCTGGGATATTGTCATCCTCCTTATCATACACTATAACGTACGCTGTGTTAAGAGTGTAATCTTTCCCTACATTGTATAAATGTAGATCATCACAACATACAAACCCTGTGCCAGTTTTAACAACAGCAGTATAGTGACCAGAGTTTGTACTGTCACCTTGGTGGCAGACCATACTTTTCAGTTTGTACATGACACTGCCCCTCTCAGTTTCGATTGTCAGTTGTTCATTGACATCAATATTAT
Source organism: Loripinus fragilis (assembly GCA_964019695.1). Taxonomy (NCBI): domain Eukaryota; kingdom Metazoa; phylum Mollusca; class Bivalvia; order Lucinida; family Lucinidae; genus Loripinus; species Loripinus fragilis. Next base: position 24,296,358 of record OZ026527.1, read on the forward strand.
TGTGAAGTTTTTTAATACAATTTCCAGAGGTAGCATACCTGCTAAGAACTACAAGTAGAGTCCTAGGTGTAGCTATAATTGTGTTTTTCATGTCATGTGGTTCTTCTCTGTTACAGTGACTGCACTTTTGAGTTCTTATTCCTTCCCTTAATAGGTTGTCTGCTAGTGTTTGGACTGAGATGTTATCCACTTCAGGAATGACATTAAAAACTAAAGACTGGCCATCTTTAATTTTATGGCTGTGCTTGTTTTTACAATTTGAACATATGCTGGTGGATATTAGTTCAATGTGTTCTTTCAACTGATCAGATATGTCACTGATGAGACCAGTGTTGAATTCATGAACATCTTGTTGCCTTGTTTGTGTAAATCCAGGAATGGCATTTACAACATTTTGCAGAGTTGAACTTAGTAGCTCCTTTGGTACTCTTTTACCTTTTCCTTCTGTTGCCATATGCCAGAGGAGATCACCTATGGATTTTATTGCAATTTCTTTGCATCCAGGCTCAACATCCACATTGATGCTTTTGTTAGCAAGAACTTTGCTAATAATTCTCTTGGAAAAATTGCTTGCTGACAATGACTGTAACAAGGAATTAAACCAGCAAGTAGCTCCAAAATTAAGCATGGTGCATAAATTGGAATGAAAATTTTCCACAGCCATTTGACTTGTTTCCAGTTTCTTATTATTTTCAGCTGATACATGACAGTCACTGCTGATCGTGGGTTTAATATCCAAAATGACATCTTCCTTAGTCTGTTTTCTTGGAAATGATTTCCTCCGTATAACCGGAGATTCAACTCCTATTTCAATAGCTGGAGCTTTCTGGTACTTACCTTGTTTGTTTTTGAAGTTTATTGGCTGTGACTTCTTTTTATTCCAGTGCTCAGTAGTTTCCTGTCTAACTTTCTTTCCTGGCTGTCTTGCTTCATATGTTTTTTTTCGTGTTAACTTGACATTTGATCTAAATTTTAAACTTTCCAGACAGCTAAGTTTTTGTATTGCCACAGTTTGAGTGTACAGTGCATCTGAAAACTCATCGATTCTGTACTGTGATCTGCTGTTAAGGCCAATGTATTTCAATATACGAAATCTGTTTTCTACAGTGCTATTTGTTTTAACAATGTCAAGATTGAAACCTGGAATTGTCATTAATATTAATGACCATAATGGATATATAGGCATCAACTTATTTTTCAAGTACTGGTAAAAGTCAGGAGAGTACCAGCTATTTGAAGTTGGTTGACTGCAATCCATTTTGTCAGTTATAAGCTGAGCTTTTTGTGCAACATTATTTGCCCACTCTCTGAATTTAGAACTTGTTCCAGCTGCTTGGTATTCCTCTTCCGTAAATAAATTTGTGTTAGTGTTTGTATCACTGCAGTCATTTATCCCTGTTGGTTCATTTATTCCAAATTGTTCTGATGAGGTTTCATAGGAATTTATTTTTCTCTTCAATCTGTCATAGTTTGAAATATTTACATTGTTTAATGTAGGTGATTGTAAAATTACAAAAATATCCAGAAGTATTTCTCCAGCATCATGAATGGATCTACAGTTCATTAATAAACCAATCATGTATAGATATGCTGCTTTGTTTTTCTTGCCTACTTTCTTCTCAATGTACTTTTTACATGTATTCATAAAGTGGGAAGCACAAAGGTGCACTAACGTTTTGCTTGGATCATATGGTGATTTCTCATTGATAATATCCCAGGCTCTACTCAGGAAACTGTTCATGTCTTCACCATTAAATTCTTGCAATGCAGCTAATATAAAAACCATGGCTTGATCACTTATAATGAGTTTTGGAGTAACAACTTTATTGTATCCAAATTGTTTCTTTTCACCGTGCCTAAAACTTTTTAGCCAGTCAGAAATAATTGGTAAACTTTGATCTGAACTGACCATTGCAGTGACAGGAATCCCCATTTTACCTTTAACTGGATGCCTTATAGCAAGTTCATAGTACAGCATTTGTTTACCATCATCACTGCGTCTGCAAACACTGCCTGTAGCATCCCAAAATAAAGCATTGCTAGCTGCTCTTTCATGATACAGTGCTAAACCACCCTTTGACCAGTAGATGACATATAAAGGTTTGGCACAAATTTTTTGTATAAAACCAGTTGGGCAATCCTTCTTCATATCATGTTGCTGTGATAATAAACTTGACAGGATATTGTCAGATCGACGTGCCTCTTGTCGTGATTCACAGGCAATTTGAGCATATACTCTTGAGTTTTTACCAAATCCATCAATATTTCCAGACACAAGCTCCTCTGGTGTATGTTTTTTGACAACTTCCAAATATTTTGTCAATGGCTTGATCCCTCCCTTAAATTCTTCTTTCAACTCTTTTCTTTCTTCAGCACGTATATACCTACTGTGCTGTTCATTTACATGATGCTTTATATTTCCTGTATAGTTCACTGTTACTAATGTTTTGTCAAACATTTCCAATTTAGCCTTAACAGGACAGCCTGAAAATGTACAAGCAGCACTTGCAAAAAAGATTCTGCGGTTATCTTTTTTAACTGCTGTACTAATATGGTGGTGCTCAAATCTAAATACGCAAAAAGGATTAGATACTTTTAATCCTTTAACATAATAACTCTCCCATGTTCCTCTTTTGAAGTACCTGTTCTTTTTCTGTTGGTATAACTGATCATATATATTGGTGTCCAAATGAAAGCTTGATTTTTTGTCCAATTCTTTAGTAAAATACTCTGAATTTGGGATCTCATAGCCTAAAACAGAAGATATTGTGCTTTTGGAAAACATGGTTTCTCGATCACATTCAGATTCATCTCCTGATTCAATGTTGTCTTCAAATGCTATTTTTTCTAATTTTTGGGTAATGGATTGGCTTGAAGAGGTACCTTTGGTATTTAAGCTGGTGTCTGAATTATAATTATTTTCCTTTCTCATGGACAAAGTAATTGATCTTTCTGCATCTTGTTCTTTCTCTTGATTTTGTGACTCTAATTGATCTAAAGTTTTATTTATCATGCAAATTAACTGGTTTCTATTATTTTTAAGCTCTATTAAGGCATTACAATCAAGCCCATTCAAAATGTCTACCTTCTGAACTAGCATCTCTTCTATGTACTTTTTTGCTTTATTGTCCATACTTGTGCAAGTAACCCTCTCAATAAGCTTCAAGCATTCTTTATGATGCATGCGGTACTTCTTAAACGTGTCACTTAGTTCTTTATTTTTTTTATCCATCAATCCAACACTATCATTTTTGTCATTTGATTCCATAATTTTGTTCTCATCCTCAGTACCAAATGCTCTAGCATTTTCGAAGTTATCATCTACACATTTATTAACTTGATTCAACTTATTTTCTATTTCATCAATATTTTCATCAATTTTAGGGGTAAAATCTATTTGCCCTTCTTTGTTGAAAAATTCTATCTGATCCAAACCACTGTTTATCAAATCTATCAGATTTTTCCTCTGCTGTTTTAATGGCTGGAAATTGTGACAATCTAAGCCATCCAAAAATTCCAATTCTTGAATGAGCATTTCTTCAATATAGATTCTCTCCTTATTATTTAGATCTCCAATTTTGTTGTCACTAAGTTTCTTCACATACTTTATGATCTTTTTATGGTGTATGCTAAACTCCTTGTGTGCTTCTTTAATTCTATTGCTGCTTGCAGAATTCCTTTCATATTCATTTCTATTTGGAATATGAAAATCAGTATTGAGATTTTTTTCATGCAAGCCAACCATGTTATAATCATATAATAGGTTGGTGTCTGAGGAGGCTTCATTTTGTGGAGATGATTCATTTGAAATGCTTTCTTCACAGTTGGATTGCTTCCCCATCTCAATGTTGAAGGTAGATCCAACTGACTGTATCTGAGTAATACTATCTGAGCTTGACTCTTTCCATATTGTTTCTTCAGCTGATGAACTTTTTTGGGTGAAACTTTCACAGTGTTCTTGTTCGTGCATACATACTGACTCATCAGTTAACTTAACCGGGGTCAGTCCAAGTTGTAACGCGAAATTTTCTTTCGTTATTACCTGTTTTTCAGGAACTGATTTAGCTTCCTGAAGTTCCTTTTTAACAAGGGGATAGTTTGTCATATCAGCAAACTTAATATTCAATGATGAAGATTTGCAATCCTTCATACCACATTCAAAATGTGTTTCATCGTCAGGATCACTAAATAATTCAAGGTTTATACATTTGAAATGGTACCATTTCCTACAAACATCACATTGAATCATGGGCCCCTTGAAGCTCCAATTTCTTTTATTAGCACCACAAATACAATAGCCTTTAGCTTGAGAAGACATTTTCTCATCATCATTATACGTTTTGTTGACACCTGTAGAGGTAAGCTCCATCCTTTGATCTATCTCATTACCAGATTTTAATTTACATTGATTGTTTGCGTCATCATCTGCTAGATGTCTAGTAATCTTTGTTGAATCATTACCTGAACTTACCTGTCCATTTACATTATTGATTTGTATTTTCTTGCTTACTTCAGTCACAAGGTCTTTATCAGAACCATTGTCTGTCACACACTTATTTTGCTTTAGTTCTGATGTTTTTTCAATTTTAGCTACATTATTTGAATTTTCCTTAATTTTACTATGCTTTCCGCCGTCGATCCTTGGTTTTTTATTACTGGTTTTATCATACATAATATCATTTCTGCGTTTACCTTTCCTTTGGGGTAATGGAGTATTCTCTGAGGGTACATTTGAATCCTCAGGGGCCATCTCATTCAGCAATTCTTCCATACTTACTTTGACATTACCTCTATTTTCCCTCCATGTTACATACAAACCTAATCTTTGACTTCTATTATTCTTTTTTCCGAGATCTTTTGCCGCATTTGCATAGGGACCATCTGCTCCAGTGTTGAATTCATTTTCCTTTGTTACATACTTACGTAAACATCGACCAATCTCATCATACATACTAGGTGCTGTAAAAATATGAAAACATTATACAGGCCGCTTAGTCACCCACTTGCAATATATACACATCATTACTTAATTCACTTGATTTGATGGGTCAGATCACGTTGAGTGGCTGCTCCAGGTATGATTGGATCACACAAGACAAGTCAAGTGTGACTTGGTCATTTCAGGCCCAGCCAAGAGATGTGATCTGACCTATCAGATCAATTTGCTAAATAAATGATGTTTTATTATATAACTACATAAAAACAACAAACACTTCAGTTTTAACGATAAACTAAACAAAATTATGAAATTGATACCGTGTGACGTGACATTGCAACACCGTCCCACCAAATTTTTGATGACGTCCAAAGAGAACTAGTTGCAATACTGTAGGCAACAACAAAGACTTTCTCTGTATTTTCTGATCTCATTATCGTATTAATAGTTGAGGAGCCCTAATTTTCACTAGAAAACACCAGACCACAAGCAGGGAGGGTCAATATGGATGCACATAAGTGCTGATGTATACTCACGTAAGGGCAAACCTGGATTCACGTGAGTGCGCTTTCATGGGTTTGGAATCAAAAGCAGTATCAGTCCTGGAATCTAAGTATGTTGTAACTGTTTATAGTAAAACATGTTTTGTTTAATTGACACGTAATGATAGGTTTTGCTAGTAGGCCTCTATTATAGCAACTGTGATGTTGTACTCGTAGATGAATAAAGTTTTAATATTTCAAAAAATTTGAATATTATCTTGAAATTTTTGAATATTATCTACTCATTCCTTTTGGTTTACACTTGCTGCTGTCTTCCATCCGAAGATCTTTTATCGAGCAAATGTCTGTATTTGCTTGCATATTTATTTGGTGTGAAACAGGTAAAATATTCTGCACTGAAAGACATATATACATAATACAAAATAAGACAATGAATACATAGTTGAAGGAAATTAATAAAACAGCTAACTACAATTATTTGGATCATCTTGTCTTTGTCTCCTTACATTCAAATTTTATAAAAAAAATATTAATTAGTAAGGATTGTAAGTAAATAAAATCAGATATTATATGACGTTACTGTTATTCAATGGATACTGTCATGTTCTAAATAATGTTATGCCCACATGTTACTCAAAACTTTTTTTCCGAAAGCAAGTAACATTACGAGGACGTCAGCCACAATAATGCAATTTTTAATCTAAATAAATAAACAAACAATCACAGCTAAAAGGTCAAATGATAAACAAACTTTTATGCCAAATTTATAATAAATACACACAAAAAGTCTTTTTGATACAGCATTGTAAACGAAATAAAAAAAAATCGTTTATCATTTTGTAATCAATTCATTAAAGTTACCAAAGACTCATTACATTACTTTCTTATTAAATGAAATCCACAAAATAACAATTCATCCCTTATAATTCCAACTTTGGAACAAAACAGCTCCTTTGTAAAGGGTTGTTGACATTATTTCAAATTTAAAAGCATGCTGAAGGAAAATAGTTCCTAACTGCTGTCCATGGAAGATGGGGCAGCCATCTTGAAAATTCTGTCGGTTCAAAACTGTGTTCTGCTAAATAATGATTAAAATGGCATTCTATTGGGAGTGAATATGTGTGTATGAGCTCAAAAACAACTCCATTTAGTTTGGAATTGTTTTCTTTGGTCGAACAGCTTGCTGGGCTCATTGAAGAACATTTAGATAGTAATTCATTGATATAAAAATAGCTCAATTACCTGGCATCACTTGCTCATCACTCTTGGCTTTAATAGATTGCCGTCTCCATGTCACATATAGCCATCGCCTCATTCTTTTAGAGTTTGTCATCTTCATTAGTACTAAACACTGGCCATATGGACCATCAGCCTATGTAGAGAGCCAAATAACATATATGCATACGGGGAACAGTGAAAAAGAACAAATAAGTTATGATTCTTTCATGCAAACCAACCATCTGTGTGACTTGATCCACACTAGAATTAAAAGTGAGGTTTGTACCTTGAAACTAGATTAGCCCCCCCCCCCCCCCCCCCCCACTCCAGCAGTAAATTTCATAATGACCGTTTCAAACTGACATTGTTTCTTCAGTGGATTTTATATTTTATTTTTTATTGTCTTCACACTGGTATTTGTATAGGTCGATTTGCTGGTATTTACGCATATTTCCAGTACTTCATAGACCTGATGTGGTAGATATTGGTGTAATTACTATGTAGAAAAATATGCCATATGCCACAGGGACTAAAGACTTAATCATTTTTAAGTATTCAGTATGTGCATGGCGATTTATGTAAGCATTTAGGAATAGATTCAGTCAGATCAGTACTGGAATCTATTCCTAAATGGTTACATAAATAGCCATGTGAATGCCCAATACATAAAAATGATCTAATTCTATAGTCCATTTGGCATACGGCATGTTTTTTTATATATAGTATTTACACCAATATTTACCACATCCGGATCTATGAAGTACTGGCAATACGTGTAAATACCAGCAAACCAAGGTATACATTTACCTGTGTGGTCTTTGTCATACTGCCAACACAAAAAGGCACGTTAGAACTATAGTGAACTATTCTTCCTTCACAATCTTGTTCAATATAGAAAGCGTTGTCCTATCAAAAGACACTCACCTAGTATTCTCTATGTACTAATACTCTATCTCATGAAGATGAGTTGGCATTTTATTATAAAAAATATGACTTAAATTAATTCCCATAGGCTTAATGTATTTACTTTTTGCTCATACAAACTATTGAGTATTCAGTTATATGAGAAACAGTTAAAACAATGATGCCTAATTAGCATTAGCTTAATTAAATAATTGTGACGTAAGAAGTCCAATCTTTAAACAAGCATCATAGGTTCACAATGTGACGAAAGTTATTTTTGGTTGCACCCTTCCTTAATTTTCTTCGAGTATGCAAAATACAAAGGCTACGACAATACTATGTTAACGGGTCTGACCATTGCTTTCTCTCATATACTAAAAAGGCCAAAATTTTATGAACTGATGAATTTTATGAATAATTATACATAGATATTCTTTAACTTTGACATGTGTTTTGGTGCTTCCTCTTATTTATTTATAAAACCAAACCTTTAAGTTATTTTTATTCTGTTCACTACATAAACTGCTCAGGTATGGGCTGACAGCATTCAGAGTCATTTTCCTCTTTGTATCATGGTGAACTTTCCCACCTCCATGCAGAGCTTTCTAAACATAAAAAATGTGTTTTGTTAATAAGTATTAATAGCAAGCAATTTTACTATTTATTACAGAAGATAGATATGTAGACTATTTAAAAATAAGTAAAACATTTCATGAACCATGACCTTAGTGCGCACTCATGAAAATTCTGATGTTTTCAACACACTCGATGAAATATATTTGGTATTCATCTCAAAAAAGTAAATATCCTCTATGTAATAAAATCGATAAACCACTAGTGGTTTATAGATTTATGGGAAACGTTATGACGTCCATAACAACGTTGCGTATCAACAAATATTTACATTTTCAATGTAGCTGCCTTAGATGAAACCATAATTCCAAGCTGCTTGCATTTCTCGATGCAAAACATTGAGCAGTCACGTGGTCTAGGTCGCGCATCTAGGTGGAGTAACGTCAACGTCAACCAATAGCTTTCTTTGTTTATCAACATTTGCGTGACGTCATTCACGTATCGCCACGACGTTATGTACAGGACTTTCGTTCGCTGGCTGTTCCAACACCTCCGTTACAATTAAAATATTTCATTTTTCGAGGATTACCTGCGAATTTGGGTGGAATATAATTAAGTATGTTTGATTAATAATACAAAATGTAAATATAAGGATTGAAATTCAGATTTTTAGCTTGCACTGGATGATGCAAAACATTAGCGTTTTAATGTCTCCGAGAAGCCATTCGGGCTTCACAGACATTAAAAAGCCTAATGTTTTGCATCATCCAGTGCAAGCTAAAATCTGCATTTCTATCCTTAAAAGTATAACGTTTTTACGGCGGAAATGAGATTTCATAGTTATCTTAATGTCATATGATAAATAGAATCTAACATTCGTGCTCTTGTATTATTGAATTTATTAAACTCGTTGCAAAAAGAGATAAAATGCTTGGCAAGCCTCGCATTTTATCTCTTTCCCAAACTCGATCTATAAATACAATAAAACATGAGCACTCATGTAAGCTCCTCTATTTAGGAAATAAAATATGCATATAGTATGTTATCCTGTACTTGTAAAGTCTATTAATCCATTAGTGATCCAATTTTAAGATAGGCGTGGCAAGTGTACTACAAAAACAGCTAGAACACAAAACGTCATGGTGATGATTTCTCAAATATAGCACAAGTCTCCAGTGCCCTTCTACGATTTTAAACTTAAATCCAATATCAAGCACAATTTTGCATATGCATGTTTTCAGGATCCATGTGTACCAAACTGTAAAGAGGAAACGTACCGACCGTGGTAGAGACACACATGCTGCTTTAACAAAAACTTCACATCTTTCAAAAACCAACCGCATAAATCTGAAAAATAAATAAGAAAAAACATTTATGATTACACATGGCAATGACTTGTGACAAGAATATCAATGATTATTTTGCAGTATATATATATATATATATATATATATATATATATATATATATATATATATATATATATATATATATATATATATATATATATATATATATATATATATATATATCTCGAGTCAAGCACTCTTTCACTGAGCTACTGCGCTCCAAATAAGTATTAAACCAACTTCTCAGTGTGTCTGATGAATTAAATCTGTAAGCATGTAACCATTTCAATGTAGCTTTACTGCTTTAGACATTTAATCAAACAACCCCGTTAGTGGAAAACAATGCTCGCCCATGAAGAGGGGGTGTTTACTTATTTGGGTTACCTTCGCTGGTATCACACAAACAGACACATAAGACATTTGATACGTTAAACAAATGTATTGTACGTTTCACTAATCTAAGCTAATCATGGCCTGCAGTTGACATTATCTCACCACTGCCACGGAACAAATTGTTATCAGACCAACCTACAAAGCCCGTCATTGGAAAAAGCATGCTCACCCACCAAGTGCTGTTTATTACTTATATAGGCCACCTTTGCTGGTATCACAAATAGCAAATTTGCACAGTACGCATAGTATATCTCAATACATTATAGTGGCCGTCCCAGGCAGGGGGTGGGGGTTACCTGTTCCATTGTTCCCCTTAAATAAATGATCGAAAAATTGTTTTCTTTTGTTCCCCTTTCCACAATATTCGTTCCCTGTACACACCAAAATTTGGTATTTGTTCCCCTGTTTCCTTGAATAAATTCCCCATGCTCCCAAAAACCCCTGGGTGACTCGACATCATCACACCCTTTTAGCTGTTGGTGGAAAGGTACACTGAAATATGCATAGGCACATATTATTTCAATATTTTTCGATTATTTGAGTTGAACCAGTATTAATCAGACATTGCTCCCGGAAGTATTAAATTCTAGAAGTTCGACTCGTTTAACCATTTTTAGAGTAAAGGTATTTTTGTAATGTTGGATACTGATAAGTTCGCATAGTCCATTTTTTTTTAAATAAAAAAGAGGTCAAAGGTGCTGATGTCGAATACTGTAGAATGTCTTTCTCTGAGGAACGTTGCGACGCAGTTAAGAAATCCCAATTTTATTTTAATAATGCAAATAAGCCTCTTAATAAATAAAAAAGAAACATAAAAACAGACAGAATTAAAACATTAACCAATTCCATGCTCAATATTCAATATTGTTACAATGCATAGTTCACATCAGTTATCAATTATCACATTCAATTATCTGAATTTTAACAGCTTTAATGTGACGTGAGGGCCCCAGACACATAGTAACAGAAAAATTAAAGCAAATCTGTATGATGTAAAGCAAGTAAATAGTTCATGGAATGTCAGATCCCAGATAAAAAAACTATTCGACCAAGAACAAAATTGCTTAATAAGTCTACATTTTAGATCTCCCTCATCTCACATCATAAAAGTCGCTGTAATTTTCACAGAGTACCGAACATGGAATTGGCAAGAAAACATTTTAACATAACATTTAAATTTTGATATTCACACGCACAAATTACATATGAGCCCGATCATGTTTCTTTATGTGAACAGCAAAGATTCAGGAGTTTGCACAGTCGCAACCTCTTGTCTGAGTCTTTTTCTGTCCGCTAACACAGTATCATCGCTGTATATCTGGCGAGCAGCGTTTAATTTTAATTCAATTATGGGCCCAAATATAATATGTTCAATCGTTGAATAATAGCTTATTACCCTCTCTCGTTCATCTCTGACACCAGATTCTCATCCTGTATTTAATAACAACCTTTTATTAACTGTTTTTCGCACAAATTTATTGCAACAAAAATAATATTTCGAACACGAGTCCATTTATAAAGTACAGCGAACCTGTTTGTGGCGATATGTTTAATATAGCTCTGTTTTGAAGTCTTTGGGGGAACTTTGAAAGCTAACTTTGAAGTCATAATGGTATGGATGAGCAGCCTGGAATTTCAAACCACCCACCCTATTTATTTTGAGATGTAGAAAATCGGACTTAGTCATTGATAGACATCTTAAATGCAGACCTATTCATATATGCCCTTTGAATTTCCCTACATATTCATAGAGCAAGTCTTCTCAAAAATGTGTTAAAAACTAACATTTTAAAACAACCGGAGGGTTGATTGAAAAAATTAGTTGAATAAATGTGTTATTCACCACGAACATGCGACCCCCACCCCTTCCCAGATTGAAGCCCTATCTTGTGTTACAGAAAAAAAAAGATTTTTTCATAATGGTACATAGTGATATTCAGTGGGAACATAACTTTTCATTTAGATAATTCCTAATACTGTTAAGATGGTAAATAATGAGAGGAATGCAGATTATTTTGAGGGTCTCTGAAATTATGAATAAAGCAAGTGCTTGGTAATGGTGTTGAAATGAGCTTAATTTTCCGCCGAATCCTTGGCTCCTTAGTTTCGAGCTTGGCCCCCAATTATTTCGTTTTAGGGCCCAAGTTTGCTCCTGGCGGACAAAAGGTTTGTTTCCCTGTTACACAACGATTCACTGCTAGGGCTAATCCATTATTATTACTTAAATAACGCCATGCATCTAAATCGATAAACCACTAGTGGTTTACAGATCTTCGTTCAGAAATGACGCTTTAAACGCCAACAATATGATTTAGAAAAAAAATTTAATCTCATATCATAAAAAGCATCTAACATACGTGCTTCTGTATTATTGACTGTATTAAACTCGTTGCGAAAAAGAGATAAAATGCTCAGCAAACCTCGCATTTTATCTATTTTCCTCAACTCGTTTAAAAAAAATTAATAAAACATGAGCACTCATTTTAGATCCTCTATATATTGATTTAGTTGACTGCAAATGTATAAACAGCATGATTCAAGAGCAATGATTTCAATTATTAACATTCTGCTCGTTTCATCGAATAGAGCAGAATATTTGTCTAGTCGGTACTAGCATTAACAAAGGTTGTGCAGTATATTATTACTCAGTCACGCACGGGCTGAGAATAAACAGGTAATGCAATAGCAAACGAAGTGTCGTGTAAAAATCAGTTCTAACACTGTCTAAGGCGGCTTCACAGACGTGAGCAACACACAAAATTTTGTATAGATTCGAGCAAGAGATCTTGCAGTGTTGATTTGCACGTCGTCATTGCTATGGGGTATACTGCACTGTATAAAATCACAGCAAGTTTTCGCCAAACAAAAAATAAAAGTTTGGTGTCATGTGGGCTGGACGGCAGAGAAGATCTAAGGGTTAAGTAAACTGTGTTACTGGCACTGGGCTTTTACAAGCATTTCTTAAATAGACCTCATCAAGGTCTACAACGTCCTTCCATGTCACGCTGCTCATTTGCTCACATTAAAGCGCGCCAACATGCAAACTGTGTTTGTTTTCTTTGTTAGAAGTTAAGAATAGACTGACGTATATGACCATACCTGTCGAGAAAGAGTGGACGCCGCAGGAAATATCCATGGATTCCATTCAAATGGCTCATTATCCGGAGTCTCCATTAAAACTGGCTGAAATGAGTAATGTGTGACATGAAGTGAGTAGGATAAGCAGTGTTTATTAGCTGCCGTGGTGACCATTGAGTCATTGGCGCTGCAGAAATAGAGAAATGGCCGTTATAAATGTTTGAAAACCGTGTCGATCAAGTGATTTTTGAAAAAAAAGCAGCCTCAATGGCCTATACTATTTAAGTATAGCGATATTAAAAGGGCAATCACAATGTCATGAACTGTTTGAGTGTAAATATGTCAGATAAATAAACAGTTATGAACTATTTACTTGTAAGTACTTATTGTAAAAGAACTGTATCGAAGCCATTAACGGTTTCGGTGAAAATTTGCAAAAGAACTATTATAAGTTGACTATAAAATGTGTGTAGGCCCGAAGTAAGTTCTCAGGAAATATACTGTCATTACACACACCAACGACCCCTGGGGAGGAGTGAAATTGTGTAGATTTAAGTATATTTTTTTATTATTAAACTAAGCACTAAAACATACTTGACCGCCGTTTATTAAGATCTGAATGATACCGAAAATGAACTTGGGGTTTAGATAAATGGGATTTATGTTTTGTGAATTACATGTGTCTTTCTCACATAACCCTTGTCCTGGGGATATAAATTCGTCGAATTTGTCCTGTTACGTGTTTTACCTGAATTGGCGGACTGTCACTACCAAAGGAAACATCAATCTCTACCACCGGATAGGGTAACTCCACACTCTTATTACATGCCACCAGTTCGGGCCACTCTTCTGTATCATTAAAATTATGATGATCCATGATCTAATGACTGAAAAGAGAGATTCAGTTCATAAATGTATTCCCTTTAAAAACAAGAAGAATGAACGCATACATAGCGGATCTCACATGAGTACTTGTGGTTTAACGAGTTGGGGAAAAAAGGTGAAATGCGAGGCCTGTGTCCCCTATTTCCATATATCTGAAACTAGTCCAATAAATTAAAAAAAAAAACAAGAGTTCGATTGGTTTTAGAGGACCCCAAAACGGTAGCCGACGTCACAGTTATACTGATGTCGGGTCACCATCGGGCCGCTAGCGAGGCGCCATTTAAATGGCGTTTCGCTTGCGGGCCGATGTTGGCCCGTTTTGGTTGCTGGTCTATGCTTTCTTAGTACACTGGTTCGGATTCCCTTCCCCTTTCCTGTATCCGCGCAAGTTTATTGCAATGATTATGGTAAAGTATATAATGCATTCGAAGTGCAACTACGGTAACCCTATACTGAAAGGTAATGTCTTAGAATTTCTAAAGTGATTGAGGAAAATGACCTGGAGATGGGTAAATTGGCGGCCTACTTCAAGGTCATGGTATGACGTATGATACAAAAGGTTTATTGTTTAACATGTTTAAGGAATCATACGCTCTGTAGGTTTCTATAGAAAATAGCAATTGAACCCCACACCCCTGGAAATTAAGGTTGCACCCCCGCTCCCCTAACAGAATCTTCGAAAATTATAGTTTCTTTGAAGAAAAAAAACGGAACCCCTCTCACACCGGGTATGCGACAATCGAAAACGCCAGTACTATCGAGGAACGTAGATAAAAATTGTTAGAAACCGCATTTTCGATTGCCATTTGTCGCCCCTCTGACAACAAATGACAATCTAAAACGCTGTTTCTATCGATTTCGGATCCACGTTCGTCGATTGTTGATAGCGTTTTCGTTTACCGCCTATCCGGTGTGCCTCTGTAAAATTCAGATTCTACTATAGTTGAGCCTGACCCCCCCCCCCCCCCCAACCTCCGACGAAAACCCCTGGATCTATGATAAACATGCACTGCGACTATGCGTTATACATTTTAGTCAAATAATGTTCGTTTTCACGGGTCATGGTCAAGAATGATTAGGGACTAGAAAACCATGGGGACAAGATCCTCAGGGAAAAGGTTAGCTATCATAACACATTAGGGGAAATAGAGTTGATGAACATATATATAACATTGATAGGGAACAGGGATCAAGGTTATAGCCTTTAATAGGGCCGTTTCACAAACATACGTAGTGTATTCGAACATCAGTATTAGTATATCCAAATAAAACCACGTGACTGCCCAGTGCCCACAACTCCTTTTGAACCACTGATGCAAATTCAAACTAATTTCAAAGAAATAATCCTCATGATGCCCTCTACCAAGATTGATTGGAAATTTCAGTTCGGTTGAACAGCATGGCCACCAGAGATAAAAATAGAAATATTTTAAATGATATCTCTTTAGCCACAGGCCAATACATCATCTCCTCAGGTGCCAAGATTCAGGTGAGCTATCCAGGGTCATATAGGGCCCCTTATTTAAACTTTGCATAATGATTGTTCATGTATTGAAGATGTGCACCTCCTATTTCGTGCTTATTACATTTTTCGCGGCCTTGAACTTAAGACTATTTTCTTTATAAATTTTTTATTCAACATGCTTAGACGGTGTCTGGTTTGTATAATCCGTAGCTCAAACAGGTTTCACTGACCCTGTACGAAAACGTAGGACCTTAACATTCAGACTTAGCGGCATAATGAGTGTACATACATTGAACATGTGTACCTCCTTTTTTGTGCACATTTTTTATGATTATTTTTAGAGCTATTTCATTTAGACATGTTTTCCTTCCAAAATGGTTAGGGTCTGTTTGGTTTGTATAATCTGTATTTCAAGCAGTTTTCATAATATCCATTATGACTGATCACACATTAAACATGTGCACCCTATATTTTGTGCACATTTGATAATAATAAATTTGAGCCGTGACATGAGATTTCCAACAATGTGACATTTTGACATGTGTAGACTCGGACGAGCCTCTGCAGCCTCCTTTTAAGCTAAGAAACTCCAAATGATGTTCGGTCAGTAGCTTAACAGTCATAGACTATTTAAGAGACTAGCATAGGCTGTGATCAGACTGCGCGTATGCACAGGCTGATCTGAGGCTTTGCTGGTCGCGTTGGAAATCTCATGCACTGGCTCATTATTATAATTTGGAGTGTTGAACACATTATTACGTCTACAACACCTATGCTATGCAGTGTTAGAAATAAGCCAGAGAATTCAACTTGTCCGGCGGGCAACCTGAAGGCAAATTCAACTTGCCCCCCATAATTTTAACTTGCCCTGCACAAGTCACTCATAGAATTCCTAAAAATGCTGACACATGAAAAATTTGTTGTTATTTTACTCTGAGGCTTTAGAAATTTTCAGTAATTTTAGGACAGCTTCCTGGGTTTAACCAGTACTAAGCAACTGAATAGTGCCTTACTCAAGGACACAACACCAGGCCTCAGGTGAGAATTGAACCTGCGACGTTGTGATCAATGGTCCGAGGCTCTCCGTGAAAAAATGCTGTAATCAGTGTAGTTTTAAAATGTATAGATATGGCTCAAAATATGCAGACACAATGGCAAACAGTGATGGCCCTAGTAATTAGTCAGATCTGGTCTGTGCTGTTTGCCGAAGAAGTCTGAAAGGTTCTTAGTTTAGACTGTTTAGTTGTCTTAAGCTGGCAGCATGGCAACATCTTATTATTTATTAATTTGCAGTGAATATGCAAGACTTTAAGATAGACATGAAAAGAATATATTATTTCCTGATCTAGAATTTCAGATTGCCCAGGGGGCAACCTTCTGAGACTCTCAGCTTGCCCCCAGAAAATTCAACCCGTGGGGGGCAAGTGGGCAATTGCTTATTTCTAACACTGCTATGGAATGCTCACAAGGTGTAATTTGCGTGTAGGTCTAATCTGTTTCTCAAACAAAAGTCATTCCTTTCTATTCAAACTTTGCATATTTGATTATTCACACATTGAAGCTCGGGGGGGGGGGGGGGGACTACCTATATATGACATAGTACGGATGTAGGATGTGCGGCGCGAATAGCCCCCGTTTTCAGCGATGTCAGGTATACGATAAGCCCCATTTTCTAAGGAAAAGTATATGACTGACCCAGTTCTTCACCATCGTTATATGAATGGTCCCATTTTCTGACATCCCTGATGGAATGCTCGATATTCAGCTCAGAAACCAAAATTTTAATATTTATTTGTATACTTTGTTTACAGACAGAAAAGAGGTTAAATAAAAATTAAAGCTCAGTATATGAATATGTAAACATTTTGTTCAATCAAGTATATGAATTGGTCATTTTTAGCGAGGGCCAGGTATACGATTGGGGTAGGTTTAAAAAAAAAACTGGGCCGCACACCAGCACCAAAATTTCTATCAAGTTACCCCCCCCCCCCCCCCCCCCGAGCATTGAAGATGTGCACCGACGACGCAGTCCCAGAGCAGAGTTTGGTCCTGTTCATTAAATGTTAACCCCGGGGTGGGGGCATTTAGCTGGGATAAAGAAAAAATTTCAGCTGGGATATTATCACAAATTTGGCCCCGTAGTGAAGGGCTTTGAGCAGGGCTTTGGAATTTTAAAAGATAAAAGCCCCGAGGGGGGGGGGTACAAATGACTGGTGCATAGAACGCAAACCGAGATCAGACGCGCTACCTTAACATGCACATGTATCTGTCTCTCTTCCGACGTCTACACAAAAAATCGGTAAATATAAGAGGAACACGTATGCTATATGAGTATTCTTTATTAGAGATTTATATATATACAAACCAACCCACAAAACAGCATGAACAATGAAACAAAAAACAAAATGTGGCTGGGGCCGGGGCGTGGTTTAGGCCCCGCATTTTTTTTTTTTTTTTTTTTGGGGGGGGGGGGGGGGGGGTATATGCCCGGGGACATAGGGGCAAGTCCAGCGGGACAATATGTTGAATATCTAGTGGCATATTATTAAATACTGGACCGGTCGCTGCATATGAGGTGTGTGTGTGTGTGCGTGTGACTGTGAGTTGGGGTGGGGTGAGAGGGGGAGGGGTAGTTGAATCGGAGTTTTAGTGTCTGGGACAGAGGGACGGTGATGGAGGGATGGGGAATAGGAGCCAGTCCAGCTTAACAATATGCTCGACTAACGTCTGTAGTGACATACAGTAAATACTGGACTGGACCCTGCATCATTGTTTGTGGTGGGGGGGGGGGTGTGGATTACAGCGGCATAAGAAGGCTAAAGTCTAGCTATTTCTATGGATTCAAAGCCGCTGATATGAACTGACAAGGAATCTTGCTTTTATATTTTCCGCTACCTGAAATAAATGACCAGATCAAGGTGCAATATCAGCAGCAAAGCAGTCCTTGCGGTTGTCACTTGTGATGGCGCTGGTTAGATGATCGATATCTGTGATGCAGTTGCCTGGCAAGAAGATAAACAACTACGTCAGTGCGCGCGCTATGAAATTGCTTTGTCACACTCCCCAGAGTATTTTGGAAACCGTTAGTTCTGAGGCCCTCACAGGGGTGTGAACTCTAAATGAGGCTTATTCCCCTGTTCCCTAAAATAGAAAATGTGTCTTTGGTTTTTATGTTCCATATTCCCCCAATATTGCCTGCCTTTCCCTGTTCCCCTAAAATAAATGCCCGTTATCCCCTGTTACCCCAAACCCCTGTGAGGGCCTCACCTGTATATTTGCGTTCTGTAGGTTGGGGCTGTGAGGGCCTCAACTGTATATATAGCGTTCTATATGCTGGAGATACAAAAGGATAAAGCGTTCTATATGTTGGTGATACAAAAGGGTCCAGGGATCTCTTTACGATAGATCCGAACGAACCGTTGACTAAGATACCGATGCTCTATGATTGATGGGAACCTCTGAGGGGTAAGTACCTTGACGGGCCGCGTAGCACAGTCGGTAATAATTCTGACTACAGACGCGCGTCTGACTGCAGATGCAGGGGTCGCGAGTTTGATCCTGGCCCAGTCGCATACTTTCGTGTAGATTGATCATGTTATAACTTTAAGGCCATTCTCCTCCCTTCAGTTGTACCATTCAAAAAGGGCTGTTGTCAGTTACAAGTGAAAGTATGTGTTAACCGCTTAATTGTTCAAGCTTGCCCAGAAAAAAGTGTCGTTAGGTGAACTGACCGCCCCCATGACCATAGCTGATGACTGGGGCGTAAAGGAACAAAACGAATTAAACAAACAGATTGACGGGTTGTTGTATTATGCATTAGAACGGCATCTGATACCCATTTGAGTCTATAGTTTACGAGGTAACAATTTTATTTTAGTGAATTTAAAAAAACAGAAATAATCATCAGTGACATCAATAGAAAAAAGAATGTTTTTTAATGCAGAATAGAAAAATTCTTGTTTAATGGTGCCTTTTTCTATAGAGGTATACAAGTCGGGGACCTAAAGGAACGCCCTAGACGGTTTGTTACCGGATCTCACTATGATAGATGGATACCCCTGGTATGAGAACAGCATCTAATAGCCGTTAGAAAAAAATGCATTATGAATGATACCATTTTCTACAGATGTGTACAAGTCGGGGCCCTAAAGGGACACTCTAAACCGTTTGTTACAGGATCTCACTATGATAGTTGGATACCTTTTGTATATATACAGCTTCTGATAGCCATTTGAATCAAGAGATTTCGTTGTAACAACTTGATTTTAGCGATTTTTATAGCAAAAAAATGCATTTTGAACGTTACCATTTTTCTATAGAGGTATACAAGTTGGGGCCCTAAAGGGACACCCTAAACCGTCTGTTACAGGATCTCACTATGATAGATGGATACCTTTTGAATAAGAACAGCATCTGATAGACGTTTGAAGCCAGAGTTTTTGTTGTAACAACTTGATTTTAGCGATTTAAATAGAAAAAATGCATTTCGAACGGTACAATTTTCCTAGAGAGTTATACAAGTCGGGACCCTATAAGGGCACCCTTACCGTTTGTTACAGAATCTCACTATGATAGATGGATACCTGTTGTATAAGAACAGCATATGATAGCCGTTTGAATTTAAAGTTTTTGTTGTAACAACTTGATTTTAGCGATTTAAATAGAAAAAAAAATGTATTTCCAACGGTACCACTTTATATAGAGTTATACAAGTCGGGGCCCTAAAGGGACACCCTAAACCGTTTGTTACAGAATCTCACTATGATAGATCGATACCTTTTGAATAAGAACAGCATCTGATAGCCGTTTGAGTCCAGAGTTTTTGTTGTAACAACTTGATTTTAGCGATTTTAATAGAAAAAATTGCATTTCGAACGGTACCACTATTATATAGAGTTATACAAGTCGGGACCCTAAAGGGACACCCTAAACCGTTTGTTACGGAATCTCACTATGATAGATGGATACCTTTTGAATAAGAACAGCATCTGATAGCCGTTTGAATTTGAAGTTTTTGTTGTAACAACTTGATTTTGGCGATTTTATAGAAAAAATGCATTTTGAACGGTACCATTTTTCTATAGAGATATACAAGTCGGGGCCCTATAGGGACCCCCTTAACCGTTTGTTACAGGATCTCACTATGATAGATGGATACCTTTTGAGTAAGAACAGCATCTGATAGCCGTTTTAATCCAGAGTTTTTGTTGTAACAACTTGATTTTAGAGATTTAAATAGAAAAAATGCAATTTGAACGGTACCATTTTTCTATAGATGTATACAAGTTTGGGCCCTTAAGGGAGACCCTAAGCCATTTGTTACAGGATCTCACTATAATAGATGGATACCTTTTGTATAAGAACAGGATCTGATAGCCGTTTGAGTCCAGAGTTTTTGTTGTAACAACTTGATTTTAGCGATTTTAATAGAAAAAAATGCATTTTGAACGGTACCATTTTTACATAGAGTTATACAAGTCGGGGCCCTAAAGGGACACCCTAAACCGTTTGTTACAGAATCTCACTATGATAGATGGATACCTTTTAAATAAGAACAGCATCTGATAGCCGCTTGAATTTGAAGTTTTTGTTGTAACAACTTGATTTTAGCGATTTTAACAGAAAAAATGCATTTTAAACGGTACCATTTTTCTATAGAGATATACAAGTCGAGGCCCTAAAGGGACTCCCTAAACCGTTTGTTACAGAATCTCACTATGATAGATGGATACCTTTTGAATGAGAACAGCATCTGATAGCCGTTTGAATCCAGAGTTTTTGTTGTAACAACTTGATTTTAGCGATTTAAATAGAAAAAAATGCATTTTGAACGGTACCACTTTATATATAGTTATACAAGTCGGGGCCCTAAAGGGACACCCTAAACCGTTTGTTACAGAATCTCACTATGATAGATGGATACCTTCTGAATGAGAACAGCATCTGATAGCCGTTTAAATCCAGAGTTTTTGTTGTAACAACTTGGTTTTAGCGATTTAAATAGAAAAAAATGCATTTCGAACGGTACCACTTTATATAGAGTTATACAAGTCGGGCCCAAAAGGGACACCCTAAACCGTTTGTTACAGAATCTCACTATGATAGATCGATACCTTTTGAATAAGAACAGCATCTGATAGCCGTTTGAGTCCAGAGTTTTTGTTGTAACAACTTGATTTTAGCGATTTTAATAGAAAAAAATGCATTTCGAACGGTACCACCATTATATAGAGTTATACAAGTCGGGACCCTAAAGGGACACCCTAAACAGTTTGTTACGGAATCTCACTATGATAGATGGATACCTTTTGAATAAGAACAGCATCTGATAGCCGTTTGAATTTGAAGTTTTTGTTGTAACAACTTGATTTTGGCGATTTTTATAGAAAAAAATGCATTTTGAACGGTACCATTTTTCTATAGATATATACAAGTCGGGGCCCTATAGGGACCCCCTTAACCGTTTGTTACAGGATCTCACTATGATAGATGGATACCTTTTGAGTAAGAACAGCATCTGATAGCCGTTTTAATCCAGAGATTTTATTGTAACAACATGATTTTAGAGATTTAAATAGAAAAAATGCAATTTGAACGGTACCATTTTTCTATAGATGTATACAAGTTTGGGCCCTTAAGGGAGACCCTAACCATTTGTTACAGGATCTCACTATAATAGATGGATACCTTTTGTATAAGAACAGGATCTGATAGCCGTTTGAGTCCAGAGTTTTTGTTGTAACAACTTGATTTTAGCGATTTTAATAGAAAAAAATGCATTTTGAACGGTACCATTTTTACATAGAGTTATACAAGTCGGGGCCCTAAAGGGACACCCTAAACCGTTTGTGACAGAATCTCACTATGATAGATGGATACCTTTTGAATGAGAACAGCATCTGATAGCCGTTTGAATTTGAAGTTTTTGTTGTAACAACTTGATTTTAGCGATTTTAACAGAAAAAATGCATTTTAAACGGTACCATTTTTCTATAGAGATATACAAGTCGAGGCCCTAAAGGGACTCCCTAAACCGTTTGTTACAGAATCTCACTATGATAGATGGATACCTTTTAAATGAGAACAGCATCTGATAGCCGTTTAAATCCAGAGTTTTTGTTGTAACAACTTGATTTTAGCGATTTAAATAGAAAAAAATGCATTTCGAATGGTACCACTTTATATAGAGTTATACAAGTCGGGGCCCTAAAGGGACACCCTAAACCGTTTGTTACAGAATCTAACTATGATAGATGGATACCTTTTGAATGAGAACAGCATCTGATAGCCGTTTAAATCCAGAGTTTTTGTTGTAACAACTTGGTTTTAGCGATTTAAATAGAAAAAAATGCATTTCGAACGGTACCACTTTATATAGAGTTATACAAGTCGGGGCCCTAAAGGGACACCCTAAACCGTTTGTTACAGAATCTCACTATGATAGATCGATACCTTTTGAATAAGAACAGCATCTGATAGCCGTTTGAGTCCAGAGTTTTTGTTGTAACAACGTGATTTTAGCGATTTTAATAGAAAAAATGCATTTCGAACGGTACCACTATTATATAGAGTTATACAAGTCGGGACCCTAAAGGGACACCCTAAACAGTTTGTTACGGAATCTCACTATGATAGATGGATACCTTTTGAATAAGAACAGCATCTGATAGCCGTTTGAATTTGAAGTTTTTGTTGTAACAACTTGATTTTGGCGATTTTTATAGAAAAAATGCATTTTGAACGGTACCATTTTTCTATAGAGATATACAAGTCGGGGCCCTATAGGGACCCCCTTAACCGTTTGTTACAGGATCTCACTATGATAGATCGATACCTTTTGAGTAAGAACAGCATCTGATAGCCGTTTTAATCCAGAGTTTTTATTGTAACAACTTGATTTTAGAGATTTAAAAAGAAAAATTGCAATTTGAACGGTACCATTTTTCTATAGATGTATACAAGTTTGGGCCCTTAAGGGAGACCCTAAGCCATTTGTTACAGGATCTCACTATAATAGATGGATACCTTTTGTATAAGAACAGGATCTGATAGCCGTTTGAGTCCAGAGTTTTTGTTGTAACAACTTGATTTTAGCGATTTTAATAGAAAAGAATGCATTTTGAACGGTACCATTTTTACATAGAGTTATACAAGTCGGGGCCCTAAAGGGACACCCTAAACCGTTTGTTACAGAATCTCACTATGATAGATGGATACCTTTTAAATTAGAACAGCATCTGATAGCCGTTTGAATTTGAAGTTTTTGTTGTAACAACTTGATTTTAGCGATTTTAACAGAAAAAATGCATTTTAAACGGTACAATTTTTCTATAGAGATATACAAGTCGAGGCCCTAAAGGGACTCCCTAAACCGTTTGTTACAGAATCTCACTATGATAGATGGATACCTTTTGAATGAGAACAGCATCTGATAGCCGTTTAAATCCAGAGTTTTTGTTGTAACAACTTGATTTTAGCGATTTAAATAGAAAAAAAATGCATTTCGAACGGTACCACTTTATATAGAGTTATACAAGTCGGGGCCCTAAAGGGACACCCTAAACCGTTTGTTACAGGATCTCACTATGATAGATGGATACATTTTGAATGAGAACAGCATCTGATAGCCGTTGTAATCCAGAGTTTTTGTTGTAACAACTTGATTTTAGCGATTTAAATAGAAAAAAATGCATTTCGAACGGTACCACTTTATATAGAGTTATACAAGTTGGGGCCCTAAAGGGACACCCTAAACCGTCTGTTACAGGATCTCACTATGATAGATGGATACCTTTTGAATAAGAACAGCATCTGATAGCCGTTTGAGTCCAGAGTTTTTGTTGTAACAACTTGATTTTAGCGATTTTAATAGAAAAAAATGCATTTCGAACGGTACCACTATTATATAGAGTTATACAAGTCGGGACCCTAAAGGGACACCCTTAACCGTTTGTTACGGAATCTCACTATGATAGATGGATACCTTTTGAATAAGAACAGCATCTGATGGCCGTTTGAATTTGAAGTTTTTGTTGTAACAACTTGATTTTGGCGATTTTTATAGAAAAAATGCATTTTGAACGGTACCATTTTTCTATAGAGATATACAAGTCGGGGCCCTATAGGGACCCCCTTAACCGTTTGTTACAGGATCTCACTATGATAGATGGATACCTGTTGAGTAAGAACAGCATCTGATAGCCGCTTGAGTCCAGAGTTTTTGTTGTAACAACTTGATTTTAGCGATTTTAATAGAAAAATGCATTTTGAACGGTACCATTTTTCTATAGAGATATACAAGTCGGGGCCCTAAATGGACTCCCTAAACCATTTGTTACAGGATCTCACTATGATAGATGGATACCTGTTGTATAAGAACAGCATATGATAGCCGTTTGAATTTAAAGTTTTTGTTGTAACAACTTGATTTTAGCGATTTTAATGGAAAAAAAGGCATTTCGAACGGTACCATTTTTACATAGAGTTATACAAGTCGGGGCCCTAAAGGGACACCCTAAACCGTTTGTTACAGAATCTCACTATGATTGATGGATACCTTTTGAATAAGAACAGCATCTGATAGCCGTTTGAATTTGAAGTTTTTGTTGTAACAACTTGATTTTGGCGATTTTAATAGAAAAATGCATTTTAAACGGTACCATTTTTCTATAGAGATATACAAGTCGAGGCCTTAAAGGGACTCCCTAAACCGTTTGTTACAGAATCTCACTATGATAGATGGATACCTTTTGAATGAGAACAGCATCTGATAGCCGTTTAAATCCAGAGTTTTTGTTGTAACAACTTGATTTTAGCGATTTAAATAGAAAAAAATGCATTTCGAATGGTACCACTTTATATAGAGTTATACAAGTGGGGGCCCTAAAGGGACACCCTAAACCGTTTGTTACAGAATCTCACTATGATAGATCGATACCTTTTGAATAAGAACAGCATCTGATAGCCGTTTGAGTCCAGAGTTTTTGTTGTAACAACTTGATTTTAGCGATTTTAATAGAAAAAAATGCATTTCAAACAGTACCACTATTATATAGAGTTATATAAGTCGGGACCCTAAAGGGACACCCTAAACCGTTTGTTACAGAATCTCACTTTAATAGATGGATACCTTTTGAATAAGAACAGCATCTGATAGCCGTTTGAATTTGAAGTTTTTGTTGTAACAACTTGATTATGGCGATTTAAATAGAAAAAATGCATTTTGAACGGTACCATTTTTCTATAGAGGTATATAAGTTTGGGCCCTAAAGGGACACCCTAAGCCATTTGTTACAGGATCTCACTATAATAGATGGATAGCTTTTGTATAAAAACAGGATCTGATAGCCGTTTGAATCCAGAGTTTTTGTTGTAACAACTTGATTTTAGCGAGTTTAATAGAAAAAAATGCATTTCGAACGGTACCATTTTTACATAGAGATATACAAGTTGGGGCCCTAAAGGGACACCCTAGACCGTTTGTTACAGAATCTCACTATGATAGATGGATACCTTTTGAATAAGAACAGCATCTGATAGCCGTATGAATCCAGAGTTTTTGTTGTAACAACTTGATTTTAGCGATTTTAATAGAAAAAATGCATTTTGAAAGGTTCCATTTTTCTAATGAGATATACTAGTCGGGGCCCTAAAGGGACACACCAAAACCGTTTGTTACGGGATCTCACTATGATAGATGGATACCTTTTGCATATATACAGCATCTGATAGCCGTTTGAATCCAGAGTTGTTGTTGTAGCATCTTGATTTCAGCGATTTTAATAGAAGAAAAAATGCATTTTATGTCGTACTTACCGTTTTTTCTATACACATGTATATGCATACAAGACTGGGCCCTAAAGGGGTTTCCTAACCTTCTTGTTACATAATCTCGCTTAGATGGAAAGATACCCTTTGTACTTTGTAAACCTATCTACTGGGCCCATCCTGAAGGTTGGGATACCTGTTATAATTGTCTTTTACCTCTGAAATAAGTTGACATGTTCACCTGTTCACGAAAAATCGAAAATTTGTTTCTAATGTTCTCTGTTCCTCAATATTATCTCTTTTACCCTGTTCCCCTAAAAATTTTGCTACTGTTTCTCTGTTCCCCCGAAATAAGTGCCCCCTTTTCCCCTTTGGCATGGCGTCATTAAATACAGTATCACTTATTAAAGTAATAACTTGTTCTGCGGAAACTTCAGGGGCGGATCCAGGATTTCTAAAAAAAAACGGGGCTTTATATATTTTAAGATGTGGGGGTTCGCTTTGATATTTTTATCTCATTTTTATCAAATTTCTCATGAAAATGAAACAATTTAGTCTCCATGAGACCGATTAATTTCATTTTGATAGGATATTTTAAAATGGAGGACTGGGAAGTGGGCACTGGATCCGCCACTACATTTTTTTCAATTACGTCACGAAGAACGTGCCCGATTACGTCATTAGGACTGACTTTGTCGACGAGTCTGTTTTACGAGTACTGTCAGTTAAAAGATGCATGGTAATGAGGTGATTCTAGTTTTTTATAAACAGGTAAAGCATCACGTATATTCACCAGCCCACCACGAGCCTATATTGACCAATCTCTGGTATATGTTTATTTAATAACTGCATAACCAGAAGCAAGATAAACTCGCCCGAGTTTGTTTACAAAGACTATCAAATGCCTTTGATTCGACAGTTAGGGTATATTTCTGCTTATTTATTCTTTGCCGGTCAAAGGAGTACACGAAACCAACACAGGATGTGAGGCACATGAGTTTAAACTATTTTGTTCGATATGGGCGTAGACTAAATGTGTTCGATAAAAAGTGTTCGATGACTTGATTTCAGTCATTTTGTATGTTTATAGGTTTATCTATATTTTGCTATTTAGTTTGCCGCTGATGCATACCTGATTAGTTCTAAAAAGATAAAATACTCCTGTCCACACAGAATGTTTACACTATTTGTTTTCAAAACATGGCGTCATTTTTGTCTTCTGAGCTGAAGAGCATGCTTTTTCTGTGGGTACTAAAGTCACGCACGAATTTGTTTTGGTATTTAATGTACCGACAATGACCCGTTTACTTTCCGTTTTCTGAATACACAGATGTTTTAACAACATTAAATACCAAAATCAGACTTATATAATGTTTTCTTTTACCTTTCTTATTATCATAATTGGCCTAAAAATGATCGTACCTGGTCTGTTGAGATTAAAAGAATCCAATACCATCTCACCATACATTTGTTACATGTAGATATTTGCAAAAAAAGATGACCAATTACCGATCTATCTGGGGCCGCCTTTTACCATTTGTGCCATCGAGAACTACCCAGTTGGATATGTACAAACTGTGTCCGAGGAGTTCTTAATGGCAATGGATGGGATCCCTTTTTGTGCATAAAGGCTGATTTTTATGGTCACCTCTCTCACCATTTGTAATAGGTTTTCTTTTAATATCTTGATGAATGTCAACGAATAAAGGTCAATCTTCAACCTAGTATGCAAATTTTTCACCCTGGTTCTGTATTCCGACGGATGTCACTGGATTGAAAATTGACTATTTTCAGATAAGGAACTCCCCCACTTCCGCTAACAGGAAATACATAGAAAAAATCCAAATGGTTTTGCATATTCAAACAATGACATCATTATACAATTCTAATCATAAACCATTGCGCACATGTTCAAAAAGAAGGTCAAAACACCCAATGTCTCTATATAAGATTCACGTGGCGCCTTAAAAACGATGGGTAGCAACTGTGTGTATTGACTGATAGCCTATTTGAATATAAGCGTGTGATAGTAAAGCCATTCAGCGTGCAGCAAGGTTAGCCATGAAATAAAAAATATTTCCTTTCACTAATATCTTACTGATCACTGTGCAAAAGTAATTTGATTCTGATCTTTCCAATCCATCGCTTCTTGTCGTAAACAAGCTGACCCTCTCTCGGTTCAAAGGTCAATGTACTCTTGCGTTAGCTTGCTACTTTTGGCGGGAAACTTGTCACGTGAGCACATGATCAGAATAACAATTGTCCGCCTTGTTGGAAAAGTCCATTTTCGGTCTGATTATGACATTTTGGGACATGACAAAGCTTCCTTTCCGAAAATTAGATTTATACGGGTGGGGTATGTGATTGTTAAGGATTTCTGTCAAGTAAGTATCTCCAGTGACATATAGGTCACTGGTATCTCATTTTCTTTGGCATGCTATATAAAATTGAAATCAAACCATTCTTGGAAATCGACTTTCATTTTCTGAAATAGGTCATTACTCGTTATAATTTAGTAGAAAATAGGGGGCGCTACAATGCACAATAATACAGAAACGTGACTGCTGCGAGCGTACCAACATTGAGTAAGTTAACAGAATCAATAGCTTTAACAATTTTGCCCTGATTTTCAAAATTCAAACACCTACTTGTTTCTTATAATGTCCAAAATCCACTGTTAATCTTATTATAAAAATGTACTGAGTTTTTGAAAAAGCGCTGACATACCTTACCTAGTCATGGGGAGTATAACCAGTACAGGGTTTTATTATAATATTTCTCAACGTTTTATTAAGTTCGTCTCATCAATTCAACATCCGAATTTTATCGCAAAAACGTCATCACCCCTAGCTCGTGAAAAGCATGCAAAATGGCTGCGATGAGCCGAAAAACAACAACAAGAACATGATATTACAGATTGCATTGATCATGTCATAATAACGAAGTCAATGGTAACATTTTTATAACTTTGGTTGTGTATGTAAAACAAATGAAGAAGTCTGAAAGGTTGGATTGTCAAGGAAACGAATTTTTCCCAAAACTAAAGGGGACTCCATCACTGGTCAAGATAGAGCACAAAAACACTGCGACTTTAGATTCAGTCAGATCGAAAAAAAAAATCTAAAGTCGCAGTTCTGCAACTAGCCATTAACAAATGGCTCAAGTACGACAGCGACAAAAACAAAATGTATTGCAAGTCCTGCATTGATGCGGGGCTTAACAACGCATTAACGTCTGGGTCTGACAATTTCAAGACATCAACATTGACCAGGCATGTAGCTAGCGCTGATCATCAGAGGGCTATACTGGCACCCACAGGACGCCAGGAGATGAAATCTGCAGTTGGAAAGGCATTGAACAATGAAGAAGAGGGCATCATATTGGCAATGAAAGTTGTATATTGGCTTACCCAGGAGGACATCCCATTAACCAAATATAGTAGCTTAATTAAGTTTATGAAGGATTGTAAAATGCCCTATGCTGATGCCCTGAATGTAAATTTAGTGTTTCCCCCAGGCCAAAAATAGGGCATGGTAAAGTTTCCAGGAAAAGGGCACTTTAAGCGCGCGACAACGGCTAAAAGGGCACTTTTGATCGCGCGGTGACAGGCTAAGAGGGCACTTTTAAGTCCAAGTTTGAAATTGAATATGCTATTGTCATATATAAATTTATGTCCCTTAGCATGATACAGCTGTTATCTGCCCTTCTTAAATGCAAAATATACTACTTATTTAATTATTCTTTTAGTATTTTCAAAACAGTTTTGGGACTCCTATTTGAGGACACACTCATTTATTTTTTTTATTAAATTCTTAAAATTTATCAGGATCAGTTATTTGTATGGGAATCTTTTTTTTTCAAATGCCAAGATCACTTCCTAAGTTTTTTAACATTTCTTTCCAGTACTTGTTTGTACCTGGTTCAGATTCACACTTCATTTTAAATAATTGCTAATTGGGGTATTGTCACCAAAGTGATGTGTCAAAATTGCCTCAGGTAATTAGTGACCATTGTAAAAGGATGAACAGTAAACACCCAGTAAAATATTGTAACAGCAGGAGCAGGTATCTTCCTTGCTACTTCAGGCTTCAAACTGAAACAACTGTAACTTCCTTAGTTTTTGTCAGATTTTCATGATTTTTTTACCAAAATAAAGGGCACTTTATGTAGTTTTAGAAAAGGGGCATGGCGCTGGGAAAAAGGGCATGGCGCTAGAGAAAAGGGCATGGCGCGACGCCATGCTAAAACTGGCTAGGAGAAACACTAAAATTCCCGTGTCAACTACAACTCTTATTACACCGCTGTGGATCTGTTAACTTCCCTTTCTAATGTAATTGACACCAACATAACAGAGAAGATTAATGCCTCACCAGTGGTAACTATACTAACCGATGAGAGTACTGACATTGTTGTTCACCATAAGCTGTGCATAAGTACCCGCATTGTTGATCCAATTACGTTACAGCCATCAACACTTTTTCTAACAGATGTTAGGATTGAAAAAGCGGCAGGTAAAGGAATGTATGATGAGATCCAAAAGCAGCTCAGGATCAGAAATATTGACTGCAAGATCATGGGTTTGGGAACGGACGGAGCCTCTGCTATGACCGGTAGAAAAGAAGGCCTTACTGGACAGTTCTTAAAGGACAATCCCCATCTAGTGAATACACACTGTGTGGCACATCGCCTTGCATTATGCACTGAGCAGTCGGCAAAATTAGTACCAGCAATGAATGAATATCAGCGCACACTTGAAATGATATATTACCATTTTAAAAAGTCCCCCAAAAAAGTTGACCATGTTGAGGCAATCCAGAAGCTACTGGAGGAACCGTGTTTGAGGTATCGTGAAGTGCACGAGGTACGATGGCTCAGCTTCTATGAGGCCCTTGATGCAGTATACCGTACTATGGATTCTCTGATTACCTACTTGTCTGGCTCAAGTGATGCTCAAGTTGTTGGATTGAAGAAGCGAGTTGGTCAAGAATTATTCATATCCATCACTTATGCTATGATGGATATACTGCAGCCAATCATGCGTCTCTGCCTTGTCTTCCAAAAGAAGGATTTAGATATTGGAGTTGTGCAGGTAAACACCTTTACTCTTTCCATACTAGAGAAGACTTTTGTCGTCTGCTGATAACATTTGCAAACTGGTTGGACCCAAATTAGATCAGTCCTGATCTGGATCTAGACAGTTTGACATTCTGAAAATGTTGCTGGAACAATTTTGTGATTTTTTTTTAGAAAAGTCAGCAGACGACAATGAAAGCATATGATAAATAGAATCTAACATTCCTGCTCATGTTTTATTGAATTTATTAAAAGAGTTGCGAAAAGGATATAAAATGCTCGACAAGCCTCACATTTGATCTCTTTTCCTCATCTCGTTTAATAAATTCAATAAAACACGAGCACTCATGTAAGATCCTCTATGTAGTTTAGTTATAATAAAAACTATGTTTTGGGACACCTGAAATATTTGAATTGTCCCCAAGTTACATGAAATTGAATGGTCTGATTTTTGACTGCTGAAATACTGCCATATAAATGGCAAACAGTTAAGACTGAAGGGAGCAGTCTGATCTGGGTCTGCACTGTTTGCTCAGATTATCTGTCCAAAATCTTAGTTTTACGGTAGCTGCTGCTAGTCTATTAGCAAATTTAATAACAAAGCTTTAATTCTTCATGGTGGATGGATAGCCTAATCCAGTATCACTATCTTGAAGGTTTTCAGGTGGAGGTATTTTAAAAAACACATATTTTACACACTTTGTCTAACTGCAAATATCACTCAGCAAAGCTTAGTTTCTTTATGGTGGATGGATGCTCTATTCTAATCAAGTATCATTATCTTGGTGAATGTTTACAGGTGGAAATAGTTTAACACATCAGAGCTCTGAGTAGGAAGCACTCATTTTAGTAATTCCAATATCATTTTTCACACATCTACAAACCTCCAGATATGGGATATTTTGGGTATGAAAGATAATTTTAGATGATCCACTATTTTTTCTTAATTCACCCAAGACAAGAGTTGTGGAATCTCATTTCAATCATCTCAGGCAGAGGATTCCACTTAGATCTCAATGATTCAAACAGTTCAATACTTTAGCCGCATTAATTGACCTTAGAATGATGAAGTTTTGGTAATTTATTTTACAGGTTTCTTTAGATGACTGTCGGGTAACCTTGGAGAACCTCAGAGATGACAGAAATCCTCTTGGTAAAACAACATTTCTGAGTAAACTTCCAGAAGATGTAAAAAATGGTGTATTTAAAGGCCATCATGTAGCTAAAGTTAAAAGTCAGACCCAGTTCCAGAATGTTAAAACAGATTTCATCAATGCAGTGTTGGAGAATATTTCTCGCAGGTAGGTACTTTATATTATTTTCAGAATACCACATAAATTTTGGCAAGTTTAGCTCATGTTAATTGGTCACTTGTACTCTTTATTTCTAATGAGGCCACATGAAAATTGAGACAAATAACTTTATAAATGTATTTTTTGCATCTTGGCAACTATTCCTTGTGCTTTATGGCCGTTATAGAGATTATGTAGATGAAACTACCAAGCTAGAGAAAAAATGTGCGTATAACATGCTGACAATCAATACTAATCATGAGTGATGGTTGGCAAACAGCTTGGATCCAGATCAGGCACGACAATATGTCGGGTCTGATCTGGATCCAACTGTTTGACACTGGTGGTTCTCCTGAAAGATGTTTTTTTAAAAAGTTGAAAAAATCAAAAGACAACAAAAAAGCATGTAACTTTTTCCAGAGGTTACGTAAAGAGTTACCTTCTAACCATCACTTGTGACCAATATATGGGAAATTTGGTTTTGATGTTACATGTGTACTTTTAATACTAAGGCCACTGGTATTTTCATATCTTACAGGTTCCCAGATACACAGTTGATGACATCCCTATCTGTACTAGGCCTACGTCCCATCACATTCTTGAATGATACAGAACTACATGATTGGGGAAATGAAGCAATACAGCGTCTGGTAGACTTCTATGGGAAGGATCAACAGCACGAGTATACAGACCCAGAAACCAAGTCAAAAGAAGTGTCAAAATCAGAGGCTCTTGTTGACCCAGTGGCAGTAAAGGTAAATCTTCTATTACATTTACTGTTAATTTAAAATATGGTTGATATGTATTCTCCCACCAGGCAAATTCAGTCAAGGTTGCAAAATACTGCTTTATATTTTTCTTGTTTTATAATTATTGGTAGTACTACAATCATAGAAATTGCTGGGCTGAAATGACTGTTTTTATTCTATCACAACACACATCCTGTGTGCTTTAATAGAATAAAAGGGCCACTTCAAAGTTAAGGTATTTATGGAGTTTCTTTCTTTTTACAGGAAGAATGGCAAAGACTCAAAACTCTAGTAAAGAGCCAGCAGTACCCCAGACCAACCATGGCAGTTCTCTGGAGCCTGATAATGGAGTATCACAGGGAGGAGTTCCCAAATTTGATCATCCTTGCAGCATTAGCACTCAGCCATCCAGTGCATACAGCGGACTGTGAAAGGGCATTTAGCTCGCAAAACCTTGTCACAACAGCCCTGAGAAACCGTCTTGCCCCAGAAACATGTGACAAACTCATGAGGATAAAGATTGAAGGCCCAAATCTGCATGAATTTGATTTCACTAAAGCTCTGTTGGAATGGAGAAAAGTAAGAGACAGGGCCATTTTTAGAAAAACAGAGACTGTCTCTTAATTTTCAACATTCTAAGCTGTTGAAATCAAATTCATGTTGAACAGGGCCTTTGTCACCTCCAACTTACTTGGGCTAAGGTCTAAAAAATAAAGTTTAAAATCAGCCTTTTGTTGTTATGAAAGTATATTGATGAGAAAAAAAGCTAAAAAAAAACAGGAAAAGAAAAGCAGATTTTGTTTCAGGAGAAGCCACCTAAGGGGTCCTTGAATACTCAAATTCGTTTTCGGCAGGGGGGCTTTGCCCCCCAGACCCCCTACCGGGGCGTTGCCCCTGGACCCCACTGGGGGCCTAGGCGGCCCCCAGACCCCCGGCCCACTTATGGCCCCTAGAAATTTAGCTTGATGGGCCTTCGGCCCATCAAGCTAAATTTCTAGCAATATCCCTGAATTGACATAGTGGTTGATGGGGCGTTTCCAGACGATGCCTTAAGCGTTGTAAACAAAAAATTCTGACACTTCGAATTTGTTGGAGGGAGGGTTTTAAGAGGTAGGGGGTGGAGAGGAAAGGTAGGAAGTCATATTTTGACTGTTTTATAATAAATCTGAAATTTACTCACCAATAATCTCGACATTTTAGCAAAATTTTGCAGCAGTCAAAAGGTCAGCTTCCGGGTTACCTCAGCTATAATGTCAACATCCGGAAAGGTGGCGCTGTACAAAAATCTTGCGCAAGATGCAAATGGCGCGGAAGCCGCGAAGCCCCGGTACCTTAGAAGTGGAGTATATCCCATATGCGATTTTACCTAAAGTAATATCAATAATATTACCTCCCACGGCAAAGATGTTTTCTGACATATTCAGCTTGGCTATATAAAGCTATGTCTATTTTTGGGCTAAGTCTCCATCTAAATCCATAAGTTTTATGTGCGATCAACACAGGCTCTGTAGATGAGTCTATATTATTAGGCAACAAACTTGTATCAAATGCTCATGTTATGGTATAGTTACAAATTTCTGCCAAGTAGAAGTTCCTAGGGTTTTGAGGTCTGAAAATTCTTAGTTCTCGTCATGTAGACCATTTTAACTATCGCACATGCCGTTTATTGCACAATCCGTTTTCCTCATTATAAAGATAATGTAAACATATTTGAAATTAATTACATTCAGTTTATCTCTGCAATGTTAAGCAATATTATATCTTGCAATTGTGACAAAATCATGCTGAATACATTCAAAGGAGATTCTGAAGAAAAACTTACAGACATTGATATCACTCCAGAATTAGTCAGAAAACACCTGCTTAAACTGAAACGGAATAAATTACCTGGACCTGATAATATTGGCTCCTCACTTCTGTTGGACATTTGTGATGATATTTCAGAGCCATTATGTTTAATATTTAATATGAGTATTCATCTCAAACAAGTGCCTACTGACTGGAAACATGCCAATGTTGCTCCCATATTTAAGAAAGGTGATAAATCGGATCCTGGGAATTACCTACCAATAAGCTTAACTTCACAGATCTGCAAAGTTCTTGAATCCATTTTACGAGACAATATTGTGAACCATTTTAATACACATACATTACTGTTAAAGTCCCAACATGGCTTTACTAAAGGAAAATCTTGTTTAACTAACTTATTATCATTCCTGGAAGATGTTACTAAAGCAATTGATGAAGGCAAGCCTTTGGATGTTATTTATCTTGACTTTAGCAAAGCCTTTGATAAGGTGCCTCACAAAAGACTTCTGCACAAAATTGAATCTCGCGGTATTGCAGTGGAAATGTAGCAGCATGGATCGGTGAATGGTTGTGTGATCGCTAGCAACAGGTTGTATTGAATGGCAAATTTTCAAGATTACAGGACATTTTTCGGGTGTGCCCCAAGGCTCTGACAGGCTTGGACCGATACTTTTTCTGATTTTTGTGAATAACAATGATACAGTTGTATCCAGCCTCATCCAGAAGTTTGCAGATGATTGTAAAGTTTACAGATCTGTTCCGACAGCAGAGGATATTGATATACTTCAACAAGATATAAACAATTTATGTCAATGGTCCAAAGATTGGCAAATGCTATTTAATGTGAAGAAATGTAAAGTTCTCCATATAGGACATAACAAAGCATATTGTGACTATAGTATGAATGGTGAAATTTTACAATCTGTTACAGAAGAGACTGACTTTGGTATTATTGTGTCAAATGACTTGAAGCCTTCAAAACAATGTGTTAGCGCAGTTAAGAAAGCCAATATCACATTAGGAATGATTAAACGCCATATAGTATCAAGGGATAAAAACACCATTGTCAGACTTTACAAAAGCCTTGTGAGACCAAAGTTAGAATATTGTATACAAGCTGATCAAAGATATAGAACTACTTGAACAAGTTCAACACAGAGCAACCAAGTTGATTCCTGGAATATCTCACTTGCCATATCATGATAGACTTAAGTATTTAAATCTCACCACCCTAGAGCTTAGAAGACATCGTGAAGACCTTATTGAAACATTCAAAATACTTAAAGGATTAGAAGGCATTCCCTCACATTGCCTTTTTGAACTAAATACTTCTGTCACTAGAGGAAATTCTCTCAAGTTAAATAAACCAAGATCAAGATTGAACATCAGATATAATAATTTCAGTCAATGTGTGATCAATGCATGGAATCGACTTCCAGAGTGAGTAATATCATCTACAACTGTGAACAGATTCAAAAACAACCTAGATAGACATTTTCAAGAATTACATGGGGTTTCTATGACTCGGGTCACTTAACCCCTAGGCTGCACTTTAGGGTGTGGCCAACAGGTATAACATTTGTAGAATCTTAAACATGGCAAAAGATTTTCCATGTCTTTTTCCAATGGGTAAAATGGATAACGATAATTATACACAAAATAATGACAAGATAACACTTTTAATCAGTTTAATTCACTAATCGCAAACAATCAAACTTCACAGACAACGATTAGGCTGTTTATCCTTTGACCTACGTTGTTTATTAATTTTGACAAGACTGCATTTTCTACCGGCGGGTCGATATTGGCACGAGATTGGATGCTGGCTGAGTTAGCCCAATGCACGCCCACTTCCCAGTAAGCACATAAAATCTTGCCACTATTGGCCGGCTAGTGAAACCCTATTCGAATGGCGTTTCACCGGCGGGCCGATAGTGACCTGAGATTGGATGCTGGCTGGGTTCCTTATGTTTTAAACCAATGCGTGGTATATTTGTTTGTTTGATTTGATTCTTTACGTCCCATCAACAATCTTTCAGTTAAACAGGGACGGGTCTTCCTGGGTTGAACCAGTACTAAGCTAGGATAAATGTGTCTTGCTCAAGGACCACAACGCAGTGACGCTGGTGAGGCTCGAACCCTCGGTCTCAAGTCAAGCACTCTACCACTGAGCCACTGCGCTCCCCGTGCGTGGTATATTTTCCGTACCAAACACTTATTGAGATTATAACTTGGTGGGCGGAAATTGCAGTCCGAAATGTTGATTTAACCGAAATTAGAACCCTAAAGAGAACTATGATAAGAAAGTTTACACAAAACATATGAGCCTCCACTTTTGCGCATCAGGGTAGATTGCACAAACGGCGGTGACTGATCTGTAACGTTTGATCCATGTCTAAAAAGATGTGACAGACTCGTAAAATGCTGCATAATGTGTATACTAATATGAAACCTGCTTGGAGCTAAGTGGGTTATACATTTGTTTTGTGTTGGTTATGAAATATACAAACAGGAGCTCTGTGTGCGAAGGCTCCGTCCAGTCTGCGCGTGTGTCACTGCTAGGGAGTTTATTTGCACTAAGCATATGACCGGTGCAAAAAAGTAAATCGATGAAAATTAATCAAATTGGCTGCATCAACCCATAGAAAATGGCCATTTACGGGAGCAATTTCAGTATTTTGGGACGAATATCACCAGCCGCTGGCCGGGTTGGACAGGTGCACACTTAATAAAGGTGCATTTACTTTCAAAATGGTTCAGGGGACTATGGAATGGCCACTTAAGTGAGGGTCACACTTAATAGAGGTGGCCGCAACAGCAGGTTTGACTGTAATTTTGAAAAAAATCAGCAGAGGACAAAAAAACATGAAAAATTACCCAGCATGCAAGAGTTAAAGCAGAAGGATGTGGTGATTCTCTGAATCCGGGGATTTTTGCAATTTTTGGAAGGGGTCCTAGGGCCTTTCAGATTGGGAAAATTACCCTGGTAAACCCCTAAATTGGGAAATTTGTTATAGTGCACGATTATGGCATTTTCGGTCAATTAAAAAACAAATTAGCTTTTACACATACTATTTTGCCAATAAATTGAAAGAGAAATAAGATACAATGGTAGTAGATTGTCACCATTGTGGCTTGTGTGGTGTGTTTGGTGACTGTTTAAAAATAAAAACTCTTAAAAAACTTAAGATTGGGATTTTTGTTCAAAATTGGGGAAAAATCACCTAATTTCCATTGGGACCCATTTAGGGCAAAATTTCGGCCCATAGGGCGTTTAATTTGCCCTAGTCGCCCCCCAGCTTATTCCCAGCTAGCAAGGAAATATTTAATAACTTAGGCCAACCTTAAAAATATTTTTGTTTCCTCTTATCCGACCCTGTTTTACTGGTATGGGTCGGTTGGTTAGAAACTTATTTTTTTATTTATTTATACTAAAAATCTCAAATCGGATACCCATTAAACTTAATTGTATACAGTAAACCCGGTCTTAAGAGGCCACCCAATAGACTTCCCATAATGCAGGGAGCATTGTGCAATACTTTCGACCTGCATTTAGCACCCATTTGTCTTAATGAGCTTTGCCTATATCTTTAAGTGGCCGCTTTAGGCAGGTTTTACTGTATTGTCCTACTATAGGCAATAAAATTAAATACACTAACATTTTGCTAAGATAACACTGTTTACATTGGACAATTCTCTCGGGTTGCAATAAAATTTAAAAAAAATATTCTTGACTGAAAATTGAAATAAATTTTTTTGAGTAGGGCCTTTTTTCAGGGTCGGTCGGGTAAGGGGAAACATATAAATTTTTAATTTAGGCCTTATCACTTAAAATTAGGACACTAATCAATATATCCTATCCAGATAAATAGAGCTTGTACCAGCTGCTCATCAATACTAGTACAACCAGATGACAACATATTATGATTTATTTATAAAAGTATCAACTGACATCGGATCCGGTTCATTTCTCAGAAAATATTGATTGAACCAAAAGGGTAAGAATTAATAATAATCATATGCTTTAGTTGCAATTTACTATATGAGCTGCAACATGAGATTTCCAACAATGTGGTATGTTTGACCAGCAAAGGCTCAGACCAGCCTGCACATACGTGCAGACTGGTCAGAGCCTTTGCTAGTCGCTTCAATATTCTGTGACTGCTAAGCTACTCAGTACTGACCAAATATTTGGAGTTTCTAAGCTTGAAAGGAGGCTGCACAACCTGGTCTGAGTCTACACTTGTCAAAATGCCATATTTTTGGTAATCACATGTACAGCCCTTACCCATATAGAGATGATAAACTAGAAATATCTTTGAAAAAGATGTATGACAAAGATTACATCATTGAAGCAAAGGACGTTTACATTCAACTGTCATTTGAAAGATATAAAGGGAGGTTAGTGTTACGTTTCAAAAGTGTCTAGCTTTTAGACAACAATGAAATTTTACGACTTAGTCATATTTAAAAAAAAAACTATTACAGTCGAATTTCGATGGCTCGAACTCGTCGGGACCGTCGGTGCAAGTATGTCCCATCCATGTGTCCGCGCCATACCTAGCCTGATATTTTTCAAGTTGGTTCATGTGTACTTTATGTCATCACGGACACCACTTTTTTTCAACCGAAGTTGCAAAGCGCACGTGACACCTGTCACTGATCAATAACCCTTTGCACGCTAGAATTAAAATGAGAAGCCGCATGTATTAGTATATGAACCTGTTTAAAGTAAATACATTTATCAGCGTGTGCATATGCGCAGGCTGATCATTGCATTTGATATCGGGTAAGCCGTACAGTTTGTCTTCTTGTGGGTGATAATGTTCCTGTTTATGTGTCGCTTCAGTTTATGTTCGGTTGTTTATCGTTTCCTTTAGAACAAAAGAAAAAAAACAAGTTTGTTTCTTATTATTTATTCACAATGTGGAAGTTTCAATTAATAACAACGAATAAAAACATGAAAAATTGACAAACTCCCCAGGATGTTTACAACAAAGACGCGGATCAGACTGTACCGCTGCACAATCTGACGCCTGTCTTATATGTATATCCAGCCAGGCATGTTTTACTCATTTTGACACGCAAATTCTTGATCACAAAACATCTCATTAATTGTCTTTTCGGTCGCCCTACCAAGTGGTGACAAGTGAGAACTTACTTAAATCTTTGATCTTATAAATTGCCGCTAATTGCTTCACACGTTCCGCTCGTCAGTTAGGTAACCCAAGGGTAAAATCATCATTGTCACAGAGCGCTTATGAAAAAAAAAATGAACTTAAATCAAGCGTGTGACTGAATCATGTAAAGAAATATTTGGTTCGAGCCATCATAGCGTTTTTACATGAAAAACGCCCTGCGGACCATGCTTTGAGTTCGAGCCATCGCTGTTCGAGCCTGGGGTGTATTTTAGCATTAAATGCAATGGGAAATAGCCGGGATTGACGAACGAGTTCGAGCAATCCCTGGTGTTCGAGACAGGCGAGTTGGAGCGACCAAAGTTCGACTGTATATATATTTGCAGCTCAGCTCAGGATAATTAATTTATTCATATTTAGCTCACAGATACTTGGCTAGCAGAGTGAAAGAGGTCCTGTCCCTGCTTAAAAGTTTGTTTTTTCAATCAAGCAATTTTTTTCAGATGTTTTCAATATGTTCTGGGGCCATTTTTGTTCAAGATCTGGTCACAGGCCAAGTTCAAATAGAAAATCTATTTTGGGAGCTTAACGCCCATATCCTTATCACTTGATACAAGTGTCCATCATAAGTAGATAATGTATTGCAAATATGTCAAATATGATTCAAGTATGTATGTCCCAAGGTCACAGGCCATGCAATGACAAATGGATTTTTTTGGGGTGGTTGGAAGGGGGTCGTTTTTGGAGCATAACTTCCAGATCCTTCACTTCGTTTTCATAAGATTTGGCACAAGTGTCACCATAACAAGCTATGTTTCTTATCTATGGTTCAGGTCTGTTCAAGGTCACATACCATAGTCAAACTGTTTTTTGGGGTGGGAGAACTCTTTCCTGGAGCATAACTTCCAGATCCTTCACTTGATTTTCACGACAGTTGACACAAGTGTCCAGCATAATGAGCTATGCATCCAGGCCTCGAGGTTATAAAACTTCAGTACAATCTCAAACTCAAAAATAAGGCGCAATGATTGGCTGCTTTCGGACACCTGTCCGTAAGCAGCCAATCATTGTGCTTTATTTTTTAGTTTGAGAATGAACTCAAGTTTTATAACCTCTAGGCCTGGTCTGTATGTTGAAGGTCACAGGTCATGGTCAGTGTCCGCAAGCAGCCAATCATTGTGCTTTATTTTGAGTTTGAGAATGAACTCAAGTTTTATAACCTCGAGGCCTGGTCTGTACTATGTTGAAGGTCACAGGTCATGGTCAGATTGACCTTAACATGCCCGGATCCAGAGAGGGGACAGGGTCCAGACCCCCATCCCCTGGAAAATCTCAAGTGGCTATAGGTTTCCTTAGAAATACTGGTATGGATTCCCACGAGAAGGGAAGTCTGTAAGGTCCTTGGTAAAATACGTTGTTGACTAAAAAACACTAAAAAAAAGTTGTCAGAGTGTTCACATTGCGTCAGTGCCTTTTCCGACTCGAGTTTGCCTCGCAGGCAGGGAGAAAGGGGCCTGCGGAGAGACCTGTGCCCTGATGAAATTTTCTAGATCCGCTTAGGCTTAATCTCATCTGTTGAGTAGAACTTCAATGGCGCGAACAGGCTTGGGACCAAGAAAAATAGTTCTAGCCAAGGGTAGTTCCAGCCATCCAGAGTGGACTAGGCATAAAATGACCGTAAGGGACCAAAATGCTTTTTCTAGCCAGCCAAGGTGAACGAGCCATCAGTTTGAGCCATTGAAATTCTATTGTATATGGGTGGATTTGCCTTTCTAAACAATTGTGTAGTCCAAATCCTATACCAATAGTTTTACGAATGAGATGAAAACATGTATTAGATATTAACTGCTTAAAATAAATGTTTATGTTCTGTTTTTGCTGTTGCACTCGTGTGAAATGTACAACATATGAAAAATATTATGTACATTTTCAGGTCTCAAGATTACAGTGGGTAATTAAAAATAAATTTTCTTAATTAATGACCAAAACATATGTTGTGGGTACTCAAAAGAACCATCTCAATGAGATTGTTCTTTTGAGCACCCAAAACATATGTTAAAACTGATGGTTATGAAAATATTCTTAATTTTACGCTCACCAGTTTTATTTATCTAGACCTTTGGTTTGACCCATGGACACCTATACAATATTGCGCAGATTTCATATTTTGTACATTTTAAGCGTTTTTACTTCATAACCCTTTGAAGACCAGAAACCCGAAACAAGTACTTTGGCAAACAGTGAAGACCCAGATGAAATGCCACATAATGTGGCATTTCAATAGGGTCTTCACTGTTTGCTAAGACAAAATCCATCTTCAGAGAAATGGATACAATATTTTTGGGAAATACGCATAACCTGTGACCCCTCAATACATACAATGAGCCATCCCAAGTGTATTGTATAAAACCAGAAGGAAGAATCTATTGGTTCACAGACTCAGTGGGTTAACCCTTAAAGCGCCAAGAAAAAAATGCATCTGAAAATGTTGTCTGCTGAAGTCATCTGCTGCAAATAATTGCCTAACATTACTGACAAATTAAGTATAGAAGCAAAGAGTGTGGACCCAGAACAGACTGATATGGGTCCAAACTGTTTGCCATAGAGGCTTCTTAAACAATTCGGCATACAAGAAAAGCAGACAACTTTTGTTGCGATTGGTGCATTAAGGGTTAAAGTCTCAGAATGCTTTGTTTTTTCAGTGTGAGGTGTGAGCGCCATACAATATGGAAGTGGTTGAAGAGAAAGGTCCCCCTCAAGATACAATGGAAGTGGAAGACGAAGAGGAAGTACTTGAGGATGGCACTATACATAAAACACACAAAGTGCATCGGCGATTCCGGAAACCCAGCGGTAAGAAGAGTCTGATCTCTGGCGAGTCCGATCTGACCGAAGTCGCAGAAACATTACTTGAAACTTACGAGGAACCTCCGAGAACCATGTCAGGAACCGAGGAGGAAGAGATCATTCTGGATGATGGTACAAGGGTGACTAGAAAGGTTATCACAAGCAGCTTGGTGCAGAAGTTTCGGACAAGGGCTTGTTCGTTTGACGAGAGTGGGAACGAAATTAGCAGCGATGAGTACGAGATAGAAGAGGTGCTTCCTGGGACGCATAGTTGTTTTATCGCAAAGTCTGACAAGTCGCTGTCAAGTTCAAGTAGCAGTTTTGTTGATGATCTGGAGGAAGTGGAAGCCAACCTCGAAGAAGAAAAAGAGACCTACAAAGATGGAACCGAAGTACAGACAACTTACCTTCAAGCCAAGGAAACCAGGAAATCAAGGTCAAGGTCGGGATCGTTGGAAAGGACAGAAGATACATACACAATCAGAGAAAGAAGAATTACTCCTTCACATACTCCGAGGTCGGGGTCACCGGTGCCTGTGGATGATGCAGAACTAGCCAATCTAGAAGCAGTTAGTAAGACAACTAGAACAGGGCATTATGAGTCCACGACACATAAAACAAAGAAAGCTATTGAGACAACTTCTGATCTTAAGACAGAGGAGTTCATACCACAGGGTGCTCTGAAAGAATCACCTAAAGATGAAAAAGGTAACATGCCTCCAGATAAGACTGCATAATTGAAAATTATTTTTCTTATTTCTCAACCAAAAAATATGTTGTGGGTGCTCAAAATAACCGTCTCAATGAGATGGTTCTTTTGAGCACCCAAAATATACGTTTAAACTGATGGGTATTAAAAAAATAATAAAAAATATATGCTAAACAATTATTCTTAGCTTGACAAATTAGGTGAATGAACCAGTTAGTGAGCTTTTGGTACTTATCACATATAGACCTAGAAAACCTATCTTTGGGGTCTACAACCAGCTATGGTTCAATCCCGTCTGCTCAGCTACAGAGACTAGTTAGAATGTTGAAATTTTGCGTGTATCAAGTTGTACTATTACGAGGTATACTTTGCAGACAGCAAATAAAGTAGGTGCTGATCAGACAGCATTGATGCGCTGTTCTGCGCCTTTGCTGTTTGCTTGCAACAAACTCAGGGTTTTCTTGCGAAAAGGCCAATATGCTTAGGCTAGTCATTCTTCAAAAATGCAAGTGCAGCTATCTAGTGGAACTAGAGGCACAAACTTTGGTTTGAGCCTACAGCTACTGTGTGTGTGCAATCTGCAAAAGGCTCTGCTGAGACTGTGCTAATGTGCATGCTCATCTGAGCCTTCTTTGTTGGCCAAAATCACATGAACTGGCTCAAAAACAATGGTAGCTGATCAAATAAACATTGGCAATCTTGTTATGTTGCTTTCCTCCAAACTCTTGTCTGTACCAACTGAACACAAGTGAGTATGACCAGGAAATGCCACAATCACAGGCCACAGACCAGAGATACTGTGTGAGCTACACAAGGGCAAGAACACAAAGTGAAGCAACCGAGCAAGATGATTGAAAAACTATAAAAAGAAACTAAGAGCCACATCACACAACAAGGACCCAACACAAAGAACCCACACACATGGGAGCAACAACAATGAATCAATAACAACAGAATCTCTGCCTTTGAATTGGCATTCTTGCATAGATATCTATTTGTAAAGCTGTTTAAACCCATTGTCAAATGAACAAAAATCCATGTTCAA
Organism: Loripinus fragilis; assembly: GCA_964019695.1. Taxonomy (NCBI): domain Eukaryota; kingdom Metazoa; phylum Mollusca; class Bivalvia; order Lucinida; family Lucinidae; genus Loripinus; species Loripinus fragilis. The sequence continues at coordinate 24,341,090 of OZ026527.1, forward strand.
ATCAGGAGATTCAGGTGCTGTTTGAACATGGGTTTGAACTTGAAAATACTTAAAATGAGCCCAGCATTATTTGCATGAAGTTATATATAGAAAGTTTTGCGGACCAGACTGATCATTTCGCTGATGCAATTGTTCGCAAAAATGTTGCATACGATTATGACATTGTGACGTTTGAAAATTAACAGCCGACGCCATTTTGATTAGAGAAATTCAGTGTTAGAAAATGGACAATTTAATGTTTAGCAGCGTTTTGAGTGTGAATCGGGTTGGAATGAGGTAAACTATGCAAGAAAAATAATCACACATGTTTATTTCATTGCATTAACACTTGCTGGGTCCCTTGGAAGATGTTTGAACACTCTGCCTATCAGCCTTGTGTTCAAACAGCTTCCATGGGAGGCAAATGTTAATGCATGAAAAAACGTGTGATCCCTATAGTAGCCTAGGCCACCGGGTGGCTTAAATGTATTTTTTTTGCTTTGCCCTAGATCCTGCTGTTATTAAAACACAAAATTATTTAGCTAGCATGAAGGCTTTCTAAATTTCTAAATTATGCAATGTATCAACACAGCTCATTATATAGGCCAAGGCTATTAGTAACATTTAATGATATGTAATAAATATACTCCTCAAAATAATTGAAGGACCAAGATTTTCCAACGTGAGAATTATTAGCTCAAACATTTGAATTCTGTAAAACTTGGCCCAAATCGTTCTACTATTATGCCCATAAATCAAGGCTCATTGTTACTGATTTCCATGCCCAATTCTGCCATTACTGTGTCTCAATGCACATACCCCCAAAAACACACTTTCAAAAGGCAGAGGGTGGGGTAAAGAAATTCTTCTGTGGTCATTCGAGTAGAATGAAAGTGATATCAAATTAAACTTTGTTTTAAATAGTTCATCTTACATGCAAAATATTTCTTCAAACAGTTTCATTATACTGGGAAGCAATATTTTCATCCCTGACAATGGAGTTTGACATTGTTTTGTTTTCAACTTGGCTATCAAGAATCAGATTTTCAATCATCATTCTATGCCTTTTAGTGTTAGAAAGATTTCCGGATGAGTTGTACAAACATTGTCACAGATAAACACCAAAACTTGTTATCTGAACCTATACTATATAATAGTCTCCTCATTATGCCACAGCCAAAAGGGGTAATTTTCTCTCACAGGAAGAGGTGGGTGGTATGGATGGGATTAAAACACTATAAACACATGCGGAAACAGAAAGTTCAGCATCTAAAGCATTATTCATTCAGTTCATGCAGTTCTGTGATCCATGGATCACACACAAAAATGACATACCAATACATTTTAAGGTCAAGTTTTAAAATGACACAAAATTCATGTTAGTAACATTTTCTACCATTTTCTTTTTGCTGTTTCACTTGGCAATAAGGCGTCAAAGATATCTGAAAAAAGATCATAAAATTGGTTATGTTCTACACAGCATCAATGTTATAATTGATAGTATTGTTTCTTTAATTATTTTGAGGAGTATACTTTATAGAAATGTCATTATATAGGCCAGTTGAGGAATTTGAGCATATCATGTACTGACCCATATGTATTTTGTTTCTATATGTTGCTACCTGAGGCAAATATTTAACTAAAACTACATTGCACATGTACTTTTAAAGTAAAAAAACATTAAAAAAACACCCATCTAAACTTTGATGGAAATCCTTAAAAACAGGGTCTGTCAAAAATTCTTCAAATTTTGAAAATATGTACACCTGTATTTAAATAATTTAATCTGGGAAAATTCTAATTAGCTTTCAAATGATTCTAACTTTGCTTTGCTTATTTAACAGATGTCGGGACAGTGGGCCCAAAGTCATGTGACACTTTCGTTGCCCTCCCTCCAGTAACAGCCAATGGATGTGTGATATTTGGGAAGAATTCTGACCGCCCTCCATATGAATGCCAGGAAGTTGTATATCACAAAGCGGCACAATTTGAGGCTGGTGCTAAGCTTCAGGTAATTTATGGCATGTCCACTTAACTCCTGATCTGTTGAACCCAGTTGTATCCTTATTTGAAAACACTGTAGATTAAGATCAGCTGGCTTTGGACAAAGCCATCTGATCATGATCTGCCTTGTTTTCTATTCTGATTGGTCTATGTTTAAAAATGGAATGTTGCAGGATATCGTGACTAAGTCTGCAACTATGAACATTTTCTAAAAAAAAATTATCTTTTTAAATCATCTATTAAAATAGAATCAAGTTATTTTTTCACAATAAATATGTTTGCTACAGCTGAAAATTGCATGGAAAAACGATATTATCTTATAAAGTCAGGTGTTTTGTTCTCTTGTTGGTAATTATTTTTGTCCCTCCAAAAATTCTAGACAGTTCATTTTTATCATAAATGCTGTTGTTTTTATACTGATAATTTGTAAGATTTACAAAAATGATAAAATGTATACCTGAATTTTAGTATTTTTACTGTGTTCTTAAAAAATAGAAACATTATTTCTAAAATTAGAAGATCAAAAGTTAGAGACTAAGTGGCTTTAAAGGTATAAAAATTGGGGAGGAGTGTAGTACATGAAAATATTAACCATGACAAGAATGACCTCTGTTGACCAGGGATTTCACTGAGATTTGGAATAGCCAGAAGACTGGCCAGAGTCTATGCTGTATAGTATTACCTAATGGACAAATCTGTCAAAGTAGCCAGCACAAAAGACAAAGTAGGTGGCTATTTTTGCCAGCTGCCCCCTCTTAATGAAAATGGCTCCCGCCTCTTAACGAAAATTAAAAAATCACTGAAATAGTGGGGTTGTAAGTTTGAGCCCTGCTTCAGCCACTTACTTTCTTAAAGATTAATTTCTCCCTACTCCTGATTTACAGCCTGATCAACACCTTTATTATTTGCTCACTGCAAAGTATCGGGCCTCCAGATAAGAGTGCATATTGGAAAACTATTTTCTGTATTTCTCATCCAACACATATGTTGTGGGTAGTCAAAAGAACCATCTCAATGAGACGGTTCTTTTGAGCACTCAAAACACATGTTTAAATTGATGGGTAAGAAAATGATAAATTACAATTTTACGCTTATAAAATTTCCCTATCTGGACCTATGAAGTATAATATCTAAGCTTGTTCCTTGCAGAATTTCAATATTCTAGCTGGTTTATATAGCTGAGCAGGTTGGTTTGAGCTGTACCTGGTCGAAGCCCCGAAGACAGGACCAGAGATTATAAAACTTTTTCCATGCTCAACTCAACTGAGCATGAAATTTCAACTATTCATAAAACCTAAAATACCAATAAATAAAGAAGCATTTTGCTTTTAGTCTCTCATATGTTGTATTTATCATGCTAATAAATGTTAAAATGCCAACAATTGTTGGCATTTAAACATTTTTGAGCAGGATCAATTTTGTGCTCAGCTGAGTTGAGCATGAAAAAAGTTTTATAACCTCAGGCCTGGGTTTTCTTGCTTCAAGGCCCATTTCTATTTTACATCTTCAGTGACTGTTCTAGTTGAAAACAATGAGGAGAGCAACTAAAAACGCATATGAAAGCATGTATGCTTATATGGTTTGTTTTTTATACATCGGACTTGAAGTTATAAAACTTTTCTAATGCTCATCTCAACTGAACATGAAATCACATTTCCTCATAAAAGCTAAAATGCAGTGCAATAAAGATTTTTCTTGTTTTAGATCCCTCAAATATTGTATTTATTCTGTTGACAGATGTCAAAATGCCAACAATTAAATGCCAACAATTGTTGGCGTTTCAACATTTTATGAACAGGATAAATTTCGTGCTCACTTGAGTTGAGCATGATTAAGTTTTATAACTTCAGCGCCTGTTTTGTCACTGTTTTTTTTCTTCAATAATTGATGTGAAACGGGCCATTCTTTTTCAGTGTACCTATATAGAGATACCTCAAGCCCCTAAAACCCAAACTGTGATCCTCAGTAAGCCTGCTTGGATGTGGGGAGCAGAGATGGGAGCTAATGAGCCAGGGGTCTGTATTGGGAACGAGGCTGTATGGACACAGTTAGCTGATGAAACTGATTTAACAGAAAGGTTGCTTGGGATGGACTTTGTAAGGTGCGGTAAATGTTCTAAGATTTTGAACACATTTCTCTTTCTGTTCTCAAATAAATTTTTGGGAAACTGGGCTTGAACTCACAAAATGATTGTCAGAAAAACAAACGGGGAATACCCTGATCAGACTGCTTCCTCAGAAGCAGTCTGATCTGGGTCTGCTATGTTCTTCTAGGCTTTTGTGATATAGTCAACTACTGTTTGATTTTTAGAACATCTATCATAAAGAATATAGCAATCATTCCTCCTATCCTTGTTGGTTGAGTCAGGGAATAAGCTAGGGGGCGACTAGGGCGAAATAGTTGCCCTAGGGGGCCAAAATTTTGCTCTAAATGGGACCCATGGAGAAGTGGGAGTCTCCCTAAAAAAAAAATATATATTTTTTTTTTCATTCTGTTACCACACAAATGCAAGCTGTGGTGACAATCTACTACCACTGCATCATATTTCTACTTCCATTTAATGGCAGTAGTATGTGTAATGGCTAATTTGCTTCTGAACTATCAGAAAATGCCATTTTGCGCTGTAACTTCTCCCTATCTGACTGTCACTTTTCCCTAATTTATCTGGAGGGAGAAGTGACTTCTCCCTACTGTCAGGGCCCAGCTTGAAACCTGGTTGAGTGAAGCAAAAATTGCTACTCTTTCATTATTCATCATACTAAACATGCATTTTGTGTGTTCAGGAGAACCCTTCTCATTGAGATGGTTCTTTTGAGCACCCCAGCTTGATATATTTTAGTTGGGTAATAAGAAAAAATATTTTTCAATTTCGCCTGCTTATCTGAAAGCCTGGTATTCTATCCTTTCAACTGTAAATAGCTGATAAACCAAGGGGTATGTACAAGGAATGAGGCTGTTTGGACACAGCTAGCTAACGAAACTGATTTAAGGTCACTGCCCATAGCAATAACCTTAACTCTAAATCATCAAGGGAGGTAATACTTGGTAGCGTTCGATTATGACAAAAAGTGATTTTACGCAACTATGATATGTTTTTTACAGACAGAAATGCCCGTTACACTGCACGTTAGTAATCTGAAAGTGATTGAAATCACATTAAAAATGCAAACAAAAATTTTAAGTACAATGAACAACAAAAGTTGGCATTCTTTAGGGATACTAAACGATGGACGCACAGCTCTGCGAGAAGAAAAAAACTCAGTCAGTGCAATGGAACACGCATTTTACCAGGGAAATGTCAGTCGACTGTTCGCGGTTTTTTGACAGTCCACAACAACAACAATGATATAACTACTTGTATATAGATCTATGTATGATTTTCTGGTTTTATTTTACCTGCATTAAAGTTTCACCAAGACAGACTATCTCGTCACGTTCTCTAGCGTCTACTTTGAACCTGACGTGCGCTAATGACGTCACTTGCTCTTATGGCGTCATTATGCGTAAACGACAAGTATTGAACTTGACGTTGACGTTGAAAGTCCCTCGCTTTAGTTTGCGCCCTAAACAATTTGCCTTATGTCAAATGTGTTCCAATATTTAGCTACAATGGCTATCTTGGGCGTAGGTTGACCCAAGTATAGTCGTGAGTCTAAATTATAGTAGGCCTACTCTAAATCTACTACGCTGGGAATTCTACATCAGGGTTTGCAAACAATAAAGGCGCAGACCAGCTTGCGCATCCGCGCAGTCTAATCAGCGCCTTTGCTATTCATAAATTGAATAGAATCGTATTTAAACTTGCTCCGAACGAGCTTTCATTATTCTATCTAGTCTCTGTGGCTGAGAAGGCTGGTTTTGGTATGATATTATCGGAAACCCTAAAGACAGGTTTTGTCGCATTGATGCTCATTTATATTCATGTAAGTACGGACCCAATCCACAAACCTGGTTCATATGATAGGCACATAGAAAATGTCTAGCCCCTCTAGACTACTCATGGCCAATTCCGCCTATGACCAACGCCGACGGGATCCGTACCAAAAATAATACCCCCTCCCCCTCCGCGCCACTGAATAACTGTACCCCCTTCAGTAGCGGGAAGGGTGTGGGCATAAAAGAACCTTTTTCATATAAATGCGGGTCCAACCAAAGCATAGGTAAGTTATAGGTACTCAGTGAGACGGTTCTTTTGAGCACCCAAAGCAAATATAAAATAATGAGCAATAAAATATTTACAATGTTACGTTAAAATTTTTGCTAAACTCAACGTTTACTTTACACATGTTACATTTTCAACCGAAAGATGTCCGTCAAGGGATATATAGATCTATTAGAAATAAACCTCATCTGGTCAAGTGTTAAAGGTCTGGCCTTGCTTCGCGATCGGGCATTAGTATGGCGCCCGAGGCCGCAACAAAGATTTAAAAACATTTCAAATTCTTGGATGAGTACATGTAGTATATGCATCGATAATTTGAAGCGATGCACATTAAAACGGCATATTTTTCACCTAAATTAGACATGCATAGTTACCCCGTGACCTTGAAAAACGGTAAATGTCCCCAAAACATTACATCTCTATCCTAAGGATGTATCTATGCAAATTTGGTCAAAATATATCGACTAGGTGTTCAGACAAAATGCAGATATGTTTCTTTTTACCGTGGGTGGGGTATTTTGATACCGTTTTTGGTATTAAAAAGTCTTCTCATATACGCATATAAATGTTCCAAGTATTTGGAGTACATATAGTTTCATTTGGAAGTTCACAGTGAGGTATTTCATTCAAAAGTATTTGATTCCTAAGGTTTTAACATGCTTAGAAGTAAGAAAAGCCTGCTTAGTTCATTATTTTGCAGTTTAGGGGGTAGGGATAATTATTTGGTAATATATCACTAATTAGACGGTGAATTTTTTTTAAATTCTGTCATAATGCATCTTATATAATGATCACTTTCTTAAAAAAAAAATAGAGAAATTTATTTTTTTAAAGTATGTTTAAATATTGAATTATCAGTCAGTAATTGCTGAAAACGAATGCATAAATATCGATGAATGTTGGTTTGAAAGCGTGATATGAAGAAAAATACTTGTATAGCCGCAAAAGAATGGTTTGAGAAAAAGTTCTTAATTATTAATGGCTTCGCATACTTGTTTGAAATAACGATTTTCAAATATAAAATTGAGTTACAGAATACTTTATTTGTCTTAATGAGTTTCCAAAAAGCTGCGTGAAAAGGCCAACATAGGCTTTATAATGAAGAGCTGTAACTTTTGAACTGGACGGTAAATTTCCTTTATTTTGCGTTATTTTTCTTATAATATGATGTACTACAGAATATCAAAAAATGAAAAAATTCTATTTTTTGGAAAAAATATCGCCCAGGTGTGGGCAGTGACCTTAACAGATAGGTTGCTTTGGATGGAACTTGTTAGGTAACGGAAAGAGCAATTATTCCTGGTTTCCTTGTAGGTTAAGATTAGCAAACTTTTAGAGCTTTTAATTGTTCAGGTATCCATCAGTTTAAACATGTGTTTTGGGTGCTCAAAAGAATCGTCTCATTGAGGCGATTCTTTTGAGTACCCACAGCATATGTTTTAGAAGAGAATTAATAAATTTGCTTGCTTATCTGAAGCCTGGTATCCTGTCCCTACAACAATGACAACTAATGAACTAGGGGTATGGATCAGGAATGAGGCTGTAAAAGCTGATTTAATAAAAATAAAAAATAAAGACCTTGTTAGTTTAGAAATAGAGGCATTCCTCTGCATATACTGTCATTACAACAATGAGTAGCTACAGGCTAGAGTAAACTAGATAATAACAAGGCTTTATAAACCTGAAATTTCTTATCTCACATTGTCAAACTTTCTTAACAGTTTGGTCCTGATCTGAATCCAAACATTTTTCACTTTGATAGTGTTCCTGAAAGAATTTTTGAAAGTTACTTTTGAAAAAAGGCCAGTAGATAACTAAGAAAATCATGAAAAATGACCCAGCATCATGAAAAGAGTAAAACCATTATATCATCAAAAACACACCTTAAAGACATAAGCGGCTATTTCCAATGCGCACCTTTCCCGCGTCTGGAAACAGGTAAAGTTGTCTGGGTCCTGTCTTTCGACCATAAACGGATTCGGATCAATACAGCTTTCCGATATTCTTATGTCATATCTGTGTTCCGACATTTTCTTGACAAAATAATGTAATTAAAGTGTGTCGGAAATATTTATTGATATCTTATCAAAACTGATCGTCTCAGCAATAAAGACAGATAAATGTAGCTCAGTCAAAATCAAACGGCATACTTAATTACCCTGGTTACTAATACTATAGTGGCCGAGTCTCTACTATTTGTATGGTTATTTAGAGCGGCGCACAACCTGACCTCATGGCCTAGTGGTTAGCGTGTCTGGCTACGAAGCCAGGGGACCAGGGTCGATTCCTGGGTGTGCACATATTTTCAGTGTGTTTTTCTTTCTTTTTTAACATTTTAATGCTAAATTGCGTCATATACTAGTGAAATGGCGTCATCAAAATGACCGAAATGGTCATTCCTGAACTTTTATATTGAATTACGCATGAAACCTATGGGGGTGGGGTTAAATTTGGCCCTCTTGAAAGAGAATTAGTTCGGTGACCACAGATTTTTATTCTTTTTTCCGAAAGGTATTATAATAGTCCACAAATTAAAAATATTTTTTTAAGATTTTCAACATCAGATTTTTTAATACATGATTTATTCTAAAAACAAATTCCATTTTTCGACAAATTGCCAAAATATATCATGCAGTATCTTGTCACAGCATGGGATAAAAAATAAACTTGCACATTTTCTCAAAGGTTTGAGGCCATGGGCAATAATTTAAGTTAAAAGAAAGACGCTGGCTGAAGATTACAACCGTTTTAGCTCGATATTTAGGGCTAGTGTTATTATACCCCCGGTACAAAGTATAAAGGGGGTATATAGTTTTTGCCTTTTCTGTAATTATGTTTGTTTGTCTGTCTGTCTGTTTGTCTGTCTGTAAACTTTTTTTTTCGTCAAAGATTTCTCAGCAACTACTTGGGTTAGGATTCTGAAATTTGGTACAAAGCTAGATTACAACCGTTTTAGCTCTTTATTTAGGGCTAGTGTTATTATACCTCCGGTATGAAGTATATAGAGGGTATATAGTTTTTGCCTTTTCTGTAATTATGTTTGTTTGTCTGTCTGTCTGTTTGTCTGTCTGTCTGTAAACTTTTTTTCCGTCAAAGATTTCTCAGCAACTACTTGGGTTAGGATTCTGAAATTTGGTAAAAAGCTTGATAGTGATGAGTTGTATTGTGTAACAAAAGAACAGCCACACATTGCTTAACAGTCCCTTTATTTGCTCATTTTTCTTTCTCTCCAATGGAAATTTCTGTCACAGATTTCTCAGCTCCTGTTGGAGCCAGTGTTTGCAAATTTTGTGTACATCTTAAGGATGGCAAACTGTACTGTGTAATTGGAAATTAAGATGCTAATCCTTATCTCGCCCCGGTACGAAGTATATAGGGGGTATATAGTTTTTGCCTTTTCTGTAATTATGTTTGTTTGTCTGTCTGTCTGTTTGTCTGTCTGTAAACTTTTTTTTCCGTCAAAGATTTCTCAGCAACTACTTGGGTTAGGATTCTGAAATTTGGTACAAAGCTTGATAGTGATGAGTTGTATTGTGTAACAAAAGAACAGCCACATATTGCTTATCAGTCCCTTTATTTGTTCATTTTTCTTTCTCTCCAATGGAAATTTCTGTCTCTGATATCTCAGCTCCTATTGGAGCCAGTGTTTGCAAATTTTGTGTACAACTTCAGGATGGCAAACTGTACTATGTAAATGGAAATTAAGATGCTAATCCTTATTTTGCCTTCTTTTTTCAAATTTTCATTTTTTCCTTCTTTCTCTCTTATATAATACATATGGACATTTTTTCTGTCAAAGATTTCTCAGCAACCATTTGAGTTAGGATTCTGAAATTTGGTACAAAGCTTGATAGTGATGAGTTGTATTTTGTAATAAAAGAACAGCCACATATTGCTTATCAGTCCCTTTATTTGTTCATTTTTCTTTCTCTCCAATGGAAATTTCTGTCACAGATTTCTCAGCTCCTATTGGAGCCAGTGTTTTCATATTTTGTGTACACCTTCAGGAAGGCAAAGTGTACTGTGTAAAGGGAAATTAAGATGCTAATCCTCATTTTGCTTTCTTTTTCATTTTTTCCTTCTTTCACTCTTATATAATACATATAGACATTTTTTCTGTCAAAGATTTCTCAGCAACTATTTGAGTTAGGATTCTGAAATTTGGTACAAAGCTTGATAGTGATGATTTGTATTGTGTAACAAAAGAACAGCCACATATTGCTTATCAGTTCCTTTATTTGTTCATTTTTCTTTCTCTCCAATGGAAATTTCTGTCGCAGATCTCTCGACTCCTATTGGAGTCGGGGTTTTCAAATTTAGTGTACACCTTCAGGTAGGCTAAGTGTATTGTGTAAATGAAAATAAAGATGCTAAAGCTCATTTTGGCTTCTTTTTTAATTTTTTCCTTCTGTCACTCCTATATAACACATATGGATGTTTTTTGTCAGAGTTTTCTCAGCAACTACTTGATTTAGGATTATGAAATTTTGTGTACACTTTCAGGTAGGCAAAGTGTATTGTGTAAATGAAAATGAAGGTGCTAATCCTCAATTTGCCTTCTTTTTTCAAATTTTCAATTTTTCCTTCTGTCATTCCTATATGACACATATGGACATTTTTCATCAAAGTTTTCTCGGAAACTACTTGATTTAGGATTATGAAATCTTTGACAATTTTGTCTTTTCTCTGAAAGTGTTAAAACCTCTGATAGCTACCGCCGGGGGTATGTGAGCTTTGCTCACTTCTTGCTATATTTATTTTATATTTTTAGAAAATTGGTCAAATGCTGAAAACTTCAATATGAGATTCTGAAAAAATAAGCACGGTGACATATACTTTTAATTAGCTCACCTGAGCCGAAGGCTCATGGGTGAGCTAATAGTATACCAGTCACTCCGGCGTCCGTCCGTCGTCCGTCCGTCCACAATTTCAAAAATCTTCTCCTCTGAAACCACTGGGCCAATTGAACTCAAATTTCATATGAAGACTCCTTAGGACCCGGGAATGAAAGTTTGTTCAAATGGTCCTGGTCACATGACCAAGATGGCCGCCACGCCCATATAAGGTAAAAACCCTTTAAAAATCTTCTTCTCCAGAACCAGAAGGCCGATGACCTTGGGACTTGGTATGTAGCATTGGGGATGTGGGGCCTACCAAGTTTGTTCAAATGATGATCCTAGGTTGACCTTGACCTACTTAACGTCAAGGTCAAATTTGCTTCCTAATGCATTTAAATGGGAAAAATTCTGAAAAGTTGATTTTTTTGAAAACTGTGGAAGCCTTAGTCATTATTCTCCCTTGATATGTTTAACCTAATGAGACAATGGCTATAAATAAGTTCCAAAAGTCAAGGTTGACCTTTGACCTTTCAGCTTAGGTCACTCATAATTGAGTCCCATCAATATATTAAAACATAGTTTTCTCACAAATCTTTGGCCCAATTGAACTCAAATTTCATGTGAAGACTCCTTATGATAAGTTAGCCAAAATTTATGCAAAATATTTTGGTCACATGACCAAGATGGCTGCCACGCCCATATTTGGTAAAAACCCTTTAAAAATCTTCTTCTCCAGAACCAGAAGGCCGATGACCTTAGGACATGGTATGTAGCATTGGGGATGTGGGGTCTACCAAGTTTGTTCAAATGATGATCCTAAGTTGACCTTGACCTACTTAACGTCAAGGTCAAATTTTCTTCCTAATGCATTTAAATGGGAAATTTTTTGAAAAGTTGATTTTTTGAATACTGTTGTAGCCAAAGTCATTATTCTCACTTGATATGTTGAAACTAATGAGACAATGGTTATAGATAAGTTTCAAAGGTCAAGGTTGACCTTTAACTTTTCAGCCAAGGTCGCTCATATTGAAGTCCCATCAACACATTAAAACATAGTTTCCTCAGAAACCACTAGACCAATTGAACTCAAATTTCATATGAAGACTCCTTATGATAGGTTAGCCAAAATTTGTACCAATTGTACTGGTCACATGACCAAGATGGCCACCATGTCCATGTATGGTAAAAACCCTTTAAATATCCTCTTCTCTTGAACCAAAAGGCCAATGGCCTTGGGACTTGATATGTAGCATTGGGGATGTGGGCCCTACCAGATTTGCACAAATGATAAATCTAGGTTGACCTTGACCTACTTTATGGCAAGGTCAAATTTGATTTCTAATGCATTTATATGGGGAAAATCTTGAAATGTTTTTTTCTTTCTATAACTGTTTAGGCCGAAATCATAATACTTGCAAGAAATGTTTAACCTAATGAGACCACGGTTTATATAAGTTCCAAATGTCAAGCTGACCTGTGACCTTTTATCCAAGGCCACACATTTGGATTGCCCCATACCTATCTAAACATCTTTATTCAAAAATCACTGGGCTGTTTGATGGAGTATTCATTAGATTGTTTAGGTTACTCAACCAAAATGGCCGTAGCCCCCATAAAACAAAATATGTTCATTATATAAGACGTAGTTGATCTTGACCTATTTTAACATTATTAAGGAGATCAGGTGAGTGCTTCAGGACCGTCAGGTCCTCTAGTTTCATAAATGGATAGCCCATGCATAAAACAAATTGTTTGCAAAGTATTGAAAATATTTCAACATGGGAAGTATTTAGTAGAATATGTCCTTAATATGAATCTGACCAAAGGTCCAGTTAAGCAAAGTTTTTGAGCTTTAAAATGCAGTACTTTCTTACCCAGCAATTTAAACATATGTTTTTGGTGCTCAAAAGAACTGTCTCATTTAGACGGCTCTTTTGAGTACCCACAACATATGTTTTGGTTGAGAAATAAGAAAAATTATTTTTCAGTTACGCACATTTATCTGGAGGCCTTTATTCCTGTGTAAAAACAAAACTGTTAAAAATATAATTACATCATTTTCAATGTAGATGTCTTACATTCTGAGGATGCATTATTTTTGTGTTGGTCGTTCAATAGGGTGATGAATTGTTTTCTCAGTGCACCGTCTAATCCTTGCAGGCTTGGTTTAGAAAGGGGCTCAACTGCTAGAGAAAGTTTGGATGTAATTACTTCCCTTCTTGAAGAGTATGGCCAGGGAGGCTGTTGCTATGAGGAGCCGGCAGAGGTGATGCTGTACCATAACAGTTTTATTATAGCTGACTCGACAGAAGCCTGGGTTCTAGAGACTGCAGGGAAATACTGGGCGGCAGAAAGAATCACAGGTTTGTACCATACTTATACATATGAGCGCCGATCTGACAAAAGGGTCCTTCGGGCATTTTAGCATTTTTTGTGCAATCAAAATTTCAAAAACGTCTAAATTTTCAAGATTTTGCATGTTCTTACAACAGAGTCAAATTGCTTCTAACATGTAATACAATCAAAGGCGCAAACAGTTCTGATAAAATTAAGTGATACGTATATTGTATGTTGCCATGACAACAGCTGTGCATATTGACTACACACTTCCTTTAAAGCAGGGCGCCTCGTTTCAAATGCTTTTGTAAACACGGGATGTGCATATGTGGACTATTTGTGCAGTCTATGCGATTCCATACACATCAAATTTACAGAAACATGGAGCATTTTTGAAATATTGCTCCTAGCGTCTTTGTATTAGCGTCATATTTAACACAATGGTGTTGATGTCAGAACGTCATTAACAACGTTAAGTGATGTCATATTAAATATGCATCATTTATACGAGTTTAAACGCTCATATCTTTATTATTTGTAAAGATAATCTCTTCCAATTTTCTGTAATTGTTCACAACAGCTTGGTCTATCATTCTCTGTAAATATCTCACTTTTGACTTTTATTGCCAGAAGGTCCCTTTTGTCAGATCTTGGCTCATATGTAAGACCCCAGAATAATACATAACCAGGTTTGAGCAGTATTTATATGCCTATAAGATGACAGAATTACACTGGTTATGTGCCATATTTACCCTTTATGTTTGGACAGATAAGACTAAGGAAATAGTGTACACCCAGATTAGTCTGATCTGAGTTTGCACTATTTGCTATTCTATCACTACTTTTTTCCTCTGACCAACAAGAGGGGGATATAGCGATCAGCATGAACTCAGTCTGTACACATGTATACAAAAGCTTGTGCACTCCATAACTTATATAGTTTGATGATATTTAGTAGGCATTTATATATAAGGCCAGACTGTGTGTAGCATCAGTTACTCAAAACTGACAAAAAGTTCCATAAAATTCAAAATTCATTTATTATAAAGCACACAGTGCTCTGATAGGCACTGAAATAGGTCAAGTGTCAACATTTTTCATGTTATTTATCTGCTGAACCACACAGGCTTTCATAAGGGCTATTCCGGGGAAAAGTGTGGTGTAGGGGAGGGGGGGGGGGTGGAATGCAACTTTATGGGGTGGTACCACCTAAAAATTTAAATCAATTGAAAGGCAAAAATAAAAACATTGAACATCCACCCCATTGGATTTAATTTAAAGTTGCCTTCCACCCCCGGTCACACTTTTTCCGGGAATAGCCCTATGCATACACTTTGAACATATTAAGGAAAACCCTATGGATCTTGATAATTTGGCTTTAGTAGCCAACTGATCTGGACCTAAACTATTTTCAAAAGAGGGTTTAGAATTTAAAAAAAAGTTATGTGCACAGGGTGCTAAGACTGAGGAAACGTGGTAGCACTTGCCTCTGGTGCTAGATGTCCCGCGTTCAATTCCCGCGAGCGGCGAGGAAACATTTCTGTGTCCGAATATGCTTTCCTTAAGTGTCATTTGCAGGGATGACACTAAATAAGTGCACCATCCTTCAGATTAAGAGTTTAACTGGAGCCCCCTGTGCAGGGAAACTTCCTGTGCAGTTTAAAGAACTCTATGGTAATTTCGATATGGTTACTAGTAGGCTTTCATCCAGCAATCCTGAGTGTACAAGTATATACCTGCCTATAATGTCTGTGAGGGCAAGATATAGATAGATTGACATGTGCACAGTGTGCAATGAATATGGTAGTAAGTACATGTACTGAACTTTGTGCTTAATATAGATTCTAATGTATTTACTGATGTAAAGCAACATCTGATTGGATAACAGAAATTTACGACAGTTAATCCTGCAATTTACTGTCTTAAAATGTTTGAAGTTATTAATAGATATGTCAGATTTCATTTAATGATGGGCTGTTTTATGCAGCTCCAATCTGAGATGAAACAAATGCTAAGAAGTGAAATAGAATATGAATAACTGTATTCAAAACTATCAGTTTAGGAGGTATAGTATTACGTCGATTTTACAGTTGCAAGTAATGGTTGATTGGTCTGAATTTGTACCAGTAAATCGGATGATATACGTTCACAAATAAAAACAGTTGTTTTACAGCACACCTGAGACGTGTTACATTAGACAAGGGTAGGCTACAGAGAGCTTTGAAGCAAACATCTATGCAACAGTATGTTACAAGAAAGTGTTCTGTAGTGATACCTGATGACACTCCAGCTGATTTGCTGAAAGCGCTTTGTTGGGCAAACTGTTGCATTGAACAATTCCTGGTGCTATTAGTGTTTGCTCCAAAAAAAATGAAACTTCTATCATTGTGATATCGACTGCTACTGAAAAGTGCTTTCTTGAGTCATTGTCATTACATAACAATTAGAAAACACTACGAAGGGCCAAATTATGCAAGTTGACCTTGAAGTTTCTTAGAGCACCAGGCTTGTAACACGAGTAAGTCTGAAAACAAATCATCTTTAAAGCTGCAAATTTTAGTATAGTTGTATATTGTAGCACAGCGATCTTTTTCAGAGGGCGTAAGGAATATTTCCAACCAGTTAAGTATCACAACAAAAATGGACCTTACCTCTTCCAACCTGATAGCAGACGCAACCTCACTGGGTCTATATAAAGCAGATGACGGAGAATTCAATTTTGCCAAAGTTTTTGGGAAACCATTCTCGGACCCTTCTCGAGTAGTTTCTGCAAGATCAAGGTTCACATGTGGAGAAAAATTACTGAAAGATTACTCTAAAGGTGGTGAGTGTTACAAGGTTTGACACAATGATCCTTAAATTGCCGCCAAAAATTTGCAGCAGTCGACATTTTCAAATTTTGTTGCCTTGTCAAGAAACCAAATATGGCTTGATAATATATGTGAATCATCTGATAGCAGATTATTCACATGAAATTTCAAGTCATATTTTCTCCTGAAATCAAGAATAAATATTTATAAAGTTGTCGTCTGCTGCATTCATGGTTGGGATTTAAGGGTTTACTTAGCTAGTCATGACTGCTTCTAGTATACAATATATTTTTTCAGAGGGTGTAAGGAATATTTCCAACCAGTTAAGTATCACGACAAAAATGGACCTTAACTCCCCGAACCTGATCGAAGAAGCAAAATTGATTGGTCTGTATAAAGCAGAAGATGGGGAGTTTAATTTTGCGAAAGTGTTTGGTAAAGATTTTGAGGTCCCTACTTGGCCCGAGTCAACAAGAACTAGGTTTGCATGTGGAAAAAAACTATTGAAGGATTACTCCGAAGGAGGTATGTATCGCATACGCTCAAGAGCCAATAGCGAAAAGATTGCGGAGAAAAACTGTTAAAGCGCTTCCTAATATAAGCAATGGGCGACATTTCTAAAAAGATTTCTTACTTAGGACCAAATGAGACTAGACTTTTTGTGTGACTGTTAGCATAAAAAGATCAAGCCTTATTTGTCCCAATCATAAAATACAATGTATGCGTATGGAGCAATAAAACTCAAAGATGTCTCCAAAGGCGGCTAGTTTTTATGGCATGCATGCACTCAAAAGAACTAATGATAACATGCTTTTCAAAGCATAGATAACTTGCAGCAGATGTAATTTTGAAAAATTGTTTTTAGCTCACCTCAGCCGAAGGCTCAAGTGGAGCTTTTGTGATTTGTCTTTGTCTGTCGTCCATACTGTGTGTGTCATACATAAACTTTCTTTAAACTACATTGCCTCCTGAACCACTGGTCCAAATTTAAAATATACCGGACGAAAAATAAACACACCAATTAGAAGTTTTAAATTTTCTTGAAAACTAGTAAGAATCTAGCAAATTCATTATAGAGTGTGAAGATAGACAATTTGACAGTTCATACCTAAAATTTCATCACATTATGTCTGTTCAGTACTTTTTGACGCATCTCAGAACAAGGCTGGGGTCAGTTTTCAATGTCACAGTGTTCATTAAGATGTGTGACCTCCCTTGGCTTGTACACATACATCTCCTACGCTGCTTTACATCAAGAAAATCGGGTATAATTTCACATGAATGTTTTCCATATTTATTATGCCATCTACCAAAATTGCTCAAAACGCTCCGCTCGGTTGAATGAGAAGGCTGCTAGAGCTCTAGATAAGATATCTTTAAACAACATCTCCTGAACCACTGGTCAAAATTCAAATTAATCCCAAAGAATTGTTCCTCTTGATGCCCTCTACCAAAACTGCACAAATAGTTCTACTCCACCAAACAGAGCTCTAGATAAGAAATATCTTAAAGTGACATGTCCTCCTGAGCCACTGGTCCAAATTCAAAATAATTTCACAGAATTGTTCTTCATGATGACATCTAACAAATTTATACAAATGGTTTTACTCTGCCAAACAAAAGGGCCACCAGAGCTCTAGATAAGAAATATCTTTAAATGACATCTCCTTAACAACTGGTCCAAATTCAAAATAATTTCACAGAAATGTTCCTTTTGATGCCATCTACCAAAATTGATCTGAAAGCCGTCTGCAGACATTAACAAAAACAAAAATTACCCAGCATGCAAAGAGTCCAGTGCTCTAAAAAGCCCTTACAGCGCTTTCTTAAATTTGCAGCAGGCGACATTTTGAAAAAAAAAATGATGTTTGTTTCTACTACAACAAAGATTAATATATAGGCTTCGATGCGAGAAAACCTGTCTTCAGGGTTGGCGAACAACAAAGGCGCTGACCAGCTTGAGCATCTGCGCAGACTGATCAGTGCCTTTGTTATTCGCTTATTTGAAGTATAATACCTAGACTTGCTACAAGCTATATTTAGATTTTCTAGCTAGTCTCTGTTGCTGAGGAGACTGGTTTGAGTCTCCCATTGTCAGAAACCCCAAATACAGGTTTTGACGAGACGAGGCCCACATCATATAAGATGAACAATGTATAAATTGTTTTAAAAGCTTTATATACTAATAGTGTATAATGAAGTTGTCAATATATTGACTATGTCACAAAACAGGGTGCCAAGCAAGATACAGTCAAAACTCTTTATAATGTCACTCGTTATAACAGAATATTCAATATCTGACATAAATTTGCTGGAAACACATCTGTTTCGATTAAAATTCTTTCTTTATAACAGAATATTCACTTAATGACACCGACAGTAACTTCTGGAAACAGATATACATTATCTATTGATTTTGTTTGATTTGATTCTTTACGTCCTATCAACAATCTTTCAGTTATGTAGGGACGGGTCTTCCTGGGTTGAATCAGTACTATCGCTTTCATTAGAACCAACTTCTTTTAAAATTCCATTTTCCAATTTTAAGCCATCTATCAATAAATATATCTTGCAAGAATGGCAAACTTCATGGAATAACAGCATTGGAAATAAACTTCTTGACATCAAACCAACTATTGGTGAATATCAATCAGTTGTTCGAAACATTAGAAGAGAAGAAGTAGTTTTAGCTCGACTCCGCTTAGGTCATACAAGAGTCACTCATTCATACTTACTACAAGGTGAAGAGCAGCCACAATGTGTTGGTTGCGATGCACCATTCACTGTACGTCACTTCCTTTTGGAGTGTGGCGATTTTGCACAAGTAAGAAATAATTGCTTCCATGTTGATAACATGAAAGAATTATTTCAAGATATACATATTGATAGTATTATGACATTTTTAAGACAAATAAATCTTTTTAACAAAATCTAATTGCTATTTTTAAAATCATGTTTTGTTTTACATTTGTATCAGACCATAATACAGATGTTTTAATGTTGTATTCTGTTCAGTTAAAGAACATGTACACTTATCTGAATAGCTCTTTGACACTGTCAGATATTGTACGTGGTCTCTCCTGTCAACAATCGTATTGCAACTAATTATCATTGTACAAACTCATCATCACCTTTCCTTTTATTTTATCTTATAAATTTTTACTTTTTCCATCTTCATCATGTTTAGTTTAATACCGTCTGACGCTAATGACCCACAAGGGTTGATGCGTCGTTAAGAACCAAACAAACAAACAAACAAACAAGAATCAGTACTAAGTTAGTATTAATGTGTCTTTTATGTTTTTGTTCTGTCTTGTGTTTGCTATGTCTTTGTGCGCGTCTGTTTATATGTGCTTTGTGGTCACCTGCTGGGAAAGGGCTGACCTCTTGGCTCTCGTTTGTGGTGTCTGCTGTGAGTTTGTCACTTTCCCATTGGTATCCTGGGTCAAGTGTGGTACTTGATTGTATCGATTCCTGATCTTTGCACCCTTACTTACTTTGCTCAAGGACACAACGCAGTGACCCCAGTGAGGTTCAAACCCGTCGCCCCAGGATCTCAAGTCAAGCACTCTACCACTGAGCCACTGCGCTCCCATATATCATATAATATAACATGAACAATGTATAAATTAACTTAAAAGCTTTATAGAAATGCTTCAATACAGTAAACCTGTGTAAAACAGCCAGTCAAAAATAGACAAAATAAAGATCTTAATAGCAATTGGTAGCTTAATGAAGGTTGAAAGTATTGCAGAATGCTCCCCTTGGAGCATTATGCAATACTTTTCACCTGCATTAAGTGATAATTGGTCTTAAAAAACCAATTTTCGATCTTTTTGAGAGTGGCCATTTTACAGAGGTTTTACTGTAGTGTATTATTAAGTTGTCAATATATTGACTTGTGTTACTGTTTACCAGTCTATTCAACAACATTTCAGTCATATTTCTGACTCTGTCACAAAGCAGGGTGATGGGAGCGCAGTAGCTCAGTGATAGGGTGCTTGACTTGAGACTGAGGGGCAGCAAAATCGAGCCTCACCGGCCTCACTGCTAGGGTCCTTTAGCAAGACACAATAATCCTAGCTTAGTGCTGGTTCATCCCAGGAAGACCCATCCCTACATAACTGAAAGATTGTTGATGGGATGTAAGGAATCAAATCAAACAAACAAAACAGGGTGCCAAGCAAGATATGTAGGACTTGGAAAAGAGTCCAGACCACTTTTCTTCCATTCTATTGCAAACAGGTTCTGTCTGAGAAATGGTCTGCTTATTTGAAGCTCAAACTACAAACAAATGAGCTGGGACATGAGATTTCCAACAATGTGGTATGTGCGACCAGCAAAGCCTCAGATCAACCTGCGCATATGCGCAGTCTGATCAGAGC
This sequence comes from Loripinus fragilis, assembly GCA_964019695.1. Lineage (NCBI taxonomy): Eukaryota > Metazoa > Mollusca > Bivalvia > Lucinida > Lucinidae > Loripinus > Loripinus fragilis. The sequence continues at coordinate 24,361,605 of OZ026527.1, forward strand.
CTTTGATAGTTGCTTGAATATTCTATGACTATTGAGCTAGTGACCGAACAGCATTTGGAGTTTCTAAGCTTAAAAGTAAGCTGCACAGGCTTGTCTGAGTCTACACTTGTCAAAATGCCACATTGTTGGAAATCACATGTCACGTCTCAAATTGGCCATATTGTTTTATTGGCTCAATGCTACTAAATACTGGAATACCTTAATTCTACAATTACATTTTCATGAGTCAAGGATGTCTGTGAGTTTTATGCAAAACAACAACAAAGATACAGACTAGCCTGCACATCTGCCCAGTATGATTAGCCTCTTATTCACTCTCTTGGGAGAGCACAGTGGCTAAGTGGTAGAGTGCTCAACTTGAGATTGACAGGTCCCTGGTTTAATCCTCACTGGAGGCACTATGTTGTGTCCTTGTGCAAGACTTTATATCCTCTGCATAGTTTGTACTGGTTTATCCCAGGTGAGGAAATGTCTCTATGACTAAAAAATTGTTGACTGGGGAGTTAAAGCATCAACTTCAACAAAAATTCACTCTCAGGAGGGTATTATAGTACATTCTAATGCACCTGCGATATACTGTAAGAAACAGTTTGGCGTTATTAATTATGTCACATTTCCTAGGATGATCTGCGTCATTACACAGCTTGCAACGCCCAATTCGAGACAAAACTGCAGAAGTGCATTAGAATGGGGATAACCATATTCAAAATTTTCATTTGGGGAGATATATTGTCGGATATACAGTCGGAAATCACGTTTTACCGCTCCGCTTGCGCTTCCCTGTAAAACAAAATTTCCAACCTTATATCCGACGATCTACCTCCCCAAATGAAAATTTTGAATACAACTATCCCCTAATTTGCTTCTTGCAAAACTTCAATAACCTAGCTTGTCTCTCTAGCTTTCCAGGCTGGATTTAGCCTTACCTGATCTTGAGGTTTTAAAACTTATTTCATGCTCACCTTAACTAAGCATGAAATTTATCCTGCTGACAAATGTCCGCAATTATATCGGCATTTTAAACATTTATCAGCAGGATAAATACAACGAACAATAAAATCTTTATATTTTACCTTTTATGAACAATTGAAATTTCATGATCAGTTCAGTTGAGCATGAAAAAAGTTTTATAATTGTTGGCATTTTATTATTTATAAGCAGGGTAAAAACAACTTTTAAGTATTTATAACAAGAAAAGCCTTTATTTCTTCACCATTTTACGTGTAAGAGCAATTGCAATTTTATGTTCAATTGAGTTGTGCTTGAAAAAAGTTTTATAATCTTGGGGCCAGGCCCCAAGGTTATAAAACTTTTTTCATGCTCAACTCAACTAAGCATGAAATTTCAACAGCTCATAAACACTAAAATACCAACAAATAAAGAAGTTTCTTGCCTTAGGTCTCTCAGATGATGTATTAATCATGCTAATAAATGTTAAAATGCTAACAATTGCTGGCATTTTAACATTTAATAGCAGGATGAATTTTGTGCTCAGCTGAGTTGAGCTTGAAAAAAATTTTATAAACTGGGGGCCAGGTCACAAAGTTTTCTCATAAAGCTCATATATTTGAGTTGTGACATGAGATTTCCAACAATGTGGTATGTGCAACCAGCAAAGCCTCAGATCAGCCTGTGCATACGTGCAGTCTGATCAGAGCCTTTGCTAGTCGCTAAAATATTATATGACTGTTAAGCTACTGACTGAACATCATTTGGAGTTTCTAAGCTTAATAGGAGGCTGCACATGCTCGTCTGAGTCTACACACGTCAAAATGCCACATTGTTGGAAATCTCATGCCACGGCTCATTTCTACTTTACAGGCAACTTTAGTGTCAAAGACATGATGAAAATTCTCCGAGATGTAGACAGCGGAATCTGTATGGCTGACAAAACCAAGGGGAGTCAGGTATCAGTTCTCTCCCCTGGAGCAAGTGCATCTCCATGCTGCCATTGGCTAACTGCGACCCGAAATCCCAGTACCAGTCTATTCAAGCCCTTCATTTTTGGACCGAACCCAGATATCGGTAAAATTACCATGTCACCGGATTACGGCGAGAATGACCCTCGGAAGATTATACCGAGATTCCAGAAAAAGGTGGATAGAGGTCACGAGTTGTATAAAGGTCATGAAAAGCTTGTGGAGGTTTTGGGAAGAGATGATCCAATGGGTCACATGGTTCTAGAGAACATGAGAGAGTTGGAGAATAACTGTATTGCCGACATGGAGGAGATATTGAGCAGTTATACCGAGGAAAGTTTCAGGAAAGTTGCTGGCATGTTCAAGCATATGTGTGATATTGAGATGAACTTTTACAAGATGCTTCCTTCTGGTGAGTTTCAATTTCTACCTCTGCTCTCTGTGTTATTTCCCTTTAAACATTATAAAGTCATTGTTTACAAAGGCCATCAAGGTTTTAAGGTTGCACAGACCTTAAAATGTCAAGTAAATATGGGCCTAGATACAACAAAATCTGTCTTCAGGGTTCCGACATTAGCAAATTGAAATCAGTCTCCTCATCTACAGAGACTAGCTAGAAAATTGAACTTTCACCTGTAATAAGTTTAGATATGATATTTTCCCAAAAGTGAATAACAAAGGTGCCAATCAGTCTGCGCAGGCTGGTCTGCACCTTTGTTGTTAGCAAGTCCAAGAAGACAGGTTTTCTAGCGTCATGCCCATATTAAGTTTTTGCATAGTAATGGAAGTTTTATATTAATCATTCATTGTAAGAAAAGCTAATCTTTTGAAACTAGAGGGTATGGTTTAATAACAGATTGCTTACTATATACAGTAGAACTTCACAGTAATGGCTCAAACTCTGATGGCTCATTCACCTTGGCTGGCTAGAACTATATTATCATGGTCCCTATAGTGTGTTTTAGGCATAATCTACCCTGGATGGCTGAAACTACCCTTGACTAGATTAATTTTCATGGTCCCAAGACTGATTAAGCCATTGAAGTTCTACTGTAGCTGAAACATTCATGTCAAGATTCTTTTTGATAAGTTTTGTTTAAGTTACCATGATTGCCCAGTGCTTGTAGATCAGCACAGCAGTATCAAAACTATAACAACCCCTCATCCCTTGGGTGAAGCCAAAGGTTAAATATTTAAATTTCGCAATAACTAAATTATCAATATTTTTGCAAAAAATTGTGCATGCTGACAGAAGAACTATAGATAAAAAACCTGTGTAATACTGGCCTCAGTCACAATCATTTGTTAAAAGAAAAAAATAACTTCTTGATTGCCAGTTTTCCATCATGATCATGTCTGAACTTTGCCATGCATGGTTTGTTAGATTGTTTACTCGTTTTTTCTCTCTATCCCTTCAGAGACTCCAAATGACATGTGCAATAATTTTGCTATACTGTTTACCTGTCATGTCCTCTATACATTCAGAACCTCCAAAGTCTTGTGACACTCTCGTTGCCCTCCCTCCAGCCACTGCCAATGGCTGTGTGGTATTTGGCAAGAATTCTGACCGACCAGGACAAGAGGTCCAAGAAGTGATCTATCAGGCGGCAGCAGAACATAAGCCAGGAACTAAACTCCAGGTGAGCTATCTTTTCCTCATGTATACCTTATCGCTTGTACTGGTGAACACAGATATACAGTGTCTATTTTAGTCAAGGGAAATGGGGGATCCCTCCAATATTTAAAAATTCGCTATTATTTTGAGAAGAAGGGGGATTTTTTTTATATCAGCATCAAAATTTAAGTAAAAGGCTCGCTTTTCATTTAAACCCCCCACCCCCCCACCCCCCCCCCCCTGGTTTTCAAATCCTAGAATAGACAAGGATATGCATTTATGTAAACAGTGTAGGTCCAGATCAGCTGGCTTCTATTGTTTTACCACCTGCTGGCGGTTCCTTGGTAATCAACATAATTGTGCAATAAAACAGGATGAAAATCAACAACTGTGATGGTGAAGCACTGTGGCTCAGTTGGTAGAGTGTTGGACTTTGGATGGAAGGGTCTCTCTCATTCAACACTCACCAGAGGCACTGTGTTTGCCCTTGAGCAAGACACTTTATCCTCTGCTTAGTACTGGTTCAGCCCAGGAAGACAGGAAAATGTCTGGGATGTAAAGCATCAACACAATCAAAGAATGTTAGTCAATTGAATCATAAGGCAACATTTCAACAGGGTCTGCACTGTTTCCTGTGATAGAAACAACCTTTGGGGACAGAAATACATCAATTTATATAAAGTTTGACTGGTAACCCCTTCAAGTACAAAATGGACAATTCCATATTGAATCAATATGTATGGGAAAATCCATCAGAATGAAAAGGGTTAAAGAGACTCACATTGACTGAAATATTGTTGGGTGGGACAAATATTGTATGTAGCAGGGGCATATCAAAGGGATTCATGTGTATGAAGGTGTTGGTGTTTTGGTTTGTTGATTCAATCTCTAATTATCCCATGAAAATGAAATAATTTGGTCTCACTGAGACCAAATCATTTCATTTTCATATGATATTTAAAAGCAGGGGGGCAGGGAGGGGGGTGGTTAAAGCGAACCCCCTCTTGATCTGCCACTGATGTAGGGAATATGAACTCAAGCATTTTGACTCCTTTTTCACTTCAGTGCACATATATTGAGATAGAGCAGGCCCCTAAGACCCTAGCTGTGATCCTTAGTAAACCAGCCTGGATGTGGGGAGCTGAGATGGGAGCTAATGATGCTGGGGTCTGTATTGGAAATGAGGCTGTGTGGACTACACTGAATAGTGATGATGATTTGAAAGAGAGGCTGCTGGGAATGGACTTATTGAGGTGAATAAAATGTTTCTGTCTAAATCAAACCCTCAACGCGCCAATCACAAGTAAAGTCACCTGCTTTTTTTGACTGCTGAAATGTTTTAGAAGCCTCCAGGTCAAACAGTGTGGACCCAGATCAGCCTGCTCGTATAGGAGTGGTCTGATCAAGGTCCACACTGTTTGTCTCTTTACTTACATTAGTAAAGTAGAAAAATTAGCAAATACATACAGCAGATATTATTTTCAAATGCTTTTTTTTCGCTGGTGCTTTAAGGGTTGAAATTTATTTTCTGACATCAGGAATTTAGATAAGAGTTTGTAATCAGTGATTTTGTTACAATTTTACAGTTAAGAGTCCTGGGACTCGTTACCTGCAAATATCATGAGTCCCCAAATGAAAATTGCGAGTCCCAAAATTTTGGGTCGAGGGAGCTCTTATATTGCATTGTGTTTGTACTATTTACCGTTTATGTTAATTCATTATAATTATGAATTGAAATGAATAAAAGCTTTAAAACAGTATGTAGGGTTCAGTTGTTTATTTATTCAGGTGCAGTATTTGTAAAACAGCAGCACACTGTTTGACTGGTTGCATTTCAAACACTTGAAGTGAGGTGTGATTAGAATCCTACTTAGAAAAAAAATAACAAACAAACACACATAACTGAGAAGTCAAAAATAGAAATCCAAGAAAAAAAGCAACAGCTTGTGACTAGATGAGTGCTATACCCTGTAACCCAAGGGTGGACTTAACCAATGTACAGGCTATCAAGCATGTCCAGAATATTATCCAGCTTTACTGAAATGAAAAGTATCCAGACCATGCACTTCTACAGTCTACAGAAGAGTTTATTTCAGGTTTTTTAGCTCATAGATTCTTCTGTCTTTAGATACCTTCCATTTTAATAAAGCTGCAATAAAGTCAAAGACCTCTTTCTTGTTAAGAATGGCTTTATCACTGCTTTGGTCTTTCATTTTCTTGATCTGATCAGCATGATAGATTTTTACTCTCATTAATTTCTGCTGATTTTCAATGGTCAGCCTATTTCTAAATGTTGTCAGAATTCGATTCTGCACTGAGAACCCTCTCTCACACCCAGCTGTGTGTACACTTGAGGTCAAAGCCAACCTTGCAAGGACACTCAAATTAGGGAATTCTGGGTGAAATTTAGCAATTAGATGCCACAGTTTCCACATTTGGTCTCTGGGATACTTGGGTTGAATTTACCAATTTTTTTATGCTCATTTGTTTCCGTATCGGTTGGTTGGTTGGTTTCAGTGGTGTGAGCATCATCTCTCTTTTTAGTTGGTTCTTCAATGTTGCCCTTTGACAAAAATCCTGTTTGCGTCAAAGTTTTTTGACGGTTGTCAACCTTTAACCTTTTATTTGTAGGCATGTTTATTATGGTTAATCAGGTACAGGTGAACTCGCTCGTAATTGGGTATTCTTTTAAATACACAGATAAAATAAATTTTCCTTTTTAAAGGAGGGCTTGCCTAGTTGAAAAACAGCATGTGCACCTTGTTGGGAACACCTCCAAATTTGGTTATTGTTTACACTGCACTAAAACAACGTCATAGACGAACATTAACAATAGCTATTGAGTCGTTGGGTAAGATACTCTTTTGGAAAAAAGAAAAACACAAACAGTTATCTAAAGCGACACCTAGTAACGTACACTGAAGGACTTTAAAAACGCAAATAAAATGAAATTAATAAAATTTTACTTATTTTCACTTTATCAATTTTTTTGGTTTTGGCAACAATGAACATTAACACGTCAGCAAAACATGTTTTTAATTTCATGCCAAAATATAAATAATGTTAGGACAACAGTCTATCAAATAGCAATACCCTTAGATTCAAAAGTTGCAAATTGAAATTTGTCTAGGAATCAGACGTGATTTAAAGTAATTGTTTCAAAATATTTTTATTAAAAACCTGGATACAAATTACCCTCGAAGCCCTATTATTTGTCTGGAACTGACGTTAGCCAGCCAGAACGGATATCTTCGATGCAAATATCGTTGATACACTTGACGTAAATTGCCGTCTTAACGTCAGGTCGTCATTTCTGGTTAACCAGACCTGCCTCAATATTTAACTGTCCCTGTAGCCTGATAACGATCTCTGAGGGCTGTTTACTTGATCGCCTTTCCCAAAGGCCTAGAACTTTTCAAATAGTCATTTCATGTTTCCCATATAAACATATTCCTAATTTGTTGCTAGTCTATATGCTGATGCTAAGTTCTGATAATCATCTCTACTGCAGACAATTACATTTATAGAGTAATGAACATAACCATTTGGAAAAGAAAGAAATATTATTACAATATTTTACGTGTATTAATGACCACTTTTATCATCAGACTGGTAGCAATTCTGTAATGATTACTGATGGCAATTATAATGGCCCACTTCGCATCGAAGTTTAGTTCCTACTATAGTAACTAATTTTCAATTCGAACATCGATAGTTGTCACTATAGTGACGTCATGAACCTACTAAAGATAAATGGTGGGTCAGAGCACCGTTACTCTAGTAGCTTATCTGGTTCCCTCCTCTAGACCTATCTAGCAAGATGGGTTCAAGATCTATCAATAGCGTCAAAATGTTTTTATTTTACAAAATAAATCCTTGATGTGTTCTATTTGCGGTCCCTCTTATTCGTAATTGTTAATTAGAGTAGTCTGTGCAGTTTATTCACACCCTTTTTGTCTATGATGAAGAATTGAGGTGGGGCATACAGGGCTATTCACTTTGTTTACTTGACAACTAATTAAAAGGGAGCAACTGTAGCCATTTAGGTGTACATGTACGCACACATCTATTGCGTAAGACCTTTAGTAGGAACTTTAGTTCGATTCGAAGTGGGCCAATATCATTCCAATTGTGCCAGATGGTTCATGTTTGGACAATCGTGGCATGATTAATAAAGTTATAAAACTAAATCTGCAGTGTTTTTATACATGCTTATGTACAAGCTACATGTCAAATTGACCCAGAAGTGTATGCGAAACGCCATGATCCCAAAATATATCCTCACACCAAAATTAGGATTCCTACCTCAAATTATATACAGATAAGCTCTGAGCTCAACCTTGCTAGAACAGAAACCAGAGGTCAAGGTCACAGTGACCTGGAAACATTTGGTGACTCTCCAGGGTCCAAGATGTATCTACATACCAAATATGGAATGCTACCATAAATAAAATAGGCGATCTGCTGTGGGGGCATTTTTTCAAGATCTGACTCCTGAGGTCAAGGTCACAGTGGATGAAAACAGTGAGCCACATTCCATGACCACAACATATATCCAAAAATTGAATTTGGGGGTTAATATGGCATATAATATGAGACATGCTCTTACAGGCTCGCACAGACCTGGAAAAATTTGGCCTTGGTCCTGGAAAAAAGTGCCTTTTGTCCTGGAATTGTCCTGGAATTTTGTAAAGTCATCCTTGAAAATATGAATTAGTCTTTGAAAAATATAAAAATACAACTTGTCCTTTCAGATTTATGGGATGCGCTAGAAAACTGTGTGAAAATCGCAAAAAAGTGAATGAAAATCGCTAGATACACGTCAAAGAGCGAGGTGCAACTCGTATTCTATTCTATTCAATTTGTGCGGTAGTCCCGGTTTTTATCACCGTTGACAGAACCACGACCGTTTTGCTAACAGTTTGTTTATATAAATAGACAAACCAGGTAGAGGGTATCACTATTCCGACAGAAATGCTTGCGGCGAGAGCGCCGCAAGCAAAAAAGTGTTTCAGTGCGACATCGCACATGAGTCATTAGATTGGTTCCCCCTCGTTCATTTTCTGTTTCCGCGTATATGCTGACTAAGAGCAAGCTGATAAACGCTGAAAGGGAGACCAGTCTATTGCATCATGTCTTGTGATTAGCCAGCCAAAAACCAATAAGCCAATCAAAATCGCCGTAATAAACGCATTAGTAAACGGCGCAACGGTAGCATTCGTCAAAACTCGGATGTTTCCGTCACGTCCGTAACTCTAACATTACCTCGTCTGTATGAAGTAGGTTGATATGCGTCTACTCCTCTACCAAAAATAAAGAGGCTCTCGTCCGGCAATTTACCACTTCCGCGCGTCTAAAGCAAAATCTTATGAACGCTACATTAGACAAAATTCTAAGTAATTCAATGATAGAAAAACCAAGTTTCCATTTTTAGAAAATTAATTTAAGGTTTAAAATATAAAATATGGACAAAGAGCAAAATTAGACTTTGTACGAAAATGGGAGTGTGTATGTTCGTCACAACAAGTTCACGTGATACGTCGTATTCAAAATGTCTGCCCCCGTCGCAAAAAAGACAATCAACGGACGGGGAATGATAAATAGGCATATTTTACCATAGCTTCACGATTTAATTTGATAATTTGGAGGAAATAAACGTAGGTCAATTTCGTCATAGACCCACGCACCTGCTTGATCATAAAACTGAAGCACAGTATTTTCAATTAGCTTTCACTCGATTCTTTCGATGCTTTCAACAGTGCGATTAATATGTCACTCATTGGCATTCGCTGATCCAGATGTGTGTGGTGGTGGGGAAAAGGGGAACGAGGCAGGGAGTCTGGACCTCCCTGGAAAATCACAAGTTCTTTTGGTTTATATAGGAAAACAGCTATTGGACACCCCCCCCCCCCCCCCCCCCTCTGTAAAAAGTTGGACCCCCTGGAAATTTGGAAAAGTAGGAACATTGGTTGGCCACTAAATGAAACATCAGTCAGCCTGGCCTGAATCGCCTAGGGATTTTCTCTAAGACTTAGACTAGCCAGCAGATATTGCCAGGAAACTGGCTTAATTCACTCATGCTTTATAGACAATCCGGGGGGGGGTTGGGGGGGGGGGGGTTGGGGGGGGGGGGGGAGTATTTTGATACATACCTAGGCTCCGGCCATTTTTGGGGGTTTAAAAAATTTTGAATGTCAATATTTTAGGGGGTTTTCAGAAAAATTAATATTTTTTGGGTATGAATGTTTTGTTGATATTTTTTGGCGTCATCTTGTATCTTCAGCCGTTACAGGCAGCACTGTTCTCACTGGTAATATTGTCTCTATGTAAGTCTCTTCACAAAGGTAATTGGTCTAGTTTTATGGGTCTTCAATGTATTTCTGGGTCTTTTCTTAAGGTAATGTACAAAATGAGGATATTTTTGGGGGGTTGCAAAAATTTCAAATATTTTCTTGATATTCCCAATATTTTTGGTGGGTAAACGGTAGATGCTGGGCCCAAGCTAGCCTGGGTTCCAGTCTGATCATTTTTTCTTCTTTTCTTATTTTTCCGTTCCTTGGTCAAAAATGTCAATATTAATCGAAATCAATAACGGACAACGGATTCCTTTGATGTGGAATATTTTTATTCTCTTATTTTTTAGAATATTAGCATTAGAAAATATGACTACTGGACCCAGGCTAGGCTTAAGCCTACGTATGAAGAAAAAATGAGAGTACCGTGGGGACCAATCCAGAGTTGGCTTGTGCACCCCCCCCCCCCCCCCCCCCACACACACACACAGGGAAAGGCCATATTATTAATATGTAAAAAAAATAAATAAACAAGAAATGTCACAGTCACGTGACGAATGCCCCCAAAGGAATTGGTCAAGCATAAGACACATTTGAGGAAAGTTAGCTGTAATATAGGAGATATGCTTCAGACACGAAAACCTAGAAATTAGGTCAGAAGTCAATGTAAAGGTCAAAGTGACCGAAAGTGGTATGCACCACTCTGCCATCTCAAGAGGAATCAACACACCAAATTTGGGATACCTACTTCAAATAATATAGGAGATATGCTCCAGAAACGATTATTCTAGAAACTAGGTCATAGGTCAAGATCACAGTGACCTAAAAATGGTATGCTACACATCAGCATCTAAAGATGTATCCATACAGCAAATTTGGGATTCCCATCTCAAATAATATAAGAGATATGTTCTGGACACGATTATACTACAAACTAGGTCAGAGGTCAAGGTCAAAGTGACCCAAAAATGGTATGTGACACTCCGCCATCCAAAGTTGCATCCACCCATCAAATTTGGGATTCCTACCTTTAATAATATAAGAGATATGCTCTGGACATGATGATTTCAAAAACTAGGCCAAAGGTCAAGGTGACCTGTAAATGGTACAAGACACTCCACCATCTCAAGATGCATTCACACACCAAATTTGTAACTCCTATCTCAAATAATAAAAGAGATATGCTCCTGACACAATTATTATTTAAACTAGGTCAGAGGTCAAGGTCACAGTGACCTGTAAATGGTACAAGACACTCAACCATCCCAAGATGCATTCACACACCAAATTTGGGATTCCTATCTCAAATAATAAAAGAGATATGCTCCTGACACAATTATTATTAAAACTAGGTCAGAGGTCAAGGTCACAGTGGCTCAAAAATAATATGTGAGACTCCACCATGCCAAGATGCATATACACACCAAATTTGGAATTCCTACCTCAAAGAATATAAGAGATATGCTCGGAACACAAAAATTCTTACAACTAGGTCAGAGGTCAAGGTCACAGTGACCCGAAATGGTATGTATGACACTCCGCCATCTCAAGATGCACTTAGACATCAAATTTGGAATTCCTATCTAAAAGAATATAGGAGATATGCAACAGACTCAATGCAGTTTCTAGAAACTAGGTCAGGTCAAATTCAAGGTCACAGTGACCCAATTATGGTACACGACACTTCCCCACCCCAAGATGCATTCACACACCAAATTTGAGATTCCTACCTCAAATAATATAAGAGATATGCTCCTGACACGATTATTCTTAAAACTAGGTCATAGGTCAAGTTCAAGGTCACAGTGACCCAATTATGGTATGCGACACTTCATCATCTCAAGATGCATCATTACACCAAATTTGAGATTCCTAGCTCAAATATTATAAGAGATAGGCTCCGGACACGATTATTCTAATAACTAGGTCATAGTTCAAGGTCAAGGTCACAGTGACCCGAAAATGGTATGTGACACTCTGCAATCCCAAGATGCATTTACACACCAAATTTGGAATTCCTATCTCATAGAATATAGGAGATATGCACCAGACTCGATGCAGTTTCTAGAAACTAGGTCAGAGGTCAAGTTCAAGGTCACAGTGACCCAATTATGGTATGTGACACTTTGTCATCCCAAGATACATCCACACACCAAATTTGAGATTCCTACCTCAAATAATATAAGAGATATGCTCCGGACACGATTTTTCTAAAAACTAGGTCAGAGGTCAAGGTCAAGGTCACAGTGACCCAAAAATGGTACGCGACACTCCGTCATCCCAAGATGCATCCACACACCAAATTTGGAATTCCTACCTCAAAGAATATAGGAGCTATGCACCGGACACAAAGCGGGACGGACACACGGACGGACGGACGGACAGTGCGATTACTATATGCCTCCCAAAGTTCCTTTGGGGGCATAAAAAAGTGGGGAGAGACGGGGTTCGAACCAGTGTGAGAAAAATACATTGGTATAGGAGACCTAGACGTTATCGACGGCGCTACTGGGGCTCTACTGTCAATCATAATCTTAACCATAATGTGTTATGTCTCTTGATGTATTTACCTGCTTATAAGACCGACCCATAGTAAAAGGTTTCATGAAATTTATAAAAGAAAAATAAGATTGTATGGAGCAACATAATTTTTGTTGTCAATTACTATTTATTGAAACCACACTTTCTCAAAGCTTTTGGTTGTGGGTGCTGAAAAGAACCGTCTCCATGAGATGGTTTTGACATTTTTTGTTCTTATATATTTATCTATTTATTTATCTATCTATCTATTCACAATCATGTATTTGTTCACATTTTTTTTTATTCATGTGCGAGTTGTTCATGTGCTCTTAAGTACTTTTGCAATGTTGAAAAGTTGACCATATATATGTTGTTAAGCGGGAGATGCATCACATCATTTGACGTTACCTTAGTCACCCTTTGGCATACCAGTGTTTCTGACAATGTTAAAATATATAAGTACCGGTATGCAAAATTTGATCAAAATATAATGTGTAGTTCAAGAATTATGAGCATTTTCACTAAAAGACCATGACTGGCCAAAATGATGCTTGGAAAACCTCATCACCAATTTGCCTACCAATGACTGGCAAAATAAAGAATATGCAAAATTTGATCCAAATATACCATGTGGTTAAAGAGTTATGAGCATTTTCACTTACTGACTACAACCTACTAAAATGATGCTCAGCAAACCCTCGTCCATCAAAAAAGGCTGTTACACATGCCAGTGGTTAGGTAATGTTGACATGCATTTGTATGCAAAATTTGATCAGAATATACCATGTGTTTCCAGTGTTATGAGCTTATATTCACTAACTGAAAATGGACATACTGACTGACATAGTGATTATAGTCTGCTCAGCAAACCCTCGTCAATCAAAAAAGGCTATTACACATGCTAGTGGTTAGATAATGTTGACATGCATTTGTATGCAAAATTTGATTTGAAAATAACATGTGGTTCAAGAGTTATGAGCATATTTTCATTAAATAAGAGTGGACGGACTCACATAGTGATTATAGTGCATACCCAAGGGTCCTGCAATTTAATTTTAGCTCAATATCTTAGGAGAATTATGATAGAATTAGACCAAAATTTGCATAATGTATTGATATAACAAGATCTAGGTCATTTCAGGGAGACTTTCTCTCTCATACAATGACCCAAGGGGAGCATCTGTGTCCCATTTCACAGCAGGTCCCAGTTAAAGTTTTGGGAGACTGAATTCAAAAGCCTGCATCAGGGAAAACCCGGGCCAGGGAAACTTATATGCACTACATAGATGAGAAGATGAGCACTTTTGAAGTTTTTCTCTCTCCTTGACGGTCTATTAATCCAGCAATCCATGCATGTACATTGTATCTATCTCTCTAGCTTCATTTTGAACATTATCATGCCAGTTGTAATTAAAAAGAAAATGTTTAGCTGTCTGTTTTACTTAGGCCATAGAAAAGAATATGTGTGTTTCAGGTTACATGAACTTTTGAAATAGGGACATCTAAGGTAGATCTACAAAAATATTTTTATTTGTTAAAAAAGTGTTTACATGGGGAGACTGCTGTGGTCTAGATAAGGATTTGGACCAATGGGTTTTCCACACTCTTCTTTTCAGTTTAATGAGTATTTTACTCCATATTTAAAATATCAAATTGCAGAAAATGCAAAGCCTTGTAAAAATACCCAATATTTGCTTAACATAGAAAAGTTGCTTGTATCAAATACATGTTGCGTTTAGGAAAACTTCCAAGATTTATACAATTGGTGTATATTAAATAGTTTTTCTTACTTAGAATAAAAGATTTCACCACATAAATTGAATATCAGCACTGAAACCTCAAACTGCAAAGGGTATTTTTACCCTTTAATTTAATTTTCAATGCTGAATTCCAAAAATCAATGCTGAAATACCCTTTACCCAGTGATTTTGTTAGCTGCGCATCCTGCATCTTTTGCACATAATTTTGTCTCTGAGATGCAAAGTTTATATTTCAGCGAGTCCCAGGATGCAATAGTATTGCAGACTTGTCATTAAAAATAGTGTTCTGGACTCATAAATTTGCAGTTGGACTCATTGATATTGGAAACAGTGAGTCCCAGGACCCAAAAGCCCAAAATTGTCAATGAATCACTGTTTACCCCCTCTTATCTGGAGCCCTGAGACTGATTGAATTGGGAAATCCCATAAAAAAGATTTAGGGACAAAAAAATCAGTGTTAATGCTACCATTTGAAAACAAAAAAAGAAAAGTAAGTAGTTAACTTAAATTTTAGAATATTTTTTTTCTTGGTTTATATAAAAATATCACACCCACCCTCCTTAAATTTAGGTGGGGGAGATCTTTCAAAAACTGGGGGAAATCCCCCTGCCAAGAATGAACACTAAAAATAGGCAGTTTGGTAACCTGAAAGAGTTTTTATTTATTTTAGGCCTAAATGACTACCATCAAATCTGTGGTTTGTGCAGTGACTGCACACAGAAGCTCTAAGTTTGGTCCTTATGTCACTTCTGTAGCATCAAAAGCTCACAATGTCATTACGGAATTTTCAAGGGAATGCCCCCCCCTCCCAACCCCTGGGTCGAGACATTTACAAAATAGGGCACTATGTGATGACCTGCTAACTTTTTAGCTGTAAGCAGAGTTCAATTTCTTGTCAACAGAAAGTCAGAGTCTTGATGATGATCCCAAATGGCCTGACAAGAGATGGCCCCTCAAGCATGCCACAGTCTCTAGTTACTCTCTACCCCTAGTTAGTAAACCAATATCTAACCACCATAAGATGGATATTGTTCGTATACCAGTTAGTTATTGGAGCGATATCGTTTTGCCCATAGGGTGAAAGTTGGATTGATAACATGTTGGACACACATTGGTCAACTATTAGACCGATATCCAAGAGTGAGTATGTTTTCTATTACACCACAGAAGCTAATTTTGTTGTACTGGCTAGATTTCTATTAAATTTTGTTAATATAATTGAAGCATTCAAATCAGTTTCCAGCTGCCAACTTTTTTTTACTTCCACCAGGATTTGAACCTGGAACCCTCACTCCAAGAGTGAGTATGTTTTCTATTACACCACGGAAGCTAATTTTGTTGTACTGGCTAGATTTCTATTAAATTTTGTTAATATAATTGAAGCATCCAAATCGGTTTCCAGCTGCCAACTTTTTTACTTCCACCAGGATTTGAACCTGGAACCCTCAATCCAAGAGTGAGTATGTTTTCTATTACACCATGGAAGCTAATTGTGTTTTACTGGCTAGATTTCTATTAAATTTTGTTAATATAATTGAAGCATCCAAATCAGTTTCCAGCTGCCAACTTTTTTTTTTACTTCCACCAGGATTTGAACCTGGAACCCTCACTCCAAGAGTGAGTATGTTTTCTATTACACCACAGAAGCTAATTTTGTTGTACTGGCTAAATTTCTATTAAATTTTGTTAATATAATTGAAGCATCCAAATCAGTTTCCAGCTGCCAACTTTTTTACTTCCACCAGGATTTGAACCTGGAACCCTCACACCAAGAGTGTATGTTTTCTATTACACCATGGAAGCTAATTTTTGTGTACTGGCTAGATTTCTATTTTTTTTACTATAATTGATTCATCCAAATCAGTTTCCAGCTGCCCTACTTTATACTTCCACCAGGATTTGAACCTGGAGCCCTCACTCCAAGAGTGAGTATGTTTCCTATTACACCATGGAAGCTAATTGTGTTGAAATGGCTAGATTTCACTAAAGTAGTGCCAGCATCATTACAGTGCTCTAAATTAAAAGATAATTTGTTACAATGAGTTCAACTCTTAATTTTAAAATTCAACATAGGTTTTATGATTTCGATAATGAAAAATGGCTTTTACTTTTTTTCAACATTTTTAAATGTGCATTGAATTTCATTAATTACAGAAAAAATGCCATTTTAAATTTCTATTCATACTCTCTTGCTGGAGAAAATTTGAATGAATTAAGAGTCAAAATTATTTTCTATAATATAAAATTAAATGTGAATATTTTCAAATCCTTGCCAAATGATTTAAAGCGCTTTTTGTAAATAGTGTATCTTAAGCATAAAGAAAGCTAGAAATGTGTCAATGAGACACGGATGCCTGCTTTTGCCAAATTTGTATAAATAGGGAAATGTCATTAACAAAGGGCAATAACTCCTGAAGACATGATGCGATATGGGCCATTCTGAAACTTGAACACACTATGGCACTTAATAATGTGACCAAGAATCAAAACTATTCATGTTAGAGAGTAGATGTCGTTTCAACCGATGATTTTTCATAAACTTAGGGCAATAACTCCTTAAAGCATGGTGCAGTGGTGCCATATAGACAATCATCAAACTTGAAGAAGACATCATGGTACTAAACAATGTGACGAAGTTTCATAAAATTCTGATCAAAACCATTCGACTTAGAGGGTGGACATAGTTTAAAACGGTGAATTTTCATAAACAAAGGGCCATAACTGCTGAAAACATGGTGCGATATGGACCATTAACGAACTTGAAAAAGACATTATGGTACTTAACAATGTGACCAAGTTTCATAAAATTCTGATAAAAAATATTCGACTTAGAGAGCGGAAATCGTTTAAAACGGTGAATTTTCATAAACAAAGGGCCATAACTACTGAAAGCCTGGTGCGATATGGACCATTATCGATATTGAAGAAGACATTATGGTACTAAACAATTTGACCAAGATTCATAAAATTTGGATCAAAAGTATTCGATTTACCTGTAGAGAGCGGACGTCGTTGGGACAGATGTATGTACTTACTATGTACGGACAGGGGTAACACTTAATGCCCTGGCCATTATCATGGCGGGGGCACAATAATCATAAATGTACTTAAAAAGTGGAAGAAGAAAAAAACAGCTTTGTCAATAATTTAAACCTTCATTCAATGTAGAGAAAAAAGGTTCAAATGGCAAAATACTTTTTCTCAAGAAAATTTGAATGAAATGACTCAGGGGTGTGGAAAAAATAAAATTTTCTATTTGTCCAGGGACAAGTAAAAATCGAAAATTTACTTGTCCGTAGAATATTTTACTTGTCCAAAAGAACAAATTAGCTTATACCTTACTGTGCTTAAACTATTTATTCTTTCAAAAACAGTATGAAACCTGATCAACTCTTGTAAACAGTATGGATCCTGATCAGCTGGCCTCTCTTGAAAACAGTGTAGATCCAGATCAGCTGGCTTCTGAAAAAGCCAGCTGATCAGGATCCACACTGTTTTCAATGCAAGATGTGAGCTCGTAATAATTAATCAAAATATGAAATACAGAATTGTATTAACTTAATACCTTTGTACTTGTCCAAGAACAAGTAAATAGAAATTTTCAACTTGTCCTGAATGAAATGGGACCAGGTCGGACAAGTCAGGCATGGTATTTCCACATCCATGGAAATGTCATATTTTCAGAAAATTAAAATTCTCCAAATTGTGACACCCATGAACATGTAGGCCTCCAGATAAGAGTCTCAGTAATTAAAAGTCATTTCCAAAGGAACTGTACGTCTCAATGAGATGGTTCTTTAAATGTTAGAATTGATGGATTTATAAAGAATTTTATGCCCAAAATATTTGCTTAACTGGGCCTATGGCACTTATTCTTTTATTTCCATCATCAGAAGGGGTTGAGGAACAAAATTTATTTTTCTCAAAATTTGACTTTATGCTAGCCTATGGAATCAGCTAAACATTCTTGAGGCCCATCCAGGGGTTTGGGCAATGGAGGAACAAGGTGAATTTTATGTTTGGGGTACAGGAGTGGGGATAAGTAAATTCATCCAGGGGAAAAAGGAAACAGCCCCCCTAAACAACCCCTGGGAGGGTCTGTGGGGAGATGAATGGGAACATACCCTGGCAGACAGATCAAACTAGGAGCTCAGTGGTAGACACAAGGCAGTGCCCCTGGTGAGGCCCAAACCTGCATCCCCTTGATCTCAAGTCTATAGCCACGTCTGGCGACTGAAAAAATTGTTGAATGTTTTTTTTGTTTGATTTGATTCTTTACGTCCACTCAACAATCTTTCAGTTATGCGGGACGGGGTTGAACCAGTACTAAGCTAGGATAAATGTGTCTTGCTCAAGGATCACAACGCAGTGACGCCGGTGAGGCTCGAACCCGCGGCCCTTCGGTCTCGAGTCAAGCACTCTACCACTGAGCTCCCAAATTGTTGAATGTGTTGTAAAGAATCAAAACATGTAACATGTGACTTATCCAGGGGTCCAAGAGTTCGATCCCCAGATGAGACTGAGTCTCCATGACCTTAGAGCTCTGCTGCCTGCTGGTGGGATGTCAAACACTCACTTTGTCAAACTGAAACTGCTCCGGGGGGGGGGGGGGGGGGGGGGGGGGGGGGGGGGGGAATAGGTAATGTTGTGTTGTCTTTTGAGCAAGACACATTTATCCTAGCTTAGAACTGGTTCAACCCAGGAAGACCCGTCCCTGTTTAACTGAAAGATTTTTGATGGGACAAAAAGAATCAAATCAAACAAAAGTATGTACGGGCTGTCTTCTTGTAAATCTCCTTATCTGTCTATGCAAGGGAAAACGTGAAATCTATTTCACTTGATATTTGGCAGCACAAATATTTGTTGGCGTTCAAACCTTGTAAAAACTGTTACTCACTACATGACAATATGGCAAACACCAACAGTATAGTAATTGCAGCTATTGATAGAGAGTATTTTGCCATTATTTTTGCGAAGCGAGACCGTTGTTTTTATGGCCGCCATCATTAATAAAAGCACCGCAAGCACTGCGTAATACCCCGCCACTGCTGGGGGCACCAAAAGTTATTTTGTGAGATATATAATGCCTAAATAGCAACAGAACTGAGATAGACAGTGATATGACGTCCTTAGTCACAATATGTAACCTTTGATGGTCAACATATCTGTAAAGTTTCATTCAGAGACTCCATATAGTAAATGAACTACAGGTCAAAAACCATTTTTCAGATCAATCAAGGGCGGATAACTCATGAACTGGAAAGGTAAGGGTGACGGTCCTTACTAAAAATATGTAACCTTTGATGTTCAACATATCTGTGAAGTTTCATTCAGATATTCCATATAGTAAATGAACTACAGGTCAAAAACCATTTTTCAGATCAATCAAGGGTAGATAACTCATGAACTGGAAAGGTAAGAGTGAAGATCCTTAGTCACAATATGTAACCTTTGATGATCAACATATCTGTGAAGTTTCATTCAGATATTCCATATAGTAAATGAACTACAGGTCAAAAACCATTTTTCAGATCAATCAAGGGCAGATAACTCATGAACTGGAAAGGTTAGAGTGATGGTTCTTTGTCACAGTATGTAACCTTTGATGTGAAACATATCTGTAAAGTTTCATTTAAATATTCCACATAGTAAAGGAACTACTGGTAAAAAACATTTTTTAATTCAATCAAGGGCGGATAACTCACAAACGGGAAAGGTAAGAGTGACAGTTCTTAGTCACAATATGTTACCTTTGATGTGAAACATATCTGTGAAGTTATATTCAGATATTCCACATAGTAAAGGAACAATAGGTCAAAAACCTTTTTTCAGACCTATCAAGGGCGGATAACTCACAAACTGGGAAGGTCAGAGTGACGGTCCTTAGTCACAATATGTAACCTTTGATGCGCAACATATCTGTGAAGTTTCATTCAGATATCATGAATAGTAAAGGAATAACAGGTCAGAAACCATTTTTCCAATACGAAAAAGGGCAGTAACTCCGTTAAAAATGGACGGATTTTGCCCATTAACAATCCCATACCACTCATCGCCGATAACAATATGTATGCAAAATTTGAAAAAATTCCGTGAATAAATACTCAAGTTATCGATCGGAAATGGTGAGCACGGACGGACGGACGGACGGACGGACAGACACCGAAGGGTATAACATAATACCTCGCCACACTTTAGTGGCGGGGTATAAAAATGAAAGTAGTTCCAATATGGCGACGTCCGATATACAGCCGAGTCAATGACGAAGGCTCTCGTAGTCATACGAGGTTTGCCGAATGCAACGGTAGAAAACTAACCAGTTAAAAACGTCCAGGAAAACAACAAACGGAGAAGAAATTAACGAAAACGCACTTGCCAGAAATTCTATGCGTCCCACGGATTCACATACTTTTTAACAGTGCGTCCTTTGCTAAAAACGTGCGTCCTAGACGCAGGACGCGCAGGTAACAAAATCACTGTGTAATATTAAAAAAAAATCTTATTTTTCAGCCAAAATACATGTGAATGTCATGGGTACTTGAAAGAATCATCTAACAAGTGTTACAACTGGTGGATAAGAAAATATTAACAATTTTATGCCAAAATATTTTGAGAGTAAGAGATGCTCTATGTCTCAGCCAGCAGTTTTTTTCAGGTTTGAGCCTTTCCTGGGTTTAACCCTTTACCTCATAGAGAGGCCTTTTAATGCTTTTGCAAACAGAGAAGACCCAGATGTAAGAGCTGCCTGATCAGGGTGTACTCTGTTTACTTATGGAAATATGATTAGATATGATCCTACACTAGTGGACCTGATGAGTATTTTTTTGCTCTATGTACCAACATGAAAGTTTATATAATTATTCATAGTGGGTAGAGCATAGCATGAATATTCATGAAGAAAAGGGTTAATCAGCTCTCAGTAGCGAGGATAAAGTGACTTGCTCAAGGACAGAACCCCATGCCGACAGAGGGATTCGAACACAGAAGCTCTTCACCACAAGTGTGGCACCTTACCATCTGAGCTATGGTGCCCACCATCATGCATGTTTATGTTAATTAAGGTCACCTGGCCCTGTAGTGCATTCAGTAGCGAGTCCGACTGCAAGTCCAGGGTTTGCGAATTTCGACCCTGGCCCGGTACCATACTTTAGTGAAGATTGATCATGAAATAATTTCTATGGTCATTCGCCTCCTTCCGCTGATTCAAGAAGGGTTGTTGTCAGTTACAATTGAAAGTATGTGCACGAAGTACTGGTTAACCGCTTAGTCAAGCTTGCACAGGAAAAAGTGTTGTTAGGTGAATTGACCGTCTTGACATTACCATGGCTGTTGACTGGGATATAAAATCTCAAACCAAACAAAACAAAACAAGTGACATCATTGTTATGTTTAAGTGATGTCATCATGTTATGTTGCATTCAGGCATATTTGGGAACTTCTGGAAGCCTTTCCAAAATATAAAAATGTGGTATTTAATGGCGAGCAAGAAAAAAGAATCCAATATCAGTGTGATGATGGGATAGAAAAATCCATCCTGAAGATCACCATTTGGCATATCTCTGCAAGCCTGTTGCCAAACGGCGTGCCTTTGGACAGATCTTTCAATCCCATCCTCACACTCATTATATATTCTTATAGTATGTGCTGGCTAAGATATTTTCAGTTGAACAGTAGCAAACACTAGAAATGTAAGCAATCATGAAAGATTTAATCTCATAAAGCTTGGAAACAGTGCTTTATTATGTATTTCAGACTTGGTTTAGAAAGGGGCAGTACTGCTAAAGAAAGTTTAGATGTGATAATCTCCCTTCTCACCAAGTATGGCCAAGGTGGAACCTGTGTAGAGGGTGGTCAATGGTCTTATCATAACAGTTTTCTCATTGCTGATAGGTCAGAAGCCTGGGTGCTGGAAACAGCAGGAAATAAATACTGGGCGGCAGAAAAGGTCACAGGTATGATATATATTGATTCAGTGAGCAAATTTTTTTAGCCTAAAATTATGATTATTTTCGTATCCATAAGTTTAAACATATGTTTAGGGTACCCAAAAGAACCATTTTTTCATGCTCAACTTAACTGAGCATGAAATTTCAACTGCTTACAATAACTAAAATACTGAAAACATAAAGATTTTTCATGCTTTAAAAGTGTTAACCTGTTAATAAATTTTAAAATGCCAACAATTGTTGACATTTTAACATTTATGAACAGAAAAAATCATGCTCAGTTGAGTTGAGCATGAAAAAAGTTTTATAACTCCAGGACCAGATTACTATACCCCAATTTGAATAAGGGTGCTGTACTGGAGTTGCCTTTTCCTTCCATCATTTTGTCAGTCTCAAATGCTTTACAGTGGGTAGATTAAGGTTACTCCTATTAGCGGTTTCACTTATCACATTAAATCTCTGTAGATGCGGATGAGGTTTTAACATGACCTTCTGACTATTGTCTCTCATTTTTTCAGCTTTGTGAATTAGACTGGTATCATTATGTACTAAGATAGTCTATATTGCAAACAATATTAAGGTACAGTTTTGAAAGACTTTAATAAGGTTAGATAGCTACGACTGGTTAACTCAAAAATTGAATCCATGTAATGTAAGATTTCATTGTAGACTCGTTACCATTATACAGAATTTAATTGTGCGCCATAATGTGGGAAAAAGTGTGTGCAGTTCAATTATTTGTTTTGAATTAATGGACCCTATGTTATTTTGCAGGAATTAATGTTCAACTCTTTCTATGGTAGCAGCAACTCTTGTTGTCTGCTGATAGCCTCTGCTAACAGTTTGGACCCAGATCAGGACCTCAAATTGTCATTCCTGATATGGATCTAACCTGTTTGACATTTTGATTGTTTTCCTGAAAGATTTTTTTGAAAAAGTTAATTTTGAAAAAAGTCAGCAGATGACAACAAAAGCATGTAAAATTAGCCAGCATGCAGAGTTGAAATTGCTTTGAAACTACTTTTTTAAAATATTTACTTATATTTATCAGAGAGGAATCTATGTTTAAAATCGCTTATAGACCAGGGTTTGCACAGGCTTGAAAAGTACTTGAATATACAGGACTGTCTTGAAAAGTCCTTGAAAATTAAATTTGCCTTGAAAAGTACTTGAAATATGCTCAAAGGCCTTGAAAAGTCCTTCAACTTTACCATTTACAGGAGGATTCAACGCTTTCTTTGGAGAACTAAATCAGTATAAAATTTTGGTGCCTTTATTTGGTGCAGCATATGCTGCACCAAATAAAGGCACCACAATTTTTTACTTATTTTAGAAAATTTATATCTTTATTAATGCAGTCTAGCATTTCAAAAATAGAATTTTAATGTGTATATCAGTATTTTTCATAAGTTTTCAGTCCTTGAAAACAGTAGGAAAATCTTTTAGAAGTCCTTGAATTTACACAAACTTGCCTGTATGAACCTTGTTTAATGTTTAAAATAGCTTATAGACCAATCGTTTATTATTATAGACCAATTTTTTGGAAAGCTTTACTTACGTATGTTTTCAGAGGGCGTTCGAAATATCTCAAACCAATTGAGCATTACAACAAAGATGGACGTAATGTCACCTAACCTGGTCGAAGAAGCTACGGCTGAGAAGCTATACAAACCTAAGGATGGGCCGTTCAATTTTGCTAAAGTGTTTTCAGAGTTTTATATTGATCCTGCCAAGAGCTTCTCTGACAGGTTTTCATGTGGCAGAAGACTACTGAAAGAATATTCAAAGGACGGTAAGATAGCTACAGAGGTTAAAATGGAGCGCAGTGGCTCAATTGGTAGAGTGTTAGACATGGGATCAAAGAGTTCCAAGTTCAAGACTCACCGGAGGCACTGTGTTGTGTTTTTGAGCAAGACAATTTATCCTCTGATTTGTACTGGTTCAAGACAGGAAAGTGTCCCAACATGGCTGAAAAATTGTTAACTGGGAAGTAAAACATCAACACAAACAAAAAATACTATTCTTACACACCTCCCCTAAAGAGTCAGTGGTAAAAAAACGTGATATATCAAACAATAATTCACAGTTTTGAAAGCACAATGAAAACTCATGCTTGCTGACGTCATTTATTACTGCAAAATGTCATCATTCATGGTGTTAGACGGTGTAACATCGTTTTTAATCTTGAAAGACGTTACAAATACATGTAAATGTATGCGACATAGTCTAACTATTGGCGGGAATTCTTCAGTGCAATGGCGGAAAGTTGGAAGAAGCTGAAGACTTCGAATGTGTTTTCCTTGTTTATTGTGTTAGAATCGAAATAGATCAGCATTGTTGTGTAATAATTCACTGTTTGTCAGTCAGTTGTAAGAAGATAAATCACTCACGCTTGATTTGATCTTCTTTACAACTGACCTCCAAACAGTGAATCATTACACAATTCACTGCTAGAGCCGATCTATTTCTTAAACATAGCCATATTTGACCTAACCATATAAATGGTAACTTGATTTCTAGCCAGTCCAGTGATGTAATTTCATTATCAATATGGATTCATCATGTGATTGTCAAACAGTGCCGATCTTGATCAGCAAGCTTCTTCCCACTTTACTTTTTGCTTACAGCATGTTCTTTGAAAATTTTAAGTAAAGTAAAAAAAATTAATAAAAAAAATATCACCCAACAGCCCTAAAATTGAAATGGACTCGTCCAGTTGATAAGAATGAGAAGGTCCATTCAGAATAAATGGGTTACGTAAACTTTTACATAGAGATGTTTTCACATACAGTAAAACGTTGGACTGTTCAATTACGTTCCATCGCTATTATTGCTTTTAGTCATTTCCGTTATTTTGCCTATAAGCTGTTGCACTTCTGGTTTTGCTTGGTTGTCTTTAAGGTTGGTTTTCAGAAGTGCTATCTTTTGATCTTTAGACAAGTTCTGTAATCTCGCTTGATTTTCACAACCACAACCATAACTACAACAAACAGATGGTGTAAATATGTTGACTGTCCTTCTGGCAGGGTTCCCACAAGCTCTGGAAATCATTGAAAACCTGGAAAATCACTAAAAAAAGTTCCATGCATGGAAAAATCATAGAATTCGGAAAAACCTGAATAATCATGGAAAAATCATGGAATTTGTGAAATAATTTGATGAAACTACCAGTTGCCAGAAAACTAGCTGTCAGACACATGTTTTCTCACTACTGGTGGTTTCAAGTTTTAATTATTTCAAAATGTATGCATGGTCTGTCTACAATCATGCTCTGCATTTATGCTCAGAGTGGTTAAGATGCTGCAAAAAGAGGAGGTTGGTTGCATTAAATAGTCATGGAAATTACATGACTGATCATGGAAAATCATGGAAAAATCAAGGAATTGTGTTTTTGAATTTCTGTGGGAACCCTGTAATCTGGACTCTACACTGGCTGAACTGACGGTATCCCTACCGAACAGTGGCAACAGTGTTTTTTTAGTTCAGCCAGTAACTTTACTTGCCACTGCAATTGGCTTCTGGTGATGGCATGTCTGGGAGCTTTCATGTTTAGATAAAATAGTTTCTGGATCTTCACGGTTTTCTAAAGAGGTTTTAGAATTTTGAAAAAGCAAAGAAATTATATGCACAATGTGCTTTTTAGGATGGAAATGTTTTTTTTAATTTCATACTTTAGCATTGCATGCAAATTTGAAAAGTGCATATCCACATAAGCTTATATAGAGATCAAACATGATTTTTTATGCATTAACGTTCGCCAGGTTCCCGAGAGATGTTAAAACTGATTTTGGACAGTTCCTATGATAACTGGTGAACCCACACACATTGAAAAAGTTTTGATCACAATTAATAATACAATCAACGAAATATTCACAAAACATTGCAAAAAATATTGGCACTATATCATGTCAATGTTTCATCGTCAACATGCAGAGTTTAATCTAGGATGAGCAATTGCTGGTTTCTAGCTATTTTTTTTCCTGATCATGCACAAATTCTGACCCTATGCGAGACAGTCCTGCATCCAAATTCGTAAATGGAAATGCTTGAAATTAGTGCTTATCCTTTGAATGCTGTAAATATCCCTGTTTTCAATGAAAAAAAAAGATCTTTTGTGACTATTTACAGTTGATAAAGACTTATTTTCCTTGACAGATAAGCTGGTACCCTGCTGTAGAATGGGGACCAATTTGAACTGGGTAAAAACAGACCTTAATTCTAAACTCAACCCTTCTTTTTTTATATAAAAAAAACTTTCTCAGAGGGTCAACATTCTACTTATAAACTCTTGTTTATAAACTGTAGATGGCCCGAAGTTTGCATAATCTGTTGAATGGATATCTTCTAGCAACCAAAATAAACAATCCAAAGGCAGAAATCAAACAATATGATCCTGATTTGACTGCTCCTGGGTTTGGTTCATATTGTTTGCAATCTCTGAGTTTGCAATAGTTCATCAACAAAAGAAATTGATCATGCATGAAGGTAAAAGGGCTTATAGGCATAAATAAAGATGATTATGTGCTGTTAGCAGTGTTTTCATTTTCCAAACTGGTCCCCCCCCCCAATATTTTTTAGATGGAGGTGGGGGAGGGGGGGAATCCCCCCTCATTTTCAGTTGCTAGAATAAGCCCTGAACATGTGGTTGGATGGTTTTATAAATATCCATCTTCAAAGGCCAAGTCATATATGAGCAATTAACCCTTAAAGTGCCACCTATAATTTGCAGCAGACGACACTTAAAAATTTTGCTGCTTTTTCAAAAATAACAAATAAGGCATGATGTTTCATGAGAATCGTCTGCTGGCAGACGATTCTCATGAAA
Organism: Loripinus fragilis; assembly: GCA_964019695.1. Lineage (NCBI taxonomy): Eukaryota > Metazoa > Mollusca > Bivalvia > Lucinida > Lucinidae > Loripinus > Loripinus fragilis. The sequence continues at coordinate 24,388,483 of OZ026527.1, forward strand.
TATCATACCTTATTTTTTTCGAAAATTTGAAAAGATGTATCAAAATTTGTCGTCTGCTTTGTTAAGGGATCAGCTGCCATAAAATTTAGTGACCCAGAATGATAATTAAGTGCCATAATCCTGTGTACAGTAAATGTCTAAAAATTCCGATCACTAGTTATCTGCCAAAAGGCTTAAACAAACTTGGGCAGACCCAGATCAGACTGCTTCTGTTTGCTATTCTATCAAGCAATTTTTGAATTCTAGCCCTGACCACAATCATTTTTTTGAGAACAGAAAGAGAAAAGTGTTCAAACTTTTAAAACATTTACCGTATTGGCTCAAATGCTTTGTTGATCTTAGGAAATATCTTTTTTCTTTCATTTCTGTAGGAACATTTGGTCCTAAGGACATGATGAAAATACTCCGAGATGACGACAGTGGCATAAACATGGGAACTGGCACTACAGGAAGTCAGGTATCAGTTATCCCCCCTGCAACCAGCGGAGCACCCTGCTGTCATTGGATGACTGCCACCCCTGACCCAAGCATTTGCATGTTCAAACCATTCATTTTTGGTGATAACCCAAGGATAGGAAATTTTACTGTTTCACCGGATTACGGAGACGAGGATCCGAGAAAGTTAAAGCCGAGATTCCAGAAGCGAGTAGATCGCCGACACGAACTATATAAAGAGCATGATAAACTGTTTTCGCTTATACGTAGGGGTGATAAAGGCAAGGAAATACTTAAGAATATACAAGAGTTAGAAAATAATTGTATCGGTGACATTGAGGAGATTATGAAAAGTTACGGGGAGCAGAGTTTTAGTAAAGTAGCAAATATCTTTGAACACATGTGTGATATTGAGATGAACTTTTACAAATGAGGGTTCTCAAATATGTTGTAAAGGTGCAGTCCCTTTATAACACACCTTGTTGTAAGACAAATTTGGGTATAACACTCAATGTCATGGTATGGCTCCAAAATGTTTTAACATTGAATTTTACAAAGGAATTATAGGAAAATGACCATTAAATGGTCATTTTCCTATAATTCCTTTGTAAAATTGTCAGTTTATAACAGAATTGACTTACATGACCGTCTATTCCTATGGACCCCAGACATTGGGTTATAAAGGGACTGCATTGCATGTTGTTATATGTGTAGTTAGTGTTTTAAGCCACTATGTCAATACCTTATGACCTGGGTTTCACCACAGACAATCTAAAAGGCTTGATACAGCATTTGAGTAAATAGTACTCGTAGCTTACGAGTAATCAAATCATAGGTCCAGATAAACTAAAGCTTTTTGGGTAAAATCATAATTTTTTTAACCTGTTAAGACATCAAGACTGTTATTTTGAGGACCCACAACATATGTTTTGGTTGAGAACTAAGAAAAAAAAATGATCACACACTTTTATCTGGAGGCCTGATTAAACATACATGCACAGATACTTCCCCAGCTCAGCTTTGGACTTGATAATTATTTTTACGAGATTTTGGAACTTAACTTTTATGCCTAAAGTCATGTTTTATGATTGCAAGCTTAGCTATCTAGTGGGGTTTTAGACCTAAATTTTTGCTTTCATTTACTACCCTTTTTCCTGTGTGTATGAGTAGCAAATGCTCCAGCAAGACTGCGCGAAAGTGCAGATTCTTCCGAGCCTTCACTGCTCCTAAAAGCACTAAAATCTAATGAACTTGTTCAAATGATTATTTTACAATTCATGCGTTAGATAAGAGTGCGTAGTTAAAAAATAGTTTTCTTATTTATAGATTAATGAGACGGTTCTTTTGAGCACCCTTAACAAATGTTTAAATTGATTGATAAGAAAATATTCACAATGTTACGACCAAAGTTTTGTTTATTTGAACCTATGCAATTGTGGCAAAAGAAATATGGTCATTTGGATGGATACAGTGGCTTTTATGGTAAATGGTGCAATGTTAGGGGCAGAAACTATAGTTTGAAATTGTCCCCTTATGATGAGTCTAGTCCGAAAGCTTCTCTGAAAGTGAGTGTTAGGTGATGAAAATATAAATTGTCTCCCTTTATGATGAAAGTAAGAAATGCGGCAAAGATCAGGAATCAATACAATCAAGTACCTCACCTGACCCAGGATACCACATGGGAAAGTGACAAAAACTCAATTAAACATCACAAAAGAGAGACAAGAGGTCAGCCCTTTTTCAGCAGGTGACCACAAGGCAGCATTGAACAGATGCGAAAGCGTGACAAACACAAGACATTAATTACACAAATGATCTACAAAATAAGTACCGCCTTCCAACAGTCAGTAAAAATATTTTACAGGAGGGCTTAAATCAGTTTCACAGCGCCAACCTCATTCTGAAATGATGAATTTTCTCTCACAGGAAGTGAATTTGGTTCTCTGTAAATAGTCGACTCAGAGGAGGGATTTGCTTCATAGAAACTAACTTCAAATTATTATATAAAGCTGTAAATTAACGTGTTGCATGCTGGATAATTTTGCTTGCTTTTTTGTCATCTGTGTGTTTTTACATAAATTTTTCAAAGAAAATCGTCCAGGATTTCAAACAGTTCAGATCCAGATCAGGCCTGACATTGTGTCAGGCTTGACCTGGATCCAAGCTGTTTGCAAAGGTTATCAGCAAATGACAAAAGTTGCCACCAGCAGGATTAGCTAACAAAAGATACTGGCACAGTAAAACCTGTGTAAAATGGCCACTCGCAAAACAACTGATATTGGTTTTCAAGATCAATTATCGCTTAATGCAGGTCAAAGGTACTGCAGAATGCTCCAAGGGGAGCATTCTGCAATACGTTTGACCTTCATTAAGCTACCATTTGTCATTAAGATCTTTGTCTTGTCTATTTTTGAGTGGCTGTTTTGCACATTTTATTTTGTACTTATTGCATATGTGTAAAGTTATTATCATTTAAAGAGACTAGGTCTGTAACTATGAACATTTTTCGAAAAAAAATCTTTTCATGTTAAATCATTTGTAAAAATAGAAATGTTATGTTTTCACAGTAAATACGTTCAGTACAGCTGAAAACTGCATGGAAAAGTGAATTATCTTATAAAAACAGGTGATTTTTCTCTTGTTAGGAATTATTTACGTCCCTCCAATAATTCTAGACAGTTGATTTTTAACACAAATGCTGTTGTTTTGATAGTGATAATTTGTTAAAATTTATGGAAATGGTATCTTGATATTTCCCTTTTTTGACCATATAAAAAAATAGGCTGGATTTTTTCAAAAATGGAAGGAATCCCCTATCCCTCTGCTTGGAATAGACACTGCCCTGGTGAGACTTTGTGCAGATTCTGTGGCTCATCTGAGCCTTCCTTTGCAATAAGAACCTAAATCTCACGAGCTTGTACAATCATGAAAAACACTCAGTAAGCAATGACCACTTTGTTTAGGGGGAGAAATTACCAAAAATAGTATACCAGGGATTTTCCTACCTTTCTGGAGTCGGGCCTTGGGCCTGTTGAATTGGGGGAAAAACAGCAACATTTGGACTATCAAAATTTGGAAAACTGATAAAGTCTAAATCAATGTAAAGAATAACTGGATCTCTATTTTAAATGGACTAAAACCATAACAAATCATCAGTGTTAAGCTGTAAGATGTTGCATTGGCCTTCATAATTTCTCCACTTTTGGTCGGATTTTCATAAATTTTTCATCAAAATATAGAACTAAGAAATTGGGATATCATTCACCATTTGGGAAATTTTAGCTCTATTTAAATTGGGCAAGGGGCCGATAGTATTCATCCCCAAATCAGGCTTAGGAAACATTTTATATTTTATATACCCTCTCATTAAATAGGCAAACAGTGCAGACCCAAAGCAGACACCGCAAAATGTGGCGTCTGATCAGGGTCTCCACTGTTTGCTTGTAGAATGTTTTCTTTTTGAATGTTATATCAAAATTTGAATAGGAAGGAAAATTAACACCCAACAACCCTTAAAGTGGAAATTGACTCATCAAATTGATAACAGTGGTAAATTCCATTCAGCCTAAATGGGTTACGGTCTAGGTATCATTTTTATCATCATCCTTATCATCAACCATATTTATTTCATAAATATAGTCAGACAGAATTAACCCTTTCCCATGAACGGGCCATGTCTGACATGCCTTCCTTGAGGACTCCCTCTTCATTCAGAGGGGGGTTTCTAGTCATTTATTAATTTGAGTGCCATAGCTAGTATTTTTATCCCCCGACAAAGCCGGAGGGATATAGTTTTGGCGTCGTCCGTGCATCCGTCCGTCCATTCTGTCCGTCGGTCCGTCCGTCCGGAACCATATCTCAGTACCTATTGGTCAGATTTGATTCATTCTTGGTACAAATGATAAGTACCATAGACTCTCGATATCCTATAAGTTTGGTCAAAATCGACCCCTTAACACTTGAGTTATTGCCCTTGTTTTAGTATAGGCAATTATAAGGCAAAACCTATATTAGCTTTTTTGTGTGATGATCTTCACATTTCTTCAAAGCTATTATATTTAACAACTTCTCACTGTTAGATCATGATTGCCAAGTGCCTGTAGATAAGCATGGCAGTGTCAAAGTTTTACCCCACCCCTTTTGACCCCACCTAAGAGGTCAAAGGTCAAATATTTAAATTTTGCAATAACTAAGGCAATTGTTAATATTTTTTGCTGAAACGGGATTTTAGTTTGAAGGCCTGGGTCCGAGCCTGTTGCGTGGACTTAGGGGGTGGGGCCGAGGTTAATATTAAATTTTTTCAGAATATGGTCATGTTGCATATCAAATTAAAGCTGACGACGCTGGCAGCAACATCGTAGAAAATATATTTCGCCCACAGACACACCCTCGACCCAGGGGGTGGGGTCAAAAGGTCAAACTATATCTTTTTCTGAAAGTTGTCGTGTTGCATATCAAATTAAAGCTGACGACCCTGGCAGCAACATGGTAGCAAATATTTTGCCCACAGACACACCCTCGACCCAGGGGGTGGGGTCAAAAATCAAACTATATCTTTTTCTGAAAGTAGTCATGTTGCATATCAAATTAAAGGGAATTGAGCACAGAGCACCATGAAAGCAAATATGCTGTCATTACACACACCAACGACCCCTGGGGTGGGGTCAAAAGGTCATTTTCTTTTTCTTTTCTAAAAGTGGTCATGTTGCACATCAATTTAAAGTGAAAGAAGTGTAGACCTACATGCAAGGTAACACTTTGAATTTACACACACCCTTGACCTCTGGGGTTGGGTTTAAAGGTCAGATATTGAAATTGTGCAGATGTAAGTATATTTTTTATTAAACTAAGCACTAAAGCATACTTGACAGGTGTATGTTATGATCTGAATGATACTGAAGGTGAACTAAGGGTTAGATAAATGGGATTTATGTTTTGTGATTTACATGTTTCTCTCAAATAACCCTTCGCTGGGGGATATAAATTCGTCAAATTTGTCTTGTTTGTTTGTGTTTTTGTTAATTCTAGCTAGAACCTTTCTATTAGGAAACTTTAGGGGATTCATTGAATTCTGTATTCAACATATAAAGCATGCATGCTCTTATTACCTCATACTGAGTATTTTATGGGTTGTTACCTCACATGAGCAAGAAGTGCTCAAAGTGAGCTACAGTGAAACCTGGCTTAAGCGGCCAAATCAAATTAGACAAAACAAAGGTCTTAAAGATTAGTGGTAGCTTAGTGCAGGTCGAAAGTATTGCAGAATGCTCCACTGGAGCATTCTGCAACACTTTTGACCTTCATTAAGCGATAATCGGTCTTGAATACATATTTTTGGGTCTTAATGAGTGACCGCTTATTACAGGCTTTACTGTATTGTGATCACTGAGGCACCATCTTCTGACATGTGGTGTTCTCAACATTTGAGCCAGTGCATTAGATTTCCAACAATGTGGTATGTGCGACCAGCAAAGCCTCAGATCAGCCTGCCCATACGCACAGTCTGATCAGAGCCTTTGCTAGTCACTTAGTATTCTATGATTGTTAAGCTACTGACTGAACACCATTTGGAGTTTCTAAGCCTAAAAGGAGGCTGCAGAGGCTCGTCTGAGTCTACACATTGTTTTCATTTCTATTGTTTTCAAAAATGTTAGATTGATAACCATGTGCTAGAAAATTACTGTGGACACTTGTTAACTCCAAGTCCACATGAGCATTTTACTGTTAGTTATCAGTAGTTCAACCCCTTGTGCTCAAAAGGTACTTTTATGGTTTTTTTTAGAATCAGACACATTCCATTTAGAACTCCTCAGCTTATTTCGTTTAAACCGACCTCTGGATGTACAATGAGGAGCTACTTTGATCACATGATATTAACTTCAAAGAAACATTCCAACACAATATAAAATTTATTTATAGTGAAATAAGTACTTATCATATGACGTCGCGTCTGGGAGTGAAATAACGCCATGCAATAAAATTGATAAAACACTAGTGGTTTATAGATTTTGGGGAACGTTATGACGTCCATAACAACGTTGTGTACATAATAACAAAATTATTACGTTTTTACACCAGAAATGAGACTTCAAAGTAATCTTAATGTCATATGATAAATAGAATCTAGCATTCATGCTCTTGTATTATTGAATTTATTAAACTCGTTACGAAAAAGAGATAAAATGCTCGGCATGCCTCGCATTTTATCTCTCTTCCCCAACTCATTTAATGAATTCAATAAAACATGAGCATTCATGTAAGATCCTCTATACAACATGCCATGGTTTTAGAAGGTCTTAGAAAAGAAGATGACGCTGTAGTGATTCATTATGGATAATGTCAACTTTAGTTACCTGTCGATTGGACTGACTACAGTTGCTACCAAACTGCTACTGTACTTATGCCAGTTCTGGCTAACAAAACTCCGCTTATCATACATAAAAACTACACCTTTATATGGACCACGACGCAAGAAAACCTGTCTTTGGGGTTTCCGACAAAGCGAGACTCTAACCAGTCTCCGCAGCTACAGAGACTAGCTAGAGTATTGAAATTTCGCTAGTAGCAAGTTTAGATATGATACTTTCTATAAAGCGAATAACAAAGATGCTGATCAGTCTGCGTGGATGGGCAGGCTGGTCTGCGCTTTTGTTGTTCGCAAACACCCAAAGACAGGTTTTCTCGCATCAAGGCCCATATACATTTAATGCCTGATATTCTGCATTGGGCTGGGGAGTTCTGAATGAAACACATTCCTGTTTACTGGCTTGTTAAAAATACATTTTAAACTGCTTTTATTGTGTGTGACATATTGTTTTAAAAAGTGTCTTTAATAGCGGGATTGGACAAGTTGGTTCCTTAAAAAGTGTCTAGCCTGAAGTGGCAGAAACTAAATATTGGGGTATAGTTATAAAATCTTAGAGATTTCTGTTAATTCTTAAAGGCTGGTACGATTGTGGATTAAGTCATTTTTATGGCAGCCTTTAATTCAACTATAATATCCATTTTGTTAAACCGGTGTAAATTTTTGGAATTGTTTTGGAAGGGAAAATTAAATGGATCAGCCCCTAATATAATTGTACTTTTCACATATGCCATAGAGGCCTACGTGTGTGAGCAGCATAGGGATTCGAGCCTTAGCTGCCAGCCATAGCAATAAGTACCAAAATCTTGTGTGCTGACACATTAGGAAGGAAATATTTTCATTGTTGTTATTGGTTTTAGTTTTAATAATGGATGCATAATAATGTGTGGCCAAGCCAGGTGTAGATATTTTTAACTTATTTATTCTATTTTGATGATATTTTGTGGCAAGAATAATGTGTGCTTTCAAAGGCACAAAGCCTATCTCAAATGACAATTTAACCCTTAAAGCGCCAATCACAACTGCAACAAACGACAAATTATGCAACATCTTTCCTAAATTTCGAGTAAATAATGTATGATATTTCATGAGAATCGTCTGCCAGCATACGATTCTCATGAAATAACATGCCTTATTTGTTATTTTTGAAACAGCAGCAAAATTTCAAATTGTCGTCTGCTGCAAATTATAGGTGGCGCTTTATGGGCTAGCTCTTTGCCTCTTGGGTAATTTGTCATGCTTTTTCTAAAAAAAAAATTGAGGAATACCATCAGAAGGTCAAACAGTTCAGCAGACGACACTAAGAGGTAAAGAGTTTATCTGACCATATTTTCCTTAACTTTGGGTAAAGTTTGACTGTCTGAGGAGGTGTATAAGGATTGACTTTGAGGTTAGTAAGGCCGTGTAAATCCTGATTAGACTGAAGGCAAACTGCACTTTTGCTGCATGAGATGGCCTGCCTATCCGAATATTTAGGGTAAATAGTTAACAATTAGCCTCCTGGGTAATTTTTCTTGCTTTTTGTGTCTGCTAAATTTTTTCAAAATCAAATTTCTGGAAAAATTCTTTCAGGAATAACATCAGTGTGTCAAACAGTTTGGATCCAGATCAGGCCAACATTTTTGTTGAGCCTGATCTAGGTCCAAACTGTTTTCAAAGGGTATCAACAGATGACACTAGTAGACAAATTTGAACAAGTTAATCTGGCACACCTTGCCCTTGATTGGTTTTATTATATAATAATGGACAATCCAATATAATAAAAACAATCATGATGGAATGTTCCATTCAGCCTGAATGGGTTAAAATCAAATGATATTTGTAATCTGATGTTGTTTTTTTAGCTTCACATTACCATTTAAAGCTGCATACTCTGTAACTATGAACATTTTTCGAAAAAAATATTTTCTTTTTAAATCATTGGCAAAAGTAGAATAAAGTTATGTTGTCACAATAAATCTTATTTCTACAGTTGAAAACTGCATGAAAAAGTGAATTATCTTTTAAAAACAGGTGTATATTCTCTTGTTTGTAATTATTTGCGTCCCTCCAATAATTCTAGACAGTTAATTTCTAATATAAATGCTGTTGTTTTGGCACTAATAATGTGACAATTATTACGAAAAAGGTAAAATGTATACCTGAATTTTATTATTTTTACTGTGTTCTTGAAAAATAGAAACATTATTTTTAAAATGAAAATATCAAAAGTTACAGATTATGCAGCTTTAAGTATCACAGTAAAAGGAAACATTCCTTTTCAAGAAAAAAATAAGTTCAAATTTTGTCTTTTGTTTTGTTTTTTATTCAAATTTGGATGTAGGCATAACATACTAGAAATACAGCATCACATATGGGTAAATATCTACTAATTAGATATGTAGGGAAGTGTCACATTTTCATGGGTGCAAAGTTCAAAATTTCCAAAATCCTGAACTTTAGAAATTCAAATTTTTAAACTTGCATGATGCCTACAAAAATGAATAATTTCATGTTTAAATGGTTAATTTTGGATGACAATATGAAAATTAATCAGAGAAGCTATTATAATCTCCCTAATTCAGCATTTTGAGGCTGGAAAGTCAGCCTCAAAATCATGAATACAGGATTAATCCTGAAAACTTTCACCCATTTTTCAGGTTCTCTCTGTTTCTGAAGGACCTATATTCCAGATTATTTTTTTGGGAAAATGCGGACGGTTTTTGGCCACTGACTAAAACAACACAATCCATGTATGGTGATTCAACAATTCAGCGCAGGAAATGCCATCAATTGAGCACAGGATTTCTATAGAGCCCAAAACCCTACTCATCGATTGAATGCAAATATTTTGGGCAGTAACCCGTGGAGATATCTGTTGTCACATCAGATGAATTTTTGTTGGATTGGCTATGAAATATGCACAGAATTCACAAAATCTATGTGAAATATATGGCATTGGATATCCAAATTTATTTTAGAACAGGCTTCTGTTATAACTATCCATATTTTGCAGGATGTATCTTGTGTCTTGTTTAGTAACAAACAGACTGTACACTAATGGCATATAATGTTCATTCAACGTACCATGTATTGTATAGATCTGCATGAAAAATGTTGGGCAATACTTAAAAGTTCCATCTATATGCAGTGCGTACCAAAAAATTAATTTTCTTATTTCTCAACCAAAACATATGTTGTGGGTACTCAAAAGAACCGTCTCAATGAGACGGTTCTTTTGAGCACCCAAAACATATGTTCAGACTGATGGATTAGAAAATATTTATAATTTTACGCTCAAATTTTTTTTTTATCTTAACCTATGTATAAGTACTCCAACCAATGTCGGACTACACAAAGTCTATTGCCCACCCAGGCTTGCATTTTTTACAGTACAGGTAAGCCCAAATAAAGCCCATAACAAGAGAATTATATAGGTGAGTGAACACCGAATCTGCGCTCAATCCATGAGTAGGTTTTGTGCTGAATCAATGACAGGAATTTTTTTGTTTGCGCTGAATTGATGATAAGCCCAGTGTATACTAATGAACATGTAGATTTTGCCCAGAGGTTATGAAAATATTTTCATGCTCAAATCAACTGAGCATGAAATTTCAACTGCTCATAAAAACTGAAATACTGAAAAATAAAGACTGTTCTTGCTTTGCAGCTCTCCTATGTTGTATTTATCTTGCTAATAAATGTTAAAATGCCAACAATTAATTGTTGGCATTTTAACATTTATGAGCATAAAATTTCATGCTCAGTTGAGTTGAGCATGAAACAAGTTCAAACCTCGGGGCAAGGGTTATTGTTGTATGTATGTTGAGCGACTGTTTAGTTATGCAACTTGAATCAGGGCTTGGTGTGTAATAACTTACGTAAGTAAATTTGTTTCACGTAGTTCTTCGGTGTTATATACTAAACATAATACAAAGCTTTGTGCTACAGCACTATTTGTTATGTTTTCATTTATTTCACCTTTCCAAAAACCACACCTACTTTTTTTAATGGACCGCTGAGGCGCAGTCAGTAACGTGTCTGGCTACAGATGTGCGTCTGACTGCAGATCCAGGGGTAGCGAGTTTGATTCCAGTCCGGTCTTATACTTTCGTGGAGATTCATCATGAAATTATTTCTACAGTCATTCTCCTCCCTTCCGCTAAATCATTCAAGAAGGGTTGTTGTCAGTTACAAACGAAAGTATGTGCACAAAGTACTGGTTAACACTTGTTAAAGCTTGCCCAGGAAAAAGTGTGATTAGGCAAACTGACCGTCCCGCCATGACCATAGCTGTTGACTTGGGACGTTAAAACAAACAAAACCACACCTACTTTAAATGTCCTCTGCTGATAACCTTTGAAAACAGTTCGGACCCATATCTGGATCCAAACTGTTTGGCACTCTGATGGTATTCCTGAAAGAGTTTTTGAAAAAAGATGATTTTGAAAAAAAACAGCAGACGACAAAACACCAAAAATTACCCAGCATGCAAAGAGTTAAATCCTCTAACTGAAAGGTAAACATTGGATTAATTGTGGGAGGATGAACATGTGCGATTTTGTTTGTGAGACTATGTCACATGCTTGGTCATCGTTGCATTGGTCAGTTTTACACTATCAGGTGACTTTTGAGTGACATTCTGGGCGTGGCTCAGAAACGTCTATTCCTTAGAATGCCTGATGATGCAGAGATGCTTGTTTGATTTCTAATGTTTTAATCATATAACCCTTAATGCACCAATCGCAACAAAAGTTATCTGCTTTTCTCGTCTGCTGAAATGTTTAAGTAGCCTCTATGGCACACAGTGTGGACCCAGATCAGACTGCTCCCATTGAAGCAGTCTGTTCTGGGTCCACGCTGTTTGCTTCTATACTTAATTCGTCAGTAATGTCAGGCAATTTTTTGCAGCAGACGACATTTTCAGATGCATTTTTTCTTTGCACTTTAAGGGTTAATTTATTTGGCAAAAAAAGGCATAGATTAGTATGCACATTCACATACTAAAACTGGGGAGACTGGTCTGAGGCTAGGCCGCTCGCTGCTGCAATAAGTAATAACATTTTGTACAGGACAAAATAAAGCTTAGGGTTATAATTGGCTGTTTAACTTATAGTTTGGAACCAGATCAGGCCCGACGGAGCATCAGGCCTGATCTGGATCCAAACTGTTTGACACTCTGATGGAATTCATGAAATAATTTTTCGAAAAAGTTGATTTTTGAAAAAAATCAGATGACATGAAAAATTACCCAGGAGGAAAAATAGTTGGGAAAAATTAAATGAGATTCTATTCATAAACAAAAATTTATATGAGCCAGCACATGAAATTTTGGTATTGCATATCGAAGATTACCATGTAAAACCTTTACCCTTTTCCCACCAGTCACGACTTTTGCTGCCTGCTCTTTTTGTCTGCCTATGTTGCAAACAATATGAATCCTAGATCAGACTGCACCCAATGGAGCAGTCTGATCAGGGAACATATTGTTTGCTTCCATGAAAAAATCTAGACTGAAGTGCACTTGAATATAATTATGCAGCAGATGTAAAAAGCAGACATTTTCCAGACAAACAAAACAGTGGAAGGGTTAAGTATACTGCACAAAACTCTGTACCATCTTTTGAACATTGTGTAGATCCAGATCAGCTTGTTTGTGATGATGCCAGCTGATAAGAATACACACATTGTTCATTCATCTGATGAATGCATATAAAAATGAAATTACGTTACTGGATCAGTTAAGAGTGTATAAATGAAAATTATTTTTCTTATTTCTCAGCCGAAAGATATGTTGTGGGTGCTCAAAAGAACCGTCTCAATGAGCACCCAAAACACATGTTTAAACTGATAGATAAAGAGAAACTAACAAATTTACGTTGTAAAATTTTGCTTTACTTCACCTATGTGGATCGAATAATATAGCGTAAACAAGTCATAAATTACTCAGTGTGCACTTGTATAAAACTGTGCACTAATTCTGTCAATATGGAAGAACAAACTGGATTGGTTATCAGAGATTCATATAGTATAAACATAGCAATAATAAAGTACGGTAAATGTTGAAAAATTTGGAACACTTATCTCTTTCTGTTCTCAAATAAAATGTTGGTTTTCAGGGCTGGAATTCACAAATTTCTTGTCAGAGTAGCAAATAGGGATGACCCTGATCATATATGGGGGATGCAGCCATTTTGGTCAAGTGACCTAAACAAACTAATAAATAATCCATCAATCAGCCCAGTGATTGTTTAGATAGGTGTGTGGCAGTCCAAATGAGTGGCCTTGCAGGGGTGTAAAATTATTTTTTACTTACTCGCCCTGCAGGACTAGTGGGTGGAAAAAGCTACTCGCTCTCATGGCATTATCACTCGCCCTAAATACATGTACGGTACTTGAATCATATGACATATTGATAAACAGTTTAAATAGTGTGATTTTTTATCATAGTCTTTCTGCTTAGGCTTCATTTTTTCTGTCTCTCATTATCTCCTCCCCCTATTTTCTTCCCTTGAAACGATATAATGTCTCGCTGGGCAGCAAATGTGGTACTATTCAACTGGTGTTGATGTAAACAAAAATGCGATGTTCAATGTCTGAATTCGCCCGCAGTTTTTGAGGACCTCAGTGGTCAAACTCCCTATATAGAGGAGGCTCTGCAAAAAAATCTACTGAAAGGCGGTTGCTGGGGAGTTAACTGAAACCAGTCTGAAAAGGCGCATGCGTAGTTGTAACAGTCAGATATAAACATCCGGTTTACGATGAAAAATATCGACAATCTGTAGTGTTACTTTCGTTTAGTCTTCCCTAAAGGATAAAATGCATTTTACATGTCAGAAAATGCACTCAACCGTAAGAGCGAGCTTGGCAGGTATTCTGCTCGCCCAAACCAGAAGTTAACTCGCCAATGCCAGCGGGGGAGTGGAATTTTACACCCCTGCCTTGGATAAAAGGTCACAGGTCAGCTTGACATTTGGTAGTTAATATAAAACCATTCTCATTAGGTTTAACATTTCTCACAAGTATTATGATTTCAGCTTAAACAGTTATAGAAAAATGAACATTTTAAGATTTTCCCCATATAAATGCATTAGGAATCAAATTTGACCTTGCCATAAAGTAGGTTAAGGTCAACCTAGATTCATCATTTGTGCAAACCTGGTAGGGCCCACAAACCCAATGCTACATACCAAGTCCCAAAGCGAATGGCTTTTTTGTTCCAGAGAAGAAGATATTTAAAGAGTTTTTACCATATATGGGCTTGGTGGCCATCTTAGTCATGTGACCATAACAATTTGTACAAGTTTGGCTAACTAATCATTAGGAGTTGTCATATGAAATTTGACTTCAATTGGCCAAGTGGTTTCTGAGAAAACTTTGCTTTAATATGTTGATAGGACTCCAATATGAGCGACCTTGGCTGAAAGGTCAAAGGTCAACCTTGACCTTTGAAACTTATTTATAGACACTAGATTGAACATATGAAGTGAGAATAACGACTTTGGCTTCCACAGTATTCAAAAAATCATCTTTTCAAAAAATTTCCTATTTGGATGCATTAGGAAGCAAATTTGACCTTGACGTTAAGTAGGTCAAGGTCATCTTGGGATCATCATTTGAACGAACTTAGTAGGCCCCACATCCCCAATGCTACATATCAAGTCTCGAGGTCACTGCCCTTCTGGTTCTGGAGAAGAAGATTGTTAAAGAGTGAATACCATATATGGGCATGGCGGTCATCTTGGTCATGTGACCTAAATATTTTGTATACATTGGCTAATTTATCATAAGGAGTCTTCACATGAAATTTAAGTTCAATTGGGCCAGTGGTTTGTGAGAAAACTATGTTTTAATACATTGATGAGACTCCAATATGAGCGACCTAAGCTGAAAGGTCAAAGGTCAACCTTGACCTTTAGAACTTATTTATAGCCATTGTCTCATTAGGTTAAACAAATTAAGTGAGAATAATGACTAAGGCTTCCACAGTTTTCAAAAAAATCAACTTTTCAAAAAAAGTCCATTTAAATGCATTAGGAAGCAAAATTTGACCTTGACATTAAGTTGGTCAAGGTGAACCTAGGATCATTATTTGAACAAACTTGGTAGGCCTCCCATCCCCAATGCTACATACCAAGTCCAAAGGCTTTCTGGTTCTGGAGAAGAAGATTTTTAAAGGCGGCCATCTTGGTCATATGACCAGGACCATTTGAACAAACTTTTGTTCCAGCGTCCTAAGGAGTCTCCATATGAAATTTGAGTTTAATTGGCCCAGTGGATTCAGAGGAGATGTTTGAAAATGTTGACTGACGGACGTCGGAGTGACTGGTATACTATTAGCTCACCCATGAGCCTTCGGCTCAGGTGAGCTAAAACCACAATGCCATGATTTTTCCATGACTTTCCATGATTAACAATGTAATTTCCATGACTACTTAATGCACAGACTCCAACCTCCCCCCTTTTAGCAACAACTTCACCACGCTGAGCATAAATACGGAATGCAGCATTAACAACATGTTTGTAGATCATGCATGCATTTTGAAATAATTAAAACTTGAAACCACCAGCAGCCAGAAAACTAGCTGTCGGACAGCTAGTTTTCTGGCTACTGGTGGTTTTGTCATAATATTTCACAAAATTCCAAGATTTTTCCAGGATTATTCTGTTTTTTTCAAATTCCATGAATTTTCCATGCATGGAACTTTTTTTAGTGATTTTTCAGGTTTTCCAGAGCTTATGGGAACCCTGAATATGGTAGCTTAGTAAGCAATGGCTTTCCCAATTTTTAGCTCACCTGAGCCGAAGGCTCCGAGGTGAGCTATTAGTATACCAGTGACTCCGGCGTCCGTCGTCCGTCGTCCGTCCGTCCGTCCGTCGTCCGTCCGTCCGTCCGTCAACATTTTCAAACATCTTCTCCTCTGAAACCACTGGGCCAATTGAACTCAAATTTCATATGGAGACTCCTTAGGATGGGGGAACGAAAGTTTGTTCAAATATTCCTGGTCACATGACCAAGATGGCCGCCATGCCCATATATGGTAAAAACCCTTTAAAAATCTTCTTCTCCAGAACCAGAAGGCCGATGACCTTGGGACTTGGTATGTAGCATCAGGGATGTGGGGCCTACCAAGTTTGTTCAAACAATGATCCTAGGTTGACCTTGACCTACTTAACGTCAAGGTCAAATTTGCTTCCTAATAGATTTAAATGGGAATTTTTTTGAAAAGTTGATTTTTTGAATACTGTTAAAGCCAAAGTGATTATTCTTACTTGATATGTTGAAACTAATGAGACAATGGCTATAAATAAGTTTCAAAGGTCAAGGTTGACCTTTGCCCTTTCAGCCAAGGTCGCTCATATTGTGGTCCCATCAATATATTAAAACATAGTTTCCTCACAAACCATTGGCCCAATTGAGCTCAAATTTCATATGAAGACTCCTTATGATAAGTCAGCCAAAATTTTTACAAAATATTTTGGTCACATGACAAAGATGGCCACCATGCCCATATATGGTAAAAACCTTTTAAAAGTCTTCTTCTCCAGAACCAGAAGGCCAGTGACCTTGAGACTTGGTATGTAGTATTGGGGATGTGGGGCCTACCAAGTTTGTTCAAATGATGATCCTAGGATGACCTTGACCTATTTAACGTCAAGGTCAAGTTTGCTTCCTAATGCATTTGAATGGAAAATTGAATTGAAAAGTTGATTTTTTGAATACTGTGGAAGCCAAAGTCATTATTCTCACTTGATATGTTCAATCTAGTGGCTATAAATAAGTTTCAAAGGTCAAGGTTGATCTTTGACCTTTCAGCAAAGGTGGCTTATATTGGAGTCCCATCAACATATTAAAACATAGTTTTTCAGACAATTCTTGGCCAATTGAAACCAAATTTCATATGACAACTCCTTATGATTGGTTAGCCAAAACTTATACAAATTGTTATGGTCACATGACTAACATGGCCACAATGTCCATATATGGTAAAAACTCTTTAAATCTCTTCTTCTCTGGAACCAAAAGGCCATTGGCTTTGGGACTTGGTATGTAGGATTTGGGGATGTGAGCCCTACCAGGTTAGCACAAATGATGAATCTAGGTTGACCTTGACTTACTTGATGGCAAGGTCAAATTTGTGCATTTATATGGAGAAAATCTTAAAATGTTCATTTTCTATAACTGAGCCGAATTCATTAAAGTTAAACCTATTGAGACAATGGTTAATTTTAGTACCAAATGTCAAGCTGACCTGTGACCTTTTGTCCAAGGCTACTCATTTGGACTGCCACATACCTATCTAAACATCTTTTTCTCAGAAATCACTGGGCTGTTTGATGGATTATTCATTAGATTGTTTAGGTCACTTGACCAAAATGTATATGGTAAAAACAAAATTTATTCCATTATAAGCTGTAGTTAACCTTGACCTATTTTAACATTATTAAGAAGATCAGGTGAGCGCCTCAGGACCTTCAGGTCCTCTAGTAGCAGTTCTGTTTATTGCTCCAGATCAGAAGATCCCTTGCTGATAGAAATATCTGCTCCTTATTTCTGGGATCCCGGATATGTACATGTATTCAAGATAGATGGCAAGCAATAGCACTAAGAACGCGAAAGTAACAAAAGGTTTATTAATTTTCTTCACTTGCTTAACTTCGCTAGTAACAACAGTTTTCTTTTTATGTTCAGTCTTCTTAGATTTTTTACTGGAGATTTTATTGAGGAACTTTTTAGAATTTTTCACAATCCTTTTTCCCAGCTCATTGATTTCTTCTGTTTTATCATAGCCAAGGTGTTTAGCTATCAATTCCAGTGTTGCGAAAATACACAGCGGTTCACTTCTTGAAGAACTTTTTTGCGGAATTTTTTTCATAGACATGTCTGATATGGATGGACGGTATCCCGAGATGGCTAACGAACTTGACGGGGGTGGTCTTGGAGCATTCGATGATAAGAGAATTCGTTTCCTTGGAATAATATCCTGTGCCAAAGCTTTTGTTAATACACTAGTTAGCACACATTTACTCTTTGATATTGAGCCTGAAAATTAAAATTTAAAAATATATTTTGATACATTCAATTTGCAGAAGAAATAGCTTTGAATTTTCTTGTGTCTTTAACAATAAACCCAAACAGACTTCATTAAGTCTCATGTACAGACTCAATACAACTGAGTCTGCTGTTTTCTGACATTGTAGGATCTCTCTATTTCTGAAGGATCCGTATTTCCAGATTATTTTGAAATTTCATGTGAATTGTCTGCTGGCAGAATTGTTAGACTTTTTGTTCTTAGAAAATGAAAAAAAAACATGTCACAAGATTAGTTGCCTGCTGGTTTAAACATTTTATTTCAACTTGGTAAGATACACATACAAATATATACAAGTTACAGAATGTAAAGGGATTAGAACAAAAGCTAGAGGCTTATGGTATTCTTGTCCTTGTCTGTTACAGCTAAAACCCAATATATGGGAAGTCACAGGTAGGTCAATACCTGATACAAAGAAAATTATTACCATTATAATTGAGCCGCGACATGTGAGGCCTAAATTCTTTTATTTGTTGATTTACAAACCCTCCTACTGTAATTTTCAGGAAAGTAGAAAAAAAAATATTTCAAAAATTATTTTTTTATTTTATCAGCCAACTCTAAATATTATTTGTTTAGAGGTTGGTTTACCTCACTAAATTTACTGTTTTTTCTGGAGAAAAAAAAGCTCTTAAAAAAAAAAAAGCTCTGAAAATGACCAGTTAACTTTTTTTTATTTTTTATTTTCGTCCCCCCAACCCTTAATCTGAATTTTTTTTCCCGTAAATCAACTAATAAAAAAATTCTGGCCTGATTTCCAACAATGTGGCATATTGGTATGAATAGACTCAGACAAGCCTGTGCAGCCTCCTTTTAAGCTTAGAAACTCCAAATGATGTTCAGTCAGTAGCTCAACACTCATAGAATATTCAAGCGACTTGCAAAGGCTCTGATCAGACTGCGCGTATGTGAAGGCTGATCTGAGGCTTTGCTGGTCGCACATACCACATTGTTGAAAATCTCATGTTGCGGCTCATATTATCATTGCAATTGTTACAGAACAGCTCTTTACTCTTTTCTGGCTAGCTATGATTTTTGTCACCAGGTAATAACCTAAAAAATGCAAGCAGTTTGGATTTAGATCAGGCCGTCATTTTGTCAGGCTTGATCTGCGGAATTCAAACTGTTTGACACTCTTCTTTAGTTAAAACTTAATTTTTGTACAAAACATAAATACTAAGGCCAGAATTTTGTTATTAGTTGATTTAGGAACCCTCCGACTGTAAATTTCCGGAAAGTAGAAAAAAGTTTATTTCTAAAATTATTCTTTTATTTTATCGGCTGACTCAAATTATTATTTGTTTCGTTGAAAAAAATAATATATTTTTGAGGTTCTGTCTGTTAAAAATGATTGTCCTATCCAGATTTTTAGGAAACTGATGAAATATTTAAAGATTTAATACAGACTGTAGGTTTACCTTACTAGTTTTACTGGGTTTTTTTCTGGAGATATTAAAAAAAAAAAAAAAGGCTGCAAAAAAAAAAGCTCTGAAAATGACCAGTTAACTGGTCATTTTCAGAGCTTTTTTTTTATTTTTCATTTTCGTCCCCCCAACCCTTAATCTGAATTTTTTTCCCCGTAAATCAACTAATAAAAAAATTCTGGCCTGATTTCCAACAATGTGGCATATTGGCATGAATAGACTCAGACAAGCCTGTGCAGCCTCCTTTTAAGCTTAGAAACTCCAAATGATGTTCAGTCAGTAGCTCAACACTCATAGAATATTCAAGCGACTTGCAAAGGCTCTGATCAGACTGCGCGTATGCGCAGGCTGATCTGCGGCTTTGCTGCTTGCACATACCACATTGTTGGAAATCTCATGTTGCGGCTCATATTACCATTGCGATTGTTACAGAACAGCTCTTTACTCTTTTCTGGCTAGCTATGACTTTTGTCATCGGCTAATAACTTAAAAAAAAGCAAGCAGTTTGGATTAAGATCAGGCCGTCATTTTGTATGGCTTGATCTGTTGAATTCAAACTGTTTGACACTCTTTTTTAGTTTAAACTATATTTCATTTTGTACAATACATAAATACTTACAAAGCAACACAGTAGTAATAGTTTGTTTGATTTGATTTTTTACGTCCAATCAACAATCTTTCAGTTAAACAGAGACGGGTCTTCCTGGGTTGAACCAGTACTAAGCTAGGATTCATGTTCTTGCTCAAGGACCACAATGCAGTGACGCCGTTGAGTCTCGAACCAGCGGCCCCTCGGTCTCGAGTCAAGCACTCTACCACTGAGCCACTGGGCTTTCACAGTAGTAAAAGAATATAAGCATTATACAAACGGGATTCAGAAGGAATTGTTTTATTAAAAAGTTAATTTTGTGAAAAATAGCAGATGACAACAAAACTGCAAATATCCAGCATGCAATGAGTTAACCCTTAAAGCGCCAATCACGAATGCAGCAGACGACAAATTTTGCGACATCTTTCCTAGTTTTTGACAAAAATAAGGTATGATATTTCATAAGAATTGTCTGCCAGCAGATGATTCTCATGAAATAGCATACTTTATTTGTTATTTTTAAAAAAGGGGCAAAATTTGTAATTGTCGTCTGCTGCAAATTATAGGTGGCGCTTTAAGGGCTAAAGAGGTCGGTCTGGATGGGGGTCTGTTATTCACTATTCATTAAAAATTTAGCCCATTATTCATCTCATTAAAATTTTGGGTTATTCATTAAAATAAGACCAATTATTCATTATAAGTAAGAAAGGTGGCAAAGAAATCTGATCATTTACTATTCATTAATTTTTTCTTCAATTCATTAAAAAAAATGGATTATTCATTCTTTTTTAGGCGCTCATTATTCACTATTCATTAATTTTTCGGGTCATTATTCACTATTCATTGTAAAATAAGGCCATTATTCACTAATCATTATACCCCATCCAGACCCTTATGCATGTTATACTTACCATATACAACAATGTAGAATCCCATGGAGATGTACTTTTCCAGTTCTTCATAAGTTCCAGAGAAATTTACTATGGCACATTTTGGAAGCTGTTTTTCGTATTTCGTTAGAATGGCGACAAATTTCTCATGAGCCTTGTGTTCTACCAAGTACAGGGATTTCTTTTTATCACAGGCAAGCTTGAGCTGAAAATAGACATTGAATATTTTCCTGCCATTCACCACTTTTGTCGTCTGCTTCAGGGTTCATACAGGGAAGTTTGAGTAAAATTCAAGGACTTTTCAAGGACTTCTCAAGACTATTTTACAGTTTTCAAGTGGTGCCTAGATATACCAGAAAGATTCGAATTACCGTAAAGACCGTCGAAATACCGGAAAGACCAAAGAATAATAGGGAAACATTGATTGGTGCTTTGGCGTAAACTTTTATTGATTAATGAATATAATAAAATGTATATGTTGTTTATAATTTGTTATATATACATTTTTAATTGTGCATTTCGATATAATGAAAATTACAGAAAGTGGACATTACAGAATAAAAATCTATAAAGTTTACTCAAAATTACAATTTAACATATTTTAGTATACACTTGGAGTCATACAATAAGTTTGAAAAAATGTAGTGTCAACTATTCACATGCTGGTATGTTCACCTAGGCATATACTTAGTGGATATATTTTAATTCCCTATTATTCTTTGGTCTTTCCGGTATTTCGGCGGTCTTTCCGGAAATTCGAGTCTTTCCGGTAGATCTAGGCACCCGTTTTCAAGGACTAAAAGTTTAGGAAAAATGCTGATCGAAGTGTTAAAATTCTTCTTCAAAAATGCTAGACTGAGATAATGGAGAAACTAGTACTAGAAAATGAGTGTGAAATTGTTGTGCCTTTATTTGGTGCAGCATTTGCTGCACCAAATAAAGACACAACAATTTTATACTGATTTAGATCTCTATCAACAGTGTTAAGTTTTACAGAAAATAGAAGAATTCCAGGACTTTTCAAGGCCTTTGAGTGATTTTCAGTACTTTTCAAGGCAGATTTAATTTTCAGGAACTTTTCAAGAAAGCCCTCTAAATTCAAGTACTTTTCAAGCCTGTGCGAACCCTGTGTCTGCTTGCTTATCTGCTTATGTACATAGATAGCCTAGTAATCAAGTAAGTAAAGACTTCATTGAACGAGGGTGACAACATTTAGCAAACAATGGTACTAATCTTCCGTGAGGCCCTCATATATGATACAAATATATGTTACAATAATATACAATTATATATTGTATACATTGTATATTATACAATTATTGACTTATGTTGACCGACGCGGAGTGAAGGTCAATATGATTAAGTTTACTGTTCAAAAACACTCCATGTCTACCTAAACATAAGTCAACAATTGTTTTATTATAAAATAAATGTATGTTATGCATACCCTGTCATTTTATACCATTAAAACCATTGAGGTTACGGATGGATCATGCGAAATTACTAGACGTTCTGACATCACTTCCCGTAAGCCATGCAATATTATCTCGTGCCGTGTGCTTTGAAACGTCACATCCGGCCAACCATGCAATATGTAGTTATATTGACTCAAGTGGATATGCCTCTGGGCCAATCAGAATATGTTTATTTATAGATTATATAATAATACAATCTATTGTATATTACAATTTTGCACAGACATTGTCCACACTTTGGCATAAAATAGTGCACATGTCTAAAATTGTAATGGCTTGATTTTTGTTTGGTTTGATTCTTTACATCCCAGACAATAATTATTTGAGTCATGTCCAGACGGGTCTTTTTGGGTTGAACCAGTACTAAGCAGTGGCTTAAATATCTTGGTATCTGCAAAATGTATCAGTGGAACGCAAAGATAAATATTGTAAAACATACATTTTATGTAAGTTTTCTGGCATGTTGGATTCAGGTGAGCCAATGTTGCCCTTTGGGCTACTTGTTGACTTAAGAAATGTTCATGGAATCATGAATACTTCGGGTCTCGTGCAAAGTAAGTGAAGCCTGAAGGGCTTCACTTTAACTTTTCAAGAGACCCGAAGTAATCATGATTCCATGAACATTCCAAAAATTGAATATATTACTATATTTACATTTTATATTTGAAAAACTTAAATGATTAGGATTTAAGTAAGGTTTATAGATACATAAGATGATGCAGGCAGAGCTTTGCATATGATCTTTGGAATGAAGTCTATCTGACTTCTCAGCAAGTAAATACACATTATTTCCTGACCCTTATCATTTTCCAGAACTAGGTGACCTCCAGGTAATACAAGAAATATCTTTAAAAAAGATATTCGGCGGCTCTCAAATACTGACGATAAACGCAACCAAATTCGCTGGTTTAGACGAGGGCGCAACACCCTTGGGCCCTTATAGTGCAACGAGAGGATTTACATGGTAGTAGCACGACTGATATGCCGATAGTCGGTCGGTTGAAAATGTCCGATAAACAAACAATTTTAACACAATTTACTCGAAAAAAACGTTGATTTTTTCTTTGATATTTTCCGACTTGAAAAGGGGATTTTTCATCCGAACATAGGAGAAAAGAAACGTTTAGGCATTGGGAATATAACCGTATAACGGCCAAAAAAGACTATTGTCGAAATATATGAAACAGACTATAATCATGTCCAGATATGGGAATTGGAAAAGTTACAAATATTTTATTTAAATAACGTAATATTACTGTAAAGTCCTTTCGCATTTAGTGGGTTATTTTATAATGCACTTCTTTACTGTGTGCAAGGCATGTAAACAATGATAGTGACAGCAATTTACAAATACTGTACATCGGGGGTTGACCTATATTCGAGACGAGGTCGTTAATACATTTGCATTTTTAGACCAAGTGCACAGACTGGTTCTCTGCCATTTACATGTATGTTTTCAAGTTTAGTTTCATGTTTAATAAGATTGTAAGGACATTCTGAGTATCAACCAATGAGAGCATCTTTTTCCAGTCGGTGTGATGAATATTACAATTTAAAAATGCTTCTGATTGGTGAATAATTTAGAGCTAAAGCGATATTAGAACGGCGGCCTATTGGCCGCCGTAATAATAGCAGCTGTGTTGTATAATAATCAATTGTGTATTCAATATGTGGGTCAGGTTAATTGGTCAGTTTCTTCTGTATATGCATAGTGAAAGGATCTAAGATATTGTGCTGACATTTTTAAACTACCTCCACAACCCCAAGTCCACCACCCTTCAAAGTTTGGATCTTTAAGGGACCAGTGCAGCCTACTTGAGCTACCTTTTTATGTATTTTTATTTTCTTTCCCTGGTAGTTACGCTGAAAAGCAATCCTTGCAATCATGATTTAAGCTTGAGAATATTTGCCAAAGCTGTCAGCTAAAAGCCTTTATTCTTAAGTTTAAACATCACTGAACCAACACCATAATTCATAGGTGCTTGGCTGCTGGGTACTGTTCTAGAATGCTGCATGTTTCTCTGAACTAACACCTCAGCCTAAGCATTGCTCAGCTCTGCTGGATACTGTTCTAGACTTGCAATAGGATCTGTTCATAACGCTCGCCAATGGCTTTTGTTTTGAAACGTTGCATGCTCTCTGAACTAACACCTCAGACTAGCATTACTGAGTTCTGCTGGATACTGTTCTAGACTTGCAATGTGCCTTTCTCAACAGTTGCTAAAGCTCTGCTGCAGGCTTTTGTTTTGAAGCATTGCATGCTCTCTGAACTAACACCTCAGACTTGGACGGGGATAGGCTCATGTTCCTGAAATCTCTCTTGAGATTCAGCAACACTTGCTCGAGCCCCCCAAATTTCATTGCTGCTGATAATTACCTGCCTGTGCCTACAGGTAGAATTATCATTCTTTTGCAATTTCGGCTGAGCTGGTCCCTATGGTGCCAATATTGTGTTAATAAATTTTGAAATATAATTTTCGTTGTTTTCTATAAAATCAGTCAAATATCAATTTTCAATTTTCACCTAACTTGGCTGGTTTTCCAGATATTTTGAATTAAATCAGACATGAAGTACGGTTTGGAATAGCCAAAATGCCAAATTACCGCGCTTAACCTCATGGCGATACATGTTCAATGTCACTCAAACGTCAGTAAACAAGCAACGTTATTGGATGGACTTGTTGTTAGTCGGCTCAAATGGCGCGTATGTGGGTGTGGCTGAAATCGATTTGTTCATGAAGGTATGAACCACATCTCAAATGCAAAGGTTCATTTAAAGATTCGCAGTGGAAATGTAAATATAGATACAATGAACTAAAACTTTTCTGTGTCATTACCTGTTCTTCAAAAGCATGAATCTGTTGCTCCTGTGGGACATTTTCTAGACCAAAATCCAGTCCTATAGGACCCATACAGCGACCTGTGGTACATTCTTTTTCTAGATCATTCTGGTCTGTGGTATTGTAGTCAGCAGCATGGAGAGGTGCAATACCTACGACAAAAAACAGCAAAACCTGTGTAAAAATGGCCACTCAAAAATAGACAAAACAAAGGTATTAATGACAAATGGTAGCTTAATGAAGGTCGAAAGTATTGCAGAATGCTCCCCTTGGAGCATTCTGCAATACTTTGACCTGCATTAAGCGATAATCAGTCTTGAAAATCATTTTTGGTGTTTTTGAGAGTGGCCGTTTTACACAGGTTTTACTGTTCAGTATAATCATGAACATTCAAACTCTGATAGTTCTCGCTTATGGTAAATATTCTAAAATTTTGAACCCTTTGAAATTTTCGAACCCTATTTGAAATAAATTTAATTTGGATAAATTGGACTCCGAGAATCGAATATTTATGACCCTTATTTTTAATGATCTTCTATTCAAACATACATATATTTTGGGTGCTCAAAAGAACTGTCAACAACTTTTATGTATCAAGAGACTTGATAATAAGGTAGGAATGATTATGATTGATTTGATATATTAAATATTGAACAATTAAGTAACACAAGAATACAGCATGACAGGCTTACAGAATGGAATTTATAAAATTGTAATTTTTTGTAACAGTATGTTTAGAGTGAATCTGTTATTGTCATCTGATGTGGCGATATATCAGACAATCTGTTGTTATCATGAGTTTTCTTGAATTACAATGGCGTCAGTAAAGTTACCTATCCCACGACATGAAAAATTCTTTCTTCTTCCATCTTACCCTGATTTCAAGCTGTTAGATCGCACTGGGTTTGTCAAATAGTCCACTACATGTAAGTATGCCAGCATTTCATGTACAAAGTTTCCCATCCTTAGAAGTTAGATCTATTTTTAGACTTAAGCAAATTTTCATGAGAATATGAATATTCTCATTTTCTCACATGCCCATTACAAAATTGACATCACTGAGTGGCTTGTATCAATATATTTGTGATAATATGTGTGTCCGTTATCAGACTTTGAATAGTGGTACTATGAGTTAGATATCGGACAGTCAGTTTTGAAATGAAAATAAGACAGACTTGCCAAATTAAAGGGGACTGCAACCCTGATGATTCATATGTTTTATATGAAAGATCTTAATAAACCATGAATTTTGATACCAGTTTCATCTAAATTGGCTGAAAACTTAGAAGTTGTGGGCGTTTGAATATTTGCAAAGGACTGTAATGGAAGCGGCCATATTGTAGGCTTAGTGACGTCACAAAGCCTAATTAAATATGCATAATCAAAATAAAAGACAAACCAATGAATGACTTGCAATTAACATTTTCCTTATGTATAAAGCTACATATCTGCTGAAACACAGATGTTATCATAGTATTGGTAACTAAAAATTAAGCAGTTGAAAAATTTTGATAACTAATTAAATATTCAAAAGGCGGCTAAATGTTGGCCATATTGAATTCTTTAAATGTCCATAACTTCCCCATTTTCAACCGATTTTGATGATACTTGTATCAAAATTCATGGTTCATGGAGCTCTTTCTGATAAAACATACTTATCATTAGGTTTGCTATCCCCTTTAAGTCATAGTTTGCTCATTTGTTCATGTTAGAGTTGAGTAGCATTATAGTAAACAACCAGTTCCAGTTGAACACAATCGCAAGTGTAATATCTACAGTACTCCCCAAATTGAACTCTGTTTCCCCGATTGAGTATATGTGTGTGCACGTGCTTGCACAAGTCTGCATGAGGTACATGTATAATGTGCTATTGTTAATTTTATGTGTGTAGTACTGTACATGCAAGTGCATGAGTGTGTGACACAATTACACACACGCATGTCGGGACTTGCACTGTTTTATGTCCGTGCGTGCATGCATATCAAAGAATGGATGTGACAGTTTTTTTTCAAATCTTATAATTCACATTGCCTGCACACAATTTTATGAAAACATCCGAGATGTCAACAAATGGATGTGACAGTTTCATTTTCAAATCTTATAATTCAAATTGCCTGCACACAATTTTATGTAAACATCCGAGATGTCAACAAATGGATGTGACAGTTTCATTTTCAAATCTTATAATTCAAATTGCCTGCACACAATTTTATGTAAACATCCGAGATGTCAACAAATGGATGTGACAGTTTCATTTTCAAATCTTATGATTCAAATTGCCTGAATACAATTTTATGAAAGCATCTGAAATGTCACGGACTTTCTAATAACATAAGTCCCCGGAGATGTTTAGTAAACCATTTTACACTTGTCAAGCAGGAGCAAGAAAGAGAGGTCGCTACACCCATGGCAAACTTTGTTGAGCTGTACAGGTGGTTAAAGACTGGAGAATGTCTGTTCATCAGCCCACTGTATCTTATGGTGTTCCAAGGAGCACATTAAGTGACGAGATTTTGAAAAAAAAATTAATAAATGTACATTTAAATGTACCCCTGGCCCTTAGTACTCTGATGTCCTAATACCATCTGTTCTGATCAAAATTTGGCCCACTGTCCGATAATTACCTATTGGATCATGATATGTGATGAATGCAATCATTCGGTTGCTCTATTCATTGAAACGCTGTTTCATACTAGATTGGAACACTGGAGTCTAATTTCGGTCATTGGTCAGGTATACCGTCTTTATAAGCAATCGTAGCCACTTTCAACTTCAATCAATCGTTATTGTCCGATAACTGGCGGAACCACTCTAATCATTTGCAAACAGTTTGGACCCAAATCCGGACTCAACAAATGTCGGTCCTGATCTGGTTCCTTTGTTTGGCTTGATTCTTTACGTCCAAGTCAACAATTTTTCAGTTATGTCTGGATGGGTCTTTCTGGGTTAAACCAGTAGTAAGCAAAGATAAATGTGACTTACTCCAGGACACAATGCATTGACCCAGATGAGGCTCAACCCTGCAACCCTTGGATCTCGAGACTAGCACTCTAACACTATTCCCCTTGATCAGGATTCAAACTGTTTGACACTCTGCTTGTGTTCACAAAAGATTTTTTATATAAAAGTTAATTTGATAAAAGTTGGCAGATGACAAGCATGAAATCTTACCCATCATGCAAAGAGTTAAAGAAATTTGGTTTAACCCTTAATGCGCCGATTGCAACAAAGGTCGTCTGCTTTTCTCGTCTGCTGAAATGTTTAAAAAGCTCTATGGCAAACAGTGTGGACCCAGATCAGACTGCTCCTATAGGAGCAGTCTATTCTGGGTCCACGCTGTTTGCTTCTATACTTAATTCGTCAGTAATATTGGGCAATTATTTGCAGCAGACCACTTCAGCAGACGACATTTTTAGATGCATTTTTTTCTTGGTGCGTCAAAACTCACCGGTAGAAAGATAAACCTCCATGAAGGTATCAAATTCTTCTAATATATCTAGAGCATCCTGCTTCTTCTTGCCACACTGGACAGGAATGACGATACCTGCCACACCTGTGTAAGAAATAAATGAGCTGTGACATGTGATTTCCAACAACGTGGCATTTTGACAAGTGTAGACTCAGGGGAGCCTGTGCAGCCTCCTGTTAAAGGGGACGGCAACCCTGATGATTACTATGTTTTATATGAAAAATCTTAACAAACCATTAATTTTGATACCAGTTTCATCTAAATCGGATGAAAAATGTAGAAGTTCAGTGCGATTGAATATTTGCAAATGGAATGTAATGGAAGCGGCCATATTGTAGGCTTAGTGACGTCACACGGCCTAATTAAATATGCGTAATCAAAATAAAAGACAATCAAATGGATAACTTGCAATTATCTTTAATAAAGTTGCATATCTGCTGAAACACATATGCTGTGATAGTATTGATAACTAAAAATTAAGCAGTTGAAAAAATTCTGAAAACTGATTAAATATTCAAAATGGCGGCTCAATATTGGCCATATTGAATTCTTTAAATGCCCATAACTTCCCCATTTTTCAACCAATTTTGATGATACTTGTATCAAAATTCATGGTTTGTAGATCTCTTTCTGATAAAACATACTTATCTTTAGGGTTGCTGTCCCCTTTAAGCTTAGAAACTCCAAATGATGTTCAGCCAGTAGCTTAATAGTCATAGAATTTTCAAGTGACTAGCAAAGGCTCTGATCAGACTGCGCATATGTGCAGGCTGGTCTGAGCCTTTGCTGGTCGCACATACCACATTGTTGGAAATCTAATGTCGCGGCTCAATTATGTATGCTCATTTTATACAACAAATTACAAGGGCTCATATAAAATATCCTTTTTTAGCTGTGCATCTTGCATCTTGTACTCATATTTTTTCTTGTGTTGCAAAGTTTTTATTTCAGAGAGTCCCAGATTGCAATATCATTGCACGATGGGTCAGGCCTCAGACTTAATGACAGCCCTGGCGTAAAGCTTTAATCCGTTGGTTGGTGCCTGATGCTTGTCGTTGGCTGGGCCCACCTTAGCTCAACCTGAGGTTTTCTTTAGCTCTGACTATCTGGGAGTCATGAGCCCTTTTCTTTGTATCATCAAAATGCTTTGATTTGATTGTTTCTCTGTGATGATACATTGCATTAGTTAGGAAGCCTCCATGCAAGCTAAACAATTTTTTTTTAACAACAACAGAATCTAGGGTAGTAAAATGCATTTAAGCCCCCTGGTGGCTTAGGCTGCTGTCTGTTCTAAGGCAGTGGCTCTGTTGTTGTTGATCTATTGTTTCATGTACTTCCCATTGTTTGTGGGAGTTTGTCTGCAGTATGTGATTGTGGTATTTCCTGATCATACTCACTTACTTTTTGCCAAAATAATGTTCTGTACACATAAGTTTATAACTGGACCTATTGGTTTGGGATTCAGCAAGTCCCAGGATCAATAGACCCAACACTGTAAATGATTCACTATAGTAAACCCCTTTTATTTCTTTTCCTACTATTCATGGCAATAGCCCTCTGCTCTCTTAATTCAGTATATAAATGAACTTAAGTGGCCTATATTGAAAACAATATGGACCATGATAAGACTGCTCCTAAGAGTTTAAAATGTTTGCTTCTGCATGTGATAGAAATTAGTCTGGAGTGCATTTGAATACATATTGCAGTAAACACATTTTCTGGACAAAAATATTAGCAGGATAAAGATTGAAACCAAAATACATGTACATCTATAGGTAAAACCTGTCTTAAGCGACCACTCAAAAATAGGCAAAAAGAAAGGTCTTAAAGACAAATGGTAGCTTAATGAAGATCAAAAGTATTGCAGAATGCTCTCTTTGAGCATTTTCCAATACTTTCCACCTTCATTAAGCTACCATATGTCTTTAATAACTTTATTTTGTCTATTTTTGAGTCTCCCCTTAAGACAGGTTTTAATGTAAATGATTCACTGAAGTAAATTTCTTTTATTCCTTTTCCCACTATTCATGTCAATTGTCCTCTGCTCTCTATTCTGCATATCGTCGGTCTGGAGTCAAAACCTCGTAACTCTGATTTTTAACAAAACGACTTTTTGTCAACGCAGGAATACCAAACGCATGGCGCACATTCTGTCGAATTCTCGTAGCTCTAGACTAATTAGAACCCCCTTAAAAAGCATCAATCATGCTTCAAAATATCGTATCTATGAAAGTTATCACTATTTTGGTGCTCATTTTACCGAGATACAATGTTTTGCCATGAAAAAGTCATACTCAAAATGTCGTAACTGGATGGTTTACCACGAAAATATGCTCAAAATGACGTAACTCAAGTGAAACTCTTCATAATGACTGTGAAATATTTATTGGAGGTTCAAAACACCAATAACAGTGAATTTGGATGTTACTAAACATAATCCTGTCTGACTTCAGCAATATAGGGCACTCCGAGCAAAAGTTATTCAGTATTTTGTCTCGCCTGAAAATTGTGAAAATCAAAGATACAAGTTTTTGACTCCCGACCGACGATATAAACTTTAGTGGCCTATATTGAAAACAATATGGACCATGATTAGAGTGCTCCTAAGGGTTTATAATGTTTGCTTGTGTGATTAAAATTTGTCTGGAGTGCATTTGAATACATATAGCAGATGAAGTAAACAGACATTTTCTGGGCAAAAAATATTAGCACTAAGATTGAAACCAGAATACATGTACATCTATTGGTACAGTAAAACCTTTCTTAAGTGGCCACTCAAAAATAGACAAAAGAAAGGTCTTAAAGACAATTGGTAGCTTAATGAAGATCAAAAATTCTGCAATACTTTTGACCTGCCTTAAGCGATAATCAGTCTTGAAAAACAATTTTAGGTCTTCTTTTTGAGTGGCAGCTTAAGACAGGTATCACTGTACATGAAAATGAAATTATTTCTATTCAATGCAATCTTGGGGTAATGTCATCGACAGTATTGCTCAGGCCTCCAGATAAGAGTGTGTAATCAAAAATTAATTTTCTTATTTCTCAACCAAAACATATGTTCTGGGTACTCAAAAGGACCGTCTCATTGAGACGGTGCTTTTGAGCACCCAAAATAAATGTTAAAACTGATAGATAAGAAAAAAATTACAATTTTACGCTGAAATTTTTTGCATATCTGGACCTATGTATATTGCTGCCTTTGCTTTGGGGATTTGATGTCACTTTCAGTCACCACCACACACCACTCCAAGGCAATTTTGGGTTGATTAAAGGGATTATCTATACTAACCAAGCTGGTAAGACTGAGTAAGAACTGTATCTAAATCAGGAGAAAACTTCTTGTGGGTAAGGTCGGCAAACATGTCATAGAGGGGGTCAATATCAGCTGAAAAGAAAGAAAATCAGTACATATACTGTATTTTTCATAATTAGTCCACATGTTTTTCATGAGGCCCTGGAAGGGTTTTTAGGGATACAGGGATATTGGCCAAAAACTTAAAGAGATCCAGAATATTTTTGTAAATATTTAAAGGGATACTGGATACTTGGACAAATTTTAGGGATCTAGGGATACAATGCTTTCTGAATTTTGGCGATATTTGCCATATTTATTTCAGGGATATGGGATATTTTTCAAAATAATTAATGGGATATGGGATACAAGGACCCCCCTTCCAGGGCCTCTCTAATGTTAAAGCACATTCTCTTTTGAAGGCATACTTCCATATGTAAATTTATAGTACTGTTGTGGCCTCGAGGATACTAAATCCTTTCATAGTTCATAAATATAGAGATTTCTTAGGGGAAAGCTGAACTTGCTACAAGTCTAGCTAATCTCTGTAGCTGAGCAAGCTGGTTTGAGTCTTACTTGGTTGGAAAAAAATCTGTGCTTTTCACTGCAAACTCTCCATGCTTTTGTATGAAATTTCTGCCCAAATGATGAAATGATGAATCAAGCCACACTTTCATAAAACACTGATACAAAAAAGTATCTTTAACCATTTGTATATGGGTTACTCCTAAATGTGTTCTTTGGCAAACAATGAAGACCCAGATGAAATGCTGCATAATGAGCCATTTCATTAGGGTCTTCACTGATTGCTTAGAGACAAAATGATCTTCAGAGAAAGGAATACAAATTTATTTGGAAATTATAACCTGTGACCCCACAATATATTCAATGGACCATCCCAAACTAAAAAGAAGAATTGGTACATAAAAGAGAGCTGGCCTCGCGGTTATAAAATTGTTTTCATGCTCAACTCAACTGAGCATGAAATTTATCATGCTAATAAATGTTGAAATGCCAACAATTGTTGACATTTTTACATTTATCAGCTTGATAAATACAACATCTGATAGTTTGAAAGCAAAAAAAGTGTTTTCAGCATTTTAGTTTTTATAAGCAGTTGAAATTTTATGCTCAATTAACTTGAGCATTAAAAAAGTTTTATAACCTCGGGGCCTGGTTGCTTTATTTTGTTTTCTTACTGTCGTGTGGTTGTTGGTGTTCTGTGTCTCTTCCTCGCTGTGCCATGGGTTGGTCTGCAGTGTGTGATTGTGACATTTTCTGGTCATACTCACTAAATATTATAAGAATCTATCATGAGTGTGAGGGTAGGATAGAAAAATCTGTCCCAAGGATCACCGTTTGGCATCATGAGGCTTCTTCTTCTTCCAGTTAAGTGCATATCCCAAGGGCATAGTCGCACTGTGAAAAACTTTAAAACATCCATGAAGGAAGGCTCTCTATGTACATGTCTAAAAGCAGGTTAAAAACAGGTTGTCCACAGTTACGGTCTTGGGATATCAGCACAGATGAGGACCTTGAAGTCGTCTATGGATTGTGCTGATACGATACTGGCTGGCAGGGCATTCCAGAGTCGGATCGCAGATGGGAAGAAGGAGCCCTGGTAGGCATTGACAGAGCAATAGTATGGAAGGAATCGTTGATGGTGACCTCTAGTAGATACTCCTGTAGGTGTCAAGTATTGGTTGGCAGGGATCTCCACGAGGTTATTGACGATGCGATACATCATTACAGTCTTGTTCTGCTGGCGCCTTGTCTGTAACTGCTGAGAGATGACAAACAGTGATTCTGAGTGACTGATTTTTCTATCCTACCCTCACACGAATAATAGATTATTTTTCTTGCTATCCACTGTTGTTTTTTTATTTTAAAATAAGCTTCCAGAAGTCCCTTGAATACGCTAAGATGCAATTTCACATGATGACGTCACTTAAACATAACTATGATGTCACTTGACGACCATGTGCGTGAGTTCCAATACAACCAATGTATATATCACTCACGTGACGGCCTGGATAAGATAGCCTGGGTAAGACAAGATTTTCTATCCCAGGGTAAAATATCAGATATCCTTATCCCGTGTGCAAGAAAAGATTTTCTATCCCAGGGTAAAATCTCAGATATATATATATCCTTACCCGGTGTGCAAGAAAAGATTTTCTATCCCATGCAGGGTAAAATCTCAGATATCTTTATCCAGTGTGCAGAAAAGATTTTCTATCCCAGGGTAAAATCTCAGATATCCTTATCCGGTGTGCAAGAAAAACTACTCTGCGTTAGTTTAGACCTACATTTCTGATTGGCTGACATTGCCTCACTTTTAGTAGATTTATATCGATAGACCATAGTTTGTGGTCGAGGGGGTACAGCCTTTATCATCCCTTTGTCTCTATAGTTCTTTTCCCATCGCCGGTCTCGCATCATGTGGTTGTTACCTTCTTGATGTGTAATGACAAGTCGGGAACCATTAATTTCACTGGAAACCAAAAAAGTACATCAATAGAACATATGATACCTTTTCCCTCCAATCACAACAACTGTCATCTGCCCTCTCTTCTGCTTATATACTCTGGTTACCTAAAGGGTGTTAAGAAAGTTAGTTCCGCAATAAAATTGTATTCCTATTAATTTAGTTATAATGTGTCTAATGACATAAATGACAGACTGAAATTCTATGATGAAGAGCTGAAAACTTTCTTAACACCCTTTATATCTTAAACAATATAGACCCAGATCAGACTGCTCCCTTAAGGGGCAGTCTGATCTATGTTCATAGTGTTTTCTTCTGTGATAAAATTAGTCTTATATACAGCAGACCTAAATGCATGTGGAAGCAATGGCTCAGTTAGTAGATCATAGGGTTGCTAGTTCGAGCCTCACCCCCGGCGTAGTCACTGTATTGTGTCCATGAGCAAGACACTTTATCCGCTGCTTAGCACTGATTCAACCCAGGAACACCCATTCGTACATGACTGAAAAATTGTTGACTGGGAACAAATAAACAAAGACCTAATACCTATATGGGCCTCGACGCGAGAAAATCTGTCTTCGGAGGTTTGCGAACAACATAGGCGCAGACCAGCCTGTGCATCCACGCAGTCTGATCAGCGCCTTTGTTATTCGCTTTTTGGAAAGTATCATATCTAAACTTGCTAAGAGCAAAAATTTTAATTTTCTGGCTTGTCTATATAGCTGAGCAGGCTGGTTTGAATCTCGCTTTGCCGGAAACCCCGAAGACAGGTTTTGTTGCGATGCAGCCCATATTGAAGTATATAATGGCTGAAACCAAGCGTGGGCCCTTAGCCCACTACGTAGCTGTGAATGCATTATGTTTAAAGAATGACTTTAAATTATGAGCTGGCCGATATATTCTCTTTATTTATGAGGGTCTAGATGGGGTATAATGATTAGTGAATAATGGCCTTATTTTATAATGAATAGTGAATAATGAGCCAAAAAAATAATGAATAGTGAATAATGGGGGCCTAAAAAATAATGAATAATCCTATTTTTTTAATGAATAGAATAAAAAATTAATGAATAGTGAATAATCAGATTTTATTGAATAATGAATAATGCTAAAAAATCGTCAAAGTATTTTTGCCTATGCTTGTAAAAGGTTGACCCCCTTTGTATTTGGTTGGTTTTCAAATAACTACACTATAACAACCAGAAATGATAGGTAATTCTACAATTTTTAAAACCCAGTCAACTAAGGGACATCCCTTACAGAAATGAAAATGTAGCGGCACTAGAGCTGCAATATTGCGGCTCTAGAGCCGCAATAAAATTTTAGAGTCACAAGTATTAGCCAGAAGAAAGCCAATTGTAGCGGCTAGCAGCTATATTGCAGCTCTAGAGCCGCAAGTACTAGCTGCTACTGGCTAATAGAGCGGCTAGCCGCTCTATGAGCCGGAAGCTTGCCACAACTCAAACATTAATATTATAGGACAGACTTATTGCCAGACACTAGCCGCAACTCAAAAGTTATAATATTGAGACAAAAACATACAGTCACTAGCACCTCTTCTTGCCAGAAACAAGCCAGAACTTAAAATCATGTGACCACTGTGTGTAACATAAAGTTTTGGAGGGAAAGAGATGATAACATATAATGGAGCAGTTTGGAATGCTGGAATTCTAAATAAAAAGGATTAATATGTGCTTTAATTGATCAGAAATGACTACTGCACATTTTAGGAGTAAAAGTAAGTTTGTATTATAATAATTTGTCACTGCTATAATCTGAGAGAGCTAAAAAATTAATATACTCTTTGTTTACTTTATCAGGCACCCCACCCACAATTTTTCACAAGGGTATTCAGCATGCAATCATTTTTATTAAACTACATATTTATATAGAGCCACCTCAAGAAGTTAAACTGGAAGCTGTCCATAAGATATTTAGCAATAATTGTGTATATAGTACTTTACTTATTTTTATACCATTTAATTTATAAGTTCTTAAATAGATATATGCTATATGTACAGAACTGTTGAAGCAGTTGGGCCCCGCTTTCTAGTACGAAAGTATGCTTTTTCCTTTTAAAAATAGGATTGCCAATAAAAATAGGAAAAAAGCTGTTAAAAAGATGTATTGTAAAGATTAGCTTGATTCCCCCATCAATACAAATAATATGTATGCATAAGTGTAAACACATCTTCTGGCTTTATTGCCGCTTTATAGCCACAACACAGCTTCCGGCTTTATTGCCGCTATAAAGCCACAACATCTACCTGCAACCAATTAAGCCACGCTTCTAGCCACAACAATGCCACAACTTAGAGCCGGAAAACTAATTTGCATACGAAATACTTTAATGCAGCTCTAGAGCCGCAAGCAGTAGCAGCTCTAGAGCCGCAATCTTGCAGCTCTAGTGCCGCAGGTATGAGCCAGAGACCAAATATTTCTGTAAGGGATAATTTAGCGTGAAACAGTACAAAATGGCATCTGAAATAGAGATCAAAACAGAAAAGTCCCAAAAACTCAAGAAAAAGACACAGGTAGTAATTATGTGGTCCCTGTTATGCTCGCGTTCTATAATACTGGTCTCAAAAACAGTAAGTATGTATGAACAGGAAATACCACAATCACAAAACGCAGACAACCCCATGGCACTGTGAGTAAGAGCCGCTCAACCGTCACGAGACACCAGAAAGACAAATTAAGCAAAGCAATCAACTCTCTCTTCCCCATCAAGATGATTGCAATACTAGAATGGACATAAAGTAACGTACAACAAAACATAGAACAATTAAAGACTCCCACATAGGGAGTTACAATAAACAAAAAGTTAACAACAACAGAACCACCGCCTTAGAACGGACAGCAGCCTAAGCCACTGGGGGGCTTAAATGCATTTTCAAAACTGAGAAAGAAAGAAGTAGGTCCACAGTGCGAATAAATTCCAAAGAACACGAAAATGTAATGAGTTTTCGCAGGCGTATTATTGGGCCCCCATGGGTTTGGGGGATCTGGGGAGAATGGCTATTTATTTTCAGGGAGCTAAGAAGCACTGGTAATTATTTTCAGGGATTTGGGGAGCAAGCTCATTGTTTTGGGGATTTAGAGAGCCCTGCAAAGAAGTAAGAAATTTTAAACAATCTCATCTTAAAGGAAAAGCCATCATTTCGTTTGATTTTTTTAAAAAAAATCTTAGGCTTCTGGGGGGAAGCCCCCCACACCCCCCTTGTAAAAATCTTAGTGTATTTACTTTTGTGCTAACATGCTAATCGGGTTGAGATAGAAAAATTATAAATCAGGCTTTCAAATAGGCCCTACTTTTCATTGTGTTCCTACATTTCCCTACCTTTTCTTAAAAATGTTCTACTATACCTTACTTATTCACTCTAAAATGTCATTTACACAATGAAAATACATAATTTTTTCCTCGGGTGCTTCGCTCGCTCGAATCTTAAAACATAACTATATTTTTTTAAACATTATTTGAAAAATTGTTTTTTTAATGAATAATTGGTCTTATTTTAATGAATAACCCAAAATTTTAATGAGATGAATAATGGGCTAAATTTTTAATGAATAGTGAATACCAGACACCCCCATCCAGACCCTCATTTATTAGCCTTAAATGATCATAGGGGGGGGGGGGCTATATAGGATTTGGGTTTTCTGACATTCCGTCCGTAAGTTAGTACGTCTGTTTGTCTGTCCGTCATAATGTTTTCATTTCCGCTCAATATCTTGAGAACTCTTTCATAGAATTTATCCAAATTTTGTATGTGCATTGATATTGACATGATCTAGCTTAAGATGGTTACTTGTCATTTTTTCCATAATTTGTACCAGAGTAATGGCCCTTGATTTATGCCAAAATTTCATTTCCGCTCAATATCTTGTTATTTTATCCATGATTACTAATGCAACGAAACTTTAAGGTCAAAATTTAGCCATCATCATGCTGGATGTTTTATGTACTACACTCCTCCACCTTTTTTATCCCCTTAAAATACAGGATTTCTGTGCATGTATGTATTCATACATCCTCATAAGCCCAGGCGTAACTCATTCCGATACACTGCATTCGTCACCCCTGGGACAACTGGCTAGAAAACTGTCATAATTGATGAATGCAGAGTAAAGGAATGGGTTTCGCCTGGGCTTACAAAGATGGTAGTCATAATGAGAGTGGAAGCAGTATGGATCCTCATCAGCTGCCACCCATGTACATATAAGCAGTGTCATGTGATTTCCAACAATGTGGCATTTTCCCGAGTGTA
This sequence comes from Loripinus fragilis, assembly GCA_964019695.1. Lineage (NCBI taxonomy): Eukaryota > Metazoa > Mollusca > Bivalvia > Lucinida > Lucinidae > Loripinus > Loripinus fragilis. Next base: position 24,427,089 of record OZ026527.1, read on the forward strand.
GACTCGTACGAGCCTGTACAGCCTCCTTTTAAACTGTGAAACTCCAAATGATGTTAAGACAGTAGCTTTAAACACTCATAGAATATTAAAGCGACTAGCAAAGGCTCTGATCAGTCTGCGCGTATGCACAGGCTGATCTGAGGCTTTGCTGGCCGCACATACCACCGTGTTGGAAATCTCATGTCGTGGCTCAATTATTAAGGGTTAAGGACTAAATTCTTTAAATGATTACAGGCGATCCCCTTGAAACTATCCCTTTTCCCGCCAATGTTTTATTATGGATGCAAACACTATGAACCCTGATCTGGGTCCATATTGTTTGCAATTACGGCGTACCAAAGTACATAAGCATATGAGAGAACAGGCAAAAATTGATGTGAATGGCGGTAAAGGGGATAAAATAAAGCTGTTGATACATACCGTTGGTCATTGCTTAGAAGCCTTTTGGAGCAGCTCCGTGGGATTTGAAGAAGAGCCCAGCCTTTAGAGTTCCCTTTTTTGTCGACCACCAGTGATAATTCTATAATAGCTTTATTAGGGTACCTGTCAAGCTCAAGTTCTTTGTACAGTATCTCTACAGTCACATCCTTCTGAAGACCTCCTGTAAAACAGATATGTATACACAGCGTCAAAAGTTAAGCACCACTAAGTTTGTAGCTAAGGTTATGTGATGTAAATAAACCTTATAAGATTTGGGATAAGATAGTGAAACATTCATGCTATTTTGCCAAAGTATGTGATGGTGAGTTCAATAAAAAGCACATAGGGGTCAACTTTTTTTCATATGTGAATAAATGTTGAAAATTTTGTGTGGAAAAGGCACAAAATGTGTTTCAAGATGTTGGGGGTCACTTTCTGAAGATTTCAGGGCGATAGCGAGAAGTTTTGATAAGTCGCGAAAACTATAATGACTTTGTAACATAATTCGAATATTACATGTATTTTCAAATTTTCATTTAAATATTTACGCAGTTTCACAACAGATAAAGATTTTCCATTTAAAATACAATTTCTTCATGGTAGAAGCAAAATATACGCTGTGTATAGTTAAACCGCAGTGAATGGTGGGAAAAGGGTTCAATATTATCAGATATCTATATACACGTATGTACTTCAGATGAAACAACCCAGGCACTTGTTTCATAGAAAAAACACCCGACCCCTATAACATTTGGGCCTCGACGCGAGAAAAACTGTCTTCAGGGTTTGTGAACAACAAAGACGCAGGCCAGCCTAATCATCGGTGCAGACTGATCAGCGCCTTTGTTATTCTCTTTTTGGAAATCATCAAATCTAAACATGCTGCAGGTGAAATTTTAATTTTCTAGCTAGTCCACGTAGCTGAGGAGACTGGTTTGAGTCTCGCTCTGTCTGAAACCTCAAAGACAGGTTTTGTCATGTCGAGGCCCATTTTATAGGGGGTGGGATCTTTATCAATTTTTTTTTTCTATGAAACAAGTGCCTGTGTGAAACCTCATGGGAAAAACCTGTTTTTGCTGAATGCCAAGCCCAACAACAAAGGTGCTTATCAGCCCACACATCCATGGATGCAGTCTCATCCATGCGCGGATCCAGAAAGTTTTGGTCAGAGGGGACCAACTTTGATGCCTTTTTTTTTAGTTTAATAGGTGGAGGAAGGATCCAAATACCATGATTAGTGGGCCATCAACAGCATTTCACTGGTGGGCAAATGATGGCCCAACATTGAGTTTTCTGATTTTAAGGGCATCTGGACCAGTATTGCTAAGGAACCCTATATTTTTGTAATTTTCCAGGGGGGGCGGGGGGTCCAGACCCCCTGTTCCCCCACCTCTGGATCCTCACATTCATCAGCCTCATTTAAATTGTTTTGTTTGTTCGAGTTAATGCTTTATGTCCCAGTCAACACTTTCCAGTCATGTTGAGGCCTTTTCCTGGGTTTAGCCAGTACTAAAGCAGAGGATAAAGGATCTTGCTCACAAAACACATTGTCTCCAGTGAGGCTGGACCCCAGAGTTGGTACTCTGATACTTTCATATATAAGTAGGCTTGGACCATTTTGGGGGATTTCAATATTTTTTTTTTTTGGGGGGGGGGGGGGGGGGGGGGGGGGGGGGGGTTTCAGAAAATGAATATGTTTTTGGGCATGAAAATTTTGTGGATGTTTTTTGGGGTCATCACAAAACTGGATTGGGTTTAGGGGTTATTTCTATGCATTTTAGGGCAATGTACAGAAATTGGGGATATTTTTTGGGATTGATCAAATTTCAAATATTTTTAGGGGTATGCCTGATCGCTATATATGGTCATACCACTACAGCAATATGGGTTTCATCACTTATTCCGGTGTTAAGGTAACTTTCTCCTCATGTTCAATTTCTTCATTTAATCACAGATAAACGCCCCCAAATGCCTGGGTCCGATTGATTTTTGTTCATCAAATTCACATTGTATCTTTAAACTTTAAAATTATATGAAAACTTTAACGTTTGATGTCTAGGCATGAACTAACTAATTAAGGTTTTGTCATCGTGGATATTTAATCAATGACAAAACCGCATAATTATGACTAAACCGTAATTGACAATTTTTTAATATAACTGTATACAAAAACACATTTAAAATCTTATTTCTTCTCCGTTTTGGCAAAACAACACAAACCTTGTTAACTAGAGGGTGCAATCTCGACGCAAACATATTTGAAAGTTTCATTTTTGTCAGCCTTTATTTGAAGGTATTAATTTAACTATAACACCGGAGTGGGTGACAAACCCCAAATTGCAGTAGTGGTATGACCTCCAGATATTCTACCACAGAGCTACAGTGCTCAATTGTTATTCACTCGTTAGATTGGGTATAGTAAATGGTGTAACATCCAAATTTTCGAAGTTTAGCTTTGTATTCCTTGCCACAAACATTGAAACGTTTTCTTGTGGTGTGGCAATCAAAATTAATAAAAGCTTATTTTTCAAAAAATGGTAAATAACATTCACTTACCTATGATGAACTTTGATATAAATGTTAGAGGTGTACCCATCTTTTTAGTCGTCTTTCAATATCTAGTGATTTTGCTGACATAGACTTTAAATGTTTTACACTCTTCCTGCTCCAACTTGTGCAATATCTGTTTACCTGTAGCCAGGTGCTTGCTAGGTGCTTTAAGGTGTATTTTGATCCAAAGATGTGTGGATTATCAAGCTTTTGTAAGAATATGATCTTTGATCTATTTATAAAAATGTTATTTTTAGTCACTGGGAAAAATGGAAATAAACAAGTTATGATGTAATGTTTAAAAATAAACCACAATTAAGCCTTAAAGCGCCAATCAGGAATGCAACAGAAACAACTAATTTTGCGACATCTTTCCTAATTTTTGAAAAAAAAAACAAGGTATGATATTTCATGAGAATCGTCTGCTGAAATATCATGTCTTCTTATTTTTTTGTAAAAGCATCAAAATTTGAAATTGTCATTGTAGGTGGCGCTTTAAGGGTTAATATCTTTCTTGATTTTTTCTAGAAAATAAGGCTTGATAATTTATGTGAAGTGTCTGCTGGCACATGAAATATCCAACTTTATTTGGTTGTAAATAATGTAAAAGTTTAACCCTTAAAGCCTCAATCACGACTGCAACAGCCGACAAATTTTGCGACATCTGCCAGCAGACAATTCTCATGAAATATCAGGCCTTATTATTATTTTTGAAAAAAGCGGAAAAATTTAAAATTGTCGTCTGCTGCAAATTATAGGTGGCGCTTTAAGGGTTAAATGATGCACTTTTAACTCTTTGCATGCCTGGCATTTTTGCATGATTTTTTGTCATCTGCCGATTTTTTTTCAGAATTAACTTTATAGTGGCAAACAGTTTGGAGCCAGATCAGGCCCAACATGATCTGGAACCAAACTATTTTCAAAGGCTATTAGAAGAAGACAAAAGTTGCAGCTAGCGAGGTAACATGTAACTGACAACTTGTCGCCAATAGTCTGGACCCAGATCTGAGTTCCACCAAACCATTTCCAAATGAAAATGTACGAGACGGTTCCGGGTCATTTCGGCCCATAACAAAATCGGCCCATGTCAATTTTGGCCCATGTCAATTTCGGCCCATAGCAATTTCGGCCCATAAATTTTGACAACCTGAATTTCTGCAAAAGAGATTATATATTATTGAAAATATTTAAAATTGATAAATAGAGTTATATTGAGAAAAAAAAAATGAAAATAGATTGACTTTACAAACTAGTAAAGGATAGAAAACGATTAGACTGGTATCTTTATTAGAAGAAATAGTCAAGTCATAAACCACATATACATATATTTTCCATTAGCAAATGGAACTTGTTCAAGGAGTTAAACTGAATAATTGGATTATAAAAGATTCGCTTGCGTTTCATATGCGAGCAGGAAACAATCTGGCTAGAGTGCGCAAATGCGCAGGCTCGTCTGAGCCTTGGCTGCCTGTTGCCTATGTGATGAACTCTTCTCTTACATACAAACTCCTAATCAATTAAAACAAACCATTAATTATTATGTTTGTGTGGATAATTGCTGGTAAGCAGATCTAATTATACCAATTATAGACAAACATACCAATTATACATTATTATACATGTGGGCCGAAATTGTATAGGCCGATTTGGTTATGGGCCGAAATTGACATGGGCCGAAATTGTTATGAGCCGAAATGTCCAGTGACCTACGAGACCTGTTTCATGTTTATTTGAACAAATGTGAATTTCATTTTTCGAGGTTGCATGTAAATAAAATACATAACTTTTGCTTTCTCTTAAATAACGGACGTGTCCCTTGTATGACCACATAGACAAATAGGCAATTTAAAGCATAACCATAAGACGGCGTCCCAAAATACACGCCCACTCCCCTTTATCTGATTTTAAGAGCTAAAACCGGTGTATTTCTAATGAAAATGCGTATAAAAGTGTGAAAAACAGCTTCTGTGCGCCTGCTTTTGCTTGACAACTGGGCTTTATAAGTTTTACCAAACGAGTGCCCAAATGGGCATTCCATGTATAAAATGTGTCCTGTAAGAATTGTGAAAAACAAATTCTCAAAACTCACAGCCGCCACAAGTCCTTGAATAGTTCAAGAATATATCGCCAATAAAACTGATCACCAAATATTGCATTCATGTATTTTGCTTACAATTTAGTGTTGCTTTGGAAACTGTAAACCCCAAAATTTGATGTTTCAAAATTTGTTGCTTCAAAAAAGTAAATATCCAACGGAAATGCCTTATTTCTTAGCAGAACACACTTTAATCATTTATGTACAATTTATAATTGGTTCCAAGTGAAAAAATTCACCCCTTTAAGAGATATCGTTCGAGAATGATTTTGAACATTTCGTTTCAGACAGCAATTTTAAACGCTTAAATTTTGATTACTCGTCTTCAGAGACTGTTTTAATCCAGCTAATAAAGTTAAGAGATATTTTCTTGATGGCTGCGCATTCCTGGAGATCAGATTAACCAATGTAAATGTATTATCACTAAATATAATGAGAAATAAATGAGATATGACAATTTCAAATTTGTTCAAATAAACATGAAACACCTCTTGTATTATTTAAAAAAATAATACATCAGCATGCAAATTTTAACTCTGGTCATGGAAAGTGCTATTATTTTACTCTAGCTTTTGTCATCTGCACTTTTTTTTTTTAAGCTAAGTCATGTTGCTGTTTTTAAAAAGTCAGGAATTCCATTAGAATATGTTAAGATGGTTTGGACCCAGATCAGGCCCAGCATTTTGTCAGGCCTGATCTGGGTACAAATTGTTTTAAAAGATTATCAGGCTGCAGACGACAAAAGTTGTCACTATTGGGGAATTTTTGCAATAGATGCCAGTGGCAACTTTTGTTGTCTGCTGGTAACCTTTGCAAACAATTTGGACACAAATCAGGACAGACAAAATGTTGGTCTTGATCTGGATCTAAACTGTTTGACACTCAGATAGTGTTCCTGAAATAATTTCTTGAAAATAAAAAAGCCAGCAGAGGACAACTAGAAAAAGTGTCCATGGGACACGGATGCCCCCGCCTATTGTTTTTATTTCACCTGCAATTAAACATTGGGTATACAATAAGTGAACAAGATACCATTTACATACTACAACTGTAAAGTTTAAAAAGGATTTAGTAAAATTGTAGGAGGATTTGTGCTCACAAGGTATCTAATGTCCATAAGCTTCTGTAGTAATTAAACCCAAAAATGACTAAGTTCAAACTGTGAAAAAAGTGACAAAAAATGATCTGAAGGTTATATCCAAATGTCATACACATCTTCAGTCCTTGACAAAAACACCAGTAAAGTTTCAAAAGGATTGGGATAAAATTGTAGGAGGAGTTGCGCTCACAAGGTACCTAATGACCATAAGCTTCAGTAGTAGTTGAGCCCAAAATTGACTAAGTTCAAACTGTGAAAAAAGTGACAAAAATTAATCTGAGGGTTATATCCAAATGTCATGCACATCTTCAGTCCTTGACAAAAACACCTGTAAAGTTTCAAAAGGATTGGGAAAAAATTGTAGGAGGAGTTGCGCTCACAAAGTACCTACATAAATGACGGACGAACGGAAGGACGCACGGACGGACGGACAGACGGACATGGGCAACGCTTAATGCCCTTCCGCATTCTACGAATAGCTGGGGCATAACAAAAGCCAAGCAACAACTCTTATCATTGTCCACTGATAACCTTTTAAGTTTAAAACCAGATCAGGCCAGATTGCATTTTGGCCTTGACGTCTTCGGGGTTTGCATCTGTGCAGACTGGTCAACACCTTTGTTATTCATTTTTTGGAAAGTATCATATCTAAACTTACAAGCGAAATTTTCTAGCTAGTCTCCAGAGTCTCTATAGCTTAGGAGATACAGGTTTGAGTCTCGATTTGTCAAAGACAGGCTTTGTCACATTGAGGCCCATTTCAATTACATGTCAGGCCTAACTCAGGCCTTACTGTGTTAGGCCTTGCATCGTCTGATGGAATTCCTAAAAGAATATTTCTAAAAAGTTGATTTTTAAAAATCAACAAACAACAAATCATATGCAAATTATGTTGCAAGCAATGAGTTATGAAAAATTATGAACGTCAGCCTAGTCAACTTAAAATTACTTGTGACTAGATTTTGATGTCAAAACTCCAAAGTTGACATCTATGCCCAACCATAAAGGACCAGGTACCAAAACATCAGCATTGAACTGCAAATTTACACTATGCTATAGGAATGCAGTGGCTCAGCAGTAGAGTGCTTGACTTGAGATCGAGCGGTCGCTGGTTTTAGTCTCACCAGAGGCACTGTGTTGTCCTTGAGCAAGATACTTTAGTCCCTGCTTCGTACTCGTCAAACCCAGAGAACTTCAGTAAATAACTGAAAAATTGTTGACTGGGACGTAAAGCATCAACTCCAACAAACAAACTATATTTGAGCCAAGACATGAGATATCAAACAATATGGTATGCGCAACCAGCAAAGGCTCAGACCAGCCTGCCCATACGCGCAGTCTGATCAGAGCCTTTGCTAGTCGCTTGAATACTCTACAGCTGTTAAGCTACTGACAGAACAGGATTTGGAGTAAAAAAAAATCTAAGCTTAAAAGGATGCTACACATACTCGTCTGAGTCTACACTTGTCAAAATGCCACATTGTTGGAAATCTCATGTCGTGGCTCATATGTTATTCTCCCAGACTAGTACAGACTTACGAATGATGCTATGGCTCCAGAACTACAGTAAAACCTGTCTAAAATGGCCACTCTCAAAAAGACCAAAAATTGGTTTCCAAGACCAATTATCACTTAATGCAGGTCAAAAGTATTGCAGAATGCTCCCCTTAAGCTGCCATTTGCCATTAAGATCTTTGTTTTGTCTATTTTTGAGCGGCCGCTTAAGACAGGTTTTACTGTACACACTTCTCTGAAACCATGGGGCCCACAGCTTATATATTTAGTATAGCAGTGTTTAGTAGTCCCCTACAAACTGGCCAAAGTAGTCAATGGCTTCCAAATATACTTATAATGGGGAAAAACTTAAAAAATATTAAAAAAAAGCAAATGTCAAGGCTCTGTGCCTTGTGGTTTATTTTTCTCTGTACAAACCTATGTAAAACAGTGACAATGAGGGCATGGCTTTTTGGCCCCAGGGCAATCATGTTAGAGGTCCACTTGATGATACTATACATATTGCATATCAAGGGTCAAGGCCTTGTGGTTCTGACAAGCAGATTCTTTATTTAGGTTTTCTCTATATTTGCCTATATAAAAAATATTGGGCCAGTTTCAGCCGTAGGGCCATAAATTTGATAAATGAGCACCGACACGAGATTTCCAACAATGTGGTTTGTGCGACCAGCAAAGCCTCAGATCAGCCTGCGCATACAAGCAGTCTGATCAGAGTCTTTGCTAGTCGCTTGAATATTCTATGAGTGTTAAGCTACTGACCTAACAACATTTGGAGATTCTAAGCTTAACGGGAGGCTGCACAGGCTTGTCTGAGTCTACACATTTCAAAATGCCACATTGTTGGAAATCACATGTTGCGGCTCAAATTAGGTGGAGTTCTACTAGGTGATGCTACAAACCAAATATCAAAGCTCACAATTTTGTGGTTTCAGACTTGGAAGATTTTTATGTTTTCCTATATAAGTCTATGTAAAACATGTGACCCCTGTGGTGGGGGGCCTTTATTTGGCCCTAGGGCCATAATTTGATCAAATTTGTAGCGGTCCACTAGGTGATGCTACATACCAAATATCAAGGCTCTAGGCCTTGTTACTAGGTTAAGACAAGATGAATTTTAAAGTTGTCATTCTGAAAAAAATATTTTTGGCCCATTTGACCGACATGTAGTTATGCAACAGACTGAGAACATTTGAAAAATTATTTAAGAGGGCCACAATCATTCCTGCTAAATTTGGTTAAAATGCAGAGATGTCTTTTGAAGCAATTACTGACAAAGCACAACAGAGTGACAACACTCAATCCAATAAGCACTATAGCTCACCTTAAGCCTTTGGCTCAAGTGAGCTGAAACAGTACTGACGGACAGAAAATACAGTAAGGCCAAAAATACTTTTAAGAATTTGCTTTAATACAAAATATATAAAAACATGATTGTCTATTCTATCTAAAAAGAATAAATATTGAAAACAATAACCCTAAAAGCACCAACTGCGTCAGATGACTTACATGTACATGAATAAATAAAGCCTTGTGCCAAACTAGATTTTTTCTCTCCAAAATTCATCCTGCGGTTTGAAAGATGCAGTCTAATTAATCATAAATGCAGAAAATAAAATTTGCATATTACTTAAACTTACATATTTGAAGCTGATAACATTTTGAAAAAAAAAATACATCGGCGTGTTTCTTTTTACAGTTGAACCAAATAAGAATTGGTATTTCAAGTCTTATTTGACTTAACCATTTGAATTCAGGAAACCCCTAAACAGGTATTTTTACAAACAGTGAAGACCCAGATGAAATGCTGCATGAAGCAGCTTATGCAGCATTTCATCAGGGTCTACACTGTTTGTAAAGGTAAAAAAGATCTTCAGACAAAAGAATACATTTTTAAAAAAACTATAGTCGGACACCCCAGATATGTACAATGGACTATCCCAAGTTTATTGTATCACACCAGAAGGAATAATCCATTAGTATACAAAGGGCTAAGCATAGAACTGTTTAGTTCTATACTTGTGATTGGCACTTTAAGGGTTAACAACTTATTGCACAATTTAACTTATGATAACTTTGCATACTGGGTAATATTTTATGATTCTTATGGTATTTCAGGAACATTATCATTAAGGGTCAAACAATTTGGAATAGATCAGACCCATGCATGGATCCAGAAAGTTTTGTCATTTTATGATGGACAGGCTGATAAGAGTATACCTCCTTAACTTTGTTTGTTTGTTGTTGTTTTTTTGTTGTTTTTTGTTTGTTTGTTTTTTGTTTTTTTTTTTTGGGGGGGGGGGGGGGGGTATAAAACATTTTTATTAGGAAAATAACTAGTATACTTATAAATCCTTAATGCAAACTTTGACAAATACAATCCTCAAAAGAAAGAAAATCAATTAAATTTGGAAATGATAACTAGTATACTAGTGAATCCTAAATGCCAACTTTGACAAACAGTGAAGACCCTGATGAAATGTGGCATTTCATAAGGGTCTAGACTGTTTGCCAAGACAAAACAATCCTCAGAGAAAGAAAAACAATTTTATTTTGGAAATGATAACATGTGACCCCTTGATATTTACAATGTACCATCTCCAGTATATATTGTATCAAGCCAGAAGGAAGAATCCATTAGTGCATAAAGGGTTTTTAAATTTGAATATGGAATGTGAAAATTTAAACAAAAGTCAATTAGAAAAACAGGAGCCTCCGCATACTGCATCATTGCACAAAACAGCTCTCAGAAAAACTTCTGGTCTCGCACATGGTTTGAAACTGACAACTCACTAAAATCTAATAGAAAACAGGAGCCAGTTAGCGTACTGTATCATAGAACAAAACAGTTCTCAATAAAGCCTTTGGTCTCACACATGGTTTGAAAGACAACTCGCTAACAAAAGTCATCTAGAAACAGGAGGCTTAGCATACTGCATCATTAAAAAAATTGTCCTCAACCAAGCCTCTGGTCCCACACATGGTTTGAAAGACAACTCACTAACAAAACAACTAGAAAACAGGAGCCATAGCTTACTGCATCATAGAACAAAACAGCTCTCAGCAAAACCTTTGGTCTCACACATGGTTTGAAAGACAACTCAATAACAAGTCAACTAGAAAACAGGAGCCTTCGCTTACTGCATTAAAGAACAAAACTGATCTCAGCTAAACCTTTAGTCTCACACATGGTTTGAAAGACATCTCACTAACAAAAGTCAATTAGAAAACAGGAGCCTTAGCTTACTGCATCATTAAACAAAACTGCTCTCAGCAAAACCTCTGGTCTCACATGGTTTGAAAGACAACTCACTAACAAAACTCAATTAGAAAACAGGAGCCTTAGCTTACTGCATCATAGAACAAAACTGCTCTCAGCAAAACCTTTGGTCTCACACATGGTTTGAAAGATAACTCACTAACAAAATTCAACTAGAAAACAGGAGCCTTAGCTTACTGCATCATAGAACAAAACTGCTCTCAGCAAAACCTTTGGTCCAACACATGGTTTGAAAGACAACTCCCTAACAACTCAATTAGAAAACAGGAGTCTTAGCATACTGCATCATAGAACAAAACTGCTCTCAGCAAAACTTCTACTCTCACATGGTTTGAATGACAACTCACTTACAGGTGTCAATTAGAAAACAGGAGACTTAGCTTACTGCATTATAGAACAAAACTGCTCTCAGCAAAACCTCTGGTCTCAAACATGGTTTGAAAGACATCTCACTATCAAAAGTCAAATAGAAAACAGAAGCCTTAGCTTATTGCATCATAGAACAAAACTGCTCTTAGCAAAACCTTGTTTGAAAGACATCTCACTAACAAAAGTCAATTAGAAAACAGGAGCCTTTGCTATACTGCATCATAGAACAACACTGTTCTCAGCAAAACCTTTGGTCTCACACATGGTTTGAAACTGACAAATCACTAACAAAATTCAACTAGAAGACAAGAGCCTTAGCTTGCTACATCATAGAACAAATTTGCTCTAAGCAAAACCTTTGGTCTCACACATGGTTTGAAAATGACAACTCAATTACAAAAGTCAACTAGAAAACTGCACTTTAACTTACTGCATCATAGAACAAAACTGCTCTCAGCATAAATTCTGGTCTCACACATGGTTTGGAAACAACAACTCACTAACAAAAGTCATTTAGAAAACAGGTCAGCCATCGCTTACTGCATCATAGAACAAAACTGCTCTCAGCAAAACCTCTGGCCTCACACATGGTTTGAAACCAAAAACTCACAAACAAAAGTCAACCAGAAAACAGGAGCCTCAGCATACTGTGTCGAAGAACTGCACTGCTATCAAAGGAAATCCTTTTCTCCAAATGGGTGAGAAAACCTGACTTTCATGCAAGCCAACAACAAAGGCACACCAGTCTGCACATTTGCGCAGTATGATCAACACTTTCTCTATTTGTTCTCTAGAAAGAATAATAGCTTAATTTGATACACACAAAAATTCAATGGTCTAACTAGGCTTTGTAGTTAGCAGACTGGTTTGAGTCTTAATTGGTCGGAAACCCAAAAGACAGGTTTTCTCAAGATATGGTTAAAATTATAGACAGGGTTCATATAGGGAAGTTGGACTTTTCAAGGACTTCTCAAGACTATTTTACAGTTTGCAAGGACTAAAAATTTAGGAAAAATTCTTCTTCAAAAATGCTAGACTGAGATTATGGAGAAATTAGAACTAGAAAATTTGTATGAAATTGTTGTGCCTTTATTTGGTGCAGCATTTGCTGCACCAAATAAAGGCACAACAATTTTATACTGATTTAGATCTCTATCAACAGTGTTAAGTTCTACAGAAAATAGAAGAATTCAAGGACTTTTCAAGGCCTTTGAGTGATTTTCCAGTACATTTCAAGGCAGATTTAATTTTCAAGGACTTTTCAAGAAAGCACTCTAAATTCAAGTACTTTTCAAGCCTGTGCGAACCATGATAGATGGTGCTTTAATACTATCACTGAAATTCACAACTTCACAAATTGTTTATCGTCTGCTGATAGTTTTTTCAAAATTGACGTTTTCAAAATTTACTTTCAGGAACACTATTAGAGTGCAGGGTGGGTAGTCACGTGGGCTTTGCTTGGATACATAATACACTGTAAGGACATTCTGATCGAATGTAAGTAGATTTCTCTATGTTTACTCATCTATACCCAGAAAGTTATTCACCATTTTCCAGCCCACATTTTTCCCGATCAAAACGCTCCCAGGATATCCTCTTAAGCTTCTTAATTTGAGTACAAATTCTGTCACAAAGAAAATAATTGTTGTAAGTACAGCTTATTTCTATAAATTAGGCCCGATCTTCGCCACTAAAAAAATTGTAACAGAGTCTGTACTCAAAGTAAGAAGCTTTATGAGGATATCCTGGCATTGTTAGATCAGAAAAAATGTGGGCTGGAAAAGGGTGTATAACTTTCTGGGTAAAGATGAAAAAACAAGGAGAAATTTCTACTTACTTTTGCTTCAAATATTGTTGTAGAAAGAAGTCGGCCATTTTTCCGTACAGTGTATCCTAACAGAAACCATGTGACTATCCACCCTGAGAGTGACAATAATAGACTTTTAAAAACACTTTGGACTCAGATCACAGAGCTTACATTTTTTTAGACTGACCTGGGTCTAAAATGCATACAAAGGAGCAGATGACACTGGCAGGTAGAATCTAGAGTCAACGGCTACACTTGTTAAACAACACGTTTTGGACAAACGATGAATGTGATTGTCTCTCTGAAAATCTTTCTTTAATAAGAGACCAATAGAACACTGATTTGTACAAACTTTCTGTGCCAAAAATATACTCACATAATAGTGCAAGAAATAATGCTGTGAGAAAACAGACTATCACAAATTTCTTGAAATCTTTTATTTTCTTTGCTATAGGGTTAAACACATTACTGGTATTTTTATGAAGGCCGAGAAACCTTTTAGAATTTTCCACGATGTTTTTCCCTAAAGCATTGATCTCCTTTCTTGTGTTGCATCCCAGATGTTTTGCCGTGATTTCTAGTGTAGCGAAAACACACAGTGGTTCACTTCTTGAGGACTTTTCCGGGAGTTTATTTATGGAAAGTTCTGATATGAATGGTGTTTGGTAAAGTACAGAATTGACTGTACTGCTGGAAGGCATTTTTGGAGCATTTGACGACAGAAGAATCTGTTCCCTTGGAAGTTTGCCATCCTGCAACACTTTTGTTAGAACTCTCGTAAGGACACATTTACTTGGTGTCATGTGACCTGAAAAGAAAGATTACATAATATGGGCCTCATCGCGACAAAACCTGTCTTCGGGGTTTCTGACAAAGCGGGACTCAAACCAGTTCTCTTCAGCTACAGAGACTAGCTAGAAAATTGAAATTTCAACTGTAGCAAGTTTACATATAATACTTCCCAAAAAAGGGAATAACAAAGGCGCTGATCAGGCTGCGAGGATGCGCAGGCTGGTCTGCGCCTGTGTTGTTTGCAAATCCTCGAAGACAGGTTTTCTCACGTCGAGGACCATATGTGTCCAGGCAAGACAAAATTTAGGCCAATGCTTAAGTGAGCCTTCAATTGCATGGTACTGGAACTTAAATGAGACTTTAATTGATGCTGTAACTTAAATGAGACTTAATTGGTGCTGTAGCTTCATTGAGACTTTAGTTGGTGCTGTAACTTAAGTGAGACTTTAATTGGTGCTGTAACTTACGTGAGACATTAATTGGTGCTGTAACTTATGTAAGACTTTAATTGGTGCTGTAACTTAATTGAGCCTTTAACTGGTGCTGTAGCTTAAGTGAAACATTAATTGGTGCTGTAACTTTAGTGAGAATTTAATTGATGTTGTAACTTAATTGAAACTTTAATTGGTCTTGTAGCGTAAATGAGACTTTAATTGGTGTTATAACAAAAGTGAGACTTTAACTGGTGCTGAAACTTAAATAAGACTTTAATTAGTTCTATGCATAGATCCTGAGGAGTCTTGGAGACAGGGGTCTGAATACCCCCCACACCCCAAAAAATCACAAAAATATAGGGTTTCCTAGCAATATGGTCCAGATTCCCTAGAAAATCACAAAGCTACCAAGCCAGCAGTCCATGTTCAGCCCCCGGTTGAGCCATCAACGGCACACCAGCAAAAAGCCATTTAAATGGTGTTTCACTGGCAGGCCAATGATAGACCTGCCATCCTGCCCATGTATTGTGGTATTTGGATCCTCTAAAAAAACAAAACAAGGTAAGAGTTAAATTTCAAAAACATGATTATGAATTACATGAGTGCTCATGTTTTATTAAATTTATTTAACAAGTTGAGGAAAAGAGATTCAATGCAAGGCTTGCAGAGCATTTTAATTCTTAACATTTAAGTGACCCATTTTAAAACCTTTTTTACCTAAACCTAAATTCAGCATGCTTTGGGCACTCATGGAAGAACAAGTAGAGTCATGCACATTGTTTTCAGTAGTATGTTCATGCACATTGTTATCAATGGTAAGATTTGTGTATTGAATATTAGTTTCAAAACTTTGATCAAAAAGTGTAGATAAATCATATATGTAGTCATTGACTGTTTCTGAAAATGAAGTATCATTTTGATAAAAGGAAATTATTTTTGAAGGTACATTTGAGTCTAAATCATTACATTCACAGCTAATACAATTACAAGCACCACATATATCTGATAGAGAATAGTATCTATTTTCTGACAGAAATATAGGGTGTTTATCAAAATCAAGAGCATATTTGCCACTGTCCTAAAAGTTCCAACACACTGAATCTTTATGACCATAAAACTTGCAAATATAACATTGTAACTGTTTTTGTGGCGACACTGGTAACAGTATGGATGAGCTTAAAATTTTAAACATATATGAACGCATTTTCCTCCGTCCTACCCTCATATGTAAATCGAATGTTCTCTTTTCGACCTTTTAATGAAACGCTTCAGTCTCTAAGATCAACAGGTGCATTGGATTTTTATACTCCAAAGCCAAAAAAAGAAATTTTCAAACAAAGCTTAATTTATTCAGGTCCAGTCATTTGGAACAACTTACCAGACTGTTTAAAGAATTTAGAAACTGTTGACTCTTTTCATAGACATTGTATTAAGTGGATGAAATCCAGTCTATCTTTCAATCTTTGAAACTGATATAATTATATGTCCATATGAACATAATTTTGAGCGTAAAATTGTGAATATGTTTTGTTCCCCAGTTTGATTAATTAGTTTGGTGCTCATAAGAAGTGTCTCATTGAGACGCTTCTTTTGAGAACCCATGTATGTAGATAAAATTGGTATTACTAATCACTTAATTGTATCTAGAGGTATGATATATATGATACTTATGTAAAAAAAGTATGCCTGTGTGTATGTAGGTTTGAAAATGTTCCATGATGTTTGTATTATCTTGTATACATGTAAATCATCTTTGTATTTTATACTTGTATTATTTTTTGGTGGTAGTTCATAGAGGGCCTCATGGAAGATTAGCTTTTTTTGCTAAATGTGTTACCCTCTGAAAATAAAGACTATTATTATTATTATTATTATTATTATTATTTTAAAAATCACATTTTTTGGCACGCAACCATCAAGATTTTTTCATTACGATACTTATCTGTAAACCACTAGTGGTTAATCGACTTTATTGCATGGGATTATATCACTTCCAGATGCAATGTCATGTGGGCCTCGACGTGACAAAACCTGTCTTCGGGGTTTCTGACAAAGTTAGATTCAATTCATTTCCCATACAGATAAATAGAATAAAAATAAAGATTGTCCATTATTCACTTTTAGGGTTCACAGGTTGAGTTTTTTAGATTAATTAAATACTTTAGTCCCTGAAGAATTTATTTATCTTAGCAGACAGTGCAGGCCCTGATGAAATGTTGTGTTTGCGACATTTCATCTGGGTCTTCAGAAACACTGTGCCTCAAAACATATGCTTTTCAATAAGGATAGTGTTCTTGTTTAAGACAAAGGTCATCTTAAGTCTGAAGCTCCTAACTGTACTTAGTTTCATCCTCTATCAGCTGACCAAGTTTGAAGCTCCTAGCCGTAATAGTTCAGTGATATCTTGATGACCAATTTTGCATAGGGCAATAACTCTAAAAATTACAGTAACTTTTTCTTTAAACTTTCATCAGGTTATCTACTCATCATCCTCTATCAGCTGACCATGTTTGAAGCTCCTATATATATTAGCTTTTGAAATACATTGACTACAAAAACATCATGCTGACCCTTTGAAAGGGCCATAACTCCATCATACAAAAATTTGGTAAAAGGTATATTTTAATGAAGAATTCATATAAATCTATGAAATTTCAAAATTAATTATATTTTTTTTATTTTTTAAATGGACAGACGGACACAGGCACAGACAAGCCGAAACCATATTTATGACCTCTCAATTTTTCAAAGTTGACAGTATAATATAAATCATGTTGGTTATAGTTGTAACATACCATATACAGCAATGTAGAATCCCATTGAAATATATTTTTCTAGCTCCTCTTGAGTTCCCGTGAAATTCACTATGGCACATCTTGGAAGTCGCTTTTCATATTTTGTAAGAATACTGACAAACTTTTCATGAGCATCATGTTCTACCAGGTACAGGGGCTTCTTCTTATCACAGGCTAATTTTAGCTGAAAATATTTCAATGATTCAGCTCTTTAATAGGCCTACCAAATGATCCAATGCTCAACATCTGGTTGAATATGAAAAAGAATTGCTCTATGAAGAAAATAAAAAATCAGGGAATGTCATGCAACAGCCTATGGATTTCTCTGTTTGTGGTTTAAATACGAGCTTAGAAAGTATTCTCGTTAGGTCCTATTTACTTTTCGTGGGATAAACACGTTCCTGTCGAATTTGGGTACACTTATTTTAAAAGTACATCTGACAAAATGAGAGAACTTTCTGACCTCATTTATACCACAAATGTAGGAATGCATATGCTCATGCATGATATTCCCCGATTTTTTTATTCTCTTCCTGGTTCAATTGTTTTTAATATTCAATCAGATGTTGAGAATTGGATCATAATAGGCAGGCCAATACATGTACCATGCAAGATAGGCCAATATCAAACACATAGTGAGCATCATGATCTACAAGGTATAAAGGAGCTTCTGTTTATCACAGGCTAGTTTCATTAGCTGCAAATATTATAATATAAAAATTCTGTTATAGACAGGCCAATATCATGATAGATAGGACTATTTCGATTAAGGATTAAAATGAAGATTTTTAGCTTGCACTGGCTGATGCAAAACTTTAGGCTTTTAAATGTCTGTGAAGCCCAAAGAACTTCTCAGGGACATTAAAAAGCTAATATTTTGAGGCATCCAAGGATCTGTTGAATTAGGGGAAAAAGTATTTGGACCATCAAAATTGGGAAGAAATGATTTTGGACAACCATTTTAAAATAGATTGAAATTAGCCGTATAAAGCTGTAACATATTTGTTGCTTTGATTGCCCTTCATAATATTCATCAAAATTTGCATAAAAATGTGAATGATTCACATTTTTTATTCAAATTTTCATGGATCTGTAACATTGCCATTTTTGTTCGGATTTTCATGAAATTTTCACCAAATGGTAGAGCTAAGAAATTTGGAATGATAATACACCATTTTGGGAAGTTTTTGCTCATTTTTTAATTTGGAAGGCGTCGATATCATGTGCGGATCCAGACAATTTTGTCAGAGTGGGTCCAACTTTGACAATATTTTTTTTTAGTTGATGAGGAGAGGGAGGTCAAAAGGTGCTCGGACATTTCGGCCTAGGACGTTTCGGCCCGGACATTTCGGCCACGGACATTTCGGCCACGGAAAATGCCAAAGGTGGACGTTGCGGCCAAAACCATAAATTGTGGGTTGGGTGTGTGCATGAATAAATGTGTGATGCATTTTATAATCTTTTGAAATCAAATATGCATGTGAATACTTACAGTTGATTCAAAGATGCATGATAATAAGAGTATGCTATTTTTCATAGAAACAGGTAAATTATGGTGTATATTATACAACAGTAAATGATACATACCTGTATAAAGTACCCTTTACCTGAATTAGTTTATATTTTTTGTTTACAACAATTCTCGTGTACTTTTGAATCTACTGTTCATAACAATTGATGAATGTTAACTATTTTTATGCTGAACCTGGGTTAATCTTTTTTCTTCAAAACACTGCAGATCCAGATCAGCCAGCTCCCTACCTGATCAGAATCCACACTGTTTCATCTCTGCTTGTAAATACATGCAGTTTAATAACTGATAAAAATTTGGGAGAAATACAATGTATAGTATATAAGATTATTCAGTCAATTATTTCCTAAGAAATGCATCACACATTTATGCATGCACACACCCAAACCACAATTTATGGTTTTGGCCGAACCGTCCATCTTTGGCATTTTTCGTGGCCGAAACGCCCGTGGCCAAAATGTCCGGGCCGAAACTTCCTAGGCCGAAATGTCCGTGGCCGAAATGTCCTACATTCCGGTCAAAAATACCACTATAAGAGGGCCATCACTGGCCCGCCAGCCAAACACCATTTAAATGGCGCTTCGCTGGCGTGCTGATTTTGGCCCAACATTGAATGCTGGCTTGGTAGCTTTGTGATTTTTCAGGGGATCTGGACCAGAATTGCTAAGATTTTTCAGGTGTGTGTGTGTAAAGGGGGGGGGGGGGGGGGGTTGGCTGGGGGTGCGGACCCCTGTCCTCCCCTCTGGATCCGCACATGGATATTCAACCACAAATCAGGCTTAGAAAAATCACTGGAGAATCAGATCAGCCTGCACATCTACACAGTCTGATCAGGGTCTTCACTAAGTGCACAATAGGTAGGGAAGGCCCTAATGATTCTACACACAGATAGCAAAGACTTTGATCAGGCTTATCTGAGAATTCGCTGGGCGGACATGCAGAAGTTGTACATTTTGCTTTTCCCTGGCTGAAATGACCTAATTTCAAGGCTTCTCAGGCAAATAGTCATTCTATATTCAAGAGCTTATATAGCCAGAACCCTGTAAAAGTTACGCTCATCAAAGGGAGACTAACTGATCATGCAGTGATTCTCTTCAATTTCATCCCTTTTCAAAATAGGAACTTCTCGGAGGGAGCGAATTCTTTCCTTCAAGAGCAGTTTCTTAAGTATGGAAAATCACATTAGGTGACCTCGCTTGAATGTTACTATATTTTTATTATGCATGTGCGTAATTGCGTATGGGAGCTACACCAATGTTTATTCAAATTAAAAATTAACTAAACTTTGGACCTCTGACGATGGTAATGGGAATCACAGTGTATCGCTGCCTATAATTTTGATTAAAATTGAAGTCGATCAAATGCTACCATCTTCATATATAAGCTCGCTATTGGTCTCTATTTTATGATTTTGCATTTGATTTCCTATTTCCATAAATGTACAGCTTTATTTTGGGGCTAAAATCACCATCATAATGATTTATGATGGTGAAGCTAGTTGGGACTCAGGGGGAAATGATATACCACAGCCCAAAATGTGCCGCCTGGGCAAGCCTAAACATTAGCATTTGGATTTTTGGTGTGCTCTCTTGAAAATCTTTTTTTCCAGTATAATGAAATAATTAGAACTTTTCGTAGCCCATTAAACTCCAGCTGTTAAGTTTTTAGACTTAATTTTTTGCAATAACTTTTTTGTTTTAAATTTTAGCAAAATGTGTTCGCGATGAAAAGTATTCAGGAACATCTCCGCCAACTTCTCCAAATGATTCCAACATCCTAGATGCTGCAGGTTCATCTGTGCTTAGATGCACTCTTTGAATATTTTAAACAAAGTGCAAATAAACTAAGTCCAAGATGTCAGTCAAAAATGTACATTGCACCGCCCTAATTCAATTACTAAAGCGATGGATGGCTTGTTCAAATATTATAGAAATCGCACCTGATTTGCTTGTGCGTTAAACTAGTAGGGTCATCCCAAAACCGTTCATTTCATAGCACATGCATAAGAGAAAAATTTGACGTCATGCGATAACCCAGCCTTTGTTCCTACAAATGAGCCTGCTTTAAGTTGATCCTGGAAATGCACCGTAAATTCTGAGTATGTTAACGACCGTTTTATGTTATGCACAGCCTTTGAAGAACGGGATATGCACCGCTTCCGAATAATTTTTGAAACTACCCCTTTCTGTCACGCCTATACGAATTATACCTGTCATTAAAAGACTTAGAAATTCAGGATGAATTCAATTTATTGCAAAATCTTCATCTATATACACAAAAATCTGTTTGCGCCACAAGCACAAGACCTTTTGGAGAAGTTGGCGGAAATTCTCCTCTACAACTTTCATCTCGAACACATTTTGCTAAAATTGAAGACAAAAAAGTTATTGCGAAAAAATAAGTCTAAAAACTTAACACCTGGAGTTTAGTCATGAAATATTACAACGTTTTAGCATATTTTTCTTTAGATTATGAAAATTGTCCTTTTAAAATTGAAGACAAAAAAGTTATTGCGAAAAAATAAGTCTAAAAACTTAACAGCTGGAGTTTAGTCATGAAATATTACAACGTTTTAGCATATATTTTTTAGATTATGAAAATTGTCAGTTGGTAGATTATTTTGCACATATACTGTATCTATCCAATACACATAAACTACATTGTTATTGACTAGGGGCGGACTTGATTTAGCAATTTTTAGAGTACTCGGCGTACGCCAGAACATCCACCTAAACAAGTACAACTGGGCACTTTGGAGTACTCCGGAATAAATCAAGTGATACAAAATATTTCTGCGCATGCAGGCAAAGATCCGCCATCTTTTTTGGGACAGGTCACGTGACTGTTCTGTCTACACAACCTCGGAAGACGGAGTACTCCGGTGTACACCAGCACAGATGTTCCAGCGCACTTGATTTCTGTTCTGCCTGTTCGGAGTGGAAGGAGTAAAGAGAACAGCTAAATCAAGTCTGCCCCATGTGTACTTAACGCATGGATGAATGGTTATAGTACATTGCTGCATAATATTGCACCTGAGACAAGTTCAATAATGCGAGCGCTCTCGGGCGCTCGTTATACTGATGTCCGGCTTTACACATTATGAATAAAGATAGGTACCAATCAACGAGCGATCGGCGAGCACTCGCATTATTGAACTCGCCTCAGGTAAATACATTGTCATCAAGGTTGAATATGGACTACAGCTGCACTTCAAAATATTTCTTAACAAATCAGATAGTAAAAACAACAACAAAAATAATCATTAAAATGCTCATGATTTTGGACTTTAAAATACTTTCACTGTGATTTGTAATCAAGTATTGATGATATAATATCCTTACACGTGAAACTTATTTATTTCTAAATGTTTTGGTGAAGTCAAATTTTGCAACCCCTACCCCCTTTGGTAGCGTCTCCTGTTTTGTTGAAGGGATCTGCCTGTCTAATTATAACCTTTATTCGTTTCTAATACATTCAAAAGGATACCAGTGATATCTTATGCATAGGGAAGTTTTGGGAAGCATCTGAAAAATAGGCAGATACCCTATCAAAGTGTCAGAGGTCCTTACTCAAACTTGTCCAAAGTTTGTAGTGAGAAAAATGTTAAAAATTTAATGAGGGGTGTTGTGGCTCAGTGATGGATGGTTAGACTTGAGGTTAAAGAGTCATGGGTTAGAGACTCACCAGAGGCACTGCATTGTGTTTGTGAGCAAGACACCTCATCCTCTCAATAGCACCAGTTCAACCCAAGAAGACAGGAACTTGTCACGGCACGACTGAAAATTGTTGACTGGGATGTAAAGCAGTAACACAAAAAAGTTTCAATGAGAACAATGTTAAAAATTATTTTGAGAAAAATATTAAACCAATAACTCTTTGCCTACTAGTGTCATCTGCTGTTGAACTTTTGTTAACACGTTGGAAGTGAATCAAGCCTAAAAACGGGCCCGTAAACGCAGTTGGTAACACATCATTCTGACTGCAGATCCAGGGATCCTGAGTTCGATCCCAGCCGGGTCTCATACTTTTGTGGAGATTGTTCAAGAAATATTTGTTACAATCATTCTTCTCCTTCCGCTGATTCAAGAAGAGTTGTTGTCAGTTACAAGCTAAAGTATTTTTATGAAGTACTGGTTAATCCCTTTGTCCAGCTTGCCCAGGAAAAATTGTGATAAGGTGAACTGACTGAGACGTAAAAAATCAAACCAAACAAACAAAAGCCTGATAAAATATCAGACCTAATCTGGATCCAAACTGTTTGAAATTCTGATAGTACAAGAGGTGTTTCATGTTTATTTGAACAAATTTGAAATTGCGGTATTAATTCTCAAAAATTAAAGAAACAGTACAGCCGCACAGACATCAGGAAAAACTTCTTCTCAAACCGAGTGGTCGACACATGGAACAGCCTACAAGACACAACTGTAAAGGACCAATCTATGGCTTCAATGAAGCAGAAATTGAGAGCTGACCTGTAGTGTGTCAGCTTAATTACCAAGTATACCAAGTAAGTAAGTATATCTCATGTATTTCTTATTATATTTAGTAATAATAAATTTACGTTGGTTAATCTGATCTACAGGAATGCACAGTCACCAAGAAAATTGCTCATAACTTTATTCGCTGGATTAAAAGAGTCTCTGAAGATGAGTAGTTAAAGTTTAAGCCTTTAAAAATGCTGTCTGAAACGGAATGTTCAAAATCGTTCTCGAACGATTTCTCCTAAAGGGGTGAAGATTTTCTCTTGGAACCTATTATAAATTGTACATAAATGATTAAAGTGTGTTCAGCTAGGAAATAAATCATTTCCGTTGGATATTTACATTTTTGAAGCAACTTAAACATCATATTTTGAGGTTTACAGTTTCCAAAGCAACACTAAATTGTAAGCAAAATACATGAATGCAATATTTTGGTGATCAGTTGTATCGGCGATATATTCTTGAACTATTTAAGAACTTGTGTAAGTTGTGAGTTTTGAGAATTTGCCTTTTCACAATTCTTCCAGGACACATTTTATACATGGACTGCCCATTTGGGCATACATATGGTAGAGCTTATAAAGCCCAGTTGTCAAGCAAAAGCAGGAGCAGAGAAGCTGTTTTTCATTTTAATAATAGACTGAATGCTCCTCTAAACTAAAAAGAAATTTGAACACTTATACCCATTTTCTTTAGAAATACACCCGTTTTAGCCCTTGAAATCACTAAAAGAGGGGTGGGCGTGTATTTTCGGATGACGTGTTATGGTTATGCTTTAAATTGCCCATTTGTCTATTTGCACACTGGTCAATGTAAACGTACCGGTGGTTGCTACAACGAGCTGGCGGTTGCATTTTTCAGCACCGGTGGTGGCGTAAAAGGTAAAAAAATCTATACCTGTTGACTTTATTATTTATTTATAAACTTGCATTTATTTTATTTGTGATGACACCTGGCACACAGACCACCGGTAACATTGCATTTTATGGCTCTGCCAAGCAATTGGGGATTTAATTCATGGTTTGGACTGCAAATCCAACAAAGCTCTGGAGTTTTGCTGTGACAGGTGCTTTTTTCTAGTGTAACTGCCTAAATTGAGTGAAATCTGCATGTCTAAGCGCAGCTGGTGTCATATTCCCATGAAATAACATCCAAAAAACGATTACTACTTTGGGGTTTTTTCTTGGTAAACTAGCAAATGTTTTATTAAGGAATTTTTATTACAACGCACTGGGAGCATTTTTTGACGCATTGATACAACGCACTGATGGTTGCACAGAATTCCTGTGGTTGCTGGTGCAGCCTCACCACAGCATTCACTGTTCTTATAAACGGTACATAAATCGTTATTTGAGCCAGCACATGATATTTCAGTACCAGGACGAAGACTCAGGTGAGCCTGTGCAAATGTACAGACTAGCCAGAGCCTTCTCTGCATAGAAAAATAGAGAGTAGTAATCGTTTTTGGATGTTATTTCATGGGACTATGATAACATAGCTGCAGCTGTGCTTAGACATGCAGAATTTCCTGAAGTTAGGCAGTCACAATAGAAAAAAGCACCTGTCACTGTCAAACTCCACAACTCTGTCGGATTTGTCGGTCAAACCATGAATTAAAACGCCAATTGCATGGCAGAGCCATAAACTGCTATGTTTCTGACGGTTTGTGTGCATTGGGTCATCAAAAGTAAAATAAATGCAAGCTTATAAAGAAATCATACAGTCAATAGGCATAGATTTTGTGGTTTTTGTACACTGATGAAGGCTCAAGCATGACTCTGCAAATGTGTAGCCTCACCAGAGATGCTCCAGAGCTAGCCCTGTTCGCACTATGAGAGTGTTTCCGCCTATTTTTCAGATTGGCCCCTAACTTTTAATTTAATGAGATTGTTTGTCCGTTATGATACATTACAATAGTTAAGACGCCTCCATGCGAGCTTAGAATTTTTGTGCTTCAACAACAGCAGATTCTAGGGCGAATATTTGGTACCAGTAAGATGCAATTTTAGCATCCCAGAGATATAAACTGCTGTCTGTTCTAAGGTGGTGATTTTGTTGTTGTTGATTCATTGTTGATTGTTACTCCCATTACAGGATTCTGTAATTGTAAATAAAGTCTTTACTTACTTACTTACTTACTTACTTACTTACTTCTATATTTTGTTACTTTATGTCCATTCTTGTTTTGTAATCATCTTGACGGGGGAGAGAGAGAGCTGGCTGCTTTGCTTAGTTTGTCTTCCTGGTGTCTCGTGATTGTTGTGTAGCTATTCCTCTCAGTGCCATGGGTTTGTCTGCAGTTTGTGATTGTGATACTCACTTTTTTTTGGTGTCATTCATGCGAACAGCGATGGCTTTGGCAAGTCTGCACATTTGCTTGGTCTAGTCTGAGCCTTTGTCACAGATTAAAATTCTCATGTGGTGACTCAAATGGCGATTAAATGCCATTTTGTGTGAGCAGCGAAGGATCTGGCGAGTCTGCACATTTGCACAGGCTTACCTTAGCCTTCGTCACTGTACAAAATCTCTTGTGCTGCCTTAAATGGTGATTTGTGTGCTATTCACACCAGCAGCGAATACTCTGGTGAGTCTGCACATTTGCGCAGGCAGTCACTGGACAATGTAATAAATATCAAGATCTCTTGTGCTGGCAGCAAAGGCTCTTGGGAGTATGCACGTTTGCACAGGCTCGCCTGAGCCTTCCATACAGTATCATAATATCATGTGCTGGTTGAAATGGCGATTTTTGCAATGTTTATGTGAACAGCGAATGATGTGGTGAGTCTGCACCAGCAACCACAGGAATTCTGTGCAACCATCAGTGCGTTGTATCAATGCGTCAAAAAATGCTCCCAGTGTGTTGTAATAAAAATTCCTCAATTTAACATTTGCCTGTTTACCAAGAAAAAAACCCAAAGTAGTAATCGTTTTTTTTAATGTTATTTCATGGGACTATGACACCAGCTGCGCTTAGACATGCAGATAAATAATAAAGTCAACAGGTATAGATTTTTTTACCTTTTACGCCACCACCAGTGCTGAAAAATGCAACCACCAGCTCGTTGTAGCAACCACTGGTGCGTTTACATTGACCAGTGTGATTTGGTCATACCAGGGACACATTCTTATTTAAGAGAAAACAAAAGTTATTTATTTTATTTACATGCAACCCGGAAAAATGAAATTCACATTTGTTCAAATAAACATGAAACAGGTCTTGTATTCCTGAAAGAAATTTTGGAAAAGGTTAATTTTGAAAAAAATCTGCAGATGACAAAAAAACATACAAAACTACCCAGTAGGCAAAGTGTTAACATTTGAGCTGTGATGCAAGAAAACCTGTCTTCTGGGTTTCTGACAAAGTGAGATTCAAACCAGTCTCCTCAGTTACAGAGACAAGCTAGAAAATTGAAATTTCACATGTTGCAAGTCTAGACATGATGCTTTCTAATAAGCGAATAACAAAGGCACTGATCAGACTTCATGGATGCTCAGGCTGGTCTGGGGCTTTGTTGTTTGTATGCCCCCGAAGACAGGTTTTATCGCGATGAGGCCCATATGGTACCTGTTCTTCAAAGGCATATATTTGTTGATCTTTGGTCTCAATGGAGATGTTCTCTTGTCTAAAATCTAGGCCTATAGGGCCCATACACCGGCCTCCATTTAAACACCGTAGTTTGTCTAACTCAGTCTTTTCAATGTCTTTGTAGTCACAAGCCTGGCCAGGGGCTATGCCTGGAATATAGACAGGTTTCATGCATAGACCTTTCCAAGCACTACATCACAAATCGATCTCATCAGGGACACTATGGTCTTTATCCCAAAGTTGGCGGAAATAGCACAAGTTTTATAGCAAATTAAAACAAGTTTATTTCATTAACCCTTAAAGCGCCAAGAAAAAAAAGCATCTGAAAATGTCGTCTGCTGAAGTCATCTGCTGCAAATAATTGCCTTGAATTACTGACGAATTAAGTATAGAAGCAAACAGCGTCGACCCAGAACAGACTGCTCCTATAGGAGCAGTCTGATCTGGGTCCACACTGTTTGCCATAGAGGCTTCTTAAACATTTCAGCAGACAACTTTTGTTGCGATTGGCTCATTAAGGGTTAAAATGAATTCCAATGACTGGTTCCCATACAACTGGTTCCCATAGTTTCACCATTGACCATACAAATAATGTTTTTTTTTTCATATTTTAGCCCTTAATAGGCCAATCGCAACAAAAGTTGTCTACTTTTCTCGTCTGCTGAAATGTTTAAGTAGCCTCTATCACAAACAGTGTGGACCCAGATCAGACTGCTCCTATAGGAGCAGTCTTTTCTGGGTCCATGCTGTTTGCTTCTATACTTAATTCGTCAGTAGTTTTAGGCAATTTTTGAAGCAGATGACTTCAGCAGATGACATTTTCAGATGCATTTTTTTCTTGGCGCTTTAAGGGTTAATTATCCACATTTTATCAAAATTATTCAAAATTAAATCGCTGTCATCTGACCAAAACAAAGAAGTGGGCGCCCATCAAAAATGAAAAAAAATAATACCGTAAAATCTCTATTAGAGGCCCATGCTCTAACAGAGGCCCATTCCCCAGTTTGGTCGCCAAAAATGCTGATTTTTCAAGCAAATATTTTTTTTCTCAAGAAATACATGTACATATTAAACACTGTAGGTGAATGTCGGATAATTACGTTACATAACCAAATCAAAACATAAAGCTAAAATATTGTATACTGACGGGCTTTAAAAACTCAACACTTGGATAACAGCTTTAATTTATGTCTCGAAAAAGAAAGCAGAGCTATAAATTTGATTGTATGTTAAAGAGCATTCATTTGTAAGTAAACATGGAAAACTTGTCCAACTAAGATGAACAAAATGCATTAAAATGTAAACTTTTTGAGATAGTGGTCAGCTGTTTCATGTGACCAAATCTTAAGGATGAAAGATTCCCTACTTCTTTAAATCAAGAAACACTAGAAGCATCAATTTATATCATGGACTTTGTTAGTCATAGAGGAATAACTCTCATATTGATTGGCAGGTCTACAATACAGCTTATTTGCGTATATGGCGTTTATCTGGGTGTACCCTTTCATTCAATGCTTAAAAATCTCCACTACTTAAGAAATGTTTAAATGGCTAAATTCATACGGAGCAAATAACGTCACCCAGTTTAGTTGTACATTTAAAACTAAAGTGTTTGCTGAAGAAGCCAACTCAGGATGGCATCATCGAAGCAAAGAAAGGGCTAGGTTCACGAAGGGGTGAAATCGGCCCTGCCATAGAAATGCATACTAACTTAAAATATGTTTATAAGGTTTATTTCATTGAGAAAAATCGAAATTTTATCTGCCTAGTGCTTAAATTGTGTAAACTATGGGTTTCTAAAGACAAGGACCCTCTGTAAATTTTGTGCAAAAAGTAACGTCATTTACATTGCAATGTAACGCCAAAGACTTCACTAAGTTTGGTTAACAAATTTATTTTAAATAAGTGTGTGTCGCTCCCAAAGTTGTGCCAAAATGTATTATAAAACTCGATAAACAGTCTATCATGGCGATACGCCCGCCAACCCTCTGAAATGTGCATGTTTGTTTGAGGCTTTATGCCCATGTATTTTTCATCAATTTGAGTCATATTACTGTAGCGGTCAATGTATTGTATACCGCTGCTTTACAAAGGGGTTATCGGTATCAAGTACTTACAGAATCAGTAGAAGAGAGAAAATAATTTCAACAAAACTGTTCAAGGGTTCAAACTCATGCCTTATGAACCCCCCCCCCCCCCCCTCCACCCCAAGAGTAGTCCATAGAAGTCGGACTATAAATAGAACTCTGCCGACTACTCTTCGCGGGTCCGAGAAAAGGCGTTTTAAAACTGTACGCACACAATATTACTGATGCGATGGATAACAAAAATGTAACGAATTTTATGCAATTAAATGCAGTGTTGTTTTTTACAGTAGTCTCGTCATTTTCAGACAGGAGCTTGTCATTCTGGCTGATCTTAAATACCCGTGCTTATATATAGTTGGGTTTTCCGGACGTGACAACTTATTGTAGAGTGATGCTGTAATATTTAAGTCAGCTCAGAAGATATTTATGTCTTTTGTCATTGGCGACCAGCGCAGGTGCAGGCTAGAATTTGGGCATTCGAACAGACTAGTCAGAACCTTCCCTGATATTGCCCGCTCAAATTAAAGACAGCGTAGAAGTTTAAATGATTACGTTCATGTGCATGTTTTGTGAAATCATTTGTTTTTGATAAAGTCTCAGAAAGAACGTTAAAGCTAACCTCTATCGGCCCACCGGCGAAAGATAATTGCACATTGCTGGGCCGATGGTAAGCTGCTATTTTTTATTCTCCCCGCCTCGCTATAGGGCCAGGCTTGTCAAAATTACACTAAGCATTTGCACAAAACGAAACGTCATGATAGCATTTTTGATGGACGGAATTCAATAGTGATAACAGTAAAACCTTGTTTGCCATGATTTGATTCTTTACGTCACATCAACAATCTTTCAGTTATGTAGGGTCTTACTTGGTAAAACCACTTCTAAGCTAGGATTAATGTGTCTTGCTCAAGGACACAACGCTATAGCGCCGGCGAGGCTTTAACCATGAGAGACTCGGTCTCGAGTCAAGCACTCTACCATGTCTACCACGACAGTAAATCTCAATCTATCAATCCTGAAAATAAGTTATCATACGAAATGAAAAAAATCTAGCTGCTATTTTTTCGCAATAACGTTTTTATCTTCAATTTTAGCAAAATATATTAACGATAAAGCTGTAGAGGAGACTTTCCGCCAACTACTCTAAAAGGTCTGGTGTTTGTTGCACATACAGATTTTGTGTACAGTAAAACCTAAAAAATTTGAACTCCGATTTTTCGAAATACTCGCTAATTAGAAATGAACTTGAGACACGCTGAATTCAGAGAATAGGACCTATTCATGATCTATTTTAATAACTTTCTATAATAGTATGAGCTGCGGCATGAGATTTCCAACAATTTTACATTTTGACAAGTGTAGGCTCGAACGAGCCTCTGCAGCCTCCTTTTAGGCTTAGAAACTCCAAATGATGTTCAGTCAGTAGTTTAACAGTCATAGAATATTCAAGCGAATAGCAAAGGCTCTGATCAGACTGCGTGTATGCACAGGCTGATCTGAGGCTTTGCTGGTCCCAGATACCACATTGTTGGAAATCTAATGCACTGGCTCATATATCTTTTGGGTGCTTAAAAGAAACGTCTCTCTGAGACGTTTCTTTTATGCACCTGAAACATATTTTTGATAAGAAAAAAAATAATTATAATTTACGGGGGCTATATATCTTTTATTTCTACCTCACTATAATTCGAATTTTCGTTTATTCTAAATAAAACCCCTAGTCCCTAAGACTTCGAATTAACGAGATTCAACTGTATTTAGATGAAATGTTTTGCAATTAATATTGAATTCGTCTAAAATTTCTAAGTTTTTTTTTTATTGACGGGTAAAAATCGTATGGGCGCGACAGAAAGAGGTATTATCAAATAAAAAAAATTGTTAACGATGAAAATCCTGTTATTCAAAGATTGTGTATAACATGAAAGTGGTAAAACTGCCATTTGCATGCTCAGAATTTTCCGTGCACGCACAGAATCAACGTCAGACAGGCTCATTTGTACGAACAAAGTTTGGGTTTTTTGCACAACTTGCCGTTTTCATTTGCACGTGTTCTAAAATTTACGGTTCCGAGATGATCCCACCAGCTAAATGCAAGTGCGAATCAGGTGCGATTTCCAATATATTTGAACAAGCCATACATCGCTTTAAATAAGTGAGTTGTGGCTGTGCAATGAAATATTTTGATTGACATCTTTTGACTTGTATTTGCGCTTTGCTTAAAATGCTTAGAGTGCATCTATGCACAGATGTAACTTCACCATCTTGGATATTGGAACCGTTTTGAGAAGTTGGCAGGGATGTTCCTGAATACTTTTCATCGGGATAAGGATTCGGAAAAAATGATGCAGTAAAAATCATCGCAAAAACAGGTCTAAAACATTTCAGCTGGAGTTTAATTGTTAGTATAATTCAAACTTCTAAGTTTTACATGGAACTTTATTTTCAAAACGATGTGCCTGTCTCCTGAAATCATGATAAATCATAAACTATATCACCTTCCTTTATTTTTCCCCATGCTACAAAAATGTAATACAGGTGTGACAAAGTATAAAAAAACTGGGTTCACTCCACAGATTGCAAGTACTGGTGTTTTAAAGATGCAAAATAATAGGACTTTACCACATTGTATTTTTTCCATTGAAACAGGTAAATAACGGTCAATGTAATACTGCAGTTTGAGGCAGTTAATGTAATATACCTGTATAAAATACCCATTAGTTCATATTTTGTTTATAACGATTCCCATCTATCTTTGAATCAACTGTACGTCTTGCCGAACGTATGTGAAACATGCGTCATTACCGATTATTGACAAAAAAGTCCCAAGTTCTTAACATTACAGCTTACACATGGGGTACATGGGGACAATGAGGGACATAAATATATTAGACCTATCACCCTTATCCAAGCAGCCGTACATCGCGAATGCCCAATCTGTCTCCAACTGCCACATTTCTTAAGATACGCATGCATATTGGCAATCGAATACGTTATTTACAATAGGAAAATCAGTGAAATACAGATTTAACATAACTCATGATTAAGACATGAAACACGATCATTTTGTGAGGGATCAGCCATGCATAGACCCAGAGAGGAGGTTGGGGTGGACAGGTGGCCCAGACTCACCTTAAAAATCACAAGTTCTATAGGGATTAAGCAGTTGAGTTCGACCCCCACCCCTGGAAAATGTTGGACCCCCTTTTGAACCAAAAAGTACAGTAAATTGACAGTTGATCGCACTGTAAACAAGTCGAGGACGTTTAACCCACTGTAGATGTTTGAGGACCAAAAAGTTGACAAAGCATTTTTTCTGTCAGATTCTGTCCTGCCCCCTCCCCCCCCCCCCCCCCTCTTAGACGAAAATTACTTGATCCGCGCATGTCAGTCATGCTTTTAAGTGAGCTTATGGAATACAATAAAGGCATGTCAAATATGCTTGGCGTAGGCCTAAGTTATTACTGGACAGTGGAAGATTTCTGAAACAAAACGACAAGTACATGTGGATAATTGTTTTCAGCTATCAGGTAAACCTCAAAGTTTGCAATAATATATAAACTAGCACTTTGTGAAGGTATTAAAGAGAAAAAAAAAAGAAAAAAAATGACGTCGTTGAGGATTGAACCCAGGACCCCTTGCAAAATGAAAACATATTTGTGGGCTTAACCGTACGGCCACGCTGTTGTATTATTATGATATATTGCACTTAAAACTACCAACAAAACAACAATAGGCTTTTAAAATATACAAAAATAAACGAGCTGACACTTATTAATTGTAAAAATATGACCCCGTGTATTTTTCTAATAGTGATTTATGGATGAATTCACATTCCATTAACCAAAAATGGTAGTATATACCTGCGAAATCAGATAAAAACTAACGGTAGCATGACGAGCGTCTCTTACTGAATGTAAATTTCGGACGTAACATTATTTCGGCATCGGCATGGTTTGCACTGTAAAATGTGAGAAAGTAGGCGTATTTTCGGCTTCTAAAATAGTCCAGTCCTGCTTTCATGAGATAATGTAGTCATATCTGTATATTTTAAGCCTTAGAACATGTAAACATGGCCTGTAAAGACCACACACAGACAAAATATCCAAACGTGATCGTTTAGGTTACGTAATATTACAGTATGAAGCCATATTTTCGACACCTTATAATCTTGGGTCATGGGTTCTCAATGTTAATTTGCACAGCTAAGCCAAAAATTGTGGTGTCGAAATAATGGCCTCATGTTTTGTTATGGATATATTTACACTAAATCCCCACAATATCAGCCATTTTGGGGAAACTAGGGGTCATAATATGGATTTTTGTGGTATTAGGGAAGCATCGAAGAAATTGTATGGTATGTATTTGAAGAGAGGGAAGATCGTCTTCTTCAGAAATAATGTCATTTATATTATATTCATACATTTCTAAAATAGGATTTTACAGGGCAGATTTTACCCCTTCGTGAACTTAGCCCTTTTACAAACAACTGTTTTTTGAAAGATATAAAGGGAAGTTAGTGTTGCGTTTTTAAAGTCTGTCAGTATATAATATGTATTTAACAAGTAAATGATGGCTTACAGTATGCTCAATGACCAGTGTATGGCGCTGTAAGTTTGTGCTAGCCATCATAAAAAACACACACAGTCAAAACAATTACCACATGGTTGATAAGCTTCCAGACAGAATGTAAACAATAACATTGGAAGGGTCTATATAAAGAGCTATGTGCAGTAAGGGGCTTTTTGGCCCCCCTATGAGGCTAAAATATAAAAATTGTTTTTCACCAATTTGTTTTTATTAGTTTTTTTTTTAACAATAACCAAAGTGTAAAAGTCTCAAATTACTTTGACTTTTTTTTAGGGAGCGCAGTGGCTCAGTGGTAGAGTGCTTGGCTCGAGACCCAGAGGCCGCGGGTTTGAGCCTCACCGACTTCACTGCGTTTTGGTCCTTGAGCAAGACACATTTATCCTACCTTAGTACTGGTTCAACCCAGGAAGACCCGTCCCTGTTTAACTGAAAGATTGTTGATGGGACGTAAAGAATCAAATCAAACAAACAAACAAACAAACAAAAACTTTGACTTTTACCATTGCTATATATGGTAACAAAAATGGTCGCCAAAATACGCTGAAAATAGGAAATTGACCAATTTAGAGCAAAATTGAGAGGTTTGACAGAAATTAACATTATAGAGCACAAGCAAATACCTAAAAGATATTTTAACAGAAGATTAGAATTACCGCGGCTCACAAAATATTAAAAGGATTTTTTGATATATCAAATTCTTAAAAAGCCTTAAATTTGATCCAAAGTGGCAATTTCTCTGTTTTAAGCCTTATTTTGTCATCCATTTTTGATACCATAACAACGGTAAAATTTAAATAAATGCCGAAATTTTACACTTCAGATATTCCTCCAAATAATCAATCAAAAGAAATTGCTTTAAAGCCATTTTCAGTTTTTGGCTCTAGAGGGGGCCAAAATAGCCCCTTAATGCACATACCCCTTTGTACTACACTCCTCACTCTTATCCAATTAACACTTTGCCTCATAGAGATGCCATTTAACACTTTTGTAGTGTGTACCCAGATCAGGCACAAGAGCTGCTTGATCAGGGTCTATTCAGTATTTGGTTTGGTTTGTTGCTTTACGTCCCAGTCAACAGCTATGGTGATGTTAGGACGGTCAGTTCACCTAACCACACTTTTTTCCTGGGCAGGCTTGAACAAGCGGTTAACCAGTACTTCAAGCACATACTTTCACTTGTAACTGACAACAACCCTTCTTGAATGAATCAGTCGAAGGGAGGAGAATGCCCAGGGGGAGTATGACCATAGAAATTCCAAGAAAGTATGGGACTGGGCCAGGTCTTAAATATTCAGCCTTTTAGTGTTTATACGTATATATAGGTGAAATGTAATGATTGGTTGAGTTGAGCATGAGAACAGTTCTATAACCTCAGGATCTGGCCTAAGGGTTATAAACCTTTTGCATTTTCAAATAAACTGTGATATGCATGGCATTTACCATACTCATAAATGTTCATTGATTTATTAGCATGATAAATACAATATTTGAGAGTTTGAAAGCAAGAAAAACCGTCTTTTTTAGCATTTTAGTGTTTCTGAGCAGGCGACTTTTCATGATCAGTTGAGTTGAGCTTGAACAACTTTTTACACCCTCAGGATCTGGCCTTGAGGCTATAAATCTTTTTCCATGCTCGACTCAGCTGAATACGAAATTATCCTGCTCATAAATGTTGAAATGCCAACAATTGTTGGCATTTTAACATTTATTAGCAGGATAAATACAAAATCTGAGGGTATTTTAGTTTTTATGAGCAGTTGAAATGCCATGCTCAGTTGAGTTGAGCATAAAAAAAGTTTAAAAACCTCATGAACTGGACTCACCTGTGATAAAGTACATATCAATTAAGTTGTCAAACTCTCTAAGTTTTGCCATGGCATCCTTGCTTTTCTTGCCACATCCCATTGGAATTACCAAAGCCTCTATGCCTATACATTAATAAAAGATCCTTCAGCATTTAAGTGATAGAGAACTTGACATCAATCATTCTAGTTGATTTTGAAAAGTTTTGTTTGATTTTATTCTTTACGTTCCATCAACAATCTTTCAGTTAAACAGGGACCGGTCTTCCTGGGTTGAACCAGTACTAAGCTATGATAAATGTGTCTTGCTCAAGGACCACAATGCAGTGACGCGGGTGAGGCTCGAACCCGCAGCCCCTCGGTCTCGAGTCAAGCACTCTACCACTGAGCCACTGCGCTCCTTTGAAAAGACGATAATTAAATATGTTGGTGTAAGTCCAATCTGAAAGGTCAAAGGACAACCTTTGACACCTCCTTTGAAACCTGATGATTTTTCAGTTCAATGTCTATGTACCAAGGCCTCCCACTGAACACCCAGATTTATGCAATCACTAAGGCTTTTAGAAAGTAGTTCTGGCTATAGTGCCTGACATTATCCGACGCCTGGCCCTGCTTAATAATGTTGAAGATATTTGAATTTTGATAATAATCTAAAGCAGGCATCAATCTTGTAGGGTTCGACTTGACAATTCCGTCTGCACAATGTCACCCCTCTGTTCCTAAAAGTGTAAGTTATAAACCTTTGACACATTTAATTTGTTTTCATATATATAGTCGGACCATTAGCATTGAAATTTTCAGCAATTAGGAGCTTAAACTTGCTCAAAAATTCAAATTGAAAGTTTTTTTCCAATTCTAAAGTATTGAGGATCAATTTTGATCTTGCTGTAAAAAAGGTCAAGGTCAACATACTAGATGAAATGCTACCCAAGGTTAGGTTTTAAAAAATCTTAGAACCATCGCATGGCGTTATACAGTCATTAAAGAAGAACTTATATATAGTGTTTTAATATTGCTTTTGATGAAGCCACTCTTTTCAGTATTTCATGTGTTTCAAGCTCTGAGTATTTTTTGTTTTAGTTAACATTTTGTACATAGGTGATCCATTGGAAGCAAATAAAACACAAGAAATATGCTTATTCCAGTAAGACTCTGCTCATGAACACACTGAATAGTGGTAGAATTAACCCCCTCCGCAGCAGTATGTATAGGTCATACAACCGTATTCCTCAATCGAAGTCAATGCAAATAATGCCTAGGGGGCACATTGTAAATGACCCATCTACATTTAGTTATTTTGTCACACTTAGTCTAGAATATCCGAAGGCTCTATGTTTCATCTGGATTCTAGTTCAGTGGTAAGGTCTCTAATTGGCCTTTTCGTTTTTATAAGCAATCCAGTATCCAAAGTGTATCAACATTACTCATGCAATGGTGGAATTTTGGAAGTAGCTTGATCGACGGGGAGTTTGAAAAAGAACAGTAAAAGACACTGCTGCTGGGGAGTTAGCAACTTGTTAATGGAACAGGCCAGAATCGAACACGCGCTCATGGAAGATCACTAACGTAAATCACCTTCGCTGACACGATGGTGAATGAGGGTCTGGATGGGGTATAATGATTAGTGAATAATGGCCTTATTTTATAATGAATAGTGAATAATGACCAAAAAATTAATGAATAGTGAATAATGAGGGCCTAAAAAATAATGAATAATCCAGTTTTTTTAATGAATTGAAGAAAAAGTTAATGAATAGTGAATAATCAGATTTCTTTGCCACCTTTCTTACTTTTAATGAATAATTGGTCTTATTTTAATGAATAACCCAAAATTTTAATGAGATGAATAATGGGCAAAATTTTTAAGGAATAGTGAATACCAGACCCCCATCCAGACCCTCAATAATGCAGCACTGTTTTCTCAGACAAAAATGATCTTCAGAGAAAGATCATTTTACTTGTAAATCATAGAACATTTTAGGGACCTCTCATTATTTAAGTGTCAGGGGTGGGGGGTGGGGGGGGGGGCTAAGATTTGGATCCACTATCAAAATTTTGGATGCCCCCCCACCGAACAATATGTAAATACAATGAAATACTTGGAAGTCTTATAACCTGTGATCCCTCATTATATACAATGGACCCTACTAAATTTAATATTTCAACCAGAAGTAGGAATCCATTAATGAAATTAATAGGGGTTAGTATTAACCCTCTATTACTCCATAATAATGCCTTTTGACGCCTTGGAAATATCATGTATTTGAAAATATTATGGAAAACGGAACATTTGCTCTTTTGGTGCAAATGCTCCATTTTCCATAATATTTTCAAAAGTATTCGAAACAACTTAAATTTTTCTTGAAATTTTCCAATGTTGTCTAAAAATAGAAAATGATGTCATGATCTAAAAAAAGCCTATGGAGTAAAGGGTTAAATGTTATTTACCATATTTGCTCCACTAAGAGCACTGTGCACGTAACTTACCATTCTTGAAAGATCCATTGATGATAACATCTAAATCTGAGCTGAATCGTTTGTGGCTCAAGTCAGCAAACATGTCAAAGAGTGGATCAAAGTCAGCTGTAAACAAAGAAATTAACATAATAACTTTGCATGCTGGGTAATTTTCCATGTGCAAATTTTTTTTTCAAAATTAACTTTTCAAAAAATTCTTTCAGGAACCAATTGGTTTGGATCCAGATTAGGACAGTCATTTTGTCTCATAGTTCTGTATATCAGGTGTTCTGGGCCAGTAATTGGGTCCTAGACTGCAAACATATCAATTTTATTTAGACCCTTGATTTAATACTGGGTCAGAACATCCAATATGCAGAACTATGAATACAGTATCAAAAGCTTGAATAACTTTCATAATGCTCTGCCCTCAGATTTCGAACTTTGTGCACATTTTGCATTTTATCTAAAGTTATTATAAATTCCAGAACATAAACAAAAGTGCCGCTCATCCTCTTTCCTAAGAGAAAAATTGCCTTTTTGGCATAACTCATGCATTGTATCGACTATCGCTTAAATCACATCACATAAATCTTGTTAAGCAGATACACAGCTTGATATAATATATACAATGTATAAGTGACAATAATTAGTGAAGGGTGTTTTCAGAGGTAAAATATTGACCAAATTATTAGGTTTTTAACAGCTGTGCCCTCATCCACTGCAACCAACCCTCGATGACTGCAATGTTCAAGTACAGTGGTTATCTAGTGTGACTTGAGACTGTTCAAATTGTATATGTTCATATCATATCATAATCAGATTTTTGATTAACGTGCAGGTGCATCATCTACATCAGTGGGCCCCCTTCCAGGTAACTGGCTAGCTGCACGCATAGCAGATCTCACATGTTGTAGAAATTAAACTAGAAGGCAGTTTGAGTGACAACTGACTTGGGAGTGATTAGGTTCAATTTAAGGAGAGTAAGTAAGGAATGCCCCCAGGGCACCTGCTTTGGTACAATAGTTGGGATCTGAATGGTTTCCATATCAAACTTTAAAATATGAAAGTTAGGGTAGGGGCATGCACTATAGGAATCACACTGTTCTTGTCTGCAATGCTAGTATCTTATATGAACAATAAAATGAACAATTGTTTTGGGATGGGAATATGAACGGTTCTCAAGATATTCCAAGATTGCAAGACTCCCTGGGCTGGGACATTTTTGGCCCCAAGGGTCATAATTTTGAACAAACTTGGTCGGGACCACTAGTTGATACTTAGTAACATACCAAATATCAAGGCGAGCTGGGCCTTGAGGCTTTTGACAAGATATATCTTATATTTTCCCTATATTGGCCTTTGTAAATCATGTTCATCTTAATGCATTATGGACACTTAACCATTTTCATTCTCGACACTGATAAACAGGTACTTTGGCAAACAGTGAAGACCCAGATGAAATGCTGCAAGAGGCAGCATTTCATCAGTGTCTGCACTGTTTGTTAAGATGAAAAAACATTTTTTAGGGACATAAATACATGTGACCCCTTCAGACACAAAATGGGCTATCCCATTCCCATAGTTATTGTATCATTATCTTAGGAAAAATCCATCACAATGAAAAGCCAGTTAAAAACTACAGGTACCCATCTTCGTTTGTCTATTTTGTTCTGAGACAGACAAACAGACAGATTAATGGACAAACCAGGGACTATGATATGCTTCCCCTTCAGGCCCATACTTCAATAGTGTCAACAAGCGATATAGGGAGCACAGTGGCTCAGTGGTAGAGTGCTTGACTCGAGACCGAAGGGGCGCGGGTTCAAGCTTCACTGGTGTCACTGTGTTGTGGCCGTTGAGCAAGACACATTTATCCTAGCTTAGTACTGGTTCAACCCAGGAAGACCCGTCCCTGTTTAACTGAAAGATTGCTAATGGGACATAAATGATCAAATCAAACAAACAATTAAAATCAAACAAAAGATACTTACATTTCTGAGCTGGCAGTTTTGTCAGTCTATTTTCTGATTTGTAGCGGTGGGCAACACATTGTGGCCTTGATGAAACAGTCATTATCAGGCCTTTGTGTTTGTAAGTCTTCACCCATAGCCTCTCTTTCATCAGGCGGTAACTCTTCTCCTCCGGTGAAATTTTGATTGGCAAACCGTTGATTTTGCTGGAAATAAATACCAAATATGAAAATCAGTCTTGTCAGAAGCAAATCAAATTTAGAGATAAGCCACAGAAGCTACTGTAGATTATATTTATCAGATTGATGACAATAGAGAAAGCATTGGCGTAGCTCCTATTACGCAGTTACGCACATGCGTAATAAAAAAAGTAACATTCAAGGGAGGTCACCTAATGTGGTAAGTGATTTCCATGCCAAAAAGAACTGCTCTTAAAGGAAAGAATTTGCTCCCTCTGGGAGCAAATTTTTTCCTTTCAGAGAAGTTCCCATTATGAAAAAGGGACACATTTGAAGAGAATCACTGCTTGATCCAGTAGTCTCCCATTGATGTGTGTAACCTATTCAGCGTTCTGGCTATGCAATTGGAAAGTGACAAAGTAGCTAAAAATTGGTCATTCATCTTTAGATAAACCAAAAATAAATCAGAAGTTATTATAAGCTGCCTAATTATGTAATTATGTATTTTGAGGCCAACAGCCTGAATAATTCAGTCCAGAAAACGTAAAACTGGCATGATTTAGCCTTTTACTCCATAGGCTATTTTTAGATCATGACATCATGTCATATTTTTAGACATTAAAAAATCAAGAAAATTTTAGGTTCATTTTTTAATACTTTTGAAAATAATATGGAAAATGGAGCATTTGCTCTGAAGCAAATGCTCCATTTTCCATATTATTTTCAAATACATGATATTTCAAAGGCGTCAAAATTTAAGGCGTTATTATGGAGTAAAGGGTTAATAATCTCAAACAATCCTCCCGATATGTGAACTTACCATCCATCATTATTGAGAAGCTGGTTAGAACAACTACGAGGAACCATAACAAAAGCGAATCTTTTAGAATTTCCCTTTTTGTCTACTACCAGAGATAATTTAACTCCATGTTGGGAAGGATACTTTTCCAGTCCAAGAGTTTTGTGGAGAATATCAACGGACACATCTTTATGCAGCCCTCCTGAAAAATATAGAGTTTATTAGTTATAGAGTGTTTATTGGTCATAGAAAACTAATTCACATGACTTCCAAGGCTTCCAAATTCATAGAGTTTATTGGTTATAGTAAACTAATTTGCAAGGCTTCCAAATTCATAGAGTTTTATTGGTTATAGAAAAGTAGTTCACAAGTGATCCAAGGCTTTCAAATATACTGGGTTCATTGATTATAAGACACTAATTAACTAGTGTTTCAAGGCTTCCATGCAAATACATAGAGCTTATTGGTCATAGAAAACTAATTTACAAGACTTAAGTGTTCCAATGCATCAAAATACATAGAGTTTATTGGTTACAGAAAACTAATTCACAAGACTTAATTGTCCAAGGTGTATTTTTGAGTCCTAGATAAGGGTTAAAATGAAAAAAAAAGACAAAAATTATGTATATATGAAATATGAGAGTACCCCACCCTTGCCCTGGGCCGAATCCAGACTTTGTCCATTCTGACTGAAACAAACCTGCTTCCTTCTGAAATGCCGCAGGCTAATTAACAAGATATAAAGTCGGGAAGAGTGTAGTACCTAAATTATTCAGCAGGACATTAGGCTTAGCCTTTTAAGAGCCAGCAAAAGACTGCATCTGAAATTATTGTCTGCTTTTTTCATCTGCCGCATAAATTTGCTGACATAATTGACCTAGATCAAACTGCTCATACAGGAGCAGTCTGATCTGGGTCTACACCGTTTGTTGAAGATGCTTCAAAAACAGTTCAGCAGATGACAAAAACAGACAGCTTTTGTTGTGATTGTCACTTAAACATTTAAAGGGTTACAATTAAAATGCCTAATTAATGCCTAATTAATAATGAAATTCACTTACTTATTATAAATTCTGAGATCAGTGCGCTCATCTTTATTGTAGTTTGTTCTTTCTTATGGTCACGATATCTGCTTGTTTGGGGGTTTGTCTGTACTGTTCAATATTTTTGCTGACAATACAACTATTGTGCAATGTTCAATATCTATAGAAATTATTTTTAGAAAAGTGGGGTAAACCAGCTACATGTATGTAAACTTCTAAAAATAAAATGCAAATACAGGTAAAAATATCCAGTATTGATCAAATATGTAAACAAACTGAGTACCAATAACTCTTTACCTACTAGTGTTGTCTGCTGATAACCTTTGCAAACAGTTTGGATCCAGATCAGGCCCGACAAAATGTCGGGCCTGTTCTGGATCCAACCTGTTTGACATTCTGATGGTATTCCTGAAAGATTTTTTTGAAAAAAAAAAAATGATTTTGATTAAAAAATCAGCAGAAGACAAAAAAGAATGCAAATTCCCCAGTAGGCAAAGAGTTAACAGGTAAGCCAGGGACAATACATATCACTTGGTGACAACAGTAAACTAAATTGTATTTTAAAAAACTAAAGCCTAGCTAATTTAGTACAATGCTCACAATTAACTTTGAACAAACATATTTTTTCTAATAAAAAGAGCATATTCAGTCATTGTAGACTCAAATCAGCTCCTTGCCTGACTAGTCCTTTGATAGATTTGGGGGAAAAGGGAACCATGCAGGAATTAATTTACCCTTGTCCTGCTGAAACAATATTTCTCCTTTATTGACAAAGCTATCTGATAAGGATACATACTTATTTCTACTTTGATTGAAAATGCATGCTTTCAACTGGAATGCTGCAGGTAAACCCTATGCCTCTTAGAGACACCTTTTAACGCTTTTGCAAACAGAGAAGACCCAGATCAGGCAGCTCTTGTAAGAGCTGCCTGATCAGGGTCTACTGTGTTTGCTTACGGATGTATGATTAGATATTATCTTACACTAGTTTATCTAATGAGTCATTTCTTTGGTCTAAGTACAAACGTGAAAGTTTGTTTATATGCTTATTCATAGTGGGTGGAGCTGAGCATGAATATTCATGAAGGAAAGAGTTAACAGGATAAAATTTTGGGAAGAGTGTAGAACATTTAAGTATTCAGCATGACAAGGGTTAAAAATAAGCCAAACATAGACATTTTTAAGAACAGGGAACATAGGGAAATCTACATTTTATTTTTGATGGAGGGTGTTCATATTTGGCACAGTGATTGCTTATGGTGTAGATGACTACAAATGTTTCACATTACCAATAATACCTTGGAGTCAATATGACCTTGGAGTCAAAGGTCAAGGTGAAATAAACTTAAATTTCTGTTTTATGGCTCGTAATTCAAAACTCCTCTTCCATTTTACAATGGAGGATGTTCATATTTGGCACAACAGTTGCTTAGTGTGTCCATGATAACAAGGTTTCAGATCACCAATATGACATATGAGTCAAAAGTCAAGGTCAAATATACAAGAAATCTATTTTATGGCTTGTAACAGTAAATCTTCTTACATTTTTTGATGGAGGTGTTCATATTTGGCAAAATGATTCCTAATGAAAATTTGGGATTGCCACTATGAACTTGAAATGGCAGGTCAAGGTCAAATATACTAAATATCAGTCTTGGTGCATGTACACAGGTGTTCATATTTGGCACAATAGTAGCTTATGGCTGAAAGTCTAGATGACAAGGAATCACAATAGTAGCTTATGGCTGCGAGTGAAGATGACAAGGAATCTTTTGGTGCATATTTTGTACACTGGTTACCTTACATGTGTAGATGTCAACAATGGTTTTGGACTTCTATGACCTTGGATTCAAAGGTCAAGGTCAAAATACTTCAAGTTTGTCTATATGGCTCATACTGCCAACAGTTTTAGAAGTAAATGATTCATATTTAAGTTGCTGATTGTCTATGGTGTGTATATAGCAACAAAGGTTTTAGATTGCTGGTATGGCCCTAAAAAAAAGATACAGGCCAAAAGACTTACGGTATTTAATGTTAGTGTGGATATTTGCCATGGGCCCGCCCACTGATTGACCCCATTCTAATATGTTACTATAGTGATAGCAAAGGTCAAATAAATACCAAATTTTGACACTTGGGTAACTTTTCTAATTAACCATTCAGAAGACACTTTTTACATGTAGCTTCAGAGGGGCCAAAATAACTCTCTAATGAGTGCAGTTCTTTTCAGCAGATGATATTTTTGAATATTGGTGCGTCTTTAAGAAATCAGCTTGATATTTCATGCATTGACAATGTTCAACCAATGAAATTCGGGGAATATATCACCTTTTTGTCCTCTGTAGTCGTGATTTGTGCTATAACAAAACATTTATGGATAACAGAAATATTCAACAAATCATAATCTCTGTAAAGATTTTATTTTTGCACAAATACATAACAGAAACAATTGTACAAAAGTTTAAGAAATAGTATAAAATAAAAAATCTAGTGATATGGTTGTAAAAATAGTTGGACGGAAGGTTTTTTACAGAACAAGTAACATCATGAGACAATGACATATCTGATTACCAAGGCCATGCATCTCCATGGCAACATAGGAGCCAGCACACGAGGTCATGGTACTTAGAGCATATGTGCAAAAGACTCCTTCAACCCTTTATCAACTAATGGATTCTTCCTTCTGGTTTGATACAATAAATTTGGGATATTCCATTGTATACAGCAAGAGGTCTTGAAAGGTTATAATTTCCAAAT
Source organism: Loripinus fragilis (assembly GCA_964019695.1). NCBI lineage: Eukaryota > Metazoa > Mollusca > Bivalvia > Lucinida > Lucinidae > Loripinus > Loripinus fragilis. The sequence goes on from OZ026527.1 coordinate 24,471,524, forward strand.
TTTAAACTAGTTTTTCGCTAGAGATCATTTTTATATATACTGGACACCCCTTAACAGTGTACTTTGGCAAACAGTGAAGACCCAGATGAAATGCAGCATAATGCTGCATTTCATCAGGGTCTGCACTGTTTGCTAAGATTCAAACATGCGGATAGAAATACATCCTAATTTAGAAACATCTACCTGTGACCCCTTAAAATACAAAATGGGCAATCCCATACCTATTGTATCAATATGTATGGGAAAATCCATCAGAATACAAAAGGTTAAACAGTGTAGACCCTAATTAAGTTTCACATTTCATGTATTTGGCATTTCAACTGGTTCTTCACTGTTTGCCAAATAAGGCATTTAGGAGTCACTAGTACACTACAAAGGGTTAAACACTCATGCCGACATATTCAGATGGGTTAGAGTTCTAAATTTTGGTCTGAGCCTTCCCCTACTTCCATACCTTTTGTAGGTGAGATGGGAAGGCTCTGATCAGACTGCACATATGCTGATGCAATAAGTACCAATATCTCATGTGCTGGTCCACATGAGATAGTTCTCGTGATTTCATATTTCTCTGAAACTCTGCCACGGATGGCCCAGAAGAACCTGTGTATCCATTTTTTGTGTGTTTTATTAGATTCTTTACGTCCCAGTCAACATTTTTTCAGTTATGTCGAGACTGGTCTTTCTGGGTTAAACCAGTATTAAGCAAGGATAAGTGTGTCTTGCTCAAGGACACAATGCAGTGAGGTCGGTGAGGTATGAACCCGCAAACCCTCGGTCTTGAGTCAAGAACTCTACCAATGATTCACTGCGCTTCCTAACCTGTGTATCCATGCCAGATGATTTTTTTAATAGTTTCATTGCAGTATGAATATGTGACACCATGGTAATGACATAAGGGTGGTATAAAAACTTTGCACAGATCCACTGCTTCATACTTCAGTGAACCTTGGAAAAATATAATTCATCTTTAAAAGTTCTATATTAACATTTTTATAATTATCATCCATGCAGAATTATCTATATTTTCCAATACATAACAATTCAATATTTAATCATTAAACAGTTTTGTTGGACTGTAAAATGAAACAGTAACATTCAGCCATCTCAGATAGCCAATGACCTAAACAGGGGGCTGTTTTGCATGTGCAAGCATGAGAACGCCATCAATCACAGCTACATTGTAAATACTAGTGAATTAACCCTTAAAACGCCAAGAAAAAAAATGCATCTGAAAATATCGTCTGCTGAAGTCATCTGCAGCAAATAATTGCCTAACATTATTGATGAATTAAGTATAGAAGCAAACAGCGTGGACCCAGAAAAGAGGAGCAGTCTGATCTTGGTCCACACTGTTTGCCATAGAGGCTTCTTAAACATTTCAGCAGATGAGAAAAGCAGACGACTTTTGTTGCGATTGGCGCATTAAGGGTTAATTTGCTGGCTGAAGCATATTGCACATGCAATTGAGCATAGATAGCTGTCACTTTTAATTGGTGGTTCATGAGGTTTTGAATGGTTGCTAAAATCTACAGATTCCTTAAAAGGTTGCCTCAAAATGTAAATACGTGTATTTCACCTTTAACATGAAAGTGTTCCAAAATTTCAAACACAAAACTTTTAGGGTTTTTTTTGTTTCTTTTTTCATCTTGACCATAGAAGGGCCAACTACAACTTCCAGCAGACGACATTTTCAAATTGTGCTGCCTCATTTTTGTTTTTGCTTGGTTTGATGGTTTGATGTTTTACATCCCAGTCAACAGCTATGGTCATGTCAGTTCATCTAACCACGTCTTTTTGCCGACCCAATAACTAGTGTATGAAAATTCAAAGCATTCCTGCAAATAAAACTATAAAAATAAAATAAAAAAAAGTCTGAGACCACTATGTATATATGAAGTATAGCTATATTATTATATATAATAAGATAAATGATGCACTGCATTTGGGATTTGTTCACTTTTAAATACAGTAAAACCTGTCTTCAGCAGCCACTCAAAAATAGACAAAACAAAGGTCTAAATGGCAAATTGTAGCTTAATGAAGGTCGAAAGTATTGCAGAATACTCAAATGGGAGCATTCTGCAATACTTTTGACCTGCATTAAGCGATAATTGGTCTTGAAAAGCAATTTTTGGTCTTTTTGAGAGTGGCCGTTTTAGACAGGTTTTACTGTATAAATTTTGCAAGATAAATATTCTCTGTATCAATGATTTTCAGTTATTTTTTTATCATTTTTAACATTTTTTTTTCCTTTTCCAGTTAACAGACTCTTCCCAGACAAACACATAAGCAGGACAATTTTACTCATTGCTGTCTGCTGTTAACCTTTGCGAACAGTTGGGACCCAAATCAGGCAGGAAAGAACATATGGCCTGATATTGATCCAAACTATTTGAGACAGTGATGGTTTTTCTGAAAGAATTTTTCAAACAAGTTGATTTTTAAACAAATCTGCAGACGACAAAAAAAGCATGAAAAATTACCAAGGAGGCAAAAGTAAATTCTTTGTATGCTAGGTAACTGTTGAAATCTTTCAGGAATAGCATCAAACAGTTTGGATCCAGATCAGACCTGATGCTTTGTTGGGCCTGATCTGGGTCTAAACTGTTTTCAAAGACTTGATATCAGTATAGGACAAAAGTTACTACTAAGAGGGAAAAAATCAAGAAGTTGAGCATTAAATTGATTATGGTGAAGTTAAAACATAAAAGTTTTTTTAACCCTTAAGCACCAATCACAACAAAAGGCATCTGCTTTTCTCGTCTGCTGAAATGTTTAAGAAGCCTCTATGGCAAACAGTGTGGACCCAGATTAGACTGCTCCTATAGCTCCTATAGGAGCAGTCTGTTCTGGGTCCATACTGATTGCTACTATACTTAATTCATCAGTTAAGTTGGGCAATTATTTGCAGCAGACGGCTTCAGCAGACGTCATTTTTCAGATGCATTTTATCTTGGCACTTTAAGGGTTAAAACATAAAAGATACTTGAAGTTACATACATGTACACGTAGGCTAAGTTTCTTTGGTTTAAGAATCACATTGTGTAGAATGGTTTAAAATGTGTTAACAATATCCCAACACCACACACACACACGCACAAACACACCATAAAGTAAGGCTATTAACAAAGACCAGCTTTGTAGAATACTTTATAATGCTAGCTTGGTGCCATAGCTGTAGAAAAAAAATAACTGAAAAAACTCATCAGCTGATGATTGAACCAAGGACCCCTAGACTGTGAATGAGCACACAACTACAAAGTAACTGAGCATGTGATTTCCAACAATGTGGCATTTTGATAAGAGTAGACTCAGACAAGCCTGTGTAGCCTCCTTTAAAGCTTAGAAACTGCAAATGAGCTTAACAGTCATAGAATATTCAAGCGACTAGCAAAGGCTCTGATCAGACTGCATGTATGCGCAGGCTGATCTTAGGCTTTGCTGGTCGCACATACCACATTGTTGGAAATCTCATGCACTGGCTCAATTATAACTAAATAGTCTTGAGCTTTCAGCCACTCTTCAAGGTCCACAGGTTGTTGGATCAATCCCCAGCTGGTCAACACTTTATTAGCATGAAAGATGTCCCATAAGACATCACAAAATGTTATAACAATTTGTGGCATTTATTATAAAGCGTGCGTTTATTTGTATAAAATGGTATTCAGAATTATAATAACTACTGTCCTGCCAGCCAGGAATGACAGTGACTTCATGATTTGTTTACAAAGTTATAAGGGACTTATAATCGATAGATCACTTGTGTATTAATCCTATCTTCAGGATAGGATTAATACACAAGTTATCTATCAATTCCAGTTAGCTCAAGTGTAGTGTACATGTTAGTGGTTTAGTTAGCAATTGTAAACAAAGTATTATGTCACTGTCACTCTTGCTTGGCACGACAGTACAGATATTCAAGAAAATGCTTATTTGCCTAAAATCAGGTTGAGTCATGTATAATTGCACAATTGATTTTACGCTAATCATCTGTGAAATCCCCATGAGGAATAATTGCACAATTTATTTAACATTATGCTTAACTGTAAAATACATTTGCCTACCAGCTGTTTCAGAACTAATAAGCATACTGCATACTTAACATTTTCAAAATTTTATTTCCTCTTTTATAAACATTGTTGATCTAGATCAGCTGGCTTACATACTTTTATTTCATTTGCTAAAAACATAAATTGTTTATACTTTGGACCCAGTATAAACGGACAGGTCACTGGCGGAAATACAAAGTTATGTTGTCGAGTCTTTGTTTTAGCGCTATTTCAAAGTACTACAGCCTATAAAATTCATTCTGAACATACCCGAGACTATAAAAAGTTATTCCCGGTATGCAAAGTTGAAATTTTAAAAGTTACAGTAAATAAAATTGAAGTTTTATCATCTTTTCTAAGTTGATTCTGCCGATTTTCGACTAAAAGTGCCAAAATAGCTAAAAAGGGTACCTTGATTTCTTGCTCATGTTCATACAGATGGACAAACTTTCAATAAATATAACAACATAGTCTTAAAGGTAGTATATTGATCCATTGCTTTTTGAAAAAAAATCACAGATATACAGAAAAATAATGGAGATATGAATATTTATTCTTCGACATACGTCAGTTTTGAAAGCTCAACCTCGAAAATGTATTTCCAATATAACAATTTACTGTATGTTAGTTACCAGTCAGTGAATACTGGTTCCGAGTTTATACTAAATAAAAATGTTGCAATGAGACACTTCTAATGAAAACCCACAAGCTAGTATGTTTTTAACAGAATCAAGGAAAATAATATACATAACTTGAAAACCAAGTATGACTATTGCAGCCTGAGTAATTCTGTGGAATTTACTTAATATAAACTTTTAAAAAATATTTCAGGAATACGCTCAACTCCAAAAGAGTTACAATTTCATTTAATATAGTATTAACTTTACACTATGTTTAGCTACAAAAATTCAGCATTTTATATAAATATAGTACTGACCTAACAATATGCTTAACTATGGAAATGTAGCCTTCCATTTAGTTATAAGCATTAATAGTATACTTTACTGCAGAAATTCAACATTTCATTTAACTATAATATAAATCTAACAATATGCTTTATAACAGCAAGAATTCAGCATTTCATTTAAATATAGTAATTTGACATAATGTTTTACTACCAGTATAGAAAGCATGCATAAAGCTGAACCAAAAAACATTTCAAATTACAGTGCAGACCCTTTATAACACACTTTGTTATAACACATATTTGGACATAACATGGTCATGTTGTGACTTCCAATCTTTTTAACTGTGTAATTTCACAAAGGAATTGTAGGAAAATGATCATGAAATGGTCATTTCCCTATATTTTTTTTTTGTAAAATCGTCCCTTTATAATAATACAGCATGAAATCACTTACAAGATGGTCCATCCCTATGGACCCCAAACATAGCGTTATAAAGGGAAAGCACTGTAGTTCATAGCTTCATAGAAAATCAAAACATTTGGAGACAGAAAATGCATATATTTGCGAGTAAAAGTGATGATTAACTTGTGCCCACTATTACATGTGTTTTGGGTACTCAAAAGAAGCAGCGAAGCCTGTCTTTTGAGTAGCCACAACATGTTTTGGTTAATAGAGAGAGAAAAAAAAAGATATATGTTTCCTATCTCAGACCATATGAGAAATAATTGGAATGTTTTATTGAAGCAATTTAGAATCATGCCCAAGACATGACAGCTTCAGCATTGCCTGTAGCTTATCATCAAAATTTCTTTAACACATTTACTGGCATTTCCAACTTATGTCATCTGCTAATCTTCTAAAGGCTCTACAGCAACCAGTCTGGCCCCAAATCAGACTGCTCCTGATGGAGCAGTCTGATCTGGGTTCATACTATTTGTATGCAAGTTACATTAAATCAGTTGTTCAAGTGAAAAATTGCAGCGGACTACATCAGCAGACAACATTTTCAGTTGTTTCATCTAGCAGATTAAGAGTTAAGAGTCAATGAAAAAATAAAAAAAAAGATGAAGGACAATATATGCCACCATACTTCTTTCAACTTAAAATATAAGTCCATCACTGATTGGTTGTCAACTAATACTATATTGCTTCCCAGCACAGCTGGTTGGTTGGTTCCCTGTTGTTACTGTATTGAGCATGCTTTAGATTGTTGTCCCTGGCCTCCGGCAGCTTGCATCTCGACAGGTCGACCTTGCGGAGTGCGGCCAGCTAGCAATGCTTCCACATCCTCCATCTGAAACAAACACAACAATTAACTCTGTGCATGATGGGTAATTTTGCATGCTACTTTGTTGTCTGCTGATTTTTTTCAAAATCAACTTTTTCGAAAAAAAAATCAGGAATATTGTCAGAGTGTCAGACAGTTTGTATTCAGATCAGGCCCGACATGTTGTCGGGCCTGATCTGGGTCCATACTGTTTGCAAAGGTTATCAGCAGACGATACTAGTAGGCAAGAGTTAACCCTTTTTTTAACATCCATGACAACTATCGTCTGCTGCTGATGGACTTTGGCAGCCTATACTGCAAAACAATATGTACCCAGATCAGATTGCTCCCTTATAAGCAGTCTGTTCAGGGTTCATTATGTTTTCTTCCATCATTTAAGTAGCCTGGATTGCATTTGAATGCAATACATTATGCAGCAGAGAGCTAATGTACTATTGAATTTATTAAAAAAGTTGAGGAAAAAGAGATAAAATGGGAGGCTGTGCCAAACATCTTGGCGAATTCAATAATGCAGGGGCACAAATGTTAGATATTGTTTATCATTGGGCTTTTGTGTTAAAATGTCAAGATTTTGCCATATAGATCTGACTTTGGTATGGGCATCATTAGATAGCGTTGCTAAAATATGCAATTCGCTAGGGTATTATCAAATTTAATGCATGTCAGGTCCAGATTGGTCTTGCGGTGAGGACCAGATTGGTCTTTGATTGGTCTTTTTCTAAAGATTGGTCTTGCTACTGGTAACAATGTAAGCCAGTAACACCTATAACATGTGAATACATGGGGCACATTAACCCAGTGGATCACCCATCTAAGAGTTTTCTCTAGGCCTCTACACAAAACTAGAAAGTGCCAGGAACTAGCCCATCACAACCTGGATGACATTAGCTTCACAGCAGAAGTCAACAGACCAACTTCCCCATGTGGTAGCAGTGGTCCAGCAGAATAGCACTACTAATTCACAGTGCCAATGATGGAGCATACAGCCTAAGTCACTAGGGTACAGGCAGAGCTCTTTGGCTGCAGGAAGTATCTGAGTTGGTGAAAGGAGGGGCAATCTACCATAAATCTTTGCAACAAATATACAAATGTCTTGCCTAAAGTAAGATCTGCTCTGTGTGCAGTTAGTCAGTCATCTGGAGAGGGGCCCACTGATGTGGAGGATGCACCTGAACATTAATCAAAACTGGATGATGATGATGATGATGATGATGATGATGATGATGATGAAGATGATGATGATGATGATGATGATGATGATGATGATGATGATGATGATGATGATGATGATGATGATGATGACAATGATGATGATGACGATGATGATGATAATGATGTATTACTCTGAACTGTGACATCATGTGATAAAATTTGATATACAATACCACAAGCTACATTACAGAGGGGACTAAAATTAACTCATTTACTTTTTAAGCCCTTTTACTTGGTTTAATTCTGAAAAAAAAAGGTTTTCTACCCTATAGGCATACATGGATGTGGAGGGAGAGAGAGAAGGTGCAATAAAAAGTGGCCTAAGTGAGATGCTTATATTACCCTAATAGCCGTGTGTCCAGCAGCCTTCCTCTTCTTCAAGTAGTCATCTATATTGTTCTGTAATAGAAACATAAAAATTAACTTTTTGCATGCTGGGTAATTTTTCGTAATTTTCCTGTCGTCTGCTGTTTTTTTTCAAAATTAACTTTTTGGAAAAATTATTTCATGAATATCATCAGAGTGTCAAACAGTTTAGATCCAGAACAGGCCCGACATTGTGTCGGGCCTGATCTGGGTCCAAACTGTTTGCAAAGGTTATCAGCAGACGACACTAGTATGTTAAGAGTTAAAGGTCATAATGTGATAAAACAAACATTTCATGCAGACCGTTCTCAATGAAAGATGACCTTTGCTATCATTGCACACTTACTTTTCTGATTTTTTTTCCTTCTGATTTTTTATCACCTACCTGGCTATTTTTTTTCTAAGATACCAATCACCCACAGGAGCCAGCCCAGGTTTTACAGTTTGCCACAAAGTAATAAGTTTATTTTATAGTCTATTCTAGTATATTATCCAAGATGGAATATTGTAAAGCTGGACTGGCCCCTGTTCAATCACCTACTATGCTATAAGAATCTATCATGAGTGTGAGGGTGAGATAGAAAAATCCATCCCAAGGATCACCGAATGGCATCATGAGAGTTGCTGAGTGATGACATACGAAAGACAGATGTCTCTATCCCATCCTCACACAAATAATTTATTCTTTTTCTTCCTCACCATTTAATACCACATCTTAATAAAAAAAAAAAGCTTCTCATAAGTTCCTGAATACCCTGAGATGCGTCATAACATGATGACATGACTTTAACTTAACAATGATGTCACCTGTCTTCCGACGTGTGGATGTACGTTTTATATCCTTCCCATGGGTTGGTACGGGGTATGTGAGACAGAATTTTTTCATATGGGTAAAAACAGGGGAAATCTCGATCTGGTGTGCAAGAATATCCTTTCCAGAGAGCCAAAAACAAAGGTGTCAATCAGATTGTGGGGATGCAATGGCTGGTCTGCCCCTCTCTCTTGTTCACTTGCAACAAAATCAGGTTTTCTCCCTATGTGACCCATATCTTAACAATTATAAAATATTCTTATCCCATGTGACCCATATCATAACAATGATAAAATATTCTAATCCTATGTGACCCAATTATAAAATATTCTTATCCCATGTGACCCATATCATAACCAGACTTGGGGTCAATTACTTTGCAAAAGTAATTAATTACATACAACTACATTGGAAATTGTTCAATTAAATTACAATTACATGGCTTTTGAGCAAAGTAATTAATTACATACAATTACTTTGCCAAATGTAATTAATTACATTACAATTACATTTCACTGCCACTTAGATAGATTCATCAGATTTAAATTTCAGCGATATTTAAAATGAGTTAAAATCTCCTTAAAAGTCTAAGTAACCTTGATACTCTAAATTCAATATAATTATGTCTATTAGAATGATTTTATTTTTTCCTCTTGTATCAAATTATTGTCAAGTGATGCAACTTAAAAGAAATGAAAATCAGTTGTTCTTTTTTTGTGATTGATGACATGATCACACAAGAGCAAGAGAAAATACAGAAACCATATTTTTTTTTTATTTTTATTTTTATTTTTTTTTGGGGGGGGAGGGGGTTGGTGGGGGAGGAGGGGGATAAATTGCCCAAGTTTTCAAACTAGCTGTCAATTGCAGAACAAAGTTCAGGAATACACATTGGCTTGAGAAAAGTGTTACAACTGTGCAGGATTAACCATGGAAATTATTATTTTGTAAATCTAGGTTAAATGCCAGGGAATAACTGTGTAACTGAATAAAAGTGTTGATAAAAAATCTGTGTTGCCCTTTGAGTTCTGAAAGATGGCGAAAAAGGATATCAGATAGTGACAAACTAAAATATTACTAGTGTGTTGAACTGCTGGCTTGGGAAGCAAGATGTCGCTAGTCGGTCACCACTGGAACATCTATTTTATTTTTATTTTTTGTTATTATATGAACAATAATGGGCCCCATTTTCACTGAATGAGTGTAATTCAATTTAATTTTCTAAATCACATTTTATGATTATTAATTTTATCATTATTATCATTATTATTATTATCATTGAAAATGGCAAATGAGCACTTTAAGGGCTTTAAATAGTGTAGTGGATAGATTGGGTCATGCACCTTAGCATATGAGTGTGTTGATCCTAGGTGTGAAAATTTAACAAAATGCCTCAAAGGAATCAATTCACTAACCAACACTATTGTCTGTGTAAATACTATTGTTGAGATTTTCACACCTTGTTTTTGTATTGTTTAGGTTATTTTACTATTAAAAGTTGATTGTCACAAAGCCACATCTTTTATAATAGGCGAACAAAGAATAAATAATTTGCTTAAGAAAGGAATAGCAGCTGTAACATACAGTCTGTGTCTGCGGTAAAATTGTTGTTTTCTATTTTTATGTCCATAGATACTAGCATGACTAGTTCCAATTTGTATTTTCTTTCATGTTGCATTGAACTAGTACAGCAAATGATACATGCATTAACAAAGGCCAAGAACAATTCATTTAGCAGTATTTTAAGAATCTATGATAATCTTTAGTAACTGTAGTTCATAACTGATCTGAAAAGTAATTAAAAAGTAATTGAAAGTAATTGATAATTACTCTCATTTTTGGCCATGTAATTAATTACATTCAATTACTGTAATTAAAGAAATGTCTTAATCACAGTTACATGCAATTACTTTAGAAAATGTAATTAAATTACAATTAATTACAATTACAATTTTAATTACCCCAACTCTGATCATAACAATGATAAAATATTCTAATCCTATGTGACCCATATCATAACAATTATAAAATATTCTTATCCCATGTGACCAATATCATAACCAGACTTGGGGTCAATTACTTTGCAAAAGTAATTAATTACATACAATTACATTGGAAATTGTTCAATTAAATTACAATTACATGGCTTTTGAGCAAAGTAATTAATTACATACAATTACTTTGCCAAATGTAATTAATTACATTACAATTACATTTCACTGCCACTTAGATAGATTCATCAGATTTAAATTTCAGCGATATTTAAAATGAGTTAAAATCTCCTTAAAAGTCTAAGTAACCTTGATACTCTAAATTCAATATAATTATGTCTATTAGAATGATTTTATTTTTTCCTCTTGTATCAAATTATTGTCAAGTGATGCAACTTAAAAGAAATGAAAATCAGTTGTTCTTTTTTTGTGATTGATGACATGATCACACAAGAGCAAGAGAAAATACAGAAACCATATTTTTTTTTATTTTTTATTTTTTTTTGGGAGGGGGGGGTTGGTGGGGGAGGAGGGGGATAAATTGCCCAAGTTTTCAAACTAGCTGTCAATTGCAGAACAAAGTTCAGGAATACACATTGGCTTGAGAAAAGTGTTACAACTGTGCAGGATTAACCATGGAAATTATTATTTTGTAAATCTAGGTTAAATGCCAGGGAATAACTGTGTAACTGAATAAAAGTGTTGATAAAAAATCTGCGTTGCCCTTTGAGTTCTGAAAGATGGCAAAAAAGGATATCAGATAGTGACAAACTAAAATATTACAAGTGTGTTGAACTGCTGGCTTGGGAAGCAAGATGTCGCTAGTCGGTCACCACTGGAACATCTATTTTATTTTTATTTTTTGTTATTATATGAACAATAATGGGCCCCATTTTCACTGAATGAGTGTAATTCAATTTAATTTTCTAAATCACATTTTATAATTATTAATTTTATCATTATTATCATTATTATTATTATCATTGAAAATGGCAAATGAGCACTTTAAGGGCTTTAAATAGTGTAGTGGATAGATTGGGTCATGCACCTTAGCATATGAGTGTGTTGATCCTAGGTGTGAAAATTTAACAAAATGCCTCAAAGGAATCAATTCACTAACCAACACTATTGTCTGAGTAAATACTATTGTTGAGATTTTCACACCTTGTTTTTGTATTGTTTAGGTTATTTTACTATTAAAAGTTGATTGTCACAAAGCCACATCTTTTATAATAGGCGAACAAAGAATAAATAATTTGCTTAAGAAAGGAATAGCAGCTGTAACATACAGTCTGTGTCTGCGGTAAAATTGTTGTTTTCTATTTTTATGTCCATAGATACTAGCATGACTAGTTCCAATTTGTATTTTCTTTCATGTTGCATTGAACTAGTACAGCAAATGATACATGCATTAACAAAGGCCAAGAACAATTCATTTAGCAGTATTTTAAGTATCTATGATAATCTTTAGTAACTGAAGTTCATAACTGATCTGAAAAGTAATTAAAAAGTAATTGAAAGTAATTGATAATTACTCTCATTTTTGGCCATGTAATTAATTACATTCAATTACTGTAATTAAAGAAATGTCTTAATCACAGTTACATGCAATTACTTTAGAAAATGTAATTAAATTACAATTAATTACAATTACAATTTTAATTACCCCAACTCTGATCATAACAATGATAAAATATTCTAATCCTATGTGACCCATATCTTAACAATTATAAAATATTCTTATCCCATTTGACCCATATCATAACAATGATAAAATATTCTAATCCTATGTGACCCATATCATAACAATGATAAAATATTCAAATCCTAAGGGACCCGTATCATAACAATGATAAAATATTTAAATGTTGTGACCCCGATCATAACAATGATAAAATATTAAAATCCTATGTGACCCCTTTCAAAACAATGATAAAATATTATAATCCTATGTGACCCCTTTCAAAACAAGGATAAAATATTTTAATCCTATGTGTCCAAGTCCACATTGTTTGTAATACTGTAAATTCAGAAATTTTCCTGAGAATTTTATTTTCGGGAATAGGGTTAAAAGACATATTTGCGACATTAAAAATTAACAACTGGAACATGAATAACAGTAAATAGAAGAGTGATATCACCATTTCACAAGGGTTTTATTTTCACTAAACTTCACAAAGTTTCGCAAAAATAAAACCCTTGCAAAAATAGGACCTAAGTACAAAACTAGAAGAGAAATCCAACAACATTTGTTGTAAATGACAGGAAAAGGGCACAAAAGTATATAAGCAGAAGAAAGAGCTGGACATTCATCGCAAAGAGCGGCAGGGGACAAAAATTCCACTTGTCCACTCATAATTACGAGTGAAATCTAGAAAGGACAAGTAATTCATCCCAAAGCACTCGTCCTACCAGACGAGTGCTTTGGGAAGAATAACTTGAGGAAGTCATATTACATATTACTCCCATATGTTCTTAATTGCATACACATTTAAAGGACAAGTGCATGTGTTTGCAGGACGAGTGAATATTGTAAGTCACTCGCCCTGCAGGACAAGTGCACTATTGAAATATTTTTGTCTCCTGAGCAGGTACAGCATTCACAGTTCAACCCACCAGTTTTTTCTCCTGCTCGGCTGATTTCTTCTTGTACATATTAGCCTCATCCTTCAGCTTAGGATCTTGTACAGGGGGTAATGGGGCTGCCCCTATTTGTCCATTCTGCTCCTGTTTCTGGCCCTTCTTCCCTGCATCCCCTTTCACCTGAAATAACAAATACAGTGCAGTCCCCATATGTCTTTGTTTGATTTAAGCCTTAACGCAAGAAATTCTGTCTTCGGGGTTTCTGACACAGTGAGATTCAAACCAGTATCCTCAGCTACAGAGACTAGCTAGAAAGTTTAAATTTCGCTTGAAACAAGTCTAGATGTGATACTTTCCAATTAGCGAATAACATAGGTGCTGATCAGACTGAGCGTATGGGCAGGCTGGTCTGCGCGTTTGTTGTTCGTAAACCCCCAAAGACAGGTTTTCTCGCGTCGAGGCCCATTTGATTCTTTATGTCATGTCACCAATCTTTCAGTTATAAAGGGACAGGTCTTCCTGGGTTGAACCAGTACTAAGCTAGGATTAATGTGTCTTGCTCAAGGACACATCGCAGTGATGCCGGTGAGGCTCAAACCTTTCCCATATGTCTGGTTAAGCAAATTTTTTGAGTGTAAAAATGTGATTATTTTCTTAGCCATCAGTTTAAACATAGGCTTTGGGTGCTCAAAAGAATGGTATTAATGAGACTGATCTTTTGAGTATCCATGACATAAGTTTTGGTTGAGAAATAAGAAAATTAATTTTCAACAAGACAAATTCGTCAAATTTATATCCCCCATGAATGGTTATTTTGGAGAAAAGTGTAAATAACAAAATATAAATCCCATTTCTTCAAACCCTAAGTTCACCTTGGGTATCATTCAGATCATAGCTAAAGCCTGTCCACTATGTTTTAGCACCAACATGCTAAGCAGCTTAGTTAAAAAAATATACTTATCTGCTTGACTTCTCTAATTTATTAAACGAGTTGAGGAAAACAGATAAAATGCAAGTCTGTGCCGAAGGTTTTATCTCTTTTTGCAACTACTTTAATAAGTTCAATAAAACAGGAGCATGAATGTTAGATTCTATTTACCATATGACACTAAAACTACTTTAAAATAGTGGTTTTTTTTCGCATGAAAATGCAAAAATTTGTCATATACATGTAATGTTATGGCCATCATTACATAGAGGATCTTACATGAGTGCTTATGTTTTATTGAATTTATTAAACAAGTTGAGGAAAAGAGATAAAATGCGAGGCTTGCCGCGCATTTTAGCTTTTTTTCGCAACTCGTTTAATAAATTCAATAATACAAGAGCACGAATGTTAGATTCTTTTTATCATATGACTTAAAGATTACTTTGAAATCTCATTTCTGCCTTAAAAACGTTATAATCTTGTCATTATGTACGCAACGCTCTTATGGACGAAAATCTGTAAACCAGTAATGGTTTTTCGATTGTATTGCATGACGTTATTTCATTCCCAGACGAGACGTCATGTGATAAATAACATTATTAAATATGTAAACCACTGGTAGTTTATCGATTTTATAACATGGCATTTGGTCACTCCTAGATGCAATGTCATGTGATAAATGACTTTAATGTTTTCAGTCGATTTTATTTAAGAAATAGATCAGCTCTAGCAGTGAATTGTTGTGTAATAATTCACTGTTTGGAGGTCAATTGTAAAGAAGATCAAATCACGAGCACGTAGCCCGAGGGATTTATCTTCGTACAACTGACCGACAAACAGTGAATGATTACTCATTAATTCATGCACTAGAGCTGATCTATTTCGATTCTACACACAATAAATGATCAAAACAGATTTGAAGTCTTCAATTTCTTCCAACTTTCCACCATTGCACTGAAGAGTTCCCACCAATAGTTGGTTAATGTTGCATACGTTTACATGTATTTATGTCTTTCAAGCCTAAAAATGACGCTTCACCGTCTAACTTCATGAATGACGTCATTTTGCAGTAACAGATGATGTCAGCTAGCACACGCTTTCCTCAAGTTTTCAAAACTGCGAATTTTTGCTTGAATTATTATGTTTTTTAGCATTGACTTTAAAGTGAGGTGTGTTAGAATAAACATTATCCTACCATAATATTTTTGTTCTGAAAATGATGTCTGCTTATTACATCTGCTGCATTTATCCAAATGCATTCCAGAATGGTTTTACTTTGGAAGCAAACCATATGAATCCTGATCTGACTGCTCCTATGGGAGCAGTCAGATCTGGGTTCATATTGTTTCCAATATAGGCTTCCAAAGTATATAAGCAGATAAGTGAGCAGACAACTATTGTTGTGAAATGTGGGAAAAAGGTAAACAATATATGATGTGTATAAAATTTTTCCCTATAATACTTACTGCTTTTGGTGGTTGAGAAGATGACTTCTGACCTTTGGCCTTCTGACGTCCCCAAACTTCGATATACAAGGACTCATTTTTCAGGTATTCAATGAACTAAAAATAGAAACAATGACTGTGATAAGTAAAGGTATGTCATTAAAAAAGAGGCCCAATGAACCTAAATCACTAACCTGAGCTATGAACTTCATGATTTCAGAGGTGTTTTTCAAAATTTCAGAACATTTACTGTACCTGTTTGGTGGCTGTTTTGAAGGATATAGTTTTCTCAAGATGGAATACTGGGTTGATAAGACCCAGATCAGACAGCTTCTGAAGAAGCAGTCTGATTAGTGTCTTTCCTGTTTGCTATTCTGACAAGTGTTTTGTGAATTTCAGCCCTGATAACCAACATTTTATTCGAGAACAGAAAGGGAAAAGTGTTCAAACTTTTTTTTAAATTCACCATACCTGTTCAGTGGCTGTTGTGAAGGATATATACTTAAACGCAAAAGTTTCGCAACCGTTTAATATCTGTGTTTTCTTCAGTATGGTCCATGTTTGAATGTTCATATAATCATATATTATGCTCCTGCACAATGTGGAATGATTTACCATTAATTGGTTTGGATCATACTCTTCATTCTGACGTTATAATGACGTCAGTGTTTTTCAACAATCTACGTCTAGCATAAAGATAGTTATCTCGATTTGAAAACAAACGGTGCGATGTGATAGCCAGTTGTGGTAACGGACGAAAAACATTTTAAGGTTTAACAGTTAACGTTAATCAACGCTCAAAGTCGCTACGTTTCTTTTTTAACGTCAACCAATTTATCATAATTGTTCATTTTATTCCGTTATGTCGCGCGATACATCTGTCTTCTATGCAATGTGTTGAAGGTTTTCACTTGTGACATCAAAAAACTCAATTATTGATGTTCAGTTGTGCTTAAACGGCCAATTACGTCAAATATTTAAGGCTTTACGTTGACGTAATATACGTTAACACATGCATAAAATAACCTGCTTTGATTTGTCTGCCCTTCTGCTTTTGAAAAAAGATAATGGTTAAATACCTTTTCCGAATAAAATGTAAGGTGTTGTAACACTGTGACTCGATAAAATGTAAGGTATTGTAACTCTGTGACTTTTCAAATTTGGGTTACCTTACATTTCTTGTTGAAGATCGGCAATCGTAAATCGCACTGGTCTGATTTTCATTTTGTTTGGGCGACAAATCATTGGACTTGTAAATCACAATATCATGAAGTAAAATGTTTGGGTCAAAAAGAAGGAAATAACATTTTACTAAGAGTTGCGAAACTTTTGCGTTTAAGTATAGTTTTCTCATGATGGAATACTGGGTTAATTGTTGATAAACAGGACAGACCCAGATCAGACTAATTGATCAATGTCTTTCCTCTTTGCTATTCTGACAAGCATCTTTTGAACACTTCATCCCTGATAACCTCCATTTTATTTTAGAACAGAAAGGAAAAAGTGTTCAAAATTTCAGAACATTTACTGTACTTATTTTGTGGCTGTTTCGAAGGACATAGTTTATTTTTGATCAACTACTGGGTTAATTGTTGACAAACAGGGAAGACCCAAATCAGACTGCCATAGCTCCAGATAAGGCTGCGTATTGCATATTTACGCAATTTCGTGGACCTGAAAACGCAATTAAATTAATTTCTGTGCGTACAAACACGCAATAAAAATCCTTAATACTCAATTCCGAACTTTTTCGTAGCGTATGAGGCTATTGTATTCTGTTTGCGATTGTCGTTTTTCGCATCACAAGCTGTTGTTGGGTACAAATTTATACACGGCGTCGCGCTAAATCTAGTTTATTAAATTGTAAACCAGTCCAGGAACATTCTTATCGCTGTTTAGCTATACCCAATATTTACACGATTATGACATTCGTCTCACTTTACAATAACAATGGCGTAACGTGGGCGAAAATGCCCCAGAGAAATTGAATGATATCATATCGTAACTAACTCTAGTACCGCGTTGGTGGTTTGAAGAATCAAAGATGACTTGATAGATACGTTGGATTTTCGGAGTAAGTTGGATATAGCGATCTCAGATATACTAATATTGCCAGTATGCTTTCCGAAAGTGAAACCGAAAGTAAACAAAAAATCAGGAGAAACAAGGTCCGATTTCATTGCTTATTTGCTTTCAGATGGATACCCAATACAAAAACTTTAAATACCCAATTTAAAATTTGAAATACCCAATTAAGTCAAAAAGAGGTGGGTAAATACCCAATTGCCTCCAATCCTTATCTGGAGCTATGGACTGCTTCTGAAGAAGCAGTCTGATCAGGGTCTTCCTTGCTATTCTGACAAGCATTTTGGGAATATCAGCCCTGATAACCAATATTTTATTTGAGAACAGAAAGGAAAAAGTATTAAAAAAAATTGAACATTAACCGTACCTGTTTGGTGGCTGTTTTGAAGGATATAGTTTTCTCATGATGGAATAATGGATTAATTGTTGATAAACGGGGAAGACCCAGATCAGACTGCTTCTAAAGAAGCAGTCTGATCAGGGTCTTCCCCTTTTGCTATTCTGACAAGCATTTTGTGAATTTCAGCTTGAGAAGAGAAATTTTAAAATGAAAACTGTTTAGAATTTTAAAATTTTTACTGTACCTGTTTGGTGGCTGTTTTGAAGGATATAGTTTTCTCATGAGTGAATACTGGGTTGATTGTGCCAGCCATCTCGGAGGTTTCTATGTATTTATCGTCCAAGTAGAACTTGTATTTACAGAAACTCTTGTCGATGTTCTGTGGCAAGCCAACCGCCTTGTTGATCATAACCTTACAGTAGAATGGTTTACCCTCCTGAAAGAAATTAAAAATAGAGGATCTTACATGAGTGCTCATGTTTTATTGAATTTATTATACAAGGCCAAGCATTTTATCACTTTTTCAGAAAGAGTTAAATCAGATTTAGCAATTTTAGAAAAGGGCCTTTGAGGAACATTTGGGTGGTATTAATTTGGTAGGCTGATAATGTAGTTTGAAGGATTTTTTATAATTTTTGCTCTGGTGGCCATTTTGTTCAGCCGAGTGGAACTGCCTTGGCGATTTTGGTAGAGGACCTAATGAGGAACATTTGTGTGAAATTTTATTTGAACCGTGACATGTGATTTTCAACAATGTGATGTTTTGACAAGTGTAGAATCAGACAAGCCTG
This sequence comes from Loripinus fragilis, assembly GCA_964019695.1. Taxonomy (NCBI): domain Eukaryota; kingdom Metazoa; phylum Mollusca; class Bivalvia; order Lucinida; family Lucinidae; genus Loripinus; species Loripinus fragilis. The sequence continues at coordinate 24,490,321 of OZ026527.1, forward strand.
TGCAGCCTCCTTTTAAGCTTAGAAGCTCCAAATGATTTTCAGTCAGTAGCGTAACACTCATAGAATATGTAAGTGGCCAGCAAAGGTTCTGATCAGACTGCGCATATGCGCAGGCTGGTCTGAGCCTTTGCTGGTCGCACATACCACATTGCTAGAAATCTCATGCCGTGGTTCATTTTTAATGTGGACCAGAAGCTCAGGAGGAGATATCCTTCAAAGATATTTCTATATTTAGATATGACCACCATTTTGTTCAACTGAGAAATCAGGTACAACTAAATATTTACATTTTGGAAGCAACCTTTAATGAATCTTTAGATTTTTGCAACCATTCATAGCCTCATGAATTATAAAATTTGATTGATAGCTGCCAAGCTCACTTGCCCATGCAACACGCTTCGAACATCCAACTCATTCGCCAGAAGTGATACTGGTGTTGTAATTGACAGCGAGCCACACCTGAGTCGCATGAGCAAAGTTAGCCTCTTGTTTGCTCCATTGTCTGTGCTCACACTGGCTGTTCCACTTTTCAGTTTTACACTCCGACCAAACCGTAAATACGATTACATATTAAATATATAGAGGATCTTACATGAGTGCTCATGTTTTATTGAATTTATTAAACAAGTTGGGGAAAAGATAAAATGCGAGGCTTGCCGAGCATTTTATCCTTTTTTGCAACGAGTTTAATAAATTCAATAATAAAAGAGCACGAATGTTAGATTCTATTTATCATATGACATTAAGATTACTTTGAAATCTCATTTCTGCCGTAAAAACATTATAACTTTGTCATTTATATACGCAACGTTGTTATGGACGTCATAACATTTCCCGTAAATCTATAAACCACTAGTGGTTTATCGATTTTAATGCATGGCGTTATTTCACTCCCAGGCGCAAGGTCATATGATAAAAACTTTTTTTTTCCCATAAATTAAAAATATTTTTTATATTTTAGATATTTATAATAAAATGTAAATATAAGCAATAAATTCAATTTTTAGAATGTTTATGGGCTTCACTTACTTTGCAAGAGACCCGAAGTATTCATGATTCCATGAACATTCCAAAAATTTAATTCACTTCTTAAATGAAATCATACCAGTTCTGCTGGATCTTCAACAAAATCTTCTTCACCAACCGGCTGAAAATCTTTTGTACATGGGATGATAGCAACTTCAAGGTGACCTTAAATAGAGCAAAGTCGATAATAAGCTAATTTAACCCTTAAAGCGCCAAGAAAAAATGCATCTGAAAATGCCATCTGCTGAAGTGGTCTGTTGCAAATAATTGCCTAACATTACTGACAAATTAAGTATAGAGGCAAACAGCGTGGACCCAGAACAGACTGCTCCTATAGGAGCAGTCTGATCTGGGTCCACACTGTTTACCGTTGAGGCTTCTTAAACATTTCAGCAGACCACTTTTGTTGCGATTGGTACATTAAGGGCTAATCATCTTTGGGTATATTCCTAAATGTACATAATTAGGGCCTTGATGCATGAAAACCTGACTTTGCTGCATGCGAATTGCAAAAATGCAGACCAGCCTGCGTGTCCATGCAGTCTGATCAGCACCTTTGTTATTCACTACCTGGAAAGTATAGTAACCAAACTTGCTTAACAGAAGTTTCTATATTTTGATTAGTATCAGTAGCTGAGCACACTGGTTTGAACCTTACCTGGTCGGAGACCATGATGACAGGTTTTCTCGCGTTGAGGGCCATTTATCAATCTGATAAGCACACATGATGTTATAAAAGCACACTCAGTGTTAAATATGGAGGATCTAACACGAGTGCTCATGTTTAACAAGTTGGAAAAAAGGGATAAAATGCAAGGCTTGCCAAGCATTGTACTGCTTTTTCACAATAAGTTTAATAAACTCAATAAAACAGGAGCACAAATTTTAGATTTTAGTTATCATAGGAAACTAAAAGTACTTCAAAACTGCTTTTTTGGCATGAAAACCTCAATTATATTTTACCATTTTGAATGCAACATTGTAATGGATGTCATTACATAATGTTACTACATAATACGTAAAACACCAGGTAGATTATGGGTTTTAATACATGGCAATTTTTCACTCACAGATGCGATGTCATGTGATAATAGTTGTTTGCTCTTCTAGTCATTACGAAATGTCAGCAGACCAGCAGATATACCTGCGGTCCGAAAAGAATTGGCATGTTGAAGGACCAACTGTCCAACTTGAAATTTGTGTCGAAAATTCGCTGTTCGAGCCGAAAATAAATGTTGCGAAACGAACTGTTTTAATCGACTACTCAAAAAGTGGTATTGGAAAACAGAGAACCCGCAATTGATTTATTATTTACTGCACTGTCACCAATATTTTGTGTGCAATGCAGGAACCAGCACTAGTGTAATAGGTATTCGCGACTCGGAACTGATTTCAAAAGAAGAATCTGTTTTTTTTTTCGACGGTTTCCTCAAAAGGTTTACTCTTTGCCTTTTTCTATTACCTTTACATTTAATTCATAGGCACTGCCTTCTTTCAAAACATAGTTCTTCATGGTACCTATGTTAAAATACTTGGTTGGTGCAAACCTGAGTTAAAACAGACCACTTCCCGACCACAAACTCAGCAAGAAAAGCTTGAAAAGAGAGCTGCTAAAAAGATGGCAAAACAGCCAGAGGCTAAGAGGGATGAGAAACTAGTTTAACAGTCATGGCTTGCAAGGAAATAGTTAATACTAATGCCTTATTCATTACCTTGATCATTCCCCTTGTAGTCAGCAATAGCGAGGTTTTCACTAAGATCAATATTGTAGGATAGAGACTGAAGCAGCACATGGGTGGTTCCTATCAACTGTGGGACATCACATGGTTCCCAGAATGGATCCTGGTCCTGAATTAGATTATGCATGTATGGTAAATGTCCTAAAATTTCAAAACACTTTTCCCTTTCTGTTCGCAAATAAAATGTTGATTTTCAGTGCTTGAATTCACAAAAGGGTTGTCAGAGTAGCAAACAGGGAAGACCCTGATCAGATTGCTTCTTCTGAAGCAGTCTGATCTGGTCTGGGTCTGCCCTATTTGTTTAAGCTTTTTGCCAGGAATTTTAGAAAATTTACCAGAGTAGAGATAATAGCAGATCCAATATGTGTCAGGTTAAAGGTATTCTATGCATTTTAACACTTTCTTTGCTAGTGGCTAATTTTGTCATCTGCTGTTGATTTTTTGCAAACAGTTTGGATCCAGATCCAGAGCGAATAAATGTCGTTCCTGATCTGGATCCAAACCATTTGATACTCTGATAGTATTCCTGAAAGAACTTTTTAAAAAGTTAGTAATGAAAAAAGTCAGCAGACGACAACAAAAGCATGGAAAATTACCAAGCATACTAAACAAGATATATAGAAGTGCATGCATGTTAAAAAAAAGGAGAACAAAAGGAATAAGGACCTCGGACAGTCTCCTATTCAATCTGCCCAAATTTTGACAGCCTGAGGTTAGGATAATGTATAATTGACAAATAAATTTTTGTTCTTAGATCAAACCCTTACATTTAGTGCACCTAACAAACTAAAAATATTTGGAAAATATTGCATAATTATGCCAGGACATCAAGGTTAAGGGGGTTGGGGTATTTTTTGTGACCAAATTTTTTTCACAGAAATTCAAAGTTTCGCCTTGTATTCGCCTAAAGACATGGAAATATAATGTTTGCGGCATAAAACTTGAGATGAAATTGATGCATTTGCATAAAATACATGTTCAGTAGATTTCATCATTTCTTCTAAATAAGTATGCTGTCCATGACTTTTGACTACTACCTGTTATGTTTCAAGTTCAGCCAGTTGACTTGTTCACTGAGGTGTATCATACCTACATACTGTATACACCAGAGTTTAGATAAACACAGTTTTTGAGTGTAAAATGGTAAATATTTTCTTACCCATCAGATTTAACCTATAATTTGGTGCTTAAAAGAACCGTCTCATTGTGGCGGTTCTTTTGAGTACCCACAACATATGTTTTGGTTGAGAAATAAAACAATTAATTACTTGGTACTCAATCATAACATAAGCCCTGATACATGCCATTTACCTACAGGTTTGCACAAAATTAATTCCTAATAAAGTTTTATGATATTTTGTTTTTGAGCATTTTGACATCGTTCCCTGAGGGAAGTACCAGACCTGGATGGAAGTCACAATTTTCTATTTTATCATAGGTAAGATTAGATTTTTTATTTTACCAATACAAGTTTCCAGTTTTTTATGTTACCTGAAGGAGATCCCAGTTTTCTATATTACCTGTCCAAGTTAAAGAGAGCACTAGGTAAGTGTCTTTTGATATCAACTTTACCAGGCAAGGCTAAGAGAATACATGCTCAATTGTGAGACTTTATCAAGCAATTCAACATGCATTCCCGAAGCCAAGTCTGGAAAATTTGATATTAAAAGACCTAAACCTCATATTCTATTTATCAGTTTACCCCTTGGTTCACTTTTGGCAATTATAACCTAATAATCATTTTTATAAATCGCACCCCACTATTTTCGACATGCACATTCAATGTCATAAAGTGCAACGTCACATTGACCTGATAAAGGTAACAGTGCCATGAGATAAACAACTTCAATCAGGTAATAATGCAGTTAATATGAACGGTACATCATCATCAAAATTGGATTTTTGATTAACGTGTAGGTGCAGGGGCATCATCAACATCAGTGGGCCCCCTTCCAGGTAACTGGCTAGCTGCACACATAGCGGATCTCACACCTGATCTCCAGGTGCTCCTTTCTGTAGGGTCAACTGTCGTGAACTTCCACTCACGGCTGTCTTTCTCCATCAGTTTCTTCCATATTAGATTGGGCCTCTCTGCCCCCCCCCCCCCACACTCTCTGCCATCAATCTGTATATCACAGGCTGTTCTGACTGCACCACTAGAACACTCCACATGCCCAAACCAGCGAAACTATCTAAGGACTTTAGTTAAGAGTGCGTACCAGAAAAATAATTTTCTTATTTTTCAACCAAAACATATGTTGTGGGTACTCAAAAGAACCGTCTCAACGAGACGGTTCTTTTAAGCACCCAAAACATATGCTAAAAATTATGGGTAAGAAAATATTTAAAATTTTACGCTGAACATTTTTGTTTATCTAAACCTATGTAGTTTACCTGAGGGAGGTCCCAGTTCTCATCTCCTTCAATATAATTTTGGTACATCTCCTGCATCAAGAATTTACGGTTGATGAACTTGTTTCTGTCCCAAAGCCAGTTGTTGTTACTCCCATCTAGAGCAAGCATTTTCACCATAACCTAAAAATGAAACATAGAGGATCATACATGATACAGAATTTACGGTTGATGAACTTGTTCCTGTCCCAAAGCCAGTTGTTGTTACTCCCATCTAGAGCAAGCATTTTCACCATAACCTATAAATGAAACATAGAGGATCTTACATGAGCTCTCATGTGAGGCTTGCCAAGTAATTTTACAGTAGAATCTCATAAATGTCCGCCTGATCTGGATCCAAACTGTTTGACACTGATGGTATTCCTGAAAGATTTTTTTCGAAAAAGATGATTTAAAAAAAAAATCAGCAGATGACAAAAAGCATGAAAAATTACCAAGCATGCAAAGAGTTAAACTGGTATGCATCCATCCACTTACTGTAAGGTAAACCTCAGATTAATTGTGGGAGATTGAACATGTGTGATTTTGTGGGACTATGTCACATGCTAAGTAGTCATTGCATTGGTCAGTTTAACACAATCTGGTGACTTTTGAGTGACATTCTGGGCAACTATTCACATGGAGTTGAATGGGACATGTTCAATGTGCACCGTCACCACTAGCTTGTCAACAGTTAGAAGAGAATCATATATTTCTACCTCTGTCTTTCCAGTTTTTAGTCCTCTAGCTTGAGGGGAGACAAGCGTGATCTCAAAGGTAACTCCTTTATTCAGCTCTTCGGCCATTGCTGTGGCTTCATTCACCATAGGTAGCATGGTCACCAGGTCTTCTTGAAGAAGCAGGTCCTCTGAAACACAAGAATTAACCTTTTATGAACCAATGGATTCTTCCTTCTTGATTAATACAATAAACTTGGAATATGGTCCATTGTATATAGCGAGGGGTCACAGGTTATAAGTTCTAAATAGTGTTTATTCAAGGATTTGAAAACCAGGGGAGATTTTTGATGAAAAGTGAGAATTTGATTATTCTTTAAAAATATTTTTTCTTCTTTGTCTAGATAAAAATACCCCCCTCCTTAAAATAAGGGGGAGGGGGGATCTTATAACTAGAGGGACTTGGTAGGCCTCACATCACCAATGCTACATACCAAGTCCCACGGTCAAGACCCATTGCATTAGGAAGCAAATTTGACCTTGGCGTTAAGTAGGTCAGTGTCAACCTAGGATCATCATTTGAACAAACTTGGTTGGCCCCACATCGCCAATCCTACATACCAGGTCCCACGGTCATCGGCCTTCTGGTACTGGAGAAGATTTTTAAAGGGTTTTTACCATATATGGTCATGTGACCAGGACCATTTGAACAAACTTTCGTTCTCGCGTCCTAAGGAGTCTCCATATGAAATTTGAGTTCAATTGGCCCAGTGGTTTAAAAGGAGATGTTTGAAAATGTTGACAGACAGACTAACGTATTGATGACGGACGGACTGATGCCGGAGTGACTGGTATACTATTAGCTCACCCATGAGCCTTCGGCTCAGGTGAGCTTAAAATTGAGGGGGGGGGGATTCCCCCACCCCCCTGCCTAGAATAAACACAGAAATTGTATTTCCTTCTCTGTAGATTACTTTTGACTTAGCAAACAGTGTAGATTCTGATGAAGTGTCCCATGATGCAGCATTTCATCTGGGTCTTCACTGTGTCAAAAAACCCAGCCTATATTGCAAACAATCTGCAGAAGAACACACTTTGGTATACGAATGTGGGTAAAACTTAATTTAGAACTAAATTTGCAATTTTAATGGGTTTGTGAACTTTTTTATGTCGTATAAGCAAAATAAATGTTATGCATTTCATGAATACTTTTCAAATTCAACTACAATTTACCTTTTTTTAAAACATACAATATCATTATCCATCAAAACTTAAGAAAAAATCTTCATAGGAATTAAAAGATAACATTAATTTTTAAAATTCTAGACTTCCTATCCTTGAAACAATATATATACTTTTTAAAAAAAAAAAAGAAGAAAGAACCAAATTAGCATCAAAGTGCTAATCACAACAGAAGCATGTAATTAAAAATTAAGCAGCTTTCTTATTTTCAAGGAAATAAGGCATGTAATTACATATGAGGGAAGATTTATGGTTGAACAGATCCATAATACGAAAGAGCAGATTTATCTTTACTAAAGAGCGGAGAACCATAAGGCAAAAGAGCGGATGTTTGAATAATTCAAATGAGCGAATTTTCCAGGTATACCTCCAGATTCAGGGGCGGATTAAGGATGCCTGGAAATGGGGTTCATATGGATAAAGGTGTGGGGGTTCGCTTTGCTGAATTTGTCTCATTTATCTTAAATATCCCATGAAAATGAAATAATTTGGTCTCACTGAGACCAAATTATTTCATTTTCTTAGGATATTTAATAGCAGGGAACCCCCTTTGGATCCGCCACTGTAATGCGCTCCCAATCACCTATTAAGGACTGAGAAATATTGGCCTTTACAGGTAATACAACTGAGTGAATACTTAATTAAAGGTCATTACCTGGAAAATTTGCTCATTTGAATGATTTATCCATCCGCTCTTTGACAGTATGGTTCTCCGCTCATTTCATACTCGGTCATGGTATGATTTCCGCTCAAACCTAATTCACCCCATATGAGATGATTCTAATAATTTGTTTTTTTTCTTGAAAGGGCTAATGAGCCACTCTATCTAAATAAAGACCTCCCCCACCCCCATCACAACCCTTTGTCTGCTCTATCATCTGCTTATCTTCTTAGGTAGCCTATATCTATATTGCAAACAATATGGACCCAGATCAGACTGCTCCTAAGGGAGCAGTCTGATCAGGGATCATAGTGTTTTCTTCCATGATAAAATCTAAATAATCTGAAGTGCACTTGAATATATGCAGCAGAGGTAAAAAAACAGGCATCTTCAGGACCAAAAAAAAATTGTTTGTTTGATTCTTTACCTCCCATCAATAACCTCAATTATAAAGGGACAGGTCTTCCTGGGTTGAACCAGTACTAAGCTAGGATTAATGTTCTTGCTCAAGGACACAACACAGTGACGCCGGTGAGGTCCCGAGTCAAGCACTCTACCACTGAGCCACCGTGCTCCCCCAAAAATATTGCCCGGCCAAGGGTTAATACAGATAAAAAGTGATATAGGCATGATTGATTCTTGGTATTAATCATTTGATATGTGCAGAAATATATTAGAAGCATTTATTACACAAGTTATAATTTAACAATTCGTTAAATATTACATTAATTAGAAGACAAAAATATTTACACGGCTTGCAACACACACTGTACAATTTACATGAATCAAACAGGCCACATTGTTGAAGCGTCAGTCAATAAACAGAAAAATAATTCAAACACAATATATTAAAACAAAACAAAACAAGCAAATTTAGTGAATCTCATAGCCTTTGAGTCTTAAAAAATGACCAATTTCAAAACACCACAAATGTAGCAATATGTTATTGAAATTGTTAATGAGATTTTCTAACTCATTGCGTATGCATAAAATCATTCTTTAAACATACATACACAGCTATCTATAGTGGGTCTAGAGACCTGGACTTTGGCCCATGCTTTCATCTACATATTTACAGCTCCAAACCCCGAAAACCATCACATTATTTGAGAACAGAAAGGGCAAAGTGTTTGAAATTTAAGAACATTTACTGTGGTCATGGTCTTTGCTGCTTGCATATGTGATAAGCACCAAAAAAATCTCCTCAACTATCTCTTATCATTTTAGTCATACATACCAAACGAAACATTTAAACATTTTAACAATATCACAAAAAAACATATCTCTTGGCATTTGCTAACCCTGATAATTCTATATTTAAGCCATAGGACTATAATGTTCTGAAGCCCTCACCGGACGCTGAGTGGCAAGATTTTTCTCATTTACAAAAGGTTTATCTAGATCAAGATCAAACTAGGATAGTCATTTTAACAAGATTTGTAGGCCATCATAAATATAATATCAGAATGCATAATTTGTCATTGCTAGTCTGAACAATGACAGCAGCTGGATCTGGAAATGCACTGTGTACTGATTGACAGTTTTAAAACTTTTGGTGTGGGTCTGGCCAAAAAAGTATTTTTTTTTTCAGAAAAAAAGGATTGTTTCAGAAATACCATCAAAGTGTCAGTTTGGCCCAAAGTGCTAGTAAAGCTTATCATTACAACATTAAACAAACAAAAACAATCACAGCTTGCATATGCCCTAAGACAGTTTTTTTGTGAGAAACTTGAAATACTTACTCATGGCTAACGATAGAATTAAAAAATATAAGTAACACTGTATTTAAGTGTCCGGATGAGATTAATTAAGTTACCTTATAGTATTGTCTATGCTATTTTCTTTTTACAATATTTAGTGCAGTCCCCTTATAATAGAATATATGGGGTCCGTAGGAATGAACTGAGTTATAAGTGAATTGTGTTATAAAGGGAAATTTTGCATAAAAATTATTAAAATTTCACGTTAACAAAATTTGAAAGCCACATCCTGACCGTGCTATATTCAAATCTGTGTTATAGCCATGTGTGTTATATAGGGGCTCCACTGTACAAATAGCACACAATTGATTATAAACTGAAATTAATGTTATTCAAAATGATAGGTAATTATCTTATTTTGCACTGTTAATCTGAAAAATTGGACTGGTGTACATGTGTTTGACATAATCAATACAGTAACCTGTGTAAAGCGGCCACTCAAAAATACGGCCACTGAAAAATGGACAAAGTAAAGGTCTTTATGACAAATGGTAGCTTAATGAAGGTTGAAAGTATTGCAGAATGCTCCCCTTGGAGCATTCTGCAATACTTTTGACCTGCATTAAACCATAATTGGTCTTGAAAACCAACTTTTGGTCTTTTTGAGAGTGGCCATTTTTCAACATCTATACCCAACAAAAAAGAAACGCACCACTATGATTTTCCCATTAAGATCTCTCTATAATACGAAAATGTTAATTGTCATGAAATATTCATTTCTGATCAAATTTTACTAAAACGTGAGTGTGACGTAGATGAGTATCTGTGCCTTCCCTTTGTATTCACAAAACATATCAAAGCAAATGGTAAAGGAGTTTTTGAAGCGTTAATTTAACGCTACTGTCTACATGGAATTTGAGCATGTTTTACATTTGCAAAGTATGAAAACGATACGTTGTCGTTATGTAACACAACCAATGTGTTTATTGATGCATTTTTGATATTCCAAAATCCATTTTCATCATTTAGGACCTTTTACATTGATTAAAAACAATGTTGAAAACTTAGAATGTTTTAAGGTTTATCTCCAGTATGGAATCGTTATCCAAAGGGTAGTCACAATACATGAGCTACCTAGCGTTCAATTATCGCGTATGATGAATTTAAAGATAGACTTTGCAAAGAATAAGTGTCTGAGTACAATTTGGTCTACTGAGGTGATTCTCATTGCTTGAACTTATCCAGCAAGAGAGCATTATTTAAACACTTATTTCCTGTGACTTTACAATTTGACCCCCAACTTGGTTCATGGCCAATTTTCTTTAACACAATTTCGACCCCCGATTGCAAAATACGTGTAACGCATCAGTACCTGGCATACCTTTGCACAGATATAAACTAAACCGGCCTATCACTTGTGATCTTCCTGAGAGTTGAACAGTTCTAGGTGGTGCGTTTCTTTTTTTGTCGGGTATATTTCAACATTATACTGGTGTTTTCGGTGCAATTTTGCATGGATCAGACCTGTTAAAATGCACAAATAGCAATCACGCATGTTCGTTTTTTATTGCAACAAAATGCAAAGTCCCGGTCTCTGAAGAATTTTGAAAATTGACCCAGCATGCAAAGAGTTAATGAATGGTTCAGACAAAAACTGGACATCTAGCCTTACTGAAAAGATATGAGCCAAGATCTGACAAAAGGGACCTTCTGGCATTAAAAGTCAAAAGTGGGATATTTACAGAGAAAGAAAGATCTAGCTGTTGTGAACAATTACAGAAAATTTGAAGAGATTATCTTTACAAATAACAAAGATATGAGCGTTTAAACTCATATATATGCTGCATTTGAAACATGACGTCACTTAACGCTGTTAATGACGTCAACGCCATTGTGTTAACATATGACACCAATACAAAGACGCTAGGAGCAATACTTCAAGAATGCTTCATGTGTTGGTAAATTTGATGTGTATGCAATTGCATAGACTGCACAAATAGCCCACATACGCACATCCCGTGTTTACAAAAGCATTTGAAATGAGGTATCCTGTTATCAAGGAAGTGTGTAGTCCATATGCACAGCTGTTGCCATGGCAACACACATTATGCGTATCACTTAATTTTATCAGAACTGTTTGCGCCTTTGATTGTATTACATGTTAGAAGCGTTTTGAGTCTATTTCAAGAACATGCAAAATCTTGAAAATTTAGACATTTTTGAAATTTTGATTACACAAAAACTGCTATAATGCCCGAAGGACCCTTTTGTCAGATCCGCACTCATATGTATTCATATTTAACTCTTTGCATACTGGGTCATTTTGCAAGCTCTTTTGTCATCTGCTGATTTTTCAAATTTAAGTTTTTAACAAAATATTTCCAGAATACATGTATCATCAGTGTCGGGCCTGATCTGGGACCGAACTGTTAGCAAAGAGTTAAAAAAAAACTATTTACCCTTTGTGCGATAAGTACCATTCTTGCACACCACATCGAGATTTCCGTTGTTTTTACCCATGTGAGATATATCTATCACATACCCATACCAGCCCTTGGGAAAGATAAAATACAAACAGCCGCACGTCGGCTGCACGTCAATCTGTGACGTCATTGTAATGTTAAAATTACGTCACCATTCTGAATCTCGGTGTATTCAGGATTTTCTGGAAGTCGTTTTCATGTTTTTCTAATATAAAATGAGGTATTGTGGTAAGCAAGTAAAAGGATCCATTAATTGTGTGAGGATGGGATAGAAAAATCTGTCCCTCGCGATCACTGTTTGACATCACTCGGCAAGCCTCGTGATGCCAATCGGTGATCCTCTGGACAGATTTTCTATCTCACTCTCACACTCATGATGGATTCTTATTTCCAATTCCATTACTCTTTATTGACCAATGAATTTGGTCACACCTGGGTTATCCAGAATGCATTCCGTCAAGCATTGGTTCATACTACAAACTCTGCCTACTGGCATGTTTTTTTTTCAAAATCAATTTTTTTAAAATTCTTTCAAGGAATACCATCAGAGTGTCAATCTGCTGGGCCTGAAAAATGTCGGGCCTGACCTGGGTCCAAACTGTTTGTCAGCAGATGACACTAGTAAGCAAAGAGATAAGTAGTTTTTTTTGTAAAGCTCTATGTCATTTAAACACCTTCTCACCTTTTGATTTGCCATCTGCAGCTCCCATCAAGCCCGAGGACTTTGCTATCTCTTCATTAGCAGTGTCGAAGGTGGGGACCTCTATCTTTTCACCTGCCTTTATTTTCTTGGCCAGGCCTTGTGGGTCATGGAATACATACAGATGATTTGGTCCAAACGCTACCCTGTTAATAAGACATTGAATATTCACATAAGTCCAAATAAGAACCTCAGCCTGAAAAATTGTTTTTTTGGTTTGAGGGTTTAAATCCCAGTCAACAGCTATGGTCATGTTGAGATGGTCACCTAACCACTCTTTTTCCTGGTCAAGCATGATTAAGCCATTAATCAGTACTTCGTGCACATACTTTTGTTTGTAATTGACAACAGTCCTTGAATCAGCTGAAGGAGGAGAATGACCGTGATCAATCTCCATGAAAGTATGGAACCGGGCCAGGATCAAACTCGCAACCCCTGGATCTGCAGTTGGACTTGCTATCAATTGGGCTATGTGGGCCTGTCCTGAAAAATTGTTATTCTTTTGCTTTCCATCAGTTTAAACATATGCTTTGGGTGCTCATATGTTATGTGTCCCAGTTTTCATGGTAGCTCCAGAAATCCTGGTATAACAGAGTAAATTTGCCATCATTTTCCTACAATATGATAACGATATTTTGCAAGTTATAGTATCTATTAAATTCATGATTGGCCAATATTTGTCCTCCAACAAAAACTTCACAAATGACATCATTATGGTGCAAGCTGCCATTTTATTATATACTGACGGGCTTTAAAAACGCTACACTTACTTCCTGCTATATCTTACAAAAGACAGTTGAATGCAAACTTTCTTTGCTTCGATGATGTCATCATGAAGTGGCTTCTTCAGTTAACACTTAAATTTTAATTGTACAACTAAACTCGACGACGTTATTGCTTAGTAAAATTTCCGTCACTGAAACATTTCTTAAGTAGCAGAGTTTTTAAGTCATCGAATGAATGGGTATACACAGATTAACGTCAAAAAAGCAGAACTGTTGTATCACAGACCTGCCAATCAAAATGAAAGTCATTCCTCGATGACTTACAAAGTTCATGACACACATTTGATGCTCCTGGTGTTTCTTGATTTAAAGAAATAGAGGATCTTTCACTGATAAAATTTGTCAAATGAAAGAGTTGACCCCTAACTCAAAGAATTTACATTTTAGATGCTTTAAATTTATTTGAAGTGGACAAATTTTTCATGTGTTACTCATAAATGCACACTCTTTAATATACATTCAAATTGATTGCTTTGCATTCTTTTTTGAGACATACATTAAAGCTGCTATCCTGGTGTAGCGTTTTTAAAGCCCGTAAGTATATATCCAAATGCTAATGATGACAACAGGTTGCTTGAATTGATTAGCATATCAATACGTTGAAAAGTCACTTTGCAAAAAATTACTGACAACCTTTTAGATTAGAATAAAACTATCCTGTGTCATTTAAATTACAAGAAAGTTAGCAAATATTTGTTTATCATATGATGTCGCGTCTGGGAGTGAAATAACGCCACGCAATAAAATTGATAAACCACTAGTGGTTTATTGATTTACGGGAAACGTTATGACGTACGTCCATAACAATGTTGCGCACATAATGACAAAATTATCACGTTTTTACGCCAGAAATGAGATTTCAAAGTAATTGTCATACGATAAATAGAATCTAACATTCGTGCTCTTGTATTGTTGAATTTATTAAACTCGTTGCGAAAAAGAGATAAAAGGCTCGGCAAGCCTCGCATTTTATCTCTTTTCCCCAACTCATTTAATAAATTCAATAAAACATGAGCACTCAAGTAAGATCCTCAATGTAAACCTTGGTACCTGTCATTGTGAGAAAGCTGTGTATCTTTGGTAATCTTTGCGCCATTTACTAGGATACCCTTGGCTTCTGCTCCAGGCTTCAAGGTCACAGTGCCATTCTTGTTGGAAACAACAGCATGTTCCTTGGCAATACTGCAAATAAAAAAATTGCAGAGGTAACCTCGTGAAACTTTATTTTTCAGATGCTCAAGAGCAGCTAACTCCATAGTCAGTGATGGGATCTGACCAAAATTCAAACTCATCCACGCTTTTATGTATGTCCTGATTAGCTACAAGAATGAAGAATGAATGCGCTCGAGTGGTCAAAAAATTATACAGCTATATTTTAGCTGCTCAAGGGCAGCTAACTCTGTAGATGGTGGTCGAGTGTGGCTGGAAATCAAACTCATTCAAGCTTTTATGGTTGTCCTTGTTAACTGCAAGAATGAGAAAGTTCCAATAAAAAATAAAGGCGCTAGAGTGGTCACAACATTTATCCCATTATAAGTCTATGGAGATTTTTCCATATGCTCAAGGGCAGCTAACTCCACAGTCTAAGGTCTGATTTGGCTGAATTTTGAACCCATCGGAGACTTATTGGTTGTCCTTGTTACCTGCAAGAATGACAAAAATCCAATCAAAAATTAAGGCGCTAGAGAGGTAACAGCATTATTGATTTTCAGATGCTCAAGGGCAGCTAACTCCATAGTCGGCAATTGGATCTGGCCTAAATTCATCCTCATCTAAGCTTTTATAGTTTTCCTCGTTACCTGCAAGAATAAAGAAGATCCATCCAAAAATTAAGGCACTAGAGTGGTCACAACATTTCTCCCATTATAAGTCAATGGGGATTTTCCCAGACACTCAAGGGCAGCTAACTCCTCTGTCCAAGGTCTGCTCTGGCCAAATTTTGAACCCATCCCAGGCTTTATAGTTATACTTGTTACCTGCAAGAATGAAGAAGATCCAATAAAAATTAAAGACTCTAGAGTGGTCACCACATTATCCATTGATTTTTCAGACGTTCAAGGGCAGCTAACTCTGTAGTCGGTGAGTGATGAACTAATTCAAGCTTTTATGGTTGTCCTTGTTACATGCATGAATGGAGAAGATCCACCCAAAAATGTTGGCACTAGAGTGGTCTCAACATTTCTCCCATTATAAGTACATAGGGATTTATCAGAAGCTCAAGGGCAGCTCACTCCACAGTCCCTGGTCCGATCTTGCCAAATTTCGAACCCATCCGAAAGTTAATGGTTGTCCTTGCTACCTGCTAGAATAAAGAAGAACCAGTCAAAAATAAAGGGGCTAGGGTGTCACAAAATTTCCCCATTACAAGTCTATGGGAGCTATCTGTTGCCATGGAAACCAGAGTTCTAATCCAATCTGGCCCAAAACCTAATGCAGCCAATACCCCACCCCAATGATGCTCCAGATGAAAATTTGTTTAGATTAGCCTGCTGGCCTCAATTCATGCTTCAAAGTGTGGACAGACGAACAGATGCCGGCTCAAGTCCCATTCTATAAGCTCACCAAAGGTGAGATAAAAATTCACTCTTTAAATGTGCATGCACAGTTATTTAGTGGGGCTAGTTGCCTAAATTAGGTCAAGGTAAACCTAGGATCATCATTTATACAAACCTGGCAGGGCCCACTTGCTACATACCAAGAGCCAATGCTACATTCCATGAGCCAAGGCCCTTTGGTTCTAGAAAACAATTTTTTAAGGGTTTTGGCCTTAGATTTAAGTGTTTTGGCCTTAGAAGGCATAACATGTGACTTGGATCATATAGTGAGATATTTATACTGTCTGATCCAATGAATGCTCCATATGAATTCAACTTCAATTGGCCCAATGGATTCTTGGAATATAACGTTGATGGCAATCCGATATGAGCGACCTTGGCTGAGAGGACAACCTTGGAAACTTATTTATAGACATTGCCTCGTAATTATGTTGTGGCTCTCAAATCTTTTTACCATAGAATTTTACAAAATGACCATAGTCCCTTTATAACACAGTTCATTTACAACATGGTCCATTACTATGGACCCCCAACATAGTATTATAAAGGGACTGCACATTAAAATGACTTTCACTTCAACAGCTGGTTTCAATTCTTACCCTAATCCATTGAGCTGGATCTCTGGGGCTGGGGTCGTGTTCCTGTTACCAACTCTTGATGTACCTGAAAATACATAAATACAAAATTACTACCATATTTGCCAATTGGTCTTTGTTGCAAGAAAACCTGTCTTTGGGGTTTCCCACAGGGGCATGCTCAAACTAGCATACTATGCTACAATGACTAGCAAGAATCTTATAATTTTGTATGAAGTAAGTTAAGCTATCATACTTTGTAGGAAGCAAATAACACACACACAAAAGCACTGATCAGACTGTACAGATGAGCAGGCTGGTCTGCGGCTCTGTTGTTTGCATGCAACAAATTCCTTTGTTGCTTTTTTAAAGAGACTAAGTTTGCAACTATGAACATTTTTCGAAAAAAATTATTTTCTTTTTAAATCATTTGTAAAAGCAGAATTAAGTTAAGTATTCACAATAAATCTGTTCACTATAGATGAAAACTGCACAGAAAAGTGAATTATCTTATAAAAACAGGTCTTTTTTCTATTGTTGGTAATTATTTGCGTCCCTCCAATAATAATAGACAGTCAAGTTTTAACATAAATGCTGTTGTTTTGATACTGATAATTTGTAAAGATTTATGAAATTGGTAAAATGTATACCTGAATTTTAGTTTTTTACTGTGTTCTTGAAAAATAGAAACATTATTTCAAAAATTAAAAGATCAAAAGTTACAGACTATGCAGCTTTAATATCAAGTCCCTCTTTTCATCAAAGTTTGCAGCTTTAATTGCATTGGGAACATGAATAACAACTTTGTATTTGTGAGTTCCAGTGTTATACACATCAAATATAAGTACTTTCTAGGTGAAGAAAGTGTGCATTATATGCAGAAAAGTGAGGCCGCCTAATGCCAAAAAAGTAAAATTCCAAGTATTTTTCAAGGCTTTAGAGTGGTTTTCCAACATTTTTCAAGGCAGATTTTACTTTCCATAATTTACAAGCATGCTTTCTCACAGGTTGAGTTTTAATATACATGTACATCTGTCCCTGAAGATTGTTACATCTGATCTTGAGGCCTTTTAAAATTGCTTTGAGAACATGAATAAAAACTGTGTGTTCCATTGTATTATGCACCCAAGTGACCTAACTATCAAACACTACTTTTCTGCGCAAAGTGTGCATTATTCACAGAAAAAGAAGTTATTTGTATTTTAAGGTCACAGGTTGAGTTATCTAAAATTTAATATACACATACATCTGACCCTGAAGATTTTTATTATCTTAGCAAACAGCGCAGGTCCTGATGAAATGTTGCCTTATGCAGCATTTCATCTGGGTCTTCACTGTTTGACAAAGTACCTGTTCACAGATATCCAGAATGAAAAGGGTCAATACACAAAACAGGCCCTGGTCATACCTGGATTGGCAAAGTGTACAATCATGCCAGCAAGGGCAGGGTCCTCATTCAAGTTCCAGAAATGTGGGATAACTTTACGGTTTTCTTCATCTTTCAGTTGTTTCTGCTCCTGGCCCTAAAATATAGAAAATCTATGTGTGATTGGGAACTGTTTGCAAAGGCTATCTGCATATGATGAATGCCTGATCTGGATCCAATCTATTGTATTACCTAATGAAATTTTTTGAAAAGGTCAAATTTGAAAAATCAGCAGACAACAAAGAAGAGTCAATAGTGGCTCTGAATCGCTCACCTGTACTATGTGCATGGGTCTTGTTCAGTGGAAGAAATTGATTTAAGCCATTTGGTGGAGGGCAATCAAGCTGGTCTCCTCCGTAGTATAGTCTTGGAGCAGATTACAAGACCCTTCCCCCACCACACACAAACATTTTCTACATACCAAATATTAAGGCTCTAGTCCTTGTGGTTTCAGACAAGAAGGGATTTTCATGTTTTCCCTAGATGGGCCTCTGGGAAACATGTGACCGCCGGGGGGCCAGTTTGTTCCCCAGGGTCATAATTTGAACATACTTGGAAGAGGTCAACTAGGTGATGTTACATAACAAGTATCTTAGCTTTGTGGTTTCAGAGAAGATATTTTCTTGTTTTCCCTATATAATCCTATATAAAACATGTGACCCCCTGGGGTGGGACCATTTTTGACCCCAGGGGCATTATTTGAACAAACTTGGTAGAGGTCCACTTGGTGATGCTAATTACCAAAATCTCGGCCCTGTTGTTTCAGACAAGAAGGTTTTTTCACATTTTCGCTATATAGGCCTATGTAAAACATGTGACCCCCGGGGCTGGGCCATTTTTGACCCCATGGATATAATTTGAACAAACTTGGTAGAGGTCCACTAGGTGATGCTAAATACCAAATACAGTCGACTCTCATTAACTCAACTATGCATAACTCAATACCATCACTTATCTCGACCCGACGGCCCGGTCCCGGTATTTCCCCTATACATTATTGCAATTCCACAACGTTTATCTCGACAACGGCTAAGTCAATAAAACTGATAACTCGTTATAAAATCCAGGTCCCGCTGATCAATTTTAGTGTTATATACAACGGCTAAGTTGATTCCATTTCATAAGAAAACAACAGTCATGGTTAACTTGCCTTTTTAACTGAATGCGCCTCCTTTTAATCCACAGTTTTCAACGTTAATTATCCCCATTAAAACCACCAACTGTTTGATCAATAAACAACCTGACTTGATCCAGGTGTGTGACACATGCAGTTGTAAATTAGTGTGTTGCATAATTACATAACTGACCGCGGTCGACGAATTCTATTGATCTATTGTGTACAACTTCAAAGCGGGTACATGTACAAGTAAGTGACAGTATGGGCTAATGTGTCATACTATATATGCCTTGTGCGCTGGGACCGCAGCACACCAACATCATATCTAATGTGTCATATTTGAGCAATCTCTTGAGTATTAAGCCCGTCCGATGACTGCTCGTTTTAATAAGGCCAAAGTATAATTTAATTGTTTCTCAAGCCAATTTTTGTATTAATTTTTATTTTGAAAAACAGGTGCAGTGTTTTGTTCGGACGTGTAAGGCTATTTTCGGACATTGGTCATGTCATGCCAAAAATAGATTGGGAAGTAAGCCGACGAAAATCAAAATGTGCATGTACTCTGTTGGAGCTCATATCTGCGACCGCGGGACCAGTTACCGATACTTACTTCGAGCTGAAAATGCTATGTTTATCTTATTTTGTCTTAAAAAATGAGAAGACAGGCATAAGATCGAAACTACAGTGGTACATGAGAAACAATTCTATTTTTCCCTTTTATATTCTTTCTTTTTGTTTTATTTCAATTCCTAATGTCAATTGATTCTTGGGTCAATTCACTATGCAGTCCATTAATGTAATGGCTCCCAATAACGATCTATTAATGGTCGAGTTGAACGTGATTATTTCGCCCCAAAATTGTAGCCATATGTCATGATTTGGCTACCTCGAACTACTGATAACTCGACATTTTTTGTCCAGTTCCTTGCAAGTGGAGGTAACGAGAGTAGACTGTATCAATAGTCTAGGCCTTCTGGTTGTCAGACAAGAAGATTTTTCACGACTTCCCTATATGAGCCTATGTAAAACATTTGACCCCCCCCCCCCCCCCCCCCCCCCCCCCCCCCCCCCGGGTCATTTTTTGGCCCCAGGACTTTAATTTGAGAAAACTTGGTAGAGGTCCACTAGATGATGCTACATACCAAATATCAAGGCTCTAGGCCTTGTGCTTTCTGGTTTCAGACAAGAAGATTTTTTAAAGTTTTCATCTCAAAAATCTATTTTTAGCCTCTATAACCTAGATGTGCAACGGACCATAGCCATTTGAACCATTTCGATAGAGGGCCACCCAAGGATCATTTGTGTGAAATTATTTCAAAATTAGGCTAGGGGTTTAGGAGGAGTTGTCGTTAAAGTCAGTTGTTAACGGATGGACGGACTACGGACAAAGACCGATCACAAAAGCTCACCTTGTCACTTCGTGACAGGTGAGCTAAAAAGCATGAAAAATGAAAAAAAGCAATAAGCAATGCTTATTAGATACCCCCCTCACAGTAAGAGTCAGTGAATAAACTTGGCAGGTTATAGTTCAAACCAGCAGACCTTAGTTTTGAAAAGAAGATTTCAGTAGAATCTGTGCAAACAAAAATTATAAACTCCTTTATGCATATGTTCAATGTGTCTACATTGTATAGGAAAAGTATCAAATTGCTCTATCAAAAGCTGCGGTAGGAGTTGATTGGCCCATGAAGGCACTATCTATGCATATACAAAGGCCTTAATAGGGAAAAATTGTCTAAGTTCTCACAGCTGTCATTTTGTCAAAAATTATTTTTTCTAAACCAAACTCCTTCATGCATATGTTCAATGTGTCTACATTGTATAGGCAAAGTATCAAATTGCTCTATCTAAAGCTGTGGTAGGAGTTGATCTGCCCATGAAGGCACTATCTTTGCATATACAAACTAGTGTAGGGGCCAAACTGAGATATATGGGCTATTTTGCAAGTTTGTTGCACCCCCCAGGAAGAAAAAGTTTGTCACTATTTTCAGTCAGGGACATGTCTGGGGGCCTTAGAAACCCATGTTTTACTAAGTTTTCTGTGGTCAACTTTCTGTAAATGGCCTGTAATCAACGTTACCCCACAAACATTGAAAATAAAAGTTCACAAAATACAAGACTAAAAATATATTTTGTAATAGTATCAATGAATTTATTTGAGGTTTAAATGTTTGATCTAGTCATAAACATTAATTACAGACATTTGTGAGATGTTTTACCGCTCATCAGCGTAACGTATGTTACATTTTATACGAAATCGCAGATAA
Source organism: Loripinus fragilis (assembly GCA_964019695.1). Classification (NCBI taxonomy): domain Eukaryota; kingdom Metazoa; phylum Mollusca; class Bivalvia; order Lucinida; family Lucinidae; genus Loripinus; species Loripinus fragilis. The sequence goes on from OZ026527.1 coordinate 24,511,665, forward strand.
TTACTTTATAGTTTGCATATAAGAATGAACCATGTTCCCCAGCCACAGAAAGAGAAACTTGGTTACTGTTTTCAGTCTGGGACATGTCTTGAGACTATAGAAACCCATGATTTAGTAAGTTTTCTATGGTTAGTTTTCTGTAAGTGAACTGTAATCAATGTTACCCTAATTTTGAAAATAGCAGTACACAAAATACAAGACAAGTAGGATAGTTTACAATAGTATTAATGGAATTATTTGAGTTTTTCATGTTTTAGCTAGACATAAACATCGATTGCAGACATCTGTTATATGTATTTCTGCTCGTCAGAGTTACTTACGTTACATTGTTTTACGAAATCGCAGATAATAGCTGTATAGATTGCATATTATCATAAATCATGTTTCCAACCTTAAATGTGCGATAAAGATCCCTATCCTAATGATGAATTTCCATTTTTCCATATTTGAATCTATTTATAATTTGTAATTCGAGATAATTTGTGGTAAAATAAATCTTAAAATATGCTTATAAGCATATCATTTCTAGTGGTATACAGATTATCCATATCAACCATATACATTGCATTGGATTTGACAGTGCCTTCTTTCATCTCTGTCACAATGAAATAAAATAACAGCACTAAAAACAAGTTTTGCTACCATGGGCATTTAATTTCTGTCAATATATAAATAAGGTAATGTAAGTAACAACAATGCTGTTTGCATAAGTTGATATAATAAAAATTGTGGAGAGTAGGCTAATATTTTTACCTAAGCCTGACGACACGCATAGCCTATATAGCTACTCTCCACACATTTTAATAACTTCATTAATAGACACATTATTTAAAATAAACATTAATCTAAGAGAGTTTAGTAATTTAGATCAAACAAAGGTACCCGGAGGAAGAAACAGAGAACATTTTAGGTCTTGGCTGCATTTTGTTATAATCTAAAATTCCTCTATCGCATTTAAAGCTGCATACTCTGTAACTATGAACTATTTTCGAAAATTTTTATTTTCTTTTTAAATCATTTGTAAAAGTAGAATTAAGCTTTGTTTTCAAAATAAAAGTGTTCAGTACAGCTGAAAACTGCATGGAAAAGTGACTTATCTTATCAAATAGGTGTATTTTTCTCTTGTTGGTAATTATTTGCGTCCCTCCAATAATTCTAGACCATTGGATTTTAACATAAATGCAGTTGTTTTGATAGTGATAACTTGTTAAGATTTACGAAAATGGTAAAATGTTTACCTGAATTTGAGTATTTTTACTGTGTTCTTGAAAATTAAAAACATTATTTTTAAAATTAGAAGATCAAAAGTTACAGACTATGCAGCTTTAAAAAAATACAAATGTGATATCAAAGTACTTATCAGTATAGAAATAGCACGGTTTATACCAAAATGTACCTGATGCTTTGTAGATCTAGCATTTACTTTTTTTCTTGTATGCTTAATACATTGATTTTCACTGTTGACAATTACATTTTGACCAAAAAAATGAATGTATACCTAGGCCTGTCACAATTGCAATCGGCTATTCCCTTGTTGAACATGATTTCATTATATCATATTGTAAAATGCTTATTATCTTATTATATTATACAGCAATTTGAAAAGAAATTTTGTTTGTTAACCAAGCAAGTTTGAGGTAAAGCAACCTGAGCGATACGCATACACTTAAAAGCATATTACGTGGTGACATTAATTACAAAGCTATTTCATGTTAACATTTAATGCACATGTTTTGTCTGTTAGTGAAGCTTTATTTGAAAGTCCATTTTGAGGAATTATTTTAAAGCTTTAATCATAAACATGACTCACTGTAATTCAACAACATGGTTTGAATTTCTGAAACTCACAGATTAAATTGTCGAATGAGTGTCTGTTGAAAAAGTAGTGCCACGACTCATGCGCAGCTGTTAGCTTTCTTACATTATTCACAAGGAAGTTCTTTTTTCTTTGCACCTTTGGGTCTTGTTGAGCTATTTGTAACACTGATACATGTTTACACATGAGGAGTAGGAGACTTATGATCAAATTTGTTGGTTTCAAAGATTTACTGAATTAGCCTTATTGTATGCAAAACCATCAAAAATTGTGAGCAGTACTGCAAACAACAGCTCGTAAACATAATTTTAGTCATAAACTAACTCATTCTTGCACCCATATCCATGTATATATTTGTTAATACTAACATTGTTTGAGGTCTGTTTCTGGTTTAAAGAAAGTATTTCAGCTTTATTTTTATGTAATGCCATATTAAAATTACAAATTATGAGTATGTTACAAATTACAAGTGTAAGCTAATCTCGTATATTACACGAGTTTATACATGCAGTAGATAACTTTAATGTAAAGACCAACCTTATATGCAAGGAATCACTGTTTCAGCAAACTAATATGGTTAAAACACAGCTGCATTTTTATATGTAAGGACAGGCGAGTTTCCAACCTTATGGATTTTTTCTACATCAAGCAAATCAGACATTAAACAAATTGATTATGTTCGCAATTTTGTATTAGATAAACATTTTGTGATGTAATTTCTCCAGACATTAGACACGACCTCAGATAAACTGACGATAGACTGGGTGTACACTCAAGCTATAAGCTGCTGAAATATGATGAATGACAGATTCTTGCATAGCATGTGTATATATCATTGAATAACCTTGTTAAGAGCCTTAGTCACCAAAAGGCCAACCAAGACACACTTACCTAATAGGATAATTTTCAATAGTATCAATGAACTTATTTTAGCCTAACTTGTTTGAGCTAGACATAAACATCATTTGCAGGCATCTGTGAGATATGTTTCTGCTCGTCAGCGTTACTTATGTTACGTTGTATACTAAATTGCAATTAATGACTTTATAGATTGTATTTTAGATCAAAACATGTTACCCAACCTTAAATTTATAATGTAGATATCTATTCTAATGGTGAATTTCCATTTTTACATTTTTGAAGCTGTTTTATTACTTGTAACTGTAGTGAAATAAATTTACAAATATGCTTATTAGAATGTAATTTGTACTGGCTTACAAATTTTCTATCCTCATTTATTAGGTAACGCAGTTTACAGGCCTATTATGAAACGTTGACAATAGGAACGTAGTAAAACAGACCACAGGAAACATAGTAAAACATTCAGTTCAATATTTGAATTATGAAGTAGATATTCTACACATTTACATGTACCATTGATTAAAACCCTGTAAACTGTCATATCAAAGTAAAATAATCAATCAAAATTACAAAACTCTCTTAAATAAATGTTTATTTAGAATAATTTGTCCATAATTGAAAATATTCGAATAATATATGGAAAGAAGACTCAAATATATTCTGAGCCTGGCTTGTTGTCAGGCTCAGGTTAACTTTAAGTTTATTTTCCACACTTTTTAAATTAGTATTTTTATCCATTTATGCAAGGGAAAATGTTGTTACCTACGTTACCTGATATATATTAACAGGAACAAACTATCCATTGTAGTTGAATTGGTTTATAGTTATTATTTCCTTTCATTGTGAAAGTGGTGAAGAAGACATTGTACATTCCAATGCAATGTTAATTGTCAGATAGAAAATCTCTACGCCAATATTAGAAGTGACATGCTCATATACATACTTAAATATTTATTTTTTAACTTCTATTGCCAGTTACAAGTTGTAAATAGCCTAAAATATGAGAAATGGAAATTCATCATTAGAATAGAGATCTTCGATACACATTTAAGGTTGGGGGAATGATTTTTTTCTAATATGAAATCTATAAAGTAATTATCTGCAATTTCGTAAAAATGTAACATAAGTAACTATGACAAGCAGAAATACATCTCAATGTAAGCAATTGATGTTTATGACTAGCTTAAACATGTGAAATTCAAATAATTTCATTTATACTTTTGAAAATATCATATTAGTCTTGTAGTTTTGTGTACTGCTATTTTCAATACTAGCATGGTAACATTAATTACAGGCCATTTACAGAAAACTAACCATAGAAAACTTACTATAACATGGGTTTCTATAGCCCCAAGACATGTTCAAGACTGAAGATAGTTACCAAGTTTCTCTTCCTGTGGCTGGGGAGCATGGTTTACTCTTATGTGCAATCTATAAAGTCATTATCTGCAATTTCGTATAAAAAGTAACATACGTTACGCTGACAAGCTGCAATACATCTCACAGATGTCTGCAATTGATGTTTATCACTATGTTAAACATTTAAACCTTAAATAAAGTCATTGATACTATTATAAAATATATTATTAGTCTTGTATTTTGTGTACTGCTATTTTCAATGTTTAAGTGGTAACGGTGATTACAGACCATTTACAGAAAATAGACCACAGAAAACTTAGTAAAACAAGGGTTTCTGAGGCCTCCAGACATGTTCCTGACTGAAAATAGTAACCAACTTTTTCTTCCTGGGGGGTGCAACAGAACTCAAAATTTGAGATTTGGCCCCTAGACCAAACACCTTATTAGGGAAAAATTGTCTAAGTTCTCACAGCTGTCATTTTGTCAAAAATTATTTTTTCTGTACCAGACTCCTTCATGCATATGTTCAATGTGTCTATATTGTATAGGCAAAGTATCATATTGCTCCATCAAAAGCTGTGGTAGAAGTTGATCGGCCCATGAGAGCACCATCTATGCATATACAAAAGCCTTATTAGGGAAAAACTGTCTAAGTTCTCACAACTGTCATTTTGTCAAAAAATATTTTTTCTGAACCAAACTCCTTCATGCATATGTTCAATGTGTCTACATTGTATTGGCAAAGTATAAAATTGCTCTATCAAAAGCTGTGATAGGAGTTGATCTGCCCATGAAGGCACCATCTATGCAGATACAAACACCTTATTAGGGAAAAATTGTCGAAGTTCTCACAGCTGTCATTTTGTCAAACATTATTTTTTCTGAACCAAACTCCTTCATGCATATGTTCTGCAATGTGTTGATCTACATTGTATAGGCAAAGTATCAAATTGCTCCATCAAAAGCTGTGGTAGGAAAGAAGTCAATAAGCAATGCTTATTAGATACCCACCACACAGTAAGAGTCAGTGAATAAACTTGGCAAGTTATAGTTCAAACCAGCAGACCTTAGTTTTGAAAAGAAGATTTCAGTAGAATCTGTGCAAACAAAAATTTTAAACTCCTTTATGCATATGTTCAATGTGTCTACATTGTATAGGCAAAGTATCAAATTGCTCCATCAAAAGCTGTGGTAGGAGTTGATCGGCCCATGAAGGCACTATCTGTTTATATACAAAAGCCTTATTAGGGAAAAATTGTCTAGTTCTCACAGCTGTTATTTTGTCAAAAATTATTTTTTCAAAACCAAACTCCTTCATGCATATGTTCAATGTGTCTACATTGTATAGGCAAAGTACCAAATTGCACCATGAAAAGCTGTGGTAGGAGTTGATCGGCCCATGAAGGCACCATCTATGCATATACAAAAACCTTATTAGGGAAAAATTGTCTAAGTTCTCACAGCTGTCATTTTGTCAAAAATTATTTTTTCTGTACCAAACTCCTTTATGCATATGTTCAATGTGTCTACATTGTATTGGCAAAGTATCAAATTGCTCCATCAAAAGCTGTGGTAGGAGTTGATCTGCCCATGAGAGTACCATCTATGCATATACCAAAGCCTTATTAGGCCTAAATGAAATATATGTGTGGTTCCTGTTGCATACCAATAAAATTTAGGGTAGGTAGGTAGGGAAATTATTAAATTTTGTTATAACATTTAACAAAGAAAATAGTGAAAAAATCTGAAAGAGTGCCCATTTTAGGTATTTTTTCTCCAAAGACCATTTTAATGTTTAGGGTAGGGTTAAAAAAATTAGGGTAGGTAGGCAACAGGAACCACACATATATTTAATTTAAGCCTTAGGGAAAAACTGTCTAAGTTCTCACAACTGCCATTTTGTCAAAAATTATTTTTTCTGAATCAAACTCCTTCATGCATATGTTCAATGTGTCTACATTGTATAGGCAAAGTATCAAATTGCTCCATCAAAAGCTGTGGTAGGAGTTGATCGGGCCCATGAAGGCACCATCTATGCAGCTACAAACACCTTATTAGGGAAAAATTGTCTAGGTTCTCACAGCTGTCATTTTGTCAAACATTATTTTTTTCTGAACCAAACTCCTTCATGCATATGTTCAATGTGTCTACATTGTATAGGTAAAGTATCAAATTGCTCCATCAAAAGCTGTGGTAGGAGTTGATCGGCCCATGAGGGCACCATCTATGCATATACAAAAGCCTTATTAGGGAAAAACTGTCTAAGTTCTCACAGCTGTCATTTTGTCAGAAATTATTTTTTCTGAACCAAACTCCTTCATGCATATGTTCAATGTGTCTACATTGTATAGGAAAAGTATCAAATTGCTCCATCAAAAGCTGTGGTAGGAGTTGATCGGCCCATGAAGGCACCATCTATGCAGCTACAAACACCTTATTAGGGAAAAACTGTCCAAGTTCTCACAGCTGTCATTTTGTCAAAAATTATTTTTTCTGAACCAAACTCCTTCATGCATATGTTCAATGTGTCTACATTGTATAGGCAAAGTATCAAATTGTTCCATCCAAAGCTGTGGTAGGAGTTGACCGGCCCATGTATGGCCTATAATAGCATAAGCATAAAACCCTATATAAAAAGCCATTTAGAACTACAAAGGGAAATAACTGTAATAGAATTGGCCCCTAGCCCTGACTTTTTTGTCTAAAGTATTTGTCATGCGTATATGAACATGTTTGCAAGGTTTGATGAAAATCCAGCAATGACTCTTCAAGATATTAAGGAAACAAAACGTTACGGACGGACGGACAGATGGACGGACGCACGCACGCACACACGCACGGACAACGTGAAAACAGTATACCCACCACAAACAAAGTTTGCGGGGGGTATAATTACCCAGTATGCAGAGAGTTTTTGTTGTCTTGATCACCTTGTGATGTGACAATCATTCTCAGTTTGAGTATTAATTGTTGAAAAAAGAGCCCACTGGTATGAGATATTTTCATTCATTTGTATAATCCAAGATTTTATGCATGTACAAGCATAATTTGGCCGCATTAAACCATCTATAAATTTGTTCTTTATGGTCAAAAACAAAAAAGTCTGGGTTCTCACTTTCTTAGTTAGTTCGAATGAACAGAACACTTTGTGACCAAATTTGGGCAGATAATGCAAAATTTCAGTTTTGCAACAGAAAAGGCATTATCTACAGCAGCTCCATTCAAGTTCTAAGGCGGTGGTTCTGTTGTTGATTATTCAATCTTTGTTGTTTCTCCCATTAGGTGTGGGGGTTATGTGTTGGGTCCTTGTTTCTTGGTGTCCTTTCTAGTTTAGCAATCATCAAGCTGAGGAAGAGAGAGCTGGTTGCTTTACTTTAATTGTTCTGTGTCTCTTCCTCACAGTGCCACAGATTGGTCTGCAGTCTGTTTTTGTGGCATTTCCTGGTCATACTCACATGCTTTTTTTTTCTAAGTTTTAACCTGAATGAGATCAGTTTTTATGAAACGTTCCATCTTAATAACAATCATGATTAGAGTAAACATTCAAGCTATTGAAAAACAAAACCCTTTTGTGATGAAAGACATTGGCTCGAACATAAGATTTTGGTACTTATAGCATATGCACAAAAGCCTCCTTTAACTCCATGTTAACATATCCAGCCAAACTGGATCAAGGTCTAAATTTTGGTTGAAGTCTTCATCTACATACAAAACAAATGTTAAAACTGATGGATAAGAAATTACGCATAAAATATTATGTTTTTCTGGACCTATATTTATAGTGATATATTTACTGTAAATTTAGAAATTTGTGGATGCATAATTTCGCGATAATAAAATCCTCGCGAAATGGTGAAAGCACTCTGCCATTTACTTATGTACCCGGTAGGTAAATCATGCTTCAGTCACGAATCTTTAACATCGCACACATATCTTTTAACATTATTCAGGAAAATAAAACCCTCACAAAAAATTCTGAATTTACAGTACCTGGTTAGCGACTGCTGCCTCCTTCATTCTCTCCTCGTATGTCTTTGAAAGATTAGCCAATTCTTCCAACTTATGTTTATCTAAACCTATATAATCTCATGAGTGATATGTTTACTTTACCTGGTTAGCGACTGCTGCCTCCTTCATTCTCTCCTCGTATGTCTTTGAAAGATTAGCCAATTCTTCCTACTTATGTTTATCTAAACCTATATAATCTCATGAGTGATATGTTTACTTTACCTGGTTAGCCACTGCTGCCTCCTTCATTCTCTCCTAGCAAGTCTTTGAAAGATTAGCCAATTCTTCCTACTTATGTTTATCTAAACCTATATAATCTCATGAGTGATATGTTTACTTTACCTGGTTAGCGACTGCTGCCTCCTTCATTCTCTCCTCGTATGTCTTTGAAAGATTAGCCAATTCTTCCTACTTATGTTTATCTAAACCTATATAATCTCATGAGTGATATGTTTACTTTACCTGGTTAGCCACTGCTGCCTCCTTCATTCTCTCCTAGCAAGTCTTTGAAAGATTAGCCAATTCTTCCTACTTATGTTTATCTAAACCTATATAATCTCGTGAGTGATATGTTTACTTTACCTGGTTAGTGACTAATGCCTCCTTCATTCTCTCCTCGTATGTCTTTGAAAGATTAGCCAATTCTTCCTACTTATGTTTATCTAAACCTATATAATCTCGTGAGTGATATGTTTACTTTACCTGGTTAGCCACTGCTGCCTCCTTCATTCTCTCCTAGCAAGTCTTGAAAGATTAGCCAATTCTTCCTACTTATGTTTATCTAAACCTATAAAATCTCGTGAGTGATATGTTTACTTTACCTGGTTAGTGACTAATGCCTCCTTCATTCTCTCCTAGCAAGTCTTTGAAAGATTAGCCAATTCTTCCTACTTATGTTTATCTAAACCTATATAATCTCATGAGTGATATATTTACTTTACCTGGTTAGTGACTGCTGCCTCCTTCAGTCTCTCCTTGCAAGTCTTTGAAGATTAGCCAATTCTTCCTACTTATGTTTATCTAAACCTATATAATCTCGTGAGTGATATGTTTACTTTACCTGGTTAGCCACTGCTGCCTCCTTCATTCTCTCCTAGCAAGTCTTTGAAGGATTAGCCAATTCTTCCTACTTATGTTTATCTAAACCTATATAATCTCGTGAGTGATATGTTTACTTTACCTGGTTAGTGACTGCTGCCTCCTTCATTCTCTCCTAGCAAGTCTTTGAAAGATTAGCCAATTCTTCCTACTTATGTTTATCTAAACCTATATAATCTCATGAGTGATATATTTACTTTACCTGGTTAGTGACTGCTACCTCCTTCAATCTCTTCTCGTATGTCTTTGAAATATTAGCCAATTCTTCCTACTTATGTTTATCTAAACCTATATAATCTCGTGAGTGATATGTTTACTTTACCTGGCTAGCCACTGCTGCCTCCTTCATTCTCTCCTAGCAAGTCTTTGAAAGATTAGCCAATTCTTTCGTCTTATGTTTATCTAAACCTATATAATCTCGTGAGTGATATGTTTACTTTACCTGGTTAGCCACTGCTGCCTCCTTCATTCTCTCCTAGTAAGTCTTTGAAAGATTAGCCAATTCTTCCTACTTATGTTTATCTAAACCTATATAATCTCGTGAGTGATATGTTTACTTTACCTGGTTAGCCACTGCTGCCTCCTTCATTCTCTCCTCGTATGTCTTTGAGAGATTAGCCAATTCTTCCTCCTTCTTCCTCAATTCTTCTTCCATTTGTCGCTTCATCTCTTCAACCTCTACAAGATACAGCATAATTTTCCATAAGATACAGCACTAAATTTCTATAAGATACAGAACAACCTGTCTTAAGCTGCCACTCAAAAAAACAAACAAACAAAGGTCTTAAAGACAAATAGTAGCTTAATGAAGGTCAAAAGTATTGCAGAATGCTCCACTTGGAGCATTCTGCAATACTTTTGACCTGCATTAAGGGATAATTGGTCTTGAAAACCAATTTTTGGTCTTTTTGCGAGTGGCCGTTTTACACAGGTTTTACTGTAAGATACAGCACATAGTATCTATAAGATACAGCACATAGTATCTATACGATACAGTACAAAGTTTAAAGGCTGATACATGATCTTTCATCCTAATGTAACAAAACAATCATATGCATCCTGTTTGTCACTACATGTACATTCTGACTTCTTAGCACATAGTTTGTATAAGAAACAGCACTAAATTTCCATAAGATATAACACAAAGTCTTTATATGATATAGCACAATACCTAAGTTTTTATTTACATGTAACAAATTTCAAACAGATATTCAAATCACTTTTGTCAATACATCCTGTTTTTTTATCATCCATTCATTTGGTTGTTGGAAAATTCAGTAAAAACTTTAACTCTTTTAATATAACCAGCAAAATATGTAATCTGCCTATGCCTTTTGCTGTAGTTTTCACTATAAAACAGATTAATTTTGTCTTGCATCAAAGCAGTATGGACCTAGATCAAACTGTTCCATGGAACTGTGTGACCTGGGTCCACTGTTTGCTATAGATTTTGTTTTGTTTGTTTTATTTGATTCTTTACATCCCATCAACAATCTTTCAGTTAAGTAGGGAAAGGTCTTCCTGGGTTGAACCAGTACTAAGCTATGATCAATGTGTCTTGCTCAAGGACACAATGCAGTGACGCTGGTGAGGCTTGAACCCGTGGCCCCTCGGTCTCGAGTCAAGCACTCTACCACTGAGCCACTGCACTCCCTGTGTTTGCTACAGAGATGTTTTAAAAGGGCCAATAGATGACTCACAGAAGACGACATTATGTCATGATTAGCAGACGAAGAGTTGAAAGATACGGTTGACTGGTGCAATTTCAGTTGTAGCTGTGGGAGAAATCGCTAGCACTACCCAGGAGCATAAGAGAAAAAACTATATGAGCTAGCTCATGAGATTTTGGTACTTATTGCACATGCATGCAAGCAGTGAAGGGTCTAAAGAGCCTGCAATCTGTACTGCCCTGATGGAGACGTCCTTGTTTGCATGTATGAAAATAAATATGGGTTTGGGAAAAGAAATCTAAGAGAGGGGACCTAAGCCCAAAACTAGTAGTAGATTAAAAGAATCTATCATGAGTGTGGGGGTAGGATAGAAAAATCCGTCCCAAGGATCGCTGTTTGGCATCAGGAGGCTTGCAGATTGATGACAAACGGTGATATTGAGGGACGGATTTTATCTCCTATCTTCACACGAATAATGGATTCTTTTTCTTGCTCACCACTGTTTTTATTTATTAATTTATTTTACAATTAGCTTCCAGAAGTCTCTGAATATGCTAAGATGCAATTTCACATGATGAGGTTACTAGACGTCCTGGGTAAGATAGCATGGGTAAGATAAGATATTCTATCAAAGGGAAAAATCTCAGATATCTTTATAAGGTGTACAAGAAACAATGTATCTAGCACATTTGAAGGGAGGAGTGGACTATTAAAGGCAAAATTAGCCACCTATTCTCATAATTCAAATAGCAGTCCAAGAGTCAACATTTAAAGCAGCTCTTGTAGATAATATCTATAATTTGATTGGCTCTTTGAAAACTACCTGTAAAATGATTGACAGCTATTATCAACACTGTGACCATGCAGCTTATCAGCTAAATCATGTCAGTGGTCTAATCTAATCTGACAGTAGATAAGCTCCACCCACTGTTGACTTTACCTGTGAAATGATTGAAAGCTCTTACCAACACTGTGACCATGCAGCTTATCAGCTACATCAGGTCAGTGGTCTAATCTTATCTGACAGGAGATAAGCTTCTCCCAATTACTATACATGTATTTTGATTGGCTCTTTAAAACCTACCTGTAACATGATTGACAGCTCTTATTAACACAGTGACCATGCTGCTTACAGCTAACCAAATCTGACAGGAGATTATATAATAATCCATCATGAGTGTCCATGTAGGATAGAGATATCTCACCTGAGGGGTCGGAATTTCAACCAGGAATGAGGCTTGCCCAGTCCCTGGTAAAATTCTGACCCCGAGGTCGAGATTTCTCTATCCTACATGGACAGGCTCATGATGGATTGTTTTTCTCCCACTTTTTGAAGCTTTTTAGTAAGAACATTAAATGTCCATAAAACGTGAAAATTTCAACTCTTTACTCATTGGATTTACATTAATTTTGAGCTCACAAGTGTTTTTATTGGTATGACAATGGGTGTAAATATAGTTTGTACCTTGTTATTGGCTGGAAAATATGATTGGCGTATTAGTCAAGTTGTAAAATGCAAAATAAAGTCCTGCTATGCTCCCTGTGCTGTTAGCATCACCTTGAGTTACTTAGGCACAATATATTGGTTCTTTGAATACCCTTTTTTGGGGGAAATGAATATTTTAATCTGCCCATTTAAGAAAGCTGTCACGTGGCCATGTAAGATTGAAGCTGACAGCCTATCTTACATGGGCAAAGGTGGGAAAAAAGCTCCCCCCAATTACTGCCTCATATAGATAGCCACTCCCCTGCAGGGGTCCAGGAATCCTGCCTTTAACCCTTTGTAGTCTAAAGGGTTCTTCCTTCTGGTATGATACAATAAACTTGGGACAGTCCATTGTACATATCTAGGAGTGTCAGGTTATAATATTAATTTTTTTTATTGTGTTCTTTTGTCTGAAGATCTTTTTTTACCTTAAAAAACGTGTAGACCCAGATGAAATGCAAAATTATGCTGCATTTCATCTGGGTCTTCACTGTTTGTACCTTGATCAAATGCAGCATTATGCTGCATTTCATCTAGGTCTTCACTGTTTGTAAAAGTACTCGTTTAGGGGTTTCCCGAATACAAAGGGTTAAGGAACAACTTAATAAATATGCAATAAGAACCAAAGTCTCATGGGCTAGCCCATATGCTCCTGTACTACCTCAGAACACCACAATCACACTATAAAACCAAATCTCTGACATATTTCTGAAAATGCCTAGATCATGGTAAACATTCTTGAAATGTTGTACACTTATCTGTAACTGTAAAACCAACAGAAATTAAAATCTAAGCACATCACCCATTTTAATTTGATTTTCTAAGCTTTTTTTTAAAGTGGAAGCTTGTTTCTACATAAGGAATGACAATGATTAGAATGACTGAATGTGATGGAAGGGAGAACAGAAATAAAAAAGAAGGAAGGAATGAAGGAAAAAAGGAAAGAACAAATAGAAAAGACAGTATAAATAAAGGAACTCTCAACTCTGGAAAGAATAAGCTGCATTTATCAAAGTAAAAGTCTTTACATCAGAAGAATCAGGTGCTTAATATGCAAAGAAATGAATTACCATATTTGCATTAACAGCTTCTATTGCTGGCAAATTTTGCATGTTTTTTTTGTCGTCTGTTGATTTTTTCAAAATCAATATCAGACAGTCAAAATGTGAGTTTGGATTCAGATCACGTTTCGTAACCTGGGTCAAAACTCTTTGCAAAGGTTATAAGCAAAGGGCACCAGCAGACAAACAGTCTTCATTTTCTTTAATACAGTAAAACCTGTGTAAAACGGCCACTCTCAAAAAGACCAAAATTGGTTTTCAAGACAAATTAATGCTTAATGCAGGTCAAAAGTATTGCAATACTTTCGACCTTCATTAAGCTACCATTTGTTATAAAGGTCTTTGTTTTGTCTATTTTTGAGTGGCAGTTTTACACAGGTTTTACTGTACTTTGCATATGTGAGCAGCAAGACTCAAATGAGACCACACAGTTGTTCAGGCTCATTTGAATCTTGGCTGTGCACTGATGCTATCAAGTCAGAGCTCAACAGGCAAAATTTAAATTAGTTGTTTGAATGGTAAACTTCAGTGCACTGGTTGCTTCATAAGGCAAATAGGATATATTCAACTAATTGCCATAAACAGAGGTTGTGTATGTCTCTAGCCTGTACATATTATTTGATAAATATATTTTCCATTGCCATAGTGATTAAAGGAGCCCCTTATAGGTCTGAGATAGTCATACTCAAGACATTTGAAAGCGCCTATATATTTTTAGATTCTTAGGCAGTAAAAGAATTTAGAAACCTAATTGAATGTTTGAACAAGTTATGAAACAATTTGTAGTACTGTAAATTCGGAAACTTTCGTGGATAGCCTTAAAAGTCATTTTTGCCAGGTTAAAAATTTGCGACCAGGGAATGATTCCCCTAAATCAGTAAATGACAGATGGATTGCACCATTTTGCGAGGGTTTTATTTTGTGAAGTTTGGTGAAAATTATATGCTTGCCAACATTTCCAATTTTCAGTATTATATTAGCCCTTATCCTGCAAAATAATTTTATTCCTGAAAAAGTAATACGTCTAGTGCATATATTAAAATGTACTCTAGAATATCTTTACCATGGAAGCAAAGGGAGCAGTCTGATCTGGGTTCATACTGTTTGCAATATATACTATGAAAGTACAGATGAGAGAGCAGATGACAATAGTCATAATTGGCGGGAAAAGGATAAATTATGTTATGCATCATAGGACTTTTACTTTTGCAAAAGGAAACAGGTGCAGGTACAATATTTGGAGAAATGTGACATTTTCACCTCTCCTACAATATGCAGTTGACTGGCTCTTCATAAAGTGGATAATTTAAAGGGAAGAGTTTCCATGTTTTACTCGTAATCTTATTGACATCCCCGCCTAGTAAAGACCTCAACATGACTGAAATAGTTTTTACTGGGCTGTTAACCGTTAATGCGCCAATCGCAACAAAAGACGTCTGCTTTTCTCCTCTGCTGAAATGTTTAAGAAGCCTCTATGGCAAAGAGTGTGGAACCAGATCTGACTGCTCCTATAGGAGCAGTCTGTTCTGGGTCCACGCTGTTTGCTTCTATACTCAATTCCTCAGTAATGCTAGGCAATTATTTGCAGCAGACGACTTCAGCAGACGACATTTTTAGATGCATTTTTTTTCTTGGCGCTTTATGGGTTAAACATCAACAAGAAATATATCTTGATGGAAAGAGAGACCTGGAAAGATGGAGTAAAGCATGAATATTTTTTGTTATATGTTGGCATGTTGTGAGTATTGATGGTCTAATGACACAAAAGTCTCAAGAAAGGTACAAAGCGTTGTTTAACTCTTTGCATACTGGGTAATTTATCATGATTTTGTTGCCGTCTGCTGACTTTTTTCAGATTACCTTTTTCAAGAAAAGTTTTCAGGAGCATTATCAGAGTGTTGAACAGTTTGGATCCAGATCCGGACTAACAGAACTTCGGTCCTGATCTGGGTCCAAACTATTTGCAAAGTTTATAAACAGATGACTGAAGATGCAGCTAGCAAGGAAAGAATTAAATGACTCTTATACCATTGTTATACCATTGTTTGGAAAAAAAATATGCTTTTTTTTAAAGCTAGCAGTGACTTTTGTCATCTGCGGAAAACCTTTGTAAACAGTTTGAACCCAGATAAAGACCCATAGAATGTGGGGGTCCTGATCTTAATCCAAACCTTTTGACATTCTGGTAGTATTCTTGAATAGATTTTTTTTTTAAAAAATAATTTTGAAAAAAGTCAGTAGATGACAAAAAGGCATATTTGAAACTTCTTGTGTTGGAAACAGAACGTTCTCTCTATTCACTTTATTCATGGGATCCAGAATGCATCGTTTCAAATGCAATCCAGAGTACTTTTACCACGGAGGCAAACACTGTGAACACTGCATAGGTCCATATTGTTTGCAATTACTAAAGCAGATGAGAAAGCAGACAACATTAATTTTGTTTTGATGGGTAAATAGTTAACTACATTTTGTACCTTTGTCGTGATTTTTTCATGTTGAAAGGATGGTAAAGACTATATTAGATACAAACCTTCTGAATCTTGAATAAAGCAAATAAAACAATCACATATTAATAACACTCATAGTTAAACACATCCTCAAACTAAACTGAATTATTATATGACCTACTTGATGTTACAATAATTTGCATAATATGATCCAAAATTTGCAGCAGATGACTTTATTCAAAGTTTTCTGTTTCTTTGGTAAACTAAACAAGGCTTGATATTTCTGTGAATCATCTGCCAGCAGATGATTCACATGCAATTTCAAGCCTTACTGTCCCAAATAGAAGTTGTCCGATATTGATATTAAAATGATTTGCATAATATAACCCTTAAGGAGCTAGACACCCAAATTTTGCAGCAGAAGACATTCATTATTTTCTAAATTTGCGGCTTCTTTAACAACCTACATAAAGCTTGATATTTCATGTGAATTCTTTTTTCCAAATTTGAAGTTGATGTTCAATATTGATATTACAATAATTTACTACCACCCAAAATTTGAGCAGAAATCTAATTTTGATGAGCACTCTTAATTATAAAGTATCAACACAAACAAACAGCCCCATGACCAAACCTGTGATCTGTTACATAAAAACATGAGGTTAGCTGTCACCAAATGCTGATAAAATGCTGACAGGTAAAATAAGAGGCTCAATGAGCCTATGCTGCTCACCTGGCCAATTCAGGCCCCAGGGGCAGGGATGACAGGATTTATGTAGGAGTCTCAGGAGACTACTACACATTGCTATATACTAAATATATAAGCTGTGGGCCTGAAGATTTTATTTTCATGTTTTTCCCAATATAAGTCTATGGAAGCTATTGACTCCCAGAGCATGACTAAATATGACCCCAGGTACATGGTTGGCATTATCTATATAGGGATGACTACCAGTAGATACTGCTACTTAATATATAAGCTGTGGGCTATGTGGTTTCAGATAAGATTTCTTAAGTGTTTTTTTTCCAATTGTAAGACTTTGGGAGCTTTATGTCTCCATGGCAACCAGAGTTCCAATCCAATCAACTAAAAAACCTTATACCGCCTTTCCCCCTACCTGGTGATGCCTTACGTGAAATTTTGATTATAATTGACCAACTGACTTAAGAGATGTACTTATTGGAAAATGTGAACTGACAACGGACACCAGACCATTGGCATACTAATACCCCACTTGAGCCTTCGTCTCAGGTGAGCTAAAAACTATATACCCCACCCTGCAAGTAAAATCTTTATATTTTAAAGCTGTTAAAGCATCAGGTATTAATCTAAACCTAATTATTTCTCATTGTGTTAGTAAAGAAGTCTGATATACAGGGATTTTCCAAGGCCATATTTTGGGCTGAATACAGGCCCCTTCCCAATTAAAAAAAATGCTAAAATTTTCCAAATTTGTGAAAAATTTTCCCAATTGTTTTACAAAAATACAAACCTAAACTGGAAAAGTTGCATTTGGCAAACCATCTGTACCTTCTTCCACCCGAATCAGCAGGGTAGATCATGATCAAAACAAAGCTATACATTTCATTTCAAATTTTAAGCAAAATATAAAGGACAATGTCATCTTCAATTTCAATTTTTCCCAAATATAGCAGATTTATGTGTTAAGTTTCCCAAAAGGATAGGCCCTAGATTAAAAGAGGTAGGAAAATCCCTGATATAATTTATTCACCATTATTATAAGGTCCTCATGCGAGAAAACCTGATTAAGTTGCATTCAAACAACAAAATATCAGACCAGTCTGTGCAACCATCCAGTCTGATCATCACCTCTGGAAAGTATAAAAGCTTAATTTGCTACCTGCAAAATTTCAAGATTGTAGCTTGTCTCAGTAACTGATAAACAAAATTTTGAGCATAAAAATGTGAATATTTTCTTATCCATCAGTTATAACATAAGTTTTGGGTGTTCAAAAGAACCATTGTTCTTTTGAGTACCTACAACATATGTTTTGGTTGAGAAATAAGACAAAGTTTAATTATGCACGCTCATCTAGGGGCCTCTCTTAGTGGAGAGGCTTGTGTGTTATCTTGATGCAAACCCTGAAGACAGGTTTTCTCGTATGAAGGCCAAAAATATGATGCATGATAGGGAAAAGCCCTTGTGCCACCAATTTGAATGAAGGTCAGAAATGGCTTGCTTTTATGCACTGCCAAATCAGTGCTTTATCTTATTACTGTCGCATCTATATCTACATCTGTATCAGTGTTTGCCACCAGAGAAAGATGAGGGTTGGGGAGTGTGGGAGTGATACCCTTGGATAAGAGAGACAAATATTATTATTACACACTAATTTTTCAAGCAAATTTTACATAAAACAGTGACTTAGGTATATATTAGAAACTAATCATTCAGAATTGTCTAGGTCATCTTCTGACTTTAAAGGATGCTGAATGTCACTCAAAAAACACACTCAAAAAAACCACTCCACTCCATGGCTCCACTCCACTCCATGTTTAATCATATGCTAAGTCCAGACTGGCTTCCATCGTCAAACTAGATTACTCAAACTTAAATGGTTCCTCCATCTAATGCTAATGGCTGAGTTTGTATGTTCTGAGAGCAGAAAGAAAAGACACTTCTGATGGGGAAACAATATTTGGGATCTTCCTCTTGATCAGTTGAAAAAGCATCTTTTAACACCAAAGAAATAAATTAATGGACACATGATGGAGACCCATTATATCCCTCCCTGTTTCTCATAATCATCTCTCTCAGGATAAACACTGATAATTGCATATTTTCATGTACTATGGCATGGGCCATGCATCAAACCATAATCATTGTAATAAATACGCTGTATAGTAAAACCTGTGGAAAACGGCCACTCTAAAAAGACCTAAATTTGGTTTTCAAGACCAATTATCACTTACTGCAGGTCAAAAGTATTGCAGAAAGCTCAAAGGGGAACATCCTGCAATTCTTTTGACCTTCATTAAGCTATCATTTGTCATTAAGATCTTTGTTTTGTCTATTTTTGAGTGGCAGTTTTACACAGGTTTTACTGTATCCTCTTTTAATAACAGTATCAATCCAGATCAGCTTGCTTTATTAGAAGCCAGCTGATTAGGATCCTACATGATTAATCAATATTGATAATGAAATTACACCAATTAATGGATTGTGTTGGTTATCAGAACTTGATACCATTCACAACTCAAAAGGAGTCCAGTACTTATAAGAGAATGTGTGCTTATAAGTTATAAGTTGTATACAGTAATGTAAGTAGTTTATGGCAATGATGGCATGCATATTGACCATGCATCAAACTATACAGGACAAGTTCTAGTGCTACTCCTACATGCCTTGAAAATGACGAGACATATAAAATATTTTATAAATACCCTCAGTAGACACTCACCAGCTAAAACAAAAACAAAACAACATGCATGTACACATTTATACATAACAAAAAGGTCATTCTAGCAAATATATACAATTTGTGGGAAGAAAAGCAAAATAAGCTAATTACATTAACATTCTTATTGGTTTATGCAGTGCGAAAGGTGAAGCTTTAAAGCCACAATGTTCGTCATGGTCCCAAATGACATTATTTTACACCTATAATTTTTGTTGTTGTTGTGTTTGTGATTTGACTTCTCTTCTAATAATTTGTCAATCATACAACAACTGCCAGTTATCTTTTCACACAGGCTCCTCTGGACTGGTACCACCACTTATAATCAAATATTATTTGATATTATCATCAATATGATCTGACAGTAATTAGAATATAAATTAATTTAATATAGGTACTTTAAAATGTTTTTTTATATATAATTTGTGGTAAACACCTACGCCCTCCAACCCCAAAAGTACAACAGCAACAACAGAAACCTGATAATTGCATTTGAGATAGACAAAATGGCCTTAAAAAGCATTTACATAAAGGGAAACAATTTTCAATCAACGCAAATTATATTACAGTGTATACATTGAAAAATACCTTGTTAAATCGTTGAAAGTGGCAAGGTCGGGTAAAACCTATCAAAAATTGTTTATCTCAAACAGTGATGATTATATTTAAAAAAAATAGCTATGATAATATTGTATAGATATTAAGACAAAAATGTTACATTGCATGCAGTTTTATTATTAAATTATACATTAGAAAAGGGGAGGTAACTATGAATAAGTGCAATTCATAAACAAAATACATATGTACATGAGGTGATCATTTGGTAGATAAAACTGGACATGCTCAGAACAATATGCACATACAATATGGCTTAAGAATTCTTAACAAGAAATAAACTCTTTCTAGTCTAGTGGAATCCTTTTTACATTTTGACAGTTTTATTTTCAATTTGACAGGTGTCTTGTATAATTTTTCTCTGGAATTTTCTTGCTAGATTCTAAACCTCTGTCAACACTGCTTGCCAATATATCAGGGTCTTCACTGTTTGCCAGTGTATCTTTTTTATCATTTTCCAGTATACCAAGGGTTACAGATGCCTTTACTCTTTGCATGCCGGGTAATTTTCCATGGGTCTGTTGTCCTCTGCTGACTTTTTTAAAATTATTTTTTCAAAAAATTCTTTCAGGAACACTATCAGAGTGTCTAACAGTTTGGATCAAGATCAGGACCAACATTCTGTCGGTCCAGATCTGGGCCTTTACTGTTAGCAAAGGTTATCAGCAGACGACAAAAACTGCAGCTAGCAAGGAAGAGTTTAGAAGGATCACCTCATGACAAAGACAATATTGTAAAATTGAATTAAATATTTTCATGCAATTCTTAGAAAAACTTTCAAATATAAACAGGAGGGGTAGGTAGGATTAAATGAGATTGATAAATCGTAATAATAATCCAAAAATAAACAAATAAAAGGACAAAAGCTCTGTTTTGGCTGTGGTCGAAATAAAGGTCTCTTTCGATTAAGTCGAGTTACTCATAGACAACAATATTCAGATCCATGCCAACTATATACAAATTTACCCTAGATAAATTTGAACAAGTCTATTTCACTACCCGAAGGTAGCGTAAAATTTACCCTAGATATTCGACAGTACCTGAATATCTAAAATTTTAACCAGTCTATTTTACTACCCCATAGTAGGGTAAAAAGTACCCTAGATATTCGGCAGTACCTGAATATGTAAAATTGTTGAACCAGTCTACTTTACTACCCCATAGTAGGGTAAAATGGAGAGATGGAATGGCAAACAGTATAGACACAGAACAGACTGCTCCTTCAGGAGCAGTCTGTTCTGTGTCTACACTGTTTGCTCAGTCCTGGCCGTCCAAACTTTTAGGGAAAACTGATTTATCCCTTTCTTATTCTTGCATATTCTTATTTACAGCCACATCAGAATTTTTGTCCTTTGCAGTGTGCAGTAAATTAGCCTTTTAAAGTTTACATACCATCGCTAGAAACTCCGCCACCTCCTGAAGGAGCCATGGCCACACCACCACCCTTTAACATGTCCATTAGTCGGGCATTCTCCTCTCGAAGTTCACGGATCAGTTTGTCTGTCGGAGACTCGTTCACTGTGGCTGTAGTCTTGATAGCTTTTGCTCTGTCAGCTGGATTAGAAAATATTATCCAGGTTTATAAATACTTATTATCAAGCTCGTTCTTCTTTCCTCATATTCTTTGTAGATTTTTTCCTATTTTGTCATTAGTTTTATGATGCTGTGCTTTGTATCCTTTCATTTGGGCAATTATCTCCTAGCAGAAGAAAGGGCTGGATGCCTGCTTATACTGCTCTTGTTTGTATAGAGCAGTCCCATTATAACACTGATTTGGATATAACACGGTCACGTTGTGGCTCCCAAAATTTTACCATGGAATTTTACAAAGGAATTATAGAAATGACCATTGTATGGTCATTTTCCTATGATTTCTTTGTAAAATTGTCCCTTTATAACACAATTCACTTATAACAGTCCATTCCTATGGACTCCAAACATATCATTATAAGGGGACTGCACTGTTCATGTTTTAGTTTAACTCTGGTCTAGTGCCTGTACCTTTTGGTACCATACCAAGTCTATGCTCTGTGGTTGTGGCATTCCTGTTCATATTAACTTGTGTTTTTTTTTAAATTAAAAGGTTGAATATGGTTCTCATCACGACAAATCCTGAATTTACTAGCCTGAGCAACTTTGCAGTCTGATCAGAGCCTTTGCTATTCCCTTGCTAGAAAATACAATAGCTAAACTCGCTATATGCAAAATTTAAATATTTAAATATTCTAGCTATTCTCTGTCACTTAGCAGGTTGCAGTGAGCCTTATCTGGTTGCAAACTCTATATACAGGTTTTCCCTGGGCAATGCCCCAATTGTCTGTGTCACATAAAAACAACAACATCTTATTACTCTTTACCTCCTAGTGCCGGCTGCTGATAACCTTTGCAAACAGTTTGGACCCAGATCAGGACCGACTTC
Source organism: Loripinus fragilis (assembly GCA_964019695.1). Classification (NCBI taxonomy): domain Eukaryota; kingdom Metazoa; phylum Mollusca; class Bivalvia; order Lucinida; family Lucinidae; genus Loripinus; species Loripinus fragilis. Next base: position 24,533,928 of record OZ026527.1, read on the forward strand.
TCGGTCCTAATCTGGATCCAAACTGTTTGACACTCTAATGGTATTCCTTAAAGAATTTTTCAAAAGAGATGATTTTGAAAAAAATCTGCAGATGCAGGCCCATAAAGTTTTCACAAGTCTAAAAGAACTCAGTGTGTACTTATAAGACAGGGGACAAAAATTCCACTCGTCCACTCATAAATTAATCACTAGTGAAACCATGAAAGGACGAGTAATTCTTTCCAAAGCACTCATCCTGTAGGACGAGTGCTTTAGGAAGAATTACTGGAAGTCATATTGCATATTACTCCTTTATGTTCATTATTTCATACGCTTTTAAAGGACAAGTGCATGTGTTTGCAGGACGAGTGAAAATTGTAAGTCACTCGTCCTGCAGGACAAGTGCAATATTTAAATATTTTTGTCCCCTGTAAGAGCTTACATATCAATAACTAAACCTTACCAAATCTCAATGTTGATACTGTTTCTTCATAATTGATATCAGCTGGACTGAGAGCTGCTATCTGGAGACAAAAAATATTACAATTATATTAACATATCTATTTATAATATTTCTCTTTACAAATGCTATTAACTCACTTTCATTCAAACTTAAAGAGTATTAGTTTTTTCTTATTTCTGCTTGAAACATAGTTTTTAGTAATAATAAGTCTAATCATTATTAGGTCATAATTTTTTTATTAGTTGATTAACAAACCCTCCTACTGTAATTTTCCAGAAAGCAGAGACAAAATGAAATTAATTTCTAAAATTATTTTTCTATTTTATCAACTGACTCTAAATATTATTTGTTTCGTTGAAAAAATAATATATTTTTGAGGTTCTGTCTCTGTATTTTTGAGAGTGACACTGTTAAAATTGATTGTCCTGTCCAGATTTTTAGAAAAAAAATATGAAATATTTAAAAATTTTATACAGGCTGTTGGTTTACCTTACTAGTTTTACTTTTTTTTTCTGGAGATATTACAAAAAAAAAGCTCTGAAAAAAAGAAGATAAAATGCTCTGAAAATGACCAGTCAACTGGTCATTTTCAGAGCTTTTTTTTCTTTCTTTTTTTCCGTCTCCCCGACCCTAAATCTGAAAAAAAAAATTCCGTAAATCAACTTATAAACAAATTCTGGCCTTATTATTATTTCTGACATGTTAATGATGATATATGTATGGGCACATCAAAGTAAGACTTAAAATAAGGAGGAAGTCTCTTCAATTTGAAACCTTTTCAATGTTTTTTTTTCTTTTTTCTATATCATCTTGAGAAGTCCCTTATGATATAGAAAAAATAAAAAACATTTAGTGATTTCCTTTGAATGTTTACATTTTTGCTTTGCGCTATGTACTAGCCTATAGTTTGTAAATGCTCATTCTTTAATATTCTTCTGAGTATTTTGTGATATAATTTCTTTACCTATCACATTATACAACTGATGCATTCTTTTGAGGTTAACATCAGGATTTGTCAACCCGAGAACAGTGATGTTCACCTAGGCCTCGGTGAACATCACTTTCGAGGGTTGACTAATCCTGATTTTAACCAAAAAATAATGCACAAAATTATTTTGGTATATGACTCTATTTTCATATTTATAAAAAATGTTTGTGGCCGTGTTCCTTGGCTATAACCAGACTGAGTACTGGCCGGGTGGGTTTATGGTTTTTGTGGTTTTATGTACAGGAGCCCTAGAAGGCTCAACCAGCAGTGGTTCTGGTTTTAAAGCATCTCAGAAGATGGGGCCACTGCTTAAAGTCTCATTCAACAGACTAGGAGAAGCTGGGAATCAAACCTGCAACCCCTGGTTTACAAGGCATAGGCTTTTCCCTACAGCTCAAGCCAGATGTTCCTAGTACACTTTCACAGGGAATACTGTTCTCATAAAATGAACAAATTCTGAATTAAAACATTTCACCTGTGAAATATACATAAGAAATCAGTCAGTGTCGCAATAACTATTTGTAGCTGTCAGGCAGCAGTGAAAAACAGTCATGTTACCCTGTCACCTGGGCTAGATTTAGTTCAATCTTTTTTTAGCTATCTGTTAGCACTGAAAAAACTAATGTTAACCTGTCTTTAGCCCATAACTGCTTGACATCATGATCTGTCACAACCAGTGCAAGCTAGTTTCAGCCAATAAGAGGAGGCCTTTTATAGGAGTCATATAACAAAGCGCCATGTAACTATTCTTGAGCTGACTTGTGGAGCAAACTTTTGCATAAGCTCTATGTGACATTTTGTCTTTATGCACATAATGAACAGAACAGCTAATGTTGCGGTACAGAAAAGCGCTACAAAGCGCCAAATGAAAGCGCTCGCCTTATGCAACTTGGCACTGACTACATGAACTACAAGTATCAGGATGACTTCGCAATGAAAAAAATTGGCTGTGGTTAGCTGCCTATGGATAAGAGGGTGAATTAAGGATTCATACCATAATAGTTTTGCTGTTTCCTCCCAGAGCATTCTGTAACAGTCTGGTCAGGGTTGAATCTCTGTAGGGCACTGAAACACAAGAGGAACAAGTAAGTAACAGAACTGTTACATATAACTTTTTTCCCACTAGTGGCTACTTTTGTCGTCTGCCAATCACCTTTGCAAACAGTTTGGACCCAGGTCAGGCCTGACAAAATGTCAGGCCTGAGCTGGATCCAAACCACTTGACACTGATGGTATTCTTGTAATAATTTTTTGAAAATGTTAATTTTGAAAAAAATCAGCAGAGGGCAAATAGGCATGCAAAATTACCCAGCATGCAAAAAGTTAAAGCCACTATATCCTTTATATCTGAGCAATTTCCATCTGACACAAATAAACATTTGAAATAATAAATTTGATCATTCATTACAGGTTTGATGGAACAAAAAATCACATAAACAACAAAAAAATTACACAAGTTAAAGGTTTATTAATATAGGGATCAAGCATGTTTTTTCATGCATTAACATTCACCAGGTCCCGAGGGAGCTGTTGAAATATCTCCCGAGGGATTTGACAAATGAGCCGAAACATGAGATTTCCAACAATGTGGTATGGGCGACCAGCATAGGCTCAAACCAACCTGCACATATGAACAGTCTGATCAGAGCCTTTACTAGTTGCTTGAATATTCTATGACTGTATAGCTACTGACTGAACAGCATTTGGAATTTCTACGCTTAAAAGGAGGCTGCACAGGCTCGTCTGAGTCTATTCATGTAAAAATGCCACAATGTTGAAAATCTCGTGTCACGGCTCATTAATGTTAATGCATTGAAAAAAAATGTTTGATCTTTATCATTGCATAAATTGAACCTAAATTCTCCTAAATTTATGAAAAGTATGGCACTATATTTTGTCACTGTCTCACAGTCAACAGGTGGTTGGACCTTTTCATTAATATTCATGTTCCTGGGCCAAGCCATTTGGGCCTCGTTGCGAGAAAACCTGTCTTCTGGGTTTCCGACAAAGTGAGATTCAAACCAGCCTCCTCAGCTACAGTGACTAGCCAGAAAATTGAAATTGCGTTTGAAGCAAGTCTAATTTGATAGTTTCAAATACGTGAATAACAAAGGTGCTGACCAGACTGCACAGATGCGCAGGCTGGTCTGCACTTTGTTGTTCACAAACCACCGAAAACAGGTTTTCCCACTTCATGGCCCATATATCAGAGCTATAAACAGACCAACTGTCGTAAAAATTATTAACCCTGCAAAACAAGTGTATTTAAGGTACCAAAACCATGCATTAACAACAAGTGAATTGCCTTGTTAATACATGGGGTTATGCATGTTCAAACATGACTATTAAAAGTGTATACATGTCACAGATTTGATGCAATAATCTGTCTTAAAAAACTTGCAGCAGGCAATATTTTCATATATTTAAGTGTTTTAATTAGCATAGTGTTTGGTACATAAAGTATCTTAAAAGAGATGAAATTTATAAGGCGAGCTTTAGCAAGTTTTGTTTATCATATGGCCAATATAAACATGATTTTAGGCAGTTAGAGACAACAATATTTCACTAGAAAAGTATAGCATTGTCCTCGACATCGCCATGACATCAACTCTTCCTTCCATTCTGTCGGGCCTGTTCTGGATCCAAACTGCTAGCAAAAGTCGCCACTAGCAAGGAAAGAGTTAATATTATACAGACAAACCACAACACTGAGAATATGGATGAGACTCACATTACTACATCATTAACTAGCTATACAAGCCACGGCACATCAGCATCTTTTTTGGGGGGCCTGTGACCTATTGACACTTAAACCAGGCTAAATGCCAGCATGGAGCTATAATATTGAATTATTTCATAATTTTTCAACAAAACTACTTGAGCTACTACGTTAGATTTTGGTACTGTAAATTCGGAAATTTTTGTGAGTGTTTTATTTTTGTGAAAATAAAACCCTCACGAAATGGTGAAATCAATTTATAGTTTACTGATGTAGGTAAATCTTGCCCAAGTTGCGAATTTTTAACCTGGCAACTATGTCTTTTGACGTTATTTTGCGAAAATAAAATTCTCGTGAAAATTTCCGAATTTACAGTACTTATTGCATTATTGAGCAATCAAGGCTCTAGGGTCTGGAGAGCCTGCACAAAAATGCAGATTCACCAGGCATACAAAATATACCAATCTAGATGAAGCCTCTGACCAAAATTTAAATCTCTAGCCCCACTGGACTATCAGTATGACTTTTGGGAATACAGTAAAACCTGTGTAAAACGGACACTCACAAATAGACAAAACAAAGATCTTTATGATAAATGGTTGCTTAATGAAGGTCGAAAGTATTGCAGAATGCTCCCCTTGGAGCATTCTACAATACTTTTTACCTGCATTAAGCAATAATTAGTCTTGAAAGCCAAGTTTTCGTGTTTTTGAGAGTGGCCGTTTTACACAGGTTTTACTGTATATGACGAGTACAAAAAACTCACGAACCTTGCTTATTTTTTGTAAACTTTCAAACGCTTATTTGAGGCAAAGCAGAAAACACCCATTTTTGACCAATTCATATGTATATTTATGAATTTGCTCACTTGAAACCAACTCTATTGTTGAGGCATTCTTAAACATTTTAGGAATACTATAGAGCAATTTAAAATGGATATGATCAGTGACATTGGTCAAATTTGATGATATGAGGTCATAGCAAAGCAACAAGATATTTCGAGCTTTTCTAAAATCAAACAAAAAACTTATTTGCTAAAGTGAAAATTTACTGTTACACATGTGTTTAACAGGGATTACATATGAAGCAATGTGAAAGTGTGGCAGTGACTTTGTTACCTCTATACATGTAGCTTGTGTTGCATTGACTAACATATTACATGTACAATAAAAAGTAGTGCTGCATTGAACTGCAATGTCATTCTTGTGTGACTATTGACTATAATGACAAGTATTGCTGTGACAGTGTATTGTTATATCTGACAGATCTTGCACTACATTATTACTAATGTTGTAGTTACATTGCTATGTTAATAACTAGTGTTCCAATGACCTTGTAACATATGACTTGTGTTTTAATGTCTCTGAAACATATGATGTAGTGTTACAATGGCTTAGTTAGGTATAGACAGAATTGCATAGTTTTGTTATGGTTATGACTAATATTAAGATTAATTTGCTATGAGTTAAGGAGTAGTTTTGCATTGACTTTGTAACATATGGCTAGTGTTGCAATATAGCCAGAATTGCATTGCTTTGTTGTAGTTATGTCAATGTTGCCATTACTTTGTTATATCAATCACGTGTGCTGCAATGACCTAGTAATATATGACTACTGCTGCAATGGCTTTGTTAAGTATAGCCATTAGCTAGTATTGCATAGTTTTGACATGGCTATGACTAATGATATGATTACTTTGCTATGGCAATGACTAGTGTTGGACCTCTTGGCTCTTTTGTGTGTTGTGTTTTCTTGTGTTTTTGTCACTTTCCCATACAGTGTCCTGGGTCAGGTGTGATACTTGATTGTATTGATTCCTGATCTTTGCCTTCCTCTTTACTTTAGAATAGCCTAGTCATATTTGACTAGTAATGCAATTATCTTATAACATATGACTAGCATTGAATTGACCTTGTCACATAATACTAGTGTTGCATATGACTTGTGTTGCATTGACCTTGTTAAAAATGACTAGTGCTGCAATGACCTTTTAACCATAGCCAGTTATGCATCAGCTTTGGTAGATCAATAACCAGTTTTGCATTGGCTTTGGTAGATCAATAACCAGTTTTGCATTGGCTCTGGTAGATCAACCAGTTTTGCATTGGCTCTGTTAGATCAATAACCAGTTTTGCATTGGCTCTGGTAGATCAATAACCAGTTTTGCATTGGCTCTGGTAGATCAATAGCCAATTTTGCATTGGCTTTGGTAGATCAATAACCAGTTTTGCATTGGCTCTGGTAGATCAATAGCCAATTTTGCATTGGCTCTGGTAGATCAAAAACCAGTTTTTTATTGGCTCTGGTAGATCAATAACCAGTTTTTTATTGGCTCTGGTAGATCAATAACCAGTTTTGCATTGGCTTTGGCCTATCAATAACAAGTTTCGCATTGACTTTGGTCAATCTTTAACAAGTTTTGCATTGCATGTAAATTATGACTGTTACACAGATATACACACTTAGGACTATACATTCATTTTTAACTGCATCACTAGCATTGCAAATTCTCTACTACGTAATATGACTAGTGCTCATTGACTTTTTACACTATTACAAGCATTGCACTGACGCGTGATACCTGCATGTAGGGCTAAGCATGAACTGAACATGTGTTATACACATGCATAATTTTAGATAAGAAGAAGTTTTCATCTACAGTTAAACCTGTGTAAAACGGCCACCCAAAAAACAAAACAAAGATCTTAATGACAAATGGTAGCCTCATGAAGGTCGAAAGTATTGCAGAATGCTCCGAGCATTCTGCAATACTTTTGACCTGCATTAAGCAATAATTGGCATTGTAAACAAATTTTCGGTCTTTTTAAGAGTGGCCGTTTTACACAGGTCTTACTGTACATCAATAAATCTTTGCATGATGGGTAATTGTGCATGCTTTTTCTGTCTTCAGCTTATTTTTTTCAAAATTAACTTTTTCAAAAGATTCTTTTAGAGACACTACAAGAGGTGTTTCATGTCTATTTGAACAAATATGAAAATGCCGTTACTCATTTATTTCTCGTTATATGGGGTAATTATTATAATTGATTTCCATGGGTTAGTCTGATCTCCAGGAATACGCAGTCATCAAGAAAATAGTTCTTAATTTTTATTTTCTGGTTTGAAACAGTCTCTGAAGATGAATAGTCAAATTTTAAGCTTTTAAAAATGCTGTCTGAAACGAAATGTACAAAATCTTTCTCGCACAATTTCTCTAAAAGATATGGAGTTTTTCTCTTGGAACCTTTTATTTATTGTACATAGATAATTAAAGTATGTTCTGTAAGAAAATAAAGCATTCCAGTTGGATATGTACTTTTTGGACGAAACTTGAACATCAAATTTTAAGGGTTTACAGTTTCCATAGCAACACTAAATTGTATGCAAAATACTCAAATGCAATATTTGGTGATCAGTTTTATCGGTAATAGATGCTTAAAATATCTAAGAAATTGAGTCGGTTGTGAGTTTTGAGAATTTGCTTCTCAAACTTCTTCCAAGACACATTTTATACATGAGATACCCATTTGGGCACTTGTTTAGAAGAACTTATTAAGCCCAGCTTCCAAGCAAAAACAGGCACATATAGGCTGTTTCTCATTTTAATAATAGACTGAGTGTGCCTCTAACCGTAAAAGAAAATTTCAAACTGAAATGCGTAATTTCTTAGAAGATACATCCGTTTTAGCTCTTAAAATCAGTTAAAAGGGGGTGGGGATGTATTTAGGGCCACCGTGTAATAACTATGCTTTAAATTGCCATCTTGTCTATTTGGAAATACCAGGGACACGTCCATTATGCATGGCAAAGTAAAATTTGTTTATTTCAATTATATGCAACTGCAAAAAGTGAAATTCAAATCTGTTCAAAAAAATATGAAACAGGTCTCGTATCATAGTGCCAAACAGTTTGGATCCAGATCGGGCCGTACATTCTGTCAGACCTAAGTTGGGTCAAAAATGTTTGCAAAGCTTATAAACAGACAACACCTGTAGGTTTTTGTTTTTGTTTGATTTGATTCTTTACGTCCCATCAACAATCTTTCAGTTATATAGGGACGGGTCTTCCTGGGTTGAACCAGTACTAAGCTATGATAAATGTGTCTTGCTCAAGGACCACAATGCAGTGATGCCGGCGAGGCTCGAACCTGCGACCCTTCGGTCTCGAGTCAAGCACTCTACCACTGAGCCACTGCGCCCCCTAAAACTTGTAGGTAAACAAAAACAGCAATCCTAATATTCCTTTTATCTAAAATTATGTCAACATGACAGCTGCTTGTGATTGATCAAATACTCACCATATACTATAGTATACATAAGAATGAAAACAGTTTAGTATGATATGAAATATTAACAAGCATAATTAAAGAGCTCCGTGCATTTAGGGACAAATTTGCCTCCCTCTGGAGCCAAAAACTGAAAGTTGCTTTTTACCAATTTCATCCAATTGGTTTAATAGAAGAGTGACCCAAGTGTAAAATTCTTTCCATTGCTACATGGTAACAATAATGGCCGACAAAATAGGCCTAAAAAAAGAGAAATTGCCATTTTGGGCCAAATTTAAGGCTTTTTGAGACCGTTTTTTAAAGAATAAGATATCAGCACAAGGGAATACAAAAAAAAACTGTTACCGGTAATATGTTGTGTGCTGTAATAATTCTCATCATCTGTTAAAGTCAAATCAATACCAGAGTTTCACACTTTGGCTATTGCTCTAATAAATTAATAAAAAGAAACAAATGAAAGCAACCTTTTATTTTTATGACCTCATTGGGGGGCCAAAATAGCCTCTTAATGCAGGTAGCTCTTTTTATTGTATACAAATCAAAGTGATATGGGAAGATATTAGTTGACTATAATGTATATTTCAAAAGTTACATTTTCAAAAGTCAGATACAAAAGTTTTTTAGTTTTTTTTTATCAAACTATTTTTCACTGCAAGAGCAGTATCATAGTATTGAATTATAGTATGGTATTTCCAATATTACATTGAACTGTATATGATAAGAAGAAATTTCTATTTGTTTATTTCAATTATATGCAACTGCAAAAGTGAAATTCACAAATATGTTTTTTATCTATAATGTGTGGTGGAAAAAATAGGGGAGATTACATGAGTACTCATGTATTATTGAATTTATTAAACAAGTAGAGGAAAAGTGAAAAAATGCGAGCATTTTATCGCTTTTTCACAACAAGTTTAAAAATTCAATAATACAGGAGAACAAATGTTAGATTCTATTTATCATATGACATTAAATTTACTGTGTTATCATTAAAATCTCATTTTTTAAGGGGAAAACATTAGGGTTTTGCCATATGTATGTGAAGTTGTTAAAAGCCTCATTTCATAACATTAACCGAAAATCTGTAAACCTCTAGTGGTTTATCGATTTTAATGCATGACGTTATTGCACTCCCAGATGCCACATCATATGATAATAATATTTGATAATAACACATCAATGTCTAGGAGAAAATGTTATCTTCAAGAGTATTTTTTCTGCTATCTACATCGGGCATTTGAGAATTCGATCTACAGTTTTGCTACTATAAAAGAAATTGCTTCCACATTAGGCTTAAATGAAATATATGTGTGGTTCCTGTTGCCTACCTACCCTAATTTTTTTAACCGTACCCTAAACATTAAAATGGTCTTTCAAGAAAAAATACCTAAAATGGGCACTTTTTCAGATTGTGTCACTATTTTCTTTGTCAAATGTTATAACAAAATTTAATAATTTCCCTACCTACCTACCCTAAATTTTGTTGGTATGCAACAGGAACCACACATATATTTCATTAAGGCCTTAGCATTTTTGCTTACTGTCAGATGCTAGTAAACATACATTAACTCATTTACATTATACATGTAGAATGTTATTTTTGTAACCTTATCTAAAATAATCCATGGCAATTCTTATTTAGTGATCATACATGCTTGTTAAGCAATTAACAATTTAACACTTGCCATGTCCCTAAGAAGCTGTTTGAACATGAGGCCAGTAGAATGATTGTCAATATCTTTCAAGAGACCTGGCAAGCATTAACACAATGTTACAAACATCCTGATTCCAGCCAAAATCACACCTAAACTCCGCTATAACATTAAAAAATTTTTTTTTTTACATTGGATCTCTTCATATTGAGCATTCCCAAGTTAAAATGAGCCATGACATGAATTTTTCAACAATGTGGTATGTGCTACCAGCCTTTGCTAGTCGCTTGTGTATTTTATGAGTGTTAAGCTACTGACTGAACATCATTTGGAATTTCTAAGCTTAAAATGAGGCAGCAAGCTCATCTGAATCTGCACTTGTCAAAATGCCACATTGTTGGAAATCACATGCCGCGGCTCAAATTAATCTGTTGTCAAAGCTAAAAATGTGGTAGCTGATATCAGACTATCAGTAGACAACAATTCTTGCTGCCCTCTAGCTAGCAGTTAAAAACTTATTTTGACTTGTGGATGGTTCTCTGTCATACTTACCGACAACTTTCTTCTTTCCCATAGACTGGTCGGCCAGAGCTTTGATGACATTACCCAGACTGCTCAGTGACTGGTTGATAGCAGAACCTTCCTTTAGTCTGTCCCCTGTTGCACCTGTGGAGTCGGCTCTCTCACTGAGAAAACGCAGAATTTTATTGAACTTTATTGCCTACTGGGTAATTTTTCATGTTTTTTTGTCGTCAGCTGATTTTTTTCAAAATCAACTGTTTCTAAAAATTCTTTCAGGAGTACCATCAGAGTGTCAAACAGTTTGGATCCTGATCAGGCCCAACTTTTTGTCGGGCCTGATCTTGGTTCAAACTGTTTGCAAAGGTTATCAGCAGACGACACTAATAGACAAATAGTCAAAAGTGTCTGCTGCAGTTGTGATATACATTTTAAGCGGTGACCTATGTTACTTACTAACTTCAGCATAGGGAGCCCAGTGGCTCAGTGGTAGAGTGCTTGACTCGAGACCGAGGGGCTGCGGGTTCGAGCCTCAACTGCGTCATTGCTTTGTGGTCCTTGAGCAATACACATTTATCCTAGCTTAGTACTGGTTCAACCCAGGAGACCCGTCCCTTTTTAACTGAAAGATTGTAGATGGGACGTAAAGAATCAAATCAAACAAACAAACAAAACTAACTTCAGCGACCTAGGTTACTAACTGCAAGAACAGTGTCACTTTGAAGTATGGTATTTCCAATATTACATTGAACTATATATGATAAGAACAAAGATGTTAAATTATTAACTCATAAAGTGCCACCTATAATTTGCAGCAGACAACAATTTCAAATTGCGCTGCTTTTTCCAAAATAACAAATAAGATATGATATGTCATGAGAATCATCTGCTGGAAGATGATTCTCGTGAGATATCATACCTTATTTTTTCTGAAAATTAGGAAAGACGTCGCAAAGTTTGTTGTCTGCTGCAGTCATTATTAGCACTTTAACCCTTTCGCTGCTGAGCATATTATTATAGATTGACTAGCCATTTGCCAGGGGGTGGGGGGTGGGAGGGGTGTTCTAAGAGTTTCGGGTAATTATTGTAAAAGAGGTATGGCGGTTATATTTTTTAATGAAAGTATACAAAACCTACATTTTTATGTACAAAAATCATTGAACATTTTATTTCCAACCTAAAATTTGTTTTAGCATTTTTTTTCTTTCAAAAAAAAAAATGAAAAATAACAAAAGTTCACAAAATCCGGATACCGATTATCATTAATCAAGTATGAGGGGGCCACCTTTTCCTTGTGAGTATATAATCCTACGCATTTTTCTTGGGAGAACAAACAAACCCATAAATAACACAATATATTTCCATCCTAAAACGGTTTTAGGTATATTTTTCAACACTTCATAAAAATACAAACTGAAAATCATAACATCTGATGCATCGCGTCACCATCCCCCATTTTGAAAAATAAAGCTTCATATGGTAAATTCCCATCAATCAAGGTCGGGTTTGGCTATTTTTATTGTACACTTGATAAAAATAGCACATCATGCGATGATCTGAAATAATCTAACGCTAAAAAATTCCATGACGTCACATGTCCTTGACAACCATAGGGATGTGAGAACCAGAAGGCCTAAAAACCCGTCATTGTGGCAAATAGGTTGCATTATGTGTACGACCGGTATACCCAACCTGTTGGCAGCGAAAGGGTTAATATTAATTCTTATTTTCAATAGTTTCATTGGGCATCTCACGAAGGTAAAGGAGAGAATATCGGTGTTTTTATCTGCACAATTTTCTACCATCGCAGTTTTGCAACATACTGAGTGAACTTGCCCCTGTTTATCAACGTATTTTACTCCTTTAACAAACACCAAATTAGACAAATTTTGATCACAATTAATGAGAGCACCAAAGTTTATGAAAACTAATAAATAGAAACACTATGCAGAATTAGCCATATTGGAAGTTTATTCTCTGAAAGGAAATTTGTACTGTCGCAGCCATATTTGACAAATTCCATTCCTTCCGTAAAATTAGCCAATATTTACACAGCCATAATTCCATAGAATAAGTTGCACTGTTGCATAAACATGAAAAAAAAACAGGCATTTCATATTTCTATCTTAAATTGCTGAATATTGTTAAAATATAATGCTGAGCCATTTAAATGACAAAGATTGCCCTGAACAGGTCAAATAAATGCAGTGGCCTTTCAAGGTTGCATCCCTCCTTGTTTGTACAATGAATGGCGCACCAGGTGTGAGTCACATGACACAACAAACACATACATGTAGCAAGATAACTGTACAGCATTTACTGTAACTTACCTGCCAGCCAAGTCTACCAGGTTGACTGTAGAAGTTCTGGTCATACTCTGCCCTGTCTCATTAGCCTGTTTCTGTACAAATGTAATAGCCACTATGGTGTGGGCACGACTGAAAAGATAACAACATATTATGAAGCGATAACATCATATTACACAGGTTGAGATAAACAAAAAAAATCAGTGTAAAATTGTAAGTAGTTTCTTACCCATAAATTTCAACATATGTTGTGGGTGCTCAAAAGAACCGTCTCATGTTTTGGTTGAGAAATAAGAAAATTATTTTTCTGTTACACACTCTTAACTTAAAGCCTGATATTAAGTCTGTGTTTCTAAAATGGACTCTTCCAGCTGATCATATGGACTAATACATCCTAGTTGCTATTATCTAATTTTCTGAAATAGCAAACAAATAGTTAAAGATCAGGCTGCTCCATTGGAGCAGTCTGATCTGGGACCATTTTGTTTGCATATGCTGGGACTATTTTGTTTGCATATGCTAGGACTATTTTTTGTGTATGCTTTTCCTGTATGAGTAATATGATACTGGCACTCAAAGAATTAAGTGAACAGATAAATGCCATTTTCATAATGAATCTTATACAAAATGTTTTAACTGCTTTTGATAGCTATAGGCCTCTGCTTCTTGAACCCAATTGATGCCCCCTTGACACCCTTGGACTAGTCCAGAAGTTCAAAATGGGTCCAAACTATTTGCGAAGGTTATCGACAAGCGACAAGACACCACTAGCATGAAGAGAGTCAAGGGGGGAAATACTTACTGGTAGCATAAATATAGCTGCCCTTACTACAAAATCTGCATTGTTTTCCAATATTCTGTTTAGTGATGTTTGACAAAAACAGATTTAATTAACTCTTTACCTATTAGTGTCATCTGCTGATAACCTTTGCAAACAGTATGGACCCAGATCAGGCCCAATAAAATGTCAAGCCTGATCTGGATCCAAACTGTTTAACACTCTGATAGTATTCCTGATTATTTTTTTCAAAAAAGTTAATTTTGATAAAAATCAGCAAACAACAAAAAACATGAAAATTTTTCCAACCTGCAAAGATTTGATTAAGGTTGATCAAATATTGTGTGAGAAGAACATTGGTTTTCAACACACTCCTGCTGGTTGCATTTACGTTTGTAACACCTACTATTCTGTTTCTAACTTATGATGTTAAATCTTTGGGCAATCCTTAACCCTTAATGCGTCAATCACAACAAAAGTCGTCTGCTTCTATCGTCTGCTGAAATGTTTAAGAAGCCTCTATGACAAACATTGTGGACCCAGATCAGTCTGCTCCTATAGGAGCAGTCTGATCAGGGTCCACCCTGTTTGCTTCTATACTTGAATAAGTCAGTTATGTTAGGCAAATGTTTGCAGCAGACGACTTCAGCAGACGTCATTTTTCAGATGCATTTTTTCTTGGCGCTTTTAGGGTTAAAAAAATGTTTGCTGTCACTGATTCATGATTTTCCAGGTGGGTAGGTATTGTTTTATTGATTTCTTATAAAGACATTCAAAATAAAGAAAAATTGTATAAAATTGGAATAAAAAAAAAGTTCCGAAATGGCCATAAAATTTAGGTGGTAGGTGGCATTTTGAGTGTCAGAGTCGGTCATGTGACGGTAAATAAAATTAATTAAGGCTGGCCTTGCATGCTAGGAATGTTCATAATTTTTGTCTTCTGTTTTTTTTTTCAAACTTAACTTTTGCAAAAAACTCTTTCAGGAATACCATCAGAGTGTCAAACAGTTTGTCTGGCCTAATCTTGGTCCAAAGGGTTTAAGGAAAGCGTTGTAGCTCAGTGGTTAGGCACTTGCCTCTGGTGCTAGAGGTCCCAGGTTCGATCCCCGCTCGTAGCGAGGAAAATTTTGGTGTCCGAACACGCTTTCCCTAGTGTCATTTGCAGGGATGACACTAGATAATTGCATCGTCCTTCGGATCGGGATGTTAACTGGATGTCCCCTGTGCAGGGAGAGTCGCCCCTTGTGCAGGTTAAAGAATCCAATGATAATTTCGATAGGGTTACTTGTAGGCTTTCATCCTGCATACAGGAGTGTACAAAGTACACCTGCCGATAATACTCGAAAGAGGGTCTGGCAGTATATAGAGAAAGAAAGAAAGTTTGCAAAGATTATCAGAAGATGGCACCAGTAGACGAAGAGTTAAGGTTGGTGAGGACACCATGTGAGGATGATAATGAGAGGATAAAACATTCTTTTCCGTATATTAATGTTTGCCAAGCCCGAGTGTGATAATGTGTTGCAGCCCGAAGCGCAATGTTATATCGTCATTGTTATATACCTTCCTTTCAAGCACAAGCAGTCCAAATAATTTTATTCAATTGTATGCAGAAATGTCCTCCGTAACATAATGAAGCGTACAACGAATTCACACCGGATTGGTGGCAATCGAAAACATCAATATTATCGACAAACGTAGACCAAAAATAGTTAAAAACAGAGTTTTTTATTGCCATAAGTCGTCGGACTGGCAACCATTGGCAATCAAAAACATTGGTAGTAGCAATGTTTGATCCGCGTTCATCGATTGTTAAGAGAGTTTTCGATTGCCGCATATCTGGTATGGAAACAAATTTCTTTTTTTCAACAGAAATATGAAAAATGTATTAAATTATTCATAGTAACCCTTGTTTCGGATTGTTCTGGCTATGTATTCAGTAGGCCTATATTCAATAAACACTTCAGATATGTGGCAATCGAAAACGTTTATACTATCGACAAACATAGTTCTAAGATCGTTAGAAACAGAGTTTTTGATTGCCGTTTGTAGCCCGACAGTAAATTATTCCTAGTAGCCGTTGTTTTGGATTGGTTTGGCTACGTATTCAGTAGGCCTATATTCAATAAACATTTCAGATATGCGGCAATCGAAAACGTTTATACTATCGACAGCATAGATCTAAGATCATTAGAACAGAGTTTTTGATCGCCGTTTGTAGCCCGACAGTAAATTATTCCTAGTAGCCGTTGTTTTGGATTGGTTTGGCTACGTATTCAGTAGGCCTATATTCAATAAACACTCAAGATAGGTAGCAATCGAAAACTATAATACTATCGACAAACGTAGATCTTAGATTGTTAAAAGAAAAGAGTTTTTGATTGCTGTTTGTCGCCCGACTGGCAACAAATGGCTATCGAAAACACTGTTTCTAGCGATTTGTGAACCGCGTTCATCCATTGTTCAGAGCGTTTTTGATTGCCGCCTATCCGATATGATAAAGGAGCGTATTTTATGGTAATTGAAATAGTTTGTTCATTTCTCCATAAAATATTAGCGACGATATATCTTAACTTGCAGACGATGTCCTTGAGCAGGCTGTAACGGCATTGCAGCCCTCTGCTGCCATGTTTTAATGGGATTGAAGCCCGCGGACAGTGATTTGTTGCATTGTGACACGTTAAATTTATATGAAACGTACATCTGTCAGCGATTGAAACACGTCAAGTTTCTATAGTAAACACTCATAAGGTATATAACAATGATTTTTAACACATCTGCTGGTGGCAATCTTGTTTGTGGCAGCTACTGTTCTGTAACTTTGCATGCTGAGAAATTTGTGCACAAATTTTTGTCGTCTACTGAATATTTTTTTTTCAAAATTAACATTTTCCAAAATTCTTTCAGGAATACCATCAGGGTGTCAAAAAGTTTGGATCAAGATCTGGCCTGGCATTTTGTCAGACCTGATCTGAGTCCAAACTGTTTGCAAAGATTATCACAGGGTGGTAACAGTCCAAGATTCTCAATCAGGAAAATCTTTCAGTTTAATCCTGAACTTGGCCACAAAATGTTCAGAAATCACCAATAAAATGTGTAAAAGAAAAAAAAAACATCCATATAAAGCAATCAGTTTATGCTTATCTTATATAATTTTCATTAAATATCTGATTAAAAGATCATGATAGGTTCTGATAACAAATTACAGCAATAATAAATATGATCTTATATGCAAAATGCATGAGTGCTCAATCAGGAAATCCTGATTAATCCTGAACTTTATCACCCCTGTTATCAGTAGACAACACCAGTAGACAAAGAGTTAAGGTTGGTGGGGTCATCATGTGAGGTGGATAATAATTTTTAACACACCTGCTGGTAGCGTTCATGTTTGTAGCAGCTACTGTTCTGTTTCGTGTTCCCTCATTGATCTTGTTGTCAATTTCTCGGTAACTGTTTACACCAGCTAAAGTAAGGTTCTCAACTGAAATAAAAAAAATATTTCAGAACTGTACTGCATAATTCACTTCTACAGAAAAACAATTACCGGTAAGTGATAGCTGAGTTCAATCAAGAATCATTACTGTGTTGGAATGCTTAACCCTTTACTCCATAGGCTATTTTTAGATCATGACATCATTTTCTATTTTTACACAAAATTGAAAAAATTCAAGAAAAATCTAAGTAAAGTTTTGAATACTTTTGAAAACATTATGGAAAATGGAGCATTTGCTACACTGGAGCAAATGCTCAATTTTCCATTATATTTCCAGATACACAGTATTTCAAAGGCGTCAAAAGGCGTTATCATGGAGTAAAGGATTAATTGGAAAAAATAGGCATTATGATCCAAAATCAATGCCAGTGACTGATGAAATTCAAAAATGGACTATCTATACCAATTTATCCTAATTAAAAAAACTTATTGCCCGAAGTCAACAAACTTAGTGGCCCAAGTGGGCCTCAAATGTCCCACCTATATGAGATTGATCCTGATATGTTAGATTGCGGCATTGGTGGCCATCTTGTCTTTGAGATCAGGCCCCGAGATTATAAAACTTTTTTTGGTGCTCAACAACTGAGCACAAAATTTCAACTGCTCATAAAATCTAAAACACCGACAAATGATGAAGTTTCTTGCTTTAAGTCTCTCAGATGTTGTATTTATCATGCTAATAAATGTTAAAATGCAACGATTGTTGGCATTTTAACATTTATGAGCAGGATAAATTTCGTGCTCAGCTGAGATGAGTATAAGAAAAGTTTTTAACCTTGGGGACAAATCAGATTGCCTATATCAATTCTAAATCTTAGTGTTGCCTTGATGCCAACTACCAAATTCAATGTGATCCTGCTAATGTTTCAAGAAGTAAAGATCTTTGCTGGCTTCTGATAAGAGACAGCTGCGCAGGATCAACTTTTTCTTGAAAGTTATACATATATAGTGTGCTTATTATGTTATCTATACAAAATCACAAATAAACAATTAAATGCTGAGCTATTGTGTATATAGAAGATCTTACATGAGTGCTCATGTTTTATTGAATTTATCAAACCAGTTGGGGAAAAGTGAGAAAATGCAAGGCTTGCTAATTAAAAATTATTTTGTAATCACATTTTTGGGGTGAAAACATCAAGATTTAACCAACTTTTAGGCAACGTTATAATGGACGTCATTACATCGCGTTACTAAATCTATAAACCACTAGTGTTTTTTCGGTTTTATTGCCTGGCTTTATGTCACTCCCAGACGCGATGTCATGTAATAAAATAAATCTTCTTTTCTGTATAGCATATAATATTGCTTCTCTATATATTAAAGGGGGGATTTGGAACATATCTATCTATCCATTCTGCAGCACCCTCATTATGAGTACAGTAAAACCTGTCTTAAGCGGCCACTCAAAAAGAAGACCAAAATCGGTTTTCAAGACTGATTATCGCTTAATGCAGGCCAAAAGTGTTGCAGAATGCTCCAAGGGGAGCATTCTGCAATACTTTCGACCTTCATTAAGCTATATTTGCCATTAAAACCTATGTTTTTGTCTTTTTTTTGAGTGGCCGCTTAAGACAGGTTTTACTGTATTATGATGTATAGTTCTTGGCTACTGTCAGCTGTGAAATTAAACACATTTCTGGCCATTTACCACGGTTGTCAATATTTAAGACAGTGAATTTCTGGAATTGTGGAGCAGACCTAGTCTATCCCCACATTCTATGGCATCAGATCAAGATCTGCACTGTTTTCATATGCCCAATTAAAAAGATGCTAGGCTTATATGGGTTGAGCAATATAGAATGTATTACCATAGAATCCTTTTGTAGGATGCTGCCTGACCTTGAGACCACCTTTCACTGTCATTGATTTGGCATTGAGGAGATCCCTCACTTGTTCGTTGTAAATTTCCAACATACTCAAGGATACCTGAAAAAGACAAAAAAACATATATGGGCCTCGTTGTAAGATATTCTGACTTTGTTGCATGCGAACAACAAAGGGCGCAAACCCGCCTGCACAGTCTGATCAGCGCCTTTATATAGTATAATATCTAAATTTGCTTCATGCGAAATTTAAATAGTATTATTCTAGCTAGTGTCTTAAGCTGAGCAAATTGCTTTGAGTCTTACTTGGTCAGAAACACTGATGACCGGTCTTGCATTAAGGCCCTGTAGTCGTGGATATACCGTAATCCACCTTATAAGTGAACATGCAATGCTCCTATAAGCATATACATTGAGTAATATATAGCCATTCACAATGTATGAATTTCTCATTACCAATTTGCATGTCAATTCAGTGTTAATATGGACTCAGCATGTTAGATTCTATAAATTTATCTTCCAATGTTAAAAATATTTTGCAGTCACATTTTGGGTATGAAAACCTCTATATTTGGCCATTTATATGCAAAGTTGTTAAGGGTGTCATTTCATGATGCTATCAAAATCTGTAAAACCATATAGGGTTAAAACATGCTTTTCTATGCATTAACATCTGCTGGACCCTGAGGGTGATGTTGAAACCGGAGCTTGAAAGGCCAGGGTTTTAAGGGCCCCGAGGAGTCTAGCATATGTTAACGTATCAGAAAACCATGTTGCATAAAGTCATTTTGATACTTGAAAACTTTGGAAAAACGCTTTGAAAAGTTCATTTTGTATTACTATAATGGAGCACAAAAGCATGAAGGATTCGTGAACGCCTGTTCCAGAGCAAAGACTTACATCATCCTAACGTCACTAAACTATGTTCATTCCTATGCACATCTATGTTGATGACGTCAATTATTGTGACAGCCTAGAATGTGTATATGTAAAGTACAAAAGCTGTGCATCAACAGCACGTGAATTGCCTGATTAATACATGGATTTTGCCGGTTAAAACATGGTTGTAAATAGCGTGAGACAAGTTTTTTTATGCAATAATAGCGGTTTATCAATTTTTATTAGTTGAGTCAATTTCTGTTTTAGGGTTTTTAATTTCATTCGAGCTTTATTAGAACCTTCTGTAAGTAAACAGTGAGACACTGATCGCAGCATCTAATCTGAGTGACATGTTTGCACAGGTCCCATAAAAGGGACGCTAGGCTATATATCCCACAAAAAGGATGCAAGACTATATGTCCCACAAAAAGGATGCTTGGATATTTGGGTCATAAACTTTTGTAACTTACTGTATAATCTTCATCTTTCCCCGCTGTTTTTCTCTTCTCTTCAATACCTTTGAAAATCTCATCACAGAACATAGGAACAATCCCCTTGTTGGCCCCATACCCCACCATAGAGTAGGATTTTCCACTTCCTGTCTGGCCATAGGCAAAAAGGGAGCAATTGTAGCCCTTCCAAGAATTGTCAAGGACGCCTCGACCAAGGTCATCAAATACTTTTTGCTGAAATATGAAAATGAAAAACAATCTCAGATTATTATCCAACCTAGTACTTCATGTACAGTATGTTCAAGATACAGTAATCGATCTACATTTGACAAAGGATTATTTACCTTCAAATATCAAAATTGGGAATTTCTAATACATGATTTAACTCCTGAAACACAACTTTTGGCTGCTATATGATATGGACCTGACTTAAATGTTCTTAGTATAAGAGACCAGTTACATATCATATTTGACAGAACAATTTTGTGGTTTGTGTTTTTTGAAAGAATGGGCAGCACACATGTTGAAATATAGCAAGAAGTGAGCAAAGCTCACATACCCCCGGCGGTAGCCATCAGAGATTTTAACTCTTTCAGAGAAAAGACAAAATTGTCAAAGATTTCATAATCCTAACTGGGAACTTTGATGAAAAATGTCCATATGTGTAATATAAGAGGGATAGAAGGAAAAATTAAAAATTTGAAAAAAGAAGGCAAAAGGAGGGTTAGCACTTTAATTTTCATTTACACAATACACTTTGCCTACCTGAAAGGGTACACAAAATTTCATAATCCTAAATCAAGTAGTTGCTGAGAAAACTCTGACAAAAAACATCCATATGTGTTATATATAGAAGTGACAGAAGGAAAAATTGAAAAAGAAGGCTAAATGAGCTTTAGCATCTTTATTTTCATTTACACAATACACTAATCCTACCTGAAGGTGTACACAAAATTTGAAAACACTGGCTCTAATAGGAACCTAGAAATCTGTGACGGAAATTTTCATTGGAGAGAAAGAAAAATGAATAAAGGGACTGATAAGCAATAGAAGGCTGTTATTTTCTTACACAATACAACTAATCACTATCAAGCTTTATACCAAATTTCAGAATCCTAACTCAAGTAGTTGCTGAGAAATCTTTGACAGAAAAAAATGTCCATATGTATTACATAAGAGTGAAAGAAGGAAAAAATGAAAAATTGAAAAAAGAAGGCAAAATGAGGATTAGCATCTTAATTTCCATTTACACAGTACACTTTCCCATCCTAAAGGTGTACACAAAATTTGAAAACACTGGCTCCAATAGGAGCTGAGAAATCTGTGACAGAAATTTCCATTGGAAAGAAAGAAAAATGAACAAATAAAGGGACTGATAAGCAATATGTGGCTGTTTGTTTGTTACACAATACAACTCATCACTCTCAAGCTTTGTACCAAATTTCAGAATCCTAACCCAAGTAGTTGCTGAGAAATCTTTGACGAAAAAAAAAGTTTACAGACAAACAGACAAACAGACAAACAGACAAACAAACAAACATAATTACAGAAAAGGCAAAAACTATATACCCCCTATATACTTCGTACCGGGGGTATAATAGGAAAATGCATTGAACCTGTGCATTGCACACCCTTTCAAAAAGATAAATTACAAAATATTACAAAATATTTCAGTTGTATTTCAATCTTATACATGTATATATCAAAAATTAAGACAGTTGCATGCCATATTGCAGCCAAAAGTTGTGCTTCAGAAGTTAAATTATGGTTTAGAAATTCTCAAATTCCATATTTAAAGACAAATTCCATTCTTAAAAAGTCCTAATGTTAATGTATGTTTTGTTCATTAATTTGTACTATATAAGAGCCTGCATTATTTTGTTCATCTTTCATGGTTTTTAAACCCTCAAAAATTTTGGCAGATACTGTACTCCTGTCTAAATTAATGCTTTCCTGGCCAATTAACTGTTTGCATGCCATTGTCGTCTGTCCAACAGTTTGGATCCAGATCAGGTCTGACAAAACATCAGTACTGATCTGGATCAAAACAGTTTGAAGCTCTGATGGTGTTTCTTGAAAAAGTTATTTTCGAAAAGTAGCTGACAACTACATGTACCCTACTTGAATCAGATCGAGGTAGAGAGACTGAGTGGATCCACTGGGGTGGATCGATGTTGTGGTTACAGTGACAGACAGAAAGTTACACATTGGAATTGTGTACTAGTAACAAAACTTAATATTGATGTCAACTAATATTATATTTATATTGTGTTCCAATAGGCAAAATCAATTTCACTTTTAACACACCAGGTAGGTTGCAATCGAAAACGTAATCAACAATCAACAAATGTGGATAAAAAATCGATAGTAACCGTGTTTTTGATTGCCATTTTTGACGAGGCGACAAATGGCAATCAAAAACACTGTTTCTATTGATTTTTATCTACGTTCCTTGATAGTATTGGCATTTTTGATTGCCACCTACCAGATGTGTTTAATAGTATTGACAGAGGTACTTAGTCATGACCTGTATGTTCGATTTACGGCTATAAATCCTTGCCCTGCTGAACTTGGATAATTTGGGCCTCAACTGGAGAAAACCTGTCTGCGGGGTTTCAAAGTGTGATTCAAGCCAGTCTACTCAACTTCAGAGACTAGCTAGAAAATTGAAATTTCGCTTGTAGCAAGTCTACTTTGCAATAAACAAACTAGAGGACCTGAAGGTCCTGAGGCGCTCACCTGATCTCCTTAATAATGTCAAAATAGGTCAAGGTCAACTACAGCTTTTAATGGAACAAATTTTGTTTTTACCATAAACATTTTGGTCAAGTGACCTAAACAATCTAATGAATAATCCATCAAACAGCCCAGTGATTTCTGAGAAAAAAATGTTTAGATAGGTATGTGGCAGTCCAAATGAGAGGCCTTGGATAAAAGGTCACAGGTCAGCTTGACATTTGGTACTTACTAGTAATAAACCATTGTCGCAATAGGTTTCACTATTATGAATTTGGCTGGCTCAGTTATAGAAATGAACATTTTAAGATTTTCTCCATGTAAATGCATTAGGAATCAAATTTGACCTTTCCACAAAGTAGGTCAAGGTCAACCTAGATTCATCATTTGTGCTAAACTGGTAGGGCCCACATCCCCCATCCTACATACCAAGTCCAAAAGCCAATGGCCTTTTGGTTCCAGATGCGAAGAGATTTAAAGAGTTTTTACCATATATGGGCATGGTGGCCATGTTAGTCATGTGACCATAACAATTTGAATAAGTTTTGGCTAACCAGTCATAAGGAGTTGTCAAATGAAATTTGCTTTCAATTGGCCAAGAATTGTCTGAGAAAACTATGTTTTAATATGTTGATGGGACTCCAATATAAGCGACCTTGGCTGAAAGGTCAAAGATCAACCTTGACCTTTAAACTTATTTATAGACACTAGATTGAACATATCAAGTGAGAAAAATGACTTTGGCTTCCACAGTATTCAAAAAATCAACTTTTCAAAAAAATTCCCATTCAAATGCATTAGGAAGCAAACTTGACCTTGACGTTTAATAGGTCAAGGTCACCCTAGGATCATCATTTGAACAAACTTGGTAGGCCCCACATCCCCAATACTACATACCAAGTCTCAAAGTCACTGGCCTTCCGGTTCTGGAGAAGAAGATTTTTAAAAGGTTTTTACCATATTTGGGCGTGGCGGCCATCTTTGTCATGTGACCAAAATATTTGGTATAAATTTTGGCTGACTTATCATTGGGAGTCTTCACATAAAATTTGAGCTCAATTGGGCCAATGGTTTATGAGAAAACTATGTTTTAATATATTGATTTGACCACAATATGAGCGACCTTGGCTGAAAGGGCAAAGGTCAACCTTGACCTTTGAAACTTATTTATAGCCATTGTCTCATTAGTTTCAACATATCAAGTGAGAATAATCACTTTGGCTTTAACAGTATTCAAAAAATCAACTTTTCAAAAAAATTCCCATTTAAATCTATTAGGAAGCAAATTTGACCTTGACGTTAAGTAGGTCAAGGTCAACCTAGGATCATTATTTGAACAAACTTGGTAGGCCCCACATCCCCAATGCTACATACCAAGTCCCAAGGTCATAGGCCTTCTGGTTCTGGAGAAGAAGATTTTTAAAGGGTTTTTACCATATATGGGCATGGCGGCCATCTTGGTCACATGACCAGAAACATTTGAACAAACTTTTGTTCCCCCATCCTAAGGAGTCTCAATATGAAATTTGAGTTCAATTGGCCCAGTGGTTTCAGAGGAGAAGATGTTTGAAAATGTTGACGGACGGACGGACGACGGACGACGGACGCCGGAGTCACTGGTATACTAATAGCTCACCTTGGAGCCTTTGGCTCAGGTGAGCTAATAACAAAGGCGCTGATCAGACTGTGCAGATGCGCAGGCTGGTCTGCGCCTTTGTTGTTCACACACCCCTGAAGACAGATTTTCTCGTGTCGAGGCCCATTTCTCTTATGTTAACTCTTTGCCTACTGGGAAATTCTTCATGCATTTTTGTCGTCTGCTGATTTTTTTCAATTTTTTTTTTTTTTTAAATATTCTTTTGGGAAAACCATCAGAATGTCAAACAGTTTAGATCCAGAGCAGGCCTGACTTTTTGTACCTAATAATTGCTGATAACTTTGCAAACAGTTTGGACCCAGTTCAGGCCCGACAAAATGTCGACCTGATCAGGATCTGTTTGAGATTCTGATGGTATTCATGAAAGAATTTTTCGTAAAATATGATGTTGAAAAAAATAAGCAGACGACAAAAAAAAAAAAACATGAAAAATTATCCAATATATGCAAAGAGTTAAAAAAAGGTTGATTCCTTCTCTTTTTTTACTTATAATTTGCAGGAATTATCGGCAATAAAATAAATTTGATTAACCTGAACAATTTTCTCAGAAAAATTCACCAGAATATTGATCTGTTCGGCCGATTTTATGATTACGATCCTCGAGGACCTCACTTGGGTTACAATTCAATGGACTTAATCCAGAGATAACGTAAATAGACTATTTAGCATAAATACAATCGAAAGGTAGTTTTATTACCTTTAAATCCTCACGACTGACTATTTTAGAACCTCCTACATATGTTTTGATTCTATTGTGGTTACTTCAAATAAATGAATCACTTTTAAATTGAAAATTATGACCCACAAAATGACATATGATTGGTTTCACTCTTTTCCCTGCTGTCGTCTGCTGATAACCTTTTGCAAACAGTTTGGACTCAGATCAGGATCGACATAACGTCGGTCCTGATCTACATCCAAACTGTTTGACAATCTGATAGTGTTCCTGAAAGAATTTTTTGAAAAAGTAAATCTTGAAAAAAATCAGCAGACAACAACAAAAAACATGAAAAGTTACCCAGAAAATGCCGCCTGGAAGTTGCAGAATGAGAAAATGAGACTCATTGTATCTGCAAAAAACATCCCAGCAAATAACTCTTTGCATGCTGGGTAATTTTTTTCAGGCTTTTGTTGTCGTTGTTAACAGTGTCAAACTGTTTGGATCTTGATAGGAGCGACATTCTATTGGCCATGATCTGGATCAAACTGTTTGCAAAGGTTATCACCAGGCGACACAAGTAGCCACTAGGAAAGAGTACAGATGTCACAAATCGTACTTCAACGCTTTTCCTGCTGAATCGGGATATATCCTCAGAAAACAGTTGTCGGTGTAGATCCAGCATTGGAGTGCACTGTTTTCCAAGTAGCCTTCATAAACCACTGTATTAATTGAAATCACACAGCTGAAGGGGCCAAAAACAAAAGTGAATGTGACATATTATTTTTTTCGCAGGACAAGGGTTTAGGTTAAATATAAATACATGTAGTTATATCAAATATCATTATATAATTTAAAAAAAAAAGTCACTTTAAAAGTCACCTGAAAAATGAGATCAAGGTTAGAACAAAATTGATCAACTCCTTAATTCATTTTATCAACGCAATTCTGTTATAGTCAGTATGCCTTTGTATTAAGGAAGGAGTAGAGGGGGCTGGGTGGGGGTGGGGATTCGCATTAACTATCTAGCCTTATTTCCTTTCTTAAAGTCTTCAAGCAACAAAAACTGGTGTCTGCTACTTGTTGTTTAATTGAGTATAAATACAAAGTAAAACTGTTGTCCTTTAATTTTGAGTAAATTTTGTCCTTTTTATGATTTATAATTAGAAATTTTTTTTCTCAATTTAATGAGGCATCATCCAATTTCATTACAGTATGTTTTGACAACTAATTGTCTGTTTACCTTGTAAACTACTGTTCATTCACGATATCTTGGCTCAAAGAAACCGTTAGATGGATTTTACCATTACATCAATATAGGTAGCTTCTTCTTAATGCTCTTAGATAAATATGGTATTAGGCTATATATACGTGATGTATTTTTCTGTCAATCTGTGTGGTGTAGAGGATAGCGTGGAGAACTATCAAGCATATATGATTTCATATTCGGCGGTTATGGTGTTCGAGTCCTATGGAATCCTATCTTTTGTCTCGATCTCTCTCAGGATTTCTATGCTCAGTTATGCTTTCACTCACATTTTATTTCCACTGTGCATACTTCTCTTGAATGTAGAAATGTATCGGATAGGCAGGCTTTTCGATCGCAAGCCAGACAAATTGCTGTCACGGACCCTATATAGGATCCGTGTTACAGCACATGTTATTTTTAAAGTACGTGAAGAAGATGCCGTGAATTATGTACTATTTGCACCATTATCAAATTATAGAGAGGGAGCCAACAAGCTGACCGACATATAAAAAAAAAACGATATCGCACATCAAAGCTGACTCAGAGAATGCAGTCCTCACGCCTCGAAAGCCATGAAGAGACAGTATGGAGCTTAGAAACTTTGACAAGTGTGAAATATGTATAAATTGTAAAAATCATACACAACAAACAAGACGACAAACTATATATATATTAAAAAAATATCTTTGATTTTGGGTTTCGAACAACTCTAGCTCTCTTCATTACTATTCAAAAAAGATACAACCAATGGGAATGTGCGCCCTACTAACTGAGCCACGAAGACGTTTAAAATTCATTGTGATATAAACTGTTTTGTTATCATTATACCGTTAATATGCATCACACCCCATGTTCCCTTATTTGATGTAATGGTAAAATCCACCTAACGGTTTCTTTGAGCCAAAATATCGTGAATGAACAGTAGTTTTTAGCTTACCATGGGTTTTCTAAGCACAATTAAAAATGGTACTCACACTGATGACATACAGCGAAGGTTCTGGTGCATCATGGCAGACTCTTGGAAGGATTCACATAAGCTCACCTGAGTCATCCCTGGCCACACTCGTGACCAGGAATGACTCAGGCTAGCTTACATATGTTAACTTTTTGGAGATTTTGCTTTACAAAAAGAGCCATCTTTTCATGACACTACCCATCAATTTCATTTATCTTAGATCTATACTATTGTGTACCCTAGATGGTTAATTGCATAGTCACAAATTCTAGTAATGGATCAAAAGAAATTCAATAGATTAACAATACTATGATTATTGTGGTATTTATTTTTATTTTTTAAACAAAATTTGTTTCATTCGAGAGCATATAAAGGTAGTAACATTTTTTTTTTTTTTCCAGGCTAGAGATTGACATTGAACGATATAGTTAATAGGTGGTCTGTGGTCCAAAGTGATATGTGAATGTCAATTTATCCTTATACGCTATATAAGGGTTGGGTATAATTTGGATATCATGCGACAGTCTGCATGCCTAGTTTTAAACCCAATCACGGTTTATAGCTATGGTTTCCTCTTTAATTGCACGACGGTGGGTCAGGCCTCAGACTCTATGACGGCTCTGACGTAAAGCTTTAATCGGTTGGTTGGTGCCTGATGCTTATCTGTAGCTGGACCCACCGTGGCTCAACTTGAGGTTTTCTTTAGCTCTGACTATCTGTGAGTCATGAGCCCTTTTCTTTGTTTCATCATGGAGTGTTAATTTGATTAGAGTGTTTTCCATGATGATACATTGCATTAGTTAGATGGCCTCCATGCGAGCTGAACATTTCTTGTACTTCAACAACAGCAGAATCTAGGGCGAAGATTTGGTACCAGTAAAATGCATTTAAGCTCCCCGGTGGCTTAGGCTGCTGTCCGGTCTAAGGCGGTGGTTCTGTTGTTGTTGACTTTTTGTTTATTGTTACTCCCATTGTGGGGGTCTGTAATTGTTCTATGTTTTGTTGTGTGTTACGTTATGTCCATTCTAGTATTGCAATCATCTTGATGGGGAAGAGAGAGCTGATTGCTTTGCTTAATTTGTCTTCCTGGTGTCTCGTGATGGTTGAGCGGTTCTTCCTCGCGGTGCCACGGGGTTGTCTGCAGTTTGTGATATTTCCTGATCATACTCACTTACTATTTTTCTTATATTTTTCAAAATGAGGAGTACAGTCCACACCCTTGGGTTTGAAAAAGTTAATTTTGAAGCAAATCAGAAGTCAACAAATAAATCATGCAAAGAGCACAGGTTTAGATAAACAAAAATTTACAGCGTATTCTTACTCATAATTTTAAGCATATGTTTTGGGTGCTCAAAAGAACCGTCTCATTGAGACGGTTCTTTTGAATACCCACAACATATGTTCTGTTTTAGAAATAAGAAAAATATTTTCTGCTAAAGGCCTGAAAGAAACTAAAAAAATGACTGCATATTTAGTAAATTAGTTTTCATCTTGAATGTGTTTAACAGGGACCAAGCTGGCCCAGAATTTTAGGGAGAAGTGACTTCTCCCTGCAGGAAAATTAGGGAGAAGTGACAGTCAGATAGGGAGAAGTTATAGCGCAAAATTATGGCATTTTCTGTCAATTTAGAAGCAAATTAGCCATTACACATACTATTGCCATTTAATGGAAGAAGAAACACGATGCAGTGGTAGTAGATGGTCACCACAGCTTGCATATGTGTGGTGACAGAATGAAAATGAGTCTCTCTAAAAAAAAAAAAAAAAAAAAATTTTTTTTTCTAGGGAGACTCCCACTTCTCCCTGGGTCCCATTTAAAGCGAAATTTCCGCCCCTAGGGAGACTATTTCGCCCTAGTCGCCCCCTAGCTTGATCCCTGGTTTAATTTCCAAATCATGAATTAGATTTTCAAAGATTTTTATTGACGAGTCAGGTAATGGGTGAAACAAAATATTTATTTTTGAGTCATTACAATTACATGTTCTGTACCCCAGGTCAAAAATTTTGACCCAGACATTGTAATAGTCTAAAAAATACTGTCTATTTTGGTTGGAAAAGGTGTCAGTCTAAATACATGACTAGTGATCCTTCAAATGACAATCTCAAAGAAACAATGGAGGCACCCGCATAGAACATTGCATAGAACTTTTGTAAAACAATAAGCGATAGGAGCAAGGACTTCCTGATTCAATAACAATAGAATTTCCAACTAGGTCAATACATGTACTTTAGTCGATAATACTCGAAAGAGGGTCTGGCAGTATATAGAGAAAGAAAAAGTTAGGTCTCAGTTAACTCTTTTCCTGCTTGTTTCTCCTGCTGGTAGCCATGTATTGCAAACAGTAGGAACCAGGTCAGGCCAGACAAAATGCAGTACTGATATCACTGTACAAAATAGATACAGCAAAACCTGTCTTTAAGCGGCCACTCAAAAATAGACAAAAGAAAGGTCTTAAACGACAAATGGCAGCTTAATGAAGGTCAAAAGTATTGCAGAATACTCGAAAAGAGGACCACTCAAAAAGAAGACCAAAATTGGCCTTCAAGATTGATTATTGCTTAATGCAGGTCGAAAGTATTGCAGAATGCTGCAATACTTTTGACCTGCATTAAGCAATATAATCAATCTTGAAAGCCAATTTTGGTCTTCTTTTTGAGTGGCCGCTTAAGACAGGTTTTACTGTAATATGGTTTCAAAAACAAACACTGGACATCATTCTGGTCCCACCAGATGACTGTGAATTCAAGGACTCATAGACGGATGGCTGAGAATGGGTTTGCTCCCCCCCCTAGGGAATTTTGCAGACATATCCTATCTTGTAGAGAATTGAAAGCCGAGTCTTTTAAGAGATGTTTGCACTCTGTGCTCCGGGGCGTTAGTCTGTAAGAGCCTGTAACATACGTTACTTTATCGAATTAAGAAAAAGTAAATTGAAAGTTTGGGCTAAAAATTGAAGACATTATGATATTTATTTTTGAAAATCATTTATATAGTCTGCATACTGGATATCTTAACTACGTATGACAGCCATTTGAACAAAATTGCAGCTTCCTAAGGTGTCATATACGTTACATAAATCAGATAACCCATTAAAATTTGCAAGTGTGGCTAACATCATTTACATTCACAATCTCTCTGTGTGTTTTGCAAGATGTTATTAACCATGGCTGACTAGCTTATGCAATTGGCTAACAGAAAAATTAAAGTTTGTTTCCCTGGCTTAAATATTTTTTCTGGAATAAGCAATTAAACAACCCTACCCCTACCCAGTTTTAAGGTGAAAAGTTTGGTATTAAAACTAAAGTAAAAATAGATAAAAAATATTTGCAGTTGATGAATATGTTTCATTGTTTGGGATTCATTTGCTTATATGAAAAGACTCATAAATCTGCAAGTTTGTTGCAAAAGATTGAATATCAACGGCTGTAACATATGTTACCTGATGTAATAAATGGGCAAGCTCATTGTCTTTACGTAAAATATGCCTAAAAATGTTCTAATCACCTCAAGGGAATTTTGCAGACATATTCCTTCTTAAAGTACATTTCAAGCTGCATCGAATAAGGGATGTTTGCACTCTCTAAGTTGGGGCATTAGTCTGAAACAGCATGTTACATGCGTTACTATATCAAATAAAGGAAATGTTCTTTTGAAAGTTTGAGCTAAAATTGTGAAAAAAAACTCGCAGCTGCTGGATATCTTACATTGTTTAGGGTTTTTAAGCTGGCTTGTATGATAAAGACTTGTAGATCTGCTAGTTGTCACCAAGTTTTAAAGATCAGAGAGTGTTACATATGTTAACGTGATAAGTAAAATCATCAAACAGTATTTTGACATTAAGCTGAGTAAGGGCCTGCTCCATTCTAATCCCCTTTGGAATTCTGCAGACATGTTACATCTTATGTAACCATTCAAGGTGCATTTAATAAGAAATGTGTGCACTCTGTAAGTCGGGGCGTTAGCCTGTAACAGCTTGTTACATATGTTACTATATCAATTTGAGATTAAGAAATTTGAATGTTTGAGCTACAGAAAGAAGATATTAAAATTATCTAATAAATTGACATTCTTATAGTCTGCATACTGGATGACCTTACTACATATGGAAGCTGTTTAATATTAACACGGCTAACTGTGGTGTTATGTGCGTTACATGAATCTAATTATAATTCAAAAGCCATAATTGTGGCTATCGTCATTTAGTTAAACAACTACTATGACTTGGTTTCAAACTGTTTTATTGGATTTTACAATTATATACTCAATTGATGAATAGGAAAAACCAAGTTTGCTTTTCTATCTTAAATATATTGTCTTATAGGAGCTAATACACAGCCCTACTCCCAGTTTTACTGAGAAGCAAATTTTGTTATTACTGTTAAAGTAGAACACATGAAGGCGATTGCAGCGTGTGGATATTTTACATTTTCTTAGTCTGTCTTGCTGATATATCTGCAAGATGTCATTAAGTTTAAGATCAGGACACTTAATGTGTACTTATAAGTCTTTGGTGCCAAAACACTACAAATTATATTCATATTTGATTATCAAGCCCATGGACTGTTGTTACAGATGTTATCAATGACCTTTTAGGCACATTTCCTAATACTGTGCATATAATGCTAAATAAAGAGCCACAAATAGAAAATATAGTTTTACATTTATACAAGACAATACAATAAATGAAATGGTCCAAACTATTTCTCATCGATTTAACACTCATGTTCAACGTTTGTCGTTGTCTACTTCTGTGGTAATCATAATTATCACACGCCTCCTTGCTACTAGTAGAATCATCCCACAATATTTCAATCATTTACTGTTATAAAATTTTACCACCAGTCCACTCAAAATTGATGAGCCATTATCAACTTTCCAATTTTGCCATTCACGGCTTGGAACATTTTGAAACTGATATGAATTCCTAATAGTTGGCTCTTTGAGTATGTGTTTCAAGTGATACTCTGCAAGTGGGAGTAAGACTAAAGCTTTACAAGGAGGAAAATTATGCCATTAAAAGCAATGAGTACCTGGACTGATGTACCTTGATATTTCTGTGATAAAGAATCATATCTTAGCTGGTTAACTTTTATAAATTTAGCATTTCCATTCATGCAACAAACATATTTTCATCTAATAATGTCTCTGTACTTATTATCTTTCCCCAAGCATTCAAAAACTTATTTGAAGTCTTAGCACTACTGAAGTGCTGAAACCAAGGTAACTCTTTCCCTTCAGATAAACAAACTAGTAGATGTATCACAGCAGGTAAAACAATGAAATGCAGGATGAACAGAATGCAAATTAGACCCTTTCACTTCAATGATACACTAAGTTTCTAAGATAAGAGTGCTTATTAAAGGATGTAACATATATAACTCGTCATAATAAATGAGCAAGGGCTTTGTCGTGACATCCTTTTTGATTACACAGTCAGAGGCAAATGTTTTCAATTTCAGTGTTTTCAATGGATCATGAAATGGGGCAACCTTATCAACTTGTTTACTCTGTATAAATCTTCCATCGAGCATAATATAGAACTACTGGTTATCCTATTCCACCCATAGTCCACTTTCCTTCTTTTGATTGCAACAGCTAATGATATGGCTGCAAAAACTGAGAAATCAAAGGTTTTACATCATTTTAAGGCTTGCTTCAATGTACTGACATCAAAAAACAACCAGCTGCAAACATAATTGATGGCAATGTCCAACTTCGTGTTCTTTCCCATATACCAGATACCTTTCAAGGTGTAACAGAAATTGTTTCTGACGGTCTGCCAAAACCATCAAGAGTCAACATTGTAACTAAAGAAAACTTATCAGTATCCTGGGTCAGGTGTGGTACTTGATTGTGTCGATTCCTGATCTTTGCACCCTTACTTACTTTTATAAAGTTCTTTGGGCGCAGCAAAATACTATTGATCTAAGACCTGAGGACTTAAGCACCAAAGGGCTGAAAAGGTTCCATGGCAAATGATGCAAAAAAGCAGCCTATCAAATTTCTGTTTGACCAATGTCAGAAATCTTAAAGTATTCTTAGAGGTACACAGTAGAGACATACACATGTAGCTTTTGCAAAATCAGAGCAAAGTTATCATTTGACTAGCACGGATTCAGAGGCAGCTGCAGTAAGATTGCTCTTGCCACTTCATAGGAAGAGACATATATCAGAGTCAAACTCCATTGTCTGCATATATGTCAAATGGCATTAAAGTAAGTAAGGGTGCAAAGATCCATATTTTATCAGGTGTTTGATCCCATGACACTGACATGCTGTTTCTGCTTTTGAAGAATGCTAAGGAGTCAAGTTATAGCTGAGTCAATTTGTTTGACGCTGACACTGGCCATACACAAAAAGAAAATTAAGTCGTTTGATGGCAAAATAGGAGGATCACAAGAAATGCTTATAAAAGTGATGTTTGTCACAATTACCAATTTTAAAAAGTAATCTTAATTAATGTAACAAATATAACACCATAGGAATCTGTGTATTTGTTAAAAAACACTTTCTTATGTATCAAAGGTATTCAGCATGCATACTACATGAATAGTTCAAATAAATAGATAGTATTATGTCTTCTTTCTGTTTCTCAGACTTTCAATTCATTTATTCTTAAATTGATATGGTAACATACGTAACATACCATTACAGGCTACCCCCTGGTTAATAGAGTGCAAACATCTCTTATTTGATGCAGCTTTAATTGTTTTTTAGGGTAGGATATGTCTGCATAATTCCCAAAGGGGTGGAGAGGAACAGGAGTGTACTCAGTTTGCAGTCCTAATTCTATGCCATGATTCTACTGGTTGTGATGAAATGGGTGATTATTTTGCAATAGAAGCAGACACAATGATAGACATTGTGAGGGTGACTTGATAAAGATTGTTTTTGAATAATTGTATTGAATAGGAATATTTATTAAATTGTGTCATTGAAATGAGAACTATTATTTTCTATCTATATGTCTATACATTTTGATATTATAGGCATTAGGAAATACATGATAAAAATTATATATAATATCTGTAACACAATTCCGTGGGCTTGTTATCAGCAATGACTATAATTACTAGGAATAAGGCACCAGAGGCTAGAGTTAAATAGGAAAACATGTGAAAAATAGTATTTTTTCTGAAATATCATCTCTTACTTCCAAGCCAATTTCCTTGCTCACTCATTATGCCATGTAACATACGTTACACACTCTAATAAGTGCTCTGATCCTCAGATGTCAAACTTGCAAATGTATGATTCTTTATTGCATTAGCAAGACAGTGCCAAAAATGTAAGATATCCATGAGCGTCAAATATTTTCATATATTTTTCTTCAATAATAGATACCAAAATTGGATACTTTAAATTGGGGGTAGGGTTGTTTAATAGCTCATATAAAACAATGTATTTGAGATAGAAAAGCAAACTTTGTTTTTTCTATTAGTCAAATGAGTATTTTAGTAAACTAAGATTAAAAACACTTGTAAAAATGCACAAATTGTCTGTAAAATGAATGATGTTAGTCACGATTTCAACTTTCAAAAGGGAAATTTAATCTATGTAACGCATATAACACCATTGAAGGCTGTAATTTTGTTTGAAATGCTGCTTTTATGTAGCTTAGGCATCCAGCTTGCAAATTTCATAAGAAATTTGAATAATTAGATGGTTTAATGTCTTCTTTCTGTAGCTCAAACTTTCATTTTGATTTTTTCCTTAGTTTGTTACAGTAACATATGTAACAGGCTGTCAGAGACTAACGCCCCGGAGTACAGAGTGCAAACATCTCTTAAAAGATGCGGCTTGAAATTTTCTTCAAGATAGGATATGTCTGCAAAATTCCCTAGGGGGGGAGCAGGACCTTTTTTAGCTCGAAGTCTATCATCAGAAGCCAGCTGATCTGGATCTACACTGTTTTCTATAATGGGTCTAGAATTATGAAACACTTAGGCAAACTGTGTGCTTATTAGGATGAATGCAGTATTTGTGATAAGTATTATTATCGCACGGACTGGTCTATATATTACACAGGCTTGCAATTATATGTTCAAAAAGCATGCAAAATTACCCATTATGTAAAGTAAACTCACCTGATCTGCATATTTGGCACTGGATGGTTCAAAATATCCGTCGGGTCTCTCATTGAAACCATCATGTGACCAGTAGGAGTGGTCGTATGCAAATGACTTCGGGGGAGCTGACATGTTTTCTGGATCACGGATCTCCGTCGTCTGGCCGGACATCTGTATAACCAGAGTGGCATTTCTGGCAGTTTCTCTGGCATTGTGGGAAATGTTAAGGATTCATAATTGAAGCTGCTTGACAAATGAAAAGAAAATCAAAGTTCTGAAGGTACTGACTGTCAGATATTATGCACCACACATTACCATACCAGGTAAGCGGCAATCGAAAATGTTAATACTATCGACGAACATAGATAAAAAATTGTTAGAAACAGAATTTTCTATTGCCATTTGTCGCCCGACTGGCGACAAAATTCAATGCCAATCGAAAACACTGTTTCTATCTAACGATTTTTGATCAGCCTTCATGTATTGTTAAGAGCGTTTTGATTGCCGCCTACCTGGTGTGATAACAATGCATGTGCCTTAACTCTTTGAATGCTGAGATTTTTTTCATGACTTTTTGTCCTCTGATGATTTTTTTTTTGTTCAAAATTAATGTTTTAAAAAAAAATCATTTTTGAATACATATCAGGGCTTCAAACAGTTTGAACTCTGATCAGACATGATGTTTTGTCAGGCCTGATCTGGGTACAAAATGTTTGCAAATTGAGCTTAGTAACGATAGGCAGGTAAAGAGGTTAATTGACCCTATAAGGATAACAAACACAACTTAATAATAATAATTATGTTATTCGAACCTGCATATACAGCCATTTGGAATAATCTACCACAGACTTGCTGAAGAATTTACAAATTGTTGGCTCTTTTCATAAACATTGTAAAATCCAGTCTCTCATTTAGTCTTTGAAACATATTTGTAAGTCGATATAATAATAAATTGAGTATTGCAATGCAAGAAGTCCCATTGAAATTAAATTGATTGTGGGTGGTGATGGGAGTTAACTAATAGCTGATATTTGGATATTTTTACTTCTGACAGTATTTGGACCAATCAAAATTATAAAAATTAACTGATATATGTGCCTAGAACCTTAATTTAGTCCAATTAAGAGAAAGTTGAATTTTTACATGTACAGTAAAACTTGTCTTAAACGGCCACTTAAAAATAGACAAAACAAAGGTCTTAAGACAAATGGTAACTTAATGAAGGTCGAAAGTATTGCAGAATGCTCCCCTTGGAGCATTCTGCAATACTTTTGACCTGCATAAGGCGATAATTGGCATTGAAAACCAATTTTGGTGTTCTTTTTGATTGGCTGCTTAAGATAGGTTTGACTGTATGATACTTTTAATAATATACTTGATGTTCATGATATTTGGGCTAAATTATAATGATTAACTGCCTATACGGGTACTCTTTACCATTGCAATAGAAACAATGAACAAATATTTTTTCCCATTGTCATGCAGTGTCAGTGACCTGAGTCAGCAAGCATTATCATGGTAGGTATAAATAAATGGTAATCTTCATATGAACCTTAAAAAGTGAAAAATGTACCTTAAGTGACATTAAAACTACCGCAAGCAGGGCCAAAATTAACATTCCAAGCTCAGTATTTGTAATAGGGACCTCATTTTGGGTTGACAGAATCAACAGATCAGGCCCTAAATTTTAGCAGACAATGAAAGTCCTGATCAGCCTGTGCAGATGCACAGGCTGATCAGGACATCCATTGTCCACATGTGAATTAAGGGACATTTTCTTCAGAGTAAGCTTATACCAGTATAAAGTAGTTTCATTCAATACTTTATTGACATAATTGACAGTATTCAATAAAAACTAATCTCCTTTGTAAACTTGTCTTGAAGTACTATAGCATATACATATAAAGAAAGTAAAAGTAATTCCCTAATATTATATTAAGTACTAAAATTTAACCATAATGCTTACAGAATTTTGGCTAACAAGTGAAATGACAGACTAGAGGTCCTGTCACTCAGGACTTAACTTTTTCAAAATTCATATACTGCCATTTGCTAGAACTGTAAGATTAGAGATAAAATGTTTGCTTTAATTTCTTCAGCAAATTATATTTTGACATTTTGCTTGGACTGTGAGACTATATATAGTCTAGATGAGGTCCTCCCTGGGGGATCATTCTGTTCCCGTGAAATATTAAAATTGGTTTGTTCCCCTGTTTCCCCAAAATAAAATTATTTTCTTATGTTCCCTGTTCCTCTAAAAAATACCCTTAATTTGTTCCCTTGTTCCCCAGAAATAAATGTCCCTTTTCCCCATAATCTCCTGAAACCCTGAAAGGGCCTACTGGAAGATTCCATTTTGGAAATTAAATTAACCCTTTTCATTCTGATGGGTTATAAAACAATATGTATGGAATTACATGTCCATTTTGTACTTTAAGGGATCACAGGTCGAAATTTCTATAAAATGATGCGTTTCTATTCTGTCCCTGAAGATTGTCTTATCTAAGCAAATATGACAGATCCTGATGAAGTGTCGCCTAATGCTGCATTTCATCTGGGTCTTCACTATGTGTGGCTTCAACTTTGCCAATTAAACTAAAGTACCTGTTAATCAGTCTCCAAAATGAAAGTGTAAAAGATCAAGCTAGTCAACAATCAGCAAAATTGTTTACAAATTCATACATCATGTAGACCACTTTTTGTTGTTTGAATGCTTTACGTCCCATTCAAATATTTTTCAGTCATGTTGGAACAATTTCCTGTGTTCCTGGCCGGCCAGGTTGAACCAGTTCTAAGCAGCATATAAAATATCTTGCTCAAAGACACAAGTAATAGTTATACCATGGGTTGTCCGTCTGTACGTGGAGATAATCCACGAGCTTTAGCGAGTGGATTATCTTACGTACAGGTGGACAACCATGGTATAACTATTTTATATCACCTACATCAGAGTAGACCTTGCACATCACGAGATATTTTGTGCTTAAGTTGGTAAGGGTAGTATAACATAGTGTATGGCATGGATAATGGCAGGCAGCAGCCAGAACTCCTTTCTCAAAGCCTATGTGGGTGTATAAAACTGGGTTTTTTGTGCACACTCTATATGCCAGAGGCAGGGGGCCCCACTATGCCGTTATTATAACTGAAATCAGTCGGTCAATCACAACCTAGTGACTATACCTGTGGTAAGTCTCAAACTAGCAATCCCCAGTGTAGCACTCTACCAACTGAGCCAGACAACTGGTCATCTGCTGATAACTTTTGCAAGCAGTTTGGGCCCAGATCAGGCCCAACAATTTGTTGGGTCTGATTTGGATCCAAACTATTTGATCTTAATTCTCAGCTAGTCTCTGCTGACTTAAAACATTTCATGCAGAGATTTATATGATGTACATGTAGACTGATGACCCTAATATATTGATATTGACCACAAAGAGCTTGTATATAGTGAGTGCAAAGTAAAAGAAGATAATAAAGATAGAGAAAAAAGCTTAGGTCTGCTTTGTTTTTGTTTAATTTGATTCTTTACATTCCAGTCAGCAACTTTTCAGTTATGTCGGAGCGGGTCTTCCTGGGTTGAATCAATACTAAAGTCTAAAACAAGGATTAATGTTTCCCGTTCAAGGATACAACCCAGTGAGGCTCAAACCTACAACACCTCGGTTTCAAGTCAAGTACTCTACGGTACCACTGAGCTCCCACTTAGGTCTGCGATATAGCACCCTTACAGGGTCAGAGAAGCTACATGTAGGGCAGCGGGCCGGCAGCCAGGTGAGTACAATCATGTATTTATGAGGGTCTGGATGGGGGTCTGCTATTCACTATTCATTAAAAATTTAGCCCATTATTTATCTCATTAAAATTTTGGGTTATTCATTAAAATAAGACCAATTATTCATTACAAGTAAGAAAGGTGACAAAGAAATCTGATTATTCACTATTCATTAATTTTTTCGTCAATTCATTAAAAAAAATTTTTTTGGCTCATTATTCACTATTCATTAGAGAAAAGGGCCATTATTCACTAATCATTATACCCCATCCAGACCCTCATTTATGACAGAGGTGGTGTGAGTAGGTGACAAACCTTGGTTTCCAGTCTCTCAAAAACAGATCTATGCTATATGACATGCATATCATATCACATTCTACAAAATTTTATATGGCCTGGTTACAATTCACATTCCTGCATATTTTAGTGAGATGAGAAAAGCAACAAGTCCATGCATCCAATCACAAAAACCTAGCTAAGCTCTTGCTTACAGACACATCTATGATCTACCTATCTCTTCTGCATACAGAGTTTAAATTACCCAAGAACTGTGCAGTATATATATACAGTAGGCTGGGTAATTACCCCCGTGGTGGTACCAGTATTAGTGGTATCAGCATTTCAAACTAAATCTAGTCATGAAAAAAGTATCAAATTTTTAATATATAGATCTACATATTTTTGCTACATTTGATAATTATTACTCACTATTAATGTGCTGACAGGTTAAATCCACATTGATTCTGGGTTAGATCACTTCTAAGTTAGCACAGTTTTAGTGTCCACCCTCGCAAATCCAGGCAGAACTAGAAAAGTCCACTCATCTGCTCACCATGGTGAGTGCCTTATGCTGTAAAACGAGTAGAATTTTTTACTGTTTCCAATGCAAATTATTGAATTTACCAATAAATAAATTTGCAGGGATTATTTTCGGGTTTAGAACGTGAGAGCTTTGCTAATTTTTCCGCCAAAAATCTCATTGAAATTGGCTAGATCTTGCTAAAATTTCTCTCTAAAAATTCATAATTTCTTGTTAGTTTTGGGTGAATGGGATACCTAGACTTACCGGAAAGACTTGAATTACCGGAAAGACCGCCAAAATACCGGAAAGACCAAAGAATATATAGTTGGGCCTCTTGCCACATGCCCCCTCCCCAATCCACAGAGTTATTTTTTGAATTCCCTAATTGGTTCATCCAAGCCACTGGTCAATACATGATCAATTAACTGGTCAATTAATGATAACAGATGAAATCAATGAACGGATTAGATTAAGACCAACAAAAGCGCATCCTAGCAATATTGTTGGTAATAATTACCCCAATCAACGTGTCAATTAGGTGGAACTTACCATCATAATTTAATGACCCTTAATTTGTTAACACCAAGAACTAACAATCCAATCAATGTACATGTATAGTAAAGAAGTGAATAGTTGACACCGCATATAAATATATATCAAATTATAAACAACATATACTATTTATTATATTTTTTAATCAATAAAAGTTTTCGCTATTCGCTGATCAACATTTCCCTATTATTCTTTGGACTTTCCGGTATTTCGGCTGTCTTTCCGGTAATTCGAGTCTTTCCGGTAAATCTAGGTACCGCATTTTAAAAGTGAAGTTTTATCCTAGGAGAAATTTTTGAAGTGACTTGCTTCGTGCGAGCAGAAATTACTAACACCTTGTTGAGATGTCTGTCTAGGGGATTTCGACGAGAAACACTACTGAATTTGAAGAACGATGTTTTTACCCTAGTGAATGTAAAAAAAAAAGTAAAATAGATCAATCATTTTTTTTTCAAAGGATATGAAAGGCCGAACACGAACGGCCACTTTGACGTTTTCAGCACTCATTTTGACCAGCTAACAGATCAAAATTTCAATCGAAAAATATGCGTTTTCACTGTAACTTTTAAAATCAATATAATGTATATAACTCCAACTGAAGCAATGTCACAAAAATGAAACAAAGTCAGTTCACTGTCAAAAAATGTGCACACTGCCGCGAGCAAAAACGTCATTTCCGTAAACAAAAAATGTATTTATAGCAACCACGGTGATGTGTAAAAATCACCAGACTGTGAAAGTTAGAAGATACTAGGTTCCGTTTGAAAGCGAAACAATCTGTTTTTCGCGAAATACGAACGGCGCACGTCGCTTTGTATATGTTTTCATACATGCAATAGGAACACTGCTCGTATACATGTGCGGATCCAGAGGGGAGTATGGACAGGGGATCCGAACCCCCTGGAAAATCACAAGTTCTTTAGGTTTCCACATAGGGAATTAGCTATTGGACTCCCACCCCCTGAGAAAGGTGGACTCCCTGGAAAATGTTGAACACCCCTTGAACATAGGAAAATTATAGTTTTGATTGAAATATATCATTGGCTGTGTTTCTTTGGCACCAAAATGACCTATGCCACTATCTCACCTGCGCCTCCCGCTTACGCCAATCACATGACCCGGGATGGGTAGTAAGCAGCTGCAATCGAAAAAAAAATGGCACAACAGTACTTACTTTGTGGTAAGAATGGATAAGAGACGAAACAGGCATCGTCGCTTCCACACCTTGGTTGAAATTCGGTGAGATCGGCGTACGCGGGTAGTGCGCATATAGGGTGAGCCGCCACATGATCCAAATCAATTAAGTGCCCTGCGGTTATAGACTACAACCGGCTTATGCCTGGTGAAGCCAAAGAAACGCACCCATTGAAACACCTCTGTAAATTAAAATGAAGTTAAGGACATAAACAATAAAACATTGTCAAAACTCTCTGTCATTTGGGCCTGGAGTCCCCCGGATCCCACCACAAAGAACATTTCTGGATTCACGCATGGCATTAATAGTTAAAAGAGGGTAGAAGGAAGAATGTTTTGTATGAATACCTATGAAGCTTTTGTAAAATCTTGGACCCAAAATAACATTATGTCGGTTCCTTGCATGCTTGTGGTCACCTGCTGGGAAAGGGCTGACCTCTTGGTTCTCTTGTGTGTGATGTTTCCAAGTGTTTTTGTCACCTTCCCATATGGTGTCTCGGGTCAGGTGTGGTACTTGATTGTATTGATTCCTGATCTTTGCCTTCTTTACTTTCCAACGATTCTTTTGAAAATATAACTTAACCACCATAAAAACTACCTCTGATAAGCCTTGTTGCAAAAGAATTCTCAAGCCAACGTTGTATTATCCTATCAACTCAGAGTGCTTCAGTAAAATTTAGAAAATGCTTTATGAAGTTTATGATATCAAAAGCCTTGTTTAAGTAACTTAGCAGTCAAAATCTATTTATGAAGTCACTTATATTTGAACATACTCTTGTAAAACGAATATGTTGCGAAATATATACACCATAGAAGGGGAGGGATGAACATCTCCATACAGAAATGGGAAATTATCAATTAAAAAAAATAGAGCTTCTCGTTTATCATAAATTTCAATACTATACCATTTTTATAAACAAAAAAGTAAGTGAATATGATCAGGAAATACAAAAATCAGACACTGCAAATCAACCCTCAGTACCACAG
This sequence comes from Loripinus fragilis, assembly GCA_964019695.1. Taxonomy (NCBI): domain Eukaryota; kingdom Metazoa; phylum Mollusca; class Bivalvia; order Lucinida; family Lucinidae; genus Loripinus; species Loripinus fragilis. The sequence continues at coordinate 24,576,899 of OZ026527.1, forward strand.
GGAAGAACCACAGAACAATTACATTATCAATATATCAGGAAGACAATTGAAGTAACGCAACCATCTCATAAACCTGTATACAATATTTTATAACATGGTTTTAATCATAGTGAGGCAAGAAGTTAAACTTATAGACGGCTCAGTAGCATAACATGAACCAGAGTTAAATTGAAAATAAATCATGATTTATATGGCCTTTTATGAAGCTTATGTAACCAGTATAACGTTAGAAATTTGTCATGATTCACATCAACAATGTTACAAACATACCAAACTTAGCAGCCATATGTCAGGGATTTTTGGTGTTCTCAGGAGCCCTTTTTTCAATTGAAATTAGGTAACTTTTCCCCAATTTAAAAAAAATCCTAATCTTCACTTTTTGAAGTAAGTAAGGGTGCAAAGATCAGGAATCAATACAACCAAGTGCCACACCTGACACAGGATACCAATGGGAAAGTGACAAACTCACAGTTAGACACCACAAACGAGGGCCAAGAGGTCAGCCCTTTCCCAGCAGGTGACCACAAAGCACATATAAACAGACGCGCACAAAGACATAGCAAACACAAAACAGAAAAAAACCCATAAAAGATCCACAAAAGAAGTTTCATTCAGTCACCGTACACACATGCTACATGGTGACAATATACTACCATTGCATCTTATTTCTCCTTCAATTTAATGCTAATAGTATTTCAATTGACTGAAACTACAATAACTGTGCACTATAACATTTCCCTATTATCTGACTGTCACTTGTCCCTCAGAATAAGTCACTTCTCCCTACTGATAGGGTCCAGCTTGAACCCTTCTATTAGATTTTAAAAAATAATACCCAAAACAACCATAATTTGATCTATTGTTTAATGTAGTTCCCATTATTTGTGGGAGCTCTGTGTTTGTCTTGTTTTGTTATGCATTACTTTGTGTCCATTCTAGCTTTGCACTCATCCTGAAGAAGAATTGAAAGCTGGATGCTTTGCTAATATTGTCTTACAGATGTATTGTTACTATGAATGTTCTGTGGCTCTTCCTCACGGTGCAGTGGGTTGGTCTGCTGTATGTTATTGTGGTATTTCCTGATCATACTTACTTAATTTTCCATATTTGCACCAAAATTAACCCTAAAAGGACCACAGTATTGTGTATGTAGTGCCAGGCTAAAGGTGTATAAGAATTAACAATTCAGATTGTGAATATCAATTACACATTCAGCAGGGTGGGTAGTCACGTGTTTTTTTTGTTTGGATACACTGTATGTATGTTTGAATACACTGTAAGGACATTCTGATCGAATAAAAGTTGATTTCTCTTTGTTTTCTCATCTATACCTAGAAAGTTATACATCATTTTCCAGCCCACATTTTCCTGATCTAATTTTGAGTACAAACACTTCCACATAGATGATAATTTTCGTCAGTAGAGTTTATTTCTATAATTCAGGCTCAATCTTTGCCACTAAATTTTTTGTGACAGAGTTTGTACTGAAAGTCAGAAACTATATGAGAATATCCTGGCATCGTTAGATCGGGATAAAATGTGGACTGGAAAATGGTGTATAGATTTCTAGGTAAAGATGAAGAAAAAATGGAGAAATCTCTACTTACTTTCGCTTAAAACATTGATGTAGAAAAGAAGTCAGACATTTTTCAGTACAGTGTAACCAAACAAAAACCTCGTGACTACCCACCCTGATTCAGTAATTACCGCAACGTATGTGTAAACGAATTGGGTAATTTTGTAGTCTCGTTTTTTCGAAAATTTTCCAATTTACGGGGCTACCATGCTAATTTTCTCATATTGAAAGGCCCTAGAACCCCTTCCCAAAATTGCTAAAAAAATCCCTGATATGCCATCGATGTCTATCAACGACAGACCTCTAATCAAGCAAGTTATGCCCATAGGTTTAACTGCTGCCAAGTTTTTGCTTTAGTATGTTGATATAGTACACCCTTCAAACGACCACAACAATGTTAGCAGCCTTATCTGCAGGCGCTAACACCAATTTCCTATTTCATACCATATTTTTGTCAACTTCTTGCAAGCTGATTTGGGAACTCACCCACGACCACTGAGTGTAGTTTGTTTAGAAAATTTCCCAAATTTTAGTGTTTACTGCGCTAATTTTCCCAACCTGAAAGACCCTAGGGTCCCTTTCCAAAATTGCTAAAAAATCCCTGTCATCTTATGTCATCGATGCTTATCGATGGCAGATCTCTCATCATGCAAATTATGCACATAGGTTTTCACACTGGTCAATGTAAACGCACCGGTGGTTGCTACAACAAGCTGGTGGTAGCAATTTTCCGCACTGGTGCTGACGTAAAAGGTAAACATATATATACCTGTTGACTTTATGATTTATTTATAAGCTTGCATTTATTTTATTTGTGATGACACCTGGCGCAAAAACCATCAGTAACATTGCAGTTTATGGCTCTGCCAAGCAATTGGTGCTTTAATTCATGGTTTGGACTGCAAATCCAACACAGTTCTGGAGTTTTGTCGTTGCATGTGCTTTTTTCTAGTGTAACTGTCTAAATTGAGGGAAATCTGCATGTCTAAGCGCAGCTGTTGTCATATTCCCATGAAATAACATCCAAAAAAGATTACCACTTTGTCTTTTTCCTTGGTAAACTAGCAAGTGTTTTATTGAGGAATTTTATTACAACGCACTGGGAGCATTTTTAAAGCATTGATACAACGCATTGATTGTTGCACAGAAGTGCTGTGGTTGCTGATGCACACTCACAACAGCATTCGCTGTTCACATAAACGTAACAAAAATCGCCATTTCAGCCAGCACATGATATTTTCGATACTGTGACAAAGGCTCAGGCGAGCCTGTGCAAACGTGCAGACTCCCAAGAGCCTTCGCTGCCAGCACAAGAGATCTTGATACTTATCTCATTGTCCAGTGACTTTGCCTGCCCAGATGTGCAGACTCACCAGAGTATTCGCTGCTGGCGCGTATAACACACAAATCAACATTTCATGCAGCAAAAGAGATTTTGTACAGTGACGAAGGCCAAGGTTAGCCTGTGCAACTGTGCAGACTCGCCAGAGTCTTCGCTGCTCGCATAAAATGCATCCAATCGCCATTTGGGCCACATGATGAGAATTTTGAACTGTGACGAAGGCTCAGACTATACCAAGCAAATGTGCAGATTCGCCAAAGCAATCGCTGTTCGCATGACTGAAACCCAAAAATAGTAAGTGAGTATGATCGGGAACTATCACAATCACAAACTGCAGACAAACCCATGGCACCGTGAGGAATAACCACACAAAAATCACGAGACACCAGGAAGACAAACTAAGCTAAGCAACCAGCTCTCTCTCTTCCTCATCAAGATGATCGCAAACAAGAATGGACATATAGTAACAAAATATAGAACAATTACATAATCCTATAATGGGAGTAACAATCAACAACGAATCAGCAACAGCAGAACCACCGCTTTACAACAGACAGCAGCCTAAGCCACTGGGGTACTAAAATGCATTTTACTGGAACCAAATCTTCGCCCTAGATTCTGCTGTTGTTGAAGCACAAAAAATGTTAAGCTCGCAAGGAGGCTATTTAACTATTGTAGTGTTTCATAACGGACAAACAATCTCATCAAATTAAAAATTTGGGGCCAATCTGAAAAATAGGCAGAAACACTATCTAAGTGCGAACAGGGCTAGCTCTGGACCGTCTCTGGTGAGTCTGCACATTTGCAGAGTCACGCTTGAGCCTTCATCAGTGTACAAAAACCACAAAATCTATGCCTATTGACTATGATTTCTTAATTTTTTATAAGCTTGCATTTATTTTACTTTTGATGACACTGGGCGCACAAACCGTCAGTAACATTGCAGTTTATGGCTCTGCCACGCGATTGGCGATTTAATTCATGGTTTGACGGGCAAATCCAACACAGTTGTGGAGCTTGACAGTGACAGGTGCTTTTTTCTATTGCCACTGCCTAACTTGAGGGAATTCTGCATGTCTAAGCACAACTGCAGCTATGTTATCATAGTCCTACGAAATAACATCCAAAAACGATTACTACTCTCTATTTTTTTTCTATTCAGAGAAGGCTCTGGCGAGTCTGTACATTTGCCCAGGCTCACCTGAGTCTTCGTTACAGTACTGAAATATCATGTGCTGGCTCAAATGGCGATTTGTGTACCGTTTATAAGAACAGTGAATGCTGTGGTGAGGCTGCACCAGCAACCATGCCATATCTAGGCAACATTCAGTGCGTTGTATCAATGCGTTAAAAATGCTCCCAGTGCGTTGTAATAAAATTCCTCATAAAACGTTAGCTAGTTTACCAAGAAAAAACAAAACAAAGTGGTAATCGTTTTTTGGTTGTTATAACATGTAAATATGATAACAGCTGTGCATAGACATGCACATTTCACTCAATTAAAGTGTATGTTCATGCTTTTTAACATTTTACTTTATTCACAAATAAATATTTCGTTATGGACTAATTTTATTTTCACAGATCATTTATCCATCTGGTTACTTAATTACAGAAGCTTTTATAGCCATTTATCTAATCTTCTTGCAACAGCCATTTTACAGCTATTGGCACACATTAACCTGAGTAAACCTCAATATGCTGGTTTGCCAAATGATTGAAGCGGCACCTTTCAGTCGATTTCTTTATTTCAATATTGGATAATGGGTATTCCGTTTTAATTACAATCAACAGCCAAATCAATGCAAATTAAAATGTAACAACTGTCAAACGAAAAGTATTTTGTTTTTCAACAAGTTTCATTTGATTTTATGCTGTCTTTTTGTTAGCAAAATGAAGAAAATTGTTGCAAAATATGTCGTCTGCTATAGTAATAATTAGTGCTTTAAGACTTAAATTTTAGAATTAATTATTAAATATGGGCCAAGTATCAAAATATACTCATCAATGCACATACTGCAAAAAGCATTACTCTAAAACATTGTTATTTTTTGCCTTTTGACTGATTTATAATATGTTCTTAAAAGGGTATACTTTGGAAGCAAAGACTGCACCAAAGAACCGAAACAGAGTGTGCATATTTCCTGGGCCAGACTAGCTAGTTTCTGCCATTTAAGCTTCATCAGTGACCCTCTAATTCTGCTTTGGTAGTGTGTAAGCAGGTGGAAGTGCTTCCAGTTTTGGTGTGTAGAGATCATTGACCTGAAAATGACCAGACTCCCATTAACAAGCCAAAGTGATTAAATACAGGCGGATAGAAGGGCATTCACAAACATTTAATGAGGGATTATTCCTGCCATACTGTATACTCTATAATAAACACATTTGAAAAAAAAGTGTGAATTATCCCTTTAAGGCAGTTACACTAGAAAAAGCACCTGCCATGGCAAAACTCCAGATCTGTGCTGGATTTGCCGTCCAAACCATGAATTAAATCACCAAATGCTTGACAGAGCCATAAACTGCAATGTTACCGATGGTCTGTGCGCCAGGTTTCTTCACAGAGCTAATGAATAAATCGTAAAGTCAACAGGTATATATATTTTACCTTTTAAGCCAGCACCTGTGCGGAAAATTGCCACCACCAGCTCGTTGTAGCCACCACCGGTGCTTTTACATTGACCAGTGTGGTTTTAGCGCTGCCAAGTACTTGCCTTAGGATGTTGATATCGTACATCCTTTAAACAATCACAAAAAAAGCAAGTGAGTATAATCAAGAAATGCGACAACCACACAGAAGATGATTGCAAAACTAGAAGGACACAAAGTAGTGTGTAACAAAACAAGAACCAAACACAGAACCCCAATAAACAATGGGGGGGGGGGGGGGGCAACAATAAACAATGAATCAACAACAGAACCACCGCCTTAGATGCATTTTACAGGTATCAAATCATTATGTTTAGGTGGGAGATGGTCTTACATGAAATTATTGTATCAATGATATAACAAATGTTTTTTTATTGTTTTTTATATAAAAAAGCAAGTGAGTATGATTGGGAAATGCCACAATCTATTTCTACAATATGACTATGTCAGAACTAAAAAACAAAGTTTGGTACACACGTTTATCCATTTCTTTTAAAGCGATGTGTAAAGTTAGCCAGCACTTACCTGGATTTTCGACTCGATAACGCGTATATAAAAATTTCGGAGATACGTCTCCGGTTAGAAACGATGTCGTTACGTAAACGGGTCCCCAATTAAAATTGCCCATTTGACAAATGTAGTACATATTGCGGCCATGCCAAGCTTTCAATGCTGTAAATCTTTCATATATATTTAAAGCTGATAGCCGTCGGTGTGTGCCACAGTTCGTTATTTATCATCATATCATGTCGTTTGCCCGTAATTACGAAAGAAAACTTGACAAAATGGAAAACGCTATTTTTCTCTGTTTATGCAGTACCGATTTTTGTGTACCAAAAGCAGACATACGATGATAAATATGTCGATTTTTCACGCCTATCTATTCGATCTATAAAACGATTGTTCGATCGATCGACCTTTGTTGATTTGTTAGCTTGTTACATCCTCATGATGATGATGATGATGATGATTATGATGATGATTTGATTCAAAGAAGAAAGACGGCAACGATCAGGAAACGGCAAAGATCAGGAAACAGTACAATCAAGTACCACACCTGACCCAGGATACCACATATTAAGTTCACATATTAATAATGTAACATATTGGAACAAGGTCAAGAATTTTATCCATTTTGTAGGCATAGGGTGTAAAAAATAGTGGTCATAAGGTAGCGCGTGCGTGTGAATAGTTTCGCGCGTGTTATTCATGTGTTTCGAATAATACATCGCGTTTGCATACATTCTGTATAAAAGCTCAAGGGAATCCACCCTTCTATTTCACACTGGTAAGTGTATACGTCGATTCGGTGGCATTTACCAGTGTGTATTTCTACATGTGTGTCTAAGGGGAGCTACTTGAAATATTAATACTATAAACTAAATTTATACCTGCCATGTGCAGGGTTGAACAATATAAAATGTTTGCTTGATAAATAATTAAATTGAATTGATCTTACCGTATGGTAGAGCACAGACCTTTGATTTATCCATAAGGTATTAGTCCTTTCTTATTTTGCTGATTTCATCTGGAATTTGTGAAAAACAGTATTGCTCTAATAGATAAAGATGTACGGTGTATTGCAATCACAGGACTAGATGAGCACAGGTATGCTTGTGATATGTTTCAACAGAAGGGTATCCTAGTACTTTCGATTATATTTGTTTCAGCTGGGAATAATAAACAGCAGCATTGCTCTAGTAGATGTAGATATGCGGTATCGCAAACACAGGGGCTGGATGATAACATGTTTGTCTGCTTTACAGTTGAATAAATTTTCTTCAATCCTAAGGCATCATGGTATTTTGATTTATGCTGGTTTCGGCTCTAATTTTAGATGTGCGGTAAAGCAAGATAGGTCTTGATGATAACATGTTTATGAAAAGCAGTATTACTCTCACTTTATATTTAAATGTACGGTTACAAAAACGCAGGGTTGTGTGTTAAAGAGTTCAAGTGATTTGATTCACCGTAATATTTCATAGCTCGTTGATTTATGCTGGTTTCAGCTGGAAATTACGAAAAGCAGTTTTGTTCTGAAAATATAGATGTGGGGTATTGCAAGCACAAGGCTGGACTATAACATTTTGCCCACAAAAGAGTTAAACTGATTAAATTCAACCATATAGTCGCATAATCCTTTGATTTATGCTGGTTTAAACATGAAATTATGAAAAGCAGTATTGCACTAGTAGATATAATACGCAGTATCGCTAACACAAGGTTGGATGATAACATGTGTTAGTCTGCTTAAGAGTTCTAATGATTTGATTTAACCATAAGGTATCAGTTGTTTGCTTTTCCTAGTTTCAGCTGGAAATATTGCTCTAGTAGATATAGATGTACGAAATCGCAAACACAGGACAAGATGCTCACATGTTTGTGTGCGATTTGTTTTAAACGTATGGTATCATAGTACTTTGATTTATATTGGTTTCAGCTGGAAATTATAAGCAGCAGTATTGCATTAGTAGATGTACATGCAGATGTACGGTATCGCAAACATAGGACTAGATGATAACATGCTGGTCTGCTTTACCGTGCAATTCATTTTATTCAATCGTAAGGTATCATTGTACTTTGATTTATGCTGGTTTCAGCTCGAATTTATGAACAGCAGTATCGTTCTAGTAGATATAGATGTGCAGTAAAGCAAGATAGGTCAGGATGATATCACGTATGCCTGTTTAAGAGTTAAGTTGATTTGATTCAAATGTAAGGTATCATAGTGTTTTGATTTATGCAGGTTTCAGTGTGAAATTATGAAAAGCAGTATTGCTCTGGTTGATATGTACGGTTACGCAAATACAGGATGATAACATGTTTTGTATGTTTAAGAGTAGTTCAAGTGATTTGATATAACCATAAGGTAATATATTCCTATGTTTTATGTTGGTTTAAGCTAGAAATTATGAAAAGCAGAATTGCTCTGTAGACGTAGATGTGCGGTATCGCAAACACAGGGCTGGATGATAAAATGTTGAAATGCAGTATTGCTTTAGTAGATGTAAATGTGCAGTATTGCAAACACAAGTTTGGATTATAACATGTTTGCTGGTTAAAGAGTTCAATTGATTTGATTCAACGGTAAGGTTTTATAGTCCCTTGATTTCTGCTGGTTTCAGCCTGGTATTATAAACAGCAGTACTGTTCTAGTAGATATAGATGTGCAGTACTGCAAACGCAAGGCTTGATTATAATATGTTTGCCTACTTATGAGTTAAATTGATTTGATTCATTCATATAGTTGTGTAGTCCTTTAAACAAAAACAAACAAAAAAAGAACAGGAAAACAAAAATAAAAAAAAAGGAAAAAGAAAAAAAAAGAAAAATGAAAAAAAAAGAAAAAAAAAAGAACTAAAAAAGAACAGAAAAAGGGGAAAAAAAGAACAGAAAAAAAAGAACAAAAAGTAAAGTTGAAAAAGAATGGGATTAAAAGAACAAAAAAAAAGAAAAGAAAAAAGAATAATGCTGGTATCAGCTGGGAATTATGAAAAGCAGTATTGCTTTGTTCGATCAGCGGTATCGTGTATCGGACGTATTTGTATTGATGTACATGTATGTATGAATGTCATGTGTAACCTAGCATCTTATGCTGAATGGTTAAAAAATGCTGGCATCAGCTGGAAATTATGAAAAGCAGTATTGCTCTGGACGATCAGACGTATCGCAGATTGGAGGTATTATATTGATATACATGTATGTATGAACGTTATATGTAACCTAGCATCTGATGCTTAATTAAATTGATTACAAAAAGTATGATGAATATATGAATACTATATTGAATCTGCTATAGGATTTGAATCTTTGCTTTTCTTAACACTTGCATATATGTTGATATATATGTATGGACACACATACATATCTATGTGTTTATGTATGCATACGTGGACGTTTACTCATGTATTTCAAATTGATATTAAATTTTGCAAGTATTATCATGGGAGATAAGTGGGATAGGATTATCACATGTGCACCCATATCCTCTTCCCCCTTATTACAAAGTATTATATCCTCTTCATCCAATTTCAGTTATAGGTAGAAATTTATTGTAACATTTCATTACAATGTTCGTTTGAATGTGTATTCTTTCAGGTTAAATCTGAAAAAGTTCAGTAGCTACTGGAGGTTTTGGCTGGCACAGTGCACCTACTCCCAGATGTTCTACAGAATGTAGTCCAGAAAATAAAGATGTCAGAGTGTACATGTCATGATGGATATCAGGTTCTTTGAATCAAGAACTTGAAAGTAACTTTTGGAAAATGCTTCTTATATTTGCAGGTTAATAAAGAATTTGCAAGAGTACCAGTAGTTATTTCAAGTCAGAACTTGAGTTCCGCTGGTGAAAGGCCAGGATTAAAATTCATTACCCCCGTTCTTTTATGTTCAGTCGACTGTCCAAGTGCTCCTAACCAATTTCATAAATGAAATTTTGAAATTATTGAAGTTGTTTGGTTGTCTTTTCGTAAGTTAAGAGAATGAAGTGCATTACGGTAAATGTAATTTTCTTCGTTTGAGTTTATGAATTAGAAGAAAATTAATTTCTCCTGAGTAATCGAAATGAGCGCCAGGTGGCGCTAGCAGTGAATGTACGTGAGATTTGCTGTATTGAAGACATTCAGTTTTGGACAGTTCAACAATCAACTACGCATTGATTTTTATAAAACAGGATTTCATGGAGTGTTGGTCTGACTCGAAATAATATGAAAGCTACTTTAATTTAAGTTACATAACAATACTATATTAGCTGGCTAATAACTAGAAGCAAAGATGTATAGTAAAGTCTGTACTGAGCTTTCAGTGTTACATGCGTACATCAGTCGACTGTCCAAGTGCTCCTAACCAATTTCATAAATGAAATTTTGAAATTATTGAAGTTGTTTTGTTGTCTTTTCGTAAGTTAAGAGAATGAAGTGCATTAGGGGAAAACATTACCAGAAGCACTGCTTAAAGGCAGGAGTGGGGTATAAAAAGACCTCAAAGCAGGTAAAATACATGATTTATTGAAATTACCTAGATTCTATTTCCACGAGGAAACCGGCGTGGGACCAACTTCCCCATTGCTCAGCAGCGAAGGCTCAGATGAGCCTGTGTAAATATATTGCTTCACCATAACATTTGCTGCTCACATAAACGGAACCAAAAATCGGAAATCAAAGTTTGGTATTTATCAGTCACCCCTAGTAATAACTGAATTGTTTCAACATGACCTAATAAACGTTTCCTATCTCACGGCATGTTACCTTTATCAGGTCATGATGACGTTGCACTTTTTGAATGACGTCGCTAATGACGCTGAATCAACACAAAAATCAAAAATAACGTCATAATCGCTAGTTTGAAGAGTGTTCAACAATGGGTAAACTGATAAATAGAATACCAGATTCGCGTCTTTTGATATCAAGTTTACCAGGCTCGGCTTTGAGAACGCATGTTGAATCGCTCGGCAAGCCTCGCGATGTCAACAAGCGTTCTCAAAGCCTTGCCTGGTAAACCTGATATCAAAAGACACTCACCTAGTATTCTCTATTTATAGCAGTGTCAAGTACTGAAGGTTCGGGCAAGCCTGTGCCAATGTGTATACTCACAAAAGCATTCGTTGCTCGCATACACTTGTATGCTGGCTTATTTCTTCTTTGGTTTAAATAGAGGATCTTACATGAGTGCTCATGTTTTATTGAATTTATTAAACGAGTTGGGGAAAAGAGATAAAATGCGAGGCTTGCCGAGCATTTTATCACTTTTTCGCAACGAGTTTAATAAATTTAATAAAACAGGAGCACGAATGTTAGATTCTATTTATCATATGATAAATACTTTGAAATCTCATTTCTGGCATAAAAACGTTATAATTTTGTCGTTATGTACGCAACGTTGTTATGGACGTCATAACGTTTCCCGTAAATTGATAAACCACTAGTGGTTTACAGATTTTATTGCATGGCGCTATTTCACTCCCAGACGCGACGTCATATGATAAACAATATTTCATTTTGATAAAGAACATCGATACTGTAATATCCTAGTTGTTACCTAAATGACGTTACGTCGTTTATGATGTTAGCCACACATAGTTACATTGTTATCATCTGAATACATATATCATACATCAGAAGTCTTTATTTAATTCAGCAACTCGAAGGGCTTAGACCCTTTTGAGTGATTTCATTAGCGACAAGGATTTTACTGGGGCCACGAAGATAAAGAAGAGAAGCAGAAATGGTTGATGAGAGACACTAGATCATCATGCAGAATAAAGAGAAAGCAGAGAAAATAGAAGAAGAAAAGGGAGTAGCAGAAAGAAGCCTGCAGAAGAAAAGAAGCACAAAGAGAGATAAGTAGATATATAAAGAGAGAGATTTGCCTGTTGAACACAGACTTCTTGCATTGCATAATGACAAGATATGGTTTTTATATTAATGAGACATTCGTACCAGAAACAAGACATTTGCCAATAGAGCAACTAAAGCTGAGAGATTGGAAATTATGGCTCCAGGAAATTGAGAGAGAATTTAGATATTTTAGGATAAATACCCCAACTTACAAGAAAGATGCCCTAATAATATTTGGAGGTAGAGAAATTGCATATATCTGCCAGATCCAGATTGCAAGTTAGATGAATACCAGGAGCTAAGGGAGAAATTGAACACGTATTTTTCGCCAAGAAAAAACAAGTATTTAGCAAGATATTAACATAAGGCAGTAAAACATGAGTGATAAGTGAAACTGTGTTAAAATTAGCTCTGCAGTTTTTGTACAATTATGTGAGAACTAGTGGGAATTTTTTAAAATATCTTGTACCATAATGAAGCACATTTTACAGTGGTTCTGATTCTGGATTTAATCTAAGATGTGATTTGTAAATTTGGAGTTAGAAGTAAAAATTTAAATAAAAAATGGAAAATAATTTGTAAATTTACTGTTAAGTACTCAGTGGTCAGTGAAAATACCTGTGCAATTACCTGGATTAGCTTCTACTAGTATTATACCATACATATACTATACCATATAACCTGCTTGCAAGAAGTAACTAAAGCAACCCAAAATGAGTGACAAAGGAAAGCATAATGATAAAAAGAAAGCTGGTGTTTCATCCGGGCACACTACACCTGCCAAAGCCAAAAGACCCTTTCTTGAAGTTGCCAACTCCAGTGCTGAAGAACTTGTGTTGTTGAATCACCAAATGGAAGAATTGGCAATTGAACTAAAAGCAGTTGGATCCAGTGTCAATGACTTGAAGACAAAAACAGAAGATGTGATGACAAAAAGTGATATGAAAACTTTTATAAAAGCAACGGTACATGATATCATGAATGAAATCAATAAAAACATTGAAATGACAATTGAAATCAAAGTGCAGGAAAAAACAAAAAAATGGCGCGAAGAAATTGACATGCTACGAGAGGAAAATGATCAGCTGAAATTAAAACTGCAAGACGTTAACAAGAAAAATCTGTCATTCCAAAAAACAGCCAATTTAGCACTGGAGAAAGCTAACCATAATGAGCAGTATTCCAGAAAGAACAACATCAAGATAATGAACATAAGAGAAGAGGCTGGCGAAGAAGACTCTACACTTCTGAATAAAGTGACTGACCTCCTTGGGAAACAAGACATAACACTGTCTCCCCACCAGGTGATAGCAATACACAGAATACCTGGTAAACCAGGAAGCCCTAAGCCAGTTCTAATGAAATTAACCAACACAACGGTGAAGTCCACCATCATGAGGAAGCGGAAAGTCATGAAGTCAGCAGGTCATAGGTTGGTTGATGATGTGACCAAGCTGAATACTGAACTGATTGGCAGATTATCTGAGCACCCTGCAATTGAAGCAGCCTGGTACTTCAATGGGTCTGTGTATGGAAGGACTACGGCTGGAAGGAGGATAAAATTTGACTTACATGATGACATTAACAATACAATAAAGCGAATTAATAATCTTAAATAAGGTTACGTGTGAGTGATGAAGTAGTGGATGAGTTCAGTATTTTACTGCTTGGCTTAGTGACACACATTAGAGTCAAAATTTGTAACCTGATTCCGAACTTATTGTAATTATTAATGTAAATCAAAAACTCCAGCTCTTGGTCTGTAGACCTGCTGATCAAGGACTGTCCTGGCTCAGTGTGTGTCACTCTGTTACTGTGCGGTACAATACAGTATCTATATGTGTTCTTTTTTCGGTGGTTTTTCTTCTGATATACTGTCAATGTTTCACAAAACGGATACTATTTACTGGACATATAGAATGGGATTTAACTAAAAAGTATCAGGTATGTAAGAAGACCTATTACCCTTCTCTTTTATTCAGGTTGCCTTCTGGCATACAATAATCATATCATGATGTTAACTTTATAAAGAAATAAGTCATGATGACATGTATGCAAGTAAATACGGTTTACAAGTAGTACCCACCCTTTCCCTGCTGAGAGGGTCTAATCTTAAGATAGAGGCTGAAGAAATCGTGCAGACGCCAACCAGCCCGTTTCTGCTGGCTGATTGGGATCTATATTGTTACTTTCTGCAGTAGTTTTGTCAAACACAGGGAGCACTTGGTTTACTACACTACACTTAAACCCTGTCCTGCTTGTTCGTAGATTACTTCAGCAGGGAATATGTGGCAAAATAATATTTTTTTGTGAATGGACTGGATCGGCTTAACTGTAACTGTTATGAGTAAACCATAGATTTCATGATCCTTTGTAGACTGGAAGCCCCTTAATGAGTGCTTTTGTAAACTGTGAGGACCCTGAAGAAATGCCAAAGAGTGTGGTCTGCCATCAAGGTCTTCACAGTTTGCGATGACAAAATTGATCCTCAGAGAAAGAAAGACTAATGACCTGTGGACCATTTTTACCCAACTTAATGAAAGACCCATTCGTCTACAAAGGACTGACTGATTTTTCCACTACTGTGACACACATATTAATTTTTGGCTGACCCAGACTAGGTCACCTTGGTATTGACCATCTTTGACTAGCAACTGATAAAAATGCACAGTGTAACCATGTCTTTGACGGCCAGGATCTACAATAGTTACTAAAAGTATAAATGTACATATAGTTGCAAATGCACATTCTGGCCCGTGCCTCAGTGCACTGCATACCAACATCACTGGTAGGCCTGAGCAATTGGTATCAACCTGGATCGGCCCACTCCTAATGGAAATATCTGGTCTGTGTTTACACTAATTGTCAGATGGTATCTACATTTCTGATTCATCAATGGAAGTGAGTATGATTGGTTATACACTGTGCATTTATCTGTTTTGTGTTTTTCGAAGTCTGGGATATTTTAAAACAGGGAAAACAATGTTATCTATAATCAACAAAGTCCTAATTATCAGCAGATCCCTTGATGAGTGTTCATGTTAGGTGGGGATCTAACTTGGTGAGAAAACAGTCTGGATCCTGATCAGCTGGCTTCACCAGAAGTCAACTAATCTGGTTTTATACTGCCTTCTGGCATATACAATAATCCTATCATGATGTTAACTTTATAAGGAAATAAGTCATTATGACATGTATGCAGGTAAATACGGTTTACAAGTAGTAACCACCCTTTCCCTGCTGAGAGGGTCTAATTTTAAGATAGAGCCTGAGGAAATTGTGCGGACGCCAACCAGCCTGCTTCTGCTGGCTGATTGGGATCTACACTGTTACTTTCGGTCTGTTTTTTTTCAAACACGGGGAACACTTGGTTTATTACACTACACTTAAACCCTGTCCTGCTTGATCGAAGATTACTTCAGCAGGGAATATGTGGTAAAATACTATTTTTTGTGAATGAACAGGTTACACTGCACATTTATCTGTTCAGTGTTGTTCAAACTATGGGTTAAGCAGGGTAAACAATGGTATTTACAAACAATAAAGTCCTAATTACCAACCAATCCTTTGGTGAATGTTCATGCTATGTGGGGAGCTAACATGGCAAAAAAAATAGTCTGGATCCTGATCAGCTGGCTTCACCAGAAGTCAACTAAGCTGGCTTTATACTGTTTTGAAATAAGAATCTTGAACATGCCTATTGAACATTTAATAGGTCAATACGGTAAAATGTATACCTTGACTAGCAACTGATAAAAATGCACAGTGTAAAACATGCCTTTGATGGTCAGATCTACAATAGTTATCAAAAGTGTAAATGGACATATAGTTGCAAATGCACATTCCGGCCCGTGCCTCAGTACATTACAAACCAACAGCACTACAGTACTGGCTAGACCAACAGGCCTGAGCAATTGGCATCAACCTGGATCAGCCTACTTCTAATGGAAATGTCTGGTCTGTGTTTACGCTAATTGTCAGATGGTATTTACATTTCTAGACCCTCAATTGAAGTGAATGGACTGGTTGCACAGTGTTGTTCGAAGTCTGGGATAAGCAGGGAAAAAGATGGTATCAGGGCTTCAGATTTTTTTCAAGATTGGTGGGCCAAAGTGACCCATGGGGCGTTTTCTGAAATGATGGGCCCAAGCATATCAAACTACTCACAGTTGACGTTTGGGTGATGTGCTTTGCCTACATGCTGGCACAGACACTTGTATGCAAATGTGAGCCGCAGTGCATGATTTCCAACAGTGTGGCATTTTGACAAGTGTAGACTCGGAGGAGCCTGTGCAGCCCCCTTTTGGGCTTAGAGACTCCGAGTGATGTTTGATCGGTGGCCTAAGGGTCAAAGAGTGTTCAAGTGACAAGCAAAGGCTCTGACCAGACTGCGCGTATGCGCAGGCTGATCTGAGGCTTTGCTGGTCGCTTATACCACATTGTTGGAAGCCTTGTGTTGCTGCTCATATGTATATCAAGTACTGATTATACAGTAGACCCTGTCTTGAGTGGCCACTCATAAAAGAAGACCAATTGTCTCTTAATGCAGGCCAAAAGTATTGCGGAATGTTTCAAGCCTTCTGCAATGCTTTTGACCTTCATTAAGCTACAATTTGTTATTGGGGTCTTTTCTCTGTCTTTTTTTGGGTGGCTGCTTTAAGACTAGTTTTGCTGTATCGAATACCTACATGTACTTTCTGTTTTGTGGAGTTCAGCTCTATTTAATTGTGCTTTTTACACAACTTAAAAGGATAGTCCACTGGGCCCACTGCCTTGTAAAGTGATGGGCCATATTTTGAAATCATGGGACAATGACCCGGGCCCACCGTGGGTCTGAAGACAATCAACAAAAAAAACCAGTCTGGATCCTGATCAGCTGGCATCACCAGAAGTCAACTAATCTGGCTTTATACTGTTTTGAAATGAGAATCTTGAAGTAGTCATGCACATTGAGCATTTATTAGGTCAATATGGTAAAATGTATACCCTATTCTGGGATTATATGGACTGATATGTGTAAAATATCAGGAAAATGTTAATTACAGTTATGCCTTGGACACTTTTACTTACTGGGTCGTCATGTCAATATAAAAATAATATTCCAATGGATTAACCATTATCATGCTGATGTTTGAAAGTACACCACACATCATCAATTTTAAACAAATTAACTTGCATGATTTGCAATTGGAGTGGAAGGCAGTGTGGATCCTGATTAGCAGGCCTCGTAGAAGCCAGCTTATCAGGATCTACACTGCCCCACAACAGAATGTAGGGTTCACTAAATGTATACTTTTGATCAGCAAAAGGGACATGTTGTGTGTCTCTGTACCTTAATATAGACCTTGCTATTAGCAACTGCTCCCAGAAGTAGTCAACTCTTGTATTTCGTTTCGACAAGAGGACTATTCGAGAAGGAGTTTGCAGACTGGACAACTATGGTTCCCTCAAGATTCCCTTCTTTTGAAGGGTCTTAAGTGGGGTAACCAAAGTTTTACATTGTTTTGATTGAAAGGATACAAAATGTGTTTCCCGAATGTCAGGCATTTCATGCTGTAGGTCTGGATGGGAACGACATTTAGTCAAACTGACCTCAATTTCAGAAAATTCCTTGATGGTCACCAAAATCAATATTTTTTTTTGATAATTGATCTTTCTCAAAAATTTTGGTGCCATCAGAATGCACATTTTGGATGCAGATCAGTCCTAATACTTGGTTGGGCCTGACTTGCGACAAAAGTGTTGCTAAAGGCCATCAGCAGACAACACAACTAGACAAAAGGCCAATATGGCAAACAGTTTCCACTGAAGGCCAAAAACAGAATACCCTCAGGGAATATTCTGAAATGAGCCAGTATAGGACCATAAACAACAAAATCTGCTTTGATTGCAAAATAATCTATTTTAATATACCTTTGTAAGTTAAATGAGTGTTAAACAATTAGCTCGGAATTAGCTCTTTCCTTGCTGGTGGTGATCTTTGCAAACAGTTTGGACCCAGATCAAGACCAGCTAAAAATCGATCCTGATCTGGATCCAAGGCGTTTGGCACAGGTTTAGTGCTCCCGAAAGAATATTTTGAGAGAGTAAAAGTTGAAAAGACGTAAAGTCAGCAGGTGGCTTCAGGGACAAAAAAATACCCAGCAAGTAAGGAGTTAAATCTAGCCTAATACATTGTAAATGGACAACATTAAATTTTTGCTCCTGTGTATACATTTATATAAGCATGGATAGCTCTGGTAAGAGCAGGCTAAGCTAGCTATATAGCTAAGGCCTTGGCTGGCTACCATTGCAATACAAAAGAGATTGCATGCCCTGACTCGAGTGTGATCCTTCATTTAGATAAGTAAAGGATAGTTCTGCATTGACATATAGATATGCCAGATATGCTTATCTTAACGACATTTTCATTGAACGTATGCACATTGTGTGTACATGCACTTGCATGAACACAGGGTGTGCCTGCCTTTGATGATGCTTGTACCAATACATATAAATCATGCATATCATATCCCAGTTTGCCCTTAAAACAGTGGTACAGCTGGGTGACTGCTATTGGTGAGGTACCTGTATACCATTGACAAAAAACACTGAGTGTATGAAACCTTAAAACTACATCTAAATGCTGCAACCTAATTGTACAAAACTTGTAAGCTTTTTTTGTATCTATCTATGTTTGGAGAAAGTTCAAAGCTTTCTTGTTTATATTTTTCTATGGTCTTGGATTCTCTACCATCACTCACAGCCTGGCTGCCCATCTTTGTGGTAAAATAAATGTCTGTAAAAATACTTTCTGCTAACTGTCAGGGTATAGACTGAACAAAACCCTGGACAAAAGCAGATCTACATAGAAACAAAACAAAATTTATTACATAAATAAAGAGCCAATGGTGCTGCCATGCTGTGAGAAAATAGGTTGTCTGAGATCCATTTTTTTATTATTATTATTATTATTTTTTTGTTGAAATGTATCTTTTCCATTTGACTCTCCTGTCATCTCATATGCATGGCAATAAAGGTATTTACCCTAAATATTCAGACACACTGATTTAATAGTATACCCTAAACAATTGCTGCCTCAGTAAGTATAGACCCTTTAGCAATATATAAGAGGGCAAGTAAAAGGTGATAACAAAATGAGATGCAATGCAGACCCAGAATTATCAAGTTAATTCCTTATATTGAAGTTTGAGCAAGGTCTGCACTGCTTGACTCAAAATATCTGTCTGGATGTAGAGGGTAGGTGCATAAATTGCCTTGAATGTACTTTATATGATGTTTTTCTATAGCACAAGCAAGAGGGTGCCATGATTAACACATTTTACCCAACAAGTGAATTCTCCCACTAGCATGAAGTATCTGAGACTGTGCTCATTACACTTGTTGGATTGAGTGTGATAATTTTAAGGCTTTTTCAAATGACTACATGGATTCACCAACAATCTATTACACGGTCCATCAAAATACTAAAACACATGGGAAAAACACCCTCGTGGTTGTGTACAACTGTCTCGAAATCGCTTAAAAAATGCATGATAGATGAATGAAAGAGGTGAGCAAGCGTAGTAATTAACCATCAAAATACCATATCTGTAGTTTGTAAGGCATGCAGGGGGATGGCCCTCTCCGACCCTCTGTATGTCAGATGACGGGGAGAATAAAGTGTTAAAAAAAAAAAAAAAAAAAAAAAAAAAAAAAAAAAGATATTAACATAGACCTAGACCTGAAGAACGAACAGTTGCATATGCAGCATGGTTAAGAGAAAAAGTTCAAGAATGCGAGTTTGGAGAAAACTGTTAAGAGCAGGTGATTATGACCGTAAGAAATGATAACCTAATACAGAAATGTTTCAGAAAAGAATGGACGCTATCAGAATTTTTAAGACTAGTGGAGGAAGAAGAAATTATATATTTACAGATAGCTGGTATGCGATACAATGAATCTGAAAATGAGGTAAGATTAAATGATTTTCAGCAAACCTGCGTAAATAATGAAGACAGTCCATGTGGCTATTTTGGCTTGTCAGGGGTACATATAAAAGGCAGAAGATGTCCAGCATACAGCAAGAGATGTTATAAATGTAACAAGAGAGACCATTTTGCAGTGGTTTGTAGAACAAAACAATACAGAAAGGAAGGCATATATTATACACCACACAATAGTGTGCCTGAAACCAGCATGTTCAAGCTGAAGAGAACGTAATTAGAGTCAAGAAATAAAGAAGAATCTGATAACAAAATTCCAGCCAAATACGTGGGACATCTTAAAATGAGGAGAGTAAAACAGCAGGAAGACAATTGGGGCTTATACAGGACAAGAGATGCGCACTCTGCAAGGTTATAAAAATGCAATAAAATCATTGATGTGACAAAACACCTGATTGTACAGCAAGTAAACAAACTAGTGTCGACACCCAAATTTTCGAGATCAACTGCTGATGAATTACTTTACGATGCGAAGATGGCGGCTTACGGTCAAAATGATAATGAAAGCAGCTTTAAAGCAGATGGAGTAAGATTGGAAATTGAAAGGTTAAAAGAAACTGTTGAGAAGTGGAAAGCAAATACAGGATTTCAGAACAAACTGTTTCTATATTTACATTCAGAGAACAATCAAGCCAATCAAGGAATCACAGACCTAAGACATTTGAGAAGAGAAGGCTTAGGAAAAGAACTGCTTAGAACATACATAATATATCTGAAGCATGACAAAATGTTGTTTGATTCAGAGAAATTTTATTTAGCCGTTCTCTCTTTTAAAAAAGGGGAAAAATGTAATATCCTTGTATGTTGCGCGACTGGGTTTTACCCAGACAACAACGTCACATGACGTTACGTTAATGACGTCAGTAACTTAGTTACCCTTGTTCATCACTGATTACCATACTGTACCATTAAACATGTCAAAACACAAAGCTTGAGTCATTTCAGATACATACATATTATACAATGTGTTTAACCTTTTGTATACTGGAAACCCCTAAAGTACATTGGCTTTGATTCTTTGGCACCAAAACGGCATACGCCGCTACCTCACCTGCACCTCCGGCCTACGCCAATTACATGACCTGGGATGGGTAGTAAGCCACTGCAATCGAGCAAAAATGGTGCAACAGTACTTACTTACAGGTGAAACAGGCCTCGCCGCTTCCACGCCTTGGTTGAAATTCGGTGAGATTGGTGTACGCCGGTAGTGTACCTATCGAGTGAGCCGCCGCATGATCCAAATCAAATGAGTGCCCCGCCGGTTACAGACTACAACTGGCTTACGCTGGGCGAAGCCAAAGAAACACACACATTGATACATTTATAATATACAATGTTTTAAACCCTTTGTATACTGGAAACCCTAAACTTATTTAGATAAAGTAGAGTGGTTTGTATATTATCGGACATGGGGATGTATTGGCTACTTTGTTGTTATCATGAGTTTTCTTGAATGACAATGGCGTCTGTAAAGTTACCTATCGCACGTCATGAAACATTTATTTCCTCTTCCATCTTAGCCTGATTTTAAGCAGTTTAGTCACACAGAGTTTGTCTAATAGTCCAATACATGTTAGTGTGCCAACATTTCATGTACAAAGTCTCCCATCCTTAGATCTATTTTTAGACTCGGGGAAAATTTTCATATGAATATGTATTGTTCATTTTCCAGAAAACCAAAATATTCACGTATTCTCAAGTCAGGTGAAGCATGCCCGTTACAAAGTTGACGTCACAGAGAGGCTTGTATCAATCTATTTATGGTATAAAGTGTATCCGATATCAGACCCTGAATAGCGGTACTATGAGTTTGATGTTGGACAATCAGTTTTGAAGCGAAAATTAGACAGACTGGCCTAATTAAGTCATAGTTTGCTCATTTGTTAATGTTGGAGTTCAAACGCCTTAGAGCTCGTTAGAGAAACACGGAGTTCAAGCTGACTTAAATCAAAGAGGGCATGTAATCAAAAGTGTATTATCTACAGTATTCCCCAATTTAAAACCTGTTACCCATATTGTGTAAATGTGTGTACGTGCGTTCACGAGTCTGCATGAGTACATGTATAATGTGTGATTATCAATATTACGTGTGTAGTATGGTACATGCAAGCGCATGTGCATACGAGTGTGACACAAAGACACATGCACACATCGGTCCTTGCATTGTTTTATGTGTATGCGGTCTTGCGTACATGCACATTAAAGAATCGATGTGACTGTTTAATTACTAATCTTATAATTCAATTTGCCTGCATACAATCATGTTTTATGAAACAATCCGAGATGTTTAGAAAACCATTTTGCATTCGTCAAGCAGGTGCGAGAAAGAGAAGTCGCTACAACCATAACAATCTTTGTTAAGTGGTACAGGTGGTTAATGGCTGGAGAATTCTGTCCGGACGTCAGGCCACTGTATTTTATGGTGTTCCAAAAAGCACAATTAGTAACAAGATTTTGAACAAATTTCTCTGAATAAATGTACATTTGAATGTACCCCTGGCCCCTAATACTGTCATGTCTGATAATACCATCTGTTCTGTCCGAAATTTGGCGCAATGTTGGCACACTAATACTGTCATGTCCGTAAATACCATCGGTTCTGTCTGAAATTTGGCGCAATGTCTGATAATTACCTTTTGCATCAAGATATGTTTGGAATGCATATAGGCATATGTTTCGGTTGGTCTATTTATTTAAACGCTCTTTAATACTATACTGTAACACTGGAGCCTAATTTCGGTCATTGGTCAGGTTTAATGCCTTCGTAAGCAATTGTAGTCACTTACAACTTAAATCAATCGTTATTGTCCGATAACTGGCAGAACCACTCTACTACATTAATACATACATAATATACAATGTTTTTAACCATGTGTATACTAGAAATCCCTAAACTTACTTAGATAAAGTACATTAATACATGCATAATATACAATGTTTGTAATCGTTTGTATACCGGAAACCCCTAAAATTGTTTAGATTAAGTAAATTGATACATACATAATATACATCGTTTTAACCATTTGTATGCTGGAAACCCTTAAACTTATTTGATAAAGTACATTGATACATACATAACATACAATGTTTAACCCTTTGTATACTGAAAATCCCTTAACGTATTTAGATAAAGAACATTGATACATACATAATATACACTGTTTTAATCCTTTGTATACTGAAAACCCATAAACTTATTTAGATAAAGGACATTGATACATAATATACAATGTTTGTAATCATTTGTATACTAGTAATTCTTAAACTTATTTAGATAAAGTACATTGATACATGCATAATATACAATGTTTCTAATCCTTTGATTACTGGAAACCCCTAAAATTATTTTGATGAAGTACATTGATACATACATAATATACAATGTTTTTAACCCTTTGTATACTGGAAACCTCTAAAATTATGTAGATAAAGTACATTGATACATACATATTATGCACTAATTTTAACACTTTGTATATTGGAAACCCCTAAATGTATGTAGATAAAGTATATTGATACATACATAATATACAATGTTTTTAACCTTTTGAATACTGGAAACCCTATAAAGGGTACTTCAGCAAACAGTGAAGACCCAGATAAATGCAGCATAATGTAGACCATAATGCTGCATTTCATCAGAATCTACACTGCTCGCTAAGATTAAAATAACCATCAGGGATAATAATACATCATAATTTAGAAAAAATACTTTTAATCTTAAAGCACATAATGGGCAGTCCCATACTTATTGTATCGATATGTAATGATAAAATTTCATCAGAATACATAGAGTTATAAGTATTATCACAGACTATAATGGTTATCACAAACAAAACAGAAACAGCTATAAACTAAAGATATTCCAAAAGCTTTGAAGCGTGACTATTTACAATATTGATATGTTGTTGCGTTTCGAAAAAAGGGGTTTCAGGCATATTTTTTACATTTACTATAAAAGCTATGACATACACATATGTTCCAGCCCGACTGGCTCATTTTACGCTTTCTGCATCAATCGTTTGAAATAGAAGGACCCAAAGGGTCATTGGTCAGAGGTCGTGGTACATCTATAAGTAGCATTAGACAATTTCTTCGCCAGTCAGCAGTAAATGATTTCAATGAATTTTAAATATGTCATTTATAGTTTGTTCGAAGACGTAAATGCTTTGCTAAGTAAATATGCATGTACGAGGGTGGTTCAGTTATGTAATAAAAACACATTTATTACTCCATCCCCATACGCGTTAGGATTCTATACTTTATGTTAAACAAAAGATCAAAGCCTTGCCTTTCATATCGTATATATACCTATATTTTATCTTTCTAATTTATTTAGGTTACAAACTTTTAAAAATACTCACTCATATACACTTTGTATATTTTCCTCCTGATTGCAAAGAAACATTTTAACAAAGTTAAGAAGGTATGCTGTATTTTCTAAAACAATCAGCAAACACACATGAATCCATCGTTTCAGGCTCAATTTTCTTTTACCTGCTAAAATGCTGTCAACTTTAGACCAGTATCGATTTCGCGTGTGTCGGTTTATTACCAAGATGTCCAAATGATTCAAACAAATGCAAGCATCGATAAAACGTTGTTTCTTCTGATTTATTTCGATGTAAGCCAAAGATGGCATTCTTTTAAGTGAATTTCTAAATTAAAATGGCGTAATGAGTGAGAAAAAGCATGAAAATTAAAAAAAATCTGGCTATATTACTTGCAAGCGAACCAGAAGATGTTGCAAGCGATTTT
Organism: Loripinus fragilis; assembly: GCA_964019695.1. NCBI lineage: Eukaryota > Metazoa > Mollusca > Bivalvia > Lucinida > Lucinidae > Loripinus > Loripinus fragilis. The sequence goes on from OZ026527.1 coordinate 24,601,541, forward strand.
CGTATACATTTAAAACGACTATGTGAACTGAATGTCAGAGAAAATGGCACCAAGGTGGGTTTTAACCAAAATGACAGCCTCAATATTTCGTAGAATATAAAGAAATATCAAAGATTTTTGCAGTTAGTAATCACTGATGTATAGATATTCACCACATGAAGAAACATACTGAAAATATCCATGTAGTATTCTGTCTTTGAAAACACTATTTCATTTCATATTGCAGTGTATTTAGTACCCTATCTTGAAAGCGACTTGTGTAAATTAGGAAAGAAGCTGGGCAGAGGCAATTTTAGATATGCATTGCCAAGAAGTCGACTTTTTTAATGAAAGTAATTAAAACAGTGTGCAAATATAAAACTTTTGGATTTATTGGCCTGTTTTCATTACATATTGAACTCCCCTTGTATATCACTTAAATCACACTTAAAAATTACAACATACATTTTGAAAAATAATTTTCTTGACAGCAAATGATTAGACTACATTTTTTTTGTACACGGGTTAGAAAAAATGAGTCGAATTCTGTTGTTTCAATAATCTGAAGAACTGGCACTTTTCATTTTGCGCACTTCAGTATATCTTTTGCGCAATTTGATTCCTTCATTTGCGCACGATTCTGCATATCATTTCCGCATTTTCACACCTCATTGATATTAATTAGGGGTTATTAAGGTAGTTGAAACTCTTCACAGCTAGTGATAATTCGTTTTTAAACGTGCATTGAGCATTCTTAAGCACTGTATTGATAGCTATTTCAAGAAGAAGAAGTTTCAAATACAATTTAACACCAAAAATTATAAAATCAGGAGGTCCTGGCATCCTAATCAATGATATTTTAATTTATAGCAAGCATATTTTCACATCCACATTATGTATTCGTTTAAATCATTTTTTTTTACATCTGGCTATTTCCCTGAAGATTGGTCAGAAGGGTGTATCATCCCTTTACATAAAAGGCAGTCTCAATGATGAGGGCATAACTTTGTTGAGCATTCTTGACAATTTTTTCACTAGAGTCTTAAATAACTGGCTTACTGACTGGGCTGAGCAATACTATATTCTGATCGACGCACAAGCAGGGTTCAGGCCATGGTTGGATACAAGAGATAATATATATGTTCTGCATGGTTTAATTTCACATGTAATTAATCAAGGTAAGAAGCTTTATTGTGCATTTGTTGACTTTACCAAAGCATTTGAATATGTTGTGCGAGAAAATCTGTGGTATAAATTGATCAAATATGGTTTAAGGGGTAGGGTGCTAAACATTATTATGTCCATATATTCCATCGTGAAATCAAGAGTCAAGCATAATAATCATCTTGGTAATGAATTTTATTGTGGTCTCGGAGTACGTCAGGGAGAGTGTCTATGACCTTTATTGTTTTCATTGTTCCTAAATGATATGGAAGAGCATTTTGTACAGTCAGATATCGAATGTTTAGATATAAAAGTGGTCAAAGTGTTCATGTTATTGTATGCAGACGATATAGTAACTTTTGGAAATAGTGTTATTCAGTTACAAGAAGGCCTAAATTTATTGTCAGAATATTGTCAAAATGGAAGTTTACATGAAGATGAATACCATTTTGTTATTGAGTGTTCATTGTTACTGGAAATCAAAAATAAATTTATTCATAAATATTATTGGAAACGACCAATCATGTTTAATTTTTTTCACTTAATTGATTCATCGAACCATCGACATCAAACCTGTACAAGTTATCTTTTCATGGCCACTAATCACTAATTGCTCATGATTGGGTTGCGAAAATGGTGTGCAAATGAAATCGTAAAAAGTGTGCAAAAGATATCATCGCTAATTGCAAAAAAGTGGGCAAATGCAAGGCGCCTGGAAAAACGGATCTGTTGCTTTAAACCTCATTCACACATATGATTTTTTTGAACTCGTCGTACATTGTACCAGATCACCAACTCTATATCAAAATATTTTAATATGAAAAGCGTGCACATAATTTGTCCGGTGCTAAAATCTTCACAAACCACCCAATGACTTTTTATCTGGTTATAGGCCACATTTCATTGATTTTGCAATAAGAGTCATTCTTGCACACTGGATAAGGATATCTGAGATTTTACCCTTGGATAGAAAATCTTACCTTACCCATGCTATCTTACCCAGGACGTCAAGTAACGCCATCCTGTGAAATTGCATCTTAGCGTATTCAAGGAATTCTGTAAGCTTATTTAAAATAAATAAATAAATAAATACAGTGGTGAGCAAGAAAAAGAATAGGGTAGGATAGAAAAAACCATCCCTCGGGATCCCTGTTTGTCATCACTCGGCAAGCCTTGTGATGCCAAAGGGCGATCCTAGGGACGGATTTTTTTTTATCCTACCCTCACACTCATGATAGATTCTTATAATATTAAAATACTTATAAATTATGATCAGAACAGAAGTCCATATAATCACAGTGATGTAGCAAACGAGTATAAATAATCCCATGGGCGGATCTAGGAAATTCTGACAAACGGTTTTAAAATCATCAACGTATATCACACAGGGCCGTAAGAACCTCCTTCTATGGGGTCCAATTGGTTCCCGAGTGGATCCGTACTATTATTTCTAAGGAAACATATTGTCACTTAAGATTTCCCATGCCCCCCTTCTCTATCCGCTTATGAGCTCATGCTTATTGACAATTATAGTCCCATCTCGTCCAATTCGTGCAGCATCTGGCAGATTGCAAGTGGTTCGCAGAAAATCATCGCCATATAGTCTTTACAGATGGAACCCTGAAAAAGAAACAGAATAATAACAAAAATTATCTTTTGTTGATAATGTATAAACCAACCATAAGGTTCGTGCAAAAATACTAACCGGTTGAAGTTGTTCACCTTCTTCATGCAATTTGTTCTGCTTTTAAAAAAAAACTACTTGTAGTTATACATGACAAACATGCCTCCATAATTTTATTGCAACGGTACTCAGTTTAAAATTGTAAGTGGAAATCACACTTTATTTGGCTTTGGAAACTTTAAAAACATTGAGACAATATGACAATATGCAATTCACTGTCGTTACCAAATAGGTACATGCAATTTGTGCACATTAACATGCTCACTGGGTGGAAACGTACACCGGATATTGCTCCAAAATGAGCCGATGTTTACACTGAATAAGGAAAAAAACAGACAACGAAGGTAAGGAAATCTAGAATTTCTCCTATTTAATTCTTTTTTCGGTACTTGGCGTGTGTCGATTTAGAATCACTATATGTATATTTATCAAATTGTATGCATGATTTGGCATCAAACACTGAACTTGATAGTGAAAATCACAAAATGAAAGTCGTGCTCACACCAAAATTTAGACACCTATCCCCAAAAAGGAATTATATTGAACCAAGAAAGCAAACTATTAAAATTCTGAATCGGCCAATTTTTTGTAATGGCATTTAAATATCAATGCTGAAAATTTCAGCCTCGTAGGTTGAAACTTGACGGAGATATGGCTCAAAGCTAATGGTTAGTTAGTCTCGAAAAGGGTACTGGGGATTGTGAAAAGGTGTACTGGGTAATGCATATTGTCTAAATTTGGTGTACTGAGGATTGGCAGGTAATTTCTAGCCCTTTTTAGCACCCTACTTATCAAAGTCAGTTTTAAGTACTATAGAATTGCTTGATTCCATCCATACGTCTGTCTGCCATTCTTCCTTTCAGTCCTGACAAACTAACAATTGACTTTACATTCCTCCAAGACTCAGAGCAGACTAAATGTTCGCTCTAATCTGCTGGTGTACTTTTGAAGCCTTATTTGCAAACATTATGTTTCCAGATAAGACTTATCTTTGGAGCAGTCTGGTTAGGATCCATAGTGTTTGCTTTCTCGACAAAAGCAGTATAAAGTACATGTATATATACTAACCCACACCTTCATTACAAAATGTTTCAGGAGTTTTATTTTATTACAAACTAGGTCCTGCCTAAATGAATGTATTAATATACTTTTCGCTTACTGTAAATGCAGCAATTCAATATTCATATCTGGGCGTGGTTTGGCTATTTCATCTTCTAAGGAGGGGAAGTCACGTTTTATTTATAATTTGGTAAAGAGTTAATCAGCGTTTTGTACACGCAAGCAAGCATGCATTTCATGAAAATCCTAACCGTATACACACTGAACTCGCATTTATTAACGCTTAAAGCGCATAATCACAAAATGTATGTTTTTGCACGCCACTAAAATATTTGAAGCCTCACAGACAAACAGTGTGGACCCAGATCAGACTGCTCCTGTAGGAGCAGTCTGATCTGTGTCCACAATGTTTGCCCCTATGCTTATGTTAAATAGACATTTTCAGATGCTGTTATTTTGCTGGCGTTTTAGGGACTAAATAACGTGTTTTGAGTCTATACTGAGGCAATGGCGCAATATGATAGTTACTTTTAAATAGAACCACGCCTCATTTTCAGCATTTACCTATTTGTAAGGTTGACCAGTCATAATTACGCATTCATGAGGTGCAGCCTTTACAGTGACCAAAAAGTCACATAACACCGTTTAGAGGTTATGACAGACATTCAACCAATCCAGTTCTGATAGAAAAAAATATTGATTTATAAAGTTCCACTTTCATTTTCTTAATTATTAAGTGTTTTAATTTTTGATAAAATTATGTTACAATTGGTGAAATAATATATGGAATATTAATGGTTCAGATTGATTTTGCGTTAGAAAAATAGTAAGGGAGTATGAGCAGGAAATACCACAATCACAAACTGCAGAAAATCCCATGGCACAGAGAGGAAGAGCCAAACAACAATCATGAGACACCAGGAAGACAAACTAAGCAAAGCAACCAGCCCATTCAAAATCAATTATGCTGGCTTATTTGATTTATTTTTCACACTAAATCCAGCCAAATTGGACATGCTTTAGATACAAATAGATGATGAATATAGGGGTAGACAAGAAGGTTGTAACATGTGGACTGAATTTTTTACAACTCAGATAAACAATATCATAAACCATTTTATTAAAAGTAATTTGACCATTTAAATAAGCATTTCTTTTAATGTTGGTTACATATTTGATACAAAAATCTTCTATGGTACCGTAGTTTATGTGCTTTAAGTTCAAGTATCTTCCTCTAAATCACACATGCTTCAATCAGTTTTTTTTCAGTAATATGCTTTATACTAATAAGGACACTATTCATCATATTTCGCATAAGTGGGCCTTCAAATGGCAGCAATTTATACCCACTAGTAGTTTAAACTCATGTAGTGCTTTAATTACACTTAAATGATAAATATAAAAGAAAGCAACATATGTAACTGTAAAAGATATGTATATAGTTTTAGTCCTTTCCTTTCAGTATAAATTATATTGACATGTAAGAATAAGAAATACTTTGATATTACCACTGAATAAGTTCCTATCTAACTATAGAAGCACCTATTTATTAGGGTAACATAGTAAACTTTGATATTTCAGGGTAATCCCCTAACTGTGCATGAGCTAACGAATATAATTTTGTGGTTTATATAATGAGTTTGTAGCAAACTTAAATGAACAAAGCTTCGGAAGTAGTATGAAAGTCAATGGTTTAGTGATAACACTGTACTAAATACAGCTGTGGTATAATATATTTGATATTAGGTAACTTATACAACAGTTTTATCATAAATGTAGATTGCTTTGTTGCATACTGGCTGTTGGTTGCATTTATTAACATCTTTCAATGCAGTGAACATGTCGTTAAATAAGAATTAGATTTAACTTTGTATTTGTACAATAGATTTTGATACTATAACAGGGTAACAGAGTTACCATGGCTGTTACACAGTGAAGCCCAAGCTGCCAGAAGCTAACATGAGCCATTTTGCATCTTATATTCTTGTATACATTTAATGCAGTTTAAGGATATCATATTGTACTAAATAACTACTTAATTGGGGGAGGGCTTCCATAAGCTTATTTTTTGGATGTTATGTTTGTTACTATTTGCTCTGTGGTTTCAAGATAAGCATGCCACTTGTGTATAATTTACTGGTGGTATCCAATCTCATAACATGCCAACTGAATATATTTGTTTTTACTCTGCATGACTTTATTCCATGCTTTTTAGCCAAAAAATGTGTGTGTTATTATTGTAAACTTATCAAGTCAAATGTCTGCAAAAAATATTCTATAACAACTAGGGAGCTGGTCTTTTACAATTTTGGATGGGTCAGTTAGTTGTCTTTTTGATAACACCAAAAACTTGACCCTTTTGTCAGTAATTAAAAGAAACGACAGGCATAATAATTTCCCAGAAATAGGGTAAAAATGAAAAATGTCGCGTAACATAGTCGATAGCATAATTTTGTTTAAAAGTTATAAGGCTTTGTTGCTTAATGGTTGGGCTATATAAAAACGTTAAACTTCAATTAATTTGAATGACTCATAACATTTTTGACTTTTTAACAGTCCATGTAATTTGAATGAATTTTGGAAAGTAACGTACGTGACAGGTGTTACATGGCTTATGCGACACTTGTCAGAGGGGTAACATGTTTTAAAAAACTTGTAAGACATTGGGCTATATGAATAACATAGTCTGCAAAATTACCCCTGGGGGAGGCAAAGCCATATGTATCCCATGGCCTATATTACTTTGTGGCTTACATAATGAGTTTGTAGTAAACCATAATGAACAATACTTTGGAGGTCTTTTGACAGCCAATGGTCAAGTGATAACACTGTTCTAAATAATAATATATTTCATTAAGTAACGTATATAACAGTATAATCATAGCTGTAGAATTTTTTGTTGCACACTGGCTGTTGGCTGCAATTTTAAGAGCTTTCGATGCAATTAGCATTTTGATGAATAGGAATTAGATTCAAATTTGTATTTGCACTATAGGATTAGAGATTTTTAAAAGGTAACAGAGTCAACAGGACTGTAACAAAGTAAACCCTCAACTGCCAGAACCTAATATGAGCCATTTTGCATCTTATATTCTTCTAAACATTTCATATACCTTTAGAAAATCATAGTGTACAAAATAACCCCTATATGGGATGGTCCATTTGCAGATATTTTTGGATGTTATATATGTTATTATTTGCATTATGTTTTCAAGATGAGCACGCCTCTCAAGTATAATTTACTGTTATTAATCTCTCTCATAGCATGCCAGCTGAATATATTTGGGATTTCTTTAAACTGCATGACTTAATCCATATTTTTTAGCAAAAAATGTATTTGTCATTATTGAAAATTAATACACTGGTAGCCATTTTCAAACGCCTACAAAAGATAATTTATAAAGAAAAGAAGCTGGTCTTTAGAGTTTGGATATTCCAGTTTATCGTCTTTGTGGCAGCATCAAACACAAGACCCAATGAAGAATAATAATCATTTCAGAAGAAACGACAGCCATAATAGTTTCCAAGAAATAGGGTAGTTATGCAAAATGTCACATTAGTAACATATTGGACCGTATAATTTTGATTTAAATAAAAAAAGGTTTTGTTGGTTATGATTGGGCTATATGAAAATTTAAAACTTTAACTTATTTATATGCCTCTAATAACATTTTGACTTTTGTACATTTCATGTCATTTTAACGATTTTTGATAGGTAACATGTGTAACAGAAGGAGCACAGTGGTTCAGTGGTAGAGTGCTTGACTCAAGACTGAGGGGCCATGGGTTCCAGCCTCACCCGCGTCACTGCATTGTGTCCTTGAGCAAGAACATTAATCCTAGCTAAGTACTGCTTCAACCCAGGAAGACCTGTCCCTATATAACTGAAAGACATGATGGAATTTCTCCTATTTAATTCTTTTTTCGGTACTTTGGGTGTGTCGATTTAGAATCACTTTATGTATATTTAGCAAATTGTATGCATGATTTGGCATCAAACACTGAACGTGATAGTGAAAATCACAAAATGAAAGTCGTGCTCACACCAAAATTTAGATGGGATGTAAAGAATCAAAACAAACATGTGTAACAGGATGTTACAGGCTTATGTGACCGTTGTCAGTCAAAAAAACTTGTAACATATAAGGCTTTAGGGAAATCATAGTCTACAAATTCAACCTGTGGGAGGGTAGGGTTAAACCATATCTATCCCAGGGCCTAACAGCTGTAGCATCAAACTAAACCACTATTTGTGTATATGCGTATAAAGTCATCCCTTAAAACACATGCACAGCCATCAAGTGAAACCAGACGCATTAATTTCAGCATTTGTGGTTACCCAAGTCCTTATGTTTTATGCAAGCAGGAGAGCCTCTATCGAGAGCGCAGTGGCTCAGTGGTAGAGTGCTTGACTCGAGGCCGAGGGGCCGCAGGTTCAAGCTTCACCGGCGTCACTGCGTTGTGTCCTTGAACAAGAACATAAATCCTAGCTTAGTACTGGTTCAACCAGGAAGACCCATCCCTATATAACTGAAAGATTGTTGATGGGACGTAAAGAATCAAATCAAACAAACAAATCAATCAAGATTGTACATTTCTGCAAGCTCCCCAGAGCCATCCTTGTTTGCGTACCAGCATTTTGGCTTTTAGAGGCTATATTGGCCCACTGCAAAAAATAACATTCGGACTTTGTTGCATTCCAGCAAAATAGGTGCAGACAATCTTGCGAATGCATACATACTGATCAACACCTTTGATGTTCAATCTCTGGAAAGTCAATATACTAGTCTCTGAAGCCAAACAGACTCGCCTGATCACTTACCTAGAAGATAGACTTTCTCACTTCTCAATCCAATTATTATTTAGGTCATGCATGAATTCGCTAAATTAATCCCTTAACAATACATGTACAAGCGCGGCTATCCAGTTAGATCAGACCCATAACTTTTGACAAATGCATTAATTAAAGTCCCTTTTATGTTTGCAAACAGCAAATATATGGAAGAAATTGTGCATTTTTAGCCTTGACAGGTTCTTCAACGCTCTTATAGCCGTTAACGTGTATGGCTTTTGGACGCTGTAGTATATGTACATGTATAAAGCTCATCTTATGTGACCTAGTGTATATTTTCATAAATTCATCCCTTAAAATACATGCGCAGCCACCCAGCGTACCAGACGCCTAAATTTATGTCTGTGTGTCCGTCCAAAATTGTAATTTGTATGTGCATGCAGCAAATAATCTGAAAAAGTAATGCCTTTGCACAGAGTCAACTGAGCCTCAGTTGCTTTCGTATGTGCATGTAAACAACTAGTACCATAAGATTTAGTGATAAATTTTGGGTGATGGGGGTTCAGATTTGGTAAGGGATATAATTGGAACAACATCCCATATCGGCATATCATGAAGAGCTCCAATTATCAACGGAACTCTGTTTTTTTCATTTAATCTTCAAATCAATACCCAGTACACTATAAAACAATACTTCCGTACACTAAAACTGAGATTTCCCAATCCCCAGTACCCTTTTTGAGACTAACTGACCGTTAGTTTTGAGCCATATCTCCGTCAAGTTTCAACCTACGATGCTGAAATTTTCAGCATTGATATTAAAATGCCATTGCAAAAAATTGGACGATTCAGAATTTTAATAGTTTGCTTTCTTGGTTCAATATTATTCCTTTTTGGGGATAGGTGTCTAAATTTTGGTGTGAGCACGACTTTCATTTTGTGATTTTCACTATCAAGTTCAGTGTTTGATGCCAAACCATGCATAAAATTTGCTAAATATACATATAGCGATTCTAATTCGACACACGCCAAGTACCGAAAAAAGAATTAAATAGGAGAAATTCCTGATTTCCTTACCTTAGTTGTCTGTTTTTTTTCCTAATTCAGTGTAAACACCGGCTCATTTTGGAGCAATATCCGGTGTACGTTTCCCCCCAGTGATGCTTAAGGTAATAAGCTGTTTTAGTTTAATGAAGGCACTTTAAAGTTGGTGACCGATTGTTATTCTGCTTGTGAATCAATCGTGAGTGACTTATATAGAGGTTCGTACATGAGTTCTCATGTTTTATTGAATTTATTAAACAAGTTGGGAAAAGAGATAAAATGATGCAAGGCTTGTCGAGCATTTTATCTCTTTTTCGCAACGAGTTTAATAAATTCAATAATACAAAAGCACAAATGTTAGATTCTACTAATCATATGACATTAAGATTACTTTGAAATCTCATTTCTACAGTAAAACGTTATAATTTGTCATTATGTACGCAACGTTATTTACGTCATAACGTTTCCCGAAAATCTGTAGACCACTATTGGTTTATCGATTTTATTGCATGGCGTTATTTCACTCCCAGACGCGACGTCATATGATAAATAGAGGATATATACTTTTTTGAGGTGAATACCAAATATATTTCATCGAGTGCAGTGAAAAAATCAGTATTTTTCACGAGTGCGTAGCACGAGTGAAAATGCTGATATTTTCACTGCACGAGATGAAAAATATTGGTATTTGCCGAAATAAAGTAAAAATAAAAAGGAAATCTTACATTGAGTTGGCTGCAAAACACGTTTAGTTTCAATATTATACAATTATTGACTAATGAGGCATTGGATATGATGTGATATCGACCAGAGAATGCCAATATTGACCGAGGCGAGCCGAGGTCAATATTGGTATTCTCTGGTCGATATCACATCATATCCAATGCCTCATTAGTAAATAGCTGTTTTATTATATAACATTTGGATGTCATTGCACCTAGAAAAATACTGAACTTATATACACGTTTTGGACTTTCAAGCATTTAGCAGAAACAGTGCAGACCAAGATAAGACCACCCGTTTACTATTTTATATATGTTGTGCATGTGTGTCATCATTCAACATTTACTAACAAGAATTCTAACACGCCTCGCCTGTAGAGCCAACGTATATCAAACAATAATTCACAGCTTTGAAAGCGCAGGGGAAATGTGTGATAGCTGACGTCATTTGTTACTAGAAAATGACGTCATTCGTGGCGTTTGACGGTGTAACGTCGTTTTTACGCTTGAAAGACGTTACAAATACATGTAAATGTATGCGACGTGGTCTAAGTATTGGCGGGAGTTCTTCAGTGCAATTTTAGGCGGAAAGTTGGAAGAAGCTGAAGAATTCGAATTTGTTTTCGTAGTTTATTGTGCAATAAAATCAAAATAGATCAGCTCCAGTGCGTGATTTGTTGCGTTCCGGGTAACTACGATAAAATTATTAGCGATGCTTTAGAAAAGCAGAACCGGAACGGAAAAAAAACACAAGGAGTCTAATTTTAGTAACTAATATTCACCGGCAAGCGCGAGCCAGCCAGTGAATAGGACATTATGTAGGCTGGCCACGTGAGCGCTCTAAGCCAATGAAAATCGGTCTTTTTACTTAGTTATATAATAATACATTTTATTTTCAAACTGACATGGGCTAGATAAAGTGGCTAACTTACTCTTATACCACCAAGTCTTCTGATACTTGTTCTCAGTGTCATAAGTCCATTAGGTACACACCAGGGCATCAGACAGCATTCCCCTGTACGTGTTGCTAATTCACACATTACACAGGATAAAAAACAGCAAGTCTTGACAACTATAACGGAACAGAAATAAAGAAAATTTAAACAGAACTGTAATATGTGTTCTACATGAAAGCTGGCCCAGAGGTTATAAATGTTTTTCTATGGTCAACTCAGCTGAGCACAAAATTTATCCTGCTCATAAATGTTAAAATGTTGGCATTTTAACAATTATATCATGATAAATTCAACATCTGAGAGAATTAAAGCATCATTTGTCGGTATTTTAGTTTTTATGAGCAGTTGAAATCTCGTGCTCAGTTAAGATGAGCATGAAAAAAGTTTTATATCCTCGGGACCTGATGTCTGACCCCCCTAAGTGTTGTATTTAACAATATGTGAAGTATGGAAAACCAAATCTAACCAATCTAGAGTTATGGATCTTGCTTCTGAAGGTCGTCGAAATAATGTTTAATTTTTATATGAAGTTTTCTGACGATATCTTAGACGGTTTCCAAGTTACAGAGCGGGCTTGATCAAAATAGCAAAATCTGTTGTTATGATGTTATTGATTCATTGTTGGTAATTGTTGTTCCCAGTGTGTGTGTGTGTGTGTATGTGTGTGTGTGTGTGTGTGTGTGTGTGTGTTTGTGTGTGTGCGTGCGTTTGTGCGTGCGCGCGTATGTGTGTTGGGGGGTGATGGTATTTAATGTAGTACTTAGTGCCCTTTCTAGTTTTGTAATAATCTTTAATTGTGTTCATGCTGTTCCTAGTGCTGCCGTGGGGTTGTCAGTGATTGTGGCATTTTTCTTTTTTTGTCTGAAAATGTTCACAGCTTTAGCAGAAGTAGACTATTGTATGGTCATGTAAATTCTGTTTTATATATATATTACAGTTTAAGTATATGGATTATTGCATGGTCATGCAAATTCCGTTTTTTTTTATATATTACAGTTTTGAATAAAAGATAATAAACGGTGCATTTGGCCTTTATGTTTGCAGGTCTTTTTGTCCCCTTTTAAGCACATCGCGATCCGAGGCAGCGGTCAACAATTGCAGTTCCTCTGTTCCATCTACAGATAAAGGATACGTCTAAAATTATACATAGGTCAAATAAAAAATACCTGTGTTTAGGGTAACCAGAACCTACCTCAATTTACTGGTGAAACCTAGATTTTTTCAGGTTTTCTGGAAAGAAATATAACTTCATGCATTTTGAAAGGCGAAATGCCTTTCAAAATGCATAAACATATTTTTTCTCCCAGAAATAAATGATGAAAATATTATGTGTGTCTACCCTACCTAAAACTTTCAGACCTGTTACCCGAAACACACTTTTTATTTTATTTGGCCTTATCTCGCGCTAGAGAACCACTGCACCTGAACAGTGCAGTCATCGCGCGGTGGTTGCCATCGACGAGTGCACAAAATAGTGTACCTAGCTGTTAAAAGGGTAAAATTTTGGTCAATATTTTACTTCTGAAAATATTCATAGCGAATTGTTGTCACTTATAAATACAGCTGTGTATCTGCTTAACATTTTTTTTTGTGGATTGAGTGATAGTTGCTACAGCGCCAGAGTTATGCCAAAATGTGATTTTTTTCCTGAAAAAGAGGATGAAAGCAATTTTTGCTTATGTTCTGAAATAAGTGCTTACTTTATCTAAAATGCAAAATAACAGTACTTTAATGTGAAGGAAGTTCGAAATCAGAGACTTGAGCATTTTGAAAGTTATTCAAGCTATTCATACTGTACGCATAGATCTGTATATCGGGTGTTCTGGCCCAGTGGTCGGGTCGTTGACTGCAAGATATTGCTTTACTTTAGACACTCGATAACTGGGTCAGAATACCAGATATACAGAACTATGCGATCAGTATGAAAAGCTTGAATAACTTTCAAAATGCTATGTCTTCAAATTTCAAACTTTGTGCATACTAACATGATTAAATGACTGGATTTTTGCATCTTATCGAAAGTAAGCATAAATTCCAGAACATAAGCAAAATTTTCTTTCATGCTCTTTATCAGGAAAAACACATTTTTGACATAACTCTGGCGCTGTATATAGCGAATATCACTCAACCCACAAAAATGTGTTAAGCAGATACACAGCTGGATAAGTGATAATAATTCGCGATTAATATTTTCAGAAGTAAAAAAATACCAAAATATTACCCTTTTTAACAGCTAATTAACGTGACTATTTTATGCACTCGTCAACTGCAACCACCACGCGATGACTGCGCTGTTCGAGTACAGTGGTTCTTTAGTATGTTACCTGCCGTGCAATCGCTCATACAGCCACAGAGTCCATTGCTCCACTCTCTTACGCCATGAACGCTGCCCAAAAGCTTTGGGTTACCTGCAGCCATAGGCATTGGCTGTGCCATTATCACGTTGGTTTGTACAAACGCCATCTAGCCTGAAACAAATGCACATATGGATCTAGAAAAATCCGCCGGGGTCGAGCATGGGGGGGTCCATCAACGTATTTCACAGAGGCCCAAATGGTCCTATAGGTTCCTCGAGGTGGGCCCGTACAAGTACATGTATTTCTAAGAATATTATAGCCGCCTGTGATTTTCAAGGAGAGGGAAGGGGGGGGGGGGTCCGGAATACTGTTCCCTCCTCTGGATCCACGCATGTTGGCATACCGTAAAGCCCCGATTATTTCACCTCCGATCGTTCGGAGTACAAGTTTTTTCAAACTAAAGTGATACATTGAATTTAGGGAACCTTAAAAATGAAATAAAATAAAAGCATGTTTGGTTTGCATATACTGAAATCAATTTTTTTTTTTCATATGTAAGTAACTAGAAATACAGTAGCAGTCTATATAAATGCCGCATAGCATGTAGACAAAAAATGCGCGGATCCAGAAGGGACATGGGGTCCGAACCCCCCGCCCTGAAAATCACAAAAATAGGATTACTTAGCAGATACTGGTCCGGATCCTCTATAAAATCACAAAGCTACCAAGCCAGAATTCAATGTTGGGCCATCATCGACACGCCAACGAATTAAACATTTGCGTTTCGCCATGATGGCCAGCGTTAATTGGCATCTGGATCCTCTCTCCCCTAGAAAAAAAAACGTTGTCGAAGTTGGACTTCCTCTGACAAAAATTTCTTGATCCGCGCATGCCAAACACCAGCAAACAGGCTGAATATTTTGTACATGAATTCATAATTTTAGCATAGCTAGCGGCCTTCAAAAATGTTCAAACATCTTCTTGACCAATCAGTCGTAAAAAAATGAAAGAACAATTAGGATATTTTATGATTTTACGTTTGGTACTAAACGTTGATGTTGTGCATACATAAATATAAACAGCTCTAGCTAATTAGTCACAGCAAAACCTCATCTCCTCTTTGCAATCAACGTGGTCCAACATTTCTACAGTGCGCAGAATTTGAATGGATTTGCATGTGGCGAGTTTAGCAATTAAACTCTTATAATAATGCTGATCAGACTGCCCCGATTGGCAAGCTGGTCTCCGCCTTTTTTCAGCACACATTTTTCTCTATCTTTCTCTCTCTGAAATGCCCGAGAAGTGACGAAAATTTCTTACCTTTTGGAGTTTTCAAAAAACGTTATTGATCTGTCGAAGTGATTTATTTCAATAAATGGAATTTGATTTGGTAGCAACGTTACCCTTGTCATTCGTTAAAGAGCTCGTTCGTCTTAGTAAAATGCAGACTGACTCACGAGGTCTTTGTTTTATTAATTTCAAGAGATTGGATTAAATAAAGAACATCGTCAAAACACTTATGATCCGCAACATGTGATTTTCAACAATCTGGCATTTTCATAAGTGTAGACTAGGATGAGCCTTTGTGGCCTCCTTTTAAGCTTAGAAACTCCAAACAATATTCAGTCAGTAGCTTAATATTCATTGAATATTCAATCGACTAGTAAATGCTCTGATCAGACTGCGCGTATGCGCAGGCTGGTCTGAGCCTTTGCTGGTCGCACATACCACATTGTTGGAAATCTGATGTCGCGGCTCATATGGCGCTCAGGCCCTGTTTACATTCACAAACTGCATCCAAATGCGAGGTATATGGTCTAAACCGGAATATTCCAGTAGATGATTTTAACTAATATAGCCGAGTTATCAATGAATAATTTGCCGAAGAAAGCATACATACAGTGCCTGATCAGATCAGATTGCTCCTCTTGAAGCAGGCTGATCTTTAAATAGTTGTTTGCATATCCACAATGTTTAGTACTGGTTCAACCCTCAGCCCAGAAAAACGTTCTGGCATGAATGAAAACTGTTGAATGGGACGTAAAGCAACCGCTCAAACAAGCACACATGTTATTTATACATCAAAACACTTCATAAGATGTGCAACAAATCCAGAAAAAGGCTCGGGCCTCTGCATAGAAAATATAATTGAGTCGCGACATGTGATTTCCAACAATGTGGTGTGTGCAACCAGCAGAGCCTCAGATCAGCCTGCGCACACGCGCAGTTTGATCAGAGCCTTTGCTAGTCGCTTGAATATTCTATGACTGTTAAGCTACTGACCAAACATTGTTTTGGGGGTTCTAAGCTTAACAGGAGGCTGCACAGGCTCGTCTGAGTCTACACTTGTCAAAATAACACATTGTTGGAAATCACATGTCATATCTTATATTTCATATCTTGTCGATTTCAGGGAGAACAGATGTGACAGGAACCAAAGCCAACTCAGTTTGAAGAACTAATTGTGTGGTTCTAACTTATATACGTACTTAGGTTTACTTGTTTAAGTTATACCTCATATCACAGAATTGTGAATGAATGTGTTGATATGTTAAACAAGTTACATGTAAAAGAAGGTTCCAGGCCTTTAGATAAGAGTGTGTAACAAAAATAATTTTCTTATTTCTCAATCAAAACATATCTTGTGGGTACTCAAAAGTGTCGTCTCCATAAGAGGTTCTTTTAAGCACCCAAAAAACTTATCTTAACCAGTGCTGTTCATTTTGGTTAAGCTGGAAAATGATATTTTTCTACAAAAAAAAAAGAATACTCAAATTCGAACTCATCTATTTCAAGTTCGTTTATGGACATGCAGAGGCCTTCATAACTGAATTAAGAATTGAACACTCACTGCAGTCCAATTTTGTACGTTTCCTATGTGATCTAAAATTGGGTCAAGCACTGTATACCCGCGCTTGATCCCTGGTTTGCGGTCAATTTCGGCCTGAAATATAGGAGACGTTTTTGAAAGTTGTTTGTTTTTGAGCGGACATCTAAAGGTAATTGCGATATCTCCATGTCAATTCCGACTGGTGATACGCTTTTTTCTTGAGCCACTATAGCCACCGTCGCTTTGGAGCAGCAATTTGATCCATCTCGTTGACAAGAGGAAGGTTGAGGAGGAAGGAATCGCCCAGTATCGTCAGGCGCACCCAGACACCGTATTGTCAACGGTATCTCCGAGAGAATCGCTTATTGTAGGCATGTATATATATATATGTGTGGGAAGTGTCTCCCTAGGGGAGCTCATTGGTCTCATTGTGAAGCTCATGGGGACGGGGTGTCTCCTTTATGGAGCTCATTAGGGAGTCGTGTAATGTGTAGTATGCGTGCATGTGTAGCAACACAAAGAGATCCTCGGACACGCATGGACATCCACCACAAGCCTCAGACCTGACAAGGTCCCAAGTGCAGAATCAGCAAGCAAACCAACCAGTAGTCCACCTAAACAAATGTCACCTTTTGGACCCGATGCTTCCTGTGTTACGCCAGTACTATATCCACCCTGTGGACAAGTGGAACCCCTAGTCTGCCCGAGGTAGGGTGTGGTTGTCTCTAACCTGCTTTTTAGGGAACTCGAATTCGAACAATCTATGTTATCCGTTATATGCGATGATTGTTCCCTCTTTAACTGACATTTACATATATGCACTTTGTCAATACTTTCAAGATTGAGCTTACAAAATGTATATCCATGTGAAAGTTATATTGTGTTACACTCATGGGAAACATGCGCGGATCCAGATAATTTTTGTCTGAGGGGGTCCAACTTTGCCGTTTTTTTTTTGTTTTTTTTTTTTCGTTTTTTAGTTGATGAGGGGTTAAATGCCAATATAAGCGGGCCATCATCGGCCCGCCGGCGAAATGCCATTTAAATGGCATTTCGCTGGCGTGCTCATGATGGCCTCGCATTGAATGCTGGCTCGGTAGCTTTGTGATTTTTCAGGAAATCTGGACCAGAATTGCTTAGAAACCCTATCTTTTTGTGATTTTTCAGGGGTGGGGGGGGGGGTGGTCCGAACCTCCTGCCCCCCCCCCCCCCCCTTTGGATCCGCACATGGGAAACGTATAGGAGCTTAACCTCTGCAAGTTTGCGCAGGGTTAATGTTTTGTGGTTGTACACCTTTAATAAATGGTATTTCTTAAGCCATTATTTAAACAAAAAGAAAGAGGCAAATTAATCATATTTACCCCCCCCCCCCGCACCCACCTAAAATATGAACAACAAAAATGCAAAAGTTTCGAGCGCTGGCTGCGTTGTGGTCCCTTTAAGGCTTCACTTTTTTTAAGTCCGACAATTATATAATATATTATATCTTAAACTTGGTCATGCTTTTTGTACTATGCCCCGCCCCACTTTTTGTCCAGTTAATTTTGAAAAGCAATCAGACGACAAAAAATGTAATAAATTACCCAACATGCAAAGAGTTTAATCAATATTGGTTACCAATCTTTTATGCTAACCTGATTACTTTGTTCTCTTCTAGGAAAAAACTAATTTTCGATATTAAAGACAATTTTCAAAAAAGCCCTTGAATAAAATAACTAAAGAAGTATAATAAACATGTATTACTAAACAGTATAGTGTTCGTACTTCTAACAAGAAATATCTTTAAAAAAGATATTCGGCGGCTCTCAAATACTTACAATTTTAACACAACTAAGTGACGAAATCCCCTTATACTCCCTGTCTTTGCATGCTGGAAAAGGATGTTCCGTCTAAAACCAGCGAATTTGGAAGTTGTGCTATGTTTCTGGTCTCTCTTTTGCTTGGTGCTCTTTTCGCTGAGCGATATGCATCTGAATCGTTCCAAATTTTAGGCACTTCACCAGCAAAGGCTAGGGAACAATGTTATTAGTCCTAATGTTTTTAAGAAAATGGGAGATTTTGACGATAAATGTATGTACTGAAACAAACTGAAAACGCGGAAAAAACATGCCATATTGTTGTTGTTGTTGTCACATAGGCAAGATTCTGCCCGTCTCAGATCTCAACTTGGAGTAGTTTTCAAGTCTTAAATGGTTTACACTTTCACCACTCTATTTACATATTATGAATGTCTCTATTTACAGAAAAATACTGATATACCAAATCACTTTTGTGTGGAACTAACTCCTATAACCTTTCTATTTCCTGTGGCACCTCGCCATAGCCGGGGTCAGGGAATAAATACATGTAGACTCAAAAACTGATCGACTAGCTCCCAGTAAGCACGTAAAATCCGGCTACTCTCGGCCTGCCAGAAAAAACACCACCCGAAAAGCGTTTTGCTGGTGGGCCCATAGTGGCCCCAGATTTGGTGCTGGCTGTTTGCATGTTAGCCCCGGGAAGTTAGCCTTATATGATACATGTTCGTCTGACATACATGTAGTTAATGAAACTAGAGCTTGTGCTTGTCATCTTCCTAAAGGAAATAGCAAAATACGCTGATACATGTACAGCTGCGGAGGTTGATCTGAGTCTAAGTGTAGGATTGTGGGTTGCGGGCACATTCAAATTGTAGGAAATTATGTGCCATTATTTACCGTTAAATATCCATCCCCATTATAACCTCTTTTTTTTAAGATACATCTTTTTTCACAAAGATGTATCTTGTTAAGCGCTATTAATAGACATTATAACGTGGGCTTTTTGGCTGTCTATTTATAACGCACCATGTTGTCTGATTAAAGAGAGACTCTGCCGATAGCTACACTGTCCTTGTAAAAACATGCATTTGCCGGTCAGAGCAAGCTTTGCACGTATTTACTCGCCTGAACCCCAAGGTTACTCTCTAATTCGCGATGAATTTTACGCCCTTGTATATAATGTAATGCATTAAATACACTTGTTATATTTGTTTTAGAAATAGACTAGATCTAATTCAGTGATTTTTTTACAAATTTGTTTCTATGAGTCCCGGGACTCACTGGGCCAAAATTCTTTGCATCCCAAACTCGAAGTTCTGCATCCCATACGACGTCCACTTTGAATTATAAATTTTGTGTATCCATACGAATCCGGCCATTCATAGAAGCCAATTTGGGAAGCAAAACACTGGCATACTTATTTATACTATAATAAAGATAAAACTTAATTTACTTTGTCAAGTAAAATAATAAAGATATAAAAACCTATCTGACTTTCTTATTAATAAAAAGTTCAGTTGCAGACAGTATATTTCCTTGATTTAATCATATTATCATCTTTTGCCAAGGGTCAGACTTATGTCTCGCAGTTTTCATATATTTTTTAGAGCCCAGGTCATTAGCCCGTGTTCATCTAACTCTGCATGCCTACAAGTGTAATGGTGGAAGTTACTGCATTTGAGCCTTTGGACATACCATATTAATTTTTCTTTTATCATCTGTGCACAGTCCAGTCTCCGTACTTCATGAGCCTGCAGTAATACTTTAACCATTCTATTGGTATTTGCTCGAAGCATGGTGTTTAAACTTGCGGGTAAAACGCATTATTCAAATGTTTCATTTCGGGTTGGTAGTATTGGATCAGTACTGGTTTATCGGCACTGGTTTTTACCAGTAGTCCGGTACTGGCTTTTACCGGTAAACTCCCCTACAGCGGGTCATATCTGAAAACACGTGTTTCCCAAGGGAAGTAATGATCGCTATACTGTTGGGGAGTTTTTTTCAGTACCGGTTTTTACCAATATTATTCAAGACACGATGCGCAAGTTAAAAAAAAACACTCAAAACGAAAGTTGCAAATACTAAATGCAGACTTTTCGCCACAATTTTAATGCATCCTGCAGGACTCTCATGGTTTAAATCATGCGTCCTTTGTGAGAAGCATGCGTCTGAGACCCAGGACGCGCAGGTAAAAAAAATCACTGCATATTGTCGAAATTTATGAAACAGACTATAATCGTGTAACGCGCATTTGATACGGGAAACCATAATGGCTTGAATAAAAAATACAAAGATTTGCTTTATATAATGCTGTTAAAGTCCTTTAGGATATAGTGAGTTATCTTATATTGCACTTATTTACTATGTGCAATTAAGCAAGGCATGCAAAGAATGGTAGTAAAGCAAATTAGAAATGCTGTACAGCGGGAGTTGACCTATATTCATGATCAATGTTCATTATTAGGACTAGTGCACAGACTGGTTCTCGGCCATTTACATGGAAATTTTCAAGTTAAATTGCATCTATAATAAGATCGCGTGGTCAGTCTGAGTATTAACCAATGAGGGCATTGTTTCTATCTGGTGTGATGAATATTACAATTTAAGAATACTTCTGATTGGTGAAAATTTGCATAAATTGTAGGTCTAAAGCGATATTAGAACGGCGGCCTTTTGGCCGCCGTAAAAAAGGCAAAATGACATTATCACTGGCCAAGTGTAAAACTGCCACCCCTCCTTACACAGGCTGGACCGAACGCCTTCATAATTTACGTACAGCTTAGCTAAAAGCCCTGCCTGGACCTGCGGGGACTATCCGATGGTCATTGTCCCGCACTTTACAAAGGTATTTCCATGTAATACATGTACATGTAGTACACGCCCAGGACTTCTACGGCACTGCGTTGGAACTCAAGAGGCCATTATCCTGCTCATTATCCCCATCGGCGTAGCTATCGTATACGCTAAAACGCATTTACGTACACATTTGAACCGAAAATAGGGATTTATTCTATTTACAATTTGATGGTTTCTTGGTCATGTTGATGATATGTGTACAAATAATCTAGAAAAACGGATCCTTCAGAAATAGAGAGAACCTACAATATAAGAGAAAAAAAAACAGTAGACTCGGTTTAATTGAGTCTGTTCATGAGAACTAATGAGAAACACTTTTCTCGCTCCCTAGCACAGGCTTTCAAGCGGTACATGTATTCAGCTTTCTTTCAGATCCCAATATTCCTCAAGGACCAAAACATGAAAAATATCAACACTATATCGATGTACGGGGAGAAGTTTTACCAACTCCTCACGGCACAACGACAAAACCGGTTTCAGAGGGGAACATTTTTGCTTGCGGCGCTCTCGCCGCAAGCATTTGTGTTGGAATAGTGATACCCTCTACCTGGTTGTCTATTTATATAACACACTGCTAGCATAACGGTCGTGTGTAAGCAAAAACAATTCACCGACAAGACAACTCACCGACAGCAAGCAAAACGTAGTGTTAAGAGCTTCATATTATATGACATATTAACCCCCAAATTCAATTTGTGGATATATATTGGGGTCATGGAATGTCGCTCACTGTTTTCAGCCCCTGTGACCTTGATCTCAGGAGTCAGGTCTTGAAAAAATGCACCCTCAGCAGATCGCTTATATTATTTATGGTAGCAGTTCAATATTTGGTATGTAGATACATCTTGGGCCCTGGCTTCCAGGTCACTGTGACCTTGACCTGGTTTTAGTTCTAGCAAGGTTGAGCCCAGAGCATGTCTGTATATAATTTGAGGTAGGAATCCCAAATTTGTTGTGAGAATATATTTTGGGATCATGGCATGTCGCATAAACTTCTGGTCTCGTTGACATGTAGCTTGTACATAAACATGTTTAAAATACTGTAGCTTTAGTTTATAATGGCAATTATAATGGCCCACTTCAAATCGAACTTTAGTTCCTACAATAGTAACTAAAGTTCGATTCAAACATCGATAGTCGCTACTATAGTCACGCCACAAACCTACTATAGATCAACGGTGGGTCAGAGCACCATTACTCTAGTAGCTTGTCTGGGTCCCTCCTCTAGACCTATCTAGCAAGATGGGTTCAAGATCTATCACTGGCCTCAAAATGTTTTTTTTTACAAAATAAATCCTTGATGTGTTCTACTTGCGATCCCTCTTATTCGTTAATTAGAGTAGGCTGAGCAGTTTATGCACATCCTTTTTGTCTAAGATGAAGAATTGAGATGGGGCATACAGGGCTATTCACTTTGTTGACTTGACAACTTATCAAAAGGTTGCAACTGTAGCTGTTTGGGTGTAAACTTGCGCACGCATCTATTACGTAAGAACTTTAGTAACAACTTTAGTTGGATTCGAAGGGGGCCAATATCATTCCATTGCGCCAGATCGTTCATGTTGGGACAATGGTGACATGATTATAATAAAGTCAGTCAACCACATGTATATAGAATAGCTACCAGCCTGATAATAAAAGCCGTCATTAATACACGCAAAATATTGTAATAATATTGTTTTTCTTTTCCAATATGGTTATGTTCATGGCTAGTCTATAAATGTAACTGTCTTCAGTGGAGTTGTATGATTGTCAGAACTTAGCACCAGCCTATAGACTAGCAACAAAGTAGGAATATGTTTATATGGAAAAAATGAAATGACTTTTTGAAAAGTTCTAGGCCTTTGGGAAAGACTATCAACAATACAGAGCCTAAGAGATCGTTATCAGGCTACATGGAAAGTTAAATATCGACGCAGGTCTGGTTAACCAAAAATGACGCCCTGACGTTAAGACGGCAACTAACGTCGAGTGTATCAATGATATTTGCATCGACGATATGCGTTCCGGCTGGCTATCGTCAGTTTGAGACAAGTAATATGGCTTCGAGGGTAAATTGTATCCAGATTTTTAATAAAAATACTTTAATACATTTAATTTAAATCACGTTTGATTTCTAGACAAATTTCAACTTTAGAATCTAAGGGTATTGATATTTGATAAACTGTTGTCCTAACATTATTTATTATTTTGGCATGAAATTAAAAACATGTTTTGCTGACATGTTGATTTTCATTGTTGTAAAAAATTAAAAAATTGATACATTAAAAATAAGTAAATTTTATTAATTTCATTTTTTGCGTTTTTAAAGTCCTTTGGTGTATGGCGCTAGGTGCCACTTTAGATAACTGTTTGTGTTTTTCTTTTGCCAGAAGGGTATCTTACCGACTCCATAACTACTGATGATGTTCGTCTATGACGTGGTTTTAGTGCAGTGTAAAAAATAACCAAATTTGGAGGTGTTCCTGGCAACATACAAGGTGCACATGATGTTTTAGACTAGGCAAGCCCTTCTTTAAAAAGGAAAATTTATTAAAGTTTTCGTTATCGCGTTAAGCCATGCCCCCTGGCGGCCATGCTTTTCGACTTCGAGCTATTTTCGTATAGCTCACCTAGTGGACCTGTCTTGCTAGGAAACCCTATATTATTGTGATTTTTAGTGGGGTGGGGGGAAGGGCTTGCTTGTAATAATAGCTGAGCCGCGCAGACTGATACTAGTCTTTGTTTATTACTGTCTAGATAAACAATGCATATTGTTTCTAGCGTTTCAACCGTCGTGCGAACATGCAAAGACGCGTCTGTGCAGGCTGATCAGCGTGTTTTGTTGTTTTGTTTTTTTTTATGCCAGGAAATAAAGCAAAAAGTTCTGACGCTAAGTCCATAACACATTGTGAGATTTTTGCATCGAAATTTAAACGACATTACGATAAACAAACAAAGTATAAATTAAATATCTAACGTCTAACGCTTGAGAACATAAGTATTGTCACGTTTCGCTTCGTCTTTTTCTTTTTTTTCCCTTTTTTTATTTGCTTAACGTCCCACAAACCAATTTTTCAGTTTTGTCGGGACAGTGATATGGTTCTTCTTGGGAAGTAAATGTGTCTTTCTCATTAACACCACACGACCACCCGAGTTAGAAACGAACTTATCTATAGATTGTTTATTTTTCTATTTTCTTGCCATCTTGAAAAAGTATCGTAATGCTGTTTGAATTTCGATTAAAATGTCTTACGGGAATGATGAATTTTCGACTGGGATGATGAAGGACTGGATTTAGGGACATAGATTTTGGTATTTTTGTTTCATCTACTTTGATAAAAGCAGTTATTCAGGGATTAACCCTTCAAATAAAAGCAGTAACATTGTATAAGAATAAATTAATCAATGTGATTTTAAGGAATTTGCGGCGATCTTACAACCCAATTAGGCTTAATTAAAGCTTCAACGCGTGGATTACGTTTGTGACCCAAAACAAAACTAGTACAATGTTTCTTTGATCGGCATTATTATGAAAATATAGAGAACATAATTCTTTGAAAAGAACAAATGAAAACAAATACAAATATTGGCTTCGAGCTGTGGTATAGTGTTCTCAATGTTTTTTTTAAAGCAACCCTATCGTGTTAGGTATCAAATTAAAGCCAAAAATAAGAACATCACAGTTACATTCTTTGTTTTGCTTTTTTATTTGATGGCCGAAGATGCCAGAACTAAAGCAAAAAAAAATTGATACACACATTTATCCATTTCTTCTATTACGATCGGTTAAGTATCGAATTTTAGC
The DNA here is from genome assembly GCA_964019695.1 of Loripinus fragilis. Lineage (NCBI taxonomy): Eukaryota > Metazoa > Mollusca > Bivalvia > Lucinida > Lucinidae > Loripinus > Loripinus fragilis. The sequence continues at coordinate 24,626,510 of OZ026527.1, forward strand.
CAGCACTTACCTGGATTTTCGACTCGATAATGTGTAGGTAAAAATTTCCCCTAAATGTATTGGAGTTTCCTCTCCGTGTATATTGCTTCGAGATATCAAACAGTCAAATTACAAATTCAGGAGAGAAAATCAGGCAAGTCTACCAGCTGTGAAGAGCACAAGGTATGGTCTAAGGTCATTCCGCTATGAAGCCGCTCTTATATGGAACAGTCTCCCTAATGACCCGAGGCTAACTGAGTCCTTCCCTCAGTTCAAGAGACTACTCCATGCATGGGATTGTGACATTTGGGAATGTCCTTCATGTTAAATTTGGACTTTGCTTTGCTTCTGCAGTTCAGTTTTAACTCCCTTGCACTCCCTTTGCTTACAAGCTTTTGCTTTTCGACCCCTTCTTTTTTTGCTTTCTTTCCCTTTCGCTTTGTTGCAAAGGCTGTGCTTCTTTGGGGTGTCCATTTACTGCAATCTTAACGTCGAAATTTTTGTACCTCCTGAAAAATTTTCCCAGCTATAGTGCAGTACCCAATAGCTCTCGTCAGCAGTCACGAGTGGGTTTGATGGTTCATCAATCCCCCTGCTGATGTTCTCTATTGGTATATAAATTTAACCTCTTATATCTAAATTGCTTTCTGCTTGCTGTGATATATTTGTACATTGTGCTTTGTCTCTTATAATACTGTTTTATATATGTGCATGCTGTGATACTCGTTGTTTTAAAAATGTTTGTTTATTCTTGTTTGTCGAAGTAAAAGCCCTACTGGACTTATGTTACATGTTGTTCAATATTCGACACAAAATAAAATTTCTATGTCTATGTCTTCATATAATTCGTGTGACTTTTTTCTGAATCTCATTGCATAATTGCAAAACTACGACACAAAGTACAGAATAACAAAACAAGGACCAAACACAGAATCCCAACATACAATGGGAGCAACAATGGGACAACAACAACAGAACCACCGCCTAAGATATGGACAGCAGGCTAAGCTACTGGGTCTGTCACCTGCTGGGAAAGGGCTAACCTCTTGGCTCTCTTGTGTGTGATGTTTTATTGTGTTTTTGTCCAGGCTACACAAAATGATGACCAGTGCCCATTACATAATGTGACCTATGCACCTGCTTATTTTGAAGTTGCTACGTTCAAGGGTTTTGGAGAAGATGCATATACAAGAAAATACGTTATTTGACCTTTGATCTTGGTATCAATGTCACACATAATATTGTCCAGTACCTCTGAAACATGTGACCTATGCACCTGCAAAGTTTTGTGTTGCAATGTCCAACGGTTTAGGAGATGCATTTACAAAAAATTCATTATTTGACCACAAAATGTTGCCAAGTACCCCAGGCCCAGTACTCTCTACATCATGTGGCCTATGCACATGCAATGTTTAGAGTTGCTAGTCTAACGGTTTAGGAGAAGATGCATTTACAAGAAAATACATTATTTGACCCTTGACCTTGATATGGGGGGGGGTGAAGGTCACATACGATGTTGCCAGTACCCTCTACATAATGTGATCTATGCATCTGCAAAGTTTGAAGTTGCTACGTCGAACGGTTTAAGAAAAGACAAATTTACAATACATTATTTGACCTTTGACCTTGACTTTTGACCTAATAAGCAGCTGCAAAGTTTGAAATTGCTACATTTTGCACCTCTAACGTTTGAGGAGGAGATCCATTTAGAAGAAAATATATTATTTGACCTTGACCCCGATGAGGTCAAGGTCATCTAAATGTTGCCCAGTACCCCCTACATTTGTGACCTTTGCACCTGCAAAGTTTGAAGTTACTACGTCCAACGGTTTAGGCCTATGCGCCTGCAGTTTGAAGTTACTACGTCCAACGATTTAAGAGGAGATGCATTTACAAGAAAATACATTATCTGTATCTGTATCTTTTTTAGCGGTAGAATCCTATTCTGGCATCTACAACCGCGGTGTGTGCGCTTTAAAAAGTTAGTAACACTTATGGGCAGCTTCTCTGAAGCTGTTAACTGTCTCTGCGCGGATGTGACTCTCCTCCAGTTGGTTCCACTCACTTACAGTTCTAACAAAGAATGAATTTTTATATTGTTCCGTGTGAGAATCAGGAATTTTGAAACACTCCGAGTGATTTGTTGAAAACTTTTTCACAATATTTGTAGTATGGAAGTCTGATTGTACACATGGTTTGATATGTCTTTTATTCCTAATGGGAATGAGGAACTCGTCAGCATTGATTGCTGGTACCATACCCCGCACAACTTTGTATAATATAACCAGTCTTGTTTCTAGACGTCGTTGTTGTAAAATTGGTAACTTAAGGTCTTCTAACATTGACGTGACGCATCCTTCAAATCTTGATTTGTAATCATTTTTAATAAACCTTGCTGCTTATCTTTGTACTTTTTCAACGGCTATAATGTCTCGACTTTGATACGGGTCCCAAACAACAGCACCATATTCGAGTATTGACCTAACTAAGGCTATATATGCAAGTCTCATACAATCCTCAGAACAGTATTTCAAGTTACGTCTTAGGAATCCGAGTGATGAATTTGCCTTTTTAGTAATATTTGTTATATGCGTTTTCCACTGTAAGTCCTCTGATATTGTGAGTCCTAGGTATGGATTAGAGTCTACTTGCTGTAATATTTCACCATCAAGCTGATAGAAATGAGAAGATTTCTGTCTAATACTAAGGATGTAACACTTTTTGGCGTTAAATCTCATGCCCCATTTGGCAGCCCATTTTTCAAGTTCTTTAAGATCATTTTGAAGTATTTGGTGGTCTTTTTGAGTTTTAATTTGGCGGTAGATAAGGCAGTCGTCTGCGAATAATCGTACTTGTGATTTGACACAGTCTGGTAAATCGTTAATGTGACACAAAAACATCAGAGGTCCTAATACAGTCCCTTGTGGCACCCCAGATTCTACATATGCTGAATCTGAATGTTCCCCTTCTACTACTACATTCATCTGTCTATCTTTGAGGAATGAAGATAACCACTTATAAAGATGTCCCCGTATGCCATAGGCTTCCAGTTTCTGAAGTAATCTGTCATGCGGAACTGTATCGAACGCCTTTGAGAAATCTAAAATAGCAATGTCCATCTGGATATTTCTGTCATTGGCTTGTAATAGGTCCTGCATAGTAACTAGCAATTGGGTTTCTGTGGAATAACCTGATCTAAATCCATGATTTAATGATGTCAAAATGTTATGTTTATCAAAATTTTTAAGCATATGGCTACAAATAATATGTTCCATTATTTTGCATGACACTGAAGTTAAGGATACTGGTCTATAATTTTCAGCCAGGTGTCGATCTCCTTTTTTGAAGACTGGAGTAACAATGGCATTTAGCCAATCGAGCGGAAGAGTTTCTGTATCTATAGGGTACTGGAATATGGCGCTTAATCCATACGATATTTCCTCAGCACATGTTTTCAAGAGAATGTTCGGTATTCCGTCTGGTCCCATTGCTTTATGAATGTTAATATTTTTTAGGATTTTCAAAACTCCTTTCCGGTCGATATTTAACTGTGGCGCGGTCTTTGTATTTCTGTGTTTACCAATTTCAGGAGCAATATTTCTTGAGTCTCTTGTGAAAACTGACACAAACTGTTTAATGAGTACATTTGCTTTACTTTTAGCATCGGTTAGGAGGTTTCCTTTGGATTTCAATGGAGCAATTCCAATGTTATCTTATCTTTTGGATTTACAATAACTGCGTTTGCAGTAGATTTAATTAATGATGGGTTTGTGGTAAATACTAAGTCCAATAGGTTATCTTCCCTTGTTGGTTCGTTGTGCATTTGTGAAAGGTTGAATTCAGACATAATTTCAATTAAATATTGTTGTTCATTTCTGTCCTGTGTAGTTTTTGAATGTTTCAAGCACAGCTTATCCCAGTCAATGTCCGGGAAATTGAAATCTCCACAAAGAACTAAGTGTTTAGGTTTTGATTTGTTCAAAAGTTCAAATGATTGTCGTAAATTGTTCAAATCTGTCATGTTTCGTTTCGGCATGTAAAAGGATCCTACAAACAGTTCTTGTCTGCCTTTCAGGCTGATTTTAACCAAGTCTATCTCGCAGTCCGTAACAAAGTCCACACACTCAACAGCCGTGAGGTTTGATCGAACAGCAACAAAACTCCACCGCCTCTAGTGCTTCTATCATTTCTAAAAACATTGAAACAATCAGGGAATATTTCCGAATTGAAGATGGCATTTTTGTCGTATTGTTTTCCTGTTTTTTTTTTCCCCCGCAGCCAAGATTCTGTACCGCAAATAATATCCGGCTTAATATACTCTAAAGCAGCCTTAAATTCTGAGTTGTTTTCTTTTACACTTCTGCAGTTGACATTTAGAATTCTGAGATTTAACTTTTTTGGTAAATCATAAGGAGAGTCACTGGGTTCCGTGTTGGAGGATTTGTTTCTGGACGAACGTTGTACTCCGGGAGACACATTACTACAATTTCTTGATCTAGGGCTAATTGTATGCAAAGGGCTAAATACTTGTGAATGGATGGAGTCAATAGTTGACTCAAAAGTTAACGGATAAAATGAATTTGACGTCTGTAGTTCGAAACTGTGAAAAGTGAAAGTGTCACAATTTATGCTGTCGCATTTACAACATTTCCATGCAACGTTTGAGCGTTCTAAAAGTTGAAAATCATCTGAGCAGAGTGATATACAAGACTTGTGATGCCATAATTCACAACCGTCACACGCTACACCTTCCTGGGACCAAGTTACTGGGTACTGACAAATTCCACAGGGCCATTTAGTCTCTGGTCCTGGATTTACTTCAACATCTCCTGACAGGAGTAACATTATGATCCAAAGAGAGTTAGTTTTTGATGGTTTTGACACTGACAAAAGTGGTTTCCAAAAATGGTTTCTCAAAGTATAAAGTGCCACTTTGTACGATTCTAATGTTGATATACATGTAGAACTGTCCGGTTCATTTATAATGTAGAAGTAGAAGCACAGTATACAAAGTGTGCCAAGAGTAATCTTCAATTTTTCCGCACAATTTTGGTTTTTCAAGATGACCGCCATTATGACGAGGTGGGAGGGGTATGGTACCTGACAATGCTGACGAAAAACGTTTTAATAACACATTTCTAGAAGTTTTGTGCTACACTAATAAGCACTCAGAATTATTTGACCTATGGCCTTGGCATTCAATATCACACGAAATGTTGCCCAGTACCCTCTACATCATGTGACCCATGCAGCTACAAAGTTTGAAGTTGCTACGTCTAATGCAGGAGATACATTTACAAAAAACATGACACACGGACGAACAGACGCACGGACAGACGTTTGTACGAAATTAGTAAAAAAAGCGGGTATAAAAACAAACTAACATTTTATAGGAACCTTTCCAATAAATTTCGCGGATTTAAAACTAATTCACTATTTAGCTGTACCGTACACATCTGATAGTCACGTGATAAGACAAAATGGCAGCGCCCTGGTTTACTCGAGTGCTTGAATATTTATGAATACCTTTAATTACTTACTTCAAGGCTTGTCTCAATCTTCTGATAATCTATAGAAAGATGGGCAATCTACCGTTAAGCTGCCACCTGGCAGGTTTTCTTTTGACATTTTTGAAAAGTGACTGTTTGCCATAAATGAATACGAATCTTTATGATCAGGGTCACTGAGATGCTTGCATGTCGAAATCGGTCAATTCCGTTGACAGAGGAAATAAAAGTAAAAGTAATACATCGATACTTATCCTACCTGGCAGGATGACGGTAGTAGGGAAAAAATACATCGTCGCTATATACTACCGTCATCCTGCCAGGCAGGTTAACGGTAGTATATATATACAGACGAAACTATCTCAGACAACAAACTTAATTATGCCTTGAAAGGGAAGTTCTTCCCGGGAAGAGGGTTTTCTTCGGGGGTATATATTGCAGAGAAAATGGGGCTTGGAAAGCTTTTAGGGGAAGTGTCTTAAACAAGTTGGAGTTTCTAGCAAAGAATTATTGAAATATTAAAAGTAAAACCTCAATATATAACCTGCCTGGCAGGATGACGGTAGTAGGGAAAAAATACATCGTCGCTATATACTACCGTCATCCTGCCAGGCAGGTTAACGGTAGTATATATATACAGACGAAACTATCTCAGACAACAAACTTAATAATGCCTTGAAAGGGAAGTTCTTCCCCGGAAGAGGGTTTTCTTCGGGGGTATATATTGCAGAGAAAATGGGGCTTGGAAAGCTTTTGGGGGAAGTGTCTTAAACAAGTTCGAGTAACTAGCAAAGAATTATTGAAATATTAAAAGTAAATCCTCGATATATAACCTGCCTGGCAGGATGACGGTAGTAGGGAAAAAATACATCGTCGCTATATACTACCGTCATCCTGCCAGGCAGGTTAACGGTAGTATATATATACAGACGAAACTATCTCAGACAACAAACTTAATAATGCCTTGAAAGGGAAGTTCTTTCCGGGAAGAGGGTTTTCTTCGGGGGTATATATTGCAGAGAAAATGGGGCTTGGAAAGCTTTTGGGGGAAGTGTCTTAAACAAGTTTGAGTAACTAGCAAAGAATTATTGAAATATTAAAAGTAAAACCTCGATATATAACCTGCCTGGCAGGATGACGGTAGTAGGGAAAAAATACATCGTCGCTATATACTACCGTCATCCTGCCAGGCAGGTTAACGGTAGTATATATATACAGACGAAACTATCTTAGACAACAAACTAAATATTGCCTTGAAAGGGAAGTTCTTCCCAGGAAGAGGGTTTTCTTCGGGGGCATATAATACAGAGAAAACGGGGCTTGGAAAGCTTTTGGGGGAAGTGTCTTAAGCAGATTCGAGTTTACTTACAAAGAATTGTTGAAATTTTAAAATTAAATTATAGATATGTATCCTACCTGGCAGGATAACGGTAGTAGGGAAAATGTACATCGTCGCTCTATACTACCGTCATCCTGCCAGGCAGGTTAACGGTAGTGTATATATTTACAGACAAAACAGTATCTAAAGAGTAAAGCCTAGATATTTATCCTGCCTGGCAGGATGAGGGTATTAGGGGAAAATACATCGTCGCTATATATTACCCTTAACGGTAGTACATGTATATATATAAGAGAATAATTTTGCATTGTGAAATCGACTTTTACGGAATAAATCGTATTTTTGTTTTGAGTACATGTCTGTTTATGTAACATGATTTAATGCATAAAGTGTGGCTCTTAACGGAATAAATCCTATCAATGCTCCAAACAAACATGAGAGATGTGATTTATTCCGTAACCTCAAGTCAATTTTTTAAACCGGAAGTCGGATTGTTTTGTTTAAAGATGGCCTGCCACAATGGAGAAGGAGATGGTGAAATGGAACCAACCGGTACTGTCAGTCCCTAGGGAATGCATTGCTTTCAATGAAATAAGTCGTATAATGCATGAAAGAAGCAAAATTAATAAACAAAGCTACACAAAAATCTACTAGGAACAAATATAAGATTTATTCCGTATATAATTGCTTTCAATGGAATTAATCATACCAGTACACATTGCCTGTCTTATTAGATAAGTGATGCAAACAAGCATACAGTTGATATAGTATGATTTATTCCGTTAAAAGCCATAATTCACGGAATAAATCGTATGCTTGTTTGAGGCGCAATTTCTAATCACACTGACACACAGTCTACATGTAGTGATACGATTTATTCCGTAGAAACCAGTTATTTACGGAGTAAATCACAATTTTGTTATAAGTACATGTAAATGTCTATTAGTAAGGACCAGAAAGGTAATAACGTGAACCTCCCTATCTGTCAATCAAAATAGTCGTTGCGCATGCGCAAATATAATCAAGCATCTGTTTGACATTGATCAAAAGTAACACAGCGTAAACACTGAAATCAAGTCATCGAACACTTTTTATCGAACACATTTAGTCTACGCCCATATCGAACAAAATAGTTTAAACTCATGTGCCTCACATCCTGTGTTGGTTTCGTGTACTCCTTTGACCGGCAAAGAATAAATAAGCAGAAATATACCCTAACTGTCGAATCAAAGGCATTTGATAGTCTTTGTAAACAAACTCGGGCGAGTTTATCTTGCTTCTGGTTATGCAGTTATTAAATAAACATATACCAGAGATTGGTCAATATAGGCTCGTGGTGGGCTGGTGAATATACGTGATGCTTTACCTGTTTATAAAAAACTAGAATCACCTCATTACCATGCATCTTTTAACTGACAGTACTCGTAAAACAGACTCGTCGACAAAGTCAGTCCTAATGACGTAATCGGGCACGTTCTTCGTGACGTAATTGAAAAAAATGTAGTGGCGGATCCAGTGCCCACTTCCCAGTCCTCCATTTTAAAATATCCTATCAAAATGAAATTAATCGGTCTCATGGAGACTAAATTGTTTCATTTTCATGAGAAATTTGATAAAAATGAGATAAAAATATCAAAGCGAACCCCCACATCTTAAAATATATAAAGCCCCGTTTTTTTTTAGAAATCCTGGATCCGCCCCTGAAGTTTCCGCAGAACAAGTTATTACTTTAATAAGTGATACTGTATTTAATGACGCCATGCCAAAGGGGAAAAGGGGGCACTTATTTCGGGGGAACAGAGAAACAGTAGCAAAATTTTTAGGGGAACAGGGTAAAAGAGATAATATTGAGGAACAGAGAACATTAGAAACAAATTTTCGATTTTTCGTGAACAGGTGAACATGTCAACTTATTTCAGAGGTAAAAGACAATTATAACAGGTATCCCAACCTTCAGGATGGGCCCAGTAGATAGGTTTACAAAGTACAAAGGGTATCTTTCCATCTAAGCGAGATTATGTAACAAGAAGGTTAGGAAACCCCTTTAGGGCCCAGTCTTGTATGCATATACATGTGTATAGAAAAAACGGTAAGTACGACATAAAATGCATTTTTTCTTCTATTAAAATCGCTGAAATCAAGATGCTACAACAACAACTCTGGATTCAAACGGCTATCAGATGCTGTATATATGCAAAAGGTATCCATCTATCATAGTGAGATCCCGTAACAAACGGTTTTGGTGTGTCCCTTTAGGGCCCCGACTAGTATATCTCATTAGAAAAATGGAACCTTTCAAAATGCATTTTTTCTATTAAAATCGCTAAAATCAAGTTGTTACAACAAAAACTCTGGATTCATACGGCTATCAGATGCTGTTCTTATTCAAAAGGTATCCATCTATCATAGTGAGATTCTGTAACAAACGGTCTAGGGTGTCCCTTTAGGGCCCCAACTTGTATATCTCTATGTAAAAATGGTACCGTTCGAAATGCATTTTTTTCTATTAAACTCGCTAAAATCAAGTTGTTACAACAAAAACTCTGGATTCAAACGGCTATCAGATCCTGTTTTTATACAAAAGCTATCCATCTATTATAGTGAGATCCTGTAACAAATGGCTTAGGGTGTCCCTTTAGGGCCCAAACTTATATACCTCTATAGAAAAATGGTACCGTTCAAAATGCATTTTTTCTATTTAAATCGCCATAATCAAGTTGTTACAACAAAAACTTCAAATTCAAACGGCTATCAGATGCTGTTCTTATTCAAAAGGTATCCATCTATTAAAGTGAGATTCTGTAACAAACGGTTTAGGGTGTCCCTTTAGGGTCCCGACTTATATAACTCTATATAATAGTGGTACTGTTTGAAATGCATTTTTTTCTATTAAAATCGCTAAAATCAAGTTGTTACAACAAAAACTCTGGACTCAAACGGCTATCAGATGCTGTTCTTATTCAAAAGGTATCGATCTATCATAGTGAGATTCTGTAACAAACGGTTTAGGGTGTCCCTTTAGGGCCCCCACTTGTATAACTCTATATAAAGTGGTACCATTCGAAATGCATTTTTTTCTATTTAAATCGCTAAAATCAAGTTGTTACAACAAAAACTCTGGATTTAAACGGCTATCAGATGCTGTTCTCATTCAAAAGGTATCCATCTATCATAGTGAGATTCTGTAACAAACGGTTTAGGGAGTCCCTTTAAGGCCTCGACTTGTATATCTCTATAGAAAAATGGTACCGTTTAAAATGCATTTTTCTATTAAAATCGCCAAAATCAAGTTGTTACAACAAAAACTTCAAATTCAAACGGCTATCAGATGCTGTTCTTATTCAAAAGGTATCCATCAATCATAGTGAGATTCTGTAACAAACGGTTTAGGGTGTCCCTTTAGGGCCCCGACTTGTATAACTCTATGTAAAAATGGTACCGTTCGAAATGCCTTTTTTTCCATTAAAATCGCTAAAATCAAGTTGTTACAACAAAAACTTTAAATTCAAACGGCTATCATATGCTGTTCTTATACAACAGGTATCCATCTATCATAGTGAGATCCTGTAACAAATGGTTTAGGGAGTCCATTTAGGGCCCCGACTTGTATATCTCTATAGAAAAATGGTACCGTTCAAAATGCATTTTTCTATTAAAATCGCTAAAATCAAGTTGTTACAACAAAAACTCTGGACTCAAGCGGCTATCAGATGCTGTTCTTACTCAACAGGTATCCATCTATCATAGTGAGATCCTGTAACAAACGGTTAAGGGGGTCCCTATAGGGCCCCGACTTGTATATCTCTATAGAAAAATGGTACCGTTCAAAATGCATTTTTTCTATAAAAATCGCCAAAATCAAGTTGTTACAACAAAAACTTCAAATTCAAACGGCCATCAGATGCTGTTCTTATTCAAAAGGTATCCATCTATCATAGTGAGATTCCGTAACAAACGGTTAAGGGTGTCCCTTTAGGGTCCCGACTTGTATAACTCTATATAATAGTGGTACCGTTCGAAATGCATTTTTTTCTATTAAAATCGCTAAAATCAAGTTGTTACAACAAAAACTCTGGACTCAAACGGCTATCAGATGCTGTTCTTATTCAAAAGGTATCCATCTATCATAGTGAGATCCTGTAACAGACGGTTTAGGGTGTCCCTTTAGGGCCCCAACTTGTATAACTCTATATAAAGTGGTACCGTTCGAAATGCATTTTTTTCTATTTAAATCGCTAAAATCAAGTTGTTACAACAAAAACTCTGGATTACAACGGCTATCAGATGCTGTTCTCATTCAAAATGTATCCATCTATCATAGTGAGATCCTGTAACAAACGGTTTAGGGTGTCCCTTTAGGGCCCCGACTTGTATAACTCTATATAAAGTGGTACCGTTCGAAATGCATTTTTTTTCTATTTAAATCGCTAAAATCAAGTTGTTACAACAAAAACTCTGGATTTAAACGGCTATCAGATGCTGTTCTCATTCAAAAGGTATCCATCTATCATAGTGAGATTCTGTAACAAACGGTTTAGGGAGTCCCTTTAGGGCCTCGACTTGTATATCTCTATAGAAAAATTGTACCGTTTAAAATGCATTTTTTCTGTTAAAATCGCTAAAATCAAGTTGTTACAACAAAAACTTCAAATTCAAACGGCTATCAGATGCTGTTCTAATTTAAAAGGTATCCATCTATCATAGTGAGATTCTGTAACAAACGGTTTAGGGTGTCCCTTTAGGGCCCCGACTTGTATAACTCTATGTAAAAATGGTACCGTTCAAAATGCATTCTTTTCTATTAAAATCGCTAAAATCAAGTTGTTACAACAAAAACTCTGGACTCAAACGGCTATCAGATCCTGTTCTTATACAAAAGGTATCCATCTATTATAGTGAGATCCTGTAACAAATGGCTTAGGGTCTCCCTTAAGGGCCCAAACTTGTATACATCTATAGAAAAATGGTACCGTTCAAATTGCAATTTTTCTTTTTAAATCTCTAAAATCAAGTTGTTACAATAAAAACTCTGGATTAAAACGGCTATCAGATGCTGTTCTTACTCAAAAGGTATCGATCTATCATAGTGAGATCCTGTAACAAACGGTTAAGGGGGTCCCTATAGGGCCCCGACTTGTATATCTCTATAGAAAAATGGTACCGTTCAAAATGCATTTTTTCTATAAAAATCGCCAAAATCAAGTTGTTACAACAAAAACTTCAAATTCAAACGGCTATCAGATGCTGTTCTTATTCAAAAGGTATCCATCTATCATAGTGAGATTCCGTAACAAACTGTTTAGGGTGTCCCTTTAGGGTCCCGACTTGTATAACTCTATATAATAGTGGTACCGTTCGAAATGCATTTTTTCTATTAAAATCGCTAAAATCACGTTGTTACAACAAAAACTCTGGACTCAAACGGCTATCAGATGCTGTTCTTATTCAAAAGGTATCGATCTATCATAGTGAGATTCTGTAACAAACGGTTTAGGGTGTCCCTTTAGGGCCCCGACTTGTATAACTCTATATAAAGTGGTACCGTTCGAAATGCATTTTTTTCTATTTAAATCGCTAAAACCAAGTTGTTACAACAAAAACTCTGGATTTAAACGGCTATCAGATGCTGTTCTCATTCAAAAGGTATCCATCTATCATAGTTAGATTCTGTAACAAACGGTTTAGGGTGTCCCTTTAGGGCCCCGACTTGTATAACTCTATATAAAGTGGTACCATTCGAAATGCATTTTTTTCTATTTAAATCGCTAAAATCAAGTTGTTACAACAAAAACTCTGGATTTAAACGGCTATCAGATGCTGTTCTCATTTAAAAGGTATCCATCTATCATAGTGAGATTCTGTAACAAACGGTTTAGGGAGTCCCTTTAGGGCCTCGACTTGTATATCTCTATAGAAAAATGGTACCGTTTAAAATGCATTTTTTCTGTTAAAATCGCTAAAATCAAGTTGTTACAACAAAAACTTCAAATTCAAACGGCTATCAGATGCTGTTCTCATTCAAAAGGTATCCATCTATCATAGTGAGATTCTGTCACAAACGGTTTAGGGTGTCCCTTTAGGGCCCCGACTTGTATAACTCTATGTAAAAATGGTACCGTTCAAAATGCATTTTTTTCTATTAAAATCGCTAAAATCAAGTTGTTACAACAAAAACTCTGGACTCAAACGGCTATCAGATCCTGTTCTTATACAAAAGGTATCCATCTATTATAGTGAGATCCTGTAACAAATGGTTAGGGTCTCCCTTAAGGGCCCAAACTTGTATACATCTATAGAAAAATGGTACCGTTCAAATTGCATTTTTTCTATTTAAATCTCTAAAATCATGTTGTTACAATAAAATCTCTGGATTAAAACGGCTATCAGATGCTGTTCTTACTCAAAAGGTATCCATCTATCATAGTGAGATCCTGTAACAAACGGTTAAGGGGGTCCCTATAGGGCCCCGACTTGTATATATCTATAGAAAAATGGTACCGTTCAAAATGCATTTTTTTCTATAAAAATCGCCAAAATCAAGTTGTTACAACAAAAACTTCAAATTCAAACGGCTATCAGATGCTGTTCTTATTCAAAAGGTATCCATCTATCATAGTGAGATTCCGTAACAAACTGTTTAGGGTGTCCCTTTAGGGTCCCGACTTGTATAACTCTATATAATGGTGGTACCGTTCGAAATGCATTTTTTTCTATTAAAATCGCTAAAATCAAGTTGTTACAACAAAAACTCTGGACTCAAACGGCTATCAGATGCTGTTCTTATTCAAAAGGTATCGATCTATCATAGTGAGATTCTGTAACAAACGGTTTAGGGTGTCCCTTTTGGGCCCGACTTGTATAACTCTATATAAAGTGGTACCGTTCGAAATGCATTTTTTTCTATTTAAATCGCTAAAACCAAGTTGTTACAACAAAAACTCTGGATTTAAACGGCTATCAGATGCTGTTCTCATTCAGAAGGTATCCATCTATCATAGTGAGATTCTGTAACAAACGGTTTAGGGTGTCCCTTTAGGGCCCCGACTTGTATAACTATATATAAAGTGGTACCGTTCAAAATGCATTTTTTTCTATTTAAATCGCTAAAATCAAGTTGTTACAACAAAAACTCTGGATTCAAACGGCTATCAGATGCTGTTCTCATTCAAAAGGTATCCATCTATCATAGTGAGATTCTGTAACAAACGGTTTAGGGAGTCCCTTTAGGGCCTCGACTTGTATATCTCTATAGAAAAATGGTACCGTTTAAAATGCATTTTTTCTGTTAAAATCGCTAAAATCAAGTTGTTACAACAAAAACTTCAAATTCAAGCGGCTATCAGATGCTGTTCTTATTTAAAAGGTATCCATCTATCATAGTGAGATTCTGTAACAAACGGTTTAGGGTGTCCCTTTAGGGCCCCGACTTGTATAACTCTATGTAAAAATGGTACCGTTCAAAATGCATTTTTTTCTATTAAAATCGCTAAAATCAAGTTGTTACAACAAAAACTCTGGACTCAAACGGCTATCAGATCCTGTTCTTATACAAAAGGTATCCATCTATTATAGTGAGATCCTGTAACAAATGGCTTAGGGTCTCCCTTAAGGGCCCAAACTTGTATACATCTATAGAAAAATGGTACCGTTCAAATTGCATTTTTTCTATTTAAATCTCTAAAATCAAGTTGTTACAACAAAAACTCTGGATTAAAACGGCTATCAGATGCTGTTCTTACTCAAAAGGTATCCATCTATCATAGTGAGATCCTGTAACAAACGGTTAAGGGGGTCCCTATAGGGCCCCGACTTGTATATCTCTATAGAAAAATGGTACCGTTCAAAATGCATTTTTTCTATAAAATCGCCAAAATCAAGTTGTTACAACAAAAACTTCAAATTCAAACGGCTATCAGATGCTGTTCTTATTCAAAAGGTATCCATCTATCATAGTGAGATTCCGTAACAAACGGTTTAGGGTGTCCCTTTAGGGTCCCGACTTGTATAACTCTATATAATAGTGGTACCGTTCGAAATGCAATTTTTTCTATTAAAATCGCTAAAATCAAGTTGTTACAACAAAAACTCTGGACTCAAACGGCTATCAGATGCTGTTCTTATTCAAAAGGTATCGATCTATCATAGTGAGATTCTGTAACAAACGGTTTAGGGTGTCCCTTTAGGGCCCCGACTTGTATAACTCTATATAAAGTGGTACCGTTGGAAATACATTTTTTTTTCTATTTAAATCGCTAAAATCAAGTTGTTACAACAAAAACTTTAAATTCAAACGGCTATCATATGCTGTTCTTATACAACAGGTATCCATCTATCATAGTGAGATTCTGTAACAAACGGTAAGGGTGCCCTTATAGGGTCCCGACTTGTATAACTCTCTAGGAAAATTGTACCGTTCGAAATGCATTTTTTCTATTTAAATCGCTAAAATCAAGTTGTTACAACAAAAACTCTGGCTTCAAACGTCTATCAGATGCTGTTCTTATTCAAAAGGTATCCATCTATCATAGTGAGATCCTGTAACAGACGGTTTAGGGTGTCCCTTTAGGGCCCCAACTTGTATACCTCTATAGAAAAATGGTAACGTTCAAAATGCATTTTTTTGCTATAAAAATCGCTAAAATCAAGTTGTTACAACGAAATCTCTTGATTCAAATGGCTATCAGAAGCTGTATATATACAAAAGGTATCCAACTATCATAGTGAGATCCTGTAACAAACGGTTTAGAGTGTCCCTTTAGGGCCCCGACTTGTACACATCTGTAGAAAATGGTATCATTCATAATGCATTTTTTTCTAACGGCTATTAGATGCTGTTCTCATACCAGGGGTATCCATCTATCATAGTGAGATCCGGTAACAAACCGTCTAGGGCGTTCCTTTAGGTCCCCGACTTGTATACCTCTATAGAAAAAGGCACCATTAAACAAGAATTTTTCTATTCTGCATTAAAAAACATTCTTTTTTCTATTGATGTCACTGATGATTATTTCTGTTTTTTTAAATTCACTAAAATAAAATTGTTACCTCGTAAACTATAGACTCAAATGGGTATCAGATGCCGTTCTAATGCATAATACAACAACCCGTCAATCTGTTTGTTTAATTCGTTTTGTTCCTTTACGCCCCAGTCATCAGCTATGGTCATGGGGGCGGTCAGTTCACCTAACGACACTTTTTTCTGGGCAAGCTTGAACAATTAAGCGGTTAACACATACTTTCACTTGTAACTGACAACAGCCCTTTTTGAATGGTACAACTGAAGGGAGGAGAATGGCCTTAAAGTTATAACATGATCAATCTACACGAAAGTATGCGACTGGGCCAGGATCAAACTCGCGACCCCTGCATCTGCAGTCAGACGCGCGTCTGTAGTCAGAATTATTACCGACTGTGCTACGCGGCCCGTCAAGGTACTTACCCCTCAGAGGTTCCCATCAATCATAGAGCATCGGTATCTTAGTCAACGGTTCGTTCGGATCTATCGTAAAGAGATCCCTGGACCCTTTTGTATCACCAACATATAGAACGCTTTATCCTTTTGTATCTCCAGCATATAGAACGCTATATATACAGTTGAGGCCCTCACAGCCCCAACCTACAGAACGCAAATATACAGGTGAGGCCCTCACAGGGGTTTGGGGTAACAGGGGATAACGGGCATTTATTTTAGGGGAACAGGGAAAGGCAGGCAATATTGGGGGAATATGGAACATAAAAACCAAAGACACATTTTCTATTTTAGGGAACAGGGGAATAAGCCTCATTTAGAGTTCACACCCCTGTGAGGGCCTCAGAACTAACGGTTTCCAAAATACTCTGGGGAGTGTGACAAAGCAATTTCATAGCGCGCGCACTGACGTAGTTGTTTATCTTCTTGCCAGGCAACTGCATCACAGATATCGATCATCTAACCAGCGCCATCACAAGTGACAACCGCAAGGACTGCTTTGCTGCTGATATTGCACCTTGATCTGGTCATTTATTTCAGGTAGCGGAAAATATAAAAGCAAGATTCCTTGTCAGTTCATATCAGCGGCTTTGAATCCATAGAAATAGCTAGACTTTAGCCTTCTTATGCCGCTGTAATCCACACCCCCCCCCCCCCCCCCCACCACAAACAATGATGCAGGGTCCAGTCCAGTATTTACTGTATGTCACTACAGACGTTAGTCGAGCATATTGTTAAGCTGGACTGGCTCCTATTCCCCATCCCTCCATCACCGTCCCTCTGTCCCAGACACTAAAACTCCGATTCAACTACCCCTCCCCCTCTCACCCCACCCCAACTCACAGTCACACGCACACACACACACACCTCATATGCAGCGACCGGTCCAGTATTTAATAATATGCCACTAGATATTCAACATATTGTCCCGCTGGACTTGCCCCTATGTCCCCGGGCATATACCCCCCCCCCCCCCCCCAAAAAAAAAAAAAAAAAAAATGCGGGGCCTAAACCACGCCCCGGCCCCAGCCACATTTTGTTTTTTGTTTCATTGTTCATGCTGTTTTGTGGGTTGGTTTGTATATATATAAATCTCTAATAAAGAATACTCATATAGCATACGTGTTCCTCTTATATTTACCGATTTTTTGTGTAGACGTCGGAAGAGAGACAGATACATGTGCATGTTAAGGTAGCGCGTCTGATCTCGGTTTGCGTTCTATGCACCAGTCATTTGTACCCCCCCCCCCTCGGGGCTTTTATCTTTTAAAATTCCAAAGCCCTGCTCAAAGCCCTTCACTACGGGGCCATATTTGTGATAATATCCCAGCTGAAATTTTTTCTTTATCCCAGCTAAATGCCCCCACCCCGGGGTTAACATTTAATGAACAGGACCAAACTCTGCTCTGGGACTGCGTCGTCGGTGCACATCTTCAATGCTCGGGGGGGGGGGGGGGGGTAACTTGATAGAAATTTTGGTGCTGGTGTGCGGCCCAGTTTTTTTTTTAAACCTACCCCAATCGTATACCTGGCCCTCGCTAAAAATGACCAATTCATATACTTGATTGAACAAAATGTTTACATATTCATATACTGAGCTTTAATTTTTATTTAACCTCTTTTCTGTCTGTAAACAAAGTATACAAATAAATATTAAAATTTTGGTTTCTGAGCTGAATATCGAGCATTCCATCAGGGATGTCAGAAAATGGGACCATTCATATAACGATGGTGAAGAACTGGGTCAGTCATATACTTTTCCTTAGAAAATGGGGCTTATCGTATACCTGACATCGCTGAAAACGGGGGCTATTCGCGCCGCACATCCTACATCCGTACTATGTCATATATAGGTAGTCCCCCCCCCCCCCCCCCCCCCGAGCTTCAATGTGTGAATAATCAAATATGCAAAGTTTGAATAGAAAGGAATGACTTTTGTTTGAGAAACAGATTAGACCTACACGCAAATTACACCTTGTGAGCATTCCATAGCAGTGTTAGAAATAAGCAATTGCCCACTTGCCCCCCACGGGTTGAATTTTCTGGGGGCAAGCTGAGAGTCTCAGAAGGTTGCCCCCTGGGCAATCTGAAATTCTAGATCAGGAAATAATATATTCTTTTCATGTCTATCTTAAAGTCTTGCATATTCACTGCAAATTAATAAATAATAAGATGTTGCCATGCTGCCAGCTTAAGACAACTAAACAGTCTAAACTAAGAACCTTTCAGACTTCTTCGGCAAACAGCACAGACCAGATCTGACTAATTACTAGGGCCATCACTGTTTGCCATTGTGTCTGCATATTTTGAGCCATATCTATACATTTTAAAACTACACTGATTACAGCATTTTTTCACGGAGAGCCTCGGACCATTGATCACAACGTCGCAGGTTCAATTCTCACCTGAGGCCTGGTGTTGTGTCCTTGAGTAAGGCACTATTCAGTTGCTTAGTACTGGTTAAACCCAGGAAGCTGTCCTAAAATTACTGAAAATTTCTAAAGCCTCAGAGTAAAATAACAACAAATTTTTCATGTGTCAGCATTTTTAGGAATTCTATGAGTGACTTGTGCAGGGCAAGTTAAAATTATGGGGGGCAAGTTGAATTTGCCTTCAGGTTGCCCGCCGGACAAGTTGAATTCTCTGGCTTATTTCTAACACTGCATAGCATAGGTGTTGTAGACGTAATAATGTGTTCAACACTCCAAATTATAATAATGAGCCAGTGCATGAGATTTCCAACGCGACCAGCAAAGCCTCAGATCAGCCTGTGCATACGCGCAGTCTGATCACAGCCTATGCTAGTCTCTTAAATAGTCTATGACTGTTAAGCTACTGACCGAACATCATTTGGAGTTTCTTAGCTTAAAAGGAGGCTGCAGAGGCTCGTCCGAGTCTACACATGTCAAAATGTCACATTGTTGGAAATCTCATGTCACGGCTCAAATTTATTATTATCAAATGTGCACAAAATATAGGGTGCACATGTTTAATGTGTGATCAGTCATAATGGATATTATGAAAACTGCTTGAAATACAGATTATACAAACCAAACAGACCCTAACCATTTTGGAAGGAAAACATGTCTAAATGAAATAGCTCTAAAAATAATCATAAAAAATGTGCACAAAAAAGGAGGTACACATGTTCAATGTATGTACACTCATTATGCCGCTAAGTCTGAATGTTAAGGTCCTACGTTTTCGTACAGGGTCAGTGAAACCTGTTTGAGCTACGGATTATACAAACCAGACACCGTCTAAGCATGTTGAATAAAAAATTTATAAAGAAAATAGTCTTAAGTTCAAGGCCGCGAAAAATGTAATAAGCACGAAATAGGAGGTGCACATCTTCAATACATGAACAATCATTATGCAAAGTTTAAATAAGGGGCCCTATATGACCCTGGATAGCTCACCTGAATCTTGGCACCTGAGGAGATGATGTATTGGCCTGTGGCTAAAGAGATATCATTTAAAATATTTCTATTTTTATCTCTGGTGGCCATGCTGTTCAACCGAACTGAAATTTCCAATCAATCTTGGTAGAGGGCATCATGAGGATTATTTCTTTGAAATTAGTTTGAATTTGCATCAGTGGTTCAAAAGGAGTTGTGGGCACTGGGCAGTCACGTGGTTTTATTTGGATATACTAATACTGATGTTCGAATACACTACGTATGTTTGTGAAACGGCCCTATTAAAGGCTATAACCTTGATCCCTGTTCCCTATCAATGTTATATATATGTTCATCAACTCTATTTCCCCTAATGTGTTATGATAGCTAACCTTTTCCCTGAGGATCTTGTCCCCATGGTTTTCTAGTCCCTAATCATTCTTGACCATGACCCGTGAAAACGAACATTATTTGACTAAAATGTATAACGCATAGTCGCAGTGCATGTTTATCATAGATCCAGGGGTTTTCGTCGGAGGTTGGGGGGGGGGGGGGGGTCAGGCTCAACTATAGTAGAATCTGAATTTTACAGAGGCACACCGGATAGGCGGTAAACGAAAACGCTATCAACAATCGACGAACGTGGATCCGAAATCGATAGAAACAGCGTTTTAGATTGTCATTTGTTGTCAGAGGGGCGACAAATGGCAATCGAAAATGCGGTTTCTAACAATTTTTATCTACGTTCCTCGATAGTACTGGCGTTTTCGATTGTCGCATACCCGGTGTGAGAGGGGTTCCGTTTTTTTTCTTCAAAGAAACTATAATTTTCGAAGATTCTGTTAGGGGAGCGGGGGTGCAACCTTAATTTCCAGGGGTGTGGGGTTCAATTGCTATTTTCTATAGAAACCTACAGAGCGTATGATTCCTTAAACATGTTAAACAATAAACCTTTTGTATCATACGTCATACCATGACCTTGAAGTAGGCCGCCAATTTACCCATCTCCAGGTCATTTTCCTCAATCACTTTAGAAATTCTAAGACATTACCTTTCAGTATAGGGTTACCGTAGTTGCACTTCGAATGCATTATATACTTTACCATAATCATTGCAATAAACTTGCGCGGATACAGGAAAGGGGAAGGGAATCCGAACCAGTGTACTAAGAAAGCATAGACCAGCAACCAAAACGGGCCAACATCGGCCCGCAAGCGAAACGCCATTTAAATGGCGCCTCGCTAGCGGCCCGATGGTGACCCGACATCAGTATAACTGTGACGTCGGCTACCGTTTTGGGGTCCTCTAAAACCAATCGAACTCTTGTTTTTTTTTTTAATTTATTGGACTAGTTTCAGATATATGGAAATAGGGGACACAGGCCTCGCATTTCACCTTTTTTCCCCAACTCGTTAAACCACAAGTACTCATGTGAGATCCGCTATGTATGCGTTCATTCTTCTTGTTTTTAAAGGGAATACATTTATGAACTGAATCTCTCTTTTCAGTCATTAGATCATGGATCATCATAATTTTAATGATACAGAAGAGTGGCCCGAACTGGTGGCATGTAATAAGAGTGTGGAGTTACCCTATCCGGTGGTAGAGATTGATGTTTCCTTTGGTAGTGACAGTCCGCCAATTCAGGTAAAACACGTAACAGGACAAATTCGACGAATTTATATCCCCAGGACAAGGGTTATGTGAGAAAGACACATGTAATTCACAAAACATAAATCCCATTTATCTAAACCCCAAGTTCATTTTCGGTATCATTCAGATCTTAATAAACGGCGGTCAAGTATGTTTTAGTGCTTAGTTTAATAATAAAAAAATATACTTAAATCTACACAATTTCACTCCTCCCCAGGGGTCGTTGGTGTGTGTAATGACAGTATATTTCCTGAGAACTTACTTCGGGCCTACACACATTTTATAGTCAACTTATAATAGTTCTTTTGCAAATTTTCACCGAAACCGTTAATGGCTTCGATACAGTTCTTTTACAATAAGTACTTACAAGTAAATAGTTCATAACTGTTTATTTATCTGACATATTTACACTCAAACAGTTCATGACATTGTGATTGCCCTTTTAATATCGCTATACTTAAATAGTATAGGCCATTGAGGCTGCTTTTTTTTCAAAAATCACTTGATCGACACGGTTTTCAAACATTTATAACGGCCATTTCTCTATTTCTGCAGCGCCAATGACTCAATGGTCACCACGGCAGCTAATAAACACTGCTTATCCTACTCACTTCATGTCACACATTACTCATTTCAGCCAGTTTTAATGGAGACTCCGGATAATGAGCCATTTGAATGGAATCCATGGATATTTCCTGCGGCGTCCACTCTTTCTCGACAGGTATGGTCATATACGTCAGTCTATTCTTAACTTCTAACAAAGAAAACAAACACAGTTTGCATGTTGGCGCGCTTTAATGTGAGCAAATGAGCAGCGTGACATGGAAGGACGTTGTAGACCTTGATGAGGTCTATTTAAGAAATGCTTGTAAAAGCCCAGTGCCAGTAACACAGTTTACTTAACCCTTAGATCTTCTCTGCCGTCCAGCCCACATGACACCAAACTTTTATTTTTTGTTTGGCGAAAACTTGCTGTGATTTTATACAGTGCAGTATACCCCATAGCAATGACGACGTGCAAATCAACACTGCAAGATCTCTTGCTCGAATCTATACAAAATTTTGTGTGTTGCTCACGTCTGTGAAGCCGCCTTAGACAGTGTTAGAACTGATTTTTACACGACACTTCGTTTGCTATTGCATTACCTGTTTATTCTCAGCCCGTGCGTGACTGAGTAATAATATACTGCACAACCTTTGTTAATGCTAGTACCGACTAGACAAATATTCTGCTCTATTCGATGAAACGAGCAGAATGTTAATAATTGAAATCATTGCTCTTGAATCATGCTGTTTATACATTTGCAGTCAACTAAATCAATATATAGAGGATCTAAAATGAGTGCTCATGTTTTATTAATTTTTTTTAAACGAGTTGAGGAAAATAGATAAAATGCGAGGTTTGCTGAGCATTTTATCTCTTTTTCGCAACGAGTTTAATACAGTCAATAATACAGAAGCACGTATGTTAGATGCTTTTTATGATATGAGATTAAATTTTTTTTCTAAATCATATTGTTGGCGTTTAAAGCGTCATTTCTGAACGAAGATCTGTAAACCACTAGTGGTTTATCGATTTAGATGCATGGCGTTATTTAAGTAATAATAATGGATTAGCCCTAGCAGTGAATCGTTGTGTAACAGGGAAACAAACCTTTTGTCCGCCAGGAGCAAACTTGGGCCCTAAAACGAAATAATTGGGGGCCAAGCTCGAAACTAAGGAGCCAAGGATTCGGCGGAAAATTAAGCTCATTTCAACACCATTACCAAGCACTTGCTTTATTCATAATTTCAGAGACCCTCAAAATAATCTGCATTCCTCTCATTATTTACCATCTTAACAGTATTAGGAATTATCTAAATGAAAAGTTATGTTCCCACTGAATATCACTATGTACCATTATGAAAAAATCTTTTTTTTTCTGTAACACAAGATAGGGCTTCAATCTGGGAAGGGGTGGGGGTCGCATGTTCGTGGTGAATAACACATTTATTCAACTAATTTTTTCAATCAACCCTCCGGTTGTTTTAAAATGTTAGTTTTTAACACATTTTTGAGAAGACTTGCTCTATGAATATGTAGGGAAATTCAAAGGGCATATATGAATAGGTCTGCATTTAAGATGTCTATCAATGACTAAGTCCGATTTTCTACATCTCAAAATAAATAGGGTGGGTGGTTTGAAATTCCAGGCTGCTCATCCATACCATTATGACTTCAAAGTTAGCTTTCAAAGTTCCCCCAAAGACTTCAAAACAGAGCTATATTAAACATATCGCCACAAACAGGTTCGCTGTACTTTATAAATGGACTCGTGTTCGAAATATTATTTTTGTTGCAATAAATTTGTGCGAAAAACAGTTAATAAAAGGTTGTTATTAAATACAGGATGAGAATCTGGTGTCAGAGATGAACGAGAGAGGGTAATAAGCTATTATTCAACGATTGAACATATTATATTTGGGCCCATAATTGAATTAAA
Organism: Loripinus fragilis; assembly: GCA_964019695.1. Classification (NCBI taxonomy): domain Eukaryota; kingdom Metazoa; phylum Mollusca; class Bivalvia; order Lucinida; family Lucinidae; genus Loripinus; species Loripinus fragilis. The sequence continues at coordinate 24,650,338 of OZ026527.1, forward strand.
ATTAAACGCTGCTCGCCAGATATACAGCGATGATACTGTGTTAGCGGACAGAAAAAGACTCAGACAAGAGGTTGCGACTGTGCAAACTCCTGAATCTTTGCTGTTCACATAAAGAAACATGATCGGGCTCATATGTAATTTGTGCGTGTGAATATCAAAATTTAAATGTTATGTTAAAATGTTTTCTTGCCAATTCCATGTTCGGTACTCTGTGAAAATTACAGCGACTTTTATGATGTGAGATGAGGGAGATCTAAAATGTAGACTTATTAAGCAATTTTGTTCTTGGTCGAATAGTTTTTTTATCTGGGATCTGACATTCCATGAACTATTTACTTGCTTTACATCATACAGATTTGCTTTAATTTTTCTGTTACTATGTGTCTGGGGCCCTCACGTCACATTAAAGCTGTTAAAATTCAGATAATTGAATGTGATAATTGATAACTGATGTGAACTATGCATTGTAACAATATTGAATATTGAGCATGGAATTGGTTAATGTTTTAATTCTGTCTGTTTTTATGTTTCTTTTTTATTTATTAAGAGGCTTATTTGCATTATTAAAATAAAATTGGGATTTCTTAACTGCGTCGCAACGTTCCTCAGAGAAAGACATTCTACAGTATTCGACATCAGCACCTTTGACCTCTTTTTTATTTAAAAAAAAATGGACTATGCGAACTTATCAGTATCCAACATTACAAAAATACCTTTACTCTAAAAATGGTTAAACGAGTCGAACTTCTAGAATTTAATACTTCCGGGAGCAATGTCTGATTAATACTGGTTCAACTCAAATAATCGAAAAATATTGAAATAATATGTGCCTATGCATATTTCAGTGTACCTTTCCACCAACAGCTAAAAGGGTGTGATGATGTCGAGTCACCCAGGGGTTTTTGGGAGCATGGGGAATTTATTCAAGGAAACAGGGGAACAAATACCAAATTTTGGTGTGTACAGGGAACGAATATTGTGGAAAGGGGAACAAAAGAAAACAATTTTTCGATCATTTATTTAAGGGGAACAATGGAACAGGTAACCCCCACCCCCTGCCTGGGACGGCCACTATAATGTATTGAGATATACTATGCGTACTGTGCAAATTTGCTATTTGTGATACCAGCAAAGGTGGCCTATATAAGTAATAAACAGCACTTGGTGGGTGAGCATGCTTTTTCCAATGACGGGCTTTGTAGGTTGGTCTGATAACAATTTGTTCCGTGGCAGTGGTGAGATAATGTCAACTGCAGGCCATGATTAGCTTAGATTAGTGAAACGTACAATACATTTGTTTAACGTATCAAATGTCTTATGTGTCTGTTTGTGTGATACCAGCGAAGGTAACCCAAATAAGTAAACACCCCCTCTTCATGGGCGAGCATTGTTTTCCACTAACGGGGTTGTTTGATTAAATGTCTAAAGCAGTAAAGCTACATTGAAATGGTTACATGCTTACAGATTTAATTCATCAGACACACTGAGAAGTTGGTTTAATACTTATTTGGAGCGCAGTAGCTCAGTGAAAGAGTGCTTGACTCGAGATATATATATATATATATATATATATATATATATATATATATATATATATATATATATATATATATATATATATATATATATATATATATATATATATATATATACTGCAAAATAATCATTGATATTCTTGTCACAAGTCATTGCCATGTGTAATCATAAATGTTTTTTCTTATTTATTTTTCAGATTTATGCGGTTGGTTTTTGAAAGATGTGAAGTTTTTGTTAAAGCAGCATGTGTGTCTCTACCACGGTCGGTACGTTTCCTCTTTACAGTTTGGTACACATGGATCCTGAAAACATGCATATGCAAAATTGTGCTTGATATTGGATTTAAGTTTAAAATCGTAGAAGGGCACTGGAGACTTGTGCTATATTTGAGAAATCATCACCATGACGTTTTGTGTTCTAGCTGTTTTTGTAGTACACTTGCCACGCCTATCTTAAAATTGGATCACTAATGGATTAATAGACTTTACAAGTACAGGATAACATACTATATGCATATTTTATTTCCTAAATAGAGGAGCTTACATGAGTGCTCATGTTTTATTGTATTTATAGATCGAGTTTGGGAAAGAGATAAAATGCGAGGCTTGCCAAGCATTTTATCTCTTTTTGCAACGAGTTTAATAAATTCAATAATACAAGAGCACGAATGTTAGATTCTATTTATCATATGACATTAAGATAACTATGAAATCTCATTTCCGCCGTAAAAACGTTATACTTTTAAGGATAGAAATGCAGATTTTAGCTTGCACTGGATGATGCAAAACATTAGGCTTTTTAATGTCTGTGAAGCCCGAATGGCTTCTCGGAGACATTAAAACGCTAATGTTTTGCATCATCCAGTGCAAGCTAAAAATCTGAATTTCAATCCTTATATTTACATTTTGTATTATTAATCAAACATACTTAATTATATTCCACCCAAATTCGCAGGTAATCCTCGAAAAATGAAATATTTTAATTGTAACGGAGGTGTTGGAACAGCCAGCGAACGAAAGTCCTGTACATAACGTCGTGGCGATACGTGAATGACGTCACGCAAATGTTGATAAACAAAGAAAGCTATTGGTTGACGTTGACGTTACTCCACCTAGATGCGCGACCTAGACCACGTGACTGCTCAATGTTTTGCATCGAGAAATGCAAGCAGCTTGGAATTATGGTTTCATCTAAGGCAGCTACATTGAAAATGTAAATATTTGTTGATACGCAACGTTGTTATGGACGTCATAACGTTTCCCATAAATCTATAAACCACTAGTGGTTTATCGATTTTATTACATAGAGGATATTTACTTTTTTGAGATGAATACCAAATATATTTCATCGAGTGTGTTGAAAACATCAGAATTTTCATGAGTGCGCACTAAGGTCATGGTTCATGAAATGTTTTACTTATTTTTAAATAGTCTACATATCTATCTTCTGTAATAAATAGTAAAATTGCTTGCTATTAATACTTATTAACAAAACACATTTTTTATGTTTAGAAAGCTCTGCATGGAGGTGGGAAAGTTCACCATGATACAAAGAGGAAAATGACTCTGAATGCTGTCAGCCCATACCTGAGCAGTTTATGTAGTGAACAGAATAAAAATAACTTAAAGGTTTGGTTTTATAAATAAATAAGAGGAAGCACCAAAACACATGTCAAAGTTAAAGAATATCTATGTATAATTATTCATAAAATTCATCAGTTCATAAAATTTTGGCCTTTTTAGTATATGAGAGAAAGCAATGGTCAGACCCGTTAACATAGTATTGTCGTAGCCTTTGTATTTTGCATACTCGAAGAAAATTAAGGAAGGGTGCAACCAAAAATAACTTTCGTCACATTGTGAACCTATGATGCTTGTTTAAAGATTGGACTTCTTACGTCACAATTATTTAATTAAGCTAATGCTAATTAGGCATCATTGTTTTAACTGTTTCTCATATAACTGAATACTCAATAGTTTGTATGAGCAAAAAGTAAATACATTAAGCCTATGGGAATTAATTTAAGTCATATTTTTTATAATAAAATGCCAACTCATCTTCATGAGATAGAGTATTAGTACATAGAGAATACTAGGTGAGTGTCTTTTGATAGGACAACGCTTTCTATATTGAACAAGATTGTGAAGGAAGAATAGTTCACTATAGTTCTAACGTGCCTTTTTGTGTTGGCAGTATGACAAAGACCACACAGGTAAATGTATACCTTGGTTTGCTGGTATTTACACGTATTGCCAGTACTTCATAGATCCGGATGTGGTAAATATTGGTGTAAATACTATATATAAAAAAACATGCCGTATGCCAAATGGACTATAGAATTAGATCATTTTTATGTATTGGGCATTCACATGGCTATTTATGTAACCATTTAGGAATAGATTCCAGTACTGATCTGACTGAATCTATTCCTAAATGCTTACATAAATCGCCATGCACATACTGAATACTTAAAAATGATTAAGTCTTTAGTCCCTGTGGCATATGGCATATTTTTCTACATAGTAATTACACCAATATCTACCACATCAGGTCTATGAAGTACTGGAAATATGCGTAAATACCAGCAAATCGACCTATACAAATACCAGTGTGAAGACAATAAAAAATAAAATATAAAATCCACTGAAGAAACAATGTCAGTTTGAAACGGTCATTATGAAATTTACTGCTGGAGTGGGGGGGGGGGGGGGGGGGGGCTAATCTAGTTTCAAGGTACAAACCTCACTTTTAATTCTAGTGTGGATCAAGTCACACAGATGGTTGGTTTGCATGAAAGAATCATAACTTATTTGTTCTTTTTCACTGTTCCCCGTATGCATATATGTTATTTGGCTCTCTACATAGGCTGATGGTCCATATGGCCAGTGTTTAGTACTAATGAAGATGACAAACTCTAAAAGAATGAGGCGATGGCTATATGTGACATGGAGACGGCAATCTATTAAAGCCAAGAGTGATGAGCAAGTGATGCCAGGTAATTGAGCTATTTTTATATCAATGAATTACTATCTAAATGTTCTTCAATGAGCCCAGCAAGCTGTTCGACCAAAGAAAACAATTCCAAACTAAATGGAGTTGTTTTTGAGCTCATACACACATATTCACTCCCAATAGAATGCCATTTTAATCATTATTTAGCAGAACACAGTTTTGAACCGACAGAATTTTCAAGATGGCTGCCCCATCTTCCATGGACAGCAGTTAGGAACTATTTTCCTTCAGCATGCTTTTAAATTTGAAATAATGTCAACAACCCTTTACAAAGGAGCTGTTTTGTTCCAAAGTTGGAATTATAAGGGATGAATTGTTATTTTGTGGATTTCATTTAATAAGAAAGTAATGTAATGAGTCTTTGGTAACTTTAATGAATTGATTACAAAATGATAAACGATTTTTTTTTATTTCGTTTACAATGCTGTATCAAAAAGACTTTTTGTGTGTATTTATTATAAATTTGGCATAAAAGTTTGTTTATCATTTGACCTTTTAGCTGTGATTGTTTGTTTATTTATTTAGATTAAAAATTGCATTATTGTGGCTGACGTCCTCGTAATGTTACTTGCTTTCGGAAAAAAAGTTTTGAGTAACATGTGGGCATAACATTATTTAGAACATGACAGTATCCATTGAATAACAGTAACGTCATATAATATCTGATTTTATTTACTTACAATCCTTACTAATTAATATTTTTTTTATAAAATTTGAATGTAAGGAGACAAAGACAAGATGATCCAAATAATTGTAGTTAGCTGTTTTATTAATTTCCTTCAACTATGTATTCATTGTCTTATTTTGTATTATGTATATATGTCTTTCAGTGCAGAATATTTTACCTGTTTCACACCAAATAAATATGCAAGCAAATACAGACATTTGCTCGATAAAAGATCTTCGGATGGAAGACAGCAGCAAGTGTAAACCAAAAGGAATGAGTAGATAATATTCAAAAATTTCAAGATAATATTCAAATTTTTTGAAATATTAAAACTTTATTCATCTACGAGTACAACATCACAGTTGCTATAATAGAGGCCTACTAGCAAAACCTATCATTACGTGTCAATTAAACAAAACATGTTTTACTATAAACAGTTACAACATACTTAGATTCCAGGACTGATACTGCTTTTGATTCCAAACCCATGAAAGCGCACTCACGTGAATCCAGGTTTGCCCTTACGTGAGTATACATCAGCACTTATGTGCATCCATATTGACCCTCCCTGCTTGTGGTCTGGTGTTTTCTAGTGAAAATTAGGGCTCCTCAACTATTAATACGATAATGAGATCAGAAAATACAGAGAAAGTCTTTGTTGTTGCCTACAGTATTGCAACTAGTTCTCTTTGGACGTCATCAAAAATTTGGTGGGACGGTGTTGCAATGTCACGTCACACGGTATCAATTTCATAATTTTGTTTAGTTTATCGTTAAAACTGAAGTGTTTGTTGTTTTTATGTAGTTATATAATAAAACATCATTTATTTAGCAAATTGATCTGATAGGTCAGATCACATCTCTTGGCTGGGCCTGAAATGACCAAGTCACACTTGACTTGTCTTGTGTGATCCAATCATACCTGGAGCAGCCACTCAACGTGATCTGACCCATCAAATCAAGTGAATTAAGTAATGATGTGTATATATTGCAAGTGGGTGACTAAGCGGCCTGTATAATGTTTTCATATTTTTACAGCACCTAGTATGTATGATGAGATTGGTCGATGTTTACGTAAGTATGTAACAAAGGAAAATGAATTCAACACTGGAGCAGATGGTCCCTATGCAAATGCGGCAAAAGATCTCGGAAAAAAGAATAATAGAAGTCAAAGATTAGGTTTGTATGTAACATGGAGGGAAAATAGAGGTAATGTCAAAGTAAGTATGGAAGAATTGCTGAATGAGATGGCCCCTGAGGATTCAAATGTACCCTCAGAGAATACTCCATTACCCCAAAGGAAAGGTAAACGCAGAAATGATATTATGTATGATAAAACCAGTAATAAAAAACCAAGGATCGACGGCGGAAAGCATAGTAAAATTAAGGAAAATTCAAATAATGTAGCTAAAATTGAAAAAACATCAGAACTAAAGCAAAATAAGTGTGTGACAGACAATGGTTCTGATAAAGACCTTGTGACTGAAGTAAGCAAGAAAATACAAATCAATAATGTAAATGGACAGGTAAGTTCAGGTAATGATTCAACAAAGATTACTAGACATCTAGCAGATGATGACGCAAACAATCAATGTAAATTAAAATCTGGTAATGAGATAGATCAAAGGATGGAGCTTACCTCTACAGGTGTCAACAAAACGTATAATGATGATGAGAAAATGTCTTCTCAAGCTAAAGGCTATTGTATTTGTGGTGCTAATAAAAGAAATTGGAGCTTCAAGGGGCCCATGATTCAATGTGATGTTTGTAGGAAATGGTACCATTTCAAATGTATAAACCTTGAATTATTTAGTGATCCTGACGATGAAACACATTTTGAATGTGGTATGAAGGATTGCAAATCTTCATCATTGAATATTAAGTTTGCTGATATGACAAACTATCCCCTTGTTAAAAAGGAACTTCAGGAAGCTAAATCAGTTCCTGAAAAACAGGTAATAACGAAAGAAAATTTCGCGTTACAACTTGGACTGACCCCGGTTAAGTTAACTGATGAGTCAGTATGTATGCACGAACAAGAACACTGTGAAAGTTTCACCCAAAAAAGTTCATCAGCTGAAGAAACAATATGGAAAGAGTCAAGCTCAGATAGTATTACTCAGATACAGTCAGTTGGATCTACCTTCAACATTGAGATGGGGAAGCAATCCAACTGTGAAGAAAGCATTTCAAATGAATCATCTCCACAAAATGAAGCCTCCTCAGACACCAACCTATTATATGATTATAACATGGTTGGCTTGCATGAAAAAAATCTCAATACTGATTTTCATATTCCAAATAGAAATGAATATGAAAGGAATTCTGCAAGCAGCAATAGAATTAAAGAAGCACACAAGGAGTTTAGCATACACCATAAAAAGATCATAAAGTATGTGAAGAAACTTAGTGACAACAAAATTGGAGATCTAAATAATAAGGAGAGAATCTATATTGAAGAAATGCTCATTCAAGAATTGGAATTTTTGGATGGCTTAGATTGTCACAATTTCCAGCCATTAAAACAGCAGAGGAAAAATCTGATAGATTTGATAAACAGTGGTTTGGATCAGATAGAATTTTTCAACAAAGAAGGGCAAATAGATTTTACCCCTAAAATTGATGAAAATATTGATGAAATAGAAAATAAGTTGAATCAAGTTAATAAATGTGTAGATGATAACTTCGAAAATGCTAGAGCATTTGGTACTGAGGATGAGAACAAAATTATGGAATCAAATGACAAAAATGATAGTGTTGGATTGATGGATAAAAAAAATAAAGAACTAAGTGACACGTTTAAGAAGTACCGCATGCATCATAAAGAATGCTTGAAGCTTATTGAGAGGGTTACTTGCACAAGTATGGACAATAAAGCAAAAAAGTACATAGAAGAGATGCTAGTTCAGAAGGTAGACATTTTGAATGGGCTTGATTGTAATGCCTTAATAGAGCTTAAAAATAATAGAAACCAGTTAATTTGCATGATAAATAAAACTTTAGATCAATTAGAGTCACAAAATCAAGAGAAAGAACAAGATGCAGAAAGATCAATTACTTTGTCCATGAGAAAGGAAAATAATTATAATTCAGACACCAGCTTAAATACCAAAGGTACCTCTTCAAGCCAATCCATTACCCAAAAATTAGAAAAAATAGCATTTGAAGACAACATTGAATCAGGAGATGAATCTGAATGTGATCGAGAAACCATGTTTTCCAAAAGCACAATATCTTCTGTTTTAGGCTATGAGATCCCAAATTCAGAGTATTTTACTAAAGAATTGGACAAAAAATCAAGCTTTCATTTGGACACCAATATATATGATCAGTTATACCAACAGAAAAAGAACAGGTACTTCAAAAGAGGAACATGGGAGAGTTATTATGTTAAAGGATTAAAAGTATCTAATCCTTTTTGCGTATTTAGATTTGAGCACCACCATATTAGTACAGCAGTTAAAAAAGATAACCGCAGAATCTTTTTTGCAAGTGCTGCTTGTACATTTTCAGGCTGTCCTGTTAAGGCTAAATTGGAAATGTTTGACAAAACATTAGTAACAGTGAACTATACAGGAAATATAAAGCATCATGTAAATGAACAGCACAGTAGGTATATACGTGCTGAAGAAAGAAAAGAGTTGAAAGAAGAATTTAAGGGAGGGATCAAGCCATTGACAAAATATTTGGAAGTTGTCAAAAAACATACACCAGAGGAGCTTGTGTCTGGAAATATTGATGGATTTGGTAAAAACTCAAGAGTATATGCTCAAATTGCCTGTGAATCACGACAAGAGGCACGTCGATCTGACAATATCCTGTCAAGTTTATTATCACAGCAACATGATATGAAGAAGGATTGCCCAACTGGTTTTATACAAAAAATTTGTGCCAAACCTTTATATGTCATCTACTGGTCAAAGGGTGGTTTAGCACTGTATCATGAAAGAGCAGCTAGCAATGCTTTATTTTGGGATGCTACAGGCAGTGTTTGCAGACGCAGTGATGATGGTAAACAAATGCTGTACTATGAACTTGCTATAAGGCATCCAGTTAAAGGTAAAATGGGGATTCCTGTCACTGCAATGGTCAGTTCAGATCAAAGTTTACCAATTATTTCTGACTGGCTAAAAAGTTTTAGGCACGGTGAAAAGAAACAATTTGGATACAATAAAGTTGTTACTCCAAAACTCATTATAAGTGATCAAGCCATGGTTTTTATATTAGCTGCATTGCAAGAATTTAATGGTGAAGACATGAACAGTTTCCTGAGTAGAGCCTGGGATATTATCAATGAGAAATCACCATATGATCCAAGCAAAACGTTAGTGCACCTTTGTGCTTCCCACTTTATGAATACATGTAAAAAGTACATTGAGAAGAAAGTAGGCAAGAAAAACAAAGCAGCATATCTATACATGATTGGTTTATTAATGAACTGTAGATCCATTCATGATGCTGGAGAAATACTTCTGGATATTTTTGTAATTTTACAATCACCTACATTAAACAATGTAAATATTTCAAACTATGACAGATTGAAGAGAAAAATAAATTCCTATGAAACCTCATCAGAACAATTTGGAATAAATGAACCAACAGGGATAAATGACTGCAGTGATACAAACACTAACACAAATTTATTTACGGAAGAGGAATACCAAGCAGCTGGAACAAGTTCTAAATTCAGAGAGTGGGCAAATAATGTTGCACAAAAAGCTCAGCTTATAACTGACAAAATGGATTGCAGTCAACCAACTTCAAATAGCTGGTACTCTCCTGACTTTTACCAGTACTTGAAAAATAAGTTGATGCCTATATATCCATTATGGTCATTAATATTAATGACAATTCCAGGTTTCAATCTTGACATTGTTAAAACAAATAGCACTGTAGAAAACAGATTTCGTATATTGAAATACATTGGCCTTAACAGCAGATCACAGTACAGAATCGATGAGTTTTCAGATGCACTGTACACTCAAACTGTGGCAATACAAAAACTTAGCTGTCTGGAAAGTTTAAAATTTAGATCAAATGTCAAGTTAACACGAAAAAAAACATATGAAGCAAGACAGCCAGGAAAGAAAGTTAGACAGGAAACTACTGAGCACTGGAATAAAAAGAAGTCACAGCCAATAAACTTCAAAAACAAACAAGGTAAGTACCAGAAAGCTCCAGCTATTGAAATAGGAGTTGAATCTCCGGTTATACGGAGGAAATCATTTCCAAGAAAACAGACTAAGGAAGATGTCATTTTGGATATTAAACCCACGATCAGCAGTGACTGTCATGTATCAGCTGAAAATAATAAGAAACTGGAAACAAGTCAAATGGCTGTGGAAAATTTTCATTCCAATTTATGCACCATGCTTAATTTTGGAGCTACTTGCTGGTTTAATTCCTTGTTACAGTCATTGTCAGCAAGCAATTTTTCCAAGAGAATTATTAGCAAAGTTCTTGCTAACAAAAGCATCAATGTGGATGTTGAGCCTGGATGCAAAGAAATTGCAATAAAATCCATAGGTGATCTCCTCTGGCATATGGCAACAGAAGGAAAAGGTAAAAGAGTACCAAAGGAGCTACTAAGTTCAACTCTGCAAAATGTTGTAAATGCCATTCCTGGATTTACACAAACAAGGCAACAAGATGTTCATGAATTCAACACTGGTCTCATCAGTGACATATCTGATCAGTTGAAAGAACACATTGAACTAATATCCACCAGCATATGTTCAAATTGTAAAAACAAGCACAGCCATAAAATTAAAGATGGCCAGTCTTTAGTTTTTAATGTCATTCCTGAAGTGGATAACATCTCAGTCCAAACACTAGCAGACAACCTATTAAGGGAAGGAATAAGAACTCAAAAGTGCAGTCACTGTAACAGAGAAGAACCACATGACATGAAAAACACAATTATAGCTACACCTAGGACTCTACTTGTAGTTCTTAGCAGGTATGCTACCTCTGGAAATTGTATTAAAAAACTTCACAATAATATTGATGTCAATGAACAACTGACAATCGAAACTGAGAGGGGCAGTGTCATGTACAAACTGAAAAGTATGGTCTGCCACCAAGGTGACAGTACAAACTCTGGTCACTATACTGCTGTTGTTAAAACTGGCACAGGGTTTGTATGTTGTGATGATCTACATTTATACAATGTAGGGAAAGATTACACTCTTAACACAGCGTACGTTATAGTGTATGATAAGGAGGATGACAATATCCCAGCATTTGTTGAACCATTCATAGAATGTTTTTCAAATAGCACCAGTCTCAAAAAACTTATTGCTGACAGAAAAATGAAACACCATAACAAATCTAAGACAGCGTTTCTCACAGATTTGATGAAACATGGGTTCTCTGAAGATGTCAAAAATGACTTCTTAACATGCTTCTTGCCATTTGTAGAAACCCAATTGAATATGAGTATTCAGGATTTGACTTTAGAGCTTTTCTTTGAAGCTTTCATAAAGCATATACTGTATGTAGGCTCACCCGTTGGTCCTCTTTTGTCAGCTGAATACTTGGAACTCTGCAGTAAACATATTTGGAAATGTTGCACCTGTGGTTTACTAGATATTGAAAATGATAACAGTTTGCTTCTCGCCCTAGACAAATTCAACTCATGTGCCATTGAAAAAAATATAAGACAAATAAAGGGCAACAGGGTATTAAAGCAATGCCAGTGTAACAAAAATACACGGAAAACAATCATAACATCAATACCAACATCTATTGTTATTCATGTGAAGAACTGTAAAGACTTAACAAATGCTTCCCTTGACAGACTGGATTTGAAGCATCTGCTTATTCCACACATAGAAAATGACAGCACAAACTTTAAACTAGATATGATCCTATGCAGAGATGGCAATACTTACTTTTCTGCCAAAAACAATTCAGGTGAAATTTATAAAACTGACATGGAGAATTTTTCAAGACAACCTATAGCACTAGCCAACCTATCTGAAGTGACACTGTTTTATAATAAGAGCGTTGAAACAGGTTTTATAGATGAATATATGAATAGATTAGTCAAAACAGATTTTAAAATGAATAACACGACGATGATGCCAAGAGTCCTCAAGAGTCAGCCAGGCACTAACGTACAAAATACGTTAATAAATGGTGTTAGAATCAACAAGAGATTCCTGAGCACAATCACAAATCCAAAAATGTGGCTGACCTCAGATAATATCAATGTTTACATGCATTTGCTATCACAAGATAGTACAAAAAAGGTACATATTGTTGACAGTAGCTGGTTTAGTCATAGCTTACTTAAAAACAATAACCCAGAAAACATTGAATTGCTGTTGACAAAGACAGAAAGTAAGAAGTCCTGGTTTGATTTTGAGTTGATTGTAATCCCTGTAAATGAATGTAACCGCCACTGGACCCTGGTTGTTGTTTCTATTAAAGAAAAAACTGTTATATTTTGCGATTCCTATAGTTCTAATTCTAGTGCTAATGAAATCTCCTTTCAGATTATGAGGTACTTACAATTTGAATCTGTCATGCATACCGGGCAAATATTAAATTTGAATGATTGGAAGTTTTCACTTATGAATTACATGGAAAAATTCCCATTTCAGACAGATGGTAGTAGTTGTGGTGTATATGTTTGTGCTATGGCAAGGGCCATCATATACAATACAGCATTACCCACTGAGAATAATCTGATTTCTTTTCGACGTTTAATGGCAAATGAGATTTCATTAGGCTACCTTCAGTAGAATGAAACAATGGCATTCCATCCATAGCAATATGAGTTCCAAAACATAAGAATTTTAACGCATGATGTTTTATTCATAGCAATGTAAGCAACATAATCTGACATTCTCCAAAAAATTTTAATCAAAAAATAAAAAATTATAATAATCATGAAAGTGCGCAAAATTTCAGTATCATCAAATTCTGTCAACGTAAGGTTGGTGCTGCAAATAGCTCTTTGGTTACCATGCTGTTTTAATCATAGCAATGTAAGCAAACATTTGTTGTTCTCATAAAAAAAAGTTCAACCATTTAAAGTAAAAAAAGTCTTAATCTAATCATTATCATCTGCCAAAATAAATGTTTATTAATTAAAGGGGGTCTTGCATCTGTGCCCACGCATGGATTTTCTTTAAACTTTGCATAATAATGACTCGTTATATACAAACTATGAAAATGTATATATTAAATTAGATTGTTAAGAATAAGGCTTAGGAAGCAACCCTGACGTACTCCACCTTTAAGGTGGCACCTGTCTCTAAATTTCCATGTCCTAAATCTATAGTTTTGTTTATTTCTATAATTTATCATCCAGATTAAATCCAAAATACCATAGGCATTATATTAATACCAAAAAACCATTTGGATATATTATGATTTACGTTTTCTGAAGAAGTGATTATAAAATTTCAATATTTTTTTCAAAAATTTACAAAACATTCAACATTAAATTCCAAAGATAGATATGTTCTAGGCTTTGTCAAGATATCATATTATCACAAAAACATGCCATATATATCCTACTGATCTGAGCCAAATTTCATGAAAATCCAAAACCAGTAACTTTGTCATTTCCTACCTCTTATGGGAATAGGTCAGTTTTAGCAAAATTAATTATTTAGTTGAAATGAATCAATAACTCGACAGAAGGGGGTTGTTTTTAAATCTACTTCCACTTTTCTTAAAGAAAATAATGTTTAGACAATTTCAAATGATTCAATGGCCGGAAATGCCAAAGGTCATGGCCCCATGTCATGGCACTAAGGGGTCAAGACAACGTGTATCACTTTCTCAAGTCCTGCATGATATTGTTTAAGAAACATAATATCCTATCAATAAACGTGTGAAAACAAGAAGACCAAATATTTTTATACATCCCAACTGAGGTAGAGTAACCACATTTTGGTGCCGTGACCAGGATTAAGTGTAACAGAGTCACATCAAAGGTATCATAGAACAGTGTTCTACATGAATAAGTGAGGTCTAGAAACGAAATTGTATGCCTGGAATATACATCCAGCCAAAGAATAAATGTTGCCATTTGATGGAAATCAGCATCAGTTTTACAAAACAGAATAAACAGAGAAGATTTAAGCATTAATTTAGCAATACCTTTGAAGCCAAGAGTTCTCTGTGACCAAAATGGTTAATTTTAACCAATAGGTTTGACAGGGGCTTATTCTTGTGAACCAGGTTTATTAATGAGGCTTAAAATTATAAAACCATCGATATAAGGTTCTTCTCCTGTATGAACTGACTTGTCATAAGGTTTCTCTCCTGTATGAATTAAAATTCTTAATAATGTTACATATTAAGTGTAACATTGGTTAGATGTAGTTTTAACGTTCGCAACTAGATGTGGTAAGTCCAGTGTCACCATATTGTATCGTTTTGAGTAATATTATTGTGTAAGCACTTCATTAAATAAGAATCATGACACTTAATACGAAAGAATACTGTTTTTTGTCTTTTTCCAATCAGTAATAGGGAAAACACTGAACATATCAACTTCTACCAATAAACGTACTAGCATGGTGATTCAAACTAAGCAAGTATTCAAGTATGTTTTACACAGAAACATAATTATTGTATTTTTTACATTTTGATGAATTAGGGCCATGTGTTTACATCAAGTTGAAAAAATATGTTACCGGTCCTTGAATTTCATGAAATTTTGTCTACATATTCTTAACATATATGGAAATTTTATAAGTTGAAATGGTATCTTGACAAAGACCGCAACGTGTGAAAATTTGAATTCCAAATTTGACTGAATACAAAATATACAGTTGAAAATTGGGGTACCATCTCATAAAAATGATTGCCCACCCGCTATCCTAATACATACAAAGCCATTTATAGTATCAACCAACTTATCAATGATATAGTTATTTAATAAAGCATTTCTGCGCCCGTTACATGATATGTCAATTACTTTAGAAATGATTATAACTGGATACCCTAAGGTATTGTAGTGATATCATACATTACGTCATAAATTAGCAATGGAATTGCATAAAAACTCAAATGCACCATAAATATAAAAGTCATACCCCAGACAATTAATAAACATAATATTATCAAATTCCAAGCGTGGGCAGACTCCCATGTTAATTTCCCATACCATGAAAGAGCCCCTTTGACATGATTCTGCAAATATAAATTGACATAAGTTTGTTACAACACAGCGCTATGCTATATAGTTGTGGGACTTCAACCAAATTGTCATCCGATGCTGTCAACGTAAGGTTGGTGCTGCGAATAGCTATTTGGTTCCCATGCTGTTTTAATCATAGCAATGGAAGCAAACTTGTTGTTCTCAGACATATAAAGCAAATTTAACCAAATGAAAGCGTAAACTAACTATCATCACCAGCCAAATAAATGTTGATTAATTAAATATGAAATGATTCTTCAAATATAACCTGACATATGTTTGTTACAATACAGCGCTTTGCTATATGGTTGTGGGACCTCAGCCAAATTGCCTTCCAATGCTGTCAACGTAAGGTTGGTGCTGCGAATAGCTCTTTGGTTCCCATGCTGTTTTAATCTTAGCAATGTTAGCAAACATTTGTTGTTCTCAGTCATATAAAACAAGTTTATCCAATTGAAATCTTAAACTAACTAGCGTCGTCTGCAAAATAAAAGTTTATTAATTAAATATGAAATGATTCGGCAAATATAAACTGACATATATGTTTGTTACAAAACAGCGCTATTCTATATGGTTGTGGGGCCTTCAACCAAATTGTCATCCAACGCTGTCAACGTAAGGTTGGTGCTGCGAATAGCTCTTTGGTTCCCATGCTGTTTTAATCATAGCAATGTTAGCCAACATTTGTTGTTCTCAGACATATAAAACAAGTTTAGCCAATTGAAAACTTAAATTAACCATCATCATCTGCCAAATAAATGTTGATTAATTAAATATGAAATGATTCTGCAAATATAAACTGACATATGTTTGTTACAAAACAGCGCTATGCTATATGGTTGTGGGGCCTCAACCAAATTGTCATCCAATGCTGTCAACGTAAGGTTGGTGCTGCGAATAGCTTTTTGGTTCCTGTGCTGTTTTAATCATAGCAATGTAAGCAAACATTTGTTGTTCTCAGACATATAAAACAAGTTTAACCAATTGAAAACTTAAATTAACCATCATCATCTGCCAAATAAATGTTGATTAATTAAATATGAAATGATTCTGCAAATATAAACTGACATATGTTTGTTACAAAACAACGCTATGCTATATGGTTGTGGGGCCTCAACCAAATTGTCATCCAATGCTGTCAACGTAAGGTTGGTGCTGCGAATAGCTTTTTGGTTCCTGTGCTGTTTTAATCATAGCAATGTTAGCAAACATTTGTTGTTCTCGGAATTAAAAAAAAAGCAAAAGCTCTCGGACCTAGAGGCACACTTATTTAAAATATGGGATTTATCTTGCTTGCGCACTCGTTTCTTTATCGGATTTTTTTACCTCCCTCAGTTTATAAATCCCATATTAAAAAAAAGAACAATTAATAAACTCTATATATTACACATAATATTCATAATCATGAATAACGAGCAACAGTATCTGTTATCATTATACCAGCAGGTGATAGTATAAACTATCAGTCGATCATCTAAGGAAGTTATGCATGGAACATTCTCATGAGGTATAATAGTATAAATATTACATTCCCTGCGAGGGTGAAAGTCAAAAATATAATCCAGAGGAAAGTGATTATCAACCGAGGCATTTTGCATCATGTCACCGCCCTGATATTTCATATTATCACCAGCTGTTATTGAAAATGCTTGACAGTAATCGCCATCAATATAGCAATGAGTGATAGTATAAAATATTAGTAGATCATCTAAGGAAGTTTTGGATGGGGAATTCAATGTGAGGTATAATAACATTATTTATGATATGATGTTATTAACAAAATAACAGTCACGTCTATAATAAATAGAGGATCTTACATGAGTGTTCATGTTTTATTGAATTAATTAAAGAAGTTTGGGGCAAAGACATCAAATGTGAGGTTTGTTGAGCATTTTATCTCTTTTGCAACGAGTTTAATATATTCAATGATACAAGAGCATGAATGTTAGATTTTATTTATATATGATATAAAGAATACTTTGAAATCTAATTTGTTGCGTAAAAAAATGGTTGCTTTTCCATTATGTATGCAAGATTGTTATGTACATCAAGTTTCACGAAAATATGTAAATTACTAGCGGTTTACCGCATTTAATGCATGGGGTTATTTGAATCCAAGATGCGACCTCATGTGATAACTACACTTATCACATGACGATGTGTATGGGAGTGAAATAACGTCATGCCAAAAAATCGTTAAACCACTACTGGTTTACAGATTTTCCTGAAAGGATATGACGTCTATAACAACGTATTGACAAAATTATGCTCTTTTTATGCTAGAAATGAGACTTCAAAGTAAGCTTATGTCATATGATGAATAGAATCTAACATTGTGGGGTTGAATTTATTAAACTTAGTTGCAAAAAAGAAATAAGATGCTCTGCAAGCCTCAAATTGTTATCTCTTTTCCTAAACTTGTTTAATAAAATCAACAAAACATTAGCACTCATGTAAGATCCTCTATTTATTAGGGTCAATAGTTTACTTCAAGGAAAACATTTTCCAAAGGGAGAGGTCCAATTGATTCTAAAGGAGGGGAGTCCAATTGCAAATAACTATGGAAACCTATGGGGGGCTGGACACTCTGCTCCCAACATAAGATCCGCTTATTATGGTTACAAGATTTTAACCATCTGAATTTTAGCACCAATATGCAAAAAAATATTATTATTATTCCAACAAAAACCCTTTTCATTTTGGATGTGGCTAAACTGATAGTCTGTCAAATTGTGGAGACCCAAATTGAACCTCACATCATACAGGTTTTAATCAAGGTATCCACTCCGCTGCTAATTATTGATAATGCAATGTCACAGACAGAATCACACCATTTGATAGAAATTGTGTATTTATCATATTAACTGCATTGTTGCACGTTGACTGATAAACGTTGTCTATGACGTTGCCCTTTTGAATGACGTCGCCAATGACGCTGAATCAATAAACAAATCGAAAATTACGTCATTATATCTAATTTGAAGAGTGAAACAATGGGTGAAGTGATAAATAGAATACCAGGTTCGCCTCTTGTGATATCAAGTGTACCAGGCTCGGCTATTAGAATGCATATTGAAACACTTGGCAAGCCTTATGATGTCAACAAGCCTTCTCAAAGCCTTGATGGTAAACTTGATATCAAAAGACACTCACCTAATATTCTCTAAGTGGATAATTTGCCACTGTCTTTATCAATACATATGAAAAGGGTTAATAAAATTAGACATGTACACATATCTACTGTATCCGGTTTATTTTCACCTTTTAAAAAAATAACATATATTTCAGGACCTTGAATGAAGAACAGTCTTGCCAAATGTCTTGCCAAATTGTGACCTGAACAGAAAACCTCACCATGGCTGTTGCTTACCATTCAAAAAACTGGATAGAGTATCATCGGACATTAAAGATTACCAAGGACACAAACTGATTGTTATCAAATATAAAAACAGATCTTGGATTAAATGAAGGATTTGTCCTGTTAAGGCGTAAATCTCCATATAAGTCATTTGTGAAAAGTCAAATTTTCAGCTGTGATTTTTTGAAAATTTTTGTGACTATGAATGTACATTATTATAAATTATTAAAGAGCATAATTAATGATGTTCAAACAGAGGACAAAGGGGAGTTCAAATTGGCTATAAACAACTACTCTAAAATTGTATTGCATTTTGGTACTATAAAAGCTGTTTTACCATTAAAGAATATAAAATAGATTTTTCTAACAATATCTGGTTCAATCAGTCTTATCAGTATGCCTGCGGACTACTTAAATGTGCAAAATGCGGTTAAGAACTCAGGCTGTAAATAGACTAATGGGAACATTTTTTTGTATATAAGAATTTCCCACCATGACCCTGCAAAAGATAAACGCCTTTAATTAATTTTCAAATTAAGTTTGTAGGCAGCTGGGTCACGGTGGGGAACACATTTATATCCAAAGTATGAGGTATCCAAATTTGTCCATTTACAATCAGAAGTGTTTAATGTATTTTGCATGCTTAAAGAGTGTGTATGCATACTGAACAGACAGATCGAAGCAGATATTGTAATGATTGTTAGATAGATCTATTTCACATTCTTTGATGGTAAAACAGAGTTGAGGAATTCATAAATTGCTTTATCTTTGCATATCAACTGATATAATATCAAAATACATGTTTATACTGGTTATGTTAGCCATACTTGTCAGTCACCTCTTATATCAATTGCAGCGTTCCTTGTTGTCTGATAGACGTTGTCTATCTCACAGCATGTGCCGTTATCAGGTCATGATGACGTTGCACTTTTTGAAGGACGTCACCAATGACGCTGAATGGACACAAAAAATCGATCATTACGTCATATTCGCTAGTTTAAAGAGTGTATCAACTTGGTAAGCTGAAAAATATAATACCAGGTTCACGTCTTTTGATATCAAGCTTACAAGGTTTGACTTTCTCAAAGTCTTGCCTGGTAAACTTGATATCAAATTACACTCACCTAGTATTCCCTCTTCATTTCCCCTTTGCCCTTGGTTTGAACAAGTAATCAACTAGGACATTTCAAATACATAACTTGGGGTTATGGTATGATACCTAAATTCAGCATGAAATATTCAGTGATCACCTTATAATATTTTAACCGCTTGGT
Source organism: Loripinus fragilis (assembly GCA_964019695.1). Lineage (NCBI taxonomy): Eukaryota > Metazoa > Mollusca > Bivalvia > Lucinida > Lucinidae > Loripinus > Loripinus fragilis. The sequence continues at coordinate 24,670,347 of OZ026527.1, forward strand.
ATTACCAAGTTAACATTTTTTCCTTATTTGATAAAAAGTAGGGTTTAACCTGCTCATTCACTACATAAATTGATATAAAATTGAACACATTCTACTGTGATCTGACTGCCAAAATGTTGGTGAATATTATCTCCATTCTGACATTACATTTTTGGTTACATTCCATACAGTAGAGATCCATATCAGGCAGCTTCAGAAGATGCTGTCTGATCAGGATAAGGACTGTTCTAAGGCAGTTTAATTTTTTAAGGCATATGAGATTAAGTTGCAAAATTGGTAAATTAGTTAGACTGACTTGTATGTCAAATTCCACTTTTTTAAAAAAAACTACTATCATTTATCAAGCTATCAACTGCCAAATATGATCACTGATATTTGTGCTTAAAGACAAGCTTGAAATGAACAGAACTAGTTTATGCTAATCTAAGAAAATGAAAAAACAACATGACTACAAAATTAAAAATAAGTGTAATCCTCCTCTATATATTGATATCAACATTATCTTGGATAGTCAACAATAATTTTTGTAGTGATATCAAAGTTTAAGCTTATTTACTATAATTGTATTTGTGCAATGTGGAAAGTTGGAAGCTAACTGGTCTATTGAGGATTGAATTTCACATTTTAAGCTTGCACTAGATGATGAAAAACATTAGCTATTTGAATGTCTGTGAAGCCCAAAGGGCTTCTGGGAAACATTAAAATGGCTAATGTTTTTCATCAGCCAGTTCAAACTTAAATATGAATTTCATTCCTTATATTTACATTCTATATTATCAATAAATTTTACTGAATCATCTTCCACCCAACCCCCCCCCACCCCCCCCCCCCTCTTAAAAATAGAATATTGCATTTGTAACGGAGGTGTTAGAACAGCCAGGGAGCGAAACTCGTGTACATAACTTTGTGATGATACGTGAATTACGTCACGCAAACGTCAATTAATAAAGCAGGTTATTGGCTGACGTTGACATTAATCAGCCCAGAGGCGTGGTCTAGATCACATGACATTTCAATGTTTTGCATCGAGAAATGCAAGCAGCTAGAAATGTTGGATTCATGTAAGGTAACTACACTGAGAATGTAAATATATGACCATGTAAGCTACTCCGTACCTGATCAATACGGGAGCGCAGTGGCTCAGTGGTAGAGTGCTTGACTCGAGACCAAAGGGCCGCGGGTTCGAGCCTCACTGGCGTCACTGCGTTGTGGTCCTTGAGCAAAACACATTTATCCTAGCTTAGTACTGGTTCAACCCAGGAAGACCCGTCCCTATATAACTGAAAGATTGTTGATGGGACGTAAAGAATCAAATCAAAAAACCTGATCAATACTGATTGACATGTTATAAAGTAACAGATATATATGTTTTGATACGGTTGACAATATTGGAAGTGATAGAGAGCAGCCATGTCACAAAAACCTAAGGAAATATGCATAAACAGTGTAACAAGTCTGTGTTTCATTTACCTGGTTGCACATTCATTAAATCGTCTTTTAAAATTTATTAAAAGTTAAATGAATATTAAAAGCAGTGGACTTTATTCTCACATTATAGATTTTTGAGTTTTGTCTGATTTTGATCGTTTGCATAAGCAGTAGTAATCTGTAGTCATAGTATTCAATCCCTGCTCTTTTGCAAGTTTTATTTACAAATCTTCGTTTTTATCCTATTCAGTTACCAGGTTAAGTCTAACACACTTCTCCTACATAGCCAATGGTTAATTCAGTGATTTATTGGTTGATAAACCACTGCACGGACTGGGCACAGTCAGTCGCCAGTTTGATTTTCAATACGTTATAACATACAACATACAGCATTGTAACGTTGGTAATAGACGGTGTAGTCGTTTTTACAACTATTGGACGTTCAAAACGTACGTAATAATATGCATTTCAGTCCAAACAAGAGTTGCGAGAAATTCTAACAGTCTGTTCATGATGGCGGAATCTTTGTAGACTATGATGTATTCTTTCATAATTCAAATCGTTTTGTGTGTTAGAATCGTAATAAAATTTGCACTGGCAGTGATTTGTTGCTTAATATCATTGTCAGTCAGTCGTTAGTGGATTAATCAATCACGCTTTGCGCTCATGATTTATTCACTTTAACAACTGACCTCAAGCCAGTGATATATTAAGCATCAAATCACTGCGATTGTGAATCTATTACTTAACCAAATGTTTTGACAGCATATGGGTCTGCTATCTGATCAATTATTATTGACAACCTTATCAAATTAAAAGGCAAAAGTGCAATATTGTTTGAAAGTGTGAATGATTAAACGGAAAAGACACTATTTTAGTTGCTGTTTTTCGTAAAGTCACAATATGGATCATACCAATTGCTGATAATAATCCTATCATATGACATCAAGCCTGGGAGTAAAATAACGCCATGCAATAAAATCGATAAACCACTAGTGGTTTACAGATTTACGAGAATTCTTATGACGTCCATATTAACGTTGCATACATAAATAAAATTATAACGTTCTTATTTTTGAAATGAGATTTCAAAGTAATCTTAATGTCATAGGATAAATAGAAACTAACATGAGTGCTCATGTTTTATTGAATTTATTTAATAGTTGCGAAAAAGAGATAAAATGCTCGGCAATCCTCGCATTCTATTTCTTTTCTAAAACTTCTTTAATAAATTTAATAAAACACGAGCACTCACGTAAGATCCTCTATATAATTTTCCAAAAGAACCGAGGAGGTAAAAACACCATTGAAATTGTTTTCATGTATGATGTATATTGGTGTAGTTTGACTCCAGAACATTTATCCATAGTAAATTTAAAATTCATCCAGTCAATAATAAATTGAGCCACCAATAATCTTGCTTAGAGAGGACAAGAACTTTGTTTGTCTGTATTGATTGTTGCATTTTCTTGTCGTAATGAATCATGGAAAACTGTATTCAAATTTTCTCATCTGTGAGAGGTATATCGCTGGTTGTACAGTCAGAAATTTCATTCTTCGGCGAGGTATGAGATCCCTTTCAAATACACTAGTCAGCATTATTCCTTCAAAAACACAGTGAAAATGTAGCATGTTGCGCCTTCGTCCCGCGATAACCAGCAGCATAAAACCGCTTGTCAGCCAATGAAAAGTGACGTAACATAATGATGTTGAATTTGGGATAGTTTATCTCAGGATATACTTTCCCATATTTGACATATTAATCAGGCGTCGCTTTACATTTGCAAGTGCATTAGATTTATTTCTTTATTGTCAGCGACCATTCGTCGAAAGAGAAAGTACATGTATGCCTTATAGTATATCAAAATAAAACACTAAATTCAAAAACAACTGTAGATTCGTATCAACTAAGGGCTATATGCATTAGAGGTCTATTTTGCACTCCTACACTTGGTGCCACAATAGACTGAAGTTGCTTTTCACCAATACCTGGTTGTGTGTCAAGTGCTAAAAGTTGAACACAAAAGAGAATATCACAAGAACTTCCTACTTTATCATCTTGTCGTAAAAAGCAGTATATTGTTGGTAAATTTCCAGTTAAAGGTCCTGAAATAGATCCATAACGTTGTTCAAATGTATATCTGGGAGTCCTATGTCAATGTGTCAGCAGCTTCTTACTACAGTGCAGTTGGAAATAAAATATAAAATATATCACAGTTGAGATCTTCATCCATCATAGTTCTTGTAATTTTTCAATTCACCTGTGATAACAGTGCTCATATTCCATTCAAAACTCACTTCAGGCCGTTTGATGTGAATGTGTTAGACACACATACCTAAAAAGCAAAATATATGTTAATAATTGAAAGGGAATGCTTCATAAGCACTGTTTTAAACCGCCCACCAAACCCCACTACACAAGAACAAAAAGAGACATGGTAATGAACTTTGTAACGCGACGTCTGATTGGATAATATCAAAAAATTGTGAGTCGGAAACAGTTTAACATCATTTCGCTGGATGACATGCGGCTTTATGAGACAAAACTGCAGAAGTGCTTCAGAATGGGAATGATCATATTCAACTATAATTGGTCGGAAATCACGTTTTACAACTCGCTCGTACGTCACCGTAAAACTTATTTTCCGACCGTATATCAGACGATATAGCGTCCCTAATAAAAAAAAAATCTGAATATCGTTATTCCAAAGATATAAAAAGCCATCACGAGTATGAGGTTTGGATAGAAAAATCCATACGGAGAATCGCCGATTTACATCACGAGGCTTGCGGACTGATGGCAAACGGTGATCACTAGGGACCGATTTTTCTATCCAATTCTCACACGAATAAAATGGATTCTTTTTCTGCTCACCACCAAGCCACTTAATTTAATATTAGAAAAACAATGAAAAAGACTTCCAGAAAATCCAGAATACGCTGTGTTATAGTGACGTCATTTTAACATTACACTGACGTCACGGATCGACGTGCGGCTATCACGGTGAGTTTATTTAAAATATGAATTTGATTTTTGGAATGGAAGGTTCATGCTTCGGGTCTCTAGCAAAGTGAGTGAGCCCAGCAGTATTCATGATTCCATCAGCCTTACAAAAATTGAATTTATTGCTCATATTTACATTTATTATAAATAGAAATTATTTATAATTTAGGAGATAAAACAATTTTGTATTCATTATTTAATTGTATTTACGGTTTCGTTGGAGTGCAAAACGGAAAAGCTGAACAGCCAATGGAGCAAGCAATAAGCTTGCTTTGCTTGTGCTCAGGTGATGGGAGCGCAGTGACTCAGTGGTAGAGTGCTTAACTCGAGAATGAAGGGCCGCGGGTTCGAGCCTCACCGGCGTCACTGCGTTGTGGTCCTTGAGCAAGACACATGTATCCTAGCCTAGTACTGGTTCAACCCAGGAAGATCCGTCCCTATATAACTGAAAGATTGTTGATGGGACGTAAAGAATTAAAACAAACAAAAATGTGCTCAGGTGTGGCTCGCTGTCAATCACAATAACAGTGTCACTGACACATCTGGCGAATGAATGAGGTTACAAGCGAGTTGCACAAGCAAGTGAGCTTGGCAGCTGTCAATCAAAGTTTGTGTCGTTCGGGAGGCCATTAGCGGTTGCAAAATTCTAAAGATTCATTAAAGGCTTGAAAATTTAAATACAAGAATCTATGATAAGTGTGAGGGTGAGATAGATAAATCGGTCCCTTGGTGGAGCGATGACATCGATTATCACAAGAGACGAAATTTGTCTATCCCGACCTTACACGAATAATGGATTTTTCTATTGCTCACTTCTTATGGGCTTCCAGAAAATCCTGAATTCGATGAGATGCGACATGGTGACGTCATTTTAACATTACAATAACAACGGAACGGAATAACCTATCTGCAACATGATAACCTATCTGTACCATGGTGTACAAGAAAAAAAAATATTTAAAACTGGAATTTATCAGTTAGACCTGGACACCCCACGGCAGCGAAGTCTGGTATTTTGCAGGTTCGGCAGGATTATATTAGTCAAAGGGAGGCTACTATCTCACATTGTAGGGTTCATATTTTTACGATTATTTCCCGTGCATGAAAACGACGGGCATGAGATTGCTTAAAGATATTCTCAAAGCTGTTAAACCGAAAATACCATGTACATAATAATGGGCCACGGACGCAAGAAAAACTGTCTTTGGGGGGGGGGGGGGGGGGGGGGGGGAGGTGCGAACAACAAAAGTGCAGACCAGCCTGCGAATCAGCGCAGTCTGGTCAACGCCTTTGTTATTCTCTTATTGGAAAGTATCATATCTAGACTTGCTAAGAGCGAAATTTCGTTTTTCTAGCTAGTATATGTAGCTAAATTCCGAATACAGGGTATCTCGAGTTGCGACCCAATTATTATGCTACATTAACAAAAAACCCAAAACAAAACAAAACAAAAACGACAGGTGACCAGTTTAAGACTTTTAACATTCGATTACCAGCCAATTTTACTTGTGGAAGCGCAGAAGTGGTAGAATGCTTGACCGAAGACCGAGGTTGCGGGTTCGAGCCTCCGTGATCGGCGGCACTGCGTTATGTGCTTGAGCAAGACACATTAGTCCTAGCTGCGTAATGGATCAACATATAGGAAGACCCATCCGGACATAACTGAGACATTTTTGAATCAAACAAAAACACATCTATAGTGAGGACGAGGCCACTGCCTGGTCTCATCCGACGGAATGGAGTGCCAGGTGTCGAAGTCGGGGGAAAAAGAGAACAGGTCACGGGGGCTAAAACCGTATTTTGTTCTGCAGTGAAAGTACTGGATCGCTAAAGAACGGTACCGTGGGTTGTCCTGCAGTTTATGATTCTGGAATTTCTTGGTCTTAACCGAAACACTTTCTTCTCTACTGCCATTGATATATACTGGATATATTTATACATACATTAGGCATTATTGCCACAGAAAAGGTTATGAAACTAAAAAACCCACGACATACAAGATGATGAGCAATCATGTTTACGAAAAACAAACTCACATGTAAAGCATGTGCACATACACAATCTGATCATCGACTGAAATATTGAATGGCAATTTAGAACGATTAAATCAAAATGCATTTGTTATATATAGAGCAATCGGTATAGGTGGATACATTCAATGTCTTTTGAATGAGTGATTCATATCATTGTATGTCTGGGTATGTTCGTTACCTGTATCCTTTTCATATAGTAGGTAGGTGTGAAGGGGTGTAGTAGCTGAGCAAAAGTACACCAGGTGGGTCACTTGACTGGAAAGAAGTGGAGTTTAGCCCGACTGCATGTATTTAACATTGAATGAAGAAAAAAGTGGGCATGTCTGACAACTAAATTTAAAATAAAACATGAAAACGGTATGATTGCAAAATTTCGCCTGATACCTAAGAATAAAGAAATGTCAGGGATTTAATGGACTATGGGTTTCCCTGATCATTTTTCTTGATACATAGGCTTGGACCAAGCAAATATACTGTTCACCCTCCCCCCAAATATATAAGCGCTACAGGATTAAAATGTTGTCACGAATATCAAGCATACCCAAAAATATTTAATATATCAAACCCCACCATTTATTCCAATTGTGTTCCTTGACATTAAAAAGCCCTAAAATGCATAAAAATGACAACAAAATAAGCCCAGTTTAGTGATGACCCCAAAAAAGAATTAACAACTTCAGTGTTCAAAATGTATGTTCATTTTTCTGAAAACAGGAAATTACTTGTTGAGTTTTGACCTACTGACCCCATCCACAGGGTCGGGGAGGGGGGGGTAAGATTTATTGATACAAAATTCATGCTTATATAAATAAACAAATGCCTTGCCAAAAGTGTGCATGCCCTTTTATTTAAAAATGACTTGTACGTCTTCCACAGCCGAAAAAAACACAAACCATGGGAGCAACAATAAACAACTTAGAACGGAAAACAGTCGAAGCCACGGGCAGGGGGGGGGGGTTGAGGGTGAGGGGGTACATTAATTTAACTGGCCAAACTTTCGCCATAGATCCTGCTGTTGTAAAACACAAATTAGTTTAGCTCAAGTGGAGACCTCATTCCTTATGCAATTTATCATCACAGGGGAACAACCAAGTCAATAAACGTAGGCTACTGTGATGACACAAATTTTGAACCACAAAAAATGGTCCGAGCCTACGTATTTAAGAAAATATCAGAGTACCCCCACTACCTGGGGGTAGGTCTACCATGTGTGTGTGTGGGGGGGGGTACATATTTATAATTACTCTAATTATAATATATGATAAACTAATTTACAGTTGATGCAAATATGAAGATCTGCAAACCTGAAATATTTAAAATCAATGGTCATCGGAACTGAAATCCATCAAACATTAATAATTGCATATGTTCAATACTCTGTGGAATGCTGGTTGGTTTGATTCTTTACATCTCAAGTCATGGTGAGTCGGTCAGTTCACCTTAGCACAAATTTTCCTGGGCAAGCTTGACTAAGCGGTTAACCAGTAATTCGTGCACATACTGACGCTTTTAGCTGACCAAAACCCTTCTTGAATCAGAGGAAGGGAGGAGAATGGCCATAGAAATAATTTCATGATCAATCTCAACGAAATTAAGGGACCGTTGCGACCCTGGATCTGCAGTTAGACACACATCTACAACCAGGCACGACCGTGACGTTACCGACTAAGCTACGCAGCTCGGCTGTGGAATGAAAATCCATATGCATTAACTTTACCAATACTTTTAGGAAGAAGATGTCTACATAGGGCCCATTATAAAAACTCAACATGCATTTGCTGTTACTCTCGCGGGGATATACAAACCATGAAAACTTGCACGATTTCCATTTTTTGTGTATTCACGCAAGACAACACATTAAAATTTATGACAGCTTGTTTTTCATTCTTAAAATACAATCCCTAACGCTTCTGAAATATTTGGGATAGCCTCGATTCCAGGACAGATGAATTCCGTCAGGCCTGTAATCGCTGTTATCTAAACCCCATAGACCACATTGATGCCGCCAGAAGAAAATTTTTAAGCTTTGATACGCAGGGGTATTAATTTTCTGAAATAGTAGTTTATTTAGCGTATCAACATTCTCATTGTACCCTTCATACGGCTCAATGAAACGATGCAGAATTTGACCAAGAACCAAGACTTTGACAGAAAGAGAACTTTTCTTTCTAGCAATGAAAGAGACCAGTTGATCGGCCAAATCCTCCACCAAATTTTCATTCTCCGACTTCTTCTTCTCCTTATTATCATGGGAGCTAGTCCCGACCTTCTTCTTCTCCTTGGAATAATCCAACGGACAGAGATCGTTTGACCCCAGGTCGACAAACAGTATGTCACTGCCCCTCAGACTTTCGTCAAACGATTCTAAAAGTCTGTGGTTCAGTGACAACCCCCCTTGTCCATAAAATCCTATTTCAAAAGTGGCGAAATCTAAACCTAGATTCATATGGTCACTATCGGACTGAACAAATTCTGACAGCCGGCGGACAAAAGAATGGCCATAAACTGACACTTTCAATGGCTGAGACATTGTTGATGACATATTAAACACTAAATTAAATCTATCAATACAGAAATAAACAAAATATAGGAACGGTTACCGACAGTGACCACGCTATACAGAAAGTAGAACAAAAAGACCGGATATCGCCCACACCACAACCTACGTCACAAGCACGTCATACTCAATGCATATTCATAGCGACGACTCTCTGAGGACGGACCTTCAGTATAACATGGCGGTAGGGTGGGGCTTTACACTGTTTCGTGGAGGGATTAATTGTTTCATTTGTCCTCCAAGGGGACAATCGGTTAATCCGTTTTATTCATCCATGCTCAATGTTTAGCGAGCATATTTTTGGATAATATGGGATAATCCAATACTTGTTTTACAGTGACGTTTGGGCCCTAAAGGGACACCCTAAGCCGTTTGTTACAGGATCTCACTATGATAGATGGATACCGATTGTATATATAAAACATCTGATAGCCGTTTGAATCCTGAGTTTTTGCTGTAACAACTTGATTTTAGCGATTTTAATAGCAAAATAAAATGCATTTGAACGGTACCATTTTTCTAAAGAGGTTTACAAGTCGGGGCCCTAAAGGGACACCCTAGACCGTTTGTTACAGGATCTCACTATGATAGATGGATACCTTTTGTATAAGAACAGCATCTGATAGCCGTTTAAATCCAGAGTTTTTGTTGTAACAACTTGATTTTGGCGATTTAAATAGAAAAAATGCATTTCGAACGGTACCAATTTTCTATAGAGGTATACAAGTCCGGGCCCTAAAGGGACACCCTTATCCGTTTGTTACAGGATCTCATTATGATAGATGGATACCTTTTGTATATATACAGCATCTGATAACCGTTTGAATCCACAGTTTTTGTTGTAACATCTTAATTTTAGCGATTTTAATAGAAATAAAATGCATTTTGAACGGTACCATTTTCCTATAGAGGTATACAAGTCGGGGCCCTAAAGGACACCCTAAACCGTTTGTTACAGGATCTCACTATGATGGATGGATGCCTTTTGTATAAGAACAGCATCTGATAGCCGTTGTAATCCAGAGTTTTTGTTGTAACAACTTGATTTTAGCGATTTAAATAGAAAAAATTGCATTTCGAACGGTACAATTTTACGATAGAGTTATACGATTTGGGGCCCTAAAGGGACACCCTTATCCGTTTGTTACAGGATCTCACTATTATAGATGGATACCCTTTTTTATATATATACAGCATCTGATAGCCGTTTGAATCCAGAGTTTTTGTTGTAACAACTTGATTTTAGCGATTTTAATAGAAAAAAATGCATTTTTTATGGGTACAATTTTCCTAAAGAGGTATACAAGCCGGGCCCTAAAAAGCCACCCTAAACCGTTTGTTACAGGATCTCACTATTATAGATGGATACCTTTTGTATATATACAACATCTGATAGCCGTTTGAATCCAGAGTTTTTGTTGTAACAACTTGATTTTAGCGTTTTAAATAGAAAAATGCATTTTAAACGGTACAATTTTTTATAGATGTATATAAGTCGGGGCTCTAAAGGGACTCCCTAAACCGTTTGTTACAGGATCTCACTATTATAGATGGATACCTTTTGTATATATACAACATCTGATAGCCGTTTGAATCCAGAGTTTTTGTTGTAACAACTTGATTTTAGCGATTTAAATAGAAAAAATGCATTCTGAACGGTAGAGGTATACAAGACGGGCATCTATCTATCTTGATCCCGGTCCTTATTGAGTACTTTTGACTTGTTTGTTTACAGTTTAGCTCGTGAGACAAAATACTCACTAAATAGATGCCATCCATCACTGCATATTTTAAGAAAATAATTATCCCAATGCACGGTTCATTATACACACTTTAGCGGGGACATTTTTGGATAAGTCAATACTTGTGTTCGATAAAAAGTGTTCGATAGCTTGATTTTACCAAAATGACTGAAATCAAGTCATCGAACACTTTTTATCGAACACATTTAGTCTACGCCCATATCGAACAAAATAGTTTAAACTCATGTGCCTCACATCCTGTGTTGGTTTCGTGTACTCCTTTGACCGGCAAAGAATAAATAAGCAGAAATATACCCTAACTGTCGAATCAAAGGCATTTGATAGTCTTTGTAAACAAACTCGGGCGAGTTTATCTTGCTTCTGGTTATGCAGTTATTAAATAAACATATACCAGAGATTGGTCAATATAGGCTCGTGGTGGGCTGGTGAATATACGTGATGCTTTACCTGTTTATAAAAAACTAGAATCACCTCATTACCATGCATCTTTTAACTGACAGTACTCGTAAAACAGACTCGTCGACAAAGTCAGTCCTAATGACGTAATCGGGCACGTTCTTCGTGACGTAATTGAAAAAAATGTAGTGGCGGATCCAGTGCCCACTTCCCAGTCCTCCATTTTAAAATATCCTATCAAAATGAAATTAATCGGTCTCATGGAGACTAAATTGTTTCATTTTCATGAGAAATTTGATAAAAATGAGATAAAAATATCAAAGCGAACCCCCACATCTTAAAATATATAAAGCCCCGTTTTTTTTTAGAAATCCTGGATCCGCCCCTGAAGTTTCCGCAGAACAAGTTATTACTTTAATAAGTGATACTGTATTTAATGACGCCATGCCAAAGGGGAAAAGGGGGCACTTATTTCGGGGGAACAGAGAAACAGTAGCAAAATTTTTAGGGGAACAGGGTAAAAGAGATAATATTGAGGAACAGAGAACATTAGAAACAAATTTTCGATTTTTCGTGAACAGGTGAACATGTCAACTTATTTCAGAGGTAAAAGACAATTATAACAGGTATCCCAACCTTCAGGATGGGCCCAGTAGATAGGTTTACAAAGTACAAAGGGTATCTTTCCATCTAAGCGAGATTATGTAACAAGAAGGTTAGGAAACCCCTTTAGGGCCCAGTCTTGTATGCATATACATGTGTATAGAAAAAACGGTAAGTACGACATAAAATGCATTTTTTCTTCTATTAAAATCGCTGAAATCAAGATGCTACAACAACAACTCTGGATTCAAACGGCTATCAGATGCTGTATATATGCAAAAGGTATCCATCTATCATAGTGAGATCCCGTAACAAACGGTTTTGGTGTGTCCCTTTAGGGCCCCGACTAGTATATCTCATTAGAAAAATGGAACCTTTCAAAATGCATTTTTTCTATTAAAATCGCTAAAATCAAGTTGTTACAACAAAAACTCTGGATTCATACGGCTATCAGATGCTGTTCTTATTCAAAAGGTATCCATCTATCATAGTGAGATTCTGTAACAAACGGTCTAGGGTGTCCCTTTAGGGCCCCAACTTGTATATCTCTATGTAAAAATGGTACCGTTCGAAATGCATTTTTTTCTATTAAACTCGCTAAAATCAAGTTGTTACAACAAAAACTCTGGATTCAAACGGCTATCAGATCCTGTTTTTATACAAAAGCTATCCATCTATTATAGTGAGATCCTGTAACAAATGGCTTAGGGTGTCCCTTTAGGGCCCAAACTTATATACCTCTATAGAAAAATGGTACCGTTCAAAATGCATTTTTTCTATTTAAATCGCCATAATCAAGTTGTTACAACAAAAACTTCAAATTCAAACGGCTATCAGATGCTGTTCTTATTCAAAAGGTATCCATCTATTAAAGTGAGATTCTGTAACAAACGGTTTAGGGTGTCCCTTTAGGGTCCCGACTTATATAACTCTATATAATAGTGGTACTGTTTGAAATGCATTTTTTTCTATTAAAATCGCTAAAATCAAGTTGTTACAACAAAAACTCTGGACTCAAACGGCTATCAGATGCTGTTCTTATTCAAAAGGTATCGATCTATCATAGTGAGATTCTGTAACAAACGGTTTAGGGTGTCCCTTTAGGGCCCCCACTTGTATAACTCTATATAAAGTGGTACCATTCGAAATGCATTTTTTTCTATTTAAATCGCTAAAATCAAGTTGTTACAACAAAAACTCTGGATTTAAACGGCTATCAGATGCTGTTCTCATTCAAAAGGTATCCATCTATCATAGTGAGATTCTGTAACAAACGGTTTAGGGAGTCCCTTTAAGGCCTCGACTTGTATATCTCTATAGAAAAATGGTACCGTTTAAAATGCATTTTTCTATTAAAATCGCCAAAATCAAGTTGTTACAACAAAAACTTCAAATTCAAACGGCTATCAGATGCTGTTCTTATTCAAAAGGTATCCATCAATCATAGTGAGATTCTGTAACAAACGGTTTAGGGTGTCCCTTTAGGGCCCCGACTTGTATAACTCTATGTAAAAATGGTACCGTTCGAAATGCCTTTTTTTCCATTAAAATCGCTAAAATCAAGTTGTTACAACAAAAACTTTAAATTCAAACGGCTATCATATGCTGTTCTTATACAACAGGTATCCATCTATCATAGTGAGATCCTGTAACAAATGGTTTAGGGAGTCCATTTAGGGCCCCGACTTGTATATCTCTATAGAAAAATGGTACCGTTCAAAATGCATTTTTCTATTAAAATCGCTAAAATCAAGTTGTTACAACAAAAACTCTGGACTCAAGCGGCTATCAGATGCTGTTCTTACTCAACAGGTATCCATCTATCATAGTGAGATCCTGTAACAAACGGTTAAGGGGGTCCCTATAGGGCCCCGACTTGTATATCTCTATAGAAAAATGGTACCGTTCAAAATGCATTTTTTCTATAAAAATCGCCAAAATCAAGTTGTTACAACAAAAACTTCAAATTCAAACGGCCATCAGATGCTGTTCTTATTCAAAAGGTATCCATCTATCATAGTGAGATTCCGTAACAAACGGTTAAGGGTGTCCCTTTAGGGTCCCGACTTGTATAACTCTATATAATAGTGGTACCGTTCGAAATGCATTTTTTTCTATTAAAATCGCTAAAATCAAGTTGTTACAACAAAAACTCTGGACTCAAACGGCTATCAGATGCTGTTCTTATTCAAAAGGTATCCATCTATCATAGTGAGATCCTGTAACAGACGGTTTAGGGTGTCCCTTTAGGGCCCCAACTTGTATAACTCTATATAAAGTGGTACCGTTCGAAATGCATTTTTTTCTATTTAAATCGCTAAAATCAAGTTGTTACAACAAAAACTCTGGATTACAACGGCTATCAGATGCTGTTCTCATTCAAAATGTATCCATCTATCATAGTGAGATCCTGTAACAAACGGTTTAGGGTGTCCCTTTAGGGCCCCGACTTGTATAACTCTATATAAAGTGGTACCGTTCGAAATGCATTTTTTTTCTATTTAAATCGCTAAAATCAAGTTGTTACAACAAAAACTCTGGATTTAAACGGCTATCAGATGCTGTTCTCATTCAAAAGGTATCCATCTATCATAGTGAGATTCTGTAACAAACGGTTTAGGGAGTCCCTTTAGGGCCTCGACTTGTATATCTCTATAGAAAAATTGTACCGTTTAAAATGCATTTTTTCTGTTAAAATCGCTAAAATCAAGTTGTTACAACAAAAACTTCAAATTCAAACGGCTATCAGATGCTGTTCTAATTTAAAAGGTATCCATCTATCATAGTGAGATTCTGTAACAAACGGTTTAGGGTGTCCCTTTAGGGCCCCGACTTGTATAACTCTATGTAAAAATGGTACCGTTCAAAATGCATTCTTTTCTATTAAAATCGCTAAAATCAAGTTGTTACAACAAAAACTCTGGACTCAAACGGCTATCAGATCCTGTTCTTATACAAAAGGTATCCATCTATTATAGTGAGATCCTGTAACAAATGGCTTAGGGTCTCCCTTAAGGGCCCAAACTTGTATACATCTATAGAAAAATGGTACCGTTCAAATTGCAATTTTTCTTTTTAAATCTCTAAAATCAAGTTGTTACAATAAAAACTCTGGATTAAAACGGCTATCAGATGCTGTTCTTACTCAAAAGGTATCGATCTATCATAGTGAGATCCTGTAACAAACGGTTAAGGGGGTCCCTATAGGGCCCCGACTTGTATATCTCTATAGAAAAATGGTACCGTTCAAAATGCATTTTTTCTATAAAAATCGCCAAAATCAAGTTGTTACAACAAAAACTTCAAATTCAAACGGCTATCAGATGCTGTTCTTATTCAAAAGGTATCCATCTATCATAGTGAGATTCCGTAACAAACTGTTTAGGGTGTCCCTTTAGGGTCCCGACTTGTATAACTCTATATAATAGTGGTACCGTTCGAAATGCATTTTTTCTATTAAAATCGCTAAAATCACGTTGTTACAACAAAAACTCTGGACTCAAACGGCTATCAGATGCTGTTCTTATTCAAAAGGTATCGATCTATCATAGTGAGATTCTGTAACAAACGGTTTAGGGTGTCCCTTTAGGGCCCCGACTTGTATAACTCTATATAAAGTGGTACCGTTCGAAATGCATTTTTTTCTATTTAAATCGCTAAAACCAAGTTGTTACAACAAAAACTCTGGATTTAAACGGCTATCAGATGCTGTTCTCATTCAAAAGGTATCCATCTATCATAGTTAGATTCTGTAACAAACGGTTTAGGGTGTCCCTTTAGGGCCCCGACTTGTATAACTCTATATAAAGTGGTACCATTCGAAATGCATTTTTTTCTATTTAAATCGCTAAAATCAAGTTGTTACAACAAAAACTCTGGATTTAAACGGCTATCAGATGCTGTTCTCATTTAAAAGGTATCCATCTATCATAGTGAGATTCTGTAACAAACGGTTTAGGGAGTCCCTTTAGGGCCTCGACTTGTATATCTCTATAGAAAAATGGTACCGTTTAAAATGCATTTTTTCTGTTAAAATCGCTAAAATCAAGTTGTTACAACAAAAACTTCAAATTCAAACGGCTATCAGATGCTGTTCTCATTCAAAAGGTATCCATCTATCATAGTGAGATTCTGTCACAAACGGTTTAGGGTGTCCCTTTAGGGCCCCGACTTGTATAACTCTATGTAAAAATGGTACCGTTCAAAATGCATTTTTTTCTATTAAAATCGCTAAAATCAAGTTGTTACAACAAAAACTCTGGACTCAAACGGCTATCAGATCCTGTTCTTATACAAAAGGTATCCATCTATTATAGTGAGATCCTGTAACAAATGGTTAGGGTCTCCCTTAAGGGCCCAAACTTGTATACATCTATAGAAAAATGGTACCGTTCAAATTGCATTTTTTCTATTTAAATCTCTAAAATCATGTTGTTACAATAAAATCTCTGGATTAAAACGGCTATCAGATGCTGTTCTTACTCAAAAGGTATCCATCTATCATAGTGAGATCCTGTAACAAACGGTTAAGGGGGTCCCTATAGGGCCCCGACTTGTATATATCTATAGAAAAATGGTACCGTTCAAAATGCATTTTTTTCTATAAAAATCGCCAAAATCAAGTTGTTACAACAAAAACTTCAAATTCAAACGGCTATCAGATGCTGTTCTTATTCAAAAGGTATCCATCTATCATAGTGAGATTCCGTAACAAACTGTTTAGGGTGTCCCTTTAGGGTCCCGACTTGTATAACTCTATATAATGGTGGTACCGTTCGAAATGCATTTTTTTCTATTAAAATCGCTAAAATCAAGTTGTTACAACAAAAACTCTGGACTCAAACGGCTATCAGATGCTGTTCTTATTCAAAAGGTATCGATCTATCATAGTGAGATTCTGTAACAAACGGTTTAGGGTGTCCCTTTTGGGCCCGACTTGTATAACTCTATATAAAGTGGTACCGTTCGAAATGCATTTTTTTCTATTTAAATCGCTAAAACCAAGTTGTTACAACAAAAACTCTGGATTTAAACGGCTATCAGATGCTGTTCTCATTCAGAAGGTATCCATCTATCATAGTGAGATTCTGTAACAAACGGTTTAGGGTGTCCCTTTAGGGCCCCGACTTGTATAACTATATATAAAGTGGTACCGTTCAAAATGCATTTTTTTCTATTTAAATCGCTAAAATCAAGTTGTTACAACAAAAACTCTGGATTCAAACGGCTATCAGATGCTGTTCTCATTCAAAAGGTATCCATCTATCATAGTGAGATTCTGTAACAAACGGTTTAGGGAGTCCCTTTAGGGCCTCGACTTGTATATCTCTATAGAAAAATGGTACCGTTTAAAATGCATTTTTTCTGTTAAAATCGCTAAAATCAAGTTGTTACAACAAAAACTTCAAATTCAAGCGGCTATCAGATGCTGTTCTTATTTAAAAGGTATCCATCTATCATAGTGAGATTCTGTAACAAACGGTTTAGGGTGTCCCTTTAGGGCCCCGACTTGTATAACTCTATGTAAAAATGGTACCGTTCAAAATGCATTTTTTTCTATTAAAATCGCTAAAATCAAGTTGTTACAACAAAAACTCTGGACTCAAACGGCTATCAGATCCTGTTCTTATACAAAAGGTATCCATCTATTATAGTGAGATCCTGTAACAAATGGCTTAGGGTCTCCCTTAAGGGCCCAAACTTGTATACATCTATAGAAAAATGGTACCGTTCAAATTGCATTTTTTCTATTTAAATCTCTAAAATCAAGTTGTTACAACAAAAACTCTGGATTAAAACGGCTATCAGATGCTGTTCTTACTCAAAAGGTATCCATCTATCATAGTGAGATCCTGTAACAAACGGTTAAGGGGGTCCCTATAGGGCCCCGACTTGTATATCTCTATAGAAAAATGGTACCGTTCAAAATGCATTTTTTCTATAAAATCGCCAAAATCAAGTTGTTACAACAAAAACTTCAAATTCAAACGGCTATCAGATGCTGTTCTTATTCAAAAGGTATCCATCTATCATAGTGAGATTCCGTAACAAACGGTTTAGGGTGTCCCTTTAGGGTCCCGACTTGTATAACTCTATATAATAGTGGTACCGTTCGAAATGCAATTTTTTCTATTAAAATCGCTAAAATCAAGTTGTTACAACAAAAACTCTGGACTCAAACGGCTATCAGATGCTGTTCTTATTCAAAAGGTATCGATCTATCATAGTGAGATTCTGTAACAAACGGTTTAGGGTGTCCCTTTAGGGCCCCGACTTGTATAACTCTATATAAAGTGGTACCGTTGGAAATACATTTTTTTTTCTATTTAAATCGCTAAAATCAAGTTGTTACAACAAAAACTTTAAATTCAAACGGCTATCATATGCTGTTCTTATACAACAGGTATCCATCTATCATAGTGAGATTCTGTAACAAACGGTAAGGGTGCCCTTATAGGGTCCCGACTTGTATAACTCTCTAGGAAAATTGTACCGTTCGAAATGCATTTTTTCTATTTAAATCGCTAAAATCAAGTTGTTACAACAAAAACTCTGGCTTCAAACGTCTATCAGATGCTGTTCTTATTCAAAAGGTATCCATCTATCATAGTGAGATCCTGTAACAGACGGTTTAGGGTGTCCCTTTAGGGCCCCAACTTGTATACCTCTATAGAAAAATGGTAACGTTCAAAATGCATTTTTTTGCTATAAAAATCGCTAAAATCAAGTTGTTACAACGAAATCTCTTGATTCAAATGGCTATCAGAAGCTGTATATATACAAAAGGTATCCAACTATCATAGTGAGATCCTGTAACAAACGGTTTAGAGTGTCCCTTTAGGGCCCCGACTTGTACACATCTGTAGAAAATGGTATCATTCATAATGCATTTTTTTCTAACGGCTATTAGATGCTGTTCTCATACCAGGGGTATCCATCTATCATAGTGAGATCCGGTAACAAACCGTCTAGGGCGTTCCTTTAGGTCCCCGACTTGTATACCTCTATAGAAAAAGGCACCATTAAACAAGAATTTTTCTATTCTGCATTAAAAAACATTCTTTTTTCTATTGATGTCACTGATGATTATTTCTGTTTTTTTAAATTCACTAAAATAAAATTGTTACCTCGTAAACTATAGACTCAAATGGGTATCAGATGCCGTTCTAATGCATAATACAACAACCCGTCAATCTGTTTGTTTAATTCGTTTTGTTCCTTTACGCCCCAGTCATCAGCTATGGTCATGGGGGCGGTCAGTTCACCTAACGACACTTTTTTCTGGGCAAGCTTGAACAATTAAGCGGTTAACACATACTTTCACTTGTAACTGACAACAGCCCTTTTTGAATGGTACAACTGAAGGGAGGAGAATGGCCTTAAAGTTATAACATGATCAATCTACACGAAAGTATGCGACTGGGCCAGGATCAAACTCGCGACCCCTGCATCTGCAGTCAGACGCGCGTCTGTAGTCAGAATTATTACCGACTGTGCTACGCGGCCCGTCAAGGTACTTACCCCTCAGAGGTTCCCATCAATCATAGAGCATCGGTATCTTAGTCAACGGTTCGTTCGGATCTATCGTAAAGAGATCCCTGGACCCTTTTGTATCACCAACATATAGAACGCTTTATCCTTTTGTATCTCCAGCATATAGAACGCTATATATACAGTTGAGGCCCTCACAGCCCCAACCTACAGAACGCAAATATACAGGTGAGGCCCTCACAGGGGTTTGGGGTAACAGGGGATAACGGGCATTTATTTTAGGGGAACAGGGAAAGGCAGGCAATATTGGGGGAATATGGAACATAAAAACCAAAGACACATTTTCTATTTTAGGGAACAGGGGAATAAGCCTCATTTAGAGTTCACACCCCTGTGAGGGCCTCAGAACTAACGGTTTCCAAAATACTCTGGGGAGTGTGACAAAGCAATTTCATAGCGCGCGCACTGACGTAGTTGTTTATCTTCTTGCCAGGCAACTGCATCACAGATATCGATCATCTAACCAGCGCCATCACAAGTGACAACCGCAAGGACTGCTTTGCTGCTGATATTGCACCTTGATCTGGTCATTTATTTCAGGTAGCGGAAAATATAAAAGCAAGATTCCTTGTCAGTTCATATCAGCGGCTTTGAATCCATAGAAATAGCTAGACTTTAGCCTTCTTATGCCGCTGTAATCCACACCCCCCCCCCCACCACAAACAATGATGCAGGGTCCAGTCCAGTATTTACTGTATGTCACTACAGACGTTAGTCGAGCATATTGTTAAGCTGGACTGGCTCCTATTCCCCATCCCTCCATCACCGTCCCTCTGTCCCAGACACTAAAACTCCGATTCAACTACCCCTCCCCCTCTCACCCCACCCCAACTCACAGTCACACGCACACACACACACACCTCATATGCAGCGACCGGTCCAGTATTTAATAATATGCCACTAGATATTCAACATATTGTCCCGCTGGACTTGCCCCTATGTCCCCGGGCATATACCCCCCCCCCCCCCCCCCCAAAAAAAAAAAAAAAAAAAATGCGGGGCCTAAACCACGCCCCGGCCCCAGCCACATTTTGTTTTTTGTTTCATTGTTCATGCTGTTTTGTGGGTTGGTTTGTATATATATAAATCTCTAATAAAGAATACTCATATAGCATACGTGTTCCTCTTATATTTACCGATTTTTTGTGTAGACGTCGGAAGAGAGACAGATACATGTGCATGTTAAGGTAGCGCGTCTGATCTCGGTTTGCGTTCTATGCACCAGTCATTTGTACCCCCCCCCCTCGGGGCTTTTATCTTTTAAAATTCCAAAGCCCTGCTCAAAGCCCTTCACTACGGGGCCAAATTTGTGATAATATCCCAGCTGAAATTTTTTCTTTATCCCAGCTAAATGCCCCCACCCCGGGGTTAACATTTAATGAACAGGACCAAACTCTGCTCTGGGACTGCGTCGTCGGTGCACATCTTCAATGCTCGGGGGGGGGGGGGGGGGGGGTAACTTGATAGAAATTTTGGTGCTGGTGTGCGGCCCAGTTTTTTTTTTAAACCTACCCCAATCGTATACCTGGCCCTCGCTAAAAATGACCAATTCATATACTTGATTGAACAAAATGTTTACATATTCATATACTGAGCTTTAATTTTTATTTAACCTCTTTTCTGTCTGTAAACAAAGTATACAAATAAATATTAAAATTTTGGTTTCTGAGCTGAATATCGAGCATTCCATCAGGGATGTCAGAAAATGGGACCATTCATATAACGATGGTGAAGAACTGGGTCAGTCATATACTTTTCCTTAGAAAATGGGGCTTATCGTATACCTGACATCGCTGAAAACGGGGGCTATTCGCGCCGCACATCCTACATCCGTACTATGTCATATATAGGTAGTCCCCCCCCCCCCCCCCGAGCTTCAATGTGTGAATAATCAAATATGCAAAGTTTGAATAGAAAGGAATGACTTTTGTTTGAGAAACAGATTAGACCTACACGCAAATTACACCTTGTGAGCATTCCATAGCAGTGTTAGAAATAAGCAATTGCCCACTTGCCCCCCACGGGTTGAATTTTCTGGGGGCAAGCTGAGAGTCTCAGAAGGTTGCCCCCTGGGCAATCTGAAATTCTAGATCAGGAAATAATATATTCTTTTCATGTCTATCTTAAAGTCTTGCATATTCACTGCAAATTAATAAATAATAAGATGTTGCCATGCTGCCAGCTTAAGACAACTAAACAGTCTAAACTAAGAACCTTTCAGACTTCTTCGGCAAACAGCACAGACCAGATCTGACTAATTACTAGGGCCATCACTGTTTGCCATTGTGTCTGCATATTTTGAGCCATATCTATACATTTTAAAACTACACTGATTACAGCATTTTTTCACGGAGAGCCTCGGACCATTGATCACAACGTCGCAGGTTCAATTCTCACCTGAGGCCTGGTGTTGTGTCCTTGAGTAAGGCACTATTCAGTTGCTTAGTACTGGTTAAACCCAGGAAGCTGTCCTAAAATTACTGAAAATTTCTAAAGCCTCAGAGTAAAATAACAACAAATTTTTCATGTGTCAGCATTTTTAGGAATTCTATGAGTGACTTGTGCAGGGCAAGTTAAAATTATGGGGGGCAAGTTGAATTTGCCTTCAGGTTGCCCGCCGGACAAGTTGAATTCTCTGGCTTATTTCTAACACTGCATAGCATAGGTGTTGTAGACGTAATAATGTGTTCAACACTCCAAATTATAATAATGAGCCAGTGCATGAGATTTCCAACGCGACCAGCAAAGCCTCAGATCAGCCTGTGCATACGCGCAGTCTGATCACAGCCTATGCTAGTCTCTTAAATAGTCTATGACTGTTAAGCTACTGACCGAACATCATTTGGAGTTTCTTAGCTTAAAAGGAGGCTGCAGAGGCTCGTCCGAGTCTACACATGTCAAAATGTCACATTGTTGGAAATCTCATGTCACGGCTCAAATTTATTATTATCAAATGTGCACAAAATATAGGGTGCACATGTTTAATGTGTGATCAGTCATAATGGATATTATGAAAACTGCTTGAAATACAGATTATACAAACCAAACAGACCCTAACCATTTTGGAAGGAAAACATGTCTAAATGAAATAGCTCTAAAAATAATCATAAAAAATGTGCACAAAAAAGGAGGTACACATGTTCAATGTATGTACACTCATTATGCCGCTAAGTCTGAATGTTAAGGTCCTACGTTTTCGTACAGGGTCAGTGAAACCTGTTTGAGCTACGGATTATACAAACCAGACACCGTCTAAGCATGTTGAATAAAAAATTTATAAAGAAAATAGTCTTAAGTTCAAGGCCGCGAAAAATGTAATAAGCACGAAATAGGAGGTGCACATCTTCAATACATGAACAATCATTATGCAAAGTTTAAATAAGGGGCCCTATATGACCCTGGATAGCTCACCTGAATCTTGGCACCTGAGGAGATGATGTATTGGCCTGTGGCTAAAGAGATATCATTTAAAATATTTCTATTTTTATCTCTGGTGGCCATGCTGTTCAACCGAACTGAAATTTCCAATCAATCTTGGTAGAGGGCATCATGAGGATTATTTCTTTGAAATTAGTTTGAATTTGCATCAGTGGTTCAAAAGGAGTTGTGGGCACTGGGCAGTCACGTGGTTTTATTTGGATATACTAATACTGATGTTCGAATACACTACGTATGTTTGTGAAACGGCCCTATTAAAGGCTATAACCTTGATCCCTGTTCCCTATCAATGTTATATATATGTTCATCAACTCTATTTCCCCTAATGTGTTATGATAGCTAACCTTTTCCCTGAGGATCTTGTCCCCATGGTTTTCTAGTCCCTAATCATTCTTGACCATGACCCGTGAAAACGAACATTATTTGACTAAAATGTATAACGCATAGTCGCAGTGCATGTTTATCATAGATCCAGGGGTTTTCGTCGGAGGTTGGGGGGGGGGGGGGGGTCAGGCTCAACTATAGTAGAATCTGAATTTTACAGAGGCACACCGGATAGGCGGTAAACGAAAACGCTATCAACAATCGACGAACGTGGATCCGAAATCGATAGAAACAGCGTTTTAGATTGTCATTTGTTGTCAGAGGGGCGACAAATGGCAATCGAAAATGCGGTTTCTAACAATTTTTATCTACGTTCCTCGATAGTACTGGCGTTTTCGATTGTCGCATACCCGGTGTGAGAGGGGTTCCGTTTTTTTTCTTCAAAGAAACTATAATTTTCGAAGATTCTGTTAGGGGAGCGGGGGTGCAACCTTAATTTCCAGGGGTGTGGGGTTCAATTGCTATTTTCTATAGAAACCTACAGAGCGTATGATTCCTTAAACATGTTAAACAATAAACCTTTTGTATCATACGTCATACCATGACCTTGAAGTAGGCCGCCAATTTACCCATCTCCAGGTCATTTTCCTCAATCACTTTAGAAATTCTAAGACATTACCTTTCAGTATAGGGTTACCGTAGTTGCACTTCGAATGCATTATATACTTTACCATAATCATTGCAATAAACTTGCGCGGATACAGGAAAGGGGAAGGGAATCCGAACCAGTGTACTAAGAAAGCATAGACCAGCAACCAAAACGGGCCAACATCGGCCCGCAAGCGAAACGCCATTTAAATGGCGCCTCGCTAGCGGCCCGATGGTGACCCGACATCAGTATAACTGTGACGTCGGCTACCGTTTTGGGGTCCTCTAAAACCAATCGAACTCTTGTTTTTTTTTTTAATTTATTGGACTAGTTTCAGATATATGGAAATAGGGGACACAGGCCTCGCATTTCACCTTTTTTCCCCAACTCGTTAAACCACAAGTACTCATGTGAGATCCGCTATGTATGCGTTCATTCTTCTTGTTTTTAAAGGGAATACATTTATGAACTGAATCTCTCTTTTCAGTCATTAGATCATGGATCATCATAATTTTAATGATACAGAAGAGTGGCCCGAACTGGTGGCATGTAATAAGAGTGTGGAGTTACCCTATCCGGTGGTAGAGATTGATGTTTCCTTTGGTAGTGACAGTCCGCCAATTCAGGTAAAACACGTAACAGGACAAATTCGACGAATTTATATCCCCAGGACAAGGGTTATGTGAGAAAGACACATGTAATTCACAAAACATAAATCCCATTTATCTAAACCCCAAGTTCATTTTCGGTATCATTCAGATCTTAATAAACGGCGGTCAAGTATGTTTTAGTGCTTAGTTTAATAATAAAAAAATATACTTAAATCTACACAATTTCACTCCTCCCCAGGGGTCGTTGGTGTGTGTAATGACAGTATATTTCCTGAGAACTTACTTCGGGCCTACACACATTTTATAGTCAACTTATAATAGTTCTTTTGCAAATTTTCACCGAAACCGTTAATGGCTTCGATACAGTTCTTTTACAATAAGTACTTACAAGTAAATAGTTCATAACTGTTTATTTATCTGACATATTTACACTCAAACAGTTCATGACATTGTGATTGCCCTTTTAATATCGCTATACTTAAATAGTATAGGCCATTGAGGCTGCTTTTTTTTCAAAAATCACTTGATCGACACGGTTTTCAAACATTTATAACGGCCATTTCTCTATTTCTGCAGCGCCAATGACTCAATGGTCACCACGGCAGCTAATAAACACTGCTTATCCTACTCACTTCATGTCACACATTACTCATTTCAGCCAGTTTTAATGGAGACTCCGGATAATGAGCCATTTGAATGGAATCCATGGATATTTCCTGCGGCGTCCACTCTTTCTCGACAGGTATGGTCATATACGTCAGTCTATTCTTAACTTCTAACAAAGAAAACAAACACAGTTTGCATGTTGGCGCGCTTTAATGTGAGCAAATGAGCAGCGTGACATGGAAGGACGTTGTAGACCTTGATGAGGTCTATTTAAGAAATGCTTGTAAAAGCCCAGTGCCAGTAACACAGTTTACTTAACCCTTAGATCTTCTCTGCCGTCCAGCCCACATGACACCAAACTTTTATTTTTTGTTTGGCGAAAACTTGCTGTGATTTTATACAGTGCAGTATACCCCATAGCAATGACGACGTGCAAATCAACACTGCAAGATCTCTTGCTCGAATCTATACAAAATTTTGTGTGTTGCTCACGTCTGTGAAGCCGCCTTAGACAGTGTTAGAACTGATTTTTACACGACACTTCGTTTGCTATTGCATTACCTGTTTATTCTCAGCCCGTGCGTGACTGAGTAATAATATACTGCACAACCTTTGTTAATGCTAGTACCGACTAGACAAATATTCTGCTCTATTCGATGAAACGAGCAGAATGTTAATAATTGAAATCATTGCTCTTGAATCATGCTGTTTATACATTTGCAGTCAACTAAATCAATATATAGAGGATCTAAAATGAGTGCTCATGTTTTATTAATTTTTTTTAAACGAGTTGAGGAAAATAGATAAAATGCGAGGTTTGCTGAGCATTTTATCTCTTTTTCGCAACGAGTTTAATACAGTCAATAATACAGAAGCACGTATGTTAGATGCTTTTTATGATATGAGATTAAATTTTTTTTCTAAATCATATTGTTGGCGTTTAAAGCGTCATTTCTGAACGAAGATCTGTAAACCACTAGTGGTTTATCGATTTAGATGCATGGCGTTATTTAAGTAATAATAATGGATTAGCCCTAGCAGTGAATCGTTGTGTAACAGGGAAACAAACCTTTTGTCCGCCAGGAGCAAACTTGGGCCCTAAAACGAAATAATTGGGGGCCAAGCTCGAAACTAAGGAGCCAAGGATTCGGCGGAAAATTAAGCTCATTTCAACACCATTACCAAGCACTTGCTTTATTCATAATTTCAGAGACCCTCAAAATAATCTGCATTCCTCTCATTATTTACCATCTTAACAGTATTAGGAATTATCTAAATGAAAAGTTATGTTCCCACTGAATATCACTATGTACCATTATGAAAAAATCTTTTTTTTTCTGTAACACAAGATAGGGCTTCAATCTGGGAAGGGGTGGGGGTCGCATGTTCGTGGTGAATAACACATTTATTCAACTAATTTTTTCAATCAACCCTCCGGTTGTTTTAAAATGTTAGTTTTTAACACATTTTTGAGAAGACTTGCTCTATGAATATGTAGGGAAATTCAAAGGGCATATATGAATAGGTCTGCATTTAAGATGTCTATCAATGACTAAGTCCGATTTTCTACATCTCAAAATAAATAGGGTGGGTGGTTTGAAATTCCAGGCTGCTCATCCATACCATTATGACTTCAAAGTTAGCTTTCAAAGTTCCCCCAAAGACTTCAAAACAGAGCTATATTAAACATATCGCCACAAACAGGTTCGCTGTACTTTATAAATGGACTCGTGTTCGAAATATTATTTTTGTTGCAATAAATTTGTGCGAAAAACAGTTAATAAAAGGTTGTTATTAAATACAGGATGAGAATCTGGTGTCAGAGATGAACGAGAGAGGGTAATAAGCTATTATTCAACGATTGAACATATTATATTTGGGCCCATAATTGAATTAAAATTAAACGCTGCTCGCCAGATATACAGCGATGATACTGTGTTAGCGGACAGAAAAAGACTCAGACAAGAGGTTGCGACTGTGCAAACTCCTGAATCTTTGCTGTTCACATAAAGAAACATGATCGGGCTCATATGTAATTTGTGCGTGTGAATATCAAAATTTAAATGTTATGTTAAAATGTTTTCTTGCCAATTCCATGTTCGGTACTCTGTGAAAATTACAGCGACTTTTATGATGTGAGATGAGGGAGATCTAAAATGTAGACTTATTAAGCAATTTTGTTCTTGGTCGAATAGTTTTTTTATCTGGGATCTGACATTCCATGAACTATTTACTTGCTTTACATCATACAGATTTGCTTTAATTTTTCTGTTACTATGTGTCTGGGGCCCTCACGTCACATTAAAGCTGTTAAAATTCAGATAATTGAATGTGATAATTGATAACTGATGTGAACTATGCATTGTAACAATATTGAATATTGAGCATGGAATTGGTTAATGTTTTAATTCTGTCTGTTTTTATGTTTCTTTTTTATTTATTAAGAGGCTTATTTGCATTATTAAAATAAAATTGGGATTTCTTAACTGCGTCGCAACGTTCCTCAGAGAAAGACATTCTACAGTATTCGACATCAGCACCTTTGACCTCTTTTTTATTTAAAAAAAAATGGACTATGCGAACTTATCAGTATCCAACATTACAAAAATACCTTTACTCTAAAAATGGTTAAACGAGTCGAACTTCTAGAATTTAATACTTCCGGGAGCAATGTCTGATTAATACTGGTTCAACTCAAATAATCGAAAAATATTGAAATAATATGTGCCTATGCATATTTCAGTGTACCTTTCCACCAACAGCTAAAAGGGTGTGATGATGTCGAGTCACCCAGGGGTTTTTGGGAGCATGGGGAATTTATTCAAGGAAACAGGGGAACAAATACCAAATTTTGGTGTGTACAGGGAACGAATATTGTGGAAAGGGGAACAAAAGAAAACAATTTTTCGATCATTTATTTAAGGGGAACAATGGAACAGGTAACCCCCACCCCCTGCCTGGGACGGCCACTATAATGTATTGAGATATACTATGCGTACTGTGCAAATTTGCTATTTGTGATACCAGCAAAGGTGGCCTATATAAGTAATAAACAGCACTTGGTGGGTGAGCATGCTTTTTCCAATGACGGGCTTTGTAGGTTGGTCTGATAACAATTTGTTCCGTGGCAGTGGTGAGATAATGTCAACTGCAGGCCATGATTAGCTTAGATTAGTGAAACGTACAATACATTTGTTTAACGTATCAAATGTCTTATGTGTCTGTTTGTGTGATACCAGCGAAGGTAACCCAAATAAGTAAACACCCCCTCTTCATGGGCGAGCATTGTTTTCCACTAACGGGGTTGTTTGATTAAATGTCTAAAGCAGTAAAGCTACATTGAAATGGTTACATGCTTACAGATTTAATTCATCAGACACACTGAGAAGTTGGTTTAATACTTATTTGGAGCGCAGTAGCTCAGTGAAAGAGTGCTTGACTCGAGATATATATATATATATATATATATATATATATATATATATATATATATATATATATATATATATATATATATATATATATATATATATATATATATATATACTGCAAAATAATCATTGATATTCTTGTCACAAGTCATTGCCATGTGTAATCATAAATGTTTTTTCTTATTTATTTTTCAGATTTATGCGGTTGGTTTTTGAAAGATGTGAAGTTTTTGTTAAAGCAGCATGTGTGTCTCTACCACGGTCGGTACGTTTCCTCTTTACAGTTTGGTACACATGGATCCTGAAAACATGCATATGCAAAATTGTGCTTGATATTGGATTTAAGTTTAAAATCGTAGAAGGGCACTGGAGACTTGTGCTATATTTGAGAAATCATCACCATGACGTTTTGTGTTCTAGCTGTTTTTGTAGTACACTTGCCACGCCTATCTTAAAATTGGATCACTAATGGATTAATAGACTTTACAAGTACAGGATAACATACTATATGCATATTTTATTTCCTAAATAGAGGAGCTTACATGAGTGCTCATGTTTTATTGTATTTATAGATCGAGTTTGGGAAAGAGATAAAATGCGAGGCTTGCCAAGCATTTTATCTCTTTTTGCAACGAGTTTAATAAATTCAATAATACAAGAGCACGAATGTTAGATTCTATTTATCATATGACATTAAGATAACTATGAAATCTCATTTCCGCCGTAAAAACGTTATACTTTTAAGGATAGAAATGCAGATTTTAGCTTGCACTGGATGATGCAAAACATTAGGCTTTTTAATGTCTGTGAAGCCCGAATGGCTTCTCGGAGACATTAAAACGCTAATGTTTTGCATCATCCAGTGCAAGCTAAAAATCTGAATTTCAATCCTTATATTTACATTTTGTATTATTAATCAAACATACTTAATTATATTCCACCCAAATTCGCAGGTAATCCTCGAAAAATGAAATATTTTAATTGTAACGGAGGTGTTGGAACAGCCAGCGAACGAAAGTCCTGTACATAACGTCGTGGCGATACGTGAATGACGTCACGCAAATGTTGATAAACAAAGAAAGCTATTGGTTGACGTTGACGTTACTCCACCTAGATGCGCGACCTAGACCACGTGACTGCTCAATGTTTTGCATCGAGAAATGCAAGCAGCTTGGAATTATGGTTTCATCTAAGGCAGCTACATTGAAAATGTAAATATTTGTTGATACGCAACGTTGTTATGGACGTCATAACGTTTCCCATAAATCTATAAACCACTAGTGGTTTATCGATTTTATTACATAGAGGATATTTACTTTTTTGAGATGAATACCAAATATATTTCATCGAGTGTGTTGAAAACATCAGAATTTTCATGAGTGCGCACTAAGGTCATGGTTCATGAAATGTTTTACTTATTTTTAAATAGTCTACATATCTATCTTCTGTAATAAATAGTAAAATTGCTTGCTATTAATACTTATTAACAAAACACATTTTTTATGTTTAGAAAGCTCTGCATGGAGGTGGGAAAGTTCACCATGATACAAAGAGGAAAATGACTCTGAATGCTGTCAGCCCATACCTGAGCAGTTTATGTAGTGAACAGAATAAAAATAACTTAAAGGTTTGGTTTTATAAATAAATAAGAGGAAGCACCAAAACACATGTCAAAGTTAAAGAATATCTATGTATAATTATTCATAAAATTCATCAGTTCATAAAATTTTGGCCTTTTTAGTATATGAGAGAAAGCAATGGTCAGACCCGTTAACATAGTATTGTCGTAGCCTTTGTATTTTGCATACTCGAAGAAAATTAAGGAAGGGTGCAACCAAAAATAACTTTCGTCACATTGTGAACCTATGATGCTTGTTTAAAGATTGGACTTCTTACGTCACAATTATTTAATTAAGCTAATGCTAATTAGGCATCATTGTTTTAACTGTTTCTCATATAACTGAATACTCAATAGTTTGTATGAGCAAAAAGTAAATACATTAAGCCTATGGGAATTAATTTAAGTCATATTTTTTATAATAAAATGCCAACTCATCTTCATGAGATAGAGTATTAGTACATAGAGAATACTAGGTGAGTGTCTTTTGATAGGACAACGCTTTCTATATTGAACAAGATTGTGAAGGAAGAATAGTTCACTATAGTTCTAACGTGCCTTTTTGTGTTGGCAGTATGACAAAGACCACACAGGTAAATGTATACCTTGGTTTGCTGGTATTTACACGTATTGCCAGTACTTCATAGATCCGGATGTGGTAAATATTGGTGTAAATACTATATATAAAAAAACATGCCGTATGCCAAATGGACTATAGAATTAGATCATTTTTATGTATTGGGCATTCACATGGCTATTTATGTAACCATTTAGGAATAGATTCCAGTACTGATCTGACTGAATCTATTCCTAAATGCTTACATAAATCGCCATGCACATACTGAATACTTAAAAATGATTAAGTCTTTAGTCCCTGTGGCATATGGCATATTTTTCTACATAGTAATTACACCAATATCTACCACATCAGGTCTATGAAGTACTGGAAATATGCGTAAATACCAGCAAATCGACCTATACAAATACCAGTGTGAAGACAATAAAAAATAAAATATAAAATCCACTGAAGAAACAATGTCAGTTTGAAACGGTCATTATGAAATTTACTGCTGGAGTGGGGGGGGGGGGGGGGGGGCTAATCTAGTTTCAAGGTACAAACCTCACTTTTAATTCTAGTGTGGATCAAGTCACACAGATGGTTGGTTTGCATGAAAGAATCATAACTTATTTGTTCTTTTTCACTGTTCCCCGTATGCATATATGTTATTTGGCTCTCTACATAGGCTGATGGTCCATATGGCCAGTGTTTAGTACTAATGAAGATGACAAACTCTAAAAGAATGAGGCGATGGCTATATGTGACATGGAGACGGCAATCTATTAAAGCCAAGAGTGATGAGCAAGTGATGCCAGGTAATTGAGCTATTTTTATATCAATGAATTACTATCTAAATGTTCTTCAATGAGCCCAGCAAGCTGTTCGACCAAAGAAAACAATTCCAAACTAAATGGAGTTGTTTTTGAGCTCATACACACATATTCACTCCCAATAGAATGCCATTTTAATCATTATTTAGCAGAACACAGTTTTGAACCGACAGAATTTTCAAGATGGCTGCCCCATCTTCCATGGACAGCAGTTAGGAACTATTTTCCTTCAGCATGCTTTTAAATTTGAAATAATGTCAACAACCCTTTACAAAGGAGCTGTTTTGTTCCAAAGTTGGAATTATAAGGGATGAATTGTTATTTTGTGGATTTCATTTAATAAGAAAGTAATGTAATGAGTCTTTGGTAACTTTAATGAGTTGATTACAAAATGATAAACGATTTTTTTTTATTTCGTTTACAATGCTGTATCAAAAAGACTTTTTGTGTGTATTTATTATAAATTTGGCATAAAAGTTTGTTTATCATTTGACCTTTTAGCTGTGATTGTTTGTTTATTTATTTAGATTAAAAATTGCATTATTGTGGCTGACGTCCTCGTAATGTTACTTGCTTTCGGAAAAAAAGTTTTGAGTAACATGTGGGCATAACATTATTTAGAACATGACAGTATCCATTGAATAACAGTAACGTCATATAATATCTGATTTTATTTACTTACAATCCTTACTAATTAATATTTTTTTTATAAAATTTGAATGTAAGGAGACAAAGACAAGATGATCCAAATAATTGTAGTTAGCTGTTTTATTAATTTCCTTCAACTATGTATTCATTGTCTTATTTTGTATTATGTATATATGTCTTTCAGTGCAGAATATTTTACCTGTTTCACACCAAATAAATATGCAAGCAAATACAGACATTTGCTCGATAAAAGATCTTCGGATGGAAGACAGCAGCAAGTGTAAACCAAAAGGAATGAGTAGATAATATTCAAAAATTTCAAGATAATATTCAAATTTTTTGAAATATTAAAACTTTATTCATCTACGAGTACAACATCACAGTTGCTATAATAGAGGCCTACTAGCAAAACCTATCATTACGTGTCAATTAAACAAAACATGTTTTACTATAAACAGTTACAACATACTTAGATTCCAGGACTGATACTGCTTTTGATTCCAAACCCATGAAAGCGCACTCACGTGAATCCAGGTTTGCCCTTACGTGAGTATACATCAGCACTTATGTGCATCCATATTGACCCTCCCTGCTTGTGGTCTGGTGTTTTCTAGTGAAAATTAGGGCTCCTCAACTATTAATACGATAATGAGATCAGAAAATACAGAGAAAGTCTTTGTTGTTGCCTACAGTATTGCAACTAGTTCTCTTTGGACGTCATCAAAAATTTGGTGGGACGGTGTTGCAATGTCACGTCACACGGTATCAATTTCATAATTTTGTTTAGTTTATCGTTAAAACTGAAGTGTTTGTTGTTTTTATGTAGTTATATAATAAAACATCATTTATTTAGCAAATTGATCTGATAGGTCAGATCACATCTCTTGGCTGGGCCTGAAATGACCAAGTCACACTTGACTTGTCTTGTGTGATCCAATCATACCTGGAGCAGCCACTCAACGTGATCTGACCCATCAAATCAAGTGAATTAAGTAATGATGTGTATATATTGCAAGTGGGTGACTAAGCGGCCTGTATAATGTTTTCATATTTTTACAGCACCTAGTATGTATGATGAGATTGGTCGATGTTTACGTAAGTATGTAACAAAGGAAAATGAATTCAACACTGGAGCAGATGGTCCCTATGCAAATGCGGCAAAAGATCTCGGAAAAAAGAATAATAGAAGTCAAAGATTAGGTTTGTATGTAACATGGAGGGAAAATAGAGGTAATGTCAAAGTAAGTATGGAAGAATTGCTGAATGAGATGGCCCCTGAGGATTCAAATGTACCCTCAGAGAATACTCCATTACCCCAAAGGAAAGGTAAACGCAGAAATGATATTATGTATGATAAAACCAGTAATAAAAAACCAAGGATCGACGGCGGAAAGCATAGTAAAATTAAGGAAAATTCAAATAATGTAGCTAAAATTGAAAAAACATCAGAACTAAAGCAAAATAAGTGTGTGACAGACAATGGTTCTGATAAAGACCTTGTGACTGAAGTAAGCAAGAAAATACAAATCAATAATGTAAATGGACAGGTAAGTTCAGGTAATGATTCAACAAAGATTACTAGACATCTAGCAGATGATGACGCAAACAATCAATGTAAATTAAAATCTGGTAATGAGATAGATCAAAGGATGGAGCTTACCTCTACAGGTGTCAACAAAACGTATAATGATGATGAGAAAATGTCTTCTCAAGCTAAAGGCTATTGTATTTGTGGTGCTAATAAAAGAAATTGGAGCTTCAAGGGGCCCATGATTCAATGTGATGTTTGTAGGAAATGGTACCATTTCAAATGTATAAACCTTGAATTATTTAGTGATCCTGACGATGAAACACATTTTGAATGTGGTATGAAGGATTGCAAATCTTCATCATTGAATATTAAGTTTGCTGATATGACAAACTATCCCCTTGTTAAAAAGGAACTTCAGGAAGCTAAATCAGTTCCTGAAAAACAGGTAATAACGAAAGAAAATTTCGCGTTACAACTTGGACTGACCCCGGTTAAGTTAACTGATGAGTCAGTATGTATGCACGAACAAGAACACTGTGAAAGTTTCACCCAAAAAAGTTCATCAGCTGAAGAAACAATATGGAAAGAGTCAAGCTCAGATAGTATTACTCAGATACAGTCAGTTGGATCTACCTTCAACATTGAGATGGGGAAGCAATCCAACTGTGAAGAAAGCATTTCAAATGAATCATCTCCACAAAATGAAGCCTCCTCAGACACCAACCTATTATATGATTATAACATGGTTGGCTTGCATGAAAAAAATCTCAATACTGATTTTCATATTCCAAATAGAAATGAATATGAAAGGAATTCTGCAAGCAGCAATAGAATTAAAGAAGCACACAAGGAGTTTAGCATACACCATAAAAAGATCATAAAGTATGTGAAGAAACTTAGTGACAACAAAATTGGAGATCTAAATAATAAGGAGAGAATCTATATTGAAGAAATGCTCATTCAAGAATTGGAATTTTTGGATGGCTTAGATTGTCACAATTTCCAGCCATTAAAACAGCAGAGGAAAAATCTGATAGATTTGATAAACAGTGGTTTGGATCAGATAGAATTTTTCAACAAAGAAGGGCAAATAGATTTTACCCCTAAAATTGATGAAAATATTGATGAAATAGAAAATAAGTTGAATCAAGTTAATAAATGTGTAGATGATAACTTCGAAAATGCTAGAGCATTTGGTACTGAGGATGAGAACAAAATTATGGAATCAAATGACAAAAATGATAGTGTTGGATTGATGGATAAAAAAAATAAAGAACTAAGTGACACGTTTAAGAAGTACCGCATGCATCATAAAGAATGCTTGAAGCTTATTGAGAGGGTTACTTGCACAAGTATGGACAATAAAGCAAAAAAGTACATAGAAGAGATGCTAGTTCAGAAGGTAGACATTTTGAATGGGCTTGATTGTAATGCCTTAATAGAGCTTAAAAATAATAGAAACCAGTTAATTTGCATGATAAATAAAACTTTAGATCAATTAGAGTCACAAAATCAAGAGAAAGAACAAGATGCAGAAAGATCAATTACTTTGTCCATGAGAAAGGAAAATAATTATAATTCAGACACCAGCTTAAATACCAAAGGTACCTCTTCAAGCCAATCCATTACCCAAAAATTAGAAAAAATAGCATTTGAAGACAACATTGAATCAGGAGATGAATCTGAATGTGATCGAGAAACCATGTTTTCCAAAAGCACAATATCTTCTGTTTTAGGCTATGAGATCCCAAATTCAGAGTATTTTACTAAAGAATTGGACAAAAAATCAAGCTTTCATTTGGACACCAATATATATGATCAGTTATACCAACAGAAAAAGAACAGGTACTTCAAAAGAGGAACATGGGAGAGTTATTATGTTAAAGGATTAAAAGTATCTAATCCTTTTTGCGTATTTAGATTTGAGCACCACCATATTAGTACAGCAGTTAAAAAAGATAACCGCAGAATCTTTTTTGCAAGTGCTGCTTGTACATTTTCAGGCTGTCCTGTTAAGGCTAAATTGGAAATGTTTGACAAAACATTAGTAACAGTGAACTATACAGGAAATATAAAGCATCATGTAAATGAACAGCACAGTAGGTATATACGTGCTGAAGAAAGAAAAGAGTTGAAAGAAGAATTTAAGGGAGGGATCAAGCCATTGACAAAATATTTGGAAGTTGTCAAAAAACATACACCAGAGGAGCTTGTGTCTGGAAATATTGATGGATTTGGTAAAAACTCAAG
This sequence comes from Loripinus fragilis, assembly GCA_964019695.1. NCBI lineage: Eukaryota > Metazoa > Mollusca > Bivalvia > Lucinida > Lucinidae > Loripinus > Loripinus fragilis. The sequence continues at coordinate 24,706,177 of OZ026527.1, forward strand.
AGTATATGCTCAAATTGCCTGTGAATCACGACAAGAGGCACGTCGATCTGACAATATCCTGTCAAGTTTATTATCACAGCAACATGATATGAAGAAGGATTGCCCAACTGGTTTTATACAAAAAATTTGTGCCAAACCTTTATATGTCATCTACTGGTCAAAGGGTGGTTTAGCACTGTATCATGAAAGAGCAGCTAGCAATGCTTTATTTTGGGATGCTACAGGCAGTGTTTGCAGACGCAGTGATGATGGTAAACAAATGCTGTACTATGAACTTGCTATAAGGCATCCAGTTAAAGGTAAAATGGGGATTCCTGTCACTGCAATGGTCAGTTCAGATCAAAGTTTACCAATTATTTCTGACTGGCTAAAAAGTTTTAGGCACGGTGAAAAGAAACAATTTGGATACAATAAAGTTGTTACTCCAAAACTCATTATAAGTGATCAAGCCATGGTTTTTATATTAGCTGCATTGCAAGAATTTAATGGTGAAGACATGAACAGTTTCCTGAGTAGAGCCTGGGATATTATCAATGAGAAATCACCATATGATCCAAGCAAAACGTTAGTGCACCTTTGTGCTTCCCACTTTATGAATACATGTAAAAAGTACATTGAGAAGAAAGTAGGCAAGAAAAACAAAGCAGCATATCTATACATGATTGGTTTATTAATGAACTGTAGATCCATTCATGATGCTGGAGAAATACTTCTGGATATTTTTGTAATTTTACAATCACCTACATTAAACAATGTAAATATTTCAAACTATGACAGATTGAAGAGAAAAATAAATTCCTATGAAACCTCATCAGAACAATTTGGAATAAATGAACCAACAGGGATAAATGACTGCAGTGATACAAACACTAACACAAATTTATTTACGGAAGAGGAATACCAAGCAGCTGGAACAAGTTCTAAATTCAGAGAGTGGGCAAATAATGTTGCACAAAAAGCTCAGCTTATAACTGACAAAATGGATTGCAGTCAACCAACTTCAAATAGCTGGTACTCTCCTGACTTTTACCAGTACTTGAAAAATAAGTTGATGCCTATATATCCATTATGGTCATTAATATTAATGACAATTCCAGGTTTCAATCTTGACATTGTTAAAACAAATAGCACTGTAGAAAACAGATTTCGTATATTGAAATACATTGGCCTTAACAGCAGATCACAGTACAGAATCGATGAGTTTTCAGATGCACTGTACACTCAAACTGTGGCAATACAAAAACTTAGCTGTCTGGAAAGTTTAAAATTTAGATCAAATGTCAAGTTAACACGAAAAAAAACATATGAAGCAAGACAGCCAGGAAAGAAAGTTAGACAGGAAACTACTGAGCACTGGAATAAAAAGAAGTCACAGCCAATAAACTTCAAAAACAAACAAGGTAAGTACCAGAAAGCTCCAGCTATTGAAATAGGAGTTGAATCTCCGGTTATACGGAGGAAATCATTTCCAAGAAAACAGACTAAGGAAGATGTCATTTTGGATATTAAACCCACGATCAGCAGTGACTGTCATGTATCAGCTGAAAATAATAAGAAACTGGAAACAAGTCAAATGGCTGTGGAAAATTTTCATTCCAATTTATGCACCATGCTTAATTTTGGAGCTACTTGCTGGTTTAATTCCTTGTTACAGTCATTGTCAGCAAGCAATTTTTCCAAGAGAATTATTAGCAAAGTTCTTGCTAACAAAAGCATCAATGTGGATGTTGAGCCTGGATGCAAAGAAATTGCAATAAAATCCATAGGTGATCTCCTCTGGCATATGGCAACAGAAGGAAAAGGTAAAAGAGTACCAAAGGAGCTACTAAGTTCAACTCTGCAAAATGTTGTAAATGCCATTCCTGGATTTACACAAACAAGGCAACAAGATGTTCATGAATTCAACACTGGTCTCATCAGTGACATATCTGATCAGTTGAAAGAACACATTGAACTAATATCCACCAGCATATGTTCAAATTGTAAAAACAAGCACAGCCATAAAATTAAAGATGGCCAGTCTTTAGTTTTTAATGTCATTCCTGAAGTGGATAACATCTCAGTCCAAACACTAGCAGACAACCTATTAAGGGAAGGAATAAGAACTCAAAAGTGCAGTCACTGTAACAGAGAAGAACCACATGACATGAAAAACACAATTATAGCTACACCTAGGACTCTACTTGTAGTTCTTAGCAGGTATGCTACCTCTGGAAATTGTATTAAAAAACTTCACAATAATATTGATGTCAATGAACAACTGACAATCGAAACTGAGAGGGGCAGTGTCATGTACAAACTGAAAAGTATGGTCTGCCACCAAGGTGACAGTACAAACTCTGGTCACTATACTGCTGTTGTTAAAACTGGCACAGGGTTTGTATGTTGTGATGATCTACATTTATACAATGTAGGGAAAGATTACACTCTTAACACAGCGTACGTTATAGTGTATGATAAGGAGGATGACAATATCCCAGCATTTGTTGAACCATTCATAGAATGTTTTTCAAATAGCACCAGTCTCAAAAAACTTATTGCTGACAGAAAAATGAAACACCATAACAAATCTAAGACAGCGTTTCTCACAGATTTGATGAAACATGGGTTCTCTGAAGATGTCAAAAATGACTTCTTAACATGCTTCTTGCCATTTGTAGAAACCCAATTGAATATGAGTATTCAGGATTTGACTTTAGAGCTTTTCTTTGAAGCTTTCATAAAGCATATACTGTATGTAGGCTCACCCGTTGGTCCTCTTTTGTCAGCTGAATACTTGGAACTCTGCAGTAAACATATTTGGAAATGTTGCACCTGTGGTTTACTAGATATTGAAAATGATAACAGTTTGCTTCTCGCCCTAGACAAATTCAACTCATGTGCCATTGAAAAAAATATAAGACAAATAAAGGGCAACAGGGTATTAAAGCAATGCCAGTGTAACAAAAATACACGGAAAACAATCATAACATCAATACCAACATCTATTGTTATTCATGTGAAGAACTGTAAAGACTTAACAAATGCTTCCCTTGACAGACTGGATTTGAAGCATCTGCTTATTCCACACATAGAAAATGACAGCACAAACTTTAAACTAGATATGATCCTATGCAGAGATGGCAATACTTACTTTTCTGCCAAAAACAATTCAGGTGAAATTTATAAAACTGACATGGAGAATTTTTCAAGACAACCTATAGCACTAGCCAACCTATCTGAAGTGACACTGTTTTATAATAAGAGCGTTGAAACAGGTTTTATAGATGAATATATGAATAGATTAGTCAAAACAGATTTTAAAATGAATAACACGACGATGATGCCAAGAGTCCTCAAGAGTCAGCCAGGCACTAACGTACAAAATACGTTAATAAATGGTGTTAGAATCAACAAGAGATTCCTGAGCACAATCACAAATCCAAAAATGTGGCTGACCTCAGATAATATCAATGTTTACATGCATTTGCTATCACAAGATAGTACAAAAAAGGTACATATTGTTGACAGTAGCTGGTTTAGTCATAGCTTACTTAAAAACAATAACCCAGAAAACATTGAATTGCTGTTGACAAAGACAGAAAGTAAGAAGTCCTGGTTTGATTTTGAGTTGATTGTAATCCCTGTAAATGAATGTAACCGCCACTGGACCCTGGTTGTTGTTTCTATTAAAGAAAAAACTGTTATATTTTGCGATTCCTATAGTTCTAATTCTAGTGCTAATGAAATCTCCTTTCAGATTATGAGGTACTTACAATTTGAATCTGTCATGCATACCGGGCAAATATTAAATTTGAATGATTGGAAGTTTTCACTTATGAATTACATGGAAAAATTCCCATTTCAGACAGATGGTAGTAGTTGTGGTGTATATGTTTGTGCTATGGCAAGGGCCATCATATACAATACAGCATTACCCACTGAGAATAATCTGATTTCTTTTCGACGTTTAATGGCAAATGAGATTTCATTAGGCTACCTTCAGTAGAATGAAACAATGGCATTCCATCCATAGCAATATGAGTTCCAAAACATAAGAATTTTAACGCATGATGTTTTATTCATAGCAATGTAAGCAACATAATCTGACATTCTCCAAAAAATTTTAATCAAAAAATAAAAAATTATAATAATCATGAAAGTGCGCAAAATTTCAGTATCATCAAATTCTGTCAACGTAAGGTTGGTGCTGCAAATAGCTCTTTGGTTACCATGCTGTTTTAATCATAGCAATGTAAGCAAACATTTGTTGTTCTCATAAAAAAAAGTTCAACCATTTAAAGTAAAAAAAGTCTTAATCTAATCATTATCATCTGCCAAAATAAATGTTTATTAATTAAAGGGGGTCTTGCATCTGTGCCCACGCATGGATTTTCTTTAAACTTTGCATAATAATGACTCGTTATATACAAACTATGAAAATGTATATATTAAATTAGATTGTTAAGAATAAGGCTTAGGAAGCAACCCTGACGTACTCCACCTTTAAGGTGGCACCTGTCTCTAAATTTCCATGTCCTAAATCTATAGTTTTGTTTATTTCTATAATTTATCATCCAGATTAAATCCAAAATACCATAGGCATTATATTAATACCAAAAAACCATTTGGATATATTATGATTTACGTTTTCTGAAGAAGTGATTATAAAATTTCAATATTTTTTTCAAAAATTTACAAAACATTCAACATTAAATTCCAAAGATAGATATGTTCTAGGCTTTGTCAAGATATCATATTATCACAAAAACATGCCATATATATCCTACTGATCTGAGCCAAATTTCATGAAAATCCAAAACCAGTAACTTTGTCATTTCCTACCTCTTATGGGAATAGGTCAGTTTTAGCAAAATTAATTATTTAGTTGAAATGAATCAATAACTCGACAGAAGGGGGTTGTTTTTAAATCTACTTCCACTTTTCTTAAAGAAAATAATGTTTAGACAATTTCAAATGATTCAATGGCCGGAAATGCCAAAGGTCATGGCCCCATGTCATGGCACTAAGGGGTCAAGACAACGTGTATCACTTTCTCAAGTCCTGCATGATATTGTTTAAGAAACATAATATCCTATCAATAAACGTGTGAAAACAAGAAGACCAAATATTTTTATACATCCCAACTGAGGTAGAGTAACCACATTTTGGTGCCGTGACCAGGATTAAGTGTAACAGAGTCACATCAAAGGTATCATAGAACAGTGTTCTACATGAATAAGTGAGGTCTAGAAACGAAATTGTATGCCTGGAATATACATCCAGCCAAAGAATAAATGTTGCCATTTGATGGAAATCAGCATCAGTTTTACAAAACAGAATAAACAGAGAAGATTTAAGCATTAATTTAGCAATACCTTTGAAGCCAAGAGTTCTCTGTGACCAAAATGGTTAATTTTAACCAATAGGTTTGACAGGGGCTTATTCTTGTGAACCAGGTTTATTAATGAGGCTTAAAATTATAAAACCATCGATATAAGGTTCTTCTCCTGTATGAACTGACTTGTCATAAGGTTTCTCTCCTGTATGAATTAAAATTCTTAATAATGTTACATATTAAGTGTAACATTGGTTAGATGTAGTTTTAACGTTCGCAACTAGATGTGGTAAGTCCAGTGTCACCATATTGTATCGTTTTGAGTAATATTATTGTGTAAGCACTTCATTAAATAAGAATCATGACACTTAATACGAAAGAATACTGTTTTTTGTCTTTTTCCAATCAGTAATAGGGAAAACACTGAACATATCAACTTCTACCAATAAACGTACTAGCATGGTGATTCAAACTAAGCAAGTATTCAAGTATGTTTTACACAGAAACATAATTATTGTATTTTTTACATTTTGATGAATTAGGGCCATGTGTTTACATCAAGTTGAAAAAATATGTTACCGGTCCTTGAATTTCATGAAATTTTGTCTACATATTCTTAACATATATGGAAATTTTATAAGTTGAAATGGTATCTTGACAAAGACCGCAACGTGTGAAAATTTGAATTCCAAATTTGACTGAATACAAAATATACAGTTGAAAATTGGGGTACCATCTCATAAAAATGATTGCCCACCCGCTATCCTAATACATACAAAGCCATTTATAGTATCAACCAACTTATCAATGATATAGTTATTTAATAAAGCATTTCTGCGCCCGTTACATGATATGTCAATTACTTTAGAAATGATTATAACTGGATACCCTAAGGTATTGTAGTGATATCATACATTACGTCATAAATTAGCAATGGAATTGCATAAAAACTCAAATGCACCATAAATATAAAAGTCATACCCCAGACAATTAATAAACATAATATTATCAAATTCCAAGCGTGGGCAGACTCCCATGTTAATTTCCCATACCATGAAAGAGCCCCTTTGACATGATTCTGCAAATATAAATTGACATAAGTTTGTTACAACACAGCGCTATGCTATATAGTTGTGGGACTTCAACCAAATTGTCATCCGATGCTGTCAACGTAAGGTTGGTGCTGCGAATAGCTATTTGGTTCCCATGCTGTTTTAATCATAGCAATGGAAGCAAACTTGTTGTTCTCAGACATATAAAGCAAATTTAACCAAATGAAAGCGTAAACTAACTATCATCACCAGCCAAATAAATGTTGATTAATTAAATATGAAATGATTCTTCAAATATAACCTGACATATGTTTGTTACAATACAGCGCTTTGCTATATGGTTGTGGGACCTCAGCCAAATTGCCTTCCAATGCTGTCAACGTAAGGTTGGTGCTGCGAATAGCTCTTTGGTTCCCATGCTGTTTTAATCTTAGCAATGTTAGCAAACATTTGTTGTTCTCAGTCATATAAAACAAGTTTATCCAATTGAAATCTTAAACTAACTAGCGTCGTCTGCAAAATAAAAGTTTATTAATTAAATATGAAATGATTCGGCAAATATAAACTGACATATATGTTTGTTACAAAACAGCGCTATTCTATATGGTTGTGGGGCCTTCAACCAAATTGTCATCCAACGCTGTCAACGTAAGGTTGGTGCTGCGAATAGCTCTTTGGTTCCCATGCTGTTTTAATCATAGCAATGTTAGCCAACATTTGTTGTTCTCAGACATATAAAACAAGTTTAGCCAATTGAAAACTTAAATTAACCATCATCATCTGCCAAATAAATGTTGATTAATTAAATATGAAATGATTCTGCAAATATAAACTGACATATGTTTGTTACAAAACAGCGCTATGCTATATGGTTGTGGGGCCTCAACCAAATTGTCATCCAATGCTGTCAACGTAAGGTTGGTGCTGCGAATAGCTTTTTGGTTCCTGTGCTGTTTTAATCATAGCAATGTAAGCAAACATTTGTTGTTCTCAGACATATAAAACAAGTTTAACCAATTGAAAACTTAAATTAACCATCATCATCTGCCAAATAAATGTTGATTAATTAAATATGAAATGATTCTGCAAATATAAACTGACATATGTTTGTTACAAAACAACGCTATGCTATATGGTTGTGGGGCCTCAACCAAATTGTCATCCAATGCTGTCAACGTAAGGTTGGTGCTGCGAATAGCTTTTTGGTTCCTGTGCTGTTTTAATCATAGCAATGTTAGCAAACATTTGTTGTTCTCGGAATTAAAAAAAAAGCAAAAGCTCTCGGACCTAGAGGCACACTTATTTAAAATATGGGATTTATCTTGCTTGCGCACTCGTTTCTTTATCGGATTTTTTTACCTCCCTCAGTTTATAAATCCCATATTAAAAAAAAGAACAATTAATAAACTCTATATATTACACATAATATTCATAATCATGAATAACGAGCAACAGTATCTGTTATCATTATACCAGCAGGTGATAGTATAAACTATCAGTCGATCATCTAAGGAAGTTATGCATGGAACATTCTCATGAGGTATAATAGTATAAATATTACATTCCCTGCGAGGGTGAAAGTCAAAAATATAATCCAGAGGAAAGTGATTATCAACCGAGGCATTTTGCATCATGTCACCGCCCTGATATTTCATATTATCACCAGCTGTTATTGAAAATGCTTGACAGTAATCGCCATCAATATAGCAATGAGTGATAGTATAAAATATTAGTAGATCATCTAAGGAAGTTTTGGATGGGGAATTCAATGTGAGGTATAATAACATTATTTATGATATGATGTTATTAACAAAATAACAGTCACGTCTATAATAAATAGAGGATCTTACATGAGTGTTCATGTTTTATTGAATTAATTAAAGAAGTTTGGGGCAAAGACATCAAATGTGAGGTTTGTTGAGCATTTTATCTCTTTTGCAACGAGTTTAATATATTCAATGATACAAGAGCATGAATGTTAGATTTTATTTATATATGATATAAAGAATACTTTGAAATCTAATTTGTTGCGTAAAAAAATGGTTGCTTTTCCATTATGTATGCAAGATTGTTATGTACATCAAGTTTCACGAAAATATGTAAATTACTAGCGGTTTACCGCATTTAATGCATGGGGTTATTTGAATCCAAGATGCGACCTCATGTGATAACTACACTTATCACATGACGATGTGTATGGGAGTGAAATAACGTCATGCCAAAAAATCGTTAAACCACTACTGGTTTACAGATTTTCCTGAAAGGATATGACGTCTATAACAACGTATTGACAAAATTATGCTCTTTTTATGCTAGAAATGAGACTTCAAAGTAAGCTTATGTCATATGATGAATAGAATCTAACATTGTGGGGTTGAATTTATTAAACTTAGTTGCAAAAAAGAAATAAGATGCTCTGCAAGCCTCAAATTGTTATCTCTTTTCCTAAACTTGTTTAATAAAATCAACAAAACATTAGCACTCATGTAAGATCCTCTATTTATTAGGGTCAATAGTTTACTTCAAGGAAAACATTTTCCAAAGGGAGAGGTCCAATTGATTCTAAAGGAGGGGAGTCCAATTGCAAATAACTATGGAAACCTATGGGGGGCTGGACACTCTGCTCCCAACATAAGATCCGCTTATTATGGTTACAAGATTTTAACCATCTGAATTTTAGCACCAATATGCAAAAAAATATTATTATTATTCCAACAAAAACCCTTTTCATTTTGGATGTGGCTAAACTGATAGTCTGTCAAATTGTGGAGACCCAAATTGAACCTCACATCATACAGGTTTTAATCAAGGTATCCACTCCGCTGCTAATTATTGATAATGCAATGTCACAGACAGAATCACACCATTTGATAGAAATTGTGTATTTATCATATTAACTGCATTGTTGCACGTTGACTGATAAACGTTGTCTATGACGTTGCCCTTTTGAATGACGTCGCCAATGACGCTGAATCAATAAACAAATCGAAAATTACGTCATTATATCTAATTTGAAGAGTGAAACAATGGGTGAAGTGATAAATAGAATACCAGGTTCGCCTCTTGTGATATCAAGTGTACCAGGCTCGGCTATTAGAATGCATATTGAAACACTTGGCAAGCCTTATGATGTCAACAAGCCTTCTCAAAGCCTTGATGGTAAACTTGATATCAAAAGACACTCACCTAATATTCTCTAAGTGGATAATTTGCCACTGTCTTTATCAATACATATGAAAAGGGTTAATAAAATTAGACATGTACACATATCTACTGTATCCGGTTTATTTTCACCTTTTAAAAAAATAACATATATTTCAGGACCTTGAATGAAGAACAGTCTTGCCAAATGTCTTGCCAAATTGTGACCTGAACAGAAAACCTCACCATGGCTGTTGCTTACCATTCAAAAAACTGGATAGAGTATCATCGGACATTAAAGATTACCAAGGACACAAACTGATTGTTATCAAATATAAAAACAGATCTTGGATTAAATGAAGGATTTGTCCTGTTAAGGCGTAAATCTCCATATAAGTCATTTGTGAAAAGTCAAATTTTCAGCTGTGATTTTTTGAAAATTTTTGTGACTATGAATGTACATTATTATAAATTATTAAAGAGCATAATTAATGATGTTCAAACAGAGGACAAAGGGGAGTTCAAATTGGCTATAAACAACTACTCTAAAATTGTATTGCATTTTGGTACTATAAAAGCTGTTTTACCATTAAAGAATATAAAATAGATTTTTCTAACAATATCTGGTTCAATCAGTCTTATCAGTATGCCTGCGGACTACTTAAATGTGCAAAATGCGGTTAAGAACTCAGGCTGTAAATAGACTAATGGGAACATTTTTTTGTATATAAGAATTTCCCACCATGACCCTGCAAAAGATAAACGCCTTTAATTAATTTTCAAATTAAGTTTGTAGGCAGCTGGGTCACGGTGGGGAACACATTTATATCCAAAGTATGAGGTATCCAAATTTGTCCATTTACAATCAGAAGTGTTTAATGTATTTTGCATGCTTAAAGAGTGTGTATGCATACTGAACAGACAGATCGAAGCAGATATTGTAATGATTGTTAGATAGATCTATTTCACATTCTTTGATGGTAAAACAGAGTTGAGGAATTCATAAATTGCTTTATCTTTGCATATCAACTGATATAATATCAAAATACATGTTTATACTGGTTATGTTAGCCATACTTGTCAGTCACCTCTTATATCAATTGCAGCGTTCCTTGTTGTCTGATAGACGTTGTCTATCTCACAGCATGTGCCGTTATCAGGTCATGATGACGTTGCACTTTTTGAAGGACGTCACCAATGACGCTGAATGGACACAAAAAATCGATCATTACGTCATATTCGCTAGTTTAAAGAGTGTATCAACTTGGTAAGCTGAAAAATATAATACCAGGTTCACGTCTTTTGATATCAAGCTTACAAGGTTTGACTTTCTCAAAGTCTTGCCTGGTAAACTTGATATCAAATTACACTCACCTAGTATTCCCTCTTCATTTCCCCTTTGCCCTTGGTTTGAACAAGTAATCAACTAGGACATTTCAAATACATAACTTGGGGTTATGGTATGATACCTAAATTCAGCATGAAATATTCAGTGATCACCTTATAATATTTTAACCGCTTGGTATTACCAAGTTAACATTTTTTCCTTATTTGATAAAAAGTAGGGTTTAACCTGCTCATTCACTACATAAATTGATATAAAATTGAACACATTCTACTGTGATCTGACTGCCAAAATGTTGGTGAATATTATCTCCATTCTGACATTACATTTTTGGTTACATTCCATACAGTAGAGATCCATATCAGGCAGCTTCAGAAGATGCTGTCTGATCAGGATAAGGACTGTTCTAAGGCAGTTTAATTTTTTAAGGCATATGAGATTAAGTTGCAAAATTGGTAAATTAGTTAGACTGACTTGTATGTCAAATTCCACTTTTTTAAAAAAAACTACTATCATTTATCAAGCTATCAACTGCCAAATATGATCACTGATATTTGTGCTTAAAGACAAGCTTGAAATGAACAGAACTAGTTTATGCTAATCTAAGAAAATGAAAAAACAACATGACTACAAAATTAAAAATAAGTGTAATCCTCCTCTATATATTGATATCAACATTATCTTGGATAGTCAACAATAATTTTTGTAGTGATATCAAAGTTTAAGCTTATTTACTATAATTGTATTTGTGCAATGTGGAAAGTTGGAAGCTAACTGGTCTATTGAGGATTGAATTTCACATTTTAAGCTTGCACTAGATGATGAAAAACATTAGCTATTTGAATGTCTGTGAAGCCCAAAGGGCTTCTGGGAAACATTAAAATGGCTAATGTTTTTCATCAGCCAGTTCAAACTTAAATATGAATTTCATTCCTTATATTTACATTCTATATTATCAATAAATTTTACTGAATCATCTTCCACCCAACCCCCCCCCACCCCCCCCCCCCTCTTAAAAATAGAATATTGCATTTGTAACGGAGGTGTTAGAACAGCCAGGGAGCGAAACTCGTGTACATAACTTTGTGATGATACGTGAATTACGTCACGCAAACGTCAATTAATAAAGCAGGTTATTGGCTGACGTTGACATTAATCAGCCCAGAGGCGTGGTCTAGATCACATGACATTTCAATGTTTTGCATCGAGAAATGCAAGCAGCTAGAAATGTTGGATTCATGTAAGGTAACTACACTGAGAATGTAAATATATGACCATGTAAGCTACTCCGTACCTGATCAATACGGGAGCGCAGTGGCTCAGTGGTAGAGTGCTTGACTCGAGACCAAAGGGCCGCGGGTTCGAGCCTCACTGGCGTCACTGCGTTGTGGTCCTTGAGCAAAACACATTTATCCTAGCTTAGTACTGGTTCAACCCAGGAAGACCCGTCCCTATATAACTGAAAGATTGTTGATGGGACGTAAAGAATCAAATCAAAAAACCTGATCAATACTGATTGACATGTTATAAAGTAACAGATATATATGTTTTGATACGGTTGACAATATTGGAAGTGATAGAGAGCAGCCATGTCACAAAAACCTAAGGAAATATGCATAAACAGTGTAACAAGTCTGTGTTTCATTTACCTGGTTGCACATTCATTAAATCGTCTTTTAAAATTTATTAAAAGTTAAATGAATATTAAAAGCAGTGGACTTTATTCTCACATTATAGATTTTTGAGTTTTGTCTGATTTTGATCGTTTGCATAAGCAGTAGTAATCTGTAGTCATAGTATTCAATCCCTGCTCTTTTGCAAGTTTTATTTACAAATCTTCGTTTTTATCCTATTCAGTTACCAGGTTAAGTCTAACACACTTCTCCTACATAGCCAATGGTTAATTCAGTGATTTATTGGTTGATAAACCACTGCACGGACTGGGCACAGTCAGTCGCCAGTTTGATTTTCAATACGTTATAACATACAACATACAGCATTGTAACGTTGGTAATAGACGGTGTAGTCGTTTTTACAACTATTGGACGTTCAAAACGTACGTAATAATATGCATTTCAGTCCAAACAAGAGTTGCGAGAAATTCTAACAGTCTGTTCATGATGGCGGAATCTTTGTAGACTATGATGTATTCTTTCATAATTCAAATCGTTTTGTGTGTTAGAATCGTAATAAAATTTGCACTGGCAGTGATTTGTTGCTTAATATCATTGTCAGTCAGTCGTTAGTGGATTAATCAATCACGCTTTGCGCTCATGATTTATTCACTTTAACAACTGACCTCAAGCCAGTGATATATTAAGCATCAAATCACTGCGATTGTGAATCTATTACTTAACCAAATGTTTTGACAGCATATGGGTCTGCTATCTGATCAATTATTATTGACAACCTTATCAAATTAAAAGGCAAAAGTGCAATATTGTTTGAAAGTGTGAATGATTAAACGGAAAAGACACTATTTTAGTTGCTGTTTTTCGTAAAGTCACAATATGGATCATACCAATTGCTGATAATAATCCTATCATATGACATCAAGCCTGGGAGTAAAATAACGCCATGCAATAAAATCGATAAACCACTAGTGGTTTACAGATTTACGAGAATTCTTATGACGTCCATATTAACGTTGCATACATAAATAAAATTATAACGTTCTTATTTTTGAAATGAGATTTCAAAGTAATCTTAATGTCATAGGATAAATAGAAACTAACATGAGTGCTCATGTTTTATTGAATTTATTTAATAGTTGCGAAAAAGAGATAAAATGCTCGGCAATCCTCGCATTCTATTTCTTTTCTAAAACTTCTTTAATAAATTTAATAAAACACGAGCACTCACGTAAGATCCTCTATATAATTTTCCAAAAGAACCGAGGAGGTAAAAACACCATTGAAATTGTTTTCATGTATGATGTATATTGGTGTAGTTTGACTCCAGAACATTTATCCATAGTAAATTTAAAATTCATCCAGTCAATAATAAATTGAGCCACCAATAATCTTGCTTAGAGAGGACAAGAACTTTGTTTGTCTGTATTGATTGTTGCATTTTCTTGTCGTAATGAATCATGGAAAACTGTATTCAAATTTTCTCATCTGTGAGAGGTATATCGCTGGTTGTACAGTCAGAAATTTCATTCTTCGGCGAGGTATGAGATCCCTTTCAAATACACTAGTCAGCATTATTCCTTCAAAAACACAGTGAAAATGTAGCATGTTGCGCCTTCGTCCCGCGATAACCAGCAGCATAAAACCGCTTGTCAGCCAATGAAAAGTGACGTAACATAATGATGTTGAATTTGGGATAGTTTATCTCAGGATATACTTTCCCATATTTGACATATTAATCAGGCGTCGCTTTACATTTGCAAGTGCATTAGATTTATTTCTTTATTGTCAGCGACCATTCGTCGAAAGAGAAAGTACATGTATGCCTTATAGTATATCAAAATAAAACACTAAATTCAAAAACAACTGTAGATTCGTATCAACTAAGGGCTATATGCATTAGAGGTCTATTTTGCACTCCTACACTTGGTGCCACAATAGACTGAAGTTGCTTTTCACCAATACCTGGTTGTGTGTCAAGTGCTAAAAGTTGAACACAAAAGAGAATATCACAAGAACTTCCTACTTTATCATCTTGTCGTAAAAAGCAGTATATTGTTGGTAAATTTCCAGTTAAAGGTCCTGAAATAGATCCATAACGTTGTTCAAATGTATATCTGGGAGTCCTATGTCAATGTGTCAGCAGCTTCTTACTACAGTGCAGTTGGAAATAAAATATAAAATATATCACAGTTGAGATCTTCATCCATCATAGTTCTTGTAATTTTTCAATTCACCTGTGATAACAGTGCTCATATTCCATTCAAAACTCACTTCAGGCCGTTTGATGTGAATGTGTTAGACACACATACCTAAAAAGCAAAATATATGTTAATAATTGAAAGGGAATGCTTCATAAGCACTGTTTTAAACCGCCCACCAAACCCCACTACACAAGAACAAAAAGAGACATGGTAATGAACTTTGTAACGCGACGTCTGATTGGATAATATCAAAAAATTGTGAGTCGGAAACAGTTTAACATCATTTCGCTGGATGACATGCGGCTTTATGAGACAAAACTGCAGAAGTGCTTCAGAATGGGAATGATCATATTCAACTATAATTGGTCGGAAATCACGTTTTACAACTCGCTCGTACGTCACCGTAAAACTTATTTTCCGACCGTATATCAGACGATATAGCGTCCCTAATAAAAAAAAAATCTGAATATCGTTATTCCAAAGATATAAAAAGCCATCACGAGTATGAGGTTTGGATAGAAAAATCCATACGGAGAATCGCCGATTTACATCACGAGGCTTGCGGACTGATGGCAAACGGTGATCACTAGGGACCGATTTTTCTATCCAATTCTCACACGAATAAAATGGATTCTTTTTCTGCTCACCACCAAGCCACTTAATTTAATATTAGAAAAACAATGAAAAAGACTTCCAGAAAATCCAGAATACGCTGTGTTATAGTGACGTCATTTTAACATTACACTGACGTCACGGATCGACGTGCGGCTATCACGGTGAGTTTATTTAAAATATGAATTTGATTTTTGGAATGGAAGGTTCATGCTTCGGGTCTCTAGCAAAGTGAGTGAGCCCAGCAGTATTCATGATTCCATCAGCCTTACAAAAATTGAATTTATTGCTCATATTTACATTTATTATAAATAGAAATTATTTATAATTTAGGAGATAAAACAATTTTGTATTCATTATTTAATTGTATTTACGGTTTCGTTGGAGTGCAAAACGGAAAAGCTGAACAGCCAATGGAGCAAGCAATAAGCTTGCTTTGCTTGTGCTCAGGTGATGGGAGCGCAGTGACTCAGTGGTAGAGTGCTTAACTCGAGAATGAAGGGCCGCGGGTTCGAGCCTCACCGGCGTCACTGCGTTGTGGTCCTTGAGCAAGACACATGTATCCTAGCCTAGTACTGGTTCAACCCAGGAAGATCCGTCCCTATATAACTGAAAGATTGTTGATGGGACGTAAAGAATTAAAACAAACAAAAATGTGCTCAGGTGTGGCTCGCTGTCAATCACAATAACAGTGTCACTGACACATCTGGCGAATGAATGAGGTTACAAGCGAGTTGCACAAGCAAGTGAGCTTGGCAGCTGTCAATCAAAGTTTGTGTCGTTCGGGAGGCCATTAGCGGTTGCAAAATTCTAAAGATTCATTAAAGGCTTGAAAATTTAAATACAACAATCTATGATAAGTGTGAGGGTGAGATAGATAAATCGGTCCCTTGGTGGAGCGATGACATCGATTATCACAAGAGACGAAATTTGTCTATCCCGACCTTACACGAATAATGGATTTTTCTATTGCTCACTTCTTATGGGCTTCCAGAAAATCCTGAATTCGATGAGATGCGACATGGTGACGTCATTTTAACATTACAATAACAACGGAACGGAATAACCTATCTGCAACATGATAACCTATCTGTACCATGGTGTACAAGAAAAAAAAATATTTAAAACTGGAATTTATCAGTTAGACCTGGACACCCCACGGCAGCGAAGTCTGGTATTTTGCAGGTTCGGCAGGATTATATTAGTCAAAGGGAGGCTACTATCTCACATTGTAGGGTTCATATTTTTACGATTATTTCCCGTGCATGAAAACGACGGGCATGAGATTGCTTAAAGATATTCTCAAAGCTGTTAAACCGAAAATACCATGTACATAATAATGGGCCACGGACGCAAGAAAAACTGTCTTTGGGGGGGGGGGGGGGGGGGGGGGGGAGGTGCGAACAACAAAAGTGCAGACCAGCCTGCGAATCAGCGCAGTCTGGTCAACGCCTTTGTTATTCTCTTATTGGAAAGTATCATATCTAGACTTGCTAAGAGCGAAATTTCGTTTTTCTAGCTAGTATATGTAGCTAAATTCCGAATACAGGGTATCTCGAGTTGCGACCCAATTATTATGCTACATTAACAAAAAACCCAAAACAAAACAAAACAAAAACGACAGGTGACCAGTTTAAGACTTTTAACATTCGATTACCAGCCAATTTTACTTGTGGAAGCGCAGAAGTGGTAGAATGCTTGACCGAAGACCGAGGTTGCGGGTTCGAGCCTCCGTGATCGGCGGCACTGCGTTATGTGCTTGAGCAAGACACATTAGTCCTAGCTGCGTAATGGATCAACATATAGGAAGACCCATCCGGACATAACTGAGACATTTTTGAATCAAACAAAAACACATCTATAGTGAGGACGAGGCCACTGCCTGGTCTCATCCGACGGAATGGAGTGCCAGGTGTCGAAGTCGGGGGAAAAAGAGAACAGGTCACGGGGGCTAAAACCGTATTTTGTTCTGCAGTGAAAGTACTGGATCGCTAAAGAACGGTACCGTGGGTTGTCCTGCAGTTTATGATTCTGGAATTTCTTGGTCTTAACCGAAACACTTTCTTCTCTACTGCCATTGATATATACTGGATATATTTATACATACATTAGGCATTATTGCCACAGAAAAGGTTATGAAACTAAAAAACCCACGACATACAAGATGATGAGCAATCATGTTTACGAAAAACAAACTCACATGTAAAGCATGTGCACATACACAATCTGATCATCGACTGAAATATTGAATGGCAATTTAGAACGATTAAATCAAAATGCATTTGTTATATATAGAGCAATCGGTATAGGTGGATACATTCAATGTCTTTTGAATGAGTGATTCATATCATTGTATGTCTGGGTATGTTCGTTACCTGTATCCTTTTCATATAGTAGGTAGGTGTGAAGGGGTGTAGTAGCTGAGCAAAAGTACACCAGGTGGGTCACTTGACTGGAAAGAAGTGGAGTTTAGCCCGACTGCATGTATTTAACATTGAATGAAGAAAAAAGTGGGCATGTCTGACAACTAAATTTAAAATAAAACATGAAAACGGTATGATTGCAAAATTTCGCCTGATACCTAAGAATAAAGAAATGTCAGGGATTTAATGGACTATGGGTTTCCCTGATCATTTTTCTTGATACATAGGCTTGGACCAAGCAAATATACTGTTCACCCTCCCCCCAAATATATAAGCGCTACAGGATTAAAATGTTGTCACGAATATCAAGCATACCCAAAAATATTTAATATATCAAACCCCACCATTTATTCCAATTGTGTTCCTTGACATTAAAAAGCCCTAAAATGCATAAAAATGACAACAAAATAAGCCCAGTTTAGTGATGACCCCAAAAAAGAATTAACAACTTCAGTGTTCAAAATGTATGTTCATTTTTCTGAAAACAGGAAATTACTTGTTGAGTTTTGACCTACTGACCCCATCCACAGGGTCGGGGAGGGGGGGGTAAGATTTATTGATACAAAATTCATGCTTATATAAATAAACAAATGCCTTGCCAAAAGTGTGCATGCCCTTTTATTTAAAAATGACTTGTACGTCTTCCACAGCCGAAAAAAACACAAACCATGGGAGCAACAATAAACAACTTAGAACGGAAAACAGTCGAAGCCACGGGCAGGGGGGGGGGGTTGAGGGTGAGGGGGTACATTAATTTAACTGGCCAAACTTTCGCCATAGATCCTGCTGTTGTAAAACACAAATTAGTTTAGCTCAAGTGGAGACCTCATTCCTTATGCAATTTATCATCACAGGGGAACAACCAAGTCAATAAACGTAGGCTACTGTGATGACACAAATTTTGAACCACAAAAAATGGTCCGAGCCTACGTATTTAAGAAAATATCAGAGTACCCCCACTACCTGGGGGTAGGTCTACCATGTGTGTGTGTGGGGGGGGGTACATATTTATAATTACTCTAATTATAATATATGATAAACTAATTTACAGTTGATGCAAATATGAAGATCTGCAAACCTGAAATATTTAAAATCAATGGTCATCGGAACTGAAATCCATCAAACATTAATAATTGCATATGTTCAATACTCTGTGGAATGCTGGTTGGTTTGATTCTTTACATCTCAAGTCATGGTGAGTCGGTCAGTTCACCTTAGCACAAATTTTCCTGGGCAAGCTTGACTAAGCGGTTAACCAGTAATTCGTGCACATACTGACGCTTTTAGCTGACCAAAACCCTTCTTGAATCAGAGGAAGGGAGGAGAATGGCCATAGAAATAATTTCATGATCAATCTCAACGAAATTAAGGGACCGTTGCGACCCTGGATCTGCAGTTAGACACACATCTACAACCAGGCACGACCGTGACGTTACCGACTAAGCTACGCAGCTCGGCTGTGGAATGAAAATCCATATGCATTAACTTTACCAATACTTTTAGGAAGAAGATGTCTACATAGGGCCCATTATAAAAACTCAACATGCATTTGCTGTTACTCTCGCGGGGATATACAAACCATGAAAACTTGCACGATTTCCATTTTTTGTGTATTCACGCAAGACAACACATTAAAATTTATGACAGCTTGTTTTTCATTCTTAAAATACAATCCCTAACGCTTCTGAAATATTTGGGATAGCCTCGATTCCAGGACAGATGAATTCCGTCAGGCCTGTAATCGCTGTTATCTAAACCCCATAGACCACATTGATGCCGCCAGAAGAAAATTTTTAAGCTTTGATACGCAGGGGTATTAATTTTCTGAAATAGTAGTTTATTTAGCGTATCAACATTCTCATTGTACCCTTCATACGGCTCAATGAAACGATGCAGAATTTGACCAAGAACCAAGACTTTGACAGAAAGAGAACTTTTCTTTCTAGCAATGAAAGAGACCAGTTGATCGGCCAAATCCTCCACCAAATTTTCATTCTCCGACTTCTTCTTCTCCTTATTATCATGGGAGCTAGTCCCGACCTTCTTCTTCTCCTTGGAATAATCCAACGGACAGAGATCGTTTGACCCCAGGTCGACAAACAGTATGTCACTGCCCCTCAGACTTTCGTCAAACGATTCTAAAAGTCTGTGGTTCAGTGACAACCCCCCTTGTCCATAAAATCCTATTTCAAAAGTGGCGAAATCTAAACCTAGATTCATATGGTCACTATCGGACTGAACAAATTCTGACAGCCGGCGGACAAAAGAATGGCCATAAACTGACACTTTCAATGGCTGAGACATTGTTGATGACATATTAAACACTAAATTAAATCTATCAATACAGAAATAAACAAAATATAGGAACGGTTACCGACAGTGACCACGCTATACAGAAAGTAGAACAAAAAGACCGGATATCGCCCACACCACAACCTACGTCACAAGCACGTCATACTCAATGCATATTCATAGCGACGACTCTCTGAGGACGGACCTTCAGTATAACATGGCGGTAGGGTGGGGCTTTACACTGTTTCGTGGAGGGATTAATTGTTTCATTTGTCCTCCAAGGGGACAATCGGTTAATCCGTTTTATTCATCCATGCTCAATGTTTAGCGAGCATATTTTTGGATAATATGGGATAATCCAATACTTGTTTTACAGTGACGTTTGGGCCCTAAAGGGACACCCTAAGCCGTTTGTTACAGGATCTCACTATGATAGATGGATACCGATTGTATATATAAAACATCTGATAGCCGTTTGAATCCTGAGTTTTTGCTGTAACAACTTGATTTTAGCGATTTTAATAGCAAAATAAAATGCATTTGAACGGTACCATTTTTCTAAAGAGGTTTACAAGTCGGGGCCCTAAAGGGACACCCTAGACCGTTTGTTACAGGATCTCACTATGATAGATGGATACCTTTTGTATAAGAACAGCATCTGATAGCCGTTTAAATCCAGAGTTTTTGTTGTAACAACTTGATTTTGGCGATTTAAATAGAAAAAATGCATTTCGAACGGTACCAATTTTCTATAGAGGTATACAAGTCCGGGCCCTAAAGGGACACCCTTATCCGTTTGTTACAGGATCTCATTATGATAGATGGATACCTTTTGTATATATACAGCATCTGATAACCGTTTGAATCCACAGTTTTTGTTGTAACATCTTAATTTTAGCGATTTTAATAGAAATAAAATGCATTTTGAACGGTACCATTTTCCTATAGAGGTATACAAGTCGGGGCCCTAAAGGACACCCTAAACCGTTTGTTACAGGATCTCACTATGATGGATGGATGCCTTTTGTATAAGAACAGCATCTGATAGCCGTTGTAATCCAGAGTTTTTGTTGTAACAACTTGATTTTAGCGATTTAAATAGAAAAAATTGCATTTCGAACGGTACAATTTTACGATAGAGTTATACGATTTGGGGCCCTAAAGGGACACCCTTATCCGTTTGTTACAGGATCTCACTATTATAGATGGATACCCTTTTTTATATATATACAGCATCTGATAGCCGTTTGAATCCAGAGTTTTTGTTGTAACAACTTGATTTTAGCGATTTTAATAGAAAAAAATGCATTTTTTATGGGTACAATTTTCCTAAAGAGGTATACAAGCCGGGCCCTAAAAAGCCACCCTAAACCGTTTGTTACAGGATCTCACTATTATAGATGGATACCTTTTGTATATATACAACATCTGATAGCCGTTTGAATCCAGAGTTTTTGTTGTAACAACTTGATTTTAGCGTTTTAAATAGAAAAATGCATTTTAAACGGTACAATTTTTTATAGATGTATATAAGTCGGGGCTCTAAAGGGACTCCCTAAACCGTTTGTTACAGGATCTCACTATTATAGATGGATACCTTTTGTATATATACAACATCTGATAGCCGTTTGAATCCAGAGTTTTTGTTGTAACAACTTGATTTTAGCGATTTAAATAGAAAAAATGCATTCTGAACGGTAGAGGTATACAAGACGGGCATCTATCTATCTTGATCCCGGTCCTTATTGAGTACTTTTGACTTGTTTGTTTACAGTTTAGCTCGTGAGACAAAATACTCACTAAATAGATGCCATCCATCACTGCATATTTTAAGAAAATAATTATCCCAATGCACGGTTCATTATACACACTTTAGCGGGGACATTTTTGGATAAGTCAATACTTGTGTTCGATAAAAAGTGTTCGATAGCTTGATTTTACCAGCGTAAACATACAGATTATTAATTATTTAAAAAAGGCTAATACAAAAGCTGCCAGCTGGCAGTTTAACGGTAGATTGCCGAAAGATGTGCGACGATTTATTTGACGATGATGTGTCAGAAATTAAAACCGGGGAACTGATGTGGTTGAAAAATTCTAAAAACCTTCATCTGGTTTGTGGCTGTTTTTTTATTTGTACAAGTATGAGCTTTCACAAAAAGCTTACTTAACCACTCGGTTGGAGAAGAAATTTTACCTGGTGTCGTAGTGGTTGTACTGTGTCATTAATTTCAGGGAATGACCACATAATTTGTGAGCAGGCTTTTTAAAACACACATTTGCAGGTGTTTTGTACTTGTTATGAACAAATTTCTATGTTTCAACACAGTCTGAATTTTCTTCTCTTATCAAGTGGATCTATTAGAATGTTGGAAAAACTTTCTCTGTACCTTTTCTAATTTTTCAATTTCCTATTTATACCAAAGATTCCATACTGGTGGCACATTATATTCTATTCCGAGTTTTCTCTGACCTTTTAGTGGCTTTTCTTTATTTTGATATTTGCCACTACAAACAAATAGGTTCCTATAAAATGTTAGTTAGTGGCAAATATCAAAATATGGAAAAGCCACTAAAACATCAGAGAAGGCTCGTCTAGAGTCAGCTAGGTTGGCAAACTGCAGTCTTTTTTGCCAACCTTGAAAGTGCTGAAAAATAAAGATGTTTGCCATGCCAGTGGCATTTACTGGCAAATACTGGAAAATACTGACAAATACTGGAATTTATGATTTACCATCCTGGAAATTTTACAAAATACTACACCCAACATTTAGATCTATATAGGTAATTTCAATATTAGTGGTTGGTCACTGGACATTTCGGCCCATAACAATTTCGGTCCATAGCAATTACGGCCTATACAATTTCAGCCAATGGCAATTTCGGCCCACATAGTAATAAAGTATAATTAGTATGTTTGTCTATAATTGGTATAATTAGATCAGCTTAAGTGTAATTATCCACGCTAACTAATTCATTAAGCAGGATGGTCAATTTCAATTTGATTAAAATATGTGAACACTGACAGTGAACAGCAAAGGCTCAGACGAACTTGTCCATTTGCACACTCTCGCCAGAGCCTTTGCTGCTCGAATACAATTATTCAGTTTAACTTTTGTAAATGGTGGGAAATATACATGTATATGCAATTTATGATTATAACTAATTGATTATTAGTGATTCCTGACTCATCTGGGTTCTGTGTTTGTTCCTTGATTTGTTATTCAGTACTTTGTGTCCTTCTAGTTTTGCAATTATCTTGTTGGGAAAGAGAAAAAGCTGGTTGTTTAAATATTTATTTGTCGTCTTCATTATTAATGAAAAATACAACATATATATGAGTTTATTAACTATACATCAATGAAAATTATAAAAATATCTATAGGATTAGGAACCCCATGCCATAATTTTATGGACCAAAATTGCTGTGGGTCGAAATTGACATGGGCCGAAATGACCCATAACCCAGTGGTTTAGTTGACGTAATGTTTAATATTTATCTTTGATTTAGTCCGAAACCAAAATTCACAAGGCTGAGTTGACTCCAGCAGAGCGGACCCAGGGCTGACTTGACTCAGGGCCGGACTTGACTTCATGCCGAGTTGACCCGTTGCCATTTCAATTATATTAGTTTATCTTAGTTTAAGGTATAAGTCTAATTCTTTAGCATTTTAATAGTTTGATAAAGTGAAATTTAGAAGAAAAATAAAACCTGTTTCGTACCTGCCAAAGAACTCATCAGTTGGCTTGTGCATAGCTTCAGATGAGGTTGGCTATTTGGTCGAGTGACCCTTAGAACCTGAGAGAGTTAAAGACACCTGTGTTTATTTTCACAAAGACAATAATTGTCTAAAGTTAAATACATGACATCCCATAGTTCATCATTGCCCCTGCCTAAGTTTATTCTTAATTGTTGTTTTAGCATGTGTCAATGACAACTGGCTAGCTACACAGCAGTGAGCTAACCTGTATTTTTCCTCAATTGAGTTAAAGGTCAAATGATAGGGATGATATTTTATAAGTAACCATTGTCCTGCTGAACCTGGAATTCATCCTTTTTAGCTCGACTGCATGAAGTGCAAAGAGCTATTGTAGTCACCACAGTCATACGCCTTCCCGTTCCGTTCCCGTCTCACTGTGATAAAGTTTTCTAGAAGTCAAAATCTACTAAGATAGGAGTTTTGCATTAAAATTATTTAGAAGTCCATATTTTGACAACCATGTGTCAGAAAGCATTCATACTGGCACCATAGATACCTTGTAGGGTTAGCTTTCATAACACAACATCGAACCTCAGGGTCCATGCCAGGGGGGGGGAGTCTGGGCAAGAGGTCAAAATCTAGTACATATCCAAAAGATAGGATTTTTGCGTTAAATGTTCTAGAAGTCCATATTTTGACAACCACATGTCAGAAAGCATTCATACTTACACCATAGATACCTTGTAGGGAAGCTTTCATTCCACGACATCCAACCCCAGGGTCCATGCCAGGGGGAAGTGCTAGAGGTCAAAATCTAGTACATATCCAGAAGATAAAAATTTTTTGTTAAAGTTTTCTAGAAGTCCATATTTTGACAACCACTTGTCAGAAAGCATTCAAACTTGCACCATAGATACCTTGACCTTGTAGGGTTAGCTTTCATTCCACGGTATCCAACCTCATGGTCCATGCCAGAGGTGGGGCTAGAGGTCAAAATCTAGTACATATCCAAATGACTGGATTTTTGCATTAAATTTTTCTAGAAGTCAATATTTTGACAATCACTTCTCAGAAAGCATTCATACTTGCACCAAAGATACCTTGTAGGGTTAGCTTTCATTTCAGGTCATCGGACCCCAGGGTCCATACCTGGGGATGGAGCTAGAGGTCAAAATCTAGTACATATCCAAAAGATAGGAATTTTGTGTCAAAGTTTTCTTGAACACCTGATTATTGATGGCCCAGTACAACCATTGTTTTCAGAAAACAAAACCAAAACTCTACATGTATTGGCATTTTAGCAGCGGTCAGACTTGGGCTGATGGGGTCAATCAATGTTTTCCCTTAGATTTAAAGAAGACAGTTTAGTTTAATCATGGAAGCAAACAGTATGAACCCTGAACAGAGAGCAGTCTGATCTGAGTCAATAGTGTTTGCAATATAGGCTACCAAAGTATGTAAGCAGATAAGGAATAGCATTTGGAAAAGTCCGCCACAATTCCAGAATCCAATCATGGCTCTGGTTTATGTAAGGAGTAATACCCGTAGTACTATGTACAAAAAAGCTCCATTTTGTTAGCCGGAACTGGCATATGAAAAATTAGTTCTGTAGCATGTGGGTTCAGCTCTATTAAAACCGATTATTCTGATTATCCGAAAAGTTTAATCAGCAGAATAAATGAAGTTAATGTTTTTTCAATAAAATTTCGCTAAGCGATATTTTATTGAAAAAACATAAACTTCATTTACATTGTTTGTTTTGCTGCAATCACACTTGTTATTGAGTTAACATCGTTTCTGTGACGTCAGCATCACATTATATAACGTAAGCGTCACATTATATAAAGCCAGTGTCACGTTAACACCCCTAATATCAAAGAAGATCCTCGATGTACATCTGTGGTCCTATTCCACAGAATTTCCCGGAATTGGCCGAGGCAGTTCCCATTGGGGGAAGAGATGACAATTGTCATGAATGATATGAAAAAGGTTTGTTATTTTGCAGGAAGGATACAGGGAAGGCCTAGATGCTGGTCAAGAGTCAACTTTGCAAGATGGATTCAATGAAGGGTTTTCTCTGGCAACAAGCCTCTTATTTAACATTGCAGAACTTAGAGGTGAAATAAGGTTAGTAATTAACTGTGTTTGCTGAATTACCACAGGTGTTCTTATAATTACATTAAAAGAACATTTATTTATTTTTTAGCCTTGATGCATATTCTGAATTGCAAAACGGTTTTGACGAAAAATGCTTTATGGACATGTATGCATGATGGGTCAGGGTGTCTGTAAGTTGATTTCTTGCATCATTTATTCTTTTGTAGCTTAAAATAAAATTTGAAATTAGCGATTAGTTTCAGGCCTATAGTTAAGAGTGTGTACCAAAATATTAATTTTCTTATTTCTCAACCAAAACATATATGTTGTTGGTACTCAAAAGAATTCTTTTGAGCACCCGAAACATATAACTGATGGGTAAGAAAATATTTACAATTTTTCGCTCAAAAATGTGTTTATCTAAAGCTGCGAGTTTTCTACATGTACATTCTTTGTATACTAGAACTTGTAAACAGGTACAATGACAAACAGTGAAGACCCCCCCCCCCCCCAAAATAAGTTTTCATTAGTTAACCCTTAAGGCACCAATCAGGACTGCAGCAGATGACAAATTTTGCGGCATCTTTCAAAACTTTCCAAACAAAACATAAGGTATGATCCTTTATTAGGATCCTTATTTTTGAAAAAGTGGCAAAATTTGAAATTGTCGTCTACTGCAAATTATAGGTGGGGCTTGATGGGTTAATGCTATTTGAGCTACTCATGCGATTTTGATACATACATGTATCGTATATGCCATTCTTAACTATTTGCCTACTGGGTAAGTTTTCATGCTGACTTTTTTTTCAAAATAACTTTTTCAAAAAATTCTTTCAGGAACACTCAGTGTCAAACGGTTTGGATCCTGATCAGGCCGGACATTTTGTTGTGCCTGATCTGGATACAAACTGTTTGCAAAGGTTATCAGCAGATGACACTAGTAGGTAAAGAGTTAAACATGCATATGTAGCTTTCTAGTGAGGCTAGTGGCCTAAATTTTTGTCTGAACCCCTTTGCCTAAGCCTCTATTATGTGTATGCAAGGAATCAAGGCTCTTGCAAGACTGTGCAGTTGCTCAGGCTTGTTTTTTTTTTTATTTGATTCTTTAGGTCCCAGTCAACAATTTTTCGGTTATCAGCAGATGCCAAAAGTAACCACTAACAAAGAAAGCCTGGAAAGCGCCAATCAGGACAGCAACAGACAATAGATTTTGTGGAAAAAAATAAGGTTTGATATTTTATGTGAATCGTCTGTGGACAGAATATGATTTATCAAGTCTCAATGTTATAATAATGCTTTAACTGCTTTTCCTTAAAAGAAGCAAGATGCTAAAAATTGTAGTTTAGATGATGCTTTAAGGGCTAAGATTCTCACAGGCTTTCATCTTTTTCAGTGGTATACTGTCCCTCAATCTACTAAGAGGTGGAACTTCAGATGCAACAACCGAATCACAGTTACAAGATCTACTTGGTGATGTCGTAGTATACGAGACTGAAATGTTTAAGTATGATAAAGAAACATTGCAGAGTTGCAAAGGACAAATTGTTGATGGAGATGAAGATTTCAACCAACATGAGCAAAATATTAAAAAGCCTGTTGATGCTTCTGGAAAACTTAAAATCAAAGAAACTGAAGATGAAGGCCTAACATCTTCTGATAATACTGGAAACAGCGATAAAGAAACTGATCAGGAGAGTCCAGATAAAATCCTAACATCTACTGTTAATACAAGGGAGAGTGATAAAGAAATGCAAACCAAACAGAATTGGGGGTTTAAAAACGATTCAAGTGAGACTACGAAGACACCTGACGTTAAAATATGTGCTGAAGGAAATCATTTTGTAAATTCTAAAGAACTTGGGGATACTAGACTGAATCAGTATAGAGAAAGATTAAAGGAACTTCTGAACCCTTAAAGGATTAAATGACTAATCAGGCTTGCAACAGATGGCACATTTAATTTTTGTGATGTATTTCTGAGAAAAAAAGCTTGACATTTAAATTCATATGAATTGACTGCTGGCAGATGATTCACATGAAATAACAAGCCTTATGAAGTTCTAAAACATGGGTGAAAGTATTAGGATTACAAAAATGAATTCCTGAATTCAGGATTTTGAGGCTGACTTTCCACAGAAAGTCAGCCTCAAAATGCTGAATTCTGCAGGTAATAATAGTTTTCTGATTTAGTTTCAGTTTATCTAAAGGTATCTAATTTTTGATAATTTTGAGGCATACAGCAGGTTTGAAATTCTGATTTTTTTGAAAATTTTGAATTTTCACCCATGCTACAATAGCAAAAATATTAAATTTGTAAATGTCATACGCGGTACTTTAACTCTGTGTATGCTGGGTAATAATGCACGGATCCAGAAGGTTGTCAGAGGGGGCCATCTCTTCAACTCTGACGGGGTTTGTTTTTTTCATGTCTTTTTTTAGTTGATGAGGGGAGAGAGGATCCAAATACTACTAAAAGCTAGTCATCATATGCCCCCAAGCTAAATGGTGTTTCGCTTGGGTGCGGATGATGGCCCATCATTGAATGCTGGTTTGGTAGCCTTGTGAATTTTCAGGGGATCTGGACCAGTATTGCTAAGAAAACCTATATACTTTTTATTTTTAGGGGGGTTGGGGTCCGACCCCTGTCTCTCCCTCTGGATCTGTGTATGGTAATTTTGCATGCTTTATTGTCA
The DNA here is from genome assembly GCA_964019695.1 of Loripinus fragilis. Taxonomy (NCBI): domain Eukaryota; kingdom Metazoa; phylum Mollusca; class Bivalvia; order Lucinida; family Lucinidae; genus Loripinus; species Loripinus fragilis. The sequence goes on from OZ026527.1 coordinate 24,734,685, forward strand.
TCTGGTGACTTTCTTCAAATTTATTTGTTTCAACAAATTCTTTCCGGAACACCATCAGAGCATCAAATGTTTTGGATAAAGATCAGGACAAACATAGTTTTTTATTGTATGCTGACAACAAAGACCCAGATCCTGGCCTTCATAAGCTTCATTGAGTGTCATGGTATAAGTCAAGTCATGAGAAATCCTTTCTTTGGGGTTTGTGAAAAGGCAATGCTCAAACTGACCTGCTTTTAGCTCAACTGTAGACTAAAACCTTACAGGTTATTTTGCAAACAGTGAAGACCCAGATGAAATGTTGCAGAATGCAGCGTGGCATCAGGGTATGAACCGTTTGCTAAGACAAATTTGATCTTCAGAGAAAGAAATACAATATCATTTGGAAAGTATAACCTGTGTATAACCGGTTTAAGCCCTCCACAATATAGTTTACTGACCGTTCCAAGGCGGTACTTCTTTTGTGGATCTTTTATGTTTTTTTCTGTCTTGTGTTTGCTATACATTTGTATGCGTCTGTTTATATGTGCCTTGTGGTCACCTGCTGGCAAAGGGCTAACCTCTTGGCTCTCATTTGTGGTGTCTAGCTGTGAGTTTGTTACTTTCCCATTGGTATCCTGGGTCAGGTGTGGTACTTGATTGTATAGATTCCTGATCTTTGCATCCTTACTTACTGTGACCCCCTCAATATAATAAATGGACAATACTGACTAAACTGTATCAGACTTTGTGGAAAATTCCATTGGTCTACAAAGGGTTTTAATAAGTTCAAAAATGATAATGAGCTCTTATCCATACGTTTAGATAAGCAAAATTTTGAGCTTTAAATTGTAAATGCTTTCTTACCCATTAGTTTTGGGTAATGTTTTGGGTGCTCAAAAGAACCGTCTCATTGAGACGGTTCTTTTGAGTACCCACAACATATGTTTTGGTTCAGAAATAAAAAAATCATTAGTCATTACGCACAATTCTCAATCTAATCAATGATTTCAGCATTATGGCTTCATATCACATTCCAACACACAAGTTTAATTAATTGTCACTTCCGGGAACAGACTGGACAGAGTGTCAGTATCCATCCCTTCCTGACCCTGTGGTTTTATCTACTTCCAGAAACAGTTTACAAGAAGTCGCAAACATTAGTGCCCAATATAGGGATCACACATGTTTTTTCATGCATTAACATTTGCCGGGTCCCGAGGATGCTGTTTGAACACGAGGCCGATAGCCTATAATTCATCTCATTAAAATTTTGGGTTATTCATTAAGATAAGACTTATAGTTCATTAAAATCTGATTTTTCACTATTCATTATTTTTCCTTCTATTCATTAAAAATAGGATTATTCATAATTTTTTAGGCACTCATTATTCACTATTCTTTATTTTTTGACTCATTATTCACTATTCATTATAAAAAAGGGCCATTATTCACTAATCATTATACCCATCCAGACCCTCATATACATGTAACAGTCCTTAGTAATTTAAGTCACTCAGAAGTTAAAGATTTCTCTGATAGGTATATTTGCCATAGTTGTTTACAAAATGCATCATAAAGTCATGTGACTTGCTCAAACGGTTCATTCAAACTTGTATTAATTAGTGTCAACATACCTCACTGGATTCCTCTATGATCTATGACCATGTTATAAAATACATGTTTTTTGAAACAGTTTATGAAAGGAATGGTAAAAAGCTATTTTAGACATTCAGTTGAAATTCTTATTAATTAAAATTTAAAGGTTTTCTAGCATCTTGTTTGTCTACATATTTTTCTCTACTCTCTATACTACACTGCCTCATAATTGAATCAAAGAAAAGCTAACTGAATGAATTGAGCAAACCTTAAACAGAGAGGGCTCGTTTTATTTGGCTTGTATTTTTCCTTTCTGAACACAACCTAAAATATATATATAATTTGTGGTCATGTCAGAAAGTTTGTGACACTCCCTATTATCATTTGGACAATAGGACACAAGATTTGGCTTGAAATTTGTATAGACAAATTGTTGGTATTCCATTGAGTACAAATTGTGCTCCTCTTTTTGCAGTTTTGTTTGTTATGAGAGAGACTTCATGTTGTCTATTTCTGACATTAATAAGGCTGATGTTATAGAAACATTTAACTCTACCTCAAAATAGCTAGAGATGACTTGCTTAGTATTGATAATCCTTATTTCGAAGAAATGGTAAGTCAGTATATCTCACTGAACTTAAGTTAAATAAGGCAAATTCATTTGATACTGAAATCCCCCTTTTGGACTTGGACTTGTCCATAATGAATGGCGTAGTTTCATCTAAAACACTAATATCTCAGAAAATCATTAACACCCATCTCTGAGGTCGGCATTAAAAACTCGGAGTGGCATCATGACTAATCTCTCAGAATGGTATTCAAACTAAACTTTCAGAATGGCATCAAGACAAATCTCTCAAAAAAGCATCAAAACAAATTTTCAGAACGGCATCAAAACTAATTTTCCAGAAAGGCAGACGACAATTCTTTCAGAAAGGCAGCAAGACTAATCTTGGAATGGCATCAAGACTTATCTCTCATAATAGCACAAAAAAGCAAGTGAGTATGACCAACAGTCACACGACAGCAAGAACACAAAGTAAAGCCACTAGCTAGCTCTCTCTTCCATAGAGAGACTTGTGTCTTGGAATGGTATCATGACTTACCTCTCAGAATGACTTTAATGCTAATATGTCAGAATCTGTCTGAAAACTATTTTCAGAATGACATTAAAGCTAATTTTTCAGACAGGCGTCAAGACCATGAAGACAATACTCTTAGAAAGGCATTACGACAAATCTCAGATTGGAATTAAGATTTGTCTCTCAGAATGGCATTGATATTCATCTTTCAGAATATGAGTATGATCAGGAAATACCACAATCATACACTGCAGACCAACCCACGGCACCGTGAGGAAGAACCACAGTCACAAGACACCAGGAAAACAAAGTAAAGCAATCAGCTCTCTCTTCCCCATCAAGATGATTGCAACACTAGAAGGACATAAAGTACTGAATAACTAAAGAAAGACCAAACACAGAACCCCTGCAAACAATGGGGGCTACAATAAACTATAATTCAACAACAGAACCACTGCCTTAAAACGGACAGCAGCCTAAGCCACTTGGGTTGGGGGAGGCTTAAATGCATTTTACTGGTACCAAACCTTGGCCAAAGACATCAAGAAATTTCTCAGATAGGCATGGCGTCAAGACTTGTCTCTTAGAATGACGTCAAGACATGTCTCTTCGAATGGCATCTAAACTAATTTCTCAGAATGGCATCAAGATTAATTTCTTAGTATGACATCAATACTTATTTTTTAGAATAGTATCAAGAACATTCTCTCAGAATGTCTTCGATATTTATGTTTCAGCATGGCATCAAAGCAAGCCTCAGAATTGCATCAAAACTTGTCTCTTAGGATTGAATCAAGACGTCTCTTAGTCTGTCAAGATATCTCTTTGAATGATGTCAATATATCTCTTAGAATGACGTCAAGACTAAAGTGTCAGAAAGGCATCAAGACTAATCTGTCAGAGGGACAGCAAGATTTGTCTCTCAGAACGACATCAAGACTAACCTCTCTGAATGGCATCAATAAGACCAGTCTCTCAAAAGGGCCAGACGACTCGAAAATGAAAATGAGTTCTAAGATCAGAAACAAAAATACAGCAACAAGGGAATATGCCTTATTAAGATATTAATATGTTAGAATCACATATCATAAACCAAGCCATGACACCAAGACGAGAAGACGGACAAACATAGAGGGTATTACATGAGCGCTCATGTTTTATTGAATTTATTAAACGAGCTTAGGAAAGCGATAAAATACGAGGCTTACCGAGATTAGAATTACTGTGCGATCATGAAAATCTCATTTTGGCGTTAAAACGTTAGGGTTTTGCCATATACGTGACGTTAAAACCGTCATTTCATAAAGTTACCCGAAAATCTGTAAACCACTATTATTGCATAAAAAGCCGTGTCGCACGCTATTAACAGCCATGTTTTAACGGCAAAACCAATGTACTAATCAGGCAATTCAAGTGCTATTGATGCACGGCTTTTGTACTTTACATATACGCATTCTAGGTCGTCACAAAAATTGACGACATCAATAGTAACGTGCATAGAATTGAACGTAATTTAGTGACGTTAGGATGACGTAAGTCTTTGCTATAGAACAGGCTTTTTCAAAACCTACGAATCCGTCATGCTTTTGCGTGTCATAATAGTAATGCAAAAATGAACTTTTCGAAGCATTTTTTCCAAAGATTTCAAGTATGCAATAATAACGATCCAACATGGTTTTCTGATACACTAACATATGCTAGACCCCCCGGGGGTTGTTAAAACCCTCGCCTTTCAGGCTCGGGTTTTAACACCACCATTGGGGTACAGCAGATGTTAATGCATAGAAAACATGTTTGATCCCTAAGCCCCTATAGTGGTTTATCGATTTAAATGTACATGGCGTTATTTCACTCCCAGACGCGACGTCACTATGATAAAAGGAAGCACACCACTATAAAAGGGGTCATTAATTATTGGGTTCAATGCAAATATCCGCACTTGTAGCATATTAGATACTGCATAGTATTAACTGTTTTCGTCTTTGGTCATTTATTCTAATAATATAAGTTCATATTGGAAATCTGAAAAATAAAACAGAAGTGAGCATTACCAGATAATGCCACAATCACAGACCAACCCATGGCACCGTGAGGAAGGTAGACATAACACAAACAGCCACACGATAGCAAGAAAACAATTAGTGCAAAGACGATTGCAAAACTCGAAAGGGCAACTATAGAGCTGCATTGCATGGATAATTTTATGCCTACTTTACTTGGAAATTTCCGTAAGTGGTTTTGGGTAGGGGTTTCATACCCTATTAATCAAAGCTGTTGACTGGAACGCAAAGCAATCAAACATTTTGGCGTCATTTATTCGAGCCTCATCGAAGGCACTGTGTTTTACTTTTGATCAAAGTATTTATCCTCTGGTTCAATCCAGGAACTGTCCAGACATTACTGAGAATGTGTTGAGTGTGACGCTGGGGGGGGGGGGGGGGGTGCTCTGACATTTTCATACATACGTAGGCTCGGGTCATTTTTTGGAGTTCAAAATTTTGAATTTCAATATTTTTGGGGGGTTTTCAGAAAAATAAATATTCTTTGGGGTATGAAGACTTTGTGGATATTTTTTGGGGTCATCGCAAAATTGGACTATATTTTGGGGTCATTACTATGCATTTTAGGGTCTTTTCTGAAGGCCAAGGTACAGAATGGGGGATATTTCAAATATTTTTGGGGGTTGTTTGGAATTCCTGATATTTTTGGGGGGATAAAGGGTAGATGCTGGGCCCGAGCCTACGTATGAAGAATAATGAGGCTTGTATAGGGGTTTTAGGGATACAGGATATTTGCCATTTTACTTCCAGGGAAATAGGAGGGCCTAGATGGGGTATAATGATTAGTGAATAATGGCTACTAACCATTTTACTTCCAGGGATATAGGTTACTTTGTTCAATTTCAGGGATATTGCTATTTTTCCTCCAAAATTAACAATACAGAGTAGAATTTGCTAATAACTTCAATAAAAACCATTTCAAATTTTCCACTACTTGCGAAAAAGTCGTATGTACAAGACATGGCAAGTTTATCTTGACCAGCACCTTTAGACAGAGTATAAATTGTAACGCAAATGCACTTATGATACCCTCCCCAGTTGGACGTATATTGGTTAGATGTGTAGCATTTATGACCGCATACGGTATATAGTTGACTCTACTCGGATCAAAATTCTTTATCCATTGCTTGATATTCCTCAGACTTCCCAAATGTGTTGTGTTTTGTGACTTTCCCAAATGTGTCCTGGTCCACATAAGAATCAAGGGTGAGGTTGGCGCCGTGAAACTGGTTTAAGCCCTCCAGTAAAAGTATTTTACTGACCGTTCAAAGGCGGTGCTTCTTTTGTGGATCGTTTTTGTTAGTTATGCTTCATGTTGGTGTATGTTGTACTATCGTGTCTGTTCCTTATAGCCTTGTGGTCACCTGCTGGGAAAGGGCTGACCTCTTGGCTGTCGTGTTTGTTGTGTTTTGTCACTTTCCCAAATATGTCCTGGTCCACATCAGAATTAAGGGCGAGGTTGGCGCTGTGAAACTGGTTTAAGCCCTCCAGTAAAATATTTTACTGACCGTTCCAAGGCGGCACTTCTTTTGTGGATCTTATATGTTTTTTTTTTCTGTCTTGTGTTTGCTATGCCTTTGTGTGCGTCTGTTTATATGTGCCTTGTGGTCATGTGCTGGAAAAAGGCTGACCCTTTGGCTCTAGTTTGTGGTGTCTAACTGTGAGTTTATCACTTTCCCATTGGTATCCTGGGTCAGGTGTGGTACTTGATTGTATCGATTCCTGATCTTAACTTTGCATCCTTACTTACTTTGTGTTGCGTTTTGTGTTGAGTCCTTTACTGTTTTATGGTGTGGTTCTTTCCTTTCTAGTTTAGTTGGTTACTCTTGTTTAATTGCGTTATGGCTGTCTGTGTTTTGTGTCTTTTCCTCACCTGTCCGAGAATGATCAACAGTCTCTGATCCTAGCTTTTCCTGGTCAATCTGACTTACCTTATGGTACACGTTTCAGCCTCAACAAGACAATGTGCCATTTATATGACCCAGATCAGTATGCCAAGGCCATTGTCACAGGAACATAACTTACATATCCTCATTTGGTTTTCATATCACTTGGTGCAGGTGTGCAACATAACCAGTGGATAATTCAAATATATAAGTGCAAGGGCAAGGTCACAGGCTAATATAAAATGTTATTTTTACAGGGAAATTTTGTTTTAAGAGCATAATCCTTCTTTTGATTATGATATCACAGGGCACATGTGTCCAACATAACAAGATGATGTATCGTGTACAACCCCTAGTTTCTACAGTCAATGTCAAAGGCGATGATAACATTCTTTAAATTCATACCCATTGACATATTATCATATCACTCAAAAAGGTGTCCCCCATGACAAGACGGTGTGTCGCATATGGCCAAGGTTGAGGTCATAGGCCACTTTGCAGTTGAAAATTTTATGCTGGAGGATAACTTGCAATTCCTTTAACCAACTACCGAATCACTTAGCATAACAAGACAACGTCATATATAAAAGATCTAAGGTAATATGTCCAATGTCAAGGTCACAGCCATTTACAAACTGAGAATATATGTACTATGCTTTACTTACACATCCAGGATATGGTTGGTACGAATTGTATAAGGGTACTACTAAGCAATACAACAGATATAGAAGCTTTAGGTTTCATGATTTAAGAGAATAAGACATTTTTAAAGTTTTCACCATAACATGTGTGTGGTTTTTTGTTTGTTTGATTTGATTCTTTACGTCCCATCAACAATCTTTCAGTTATGTAGGGACGGGTCTTCCTGGGTTGAACCAGTACTAAACTAGGATAAATGTGTCTTGCTCAAGGACCACAACGCAGTGACGCCGGTGAGGCTCGAAACAGCGGCCCTTCGGTCTCGAGTCAAGCAAAGACCCCTGAGGCGTGACCAATATGAACCCAAGGGAAATAGTTGGCAGGGCTTATGTAGAGGACTACAAAATCTTGCTATAAACTGAATACATGTATCTTATAAGCTCGGGCCACATCGTTTCAGAGAAGCATTTTTCAAAGTTGTTTTTTTTTTCTGATTATAAGTGTACGGAAGCTACTGATTCTTTGGACATGACCAATCTAGTCCCCAGGGGCATGGTTTGCAGGATTTATGAAGGGCGCCACTAGATATTGCTAAATATTAAATGTTTAAACTGTGGGCCTCGCTAAGTTTTAAGTTTATTTCCATCCTAAGTTTATCGCAGGGATGTAACCAATTTGGACTCCATGGGCATGATTGACAGGATTTATGTAGCATAGCTACGAGGGTCATCCAATAAGTTCTGACAATGACCCCATAAAACAAAACCTATTTATCTAGGACGCGTTTCAATAATCATCACATGTTATTTAGAATATAGGGAATTGAATCACCTGTTCAAATATTTCCCATGTTGCAATTCACAATGGTTGCTAGGCAACTAAAGAACACAGGGTAAAGGGCCATGGACGGGACACTACATGCGGTATACATGCCCAAATTTCTAAGAAATTACAAACTCCTTTTTAAACCTTTTTATATAGATAAATAAAGACATTATGTATGTAGATTCTGAACATTGTAGATAATGGTTTAGCTTTGGACTGTGGTGTTAGCAGGGTTTTAATTATGACATATCACCGAGTTTGCAAGAAATATTTTCCTTAACAATGGGTTGTACTAATAATGTACTATATTTGGTATATAGCATTTACTGAAAGTTATTATTTTCTATGTGTTAAGAAGACTATAGAACAGATTTATCGAAACATGTGTCTATTTATACGCAAATTGATCATAATAGCTTATTTAAGTGTTCAAAATATACTATTTTATAATTAACGTTTAAAATGAGGCAAAGATGTAATTTTCTGTTGTTGCCTAGCAACCAAGAACGTTCAAAGCAACTAAGTTAATGTCGTTGTGGTATTTGCTTGTATGGGTCAATTGTGTATTCAGACAACATCACCAACCACTAATATAACATACCAAAGAAACATACTGCATCTTTAACTAACTCTACCCCCAGCAAAAAATAGTTAAAACGTGATTTTTCGCGGCCATGGGATTTCACAGTATTGTTTACAAATTTGTATAGCTTAAGATCAGGTTGTGATAAAAACTCCAAATTTCGAACATGAATAGGCAACACCCATGGCCACATGCAATGGGTCGTAGAATTCTGATTTCAATAACAGTTTCTGAGATATGAAACCATTGTCAGAACTTATTGGATGACCCACGTACCAAGTATATAGTTTTAAAAGATGCTTTTATCTGGATTTGTGGTTTTACGTCCCAGCTATGGTCATGTCAGGATAGTCAGTTAAACTAACCACACATTTCCTGGTCAAGCTTGACTAAAGCGTTAGCGGCAGTACTTTGTGCACATATCTTTGCTTATAACTGATACCAGCCCTTCTTGAATCTGCGGAAGGAGGAGAATGTTGTTAGAAAATATTTCTTGATCAAACTAGACGAAAGTCTGGGACCAGGCCAGGATCGAACTCATGGCTCCTGGATCTACAAACAGACTCACTACTGATTGTCCTTCAGGACCTGATAGCATATGTATAAGCTGTGGGCATAATGATTTCAGAGATTTTTTTTTAAAGTTTTCTCAAGTTAAAGTCTGTAGGAGCTATTGACAGGGGCTTAATTGGCACAAATTAGGTAGGGGACCACTATACTTTGCTACATATTACATGCATATATATAATCTTAAAGTTCATAATTGCAGAAATGGAGAGTTGTTTAAAAAACAAGGCAAGTGTATTGGCGCTGTTTATTCCCTGACTATGGCCTGTTTTAATATCAAGTGCGGATCCAGATGGGGGGACAGGGGGTCCGGACTCCCCCTGGAAAATTACAAATTATATGGGTTTCTATAGGGAATAAGCAATCGGACCCCCCCCCCCCCCCTGGAAAAAGTTGCCCCCCTCCCTCCTGGAAAATGTTGGACCCTCTCTGGAACCTTGAAATTAACCATTTGACTTCAGTAGAAAAAAAAATTGTCAGATGGACCTGAACCCCACTGACAAAAATCCTTGGATCCGCGCATGACGCACAGTTTTAGAACACAAAACCATAACATGAACTAGGCTATGTACATGTATACTTGACAAAATGTTACTGTATTCGTTTTTGTGTTGGTAAGGACCTCGGACAGTCTTAATGAAGGATTGCCCATAAAACTGACCAGAGAAAAGTTTCAAAGAAAACGATATTTTTCTATGAAAAAGATAGTAGGTTCAACCCTCGACTTATCCACAAGAGCAGTTTTCTTATTGGACAAGTACCAATTGAAAAATATGGGTTGAAAACTCTTTTTTTGCTATTCAACATATAGAAAAAAGAAAACGTTTTACTGAAGTGCTTCCCCCCCCCCCCCCCCCCCCGTGACCAAACTAATCCTTTTGCATACAGTTGTAGTTTTACATTTCACACATCATATAAAAACGGCATGATTGGTCACGGGGGGGGGGGGGGGGCGTTGTCGAAATGCTCAAAAACACTTTATTATAAAACCTTATTAGAAACTTATTTTGTAAAAACCTGTAGGTAAATATCAATTTGCAATGTCATGTATCAGGGCTTTAGTTATGAGTGCTTACAAAGTAATTAATTGTCTCATTTCTCAACCAAAGCATATGTTTTGGGTACTCAAAAGAACCGTCTCAATGAGGCGGTTCTTTAAAGCACCAAATTATAGGTTAAATCTGACGTGTAAGAAAATAATAACGATTTTACGCTCAAAAACTGTGTTTATCTAGACTATGTTTTATACAGTATGCAGATATGATACACCTCAGTGCACAAGTCAAACCGGTTGACTTGGAACATTACAAGTAATAGTCAAAAGTAATTGACAGCACATTTCTTTAGATGAAACAATGAAATCTTCATAACCCGAATTTTATGCAAACGCATCACTTTCGTCTCGAGTTTTATGCCGCAAACATAATATTTACATGTATTTAGGTGAATACTCGACGAAACTTTAACTTTCTTGGAAATAAAATTTGTTCACAAAAAATACCCCCAACCCCTAAACCCTAGAGTCCTGACATAATTATGCAATATTTTCAAAATATTTTTATTTTGCTAGGTGTACTAAATATAAGGGTTTGATTTAAGCACAAACTATAGTTGTCAGTTATGGATTATCCTGGCCACAGGCTGTCAAAATTTGGGCAGATTGAATAGGAAACTGTCCGAGGTCCTTTCAGGGATATTTTTGTAAACTTCCTGGGATATAGGATTTTTAGGAAATTAAATTAAGGGGATATATTCCAGTTTACTTAAAGGGATATGGGATACTTTCCTGTTTACTTCCAGGGATATAGGATACAGTTAACCCCCCTAATTGAGAAGGGGTTGAAGTGTAAACTCACCAATATTTGTGTTCATCTCATGGGGAGTTAAACTTTTTACCCTACTTCCGGTAATGTCTGCTATTTTCGAAAGTGAAACTAAAATTAGAAAAGTTAGTTGTTTTAAAAATGCATAGCTGTTTTCAGTTAGATGCATCTGCTACACATGAGATGTGGCATATTTATGTTTTAGAGATAAGCTAATCACAATTTTGGCGCTGAATAGGTGCGCAACAATCAAGTAAAACCCACTAAGAACAGCCTTTTTTCTGTAAACAACTTTTTTCTGAAAGCAAGTATCAGCTTCCCAAAAATCATGTGTGTGTACGATTGATGAGATTAAATACAGAGGTGAAAGTCACATGACACCCTGGGCGTGACACATGCCCCGACATACCTGTATGTCTAAAAAATGAAGTGTCCAGTCATTAATGTACCTGAGAGTTTTTACCATGAAAGAAGTACCAAAGAGCCTCACTACAAGAGAGATACTTCCGGTCAAAAGGCTGATAACAACAACAACATCATGAACTTGTTTGGGCTAAAGGCACTTTACCAAAGAAATGCAGTGCCAGAATCTTGTATCTGAATAGTTTTTCCCAATAATTTTATTTTAGATCTGTTGATATATAACAGTTATTTGACATCTCAAAGAGTGAAAAAAAAAAAAACTCAATGTCCCAGCTGGGAATCTAACCTGTATAAGCAACCCCAGAATAAATATTAACCAATATGAGTATTCCATTTGGAATGGTGAAAATTTACATGGGTAGTCTTGGATAAAAGATTTTATACCATTTTACCGACGATTTTATTTATTCACCATATCTACATTAATTGCTGGTTCCCTGTCTACAGGTGGTCAGTAATGTAAATACAGGTAACCAGAACCCCCCCATTTCCAGGTATTGGGGGGGTACTGGTTACCTGTTTTTCCATTACTGACCACCTGTAAAGCGGGAACCAGCAATTAATGTAGATATGGTGAATACATCATTTTAAAGCCACTTAAAATGAGCTTTAAAATGGTGTAACTTTTGTTATAATCCATTAAGAAACAATGTTTTGATCACAATATAATTATTTCAAAAGGGTAATTATTACTCAATTGTCTTGTTCACACATTTTGACAGTGACCTATATTAGAATGACTGGACACTTCATTTTTTACCCAATTTAATTAACCAAAAAAGCAATTGGAATTTGGAACTGAAGCGGTAGCGTAAAAAACGCACAAGAAATTCTGAGTACGAAATGCAAGTAAATAGCTGTGCATACTGGCTTTTTATTACTTTGCCACCCGCAAACTCACCAATTTTCCGGTACGAGATTGACTGAAAGAAAGATTGACACTACTAGGGAATTTTCACCATTCACTGTTCAGTTTTAGTTCGTATGGGCTAAAAGAACACAGCCAACTGACTGGGTTTCAGCTTTATGCAATAATTGTAGGATCGGAAAAATGTGTTTCCCCAAAATGGCTGTCGGGTCGAAGCGTATGCGGAAAAGGGCTAATTTTGTGCCACAAATGGAACAAAATAATTGTTAAGTAAGTCAGTCTTAGTTCGACGCTCTACCAGTTATTGTAGATACCATCAATGAACTGATTTATAAGTGTGTCAGACTGGGATCTTATCCTCAATTTTCAATGAGATAGACATCTTTGAAATCAAAGCTGAAAGTAGTTTGCATTCAGGCGTGAATATGTCTGAAACACGGTAAAATCATGGAAAGCTTTAAATAACATTTACAAAAATACTTAATTGAAAAAAAAAATATGCATATAAGCATTTCTCAAAAATTCTGAATACCCAATTAAAATTTGAAATACCCAAATGGATGAAAAAGGAGTGGGTAACATATCCAATTGCTCAAAAAATTAATTAAGGTACTGAACACTTGCTACAACATAATGAAATATTGCTAAATGCTTTGTATCTGGAATGTTAAAACTAATCCTATTGAAATATGCTCGTCTAAATATCAGCTGATTTAATAAAAGTTCCTGAAATTGTCAAAAATGGCTTCAACAATAACTTTCACTATGACGAATAAAGCCTCATGGCTAAGTCTGTGTCTAGATTTATCAGTATTCATAAACTAAGATGCCCTATGATTCAAAATAATAAAACAGTAAGCCAATTTTGTAAACATTTATTGCAAAAACAAGAAATGGTACCGTTTACATGTGTAAGAGTGGCAGCCCTACATTGTAGGTACATTGTATACTTTTATATCGATGGGTCGAAGATTTAATGTTACAATTTCCAACTAAAATTGTATTTCTTTCTCTGAAGATCATTTTAGCCATAGCAAATGCCAAACAGTACAGACCCTGATGAAATGTCACATTATGAGGTATTTCATCTGGGTCTACACTCGATCTACACTGTTTGCCAAAGAACCTTTGACTTAAGTGAAAAATGCGTAACAGAAAAATAAACTTCTTATTTCTCAATCAAAACATATGTTGTGGGTACTCAAAAGAACCGTCTTGATGATACAGTTCTTTTGAGCACACAAAACACATGCTGAAAATTATGGGTAAGAAAATGTTTACAATTTTAGGCAGAAATTTTTTGTCTATCCAAACCTGGTTTCCAGTATAGAAAGGGTTAATACTGCTTCAACCCAGGAAGACAGGAAATAGTCCTGGCATGACTGAAAAATTGTTGACTGGGGCATAAAGCATCAAGACACACTGAGACTGTTCTGCCAATTAATTTTATAGGAGGGAACAAGTGTCCGGACTTTAGATAAGAGTGTGTACCAAAAAATTAATTTTCTTATTTCTCATCCAAAACATATGTTGTGGGTACTCAAAAGAACCGTCTTAATGAGATGGTTCTTTTGAGCACCTAAAATATATGATAAAACTGATGGGTAAGAAAATATTTACAAGTTTACACTTATTTTTTTTTTATCTAAACCTATGAAATGTCACATGTCCTCAATATATTGTGGAACACTGCCATTAAAACAGGGACTAGTGATGAAAACGTTAAGAAACAGAAACAAATGAGCCGCAACATGAGATTTCAAGCAATGTAACATGTGCGACCAGAAAGGGCTCAGCCCAGCCTGCGCATACGTGCAGTCTGATCAGAGCCTCTGCTAGTCGCTTGAATATTCTATGGCTCTTAGGCTACTGACCGAACATCATTTGGTGTTTCTAACCTTAAAAGGAGGCTGCACAGGCTCGTCTGAGTCTATACTTGTCAAAATGCCACATTGTTGGAAATCACATTTCCCGGCTCAAATTTCTTGGAACAATGTACCACTGAGCTCAAACAAAGTGGGGCACTTGGAAATTTTATGTGTCAAATGGCGCAAAAACACAGCCTTGGCAGAGCACTGGAGACAAACAAAATTAAATAATAGTTTTGGGTGATTTTGCCATCACCTGTTTGCATATGTCTACATTGTATTTTAGCAATGCCTTTTGAGTGCTAGAAAGAATCATCTCATTGAGATAGTTCTTTTGAGAATTCATAATGTATGTTTTGGACATATATAAAAGAAGTATTTACTTAATGAGTGATGACAATCTTTTCCCCCGGTCTCCTGTTTCCATCTTTTATAAAAGTTCAGGGAGGGTGTTTTTAGGACTGATTAAAATATTTGTATGCTGGGTAATTTGCATGCTTTTTTATAGTCTGCTGAAATTAAAATTAACATTTTCAAAAAAAATATTTCAGAAATACTAGCAGAATTTCAGAGGTTTTGGACCCAGATCTTGCCTGATCTGGATCCAAACTTTGCAAAGATTATCAGAGGAAGACACTATCAAGTAAAGAGTTGATAATGAGCACAGGTTTAGATATATAAAAAGTTTCAGCGTAAAATTGTAAATATTTTCTTACCCACAATTTTTAGCAGATGTTTTGGGTGCTCAAAAGAACCGTCTCATTGAGACGGTTCTTTTGAGTACCTACAACATATGTTTTGGTTGAGAAACTTTTAACTAAAGAGAAACTCTTATCTAACTTAACACACTCTTATAAACCAAAAGCTTGTACTGAGTATTATCTTTTGCAGTCAAAATGTCAGGCTCACTAACAGATGCACAGCGCCAAAGAATTGAGGAGAATAAGAGGAGAGCTCTTGCCAAGCGGGCAGAAAAGCTACAGAATAGTCCGCAAAAATCAGTTCCAGTGCTGACCAAACCAAACACATGTAACAATACCTCAGTTGTTAAGCCAACTGCTTCTACTGTGGGTTCCAATGAAATACCCCTTGTCCAGAGAAACACCATTGGGTCTTCTAGTCTTGGTGCCAAGTCAGACACATGGAATGACAATAAACCACTGAAAGTAGGAAGTGACGGTTCTAATGTTATCTCCAGGCCCAAGATTAAAGTTGGTATTGCACCCAGTGACAGTTCTAATGTTATCACCAGGCCCAAGATTAAAGTTGGTATTGCACCCATGCCTTGTCATTCTTCATCAGATACAAAGGCAGCTGAAAAGAACAAGTTAAGTGTACAGGAAAGAATCGAGGAAAACAGGCGTAAAGCTTTAGAAAAACTTGCAGTAAAGAAGAATTTAAGTCCTTCAAAACCTACATCTGGTTCAGACAAAGTGAGTTCAAGTGAATGTTTTCAGGGTGCAAATCATGGAAATAAAACTGAACATGCAAAAGTTGATAATACCAATTCTAACAAAAGTTCTAGCAATCCTCATGTAACAGATGTGAACACCACCAGCACTTGTTTCCCATCTATAAGTGGAACCAGTTCTTCATCTAGGGTACCAGAGCCTTGGAATAGTAAGCAACCCACCACCAATCAGCCCACCAATCAGCAGCCAGCTTTTCTGTCACATGACAAAAGGGCAGCAGCTGCTGGTTCAAACATGTTTCAGACTCTAGGAATGAAGCCAGTGAAAGGTTCTTGTGTTCTTATATCCAGAGATAGATTTGAAGTTAAAGTTGGTTTTAGTCCACCATTGGTTGAGTTCTTCAAGAATATGGAAACAAAGCTATATGGTTAGTATATGATAAATCTTCTAAAATTTGGACCACTTTTCTCTTTCTTTTCATATCAGTTTTGTCATAAAATGTTGGTATCAAAACGCTTGATGGATAAACAAGCAGGGAAGACCCTGATCAGACTGCTTCTTCAGAAGCAGTCTGATCTGTGTCTGCCCTGTTTGTCTATAGGCTTTTGTTACAAATTTCAGAACATTTACTGTAACAATACAAAACAGTTGAGTTAACCCTTAGCTACCAATATTTTTGTCCTGAAATGGCTGATCATAAAATGTTTTTACATCTACTCAGACTGCTTTCTTAGGTTAATAATTATTGTTTACAATAACAGCTATCTATTATTAATTATTGTTTACAATAACAGCTATCTATGAATATATGTAGACCAATCACCATGCAGACAAGAGGAGCCGACAACAAAAGTCGTAACTGGCGGGAAAAGGGATAAATAAGGCTTATAATTGGAAACTACTTGAAAAATCTTCTTCTAAAACCATGAAGCCCACAGCTTATATATTTAGATTTTGTTTTGTTTTGTTTTTGTTTTGATTTTTTACATCCCAGTCAACAATTTTTCGGTCATGTCGGGCCGGGTCTTTCTTGGTTAAACCAGTTCTAAGCAGAGGATAAAGTATCCTGATCAAGAACACAACACAGTGCCTTCAGTAAGGCTCGAACCCACAACCCCTGGATCTCGAGTTAAGCACTTAACCACTGACTCGTCTCTTATTTTCGTCTCTTATGTTTATTTATGTTTAGTGGACCCCTATATAAAACCTGTCAAACATACTCCGTGGGGTTTAAATTGGCCATGCCCCAGTGGTCTTTAGCTCCCATACACTTATCATGGGAAAACTTTAAAAATCTTCTTCTCTAAAGCAATGAGGCCCTCAGCTTATATATTTAGTATGTTGCAATGCTTAGTGTTCCCCTAAGTAAACCCTGCCAATCATGCCCCAGGGATCCAAAGTGGCCACCCCATTGGGGTAATAATTTGCTCCCATAGACTCATAATAAAAAAAAAAAACCATCTTATCTTACACCATTAGTCCAGCAACTCAGGTGAGCGGTTTTAAGGATCATTAAGCCACTTGTTATTATTTCAGATGCTGTTACAAAGAAATGGTCGTTCAAGTTGTCAGAATATCACAGATTTAGTAAGTTCCTTAACTCTATACCTACATCTGATAACTTTTGCTATCAACTTGGAACCAGATCAGGACCGGCAGACAACAACAAAAGCATGAAAAATTACCCAGCATCATACACGCCATAAACTGTGGACTGAAATCTGTGAGATAAGCCAAAATTATAAGGGAGATTTGATAAAATTTTGAGATTTTCACAAAAATCACTTTGGAACCCCCTCCCCCCCCCCCCCAAATAATAACAAAAAACTTTTTTTTTAATGTAAGAAACTTGTGATAAACACAATTAAGTGTGATTTATGATTATTCATTTATAAAATTTGTCTTTAGATAGTCTGAAAATTCTGTTAGATTTTAAATCTTATGGGAATCGGCTTTCAGAAGGGTCTCACAGTGTGAGGTATGGCATATATGTCAAAGTGCCTGGTAGTGTTGTCTACTGATGATCTCTCCAAATAGTTAAATCCCTGCTCAGGCCAGACAAAACCTCAGGCCAGGCCTCAAGGTTATAAAACTTTTTTCATACACAACTCAGCTGAGCACAAAATTTATCATGCTCATAAATGATAAAATGCCATTGTTGGCATTTTAACATTTATCAGCATGTTAAATAAACATCTGAAAGACTTCTTTATTTTTCAGTATTTTAGTTTTTATGAGCAGATGAAATTTTGTGCTCAGTTGAGTTGAGCATGAAAAAAGTTTTATAACCTCGGGGCCTGATCTCGATCCAAACTGTGTAACACTCTGATAGTATACAAAAAAAGTTAAGTGTAAAGGTTTCTGTTAAATGTACAGTCTAAATTATAGTTGCTAGAGTAGTCTGATACAATGTTTGTTTGTTTTGTTTGATTCTTTACATCTCAGTCACTAGCTATGGGAATGTTGAGGCGATCACATAGCAACCCTTTTTCCTGGGCAAGCTTGACTAAATGGTTAACTAGTACTTTGTGCACTTACATTTGCTTGTAACTGACAACAACCTTTCTTGAATTAGGGGAAGGAGAATGATTGACTAGAAATTATTTCATGATCAATCGCCACGAAAGTATGTGACTGGGCCGGGATCAAACTCGCTATCCCTCGGTCTGCAGTCAGACTCGCTACCTCTTGTGCTACAGGGCCCCAGTAATTGATACAATGTTAAGTATTCCAATTATCAAGGTAAAAGTAGAACTGTCAGGTGTATGGTGGAGGGTAGCAATACGGTATTGTATGGAAAAAGACCGTAATTATGGCATTGTTATCATGTTAATTTACTCTTAGACTAATATTTTCGCACAAAACGTTTTGAAAAATTGTCTCCAGTGAAGAACAGATCGCACATGTACACTTGATACATGTATATTAAGCTATATAATTCTTTAAATAGAGAACTAGTCAAAAACTTGTCATCTGCCATATTCATTCAATAATTGTTGTATCCATCCAAATATATGGACACAACCCTGAGCAGACATTATCACCAATGAAGTAAAGACAATACACATGAAATATTTAGCACACATGCTCATGACTTAAAATAAAGAACTTCAAAAAATTTGTCACCCGCTGTTAACATTGTTGCATTTATCCTAAATATTTGGACAGAAAGGGTAAAGCAAACAGTGTAAACCCAGATTAGACTGCTCCTACAAGAGCTCTCATATCGGGTTTTATACTATTTTCAGTTCCACCACTACCTTGTAGCCTTTATCCTGCCAATATTTTATTTTCTTGAAAATTTTGTCTGTTTACGGTAAATCTTGTATTAGTTCGTACACTCGAATAGTTCGTACACCATAATTATTCATGACCGGTCAGCTCAAAATGTCATGTATTAGTTCGTACAGTGGTCATTTTCCTATTTGTAATTTTTAATAGTTCGTACACAACGTTTTTTTCCGTTCATTTGGTCAATCGGTGTGTCTGTCTACGATGCTTTCGTTTTTCGTCGAGCACGTCAGTTAACAAACATATCAGCGGAACAGGAGCGTTACGCCTGCCAGTGCGATCGTCAGTGTCGCTTATGCGCGTGCATCCAGCATTGATGCATGACAAACTTTTATTCAATGATAAACGCTAGGTTCAATGAACGTCGGACTGATGCAAATCGCGGAGATATTTTGTCCAGTCATGACAAAAATCAAATACATGTACACAACCACGCGCGCGTGCACACAGAGTCCTACTTTAGCCTTTCTGGCCTTTCTGTGTCATAAATATGCCCAAGCGTCTTTTCTTTTTTGAATCACTGGATCCGAGCATGATGAAACCATATCGGCTGGTGTTTATCACAAATGTCAGGGGAGCCTGTGCTTTTGTGCAATCTCGTCGGATAACTTAAAGTTTTGGAGTGGATGAAGAATATAGACACCTACGTACTCCCACTAATTAGCTGTGCTTTAAATGTGCGTGCATCAATTTCATTTCTAAGTTTCACCAAAACGCGCACGCAATAAGCGTACTAAAATAACTATATACATTGTATATCCGATGGGACTTCTTATCAAACAAAGACAACACTGATTAGCCTAGCGCGGCGTCCTCATGAAATTGTATTATGGGTCTTACACATTAAATGATTCCTGTGGATCATCACACGTACGCACAGACGCACAAACCAAGATGAAAAGTGATTTATGCATGCTTCTGCATCATGCTTTATATACTAGCCAGTTCATGAGATTATGGTACCTCTCGCACATGCAACCAGCGAAGGCTCAGACGAGCCTGCACATCCGCACAGTCATGCCAGGGGCATAAATGCTCACATACAAGGAATGTAGATGAAGTTGTGCATGTCTAAAGTTAGGCTTATAGTCCCACTAACACCGCAACAATTGCTTGCTTTCAGATAAGGAAAAAATGGTCGGAAAAGCCTCTCGTTTACCGTCCGTGTATATTTAAATTTGCAACTTAGCTTGCGAGAAAACAACAAAGGCGCAGATTAGCCAGCGCACCTGCTCAGTTCTACGAATTATCTCTAGAAAGTATGATAGCTAAACCTGCTACATGCAAAAAATAAATAAAAAATTCCAGTCAGACATGCGTGCGCGGATCCAGACAATTCCAACGGGGGGGGGGGGGGGGGGGGGGGGGGGGGGGGGGGGGGGGGGGGGTCGAATTACTACTCGAGGGAGGTTCGTACCAGCTTTTCTTCTAGGAAACAAATGGCAACTCATGATTTTCATGGGGAGGTCCGGACCCCCTGTCCCCTCTGTCTCCGCCCATATGTTTGAATTCACATTTTATTTATTTTTTTTTTTTTGCTGGGCCTGGTCAATTCACAAAACGTCTGCTAATTATATCAGCTGACGCCAAGGGCAAAGACAGCATGATCCTTTTTAAGATCAAAGAGACCGCGCACATCAATTCCGGCCACGTGTTGTTTTAAAGTTTGGGGGTCGCACGTGATGATGGCCTTGACGCAAGAAAATGTACATTAGTTTTTACATTAAACAGTGGCCCATGCGTTATGAACAAGTCGAACAGGATTCATGCGCGGATCCAGGATTTTTTGTCAGGCGGAGGGGGGGGGGGGGGGGGGTCGAGGCCCGACGGCCAGAAAACAGTCTGGACAATGTGTTTTTAGTCATCAACTTATTTCAACTTATTTTACAGTTTACAGAGTGGACCCAATGGTTTTACTACTTATACTGCATATAATCTGAATCATAATTTGCACCAAACACAGGTTTAAATAAATACACATTTTCATTGATTTGAAAATATTTTCTTTCCCTTAATATTAAGCATATGTTTTTGAGTGCTCAAAAAAAACGTCTCATTGCAACGTTTTTTTTGAGTACCCACAACATATGTTTTGCTTGAGAAATAAGAAAATTATTTTCTGTTACACACTCTTAACTGAAGACCTGACTAAAATGCACTTTAGCATGGATGCCAACACTATGAACCCTGATCAGACTGCTCCTAAGGGAGCAGCCTGATCTGGGTTCATATTGTTTGCAATATAGGCTATGAAAGTGCATAAGAAGCTGAGAGACCAGACCACAGGGGCCAGTCCTGCTGAATAATATGCCATCTCCGATAGTATACTGAAATAGACTATAAACTTATTACTTTGTGGCATACTATAAACACTGGACTGGCCCCTGTCGACCAGACTACAATTGTGGTGAATGGTGGGAAAAAGGCTAAATGCTTCTTCAGATCGTAAAATGAACTGTTCCAATTTTAGAATAAGTATATTGAGGAGTTGGAGCCTCTGAATATCGTTTTCATGCTTTTGTCTTATCTTATTTTAGTGACTGCATTGAAAGGTCTTGGTCCAGGAATTAACATTGAGCCTCTACCAAAGGCTATCCTTCAGGCTTTTAGTGCTCTGGTCAGGGGAGATAATCCACCGAGAGAAGTACCAATGGCTGATCTGTCTCATGTGGAACCTGGTCTCGTAAATGCTCTGATGTCTTTCCAGAGAGAAGGGGTCAAGTAAGAAATGAATACCCTAGTTGAACTTAACCTTGCTAGATGCGACTTTTGTTGTCTGCTGATAACTTTTGCTTACAGTTTGGACCCAGATCAGGACAGACAAAATGTCAATCCTTTATTTGAGAATGAATATCAAAAATAGTCAGTATGATCAGGAAATACCACAATTACAAACTGTAGACAAACCCATGGCACAGCGAGGAAGAGCCACACAACAATCACAAGACACCAGAAAGACAAATAAAGCAAAGCAACCAGCTCTCTCTTCCCCATCAAGATGATCGCAAAACTAGAATGGACACAAAGCAAGGCACAACCAGGGCTGGAAAAATCCTTTATGCTTAGGATAATTAGAAATTTTGACTGTTTCTAATGTAAATTATTGAATTTACCAATACATATATGGTAATTTAGGACATGTAGAAAGTTTAAGAATTTTCCTCCCTGACAACAAAATATAGAACAATTACAGAATCCCACAATGGGAGCAATAATCAACAACAACAGAACCACCACCTCAAAAATAGTGAGTATGATCTGGAAATACCACAATCACAAACTGCAGACAAAACCCATGGCACAACGAGGAAGAGCCACACAACAATCACGAGACACCAGGAAGACAAACTAAGCAAAGCAACAAGCTCTCTCTTCTCCATCAAGATGATTGCAAAACTAGAATGGACATGGAGTAACACACAGCAAAACATAGATCAATTACAGAATCCCACAATGGGAGTTACAATCAACAACAACAGGGCCACCGTCTAAGATCAGCCGGCAGCCTAAGCCACTGGGGGGGGGGGGGGAGCCTTAAATGCATTTTACTGGTACCAAAACTTCGCCCTAGACTTTTTCTAGTGGACAGGTTTTACTGTATCTATATTTTCAGTTACGGAATCTGGAAGAATGGTCGTGTCCTGATAGCTGATGACATGGGTCTAGGAAAGACGATCCAGGCAATATGTCTGGCTTGTTACTACAGGAAAGAGTGGCCTCTCTTGATAGTGGTTCCCTCTTCAGTGAGATTTGATTGGGCACAGGTAACCAGTCATTTCACTTCTTTGATTCTCAACTTCTCACTTATCCACACTTTCAATAGTTAAGATCTATGGGGGAGCACATAGCGAGAAAACCTAATTTTGTTGCAAGCAAACAACAAAGGAGAAGACCAGCCTGCACCAGCTAAGTCTGATCAGTACCTTCATTTTTGTTGTCTCTTGAAAGTATTAAAGAAAAACTTGCTGCATACAAAGTTTATTATTCTCTGTAGCTGAGCTGCTGGATTGAGCCTTGCTTGAGTCCTGTCCGTCCATCAAATTAGGGGATAGCTGTATTCAAAATTTTCATTTGGGGAGGTATATCGTAAGATGTATGCGTTGGTCTGAAATAAACCATGAGCGGAACAGAAAATAGTGATTTGCTAGCCTGTATCTGATGATAGACTAACTCAAATGAACATTTTGAATATGGTTATGCCCTTTCTAATATTAAGAGCTGCAATGATACATTCAAGCCTCAATTCGATATGTATCAGGATACAGACCTCTCGATTCGATTAATTTCAATACGATTCAGAATCAAAGTCTTTTTCAAAGTTTATCTCACGCCATTGCCTCAATTAACACAAAAACTATTTTTTTACTAAAAGTTGAGGTACATGTACACTTGAACCTCTTTGGTAGCTAAAAAAACCCTGAAATGATGTCTTCCAGTACTAGTCTATCTAGAGAAATAGATAAGTTAAATGGCTGCGTAGACCCAGACAGTTTAAACAAAGCTGTGGACTTGCTCTTTGGTCTTGCTCTTGACAATATTGCTAACGTTAACCCCACCATGGTTTTGTTTATATGAAGATTCTTCAGGGAATTTACCTGTTGTGGGTTGACTCTGATAGTGAAGTGAGGCTTGGAGAGCACTAACACCCTTTATATAGACAAGGAAAACGGCTCCAAAATGGCTGCCTGACTCCCAAAAATGATTGGGAGCCGTTTTGGGAGCCCTGGGCTCATGGAGCAAGGAAGCAATCAGGCTCTCAAAACTGGCTCTAAAAAGGCTACTTCCTCACATGACTCAGAGAGTCCCTTCAGTGGGCTTCTGTAGCCGCTTTGAGTGTTAAGACAGCAGATGTGCTCTCTAAGATCGCTACCAAATGAGTGTATCATTTTTGTGCCACCTGAAGCTATCTAGAGAAATATTTCACACAAAACAACTCAATCAGCCTCCACGTTGGAAATAAAGATGATGGTAAAATGATCGAGAGTATTGATTGGCCTGCCACTTGGATATTAGCCAATTAAATTATATGTTATATAACAGAAAGGAAAAAGACTGTAATCAGTTTAAAAAGTGAACACTACAAACATCGCACTGAATTGAAATTGTGTAAAGCCTAGATTTGATTTTTGAAAGTCACGATTCGATTTTCGATGTCTATTAAAATTTGATTCTTGGTGCATCACAATGAATCTTTGCAGCCCTATTTCTAATGCACTTCTATGCTTGTTTAGACCAGAATTTTTTTATTAGTCCTCCTACTGTAATTTTCCGGAAAGAAGGAAAAAATAAAATTTAATTTCTAAAAAAAAAAAAATATTTTATCGTCCGACTCTAAATATTATTTGTTTCATGGAAAAATTAAATATATTTTTGAGGTTCTCTCTGTGGATTTTTGAGAGTGACACTGTAAAAAATGATTGTCCTGTCCAGATTTTTAGAAAAACGATAAAGTATTTAAAAATTTAATACAGACTGTTGGTTTGCCTTTAATACTAGTTTTACTGTCTTTTCTGGAGATATAAAAAAGCTCTGAAAATGACCGGTTAATTGGTCATTTTCAGAGCTTTTTTACTTATTTTTTTACATCCCCCCAATCCTAAATCTGAAAAAAAATCCCGTAAATCAACTAATAAAAATTTTCTGGCCTTACTTTTAAAATCTTTGTTGTGCCAAAACATATGTTGTGGTTACTCAAAAGAACTGTCCCATTGAGACAGTTCTTTTGAATGCCCAATACATGGAAAAGAAATCACAATTTTATGCTTTAAAGTTTTGGTTAACTGAACCTATGTCTGAAACAGAGATACATCTAGTACATCTCCAATTACTTAACCTATTGAAGAAAGCACGATATTGTAGCAGAATGCATTTAATATCCAATTATGTTAACTTTATCACAAGAAATTACAGAATTACTTCCCATGCTAACTTTTGACCAGATTTGCTTTTAAAGAAATATATCCCTAGAAGTACAGAAGGGAATCAAAAAAAACCTTACACATTGATCAAGAACCATAACTCTTTTAAAATAAATTTCAGAGTTGCTTCCCTTGCAATTTTAGCTCACTTGAGCCTTTGGGCCTTGGGCCAGGTCACAAACCCTGAGGACAGGTTTAAATGTGAGGAGACATATACATGTGTTTTCTTATCTAATTTCAGCAATTTCAGCGCTGGGTTCCCAGTTTAGATCCCCAGCAGATCAACGTAGCTGTGACGGGTAAAGACAGTTGTTCTTCTGGTCTTATCAACATACTCAGCTATGAGTTGATGTCAAGGAAGGCTGATATGCTTAGACAGATACATTTCCAAGTCATTATTATGGTAAGAATATAAACCTAAAACACTTCCAGAAAAAAAAAAAATGTTCAGTGATTTTGTTACCTGCGCATCCTGCATCTTTTGCGCATAATTTTGTCTCTGGGATGCAAAGTTTTTATTTCAGCGAGTCCCAGGATGCAATAGAATTGCAGACTTGTCATTAAAAATAGTGTTCTGGACTAATAAGTTTGCAGATGGGACTCATTGATATGGGAAACAGCATGTCCCAGGACCCATAAGCCCAAAGTTATAAATGAATCACTGAATTTGTTGTTATGCTAGATAATCTCTGCAAAAAATGTTGGCAGGGCATGATAAATATAACAGCTGAGAGTTTGAAAACAAGATGAATCCTTAATTTCTCCGCATTTAAGTTTAAATGACTGGTTGAAATTTAAAAGTTAGTTGAGTCGAGCATAAAAAAGTTGTAAACTTTGGGACCTGATCTGTGTTTACTGTATGATCAGGTCTATTCATCCGATTACTTAGGATGAATACAATGCTTCCCTTGTAAATTGCACCAATACAAATATAGTAAAACCTGTGTAAAAGGGCCACTAAAAAATAGACAAAACTAGACTTCAGTGGACGGTACACCATCACATTCTTGACCTTAGGTTCGGGTCAATGTCAGAGGAAATGTTGCCCAATACCCTCTACATTATGTGACATATGCACCTACAAAGTTTGAAGTTGCTATGTCAAAAGGTTAAGGAGATGCATTTACAAGAAAATACATAATTTGACCATTGAAATTCATGAAATTTCGCAAGCAAATGTTGCCCAGTACCCTCTACATAATGTGACCTATGCACCTACAAAGTTTGAAGTTGCTATGTCAAAAGGTAAAGGAGGAGATGCATTTACAAGAAAATAAATTATTTGACCTTTGAATTCATGAAATGTTGCCCAGTTTCCTCTACATGATGTCACCTATTCAGCTACAAAGTTTGAAATTGCTACGTCTTATGGTTTAGGAGGAGATTCATTTACAAGAAACGTGAGGCACGGACGACATGGTACGAAATTAATATACCTTTTTTTCTGAAGAAAAAAGGGAGTGTAACAAAGATCTTATTGAGAAATGGTAGCTTAATGTATTGGAGAATACTCCCCTTAGAGCATTCTGCTATACTTTTGATCTGCATTAAGTGATAATTGGTCTTGAAAACCAATTTTCTGTCTTTTTGAGAGTGGCCGTTTTACACAGATTTTACTGTAACATCAAGGCTTTCCTTTATAGTGGTGACCCTTATCACACTTGGATTTTTAACCTTTGAAAACAGTTTTGACTCTAATTAAGGCTGACAAAAAGTCTGATCTTGATCTAATCTGTTTGAAACTGAGATGGTATTTCTGAAAGTATTTAAAAAAATATATGCTGACAATAAATATGCAAAATTACCTAGCATGCGCTGAGTTCAAGTTTCTGACATCATTTCTTGACACAGGATGAGTGCCATTTGTTGAAGAATTACAGAACAGCGAGATGTAAGGCTGCTATGCCCTTATTACAGGTAAGTGCCCTTATCCCTTTACTCCATAGACTGTTTTTAGATCATGACATCATTTTCTATATTTAGACAACATTGAACAAATTCAATAAAAATTTAAGTTATGTTTTGAATACTTTTGAAAATAAATGGAAAATGGAGCATTTGCCCAAACGAGCAAATGCTCCATTTTTCATAATATTTTCAGATACATGATATTTCAAAGGCATCAACAGGCATTATTATGGTGTAATAGGATAACCCTTTCATGTATCAGGGACCAAGCTAGCCCTCAAATTTAGGGAGAAGTGACTTCTCCCTCCAGGAGAAACAGGGAGAAGTTTGAAAAAATAGGGAGAAGTGCTAGATATCAGTTAATGTCGAAAGTAATCATAGTCCAGTAGGACTTCAATGGCTTCAACTCTGATGGCTCATTCACCATGGCTGGCTAGAAATATCATCATGGTCCCTTCTCATTTTATGGGTAATCCGTCCTCGATGGCTGGGACCACCCTTGGCTAGAACTGCTTTTCATGGTCCCATGCCTGTTTGAGCCAATGAAGTTCTTCTCTACCATATTCTCTACCGTAAATTGACCATTTTATGATATATGTTGGGTAAAATTTTTATGATTTTTTTTGTCTTCTATTGATTTTTTTTTCCAAATGTAACTTTTTCAAAAAATTCTTTCAGGAACAGTTTGGATCAAGATCAGACCCAACATTATGTTGGGCCTGCTCTAGATCCAAACTGTTTAAAAAAATATAAACTCACCACAGCAGCATTTTATCAGGGTCTGTACTATTTGTGAAGACAAAATAGATTCTCAGAGAAAGAAAAATATTTGGAACTTATAACCCCTTGATATAGTGAACTATCCCAAATTATTGCTTTAGTAGTCAAACCAAAGGAGGACATCAAATAAAGTGCTGCATTCAAAGACAGAAGAAAAACAGTCTCTGATCAGACTGCTCTCTAATTTGTCTTGAGAGAGGAAAAAATTCAGTCTCTGATCGGACTGCGAAATTTGGTTGGTAAAATTTGAAATACACATTATCTTGCAGTCATTGTATTTTATCTTTTTATCTGCTCTCTCCCCTTATCTGAAGTCTCTGTTGTCTGTCTTTGATCTATTCCGCCTTTATCTTTACCGACTGCTGAGCCTTTCCAAGTGAAACTGTTCATTACGTAATTTGATATAAAAAAGAGAAAGCTGTCTAGATAATTGCCCTTCACGCTTGAATGGCCAGATGAAGTGTCAGTCAGAAAATCAATACACAACAAATCAGCTGTTTTCACTTCCTGACCACTTCCGCTGGAGGAGATACTTTAATTACCGATTACCTCGGACCTCCTAGGGATTAAGGATTATTATCAATGAAGTAGGTCATTAAATAAGCACTTTTAGCATGCTAAGGTAAATAGCTCCTGAAATTTTAAGGCGAAATTGTCTTCTCTATTCCAAATGCTCAAGGCGAATGGGGCAGAAAAGGGAGACAACTTCGCCCATGTGGCCCTCTAGCGTGGTCCCTGTGTATGTGCTCCTTAACTCTTTGCCCCTTGGGAAATTTTTCCTGCTTTTTTGACGTCTGCTGATTTTTTTCAAAATCAACTGTTTCGAAAAATTCCATCTGAGTGTCAAACAGATTGGATCCAGATCAGGCCCTTGTCGGGTCTGATCTGGGTCCAATCTGTTTGCAAAGGTTATCAGCAGATGACTTTAGTATGTAATGAGTAAGTGGTAAATTGTGAATATTTTCTTATCCATCAATTACTTTTGTTTTGTTGCTCAAAAGTCACATTGAGTATAGTAAAACCTGTGTAGAACGGCCATTCTCAAAAAGACCAAAAATTGGTTTTCAAGTCCAATTATCGCTTAAATTATATAATGCAGGTCAAAAGTATTGCAGAATGCTCCAAGGGGAGCATTTTGCAATACTTTTGACGCTATCATTTGTCATTAAGATCTTTTTTGTCTATTTTTGAGTGACCATTTTACACAGGTTTTACTGTACTGGATGTCCAATAATCACCATTTGAGCACTCGAAACAAATGTTTGAATTGATGGATAAGAAAATAATCACAAGTTTATGCTAAAAAGGTTTACTGATTATCTGGACCTATGACACTTAGGCCAGAATTTATTAGTTGATTTACGAACCCTCCTACTGTAATTTTCCGGAAAGTAGGAAAAAAATAAAATTTAATTTCTAAAATTTTTTTTTTATTTTATCCGCCGACTCTAAATATTAATTGTTTGGTTGAAAAAAATAATATTTTTTTTAGGTTCTGTCTGTGCATTTTTGAGAGTGACACTGTTAAAAGTGATTGTCCTGTCCAGATTTTTTAAGAAAATGATGAAATATTTAAAGATTACCTTACTAGTTTTACTGTTTTTCTGGAGATATTAAAGAAGAAAAAAAAAAAAGCTGTGAAAAAAAGCTCTGAAAAAAAAAAAAGGTCTGAAAATTTTCAGAGCTTTTTTATTTATTTATTTTCGTCCCCTCGACCCAAGATCTGAAAAAAAGTCCCGTAAATCAACTAATAAAAAAAATCTGGCCTTATATCTAAAGTATTTGATTTTTCATACAGATACAGCATAATTTTGGAAATTGTGAACAATACAAATAATTGAGCCGCAACATGTGATTTCCAACAATGTGTCATTTTGACAAGTTTAGACTCAGATGAGCCTGTACAGCCTCCTCTTAAGCTTAGAAACTCCAAATGATGCTCAGTCAGTAGCTTAACAGTCATAGAATATTCAAGCGACTAGCAAAGGCTCTGATCAGACTGTGCATTTGAACAGGTTGGTCTGAGCTTTTGCTGGTCGCACATACTACATTGTTGGAAATTTCATGTCAAGGCTCAAATATCCTTTGTTTGGAAGCTTAAAACTGATTAAATTCATTTTCTTACAACTGTATTTACCATATTACATTTACAATTTGTATGTGGAACTATATAAAACAATGATTTTTTTAAATCCGGAAAGTGACAAAAATATGTAATTTGAGAATTGGCAACACAAGTACCAAATTATGCATTTCATCAAGCCATCTGCCAACACAGCAGCATGCAAGAGGATGTTTGCTATATACTTTCATCAAATGATTTAGTAAGTTTGCTTGCTATGTATGTATTGTGTATGTTACATGTAAATACATTTGAATGATGCAAATCACAAAGGAAAACGATTGTTAAACCTTTGTTTATACATTGCATCTATTGGTATTGTAAACAAATATGTTTTACTGGCCTTTCTTACCGGGCCTTTCTTACCATTTAATTTTATCAGATCCCAAATTTTGCTGATCATAGTGATTTTCTGCATCATCTGGAAAAAAATCTGGGGACAATAAACAACAAGAAATCAAATTTAATTTCTATTTATTTATTTAATACAAATAAACTTGATCCTGTACAAACAAAAATGGAAATGTAAACAAAATATACATTGCATCTATTGATATTGTTAACAAACATGTTTAACTGGCCTTCCTTGCCGGGGCATTTTTATCAGATCCAAAAATTTTCAGTGATTTTCTGCATCATCTGGAAAACAATCTGGGAACAATAAAAGATAAATCAAATTTGATTGTTGTGTTTTATTCCAGTTTGACCCTAGACACACAGGTTTCAGAACTCATTTTTTACAAAATTCAAAAATTTTCAAAATAAGCAACAAAATCTACACAAAAAGCTTCTAATTGATGAGATTTGATGATAAGTTTTAAATTGTTGGAATTGGTTCATTAATAGCAAAATTATGACACTTTTACATTTTGACCTCAGAAAGCCTGTGCGACGCACAGGTTTCAGAACTCATTTTTTTACAAAATTCAAAATTTTTCAAAATAAGCAACAAAATCTACACAAAAAGCTTCCAATTGATGAGATTTGATGATAAGTTTTTAAATTGTTGAAATTGGTTCATAAATAGCAGAATTATGACACTTTTACATTTTGACCTCAGAAAGCCTGTGCGACGCACAGGTTAAAGAACTCCTTTTTTATAAAATTCAAAATTTTTCTAAAAAGGCAACAAAATCTACACAGAAAGCTTTCAAATGATCAGATTTGATGATTAGTTTTTAAATTGTTGAAATTGGTTCATAAATAGCAGAATTATGACACTTTTACATTTTGACCTCAGAAAGCCTGTGCGACGCACAGATTATAGAACTCATTTTTTACAAAATTCAAAAAATTACTAAATAAGCAACAAAATCCACACAGAAAGCTTCCAATTGATGAGATTTGATGATAGGTTTTTAAATTGTTGAAATTGGTTCATAAATAGCAGAATTATGACACTTTTACATTTTGACCTCAGAAAGCCTGAACTCATTTTTTACAAAATTCAAAAAATTTTCTAAAAAAGGCATCAAAATCTACACTGAAAGCTTCATATTGATTAAATTTGATGATAAGTTTTTTAAATTGTTGGAATTGGTTCATAAATAGCAGAATTATGACACTTTTACATTTTGACCTCAGAAAGCCTGTGAGACGCACAGGTTTTAGAACTCATTTTTTACAAAATTCAAAAATTTTCAAAATAAGCAACAAAATCTACACAGAAAGCTTCCAATTGATGATATTTGATGATAAGTTTTTAAATTGTTGGAATTGGTTCATAAATAGCAAAATTATGACACTTTTACATTTTGACCTAAGAAAGCCTGTGCGACGCACAGGTTTTAGAACTCATTTTTTACAAAATTAAAAAAAATACCAAATAAGCATCAAAATCTACACAGAAAGCTTCCAATTGATGAGATTTGATGCTAAGTTTTGGTTCATAATTAACAGAATTGACACTTTTCCAATTTGACCCTAGAAAGCCCGTGCGACGCACAAGTTTCAGAACTCATTCTTTACAAAATTCAAAAGTTTAACTCATTGCATTCTGTGTAATAATTTTTCATGCTTTTTGCCGTCTGCTGATTTTACTCCAAATATATTTTTTTAGATTCTTTCAGAATTATATCAAACAGTATGGACCATGATTAGGCCCAATAATTCATTGGGCCTGATCTGGGTCCAAACTGTTTGCCAAGGTTATCAGCAGAGGACACTGGTAGACAAAGAGTTAATAAAATGCACACAAAAACTTCACCTTCATGGAATCCAATGATCACAATAGCTCACCATGAGCCAATGGCTCAGGTGAGCTAAAAAGTAGGTTATCGAGAAATAGCATGTTTTTCTTGCACCGGCAAAACCTGCAAATGAAGAAGTCAACTCTGACGTCATTAGTAACATCATGATGTTTCTGACGTTGGGTGTTTAAGTTTTGTCAGTGTATATGCTAGAGAACCACTGTACTCAAACAGCGCAGTAATCATATGGTGGTCGCAGTCAACAAGTGCAAAAAATAGTTTACCTAAGTGTTAAATAGGGTAATATTTTGGTCAATTTTTTACTACTGAAAATATTCATTGCGAAATATTGTCACATATAAATCCAGGTTAGTGTCTGCTCAACAAAATTTTTGTGGGTTGAGTGATAGTCGCTACAGCGCCAGAGTCATGCCAAAAATGTGATATTTTCCTGAAAAAAAGGATGAGAGAAATTTTTGCTCATGTTCTGGAAATATGCTTACTTATGCTAAAATGCAAAATAACAGTACTTTAATGTGAAAAAAGTTCGAAATCTTATTTTGGATTTTGGGAAGCTACCTTTTCCTTCACATTTGGGAATGTATAATAAAAATTGGGAAAATGAGTAATAAAACACATGAAATTGGGAAAATAAAGGCCATTTTTGATTGGGAATGACGCCAAATATAAGGCGGTAAAAATGGCCAAATAAAATCACTGGAGGCTGGGGCATTTTGAAGTTATTCAAGCTTTTCATACTGTATGCATAGTTCTGTATATAAGGTGTTCTAGCCAAGTGTTGGGGTTGTCAACTGCAACATATTGATTTTATTTAGACACTCGACTACTGTGCGTACAGTATGAAAAGCTTAAATAACTTTCAAAATGCTCTGTTCTTAGATTTCAAACTTAGTGCACAATAAAGGACTGATATTTTGCATTTTATCGAAAGTAAGCATAAATTCCAGAACATAAGCAAAAATTTCTTTCATCCTCTTTTTAAGGAAAAAATAACACTTTTGGCATAACTCTGGGGCTGCAGCGAATATCACTTAACAAAAATGTATCAAGCAGATACACAGCTGGATTTATAAGTGACAATAATTTGTGATGAATATTTTCAGAAGTAAAATACTAACCAAAATATTTCCCTTTTTAACAGCTAGGTGCACTACTTTTTGCA
Source organism: Loripinus fragilis (assembly GCA_964019695.1). NCBI lineage: Eukaryota > Metazoa > Mollusca > Bivalvia > Lucinida > Lucinidae > Loripinus > Loripinus fragilis. The sequence continues at coordinate 24,767,687 of OZ026527.1, forward strand.
CTCGTCGACTGCAACCACCACACGATGACTGCGCTGTTCACAGTGGTTCTCTAGCTTGGTGTATAGTTTCAAAAGACCATATTTCCACAAATAATGGAGATACGAGGGTCATCCAACATGTTCTGACAATCACCCCATAAACAAAAACCTTTTTCTCTAGGGTGTGTTTCAATAATCTTCAGATGTTATTTAGAATATAGGGAATTGGATCACAGGTTCAAATATTTTCCATGTTGCCATCGAGATTGTTGCTAGGCAACCAAAGAACACCAGGTAAAAGGCCAGGGACGTGACACTATATGCATGCCCAAATTTCTTAGAAATTACAAAGTTCTTTTTAGATTGCAACTGTGTTGTTAGCAGGGTTTTTATTATGTTATATTAGGCCTAAATGAAATATATGTGTGGTTCCTGTTGCATATCAAGAAAATTTAGGGTAGGTAGGTAGGGAAATTATTAAATTTTGTTGTAACATTTAACAAAGAAAATAGTGACAAAATCTGAAAAAGTGCCCATTTTAGGCATTTTTTCTCCAAAGACCATTTTTATGTTTAGGGTAGGGTTAAAAAAATAGGGTAGGTAGGCAACAGGAACCACACATATATTTCATGTAAGCCTTACAGATTTTGCAAGAAATATTTTTCTTGAAAATGGGTTGTACTAATAGTGTATTATAATTTATTGAAAGTTATTATTTTCTATGTGTTAAGAAGACTATAGAACAGTTTTATCCAAATATGTGTATATTAATATGCAAATTGATCGTATTCACTTATATAAGTGTTCAAAATATACTATTTTTTTCATTAATGCTTAAAGTGAGGCCACAATTTAATTTTCTGTTGTTGCCTAGCAACCAAGGACGTTCAAAGCAACTATGTTAATGTCATTGTGGTATTTGCTTTATGGGTCAAATGTGTATTCAGACAACATCACCAACCACTAATATAACTATCCAAAGCAACATACTGCATATTAAACTAACTCTACCCCCAGCAAAAATTAGTGAAAAACATGAATTCTCGCGGTCATGGGCTCTTGAAGTGTTGTTTACAAATTTGTATAGTATCAGATAAGGGTATGATGAAAACTCCATATTTCAAACATGAGTAGGCAACACCCATGGCCACATGTAACGGGTAATAGAATTCTGATTTCAATAACAGTTTCTGAGATATGAGACCGTTGTCAGAACTTAATGGATGACCCACGTAACTTCATAAAATTTGCAGGATAACTTCTTAACACTTCGTATCTCATAGGTTAGGTGTGTTAAACTAACTAAATTTTGACGACTTCGCCATTAAGGCTGGTTTTCACAGATTGTGACCCAACTGTGAATGTAATTATATTCATTTAGTGGACTGATACCAGACTACAAATGAGTCAGTGCACAGCAAAAGGTAAACATTGGTATGTGCACCCAGGGGAGACTCAGATCAGCCTGCACATACATGCTTTTTGATTCGAGTCCTTGCTAGACGCTTAATGGGTAGCCAAGGTCCCAATTGTCGTAATTTTTATACGGACAGCATAGGCTCTGATCGCTGGGTTGACGTGCAGGCTGATCTTAGTCTTCATCGAGCAGCATGCCAGAAAGGTGCATCTTTTGCTGTACTAAAGCTCAAATAACATTCCATCTTTAACTTTCATATTGACACACAGTTGTAGAAATAATTTTTGTCCAAGCAATGATGCTGTCTTTCTTCATAACCCACAAGTCCTGTTGACCTCTTTATTGTTTGTGTACATTTTAAAAAAGGGTTGATCTTCTTTCTTTGTCTGCTGAACAATTACATATGTGTAAGTAACTTCAAGGACATCATCTGACAGATAGGCCTGAAAGTAGATGAATGCAAGAATACAGAACAAATTAAAGAATAACAAGAATCTTCTTCGTTTGTTTGATTTGTTTCTTTACGCCCCATCAACAATCTTTCAGTTAAACAGGGACGGGTCTTCCTGGGTTGAACCAGTACTAAGCTAGGATAAATGTGTCTTGCTCGAGGACCACAATGCAGTGACGCCGATGAGACTCAAACCCGTGGCCCCTCGGTCTCGAGTCAAGCACTCTACCACTGAGCCTCTGCGCTCCCACGAGAATCTTCTGTTAATTTATATTGTCAGGTGGGCTACTTATTTGTGTGATCAAACAAAATCATTTGTCATAAAGCCTCCATATGAGCTGAACTAGAGGACCTGAAGGTCCTGAGGCGCTCACCTGATCTCCTAAATAATTGTAAAACAAGTCAAGGTCAACTACAGCTTATAATGAAACATATTTTGTTTTGCAATATATGGGGGTTGCAGCCATTTTGGTCCAGTAACCTAAACAATCTAACAGCCCAGTGATTTCTGAGAAAAGATGTTTAGATATGTAGTGGGCTAAATGAGGGCCTTGGATTAAAGGCCACAGGTCAGCTTGACATTTGGTACTTATATGAAAACCTTTGTCTCATTAGGTTAAATATTTCTCACAGGTATTATGATTTCGGCTAAAACAGTTATAGAAAAATGAACTTTTTAAGATTTTCCCATTATAAATGCATTAGAATCAAATTTGACCTTGCCATAAAGTAGGTCAAGGTCAACCTAGATTCATCATTTGTGCAAACCTGGTAGGGACAACATCCTCAATGCTACTTAGTAAGTCCCAAGGCCATTGGTGTTTTGGTTCCAGAGAAGAAGATATTTAAATAATTTTTACCATATATGGGCTTGGTGGCCATCTTAGTCATGTGACCATAACAATTTGTACAAATTTTGGGTAACCAATCATAAGGAGTGGTCATATAAAATTTGATTTCCATTGGCCTAGTGGTTTCTGAGAAAATTATGTTTAAATATGTTGATGGGACTCCAATATGAGCGACCTTGGCTGAAAGGTCAACCTTGACCTTTGAAACTTATTTATAGCCATTGTCTCATTAGTTTTAATGTATCTAGTAAGAATAATGACTTTGGCTTCCACAGTATTCAAATAATTAACTTTTCAAAAAAATTCCCATATAAATGCATTAGGAAGCAAGTTTGACCTTGACGTTTAGTAGGTCAAGGTCAACCTACGATCATTCATTATATGAACAAACTTGGTTGGCCTAACACCCCCAATGCTACATACCAAGTCCCAAGGTCATCGGCCTCCTGGTTCTGGAGAAGAAGATTTTTAAAGGGTTTTTACCATATATGGGCGTGGTGGCCATCTTGGGTCATGTGACCTAAATGTTTTGAATAAATGTTGGCTATCTTATCATAAGGAGTCTTCATATGAAATTTGAGTTCAATTTGGCCAATGGTTTGTGAGGAAACTAAGTTTTGATATATTGATTGGACCACAATATGAGAGACCTTGGCTGAAAGGGCAAAGGTCAACCTTGACCTTTGAAACTTATCTATAGCCATTGTCTAATTAGTTTTAACATGTCAAGGAAGAATAATGACTTTGGCTTCAAAAGTATTCAAAAAATTAACTTTTCAAAAAAATTCCCATTTAAATGCGCTAGGAAGCAAATTTGACCTTGACGTTGAGTAGGTCAAGGTCAACCTAGGATCATTATTTGAACAAACTTGGTAGGCCCAACACCCCCAATGCTACATACCAAGTCCCAAGGTTATCGGCGAAGAAGATTTTGAAAAGGTTTTTACCATATATGGGCATGACGGCCATCTTGGTCATGTGACCAGGACCATTTGAACAAACTTTCTTTCCCGCGTCCTAAGGAGTCTCCATATGAAATTTGAGTTTAATTGGCCCAGTGGTTTCAGAGGAGAAGATGTTTGAAAATGTTGACGGACGGACGACAGACGGACTGACAGAGTGACTGGTATGCTATTAGCTCACCCAAGAGCCTTCGGCTCAGGTGAGCTAAAAATATGTTTTTGTGTTTAACAACAACAGAATCTAGGGCAAAAATTTGAAACCAGTAAAATGCATTTAAGCCCCACCCCCACACACCCCAGTGGCTTATATATAGGTTGCTGTCCATTTTAAGGTGGTGGTTCTGTTGTTGTTGATTCATTGTTTATTGTTGCTCCCACTGTGAGCGTTCTGTGTTTGGTCCTTGTTTTGTTATGCAGTACTTTGGGTTCTTTCTAGTTTTGCATTCATCTTGATTGGGAAGAGTGGGCTGGTTGCTTTACTTTAAATTTTTGTCTTCCTAATGTCTTGTGACTGGCCGTGTTCTGTTGTGGCTCTTCCTCACGGTGCCATGGGTTGGTCTGCAGTGTGAGACTGTGGTATTTTCTGATCATACTCACTTTTTTCAGATACTTAAAATGTCCAGTATCCTTGTTAATATTTATCTCTCCCTGCTCTGCCTCTCAACTGTTGGTTGAATATGAAAATCAACTGCCCTAGGAAGAGAATAATTATAAGTAATCAGGGAATTTCATGCAATGGTCTGTAGATGGATTCCTATGTTTGTGGTATAAATACGAGGTCAGAAATTATTCTCATATATTGTCATATTTACTTTTCGTGTTATGAACATGCTCCTGTTGAATTTTGGTATACATTCATTATGCAAAGTAAGTCTGACCAAACGAGAGAATCCAAAAAAAAAAAAACTTTTTGTGGCTTTTCCCCTGGGTAGTAACCAGTTCCACCGGGATGGTTTATGATTTGTGTGTTTATTATATGACGGGAACTCCCGAAGGCTCAACCCAAAGTGCCGGGAATTGAACGAGAGAATCCATAGGCCATAGAGAATCACATTTAACCAGCGGTTGAGCGTCAGAGTGTTTGGTATATGTATGTTTATAAGTACCTAAATTGGGTTGCATAAACAAGTTTGCAAGAATTTTGAAAAAAAATGTGTAACATGCCTTATTCCTTGAATTTTGAATGATGTCGGGAAAATTTCTGTGAAGTTTTGAAATTGGCCCAGTGGTAACGATCATGCACTTACAGCACTACTACGGACATTGACTTATCTCAATAGCTCATTTTGAGCACATAGATTCATGCTCTGGTGAGCTTAAAAAAATGCCCGCCAAACCAACTACAAGGATGTTACAGGCTTAAAAATAACACGGAAATAATCTCTTCCAGTTTGACCAGTGCAGATACAATAAGGGGATAACTGTATTCAAATTTTTCATTTGGGGAGGTATATCCTTGATATACGGTCGGAAATTTAGTTTTATGGTGACGCGTAAGCGGAGCCGTAAAATGTGATTTCCGAACGTATATATACGGGCGATATACCTTCCCAAATGAAAATTTTGAATATGTTTATCACCATTCTAATGCACTATTAATATTTTCCCTTCAAAAATACAGTGAAAATGTACTTTGTTGTGCCTATACGTCCAGCGGCTGCCAGCTTGCCAGCTGCACATATTCACTTGTCAACCAATGAAAAGCGACGTTACATAATGACGTAGAGTTTGCGACAGTAAATCGTAGGATATACTGTCCCAAATTTATGACATTATCCTATCAGATGTCACGTTGCATTTGCAAGTGCATTAGAATTTACAATATAGAACAGTTTGTAGAAATGAGGACCTTCACAGCCTGTCTATAGGGATACTGCCTTCCAATCTCACTTGCTGTCCATCCACAAAATGGTTGAGTTACTGGATGGTCATCTGCTCTTCACCTAAAAAGATAAAAAAAAATGGACAAGGCCATGAGAAAATAGTACATATATGTATTATACAATTATTGACTTATGTTGAGGTGGGCATGAAGTGTTATTGAACAGTAAACTTCATATTGACCTACCAGAAGTGTCACTGGTGTTGTGATTGACTGCGAGCCACACCTGAGTCGCGCATGCAAAACAAGCCTCTTGTTTGCTCCATTGGCTGTTCAGGCTGGCTGTTCCGCTTTTCCATTTTACACTCCGACTATGCCGTTAATACGATTAAATTTTAAATACAAAACCGTTTTAATTTCTTAATTAAAAAAATAATTATATTTTAGATATTTATAATAAAATGTAAATATAAGCAATAAATTCAATATTTGGAATATTCATGGAATCATGGATACTTTTGGTCTCGCAAAGTTACATGAAGGGCTTCACTTACTTTGCAAGAGACCCGAAGTATTCATGATTCCATGAACATTCCAAAAATTGAATTCATTTATTAAATAAATACACTCTCAGGCCTCCAGACAAGAGTGGATAATGGAAGATTATTTTCTTTATTTCTCATCCAAAGCATTTGTTATGGGTACTCGAACCATCTCAATGAGACGGTTCTTTTGAGCACCCAAAACACATGTTCAAATTAAAGGGTAAGAAATTAATTAAAATTTTACGCAAATTAAATTTCTTTATCTGGACCTATGCACTCTGTCTTACCGATTTTTATATGGAAATGTCCACGGGTGTGCCTTTGCTAAGAACCTTCCAGTCTCTCTTACCTGGTGGAAGTAAACAAGCCTCAACATTATACCAGCCTGCCAGGGACAGTGCTGATTTTTTTGTTGTTGGTTTGATACCTTACATCCCACTCTCAGTCAACAATTTTTCAGTCAGGATGGGAATTTGAATTTAAAAACAAGTGGGTCCTAGGTCATTGGATCGCTCACCTGAGTCCTTGACCATGAGTAGTTGATGTATTGGTGTGTGGCTAAGGATATATGCTTTAAAGATACAGTTAATGGCCCAGTTCCGAATCACTTTTACTTCAATGCGTATTCCAAATAGTTGCTCTGAGTAAATAAGATTTCGGTTTTACTATTACATAGCACTATCATTCCCCTAAATAATGAACTTAAATTTGTATCATTCGGACTCTGCTATGTGTCATACCACGGCTTTGAAGTAGGCCGCAAATTTGTCTAGTTGCGGGTCATTTGCCCAGTTTCGAATCACTTTAGAAATTCTAAAAAAATACCTTCAGTAGTACAGTTGCTTTAAGGTTTTAACATTGTTGGCTTAATCACTACTTCCAATGACGAGTTTGACGCATTATTTTACTGTATCCATTGCAGTACACTTGCACGGACACAGAAAGTAACCAAAACGGGCAACCATCTGCCCGCCACCGAAACGTCATATAAGTGGCGCCTCACTAGGGGCCGATGATGACCCGACATCGGTAGCTTTGTACTTTTCAAGCCAGTGATCCTAAGATAATCTACAGCTTTGTGCTTTTCCATGCGGGAGGGGGTGGTCCGGACCCCCAGTACTCACTCCTGTGGATCCGCGCATGAATAAATGTCCTAAGACTATGAACATTTTTACCACATGCTAGTTATACACCCTGGCTAATGATCGAAAGGTTTACAGGTAAACTTGGTCTATGAGACAGTGTAGAGTTTAACTAGATCAGATAGCTGCTAGATTCGCCTTCTAATCAGGATCTGCACCGTATGCCATTTGACGCATCGCTTTGTGATAGAAACACTAACATTCACTTTTTCAGAGCATTTTTTTCTAAATTTGTGACATTTTTATGAAACGTCTGTGCTCATTTCCATTGTTATTTAGTGCACGCAACCAACACGCGTTGTGAGAGTTAACTGAATTTGTAACCACTGCCCCACCCGCCAACACCGGTCGACACACGTGATACTGTAGCCGATAGCGGGGTCATGGTAGATGTTTGAATGGTTATAACGTCCTGACCCCCCACCACCACCAACACACACACAAACCACAGTATTGTGTAAAGGCCAGGTTTTCAACATTTAGAAAGACGATCGACGGAATCTGCGCCGGTAAAAAGAAAAACTAGAGAGCTTCAACATGTTTAACGGCACCAACCTCACTCTCAATTCTGATTTGGCTCTGGTCTCTATCCAAGTAAAAACTCTGTTAAACATAGTTGGGCAAAAAGCAAGGGAATCATCCAACACAAGTATGCCCACTTGTGACGGAGTGGGGCATATACCAGGGCACTCGAAAATCAACTAGACGTTAGCCCTACTTTTACTTACAGGAGGATGAAGTGCAGGGGCGGACTGGGGGTCCGGACCTCCCCTCGAAAATCGCAAAAATATAGTTTTTTTAGCAGTACTGGTCCCGGCCCCCTTGTAATCGTAAAGCTACCAAGCCAGCTTTCAATTTTGGGCCATAATCGGCACGCCAGCGAAACGCCATATAATGAAATGGCGTTTCGCTGGCGGACCAAAGAGGGCCCGCTAATAGTGGTATTTGGATAGTTCCTCCCCCGTCAAACTAAAAAAAGCGTTGTCAATGTTGGACCTTCTCTAACAAAACTTTCTGGATCCGCGCATGTAGTGGTTATGGATAAATGATACATAATAAGAATAATGGGCTTCTACCAGCTAAGGTTAATCGGGAACGGGACTGATTGAGAGTACCAACTTAAGACTTGTATTATTGCCCGGTATCGAGCTCGGGATCCCTAGACTGCTAGGACTACACCACATATGCTGAGAGAGAGAGAGAGAGAGGGAAGGGGGGAGGGAGAGAGAGGGGGAGAAAGAGAGACATGCAGACAGCCAGGCATATAGAGAGCCTTAGATAGACAGACAGACTGATAGACAGACAGACAGAGAAATTCAACAGACACACACAAAGGCATAATCCTCATGCTTACGCGGATCCAGGGAAGCCAGGGAAGACTGGCCCCAGCCCCTGTAAAGTCCCATAGCTATACCCCTAAAATTCAGACTATTTTGGCAGTAATGATCACTATTTAATGCTCTCTAGAGCTACCAAGGCCATCAAATGGAGTTTCGCTGGCGGCCCGCTTTTGGGGTATTTGGATTCTCTCTCTTCTCATCAGCTAAAACGACATGAAATAAAAAAAAAAGAAACGTTGTCAAAAAGAAACGTTGTCAAAGTCAAACTTTCTTGATCCGCGTTTGCTTAGAGAGAGAGAGAGAGAGAGAGAGAGAGAGAGAGAGAGAGAATGGTGCTCGTGAAACTTTTTCACATAATTTTGACTTCTATGCTGTACCTGAGCGCGTGCACGTTAGTTATGTGACGTGAAATAAAACTCGTGAGTCAGATGATTCGAAACTGGGCAAATAAGTGACAATGATTACACGGCTATCACAGAACCAAAAACAGAATAAAAGGTCCGTTTTTTCCTTGGATGTGTTTTAATAATTGTTGGAAAACATGCTGAAACCAAAAGTTTGATAAAAATGCATTTCTAACGAAAGCATTTTACGGAAATATGCAGACAACGGATACTGACACGTGTGAAAATATACCATCATAAAATGGGTCATGGGGGAAAATTGTAATTATTTTCACCAAGCAGATAACTTAGAGATATTTGCTTTCACATACATTCAGAGGGATAATTATACAACAAAACAAAACCAAAATATGTATTTTAAATTTTACCGCTATTGTGTAGTTTGCAACGAAACTATGACGTAATTCGGAACTGGGAAAGATTTGAAACTGGGCCATTAACTGTATTTCTAATTTTAGCTCTGGTTGCCATGTAACGTTGTTCAGCCAATCTAAATCTGATCAATTTTGGTAGAGGGCAACATGAGGACCCAATCACTGTTTATAGCTAGCTATGGTTCACACTTTAATTGCACAATGGTTGTTAAGGCCTCACTCATTGACAGCCCTTAGGCTGACATAAAGCTTTTATCTGTGGGTTGGTGCCTGATGCGTGTCTTTGCCTAGGCCCACAGAGGCTAAAATGGAGGTTTTCTTTAGCGCTGACTGCCTGGGAGTTGTGAGACCTTTTGTTTGTTTCATCATAGTGTGTTAACCTGATTAGAATTTAGAGATGCCTTCACAGGGGTTTTGGGTAACAGCCTGTTCCTTGCTCCCAAATATTGTCTTTGTTTTTCTGTTAAACAGGGGAAGGCTAAATTGCACTTTACCGGGCACAACTAATTTTAACTAGTTTCAGGGCTGGACCCAGAGGGGTCGTTTAAGTGGGGGGGGGGGGGGCACTTCAAGCAGAAGACTTGAACGGAGCGGCGCAAGCCGTGAGCCTCGGGGTGAGGAAGCCCTTGCTCATAGGAGGGGGGTCCGGGGGTACTCTCCCGGGAAATTTTTTAAAATCTATGTCTCTGAGAATGCATTTCAGGCCATTTTGAAGCCCTTTTTCCATATTCTATAACCTCAGTTTTAAGTAAGGTTAGACACTCGAACCCCAGCGGGGTACTCGCGATATTTTCACACATACGTAGGCGCAAGCTATTTTTTGGGGTTCAAAATTTTGAATTCTGATATTTTTTGGAGTTTTCAGAAAAATGAATATTCTTTTGGGTATGAAGATTTTGTGGATATTTTCAGGGGATATCACAAAATTGGGCTATATAGGGGTCATTTCTATGCATTTTAGGGTCTTTTCTTAAGGACAAGGTACAGAATTGGCGATATTTTTTGAAATTCCTGATTTTATTTTGGGGTGAACGGTAGATGCTCGGCCCGAGCCTACGTATGGGGAGAAACTGAGAGTACCCCCCCCCCCCCCCCACGGGACTCAAACGCCTTGTACCTAACTATTATTTTGCATTTTCTTGTCGTCCTGTTGGAGCTGTGTTAAGGTTCCCATGTGGGGGGCACAGCAGTTGCAATGCAAGTCTGAGTCAGCCCAATATTCAATGGTCAGATAAACAGCAGAGCCCTTGTGAGGGGGATAGGGGGCTTAAAATTTAAAAAAAAGCTTGAAAAACAATGAATTCAACCCATACTAAGAAAAAATTGGGCATAGGTTCTCCTGTATTTTGTATCTTTTTCATTCACCCCAACCAAATAACATAGGCCCAGTGCGGCAGCAACCTAGGGCTCTCTTTTAAATTTCTCTGAATCTGGTCGGGGAGGGGGGCACAGCTATTACTTATTAGCTCTGCGTCTACTAAAGTACATGGGATTTGCAATGGAAGCATCAACGGAATGGAAGATAAGTGCCCCCCACCCACCCCAAATTTCCGAGTTTTTTGTTTGAGACAGTGAGGGGGCACAAAAGTGTTTTATCCTCCGTGACCAGACTACAGGAGATTTAAAATCCCATCATTTACAAGCCCGGGCCTCGCTCACAGCCCTGTCTGTGCCCCCACGGCCACCTTTTCTTTCAGCAGAGTTGTTATGTGGGTAATCTGTTATCATACAAGTATGCATTACCGTATATATACTCGCAATATCATATAATGCGTGGGACGTGCCCCTCATGCCCCCCCCCTTAAGTCCGGCACTGTAGTTTGCTTCTAAATTAGTTCTTGTAACTTTTGACATGGTTGGCTGTTAGTGTTATAAGCTGAATACAATTGAGGGGGTATGGGGTCTTATGCCCCCATTTATCATATTCTACATGAACAGACTGTTACCATGGTGCCCGGTAAAGTGCAAGTGCCCCAAGGGGAACAAAAAAAACGGTTACCCCCCCCCCCCCTCCACGGAGATGTGTGTGTGTGTGTGTGTGTGTGGAGGGCTGATGTGATGGGGTGGGTGTTTGCTTGAATTTGAAATCAACAAAACATGACGTAATAAGGTGACGTCATCTGTCGCGTGTTGTTTTTCCCCATTGTGTTTTTCCAAGCTTGATGCTGTTGCTTTGCTGTGAAGTGAGGACGTCTCTTCTCTCATTTTCCCTATTAGAACGACGCAAACAGTAAAAACACACGGAAAGGTAAGTATCAAAGCACCTGTGATCATAGTTCGGCGCACACACACAATTCTTCTTTACTCAAATTTAGGAACCGTCTGGACAAAGAAAAAAACATGAGGCAAAACCAAACTCATTTCTCCTTCTAAAGCTTGAATTGATCAACTGAATTCCACTGTTTATTTCATTATTTTTTGTGAATTTATCAAACAAATCATCACCAATTGATCGATGAAGCATCTTTGCTGTTTTGTTTACACACTCCATTCCAGAATACACAAGACATCGGTGGTGCTAAAAATAGCACAGTCTGCATATAAGGTTCACTGTGAATAAGTGTACAGTTTGCATATCTGGAGGCATCTTTTACAATCAACTTATAAATACACTTATTAAATCAACTTATTAGCCCCAAGTGCTTTGTATGTATACAGTGTGACGATGGTCGTAAATTAAGTATAGATAAACAATAGGCCACTGGCTGGATATGGTTTACCTCCCCCCCCCAGGGGGAATTTTGTAGACCATATTTTTCTTAAAGCCCAATGTCTTGCAAGGATTTTGCAACATGTTAGCCCTCTGACAATGGCAGCGTTAAGCTGTAACAGCCTGTTACATACGTTACCCTACAAAATATTTGATAATTAAAATTCTTTTTAAGACTTCAGAAAAGTGCAAAAGATGAGGTAAGATTACCAAATTGGTTATAATTTCTAAGTAAGCTATTACTAGGGCACAGATTTTGACATTTGAAAACAAATATAGTCACCCCGAATGTAGTGTATGTTACATTTTTTAATTGAACCCCCTTTTAAATGATAAATGCATCTAATGTAGTTTGTCTTAAATTTTATTGAAACCAGTTTATGTTCATTAATTTGGTATCATATTAAAGAATTTTTAATAACCTTTTCAAAACTGCAAACATTACTTTTCTATCTTATATACTTTTTGAGTTATTAGATGTTGAACATGGTACCCCCATATCACACAAAAATGTAAAATGTAATTCTCTAGGCCTCGCGCTGGCTATAGACCCCACCTCCCCCAGGGGGAATTTCTTACATTATGATTTCTAGATACTACATTATAAAGGCCACAAAATGAAATATGTTAGCCCTCTGAGAGTGGCATGTTACGTACGTTACCCACAAAATAACATTAAATTTTCCTGAAAATGCCTCCAACATGACATATTCAGACTTTTTTGAAGTCTGGCACAGGTTTAAGAACTTCTTATAACACAGTTACATAATTTTAGCATTTATTTTATAAATTTCTTGAGTTTTTGCCGTTGTATATGTTACTTAGTGTTTCATATGTTATTTCCAAGTATCAGTATGGCAGTTATTGACTATACATGTATTACATCCATCAGTGAATGTAGTAAATCTATAAGGTTGCTATTCAAATGAATTAAAGTTCCTTATTATGGTGTCTTACACTATTTTACAGCCCAGGTTACATACGTTACTCTCTGAATACCATTAAACGTTTAAGATATGATCTCCAACACGACATGCTTGTACGTATTGGCATGCTGGCACAGGCCCATGTACTTCTTTTTACTCTGGCTCATTTGCTGGGGAAGTAACTCAAAACATAAACTACCATAAACCCTCTTTTCTTTTATAGAGACATCAAATATAGTTAACATAATACTCAAGGAAAGTTTGTAACATACAGTGCAATATGCGAGTAACAACTTAAAAGGTCAAAGAAACCCCATCAGGTAGAAGTTATAGAGCAAATCTTTGTATATTATCCAAGTGTTTAAAGATTTTTTCTAAACAGCATATTAATCCTCTATCAGATTCATCTTGCAAGGATTTTGCAATATGCTAGCATTCTGGTAATGGCACCATTACCTTGTAACAGCCAATTATATATATTACCCATCAACATCTTTGATAGTTTTAGTAAATGACATGACATCTGAAAAGTGCAAACCATAAGGTAAGATTTACAAATTGGCTATATCATCCACATAAGCTATTTTTGCATCACAGATATGGACCTTTGAAAACAAATATTCACCCAAAGTGTTACGTATGTTACTTTTTTTTCCATATTCCTATAGAAATGATTTATGAAACTAATATAGTTTGATATTTTTTTTTAAATGTGAACGTGCTTACTAACTCATTTTGTATTAAAGTATGTTTATGTACCTTTTGGAAACTGCAAATATTATTTTTTTATCTTTTATATGGTTCGAGTTGTTGAGTTTTGAACATGGTAACCCCATATCACACAAAATGTAAAATACAATTATGTGGCTCTTTTGTTAGGGTACAATCAAGTTTTCTTTCACCCAGGGGTACTTGATTTCCTTCCCATTTATTTTACACACATTTTGTCCATATCTGAATAGGCTCACTTGTTTTCATGGGAAAGACTTGATAGTTCAATCTCTGTATGTACATCTTAAGGACAGAAAAGCAGGGTGGAGGTAATCTCATTTTCATGCCATTTGAAATAGTAAGTATATGTGTATGGCTTTGGTACTCTTTTCAGAAACATGTCGTACTGCAGCTTATTCACAATTACATAAATAGCACATGTTAGGGCTTCATATCACCGATGAGTGCCTAGAGCAGTTCTTTATTTGTTTTCCTACCCTGCTTAGAATGTTGATGAACTAGTGGGGGAGGGGTTCTCTATCAGTTTGGTAGGAACAACCTTTCTGTGATACTAACACATCGGCACATTGGTAGTGTCACAATCTGTTAAACAGTGTATTGCTGTAGATCTCTTCCCCCATATCCTTGCCAATGTTGTTGGCATTCAGAAGGTGCACCTTTTGTTGCATACACCAGTGTTGAACAAAACACCCAGGTAATGATAGTTCTCTATCAGTATATGTGTACATGGAGATGTTAGCCCTCTGAGAGTGGCAGCGTTAACGTGTAACATTTGTTTCCTTCCCATTTATACTGATAGAGAACCCCTCCCCCCACTAGAAATTTAAGACTTTATAGACTGCTGCCATTTATACTGATAGGGAACCCCTCCCCCCACTTGAATGTTTCTAAGATGTTTCTGAGACTTTATAGACTGCTGCTATTTATAAGTGACAAAACCAACATGCCCTGCCTTTAGTGCCTGGTTGAATATTGGTGCCATCAGATCCTTGAAGGTGACAGGAAAAGCTATTATGCTCTGTAGTTATGGCATTAACATCAAAGTTATGTGCAGCACTACATGGCCAATCTAATGTTGGTTCAATGTGTGATTGCAAGCCATGCAGAAGTTTGGACTTGGCAGTTTTGTTGGAAATTCTATCAGGAGTTGACAGTGACCATGGTACAGGTCCCAGAAGGAACCGAAGTGTCAACTCAAGGTCAACAATATGTCCAATAGAAAGACGTCATGCTGACCAAAGACGCTCCTTTAAGCCCTTAGCTGCTGGCTGTTTATGTTTTGTAAATTGGACAATATCTTCTTGCTTGACCTCGCAAACCTCAAAACTTTATTAGCTTGTAGCATTTTATGGGGTTGTGAAAGACAGATTTTTTTAACTAAAAGTGGTTCAATGCAGTCTGCAACAGCCTTCCTGCCAATGTCATCAGCCTCAATAAGATATTAGCTATGCCAGGCTTAGCAGGCACACCGAAAGACAAAACAGCACAGTTCATTGTCTTCAAAACTAGAACTAAAAGGATTGGTGAAGCCTGAAACTGCCTCTAGTATTCGTATTTCATTTCAGTGCATTGAAGAGTTGTTTCAATATATTGAGCTCTGATGTGATGAGTGATACACCATTCCATCTGTAGTACGAAGCGTAGTTCTAGTTGCTGAAGCCTATAATACCTCTTTATTGTTTGCCTCATAGCTATCTCAAAAGCATTTCTCAAGCAAAGAACCATTGGTCGTGTCACAATAAACCCATTTTGTTCGAGAAGTTCTTTGCATCTGAGATGTGTATCAGATAAATTTATATGTGTAATCAGTTACACAGGTACATATTGTGCGTATCTGTTGTGACCGTTTGCAATTAACATTGGGAACAATGCATACAGATAGAGCTGACATGCAATTCAAAGTTGTTTTCTTTGTAGCCCTAATCAGTGTGAACACCATCTGAATTATATCCATATACCCTGCCCAGAACTGAGCTGTCCATTTCTTAGATTCTCTGACAGACTTTATACATGTATAGTCAACAACTGCTATACAGATACTCAGAATAGCTTATGTATCATTTGGTAACACACATAACAGTTAAAGCTCGGGGCATTTATTAAATGAATACCTAAAATAGGTAAACCTTGTTAGAAGAAGTACATAAACCTGTGCCAGCATGCAAATAAGTATAAACAGGGCTTGTGAGAGACATTAACTAGGATGTTTAATGCTATTTTGAAGGTAACATACATAACATGGGCCTGAAAAATAGTGAAAGTGACCATAATAAAGAACTTAAATCATTTAAGTAGCAGTCTTATAGATTAAATATATTCTGTGACAGATGTAATACAAGTATATTCAATAAATACCATACCGATACTCGGAAATAACGTAGGAAACATTAAGTAACGTATATAACGGTAATAGCTCAAGATATTTATAAAATTAATACGAAAAATATGTAACTGTGTTATAAGAAGATCATAAACCTGTGTCAGCATGCAAATATGTACGAACATGTCATGGTTGAGACATTATCAGGGACATTTAATGCTATTTTGGGGGGTAACGTATTTAACGTGATGTTACACGTTAACGCTGCCACTCTCAGAGGGCTAACATCTTTTATTTTGTGTCTTATATAATGTAATTTCAGAAAATCATAGTGTACAAAATTCCCCCTGGGGGGGGAGGGGGGTCTATAGCCAGCTCAAGGCCTACAAAGTTAAACAGGCACTCATTAATCTTCGACATCATTCGGTCACGTTCGGTACATCATTCGGCCACGTTCGGTGTGTATGCTATTTTATTGATTAATGTATGGAACAAGTATCTTTTAGCAAGGTGATCTGACAATGCTGAGGCAGTGGTGTAGTGGTAAGACGATTAACTCATATTCCGGATTGCGAGGGTTCGATTCCCACTGGGTATAATTATTTTAGGTATCATTTTTAAATTTATATACTTTTTGAGTTATGATCATATTGTTTCTTTTTTATTTTAATTTTGATGGATAGTTGACATGATGTCTTTTTTTAAGACTGATAAGAGATTATTTATGGTCGGAAGCTGACGGCGGTGGGGTTAAAACTCCTGCACATTGTTTCTGATAACAACCTTATCAAAGTCGTCCACAGGTTTGTATTGTCCCTGTTTCGAACTTTGCGGTGACGAAAGTGTACCGGTTTCTCGAAGTTCTTTTCGTACTCGGAAAACGGTTCTTCTGCTGACCCCAGTTGCCTGAACAGTATGTTGAATATATGATGAGCTGTCTCGCCCTGAGTGTTTCTCGAAATGGTTTGAAACATTAGCTATGAGAAATTCGTCTTTAGATTTTAAATGTTTTAAAGATTTCTCAGTAGACATCAAAGTTCCTAACTAATATAATTCTTTAAAATGAATGATTTTATCACATTTACTTTTACACGTAATAAGTCTTGTAAAAATCGTGCAAGTCATGATTTATGACAAAAAATGAAAATATTTTTAAAAAAAGATATATATTGTATGTCGTGAGACTCGAACCCACGATCTCAACCTTGACAGCAATGCCCTCTATCCAAATGGCTAAGCGGGATAGTGATGGATACAGGATTAGAAAATAATTCTGTCTGAAATCAATACTTTTCATAATGTTTGCAAATCTAAAATTAGTTTTACAGAGTTATACCAGTTTATACGGCATATGCATGAGTGCCAGTTTAACTTTGTAAAGCTATAAATGGTTGAATAGAATATTTATTTATTTCCTTAGTGGGACCCATGCATATAAACTTACCAGCATTAGGCTGACAGACTGTATTCAAATTAACTTTTTTCAAAAAGTTCTTTCAGGAACATCTATCAGAGTGTCATACTGTTGCTCCTGATCTAGTTCCAAACTGTTTGCAAAGGTAATAAGCAGACGATAAAAGTCGCCACTAGCAAGTAAAATTAACCCTCTTCCTGCTGAATAAAATCTGTCCTTTTCTCAAACACTGTAGATCCAGATCAGATGGTTTCTAATGAAGCCAGTTGGCCAGGAGCTACATTTTTCATGTAGTCTGTGATAGCATTCAAATAAACTGAACCATGTCATTAGACTGGCAGGAAAACAAGCAGAAGGGGGGTTATAGCAGGACTCGAAAATAGCACTCGTCCGCTCGTATTTACGAGTGCCTCAGGCTGCAGGGCAAGTGAATTTTTTTATATTTATAGTGCAAATTAATTTTTTCCCCATATATATCAGTAATTTTTGTGAGTCAGGGCAAGTGCCTACTTTAAGATATTTCGAGGCCTGTATAGGTATGCCCTTCGTCTGTCAGTCTGTCCATAACACTTTCGTCTCCGTGTTTGTTCCATATCTCCTGAACCCTATGATCGATTTTCATGAAACTTCACTGATTTGTTCCTCTTAGTAAGACATTCTGCAGAGCACATTACTCAGCTACCTGAAAGTTCGAAGGATTTACCCTTGAATTTCCTGTCAGCTCCATATCTCCTGAACCCTTTGATTGATTTTTATGATACTTCACTCATATATTCCTCTTAGTAAAACGGTGTGCAGAGCACATGATACTTCACTCATATATTCCTCTTAGTAAGACGGTGTGCAGAGCACATGACCAAGCTACCTAGACTCTGGGTCAAGGTCACAGATCAAGGTCAAAGGATTTACCCTTGAATTTCAGGTTCGCTCCATATCTCCTGAACCCTTTGATCAATTTTCATGATACTTCACTCATATGTTCCTCTTAGTAAGACAGTGTGCAGAGCACATGACCCAGCTACCTAGACTCAAGGTCAATATCAAAGGATTTACCCTTGAATTTTGTGTCCACTCCATATCTCCTGAACCCTTCCATGGATTTTCATGAAACTTTACTCATATATTCCTATTAGTAAGACAGTGTGCAGAGAACATGACCCAGCTACCTAGACTCAAGGTCACAGGTTAAGGTCAAAGGATTTACCCTTGTATTTAATGTCCGATCAATATTTCCTGAACCCTTCGATAGATTTTCATGAAACTTCACTCATATGTTCCTCTTAGTAAGACAGTGTGCAGAGCACCCCACCCAGCTACCTTAACTCAAGGACAAGGTCACAGGTCAATGTCAAAGGATTTACTCTTGAATTTCGTATGCGCTCTGTATCTCCTGAACCTTTGATCGATTTTTATGAAACTTTACTCATATATTCCTCTTAGTAAACATGTGCAGAGCACATGACCCAGCTACCTAGACTCAAGGTCACAGGTCAAGGTCAAACGATTTACTCTTGAATTTCGTGTCCGCTCCATATCTTCTGAACCCTTTGATCAATTTTCATGTAACTTCACTCATATGTTCCTCTTAGTAAGACAGTGTGCAGAGCACATGACCCAGCTACCTAGACTCAAGGTCAAGTGATTTACCCTTGAATTTTGTGTCCGCTCCATATCTCCTGAACCCTTCCATTGATTTTCATGAAACTTTACTCATATATTCCTATTAGTAAGACGATGTGCAGAGAACATGACCCAGCTACCTAGACTCAAGGTCACAGGTTAAGGTCAAAGGATTTACCCTTGAATTTCGTGTCCACTCAATATCTCCTGAACCCTTTGATCAATTTTCATGAAACTTCACTCATATTTTCCACTTAGTAAGTTGGTGTGCAGAGCACCTCACCCAGCTACCTTAACTCAAGGACAAGGTCACAGGTCAAGGTCAAAGGATTAACCCTTGAATTTAGTGTCCACTCCATATGATATCTCCTGAACCCTTTGATTGATTTTCATGATACTTCACTCATATGTTCCTCTTAGTAAGACAGTGTGCAGAGCACATGACCCAGCTACCTAGACTAAAGGTCACAGGTCAAGGTCAAATGATTTACTCTTGAATTTCGTGTCCGTTCCATATCTCCTGAACAATTGAGGCGATTTTCATTAAACTTCACCCAAATATTCCTACGATTGAGATAATGTGCAGAACCTATGACTCGGCTTCACAGACTCAAGGTCAAGGTCACAATTTAAGGTGAGATTTACCTTTCAATTTCATGTGAGGTATAATATATTTCGTATTATCTTAACCATTACCCTATTCATGCTATACCTAGCTTTATCACATGTTGTCACGTCTGAGAGTGATATAATGCTATGCATTGAAATTGATAAACCACTTAGTAACAAAATGATGTTGATTATAATGTTGCATCTATATAAAAGAGGGGGGAATCTTTACGTTTTACGCCCAAAATGCAATTTTTAATGTCATGTGATAAATAGAATCTAACATTCATGCTCCTTTATTATTGATTTTATTAAAATTGTTACAAAAAAAAAGATAAAATGCTTGGCAAGCCTCACATTTTATCTCTTTTCCTCAACTTGTTTAATGAATTCAATAAAACATTAACACTTATGTTAGATCCTCTATATACCATACTTTGAAAACAATGCCATCTTTTGAGAAGCCAGCTGTAGAGAATCAACACTGTTTTCCACCCTGTTCTGAAGAAGTAGTCTGATCAGGGTCTTCCCTGTCTGCTGTTCTGGCAAGCATTTTGTAAATTCTAGTCATTATTACCAACGTTTTACTTGAGAACAGAAACAGAAAAGTTTTCAAAATTGTAGAAAATTTACCATATGTTAAAGTTTTCCTGCTAGTGTTTCCATAATACTCATTGCATATGATTCGTCTATAAAACTTGACTACATTTTATTCACAGAATGCAGACTTCATGGCCTATGCCAGATTGTTCCGGTGTTCCAATGAAAAAGGCTATTTTGTGTAATATCAGAAAAATGTACAGATTTTTGCCAAGTTAGTTTCGTTGAATTTCTCTTGTATGTTCAAGGCTATTGCTGGCCCAAAATGATGATGGGCCCTCTAAGTGGTCTAAGGGCCCATTTCTCATTCAAATACACACAAATTTCACAATTATAATAGTAAAAATGACTATATTAGCCTTGGTACAAGAAAACTTGAGTTCGAGGATTTGTGAAAAACAAAGGCACAGGCAACCCTGTGCATCTGCCCAGTCTGATCAGCGCCCTTCTTATTTGCTTTCTCAACTTGCTACAAGCAAAATTTCAATTTTCTATCATGTCGTTGAAACTGAGCAAGCTGGTTTAGATATGACCTGTTCAGAAACCACCGAAGACAGGTTTTCTCGTGTAAAGGCCCATATGGGGCCCAGCCAAAAATTAAGTCCATTTTGGCAGTTTTCTCACAAAATGGCTCGGACCTACCTCAATATTATCCCTTGATGCTGTGCAACAAAGTCCAGGTGCTCAGGGATGGTTTGGATGAATGTTAGGTCAGAGATTTTACTAGCTTTTCAAAATTCTGTACCCTTTTTTGAAAACTGTAGATCCATATCAGCTGGCTTCTGGTAGTACCAAAAGAATTAACAAATGGATCCACACTTTTTCCTCCACATGATAAATTCAAGTTGATAATGAAATTACATTACTGAATTGACTGGAAATTAGAAGTTCATAAAGTATAACTCTTTCCTTGCTAGCGACAACTTTTGTCATCTGCTGATAACCTTTGCAAGCAGTTTTGAACAAGATCCTGTTCTGGTTCCAAACCATTTGACACTTTCATAGTGTTCTTTAAAGAATTTTTTGAAAAGGTTTACTTTTTGAATTAGTCAACATACGACGAAAAAAGCTGTAAGAGACAAACAACCAATATTCTAATGCACTTGCAAATGCAACGAGACGTCTGATTGGATAATGTCATAAATTTGCAACAGTATATCCTGTGATATACTGTTGCAAATTATAGAATACAGTTATCCCCTAATAATACCCAGTTAGTTAATTAAGCTCATTAGGCCAGAATTTTTTTATTAGTTGATTTACGATCCCTCCTACTGTAATTTTCCGGAAAGTAGGAAAATAATAAAATTTATTTTCTAAATTTTTTTTTTTATTTTATCCACCCCACCGACTCTAAATATTATTTGTTTAGTTGAAAAAAATAATATACTTTTGAGGTTCTGTCTGTGTATTTTTGAGAGTGACACTGTTAAAAGTGATTGTCCTGTCCAGATTTTTAGGAAAGTGATAAAATATTACTATTACTAGTACTAGTCTTACTGTTTCTGGAGATATAAAAAAAAAAAAAAAAAAAAAAAAAAAAAAAAAAAAAAAAAAAAAAAAAAAAAAAAAAAAAAAAGCTCTGAAATGACCAGTTAACTGGTCATTTTCAGAGCTTTTTTATTTATTTATTTTCATCCCCCCGACCCTAAATCTGAAAAAAAAAATCCCGTAAATCAACTAATAAAAAAATTCTGGCCTTAGGGTGATACAGTAGTCTAGTCAGGGTTTCTTAACTCAATTGGAAGCTTTTTGTGTAGATTTTGTTGCTTATTTTGAAATATAGAGGGAAAATGATTTTGCATCGGATACTTGCTCTTTTCCTGCCAGTCGGTAGATTATAATCATATCTTATTTTCTGCTGTGTTACAGGTCTACATCAACAAGCAGCCTGAGAAACCTATCCATGAAATATAAGGAACACAGACTGAGGCTCTCAAATTATTTTGTATATTCAGTGCAAGCAAGCAGAGGCTACAGCCAGAGTGAGCAGATGAACATGATTGTCAAAGTCTTTACTAATAACTTTCATGAGAATCTGTGATATATACAAAGAAAATAGGAGCTAATCATATCATCTTGACATGACTGAAAAATTGTTGACTGGGACGTAAAGCACCAAAACAAACAAGGAGCTATTCCAATGGCAAAGTTTAGGTTCCAGCCAAATCCTCATTTGTGGCAAATACTGTTTAACTTATTGCCTACTAGTGCCATCTGCTGATAACCTTTGCAAACAGTTTGAACCCCGATCAGGCCCAACAAAACATTGGGCCTGATCTGGATCCAAACTTGTTGCCACTCTGATTGTATTACTGAGATAATTTTTCAAAAAAGTTGATTTTGAAAAAAATTCAGCAGACTACAAAAAAGCATGAAAAATTACCCAGTATGCAAAGAGATCAGGTGGCTCAAGTATGATGAGGTTTCTTGGACCTTTCCTCATAAATCCAATAACAGTCAAAGAGACAACATCTATACAATCTCCTGTTATAATTTCAAAAATTCTTGAAAATTGATTTAACATCTGGAGCCTCCCTTCTCACAAATTTATACATGTACTTCTGTATGCTGAATTATGGACCAGCGTCTGGGTGAAAATGTAGATTAATCTCAAACCTGTCAAAAGCAAAATTCATACCTGAAGGAATCTCTCTATGGTCCATTAACCCTTTCTTGTAAATACATCTGTGTAAAGATAGCTACTGTCTTAAGCAATTTGATTGGATTCTGGCAATTACCGCATAAATAATTCACAGCTCTTAATGATCTTTGTTAAGCTCAATACAAGCTATACTCTGTATGTTTTATGCTTAATATTTATGTCAGGCTATGTTTCACCTCAATGCTTGATCAAATCGATGGTCTTACCTCATTTGACAGTAGCTAAGCTCTTCACACTATCTCATGTATTATGCCGTCAGGCAGTGGAGTGGCATCTATATTGGGCAGTAAGTTAGTGGAGCTTATGTCAGATGAGGTCATACCTTTGACCTGATCAGGCTGAAAAGCAACGTGGTCACTGAGCTGATAAGGGTTGTCATTTATTTCCTAGGTAATTGCTAGAAACCAATCAAATTAGAGATAATAGCTACATGAACTTCTGAAGGTGTTGACTCTATATTGGATCTATGAGGAAACTTGCTATTTTTTTTTCTTTTATATTCCACTCTGTTGAAGATGGTTGGTCTAAACTGTTTGTGCCAGTTCATGGGACTTTGGTAATAATCACATATGTGAGCAGTGTAGACTCAGGGGGAAGTAGATGAAGGCACAAGCCAAAATTTACACAATTTTATGCACACTAGATAGCAACACATGCATATATTGACCCCTTTCATGCTAGTCATGACTTTTGTTGTCTGCTTGCACATCTCCATGTATTGTTACAAACAATATGGACCCTGATCAGACTGCTCCTAAGGGACCTCAAGAGTTCATACTATAGTGTTTGCTTCTGTGATAAAATCTAGACTGAAATGTACATATGCAGGAGACATAAAAAGTAGTCAACATTTTCGGGACAAAAATACTGGCGGGATAAGGGTTCAAGGTTTTGTTTTGTTCTAGGAGATGGTGCATGGATAAGTTAGGGGCCTTTTATGCAAACCAAACATCTATGTGTCTTGATCCACATCTGAACTAAGGGTGAGGTTTGCACCGTGAAACCGGTTTAAGCCTCCAAGAAAATATTTTACTGACCATTCCAAAAAGTACTTCTTTTGTGGATCATTTGTGTTATTATCTCTTGTGTTTGTCATGCTTTTTCGTCTGTTCATTGCTGCCTTGTGGTCACCTGCTGGGAAAGGGCTGACCTCTTGGCTCTTGTTTGTGATGTCTAATTGTGATTTTGTCACTTTCCCATGTGGTATCCCGGGTCAAGTGTGGTACTTGATTGTATTGATTCCTGATCCTTGCCTTCTTTCTTACTTACAATGACTGAACACTCAATGTCATAAGTACCAAAACCTCAAGTACTGGCAATAAGTATGGATGGGTGAAAATTTTCAGGATTATTCCTAAATTCAAAATTTTAAGACTGACTTTTTTTTTTTTTTTTAATTAAAACAAAGTCATAAAGCTTCCAATTGATGAGATATGATGATAAGTGTTAAAATATTAGAAATTGATTCATACATACATTTTGTAAAAAAAAATAGTTTTGAAAGCCATGATTCCTAAGGGCTGTCTAAAATAGGAAAATTGTCATAACTGTTATTTATGATTCCATTTCAAAAATTATAACACTCATCATCAAATCTCAATTGGAAGCTTTCTATGTAGATTTTAATGCTTATTAAGAAATATTTTTTGAATTTTGTGAAATATTAGTTCCGATACCTGTGAGTCGCACAGGCTTTCTCAGAGACAAAATGAAAAAGTGTCATAATTCTGTTATTTATGAATAAATTCTAAAAATTTAAACACTTTTCATAAAATCTCACCAATTGGAAGCTTTCTATGAAGATTTTGATGCTTATTAAGAAATTTTTATAATTTTGTAAAAAATGAGCTCTGAAACTTGCGTGTTGCACAGGTTTTCAAGGGTTAAACTGGAAAAGTGTCATAATTCTGCTATTTATGAACCAATTTCAACAATTTAAAAACTTATCATCAAATTTCATCAATATGAAGCTTTCTGAGAAGATTTTGTTGAGTATTTTGAATTTTTTTGAATTTTGTAAAAAATGAGTTCTGAAACCTGTGCATCGCACATGCTTTCTGTGATCAAAATGTAAAAACTGTCATAATTCTGTTATTTATAAACCAATTTCAACAATTTAAAAACTTATCATCAAGTTTCATCAATATGAAGCTTTCTGTGTAGATTTTGTTGCTTTTTTAGAAAATTTTTGAATTTTGTAAAAAATGAGTTCTGAAACCTGTGCGTCGCACAGGCTATCTGAGGTCAAAATGTAAAAGTGTCATTATTCTGTAATTTATGAACCAATTTCAACAATTAAACAACTTATCATCATATCTCATCAATTGGGAGCTTTTTGTATAGATTTTGTTGCTTATTTAGAAAATTTTTGAATTTTGTAAAAAATGAGTTCTGAAACCTGTGCGTTGCACTGGCTTTCTTAGGTCAAAACTTGAAAAGTGTCATAATTCTGGTATTTATAAACCAATTTCAACAATTTAAAAACTTATCATCAAATTTCATCAATATGAAGCTTTCTGTGTAGATTTTGTTGCTTATTTTGAATTTTTTTGAATTTTGTAAAAAATGAGTTCTGAAACCCATGCATTGCACAGGCTTTCTGAGGTCAAAATGTAAAAGTGTCATAATTCTGTTATTTATGAACCAATTTCAACAATTTAGAAACTTATCAAATTTCATCAATATGAAGCTTTCTGAGTAGATTTTGTTGCTTATTTTGAAATTTTTTGAATTTTGTAAAAAATGAGTTCTGAAACCTGTGCATCGCACATGCTTTCTGAGATCAAAATGTAAAAGTGTCATAATTCTGTTATTTTTGAACCAATTGCAACAATTTAAAAACTTATCATCAAGTTTCATCAATATGACGCTTTCTGTGTAGATTTTGTTGCTTATTTTGAATTTTTTTTGAATTTTGTAAAAAATGAGTTCTGAAACCTGTGCATCGCACATGCTTTCTGAGATCAAAATGTAAAAGTGTCATAATTCTGTTATTTTTGAACCAATTGCAACAATTTAAAAACTTATCATCAAGTTTCATCAATATGAAGCTTTCTGTGTAGATTTTGTTGCTTATTTTGAATTTTTTTTGAATTTTGTAAAAAATGAGTTCTGAAACCTGTGCTACGCACATGCTTTCTGTGATCAAAATGTAAAAACTGTCATAATTCTGTTATTTATGAACCAATTTCAACAATTTAAAAACTTATCATCAAGTTTCATCAATATGAAGCTTTCTGTGTAGATTTAGTTGCTTTTTTAGAAAAAAAATTGAATTTTGTAAAAAATGAGTTCTGAAACCTGTGCGTCGCACAGGCTATCTGAGGTCAAAATGTAAAAATGTCATAATTCGTTTATTTATGAACCAATTGCAACAATTTAAAAACTTATCATCATGTTTCATCAATATGAAGTTTTTCTGTGTAGATTTTGTTGCTTTTTTAGAAAAAAATTTGAATTTTGTAAAAAATGAGTTCTGAAACCTGTGCGTCGCACAGGCTATCTGAGGTCAAAATGTAAAAGTGTCATTATTCTGTAATTTATGAACCAATTTCAACAATTAAACAACTTATCATCATATCTCATCAATAGGGAGCTTTCTGTGTAGATTTTGTTGCTTATTTAGAAAATTTTTGAATTTTGTAAAAAATGAGTTCTGAAACCTGTGCGTTGCACTGGCTTTCTTAGGTCAAAACTGGAAAAGTGTCATAATTCTGGTATTTATGAACCAATTTCAACAATTTAAAAATTTATCATCAAATTTCATCAATATGAAGCTTTCTGTGTAGATTTTGTTGCTTATTTTGAATTTTTTTGAATTTTGTAAAAAATGAGTTCTGAAACCCATGCATTGCACAGGCTTTCTGAGGTCAAAATGTAAAAGTGTCATAATTCTGTTATTTATGAACCAATTTCAACAATTTGGAAACTTATCAAATTTCATCAATATGAAGCTTTCTGAGTAGATTTTGTTGCTTATTTTGAAATTTTTTGAATTTTGTAAAAAATGAGTTCTGAAACCTGTGCATCGCACATGCTTTCTGAGATCAAAATGTAAAAGTGTCATAATTCTGTTATTTATGAACCAATTGCAACAATTTAAAAACTTATCATCAAGTTTCATCAATATGAAGCTTTCTGTGTAGATTTAGTTGCTTTTTAAGATTTTTTTTGAATTTTGTAAAAAATGAGTTCTGAAACCTGTGCTATGCACATGCTTTCTGTGATCAAAATGTAAAAACTGTCATAATTCTGTTATTTATGAACCAATTTCAACAATTTAAAAACTTATCACCAAGTTTCATCAATATGAAGCTTTCTGTGTAGATTTTGTTGCTTTTTTAGAAAAAAATTTGAATTTTGTAAAAAATGAGTTCTGAAACCTGTGCGTCGCACAGGCTATCTGAGGTCAAAATGTAAAAATGTCATAATTCGTTTATTTATGAACCAATTGCAACAATTTAAAAACTTATCATCAAGTTTCATCAATATGAAGCTTTCTGTGTAGATTTTGTTGCTTTTTTAGAAAAAAATTTGAATTTTGTAAAAAATGAGTTCTGAAACCTGTGCGTCGCACAGGCTATCTGAGGTCAAAATGTAAAAGTGTCATTATTCTGTAATTTATGAACCAATTTCAACAATTAAACAACTTATCATCATATCTCATCAATAGGGAGCTTTTTGTATAGATTTTGTTGCTTATTTAGAAAATTTTTGAATTTTGTAAAAAATGAGTTCTGAAACCTGTGCGTTGCACTGGCTTTCTTAGGTCAAAACTGGAAAAGTGTCATAATTCTGGTATTTATGAACCAATTTCAACAATTTAAAAATTTATCATCAAATTTCATCAATATGAAGCTTTCTGTGTAGATTTTGTTGCTTATTTTGAATTTTTTTGAATTTTGTAAAAAATGAGTTCTGAAACCCATGCATTGCACAGGCTTTCTGAGGTCAAAATGTAAAAGTGTCATAATTCTGTTATTTATGAACCAATTTCAACAATTTGGAAACTTATCAAATTTCATAAATATGAAGCTTTCTGAGTAGATTTTGTTGCTTATTTTGAAATTTTTTGAATTTTGTAAAAAATGAGTTCTGAAACCTGTGCATCGCACATGCTTTCTGAGATCAAAATGTAAAAGTGTCATAATTCTGTTATTTATGAACCAATTGCAACAATTTAAAAACTTATCATCAAGTTTCATCAATATGAAGCTTTCTGTGTAGATTTAGTTGCTTTTTAAGATTTTTTTTGAATTTTGTAAAAAATGAGTTCTGAAACCTGTGCTACGCACATGCTTTCTGTGATCAAAATGTAAAAACTGTCATAATTCTGTTATTTATGAACCAATTTCAACAATTTAAAAAACTTATCACCAAGTTTCATCAATATGAAGCTTTCTGTGTAGATTTTGTTGCTTTTTTAGAAAAAAATTTGAATTTTGTAAAAAATGAGTTCTGAAACCTGTGCGTCGCACAGGCTATCTGAGGTCAAAATGTAAAAATGTCATAATTCGTTTATTTATGAACCAATTGCAACAATTTAAAAACTTATCATCAAGTTTCATCAATATGAAGCTTTCTGTGTAGATTTTGTTGCTTTTTTAGAAAAAAATTTGAATTTTGTAAAAAAAGAGTTCTGAAACCTGTGCGTCGCACAGGCTATCTGAGGTCAAAATGTAAAAGTGTCATTATTCTGTAATTTATGAACCAATTTCAACAATTTAGAAACTTATCAAATTTCATCAATATGAAGCTTTCTGAGTAGATTTTGTTGCTTATTTTGAAATTTTTTGAATTTTGTAAAAAATGAGTTCTGAAACCTGTGCATCGCACATGCTTTCTGAGATCAAAATGTAAAAGTGTCATAATTCTGTTATTTTTGAACCAATTGCAACAATTTAAAAACTTATCATCAAGTTTCATCAATATGAAGCTTTCTGTGTAGATTTTGTTGCTTATTTTGATTTTTTTTTGAATTTTGTAAAAAATGAGTTCTGAAACCTGTGCATCGCACATGCTTTCTGAGATCAAAATGTAAAAG
The DNA here is from genome assembly GCA_964019695.1 of Loripinus fragilis. Lineage (NCBI taxonomy): Eukaryota > Metazoa > Mollusca > Bivalvia > Lucinida > Lucinidae > Loripinus > Loripinus fragilis. The sequence continues at coordinate 24,796,613 of OZ026527.1, forward strand.
TGTCATAATTCTGTTATTTTTGAACCAATTGCAACAATTTAAAAACTTATCATCAAGTTTCATCAATATGAAGCTTTCTGTGTAGATTTTGTTGCTTATTTTGAATTTTTTTTGAATTTTGTAAAAAATGAGTTCTGAAACCTGTGCTAAGCACATGCTTTCTGTGATCAAAATGTAAAAACTGTCATAATTCTGTTATTTATGAACCAATTTCAATAATTTAAAAACTTATCATCAAGTTTCATCAATATGAAGCTTTCTGTGTAGATTTAGTTGCTTTTTTAGAAAAAAAATTGAATTTTGTAAAAAATGAGTTCTGAAACCTGTGCGTCGCACAGGCTATCTGAGGTCAAAATGTAAAAATGTCATAATTCGTTTATTTATGAACCAATTGCAACAATTTAAAAACTTATCATCATGTTTCATCAATATGAAGCTTTCTGTGTAGATTTTGTTGCTTTTTTAGAAAAAAATTTGAATTTTGTAAAAAATGAGTTCTGAAACCTGTGCGTCGCACAGGCTATCTGAGGTCAAAATGTAAAAGTGTCATTATTCTGTAATTTATGAACCAATTTCAACAATTAAACAACTTATCATCATATCTCATCAATAGGGAGCTTTCTGTGTAGATTTTGTTGCTTATTTAGAAAATTTTTGAATTTTGTAAAAAATGAGTTCTGAAACCTGTGCGTTGCACTGGCTTTCTTAGGTCAAAACTGGAAAAGTGTCATAATTCTGGTATTTATGAACCAATTTCAACAATTTAAAAATTTATCATCAAATTTCATCAATATGAAGCTTTCTGTGTAGATTTTGTTGCTTATTTTGAATTTTTTTGAATTTTGTAAAAAATGAGTTCTGAAACCCATGCATTGCACAGGCTTTCTGAGGTCAAAATGTAAAAGTGTCATAATTCTGTTATTTATGAACCAATTTCAACAATTTGGAAACTTATCAAATTTCATCAATATGAAGCTTTCTGTGTAGATTTAGTTGCTTATTTAGAAATTTTTTGAATTTTGTAAAAAATGAGTTCTGAAACCTGTGCGATGCACAGGCTTTCTGAGGTCAAAATGTAAAAGTGTCATAATTCTGTTATTTATGAACCAATTGCAACAATTTAAAAACTTATCATCAAGTTTCATCAATATGAAGCTTTCTGTGTAGATTTAGTTGCTTTTTAAGATTTTTTTTGAATTTTGTAAAAAATGAGTTCTGAAACCTGTGCTATGCACATGCTTTCTGTGATCAAAATGTAAAAACTGTCATAATTCTGTTATTTATGAACCAATTTCAACAATTTAAAAACTTATCACCAAGTTTCATCAATATGAAGCTTTCTGTGTAGATTTTGTTGCTTTTTTAGAAAAAAATTTGAATTTTTTTAAAAAATGAGTTCTGAAACCTGTGCATCGCACATGCTTTCTGAGATCAAAATGTAAAAGTGTCATAATTCTGTTATTTATGAACCAATTGCACTAATTTAAAAACTTATCATCAAGTTTCATCAATATGAAGCTTTCTGTGTAGATTTAGTTGCTTTTTAAGATTTTTTTTGAATTTTGTAAAAAATGAGTTCTGAAACCTGTGCTACGCACATGCTTTCTGTGATCAAAATGTAAAAACTGTCATAATTCTGTTATTTATGAACCAATTTCAACAATTTAAAAAACTTATCACCAAGTTTCATCAATATGAAGCTTTCTGTGTAGATTTTGTTGCTTTTTTAGAAAAAAATTTGAATTTTGTAAAAAATGAGTTCTGAAACCTGTGCGTCGCACAGGCTATCTGAGGTCAAAATGTAAAAATGTCATAATTCGTTTTATTTATGAACCAATTGCAACAATTTAAAAACTTATCATCAAGTTTCATCAATATGAAGCTTTCTGTGTAGATTTTGTTGCTTTTTTAGAAAAAAATTTGAATTTTGTAAAAAAAGAGTTCTGAAACCTGTGCGTCGCACAGGCTATCTGAGGTCAAAATGTAAAAGTGTCATTATTCTGTATATATGAACCAATTTCAACAATTAAACAACTTATCATCATATCTCATCAATTGGGAGCTTTTTGTATAGATTTTGTTGCTTATTTAGAAAATTTTTGAATTTTGTAAAAAATGAGTTCTGAAACCTGTGCGTTGCACTGGCTTTCTTAGGTCAAAACTGGAAAAGTGTCATAATTCTGGTATTTATGAACCAGTTTCAACAATTAAAAAACTTATCATCAAATTTCATCAATATGAAGCTTTCTGTGTAGATTTTGTTGCTTATTTTGAATTTTTTTGAATTTTGTAAAAAATGAGTTCTGAAACCCATGCATTGCACAGGCTTTCTGAGGTCAAAATGTAAAAGTGTCATAATTCTGTTTTTTATGAACCAATTTCAACAATTTAGAAACTTATCAAATTTCATCAATATGAACGTTTCTGAGTAGATTTTGTTGCTTATTTTGAAATTTTTTGAATTTTGTAAAAAATGAGTTCTGAAACCTGTGCATCGCACATGCTTTCTGAGATCAAAATGTAAAAGTGTCATAATTCTGTTATTTATGAACCAATTGCAACAATTTAAAAACTTATCATCAAGTTTCATCAATATGAAGCTTTCTGTGTAGATTTTGTTGCTTATTTTGAATTTTTTTTGAATTTTGTAAAAAATGAGTTCTGAAACCTGTGCTACGCACATGCTTTCTGTGATCAAAATGTAAAAACTGTCATAATTCTGTTATTTATGAACCAATTTCAACAATTTAAAAACTTATCATCAAGTTTCATCAATATGAAGCTTTCTGTGTAGATTTAGTTGCTTTTTTAGAAAAAAATTTGAATTTTGTAAAAAATGAGTTCTGAAACCTGTGCGTCGCACAGGCTATCTGAGGTCAAAATGTAAAAATGTCATAATTCGTTTATTTATGAACCAATTGCAACAATTTAAAAACTTATCATCATGTTTCATCAATATGAAGCTTTCTGTGTAGATTTTGTTGCTTTTTTAGAAAAAAATTTGAATTTTGTAAAAAATGAGTTCTGAAACCTGTGCGTCGCACAGGCTATCTGAGGTCAAAATGTAAAAGTGTCATTATTCTGTAATTTATGAACCAATTTCAACAATTAAACAACTTATCATCATATCTCATCAATAGGGAGCTTTTTGTATAGATTTTGTTGCTTATTTAGAAAATTTTTGAATTTTGTAAAAAATGAGTTCTGAAACCTGTGCGTTGCACTGGCTTTCTTAGGTCAAAACTGGAAAAGTGTCATAATTCTGGTATTTATGAACCAATTTCAACAATTTAAAAATTTATCATCAAATTTCATCAATATGAAGCTCTCTGTGTAGATTTTGTTGCTTATTTTGAATTTTTTTGAATTTTGTAAAAAATGAGTTCTGAAACCCATGCATTGCACAGGCTTTCTGAGGTCAAAATGTAAAAGTGTCATAATTCTGTTATTTATGAACCAATTTCAACAATTTGGAAACTTATCAAATTTCATCAATATGAAGTTTTCTGAGTAGATTTTGTTGCTTATTTTGAAATTTTTTGAATTTTGTAAAAAATGAGTTCTGAAACCTGTGCATCGCACATGCTTTCTGAGATCAAAATGTAAAAGTGTCATAATTCTGTTATTTATGAACCAATTGCAACAATTTAAAAACTTATCATCAAGTTTCATCAATATGAAGCTTTCTGTGTAGATTTAGTTGCTTTTTAAGATTTTTTTTTGAATTTTGTAAAAAATGAGTTCTGAAACCTGTGCTACGCACATGCTTTCTGTGATCAAAATGTAAAAACTGTCATAATTCTGTTATTTATGAACCAATTTCAACAATTTAAAAACTTATCACCAAGTTTCATCAATATGAAGCTTTCTGTGTAGATTTTGTTGCTTTTTTAGAAAAAAATTTGAATTTTGTAAAAAATGAGTTCTGAAACCCATGCATTGCACAGGCTTTCTGAGGTCAAAATGTAAAAGTGTTATTATTCTGTTATTTATGAACCAATTTCAACAATTTAGAAACTTATTAAATTTCATCAATATGAAGCTTTCTGAGTAGATTTTGTTGCTTATTTTGAAATTTTTTGAATTTTGTAAAAAATGAGTTCTGAAACCTGTGCATCGCACATGCTTTCTGAGATCAAAATGTAAAAGTGTCATAATTCTGTTATTTATGAACCAATTGCAACAATTTAAAAACTTATCATCAAGTTTCATCAATATGAAGCTTTCTGTGTAGATTTTGTTGCTTATTTTGAATTTTTTTTGAATTTTGTAAAAAATGAGTTCTGAAACCTGTGCTACGCACATGCTTTCTGTGATCAAAATGTAAAAACTGTCATAATTCTGTTATTTATGAACCAATTTCATCAATTTAAAAACTTATCATCAAGTTTCATCAATATGAAGCTTTCTGTGTAGATTTAGTTGCTTTTTTAGAAAAAAATTTGAATTTTGTAAAAAATGAGTTCTGAAACCTGTGCGTCGCACAGGCTATCTGAGGTCAAAATGTAAAAATGTCATAATTCGTTTATTTATGAACCAATTGCAACAATTTAAAAACTTATCATCATGTTTCATCAATATGAAGCTTTCTGTGTATATTTTGTTGCTTTTTTAGAAAAAAATTTGAATTTTGTAAAAAATGAGTTCTGAAACCTGTGCGCCGCACAGGCTATCTGAGGTCAAAATGTAAAAGTGTCATTATTCTGTAATTTATGAACCAATTTCAACAATTAAACAACTTATCATCATATCTCATCAATAAGGAGCTTTTTGTATAGATTTTGTTGCTTATTTAGAAAATTTTTGAATTTTGTAAAAAATGAGTTCTGAAACCTGTGCGTTGCACTGGCTTTCTTAGGTCAAAACTGGAAAAGTGTCATAATTCTGGTATTTATGAACCAATTTCAACAATTTAAAAATTTATCATCAAATTTCATCAATATGAAGCTTTCTGTGTAGATTTTGTTGCTTATTTTGAATTTTGTAAAAAATGAGTTCTGAAACCCATGCATTGCACAGGCTTTCTGAGGTCAAAATGTAAAAGTGTCATAATTCTGTTATTTATGAACCAATTTCAACAATTTAGAAACTTATCAAATTTCATCAATATGAAGCTTTCTGAGTAGATTTTGTTGCTTATTTTGAAATTTTTTGAATTTTGTAAAAAATGAGTTCTGAAACCTGTGCATCGCACATGCTTTCTGAGATCAAAATGTAAAAGTGTCATAATTCTGTTATTTATGAACCAATTGCAACAATTTAAAAACTTATCATCAAGTTTCATCAATATGAAGCTTTCTGTGTAGATTTTGTTGCTTATTTTGAATTTTTTTTGAATTTTGTAAAAAATGAGTTCTGAAACCTGTGCTACGCACATGCTTTCTGTGATCAAAATGTAAAAACTGTCATAATTCTGTTATTTATGAACCAATTTCAACAATTTAAAAACTTATCATCAAGTTTCATCAATATGAAGCTTTCTGTGTAGATTTAGTTGCTTTTTTAGAAAAAAATTTGAATTTTGTAAAAAATGAGTTCTGAAACCTGTGCGTCGCACAGGCTATCTGAGGTCAAAATGTAAAAATGTCATAATTCGTTTATTTATGAACCAATTGCAACAATTTAAAAACTTATCATCATGTTTCATCAATATGAAGCTTTCTGTGTAGATTTTGTTGCTTTTTTAGAAAAAAATTTGAATTTTGTAAAAAATGAGTTCTGAAACCTGTGCGTCGCACAGGCTATCTGAGGTCAAAATGTAAAAGTGTCATTATTCTGTAATTTATGAACCAATTTCAACAATTAAACAACTTATCATCATATCTCATCAATAGGGAGCTTTTTGTATAGATTTTGTTGCTTATTTAGAAAATTTTTGAATTTTGTAAAAAATGAGTTCTGAAACCTGTGCGTTGCACTGGCTTTCTTAGGTCAAAACTGGAAAAGTGTCATAATTCTGGTATTTATGAACCAATTTCAACAATTTAAAAATTTATCATCAAATTTCATCAATATGAAGCTTTCTGTGTAGATTTTGTTGCTTATTTTGAATTTTGTAAAAAATGAGTTCTGAAACCCATGCATTGCACAGGCTTTCTGAGGTCAAAATGTAAAAGTGTCATAATTCTGTTATTTATGAACCAATTTCAACAATTTGGAAACTTATCAAATTTCATCAATATGAAGCTTTCTGAGTAGATTTTGTTGCTTATTTTGAAATTTTTTGAATTTTGTAAAAAATGAGTTCTGAAACCTGTGCATCGCACATGCTTTCTGAGATCAAAATGTAAAAGTGTCATAATTCTGTTATTTATGAACCAATTGCAACAATTTAAAAACTTATCATCAAGTTTCATCAATATGAAGCTTTCTGTGTAGATTTTGTTGCTTTTTTAGAAAAAAATTTGAATTTTGTAAAAAATGAGTTCTATCTGAGGTCAAAATGTAAAAATGTCATAATTCGTTTATTTATGAACCAATTGCAACAATTTAAAAACTTATCATCAAGTTTCATCAATATGAAGCTTTCTGTGTAGATTTTGTTGGTTTTTTTAGAAAAAAATTTGAATTTTGTAAAAAATGAGTTCTGAAACCTGTGCGTCGCACAGGCTATCTGAGGTCAAAATGTAAAAGTGTCATTATTCTGTAATTTATGAACCAATTTCAACAATTAAACAACTTATCATCATATCTCATCAATTGGGAGCTTTTTGTATAGATTTTGTTGCTTATTTAGAAAATTTTTGAATTTTGTAAAAAATGAGTTCTGTAACCTGTGCGTTGCACTGGCTTTCTTAGGTCAAAACTGGAAAAGTGTCATAATTCTGGTATTTATGAACCAGTTTCAACAATTTAAAAACTTATCATCAAATTTCATCAATATGAAGCTTTCTGTGTAGATTTTGTTGCTTATTTTGAATTTTTTTGAATTTTGTAAAAAATGAGTTCTGAAACCCATGCATTGCACAGGCTTTCTGAGGTCAAAATGTAAAAGTGTCATAATTCTGTTATTTATGAACCAATTTCAACAATTTAGAAACTTATCAAATTTCATCAATATGAAGCTTTCTGAGTAGATTTTGTTGCTTATTTTGAAATTTTTTGAATTTTGTAAAAAATGAGTTCTGAAACCTGTGCATCGCACATGCTTTCTGAGATCAAAATGTAAAAGTGTCATAATTCTGTTATTTATGAACCAATTGCAACAATTTAAAAACTTATCACCAAGTTTCATCAATATGAAGCTTTCTGTGTAGATTTAGTTGCTTTTTAAGATTTTTTTTGAATTTTGTAAAAAATGAGTTCTGAAACCTGTGCTACACACATGCTTTCTGTGATCAAAATGTAAAAACTGTCATAATTCTGTTATTTATGAACCAATTTCAACAATTTAAAAACTTATCATCAAGTTTCATCAATATGAAGCTTTCTGTGTAGATTTTGTTGCTTTTTTAGAAAAAAAAATGAATTTTGTAAAAAATGAGTTCTGAAACCTGTGCGTCGCACAGGCTATCTGAGGTCAAAATGTAAAAATGTCATAATTCGTTTATTTATGAACCAATTTCAACAATTTAACAACTCATCATCATATCTCATCAATTTGGAGCATTTTGTGTAGATTTTGTTGCTTATTTAGAAAAATTTTGAATTTTGTAAAAATGAGTTCTGAAACCTTTACGTTGCACTGGCTTTCTTAGGTCAAAACTGGAAGAGTGTCATAATTCTGGTATTTATGAACCAGTTTCAACAATTTAAAAACTTATCATCAAATTTCATCAATATGAAGCTTTCTGTGTAGATTTTGTTGCTTATTTTGAATTTTTTTGAATTTTGTAAAAAATGAGTTCTGAAACCTGTGCGTTGCACAGGCTTTCTGAGGTCAAAATGTAAAAAGTGTCATAATTCTGTTATTTTTGAACCAATTCCAACAATTTAATAACTTATCATCAAATTTCATCAATATGAAGCTTTCTGTGCAGATTTTGTTGCTTTTTATACCCCGCCACTAAAGTGTGGCGAGGTATTATGTTATACCCTTCGGTGTCTGTCCGTCCGTCCGTCCGTCCGTCCGTGCTCACCATTTCTGATCGATAACTTGAGTATTTATTCACAGAATTTTTTCAAATTTTGCATATATATTGTTATCGGCGATGAGTGGTATGGGATTGTTAATGGGCAAAATCCGTCCATTTTTGACGGAGTTACTGCCCTTTTTCGTATTGGAAAAATGGTTTCTGGCCTGTTATTCCTTTACTATTCATGATATCTGAATGAAACTTCACAGATATGTTGCACATCAAAGGTTACATATTGTGACTAAGGACCGTCACTCTGACCTTCCCAGTTTGTGAGTTATCCGCCCTTGATAGGTCTGAAAAAAGGTTTTTGACCTATTGTTCCTTTACTATGTGGAATATCTGAATATAACTTCACAGATATGTTTCACATCAAAGGTAACATATTGTGACTAAGAACCGTCACTCTTACCTTTCCGGTTTGTGAGTTATCCGCCCCTGATTGAATTAAAAAATGTTTTTTACCCGTAGTTCCTTTACTATGTGGAATATTTAAATGAAACTTTACAGATATGTTTCACATCAAAGGTTACATACTCTGACAAAGAACCATCACTCTTACCTATCCAGTTCATGAGTTATCTGCCCTTGATTGATCTGAAAAATGGTTTTTGACCTGTAGTTCATTTACTATATGGAATATCTGAATGAAACTTCACAGATATGTTGATCATCAAAGGTTACATATTGTGACTAAGGATCTTCACTCTTACCTTTCCAGTTCATGAGTTATCTACCCTTGATTGATCTGAAAAATGGTTTTTGACCTGTAGTTCATTTACTATATGGAATATCTGAATGAAACTTCACAGATATGTTGAACATCAAAGGTTACATATTTTTAGTAAGGACCGTCACCCTTACCTTTCCAGTTCATGAGTTATCCGCCCTTGATTGATCTGAAAAATGGTTTTTGACCTGTAGTTCATTTACTATATGGAGTATCTGAATGAAACTTCACAGATATGTTGACCATCAAAGGTTACATATTGTGACTAAGGACGCCATATCACTGTCTATCTCAGTTCTGTTGCTATTTAGGCATTATATATCTCACAAAATAACTTTTGGTGCCCCCAGCAGTGGCGGGGTATTGCGCAGTGCTTGCGGTGCTTTTATTTTAGAAAAATTTTGAATTTTGTAAAAAATGAGTTCTGAAACCTGTGCGTCGCACAGGCTTTCTGAGGTCAAAATGTAAAAGTGTCATAATTCTGTTATTTATGAACCAATTTCAATTATTTAAAAACTTATCATCAAATTTCTTTCAAATGAGAGCTTTTTGTGTAGATTTTGTTGCTTATTATGAAAATTTTTGAATTTTGTAAAAAATGAGTTCTGAAACCTGTGCGTCGCACAGACTTTTTGAGGTCAAATTATAAAAGTGTCATAATTCTGCTATTTATGAACCAATTCCAACAATTTAAAATCTTATCATCAAATTTCATCAATATGAAGCTTTCTGTGTAGATTTTGTTGCTTATTTTGAATTTTTTTGGATTTTGTAAAAAATAAGTTCTGAAACCTGTGCGTCGCACAGCTTTTTTGAGGTCAAATTATAAAAGTGTCATAATTCTGTTATTTATGAACCAATTTCAACAATTTAAAAACTTATCATCAAATTTTATCAATATGAAGCTTTCTGTGTAGATTTTGTTGCTTATTTAGAAAATTTTTGAATTTTGTAAAAAATGAGTTCTGAAACCTGTGCGTCGCACAGGCTTTCTGAGGTCAAAATGTAAAAGTGTCATAATTCTGTTATTTATGAACAAATTTCAACAATTTAAAAACTTATCATCAAATCTCATCAAATGAGAGCTTTTTGTGTAGAGTTTGCTGCTTATTATGAAAATTTTTGAATTTTGTAAAAATTGAGTTCTGAAACCTGTGCGTTGCACAGATTTTTTGAGGTCAAATTATAAAAGTGTCATAATTCTGCTATTTATGAACCAATTCCAACAATTTTAAAAACTTATCATCAAATATCATCAATTGGAAGCTTTCTGTGTAGATTTTGTTGCAAGTTAAGAAAAATTTTGAATTTTGTAAAAAATGAGTTCTGAAACCTGTGCATTGCACAGGCTTTCTGAGGTCAAAACTGGAAAAGTGTCATAATTCTGTTAATTATGAACCAAATTCAACAATTTAAAAAACTTATCATCAAATTTCATCAATATGAAGCTTTCTGTGTAGATTTTGTTGCTTTTTTTGAAATTTATTGATTATTGAAAAAATGAGTTCTGAAACCTGTGCGTCGGCACAGGCTATACGAGGTCAAAATGTAAAAGTGTTATAATTCTGTAATTTATGAACCAATTTCAACAATTTAAAAAACTTATCATCTTATCTCATCAATTGGGAGCTTTTTGTGTAGATTTTGTTGCTTATTTAGAAAATTTTTGAATTTTGTAAAAAATGAGTTCTGAAACCTGTGTGTTGCACTGGCTTTCTTAGGTCAAAACTGGAAAAGTGTCATAATTCTGGTATTTATGAACCAATTTCAACAATTTAAAAAATTATCATCAAATTTCATCAATATGAAGCTTTCTGTGTAGATTTTGTTGCTTATTTTGAAATTTTTTGAATTTTGTAAAAAATGAGTTCTGAAACCTGTGCGTTGCCCAGGCTTTCTGAGGTCAAAATGTAAAAGTGTCATAATTCTGGTATTTATGAGCCAATTCCAACAATTTAAAAACTTATCATCAAATTTCATCAGTATGAAGCTAGCTGTGTGGATTTTGTTGCTAATTTTGAAATTTTTTGAATTTTGTAAAAAATGAGTTCTGAAACCTGTTCGTCGCACAGGCTTTCTGAGGTCAAAATTCTGTTATTATGAACAAATTTCAACAATTTAAAAACTTATCATCAAATTTCATCAATATGAAGCTTTCTATTTAGATTTTGTTGCTAATGTTGAATTTTTTTGGATTTTGTAAAAAATGAGTGTCATAATTCTGTTAATTATGAACCAATTTCAACAATCTAAAAACTTATCATCAAATTTCATCAATATGAAGCTTTCTGTGTAGATTTTGTTGCTTATTTAGAAAATTATTGATTTTTGAAAAAATGAGTTCTGAAACCTGTGCGTCGCACAGGCTATCCGAGGTCAAAATGTAAAAGTGTCATAATTCTGTTATTTATGAACCAATTTCAACCATTTAACAACTTATCATAAAATCTCATCAATTGGGAGATTTTTGTGTAGATTTTGTTGCTAATTTAGAAATTTTTTGAATTTTGTAAAAAATGAGTTCTGAAACCTGTGCGTTGCACTGGCTTTCTTAGGTCAAAACTGGCAAAGTGTCATAATTCTGGTATTTATGAACCAATTTCAACAATTTAAAAACTTATCAAATTTCATCAATATGAAGCTTTCTGTGTAGATTTTGTTGCTTATTTTGAAATTTTTTGAATTTTGTAAAAAATAAGTTCTGAAACCTGTGCATCGCACAGGCTTTCTGAGGTCAAAATGTAAAAGTGTCATAATTCTGTTATTTATGAACCAATTTCAGCAATTTAAAAACTTATCATCAAATTTCATCAGTATGAAGCTTTCTGTGTAGATTTTGTTGCTTATTTAGAAATTTTTTGAATTTTGTAAAAAATGAGTTCTGAAACCTGTGCGATGCACAGGCTTTCTGAGGTCAAAATGTAAAAGTGTCATAATTCTGTTATTTATGAACAAATTTCAACAATTTAAAAACTTATCATCAAATTTCATCAATATGAAGCTTTCTGTGTAGATTTTGTTGCTTATTTTGAATTTTTTTGGATTTTGTAAAAAATGAGTTCTGAAACCTGTGCGTCGCACAGGCTTTCTGAGGTCAAAATGTAAAAGTGTCATAATTCTGTTATTTATGAACAAATTTCAACAATTTAAAAACTTATCATCAAATTTCATCAATATGAAGCTTTCTGTGTAGATTTTGTTGCTTATTTTGAAATTTTTTGAATTTTGTAAAAAATAAGTTCTGAAACCTGTGCATCGCACAGGCTTTCTGAGGTCAAAATGTAAAAGTGTCATAATTCTGTTATTTATGAACAAATTTCAACAATTTAAAAACTTATCATCAAATTTCATCAATATGAAGCTTTCTGTGTAGATTTTGTTGCTTATTTTGAATTATTTTGGATTTTGTAAAAAACGAGTTCTGAAACCTGTGCGTCGCACAGACTTTTTGAGGTCAAATTATAAAAGTGTCATAATTCTGCTAATTTTGAACCAATTCCAACAATTTAAAAACTTATCATCAAATCTCATCAATTGGAAGCTTTCTGTGTAGATTTTGTTGCTTATTTAGAAAATTTTGAATTTTGTAAAAAAATGAGTTCTGAAACCTGTGTGTGGCCAAACTGGGTCAAACTGGAATAAAACACACCAATCAAATTTGATTTATTATTTATTGTTCCCAGATATTTTTCCAGATGATGCAGAAAAATCACTGAAAAATTTGGGATCTGATAAAATGCCCCGGTAAGAAAGGCCAGTTAAACATGTTGGTTATTATAACAATACCAATAGATGCAATGTATACATTGTCTGCGCATGTGCGATACTAAAGGATCGACCTGTCTGCTATGGGACATCACGACTGAAAAGTCGGGTTTGTGCTGTTATGCGGTACGCATTACTCAAAACACCTACGTTAAAAAGTAACACGCGGTAAATGCCTATAGATAATCCTTCAATGAAGATATCTAGTCATTTGGGGTAGCCAAATCATAAAAATATTAGGTATTACGGTATTCAGCCATAGACTGATCATATAATATGCACTAAAATATTTTTTAAAACATTCTCCACATGGCATTTTCATAGAAACCGTTTCAGTGACACGTGATGACGCGCTTGATAAACAATATTGAATCAGCCAATCGGGCGAATCACATGACTCTGTGACGCATATGGTAAACAAATATGTCACATGTACCCACAGTGCTCAAATCAGACAGGTCAGTATTTGATAAAATGCTTCCGGTCGATGACAATGGCAATGTATATTTTGTTTACATTTTCTTTTCTTTTTTTTGTTTGTAGAGGATCAAGTTTATTTGTATTAAATAAATAAATAAAACACAAAAATAAATTTGATTTCATGTTGTTTATTGTCCCCAGATTGTTTTCCAGATGATGCAGAAAATCACTATGATCAGCAAAATTTGGAATCTGATAAAATTAGATGGTAAGAAAGGCCTGGTAAGAGAGGCCAGTAAAACATATTGGTTTACAATACCAAAAGATGTAATGTATAAACAAAGGTTTAACAATTGTTTTCCTTTGTGATTTGCATCATTTAAATGTATACACATGTAACATACACAATACATAGCAAGCAAACTTACTAAATCATTTGATGAATGTATACAGCAAACATCCTCTTGCATGCTGCTGTGTTGGCAGATGGCATAATTTGGAACTTGTGTTGCCAATTCTCAAATTACATATTTTTGTCGCTTTCCGGATTTAAAAAAATCATTGTTATAAGTTTAATGGACAAAACTGATAAATAGCTATTCATACCTTAGACTTAAAAGTCTGAATTTGATTCTTTCGATTTATTTCCACCCACCCCACCAAAAGAGGAGGGGGACATACTGTTTTTGGTGTTGATCCCATTTACTTTGGTGTGATACTTTCTTGTGTGCTAAATATCTCATAAACTAATTGGTGGTTTGGAACCAAATTTATGATATTGGTGCATGTTGAAGACTTGATAAAGTTTTGATGACGTTGTCCTGATTTTCAAGGTCTCAGCAGAGCTAAATAGGTCAAATTTAAGACATTTTGTGTGACACTTTATTGTGTGCAAGATATCTCATTAAGTGGTGAGCCGACTGGAGCTGAATTTGCATGGATATGATATTGGTGCAATATTGGTGCATATTGATGACTTGAATGGGTTTTTGGTGACCTTTCCCTAATTTTCAAGGTCATAGGATAGCTAAATTATATACATCCGAGGGTTTCACAAAGTTTCGTAAAAATAAAGCCCTCATGAAAAGGGCTAAGTTCACGAAGGGGTAAAATCGGCCCTGTAAAATCCTATTTTACAAATGTATGTATATAATATAAATGATATTATTTCTGAAGAAGACGATCTTCCCTCTCTTCAAATACATACCAAACAATTTCTTAGATGCTTCCCTAATACCGCAAAAATCCATATTATGACCCCCAGTTTCCCCAAATGGCTGATATTGTGGGGATTTAGTGTAAATATACCCATAACATACATGAGGCCATTATTTCGACACAACGATATTTGGCTTAGCTGTGCAAATTAACATTGAGAACCCATGACCCAAGATTTCAAGGTGTCGAAATTTTGGCTTCATAATGTATTATTACGTAACCTAAACGATCACGTTTGGATATTTTGTCTGTGTTTGGTTTTTCCAGGCCATTTATACATGTTTTAAGGCTTAAAATTTACAAATATGACTTCATTATCTCATGAAAGCAGGGCTGGACTATTTTAGAAGCAGAAGATACGCCTACTTTCTCACATTTTACAGTGCAAACAATGCCGATGCTGAAATAATGTTACGTCCGAAATTTACATTCAGTAAGAGACGCTCGTCGTGCTACCGTTAGTTTTTGTCTGCTTACGCAGGTATATACTACCGTTTTTGGTTAAGGGGAAGCGAATTTATCCATAAATCACTATTAGAAAAATGCACAGGGTCATACTTTTACAATTGACGAGTGTTAGCTTGTTTTTATTTTTGTACATTTCTTGTTTTGTTCGTATTTAAAAATAAATAGCTTTAAGTGCGCTACTTTAAATAAAGCATTTTCGTGGCCGTGCGGTTAAGTCCATGAATATTCCCCATGTTTTGCCAGGGGTCCAGAGTTCAATCCTCAGCGACGTCAATTTTTTTCTTTCTTTTTTTCTCTTTTCTCTTTAATACCTTCTCAAAGTGCTGGTTTATATATTATTGCAAGTTTTGAGGTTTATCTGATAGCTGAAAACAATTTTCCACATATAGGCCAACTGGTTGTTTTGTTTCAGAAATCTTCCACTGTCCAGTATATACTTATGCCAAGCATATCTGCCATGCCTTTATTGTATTCCATAAGCTCACTAAAAAGCATGACTGACATGCGCTGATCCAGTAATTTTTCGTCTTAGAGGGGGAGGGGGGCAGGACAGGATCTGACAGGAAAAAAGACTTTGTCAACTTTTTGGTCCTCAAACTTATCTACAGTGGTTTCATCGTCCTCAACATGTTAACAGTGGGATCAACTGTCAATATCAAAGAAAACTGTACTTTTTGGTTCCAAAGGGGGTCCAACATTTTTCAGGGGTGGGGGTCGAACTCAATTGCTTATTCCCTATAGAACTTGTGATTTTCAAGGTGAGTTCAGGCCAACTGTCCCCCCCCCCACCTCCTCTCTGGGTCCGTGCATGACTGATCCCTAACAAAATGATTGTGTTACATGTCTTAATCATGAGCTATGTTTAGTCTGTATTGCACTGATTTTCCTATTGCAAAAATAACTTATTCGATTGCCAATATGCATGCGTATCTTTAGAAATGTGACACAGTTGGAGGCTGTTATGAAAGAAAAATCGCATTGGGCATTCGCTATGTACGGCTGTTTGGATAAGGTGATAGGTCTACTATATTTATGTCCCTCATTGTCCCCATGTACCCCATGTGTAAGCTGTAATGTTAAGAACTGGGGATTTTTTGGTCAATAATCGGTAATGACGCATGTTTAACATACGTTTGGCAACACGTACAGTTGATTCAAAGATGATGAAAATAAGTTTATCTACCTTTTGAATTCCAGTGGTTCGACAATTAAAGAAGTAGCAAAATTTCTGCACTCAGCATATAAAGCCCGTTCTGCATAGGAGAATAGATATTTTCTTTTTTCAGATACTTCTCTTGTTTAACATTATGCTAAACGATATATCATTCTTTGCATTTATGTTGAACATGTTTATGAAAGTATTTTGTGAATGTCTCATATGAAATGAGATGAAACAATAAAATAATTGTATTGTATTGTATTGTATTGTATTGTAAGATAGATGAGAATCGTTGTAAACAAAATAATGAACTAATCCAGGTAATGGGTATTTTATACAGGTACAGTCCTGCCAACTTTGAGTGACAGTGACATCATGTTTTGTTTATAATTGTCAAGTAAAAAAATATCTTACACTCCTCTTGAGCTCATGTGAATCGATAGATCACTTGTGTATTAATCCTATCTGCAGGAAAGGATTAATACACAAGTTATATATCGATTACAAGTCCCCGATAACTTTGTAAACGAAACATGATGTCACTGTCACTCCTGGCTGGCAGGATAGTATATTACATTAACTGCCTCAAACTGCAGTATTACATTGACCGTTATTTACCTGTTTCAATGGAAAAAATACAATGTGGTATAGTCTGAGTATTTTGCATCTTTGAAACATCAGTACTATCAATCCGTGGGGTGAACGGAATTTTTTTGTATACTTTGTCACACCTGTATTTGCATGTAGAGAATAAAGGAAGGTGATATAGTCTAGGATTTATCATGATTTCAGGAGTCAGGCACATCGTTTTGAAAATAAAGTTCCATGTAAAACTTAGAAGTTTGAATTATACTAACAATTAAACTTTACCTGAAATGTTTTAGACCTGTTGTTGCGATGATTTTTACTACATCTTTTTTTCGAAATTCTTATCCCGATGAAAAGTATTCAGGAACATCCCTGCCAACTTCTCAAAACGGTTCCAACATCCAAGATGATGAAGTAACATCTGTGCATAGATAGATGCACTCTGAGCATTTTAAGCAAAGCGCAAATATAACAAGTCAAAAGATGTCAATTAAAATGTTACATTATACCGCCAAAATTCACTTGTTAAAGCGATGTATGGCTTGTTCAAATACGGTAAATCTTGTATTAGTTCGTACAGTAAAAAATATTTATTTTTCTCCGTGTACGAACTAATAAAAATTATTTTTCTGAGAAACGGCACTGTACGAACTAATAAAATGAAATTCTGAAGATCGATAAAACGAGGCCAAAACATGCGAAAATTGCCAAAGAGGGAGGAAATTCTGTGTATCCTTTTAGCCTAATCACAGATTGGATGTCTGATTAGTATTTTCAATTAAACTAACATTCTTAATAGCATGGTGAAAGATTGAAAATAAACAACCAAACATAAAAGTCGCAATAATCATCTACTATGCCGTTTCAACCAATTTGTTTTCCGCTAAGACTCACATGCAACGTGCGATATACCCGACGATATCACCCCTTTATACTTTCCGGGAGGGTTGTTTCGTTGTGGTCATACACGTCGGACTCGTTCTATGACAATTGTCTTGATTGGAATCATAACACAAAAAATACAACTTCTGCCCTACAACGTAAGGCTGACGTAATATATCGCATATCGCAGCTTTCGTTTTGGGTCAGCATGTAGATTCTTAGTTTCTTAGAACCCTCGAAAATGCAACACAGAAGTAGACAAGACAATATTTCATGATCTGCGTACATTCAGTCCGACAGCTTAGACATGCGCATGCACTCATTTATTGATGTGCAGTGCGCGTTCCGAATGAAAACTAAAAATGAAAATAAAAGACTTCCAAATGTGAAATATGAACAACTGGAACGAATGAGAGTAGTACATTTCTATGAGAGTAGTACATTTCTCTGTCTCCGTATTGTAAACAGACCAACTTACGTTTTTGCGTATGCTTACTCCATGTAAAGCACCTATATTTCTGCATAGGTTGGTTCGAGTCTTCACCGCGACGTCGTATTCCATTTCTTGTGGCGACTTAACATGCTCAGCTTGCTCGCACACCCCCTTTCGTGTTAGCATTCTAAGATTATGATAATGGCAATCAATGTAGAACCAGATTCCTGCACTTCGTCATCTACGGTCGCTTAATCATGGAAAAGCCATTACACGAGAAAACCTGTCTTTTGTGATTTGAGGCCCGGTTACACAAGGTGAAAATCGGATTTCGCAGGCGATAGATCATACTGACTCTTTAACAGCCAAAAACAGAGTTGGGTGCACATGCTAGTCTCCCGTCTCGTGTAGCTGGCCCTCCTGAACAGCAGGACCAACAGATCTGACAGCTCATTTCCGTTATAGTCGTCGTTGGGTGGTATTTTTCATTTTTATTTAAATTTTGATAGACCATGATTCTGTATTAGCAAACAGTGGCGACCCTGTTCAGACGCCTCAGAATTCTGATCTGGGCCACTGTTTACATGTCTTACAAACAGGACACACGGCTTAGCTTAATGTGTCATGTACATTTTCTTGTGTCACGGCCACCACGTGCGACTCCAAACCCTAAAACAACACATGGCCGGAATTGAAGTGAGCGGTCTCTTTGATCTTAAGAAGAATCATGCTGTCTTTGCCTTTGACGCCAGCTGATATAATTAGCAGACGTTTTGTGAATTGACCAGGCCCAGCAAATATGTAAGATTGCTAATAAAATAAATAAAATGTGCAAACGGTTTGAAACTCTGATATTGGCGGAGACAGGGGGGGGGGGCAGGGGGTCCGGACCTCCCCTGGAAAATAATAAGTTGTCCCATTTGTTTCCTAGAAGAAAAACTGGTTCGAACCTCCCTCGAGAAGCAAATCGACCCCCCCCCACGTTGAAATTGTCTGGATCCGCGCACGCATGTCTGACGGTGGATTTTTATTTATTTAGCTATCATACTTTCTAGAGATCATTGATAGGACCGCGCAGATGCGCAGGCTGATCTGCGCCTTTGTTGTTTGCATACGACAAAGTCGAGTTTCTCGCGGAATTGGGTAAAAAAAGGAAAGTTGCAATTTAAATTAAGTCATAAACGAGACGCTTTTTTGAACATTTTTTTCTTATCTGAAAGCAAACAATTGTTGCGGTGTTCATTGGTGTACTGTACACAGCCACCGCCTAACTTTAGACATGCACCTTCATCTACATTCCTTCTATGTGTACGTGAGCAGTTATGCCCCTGGCAAGACTGTGCGGATGTGCAGGCTCGTCTGAGCCTTCGGTGGTCGCATATGTGAGTCTGAGAGGTACCATAATCTCACGAACTGGCTCGTTTCATTGACAGTCGAATGTAAAGCATGATGCAGAGGCATGCAAAAATCAATTTATGTCTTGGTTTGTGCGTCTGTGCGTACGTGTGACTATCCACAGAAATCATTTAATGTGTTAAATCTTTGAGCCAGGACCCAGAATACAATTTTATGAAGACGCCGCGCTAGGCTCATCAGTGTCGTCTTTGTTTGATAAAAAGTTCCATCGGATATTTATTTTATTACGCTAATTGCGTGCGCGTTTTGTTGAACTTAGAAAACCATCAAACTCGTATAAAATTGATGTTCGCATATTTAAAGCACAGCTTATCAGTGGGAGTACGTAGATGTCTAGATTTTTTCGGCCTTAGTCTTCATCCACTTCAAAACTTTGAATTAGTGAGCAGCGAGACTCTGACGAGATTGCACAAAAGCACAGGCTCTCCTGAGCCTTCGCTGATTACATTTGTGATATGGTTTCATCATGCTCGGGTCCTGTGATTCAAAAAAAAAAAGAGATGCATGTGCATTGCGTAGAAGTTCTCCATGTCGCACACACGCGCGTGTGAGCGTTCTCTTTATTTAATAGTCTCGAAGAGGAAATAACGCTAAAATAAGCTGTGGATTTTGTTCGTACTTAGATTCCCGATTTGAGAATATTTATGACACAGAGGGATCAGAAAGGCTCAATGATCACAGTCACGTTCACACTCAATTTTGGACAGTGTGTGCACGCGCGCATAGTTGTGTACATGTATTTGATTTTTGTCATGACTGGACAAAATATCTCCAATGATGGCGACAAATGCGTGCAGATTTGCATCAGTCCGACGTTCATTGAACCTAGCGTTTATCAGGGAATAAAAGTTTGGCATGCATCTGGATGCACGTTAGCGACACTGACGATCGCACTGACACAGGCGAAATGTGGCGTGCTCGACGGAAGGAAAACGAAAGTATCGTAGACAGACACACTGATTAACCAAGAGACGGGGAAAAAACGATGTGTACGAACTATTAAAAATTACAAATCGAAAAATGACCACTGTACGAACTAATACATGACATTTTGAGCTGACCGGTCAAAAATAATTTATGGTGTACGAACTATTCGAGTGTACGAACTAATACAAGATTTACCGTATATTGGAAATCGCGCCTGATTCGCACGCGCGTTAAGCTAGTGGGATCATCGCGGAGCCGTAAATTTTAGAACACGTGCAAAGGAAACTGGTACGTTGTGCAAAAAACCAAACTTTGTTCGTACAAATGAGCCTGTCTGGCGTTGATTCTGCGCGTGCACGGACAATTCTGAGCATGCAAATGGCAGTTTTATCACTTTCATGTGATACACAACCTTTGATTAACAGGATTTTAATCGTTCACAGTTTTTTTTTATAATACCTCTGTCTGTCACGCCCATACGAATTTTAGCTGTCAAAAAAAAAAGCTTTAAACAAATTCAATTAATTGCAAAATTTTATCTTAATACAGTTGAATCTCGTTAATTCGAAGTCCTAGGGACTAGAGGTTTTATTTCGATTTATCAAAAACTCAAATTATAGTGAGGTAGAAATAAAAGATATATAGCCCCCAGAAATTATAATGATTATTTTTACTTATCAAATATATGTTTTAAGTGCATAAAAGAAACGTCTCAGGGAGACGTTTCTTTTACGCACCCAAAACATATATTATTATAGAAAGTTATTAAAATAGATCATGAATAGGTCCTATTCTCTAAATTCAATGTGTCCCAACTTTATTTTGAATTAGCCAGTATTTTGAAAAATCGGAGTTCGCATTTTTGAGGTTTTACTGTACACAAAATCTGTATGTGTAGCAAACACCAGATCTTTTGGAGAAGTTGGCTGAAAGTCTCCTCTATACAGCTTTATCGTTACACATTTTGCTAAAGTTGAAGATATAAACGTTATTACGAAAGAATAGTAGCTGGATTTTTTTTCATTTCGTATAATAACTTATTTTCATTATTGAGAGATTGAGATTTACTTTAGTGGTAGAGTGCTTGACTCGAGACCGAGTGTCCGTGGGTCGCTACAGCGTTGTGTCCTTGAGCAAGACACATTAATCCTAGCTTAATAATGGTTTTACCCAGTAAGACCCGTCCCTACATAATTGATAGATTGTTGATGTGACTCATGGCAAACAAGGTTTTACTGTTATCACTATTGAATTCCGTCCATCAAAAATGCTATCATGACGTTTCGTTTTGTGTAAATGCTTAGTGTAAGTCCCATTATCTTATTTTGACAAGCCTGTCCCACTTTAGCGAGAGACGGGGAGAATCAAATATAGCAGCTTACCATCGGCCCAGCAATTGCAATTACCTTTCGCCGGTGGCCGATAGTGGTTAGCTTAAATTAACGTTATTTCTGGGACTTTATCAAAAACGAATGATTTCACAAAACATGCACATGAGCTTAATCAACTAAACTTCCACACTGTCTTTAATTTGAGCGGGCAAAATCAGGGAAGGTTCTGGCTGGTCTGTTTTAATGCTCAATCTAGCCTGCACCTGCGCTGGTCGCCAATGATAAAAAGCATAAATATCTCCTGAGTTGACTTAAATATTACAGCATCACTCTACAATAAGTTACCACGTTCGGGAAACCCAACTATATATAAGCACGGGTATTTAAGATCAGTCAGAATGACAAGCTCCTGTCTGAAAATGATGAGACTACTGTAAAATGACCACTCTGATTCAATCGCATAAAATGCGTTACGGTTTTTTTATCCATCGCTTCAGTAATATTGCATGCATACAGTTTTAATACGCCTTTTCTCAGACCCGTGAAGCGTAGTCGGCAGAGTTTTATTTATTGTCTGACTTCTATGTGTGATGGGGGGGGGGGGTCATCAGTTTGAACCCTTGTACAGTTTTGCTGAAGTTATTTTCTCTCTTCTACTGATTCTGATGAGAGTATTTAGTAAGTACTTGATACGGATAAACCCTTTGTAAAGCAGCAGTATAGGATACATTGACCGCTACCATGATATGACTAAAATTGATGAAAAATATATGGACATAAAGCCTCAAACAAACATGTACATTTCAGAGGGTTGGCGGGCGTATCGCCATGATAGACTGTTTATCGAGGTTTATTTTACATTTTGGCACAAATTTGTGTGAGACACACACTTGCTTAACATAAATTTGTTAGCCAAACTTAGCGACGTCTTTGGCGTTACATTGTTATGTAAATGACCTTACTTTTTGCGCAAAATTTACAGAGGGTCCTTGTCTTAAGTAACCCATAGTTTACACAATTTAAGCACTAGGCAGATAAATTTTCGATTTTTCTCAATGAAATAAACCATATAAACATATTTTAAGTCGGTATGCATTTCTATGGCAGGGCCGATTCCACCCCTTCGTGAACCTAGCCCTTTCCGAATTTACAGTATCAGATTTGTGTGCATATTGCATAGGTGAAAGTTTTCAAGATTATCCTGAGTTCAGGATTTTGAGTCTGACTTTCCATAGAAAGTCAGCCTCAAAATGCTGAATTAAGGAGATTATGATAGCTTCTTCGATTAGTTTCAACATTATCTAAACACAATTAATCATTTAACTTAATTTAAATTATCCATTTTTGTAGACATCCTGCAAGTTTTAAAATTAGAATTTCTAAAGTTCAAGATTTTGGAAATTTTGAACTTTCATCCATGATATTGCCAGTTTGTTAAAGATTGTTATTTTTTATTAACAGAACTCAAGGCGTGTTATTCTACTCAGTGGTACACCAGCCCTTTCTCGACCATCAGAATTATATACACAGATCTGTGCAGTGTGTCCCTTCATGTTTAAGTTCAACGATTTTGGTGTTCGGTACTGTGATGGTAAACAGGTAAGTCTTTAACTCTTTGCATACTGGGTAATTTTGCATGCTTCTTCGTTGTCTGCTGATTTTTTCAAAATCAACATTTTTGAAAAATTCTTTCAGGATTACCATCAAAGTGTCAAACAGTTTCGATCCAGATCGGGTCCAACATTTTGTTGGGCCTGATCTGAGTCCAAACTGTTTGCAAAGGCTATTAGCTGAGGACACAAGAAGGAAAAAGAGTTAACCCTTATTACTAATTGACTCTTCCTATTTGTCAGATGCAATAAATTTGGGATGTTCCCATCGATATGTTTTGAGGGGTCACAAGTTATAACATCATTTTTCTTTCACTGAGGATTGATTTTATACCAGCAAATGGAATCTTAAAAAGTAAGTTCAATCAATATCTTTCTGTTTTTCATTACTTTTTATATAATGAATAATTACATTTGCTTTTTTCAAATGATCATCTGATTTGTAGCCAAAAGAAAAGTTGTCATTTGATATGGGCATAGTGACTTCATATTAATTCAGATGAAGTCTTTCAGTTGTAAATTTTAATCCATAGAAAATATTATGACATTTCATAGAATCTTGATGAAAAGATTTTGATATATACCAACAGCCACAAGAACACAATATTCTCCCACCTTTGCCCATGTAAGATAGGCTGTCAGCTCATGTAAGAAATTTCTATCTTACATGATCATGTGACTGCTTTCTTACATTGGCAGCGTGAAATATTCTTTTATTCCGTAAAACGATAATCAAAGGGCCAATATATTGCGCTTAAGTAACTCAAAGGCACCAAGCAAGGGTAAGGGTTGCTTACTGGCGTAATATAACCTAAATGACGTCACCCAACTTGCACTGCGTGACGTTAAAGGCAATGTGACGCTAATGGCATAGAGAGCCAAGCAGGATTTTATTTTGCATATTGCAACTTAACTAAAGCTCCAATCGTGTGTTCCTGGCAATAACAAGATGCAAACTATGTTTACATCCATTTCAATGCCCGATAAAAACACTCATAAACTCAGAAATGTTGTAAATCCAACGAGTAAATAGTTTAAATTTTCATCTTTTTTGGGCTCTTTATGTTCCGACAAAAAACATCCGAAAAGTGGGAGAAAAACAATCCATCATGAGTCTGTCCATGTAGAATAGAGAAATCTCACCCTCGGGAATGGAATTTAACCAGGGATTCAGTAAGCCTTGTCCCTGGTTAAAATTCCCACCCCTCGGGTGAGATATCTCTATCCTACATGGACACTGGAGATGGATTGTTATATTCTTACATACAGCTGAATTTCTTCACATGAGCCAGTTCACGAAATATTAGTACTTATTGTATTGCTGAGCAGTGAGACTCAGATGAGCCTGCATATGATTGCAATCTCTTCAGAGCCTTTGCTCCTCAAATGCATAAAATTTGAAAGTAGGGGAAGGGTCAGATAAAAAAATATACCTCTAGCCTTTATTGATAAGACAGCATAGGTGTTTAAGTGAGGCTTTTTGCACATATGCTAAAGTATCAAAATCTCATGTGCTGGCCCAATTTTCTTTGTTTTGTTGCTTTACATCCCAAGTCAACAGCTATGGTCATGGCCGGACGGTCAGTTCACCTAACCACACTTTTTTCTGGGCAAGCTTAAACAAGCAGTTAACCATACATTGTGCACAAACTTTCACTTGTAACTGACAACAACCCTTCTTGAATGAATGCTGGCCCGATTGTCGACTCACACAAGATTTTAATTTACCACCTGCCCAGTTTGAAATTATAGCATCAATAAGAATACCATAAAGGTGTTTGTATTTTTTCTCTCTTCAGCAACCATGGGGCTGGGATTTCTCAGGCTCTTCCAATATGGCTGAACTACAACTGTTGCTGGAGGAGAAAGTTATGATCAGGTGAAATAAACTGGAGAAAATGTATTAATATTCTTTTATACAGTAAAACCTTAAAGTCTTAAGCAGTCACTTAAAAATAGACAAAACAAAGGACATAATGGAAAAAGGTAGCTTAATGAAGGTCGAAAGTATTGCAGAATGCTCCCCTTGGAACATTCTGCAATACTTTCGACCTGCATTAAGCGATAATCGGTATTGAAAAACAATTTTTGTGTTACTTTTGAGTGGCCGCTTTAAACAGGTTTTACTGTAGCTTTAAACCTGAGGGCATCATCTCCAATTTGCAGCAAACAACATTTTCAAGCTTCGTTGCTTTGAGAAACCAGATAAAGCTCGATATTCCACGAGAATCATATTAAATTGCTGCTGAAAATCAAGAAAGATAACATAGAATCTAGTCATCATTGGTGCTTTTAGGGTTAGATCTCAAATGATGAAAGATGTTCAATCAATACGAGCGAGTTCATCTGATTTTGGAGCTTATTGCATTGGCTAGCATCAAAGTCCTAGATCAGCCTGCAAGTTGTTGAAGTAGATAATTTAGGCCAGATTTTTTTATTAGTTGATTTACGAACCCTCCTACTGTAATTTTCCGTAAAGTAGGAAAAAAATAAAATGTAATTTCTAAATTTAAATTTTTTTTTTATTTTATCCGCCGACTCTAAATATTATTTGTTTTGGTGAAAAAAATAATATATTTTTGAGGTTCTGTCTATGTATTTTTGAGAATGACACTGTAAAAGGTGATTGTCCTGTCCAGATTTTTAGGAAAATGATAAAATATTTAAAGATTTAATACAGACTGTTGTTTACCTACTACTAGTTTTACTGTTTCTGGAGATATTAAAAAAAAATTATTTTTTTTTGAAAATAAAAAAAAAAAACAAAAAAAAGAGCTCTGAAAATGACCACTTAACTGGTCATTTTCAGAGCTTTTTTATTTTTATTTTTTCGTCCCCTCGACCCTAAATCTGAAAAAAATTCCCGTAAATCAACTAATAAAAAAATTCTGGCCAAAGGCTCAGACCAAAATTTGGACTTTCAGTCTCACTGGATAGCTGAGATTGCATGTTTAAAGAGTATCTTTAACTCTTTACCTACTAATGTTGTCTGCTGATAACTTGTGCAAACAGTTTGGACCCAGATCAGGCCCAACATAATATTGGGCCTGATGTAGGTCGAAGATGTTTGACATTCTGATGGTATTCCTGAAAGAATTTTTCGAAAAAGTTGATTTTGAAAAAAAAATCAGTAGATGAAAAAACCACATAAAAAACACGTAAAGAGTTAAACATATACAGGTCAGTCCCGCTATGTCAAACTTGCTTATCTTGAATACACGGCATATGTCGAAATGATCATGCATTCCCGAACATTTCCCCTATATTCCATTGTATTTCAAACTTGTTTATGTCGAACTCAGTTATCACAAAACCTCGGCTATATCGAAGAGGTTTTTCATTCCTGAAAATTAACTTTACGCTCGTTTACCACTGCTTGTGTCGAAGTAAAAATGTGTTGGTTAAAAAGGTAAACAATATGAATGTCAAACAAAGTAATTACCTTCTTTCATCAAACAATAGCCTTTAATTCAGTTCAGTTTAATCCACTGTTGCGAGTAATCGCCAATTAGTTATAGCGTGGAGGCGGCCATTTTTTATTGATCAGTTGTTTGTCAAGTTGATTGACCCAATTGACCTTGACATGCGAATACATAAACACAGGAGTGTTCGATTTGAACATCAGAAAATTAGCCTTGCCTTAGGGAAAATTGTTGGGAGCGCAGTGGCTCAGTGGTAGAGTGCTTGACTCAAAATCGAGGGGTTGCTGGTTTGTGCCTCACCGGCGTCCACCCAATAAACCACAGGGATGTTTCAGCCAAGTGATGCATACTAAAAAGGTGCATTCCACAAAGTGAAGTTTCAACAAAGTGACCTTTTGACGGAAACATTTGACATGGTGTCATAGTAATCAAAGCATCATCAAAGAAGTGTCAAAGGCTTGCAATAAGAATCAAATTAAATTAAATGGCCCAAGTGGTCATTTTGGAAAGTCATATAGGGTTTAACACTTTATGTACTAAATGATTCTTTCTTCTAGATTAATACAATAAACTTGGAATGGCCCATTGAATATATCATGGGGTCACAGGTTATACTTCTAAAATTAAATTATATTTTTTTCTCTCAAGATCATTTTTGTGTTAGCAAACAGTGATGACACTGAGTGATTGTGGCATTTCATCTGTGTTTTTACTGTTTGCCAAATACGCATTTAGGAGTCACTAGTTTACAAAGGGTCAAACTTTTGTGTCATTCTTTTTTTCAAAAATTGATTTGACAGGCTCTGAAAATCTGAAGGTTAAACCTTTAATGCCCAATGTTATTTGCCAACAGGAGATTAAAAAAAGATGTGTTATCTGAGTTGCCAGACAAGGTTAGACAGATGGTATTGTTAGATCCCAGGTCTATCAAGGTGGATAAGGACCTCAAAAATGCTTCTAAAATCATCGGCAGTGCCAAATTGAAGGTGAGTTTTCTTTTTATGAATCTGACCACAGAAGGTCAAATGAAAGGTGTTATTATATTATGCAAAATCGAGGGAGACTATTGGATTAACCCTTTACTCCATATGCTATTTTTAGATCATGACGTCATTTTCTATTTTTAGACAACATTGAAAAAAAAAATAAAAAAAATTGAAGTTCAGTTTTGAATACTTTTAAAAATATGGAAAATGGAGCATTTGCTGAAATAGAGCAAATGCTCCATTTTCCATAATATTTTCAAATACATGATGATGATATTTTAAAGGCGTCAAAAGGTGTTATTATGGAGTAAACGGTCAAAATAATTTTCGTTCACAAAAGGAAAGCTGAGATTACTGCGTTAATAGTTTACAAATAGCGTTATGAAGCCATTAAGCATGCATGGTAATGAATTTACTATTTTACCAAAGATTTTAAAATTATATGCATTGATCTATGGGCCTGTCTTTGGGGTGTCATTCAAACCAGTCTCCTCAGCTATAGAGACTAGCTAGAAAATTGAAATTTTATCTGTAGCAAGTTTAGATATGCTACGTTTTGAAAAGCAAATAACAAAGGCTCTGATCAGACTGGGCAGATACGCAGGCTGGTCTGTGCCATTGTTGTTCTCAAACCCCCAAGACAGGTTTTCTTGCCTCGAGGCCCATATAGTGTACAAGAACATTGTTGAAAATGGCTCCAAATTGCCATATGAGACTAGCAAATCACCATATTATAGAACTTACATGCAATAACACAGGACTTGGTCGGAAATCACGTTTTAGTTCTTGGAAAAATATCAATCTGCCGAAAGATCCTAACATAATAAGCGCAAAAATTAAGTGTTTAACAGGACAGTGCAGTCCCTTTATAAGGCTATGTTTGGGGTCCACTTGAATGGATCCTGTTTCCAAGTGAATCATGTTATAAAGGGACAATTTTACAAAGGAATTATAGGAAAATGACACTCATCCCAAACCAAAAATTTATGGATATGGCAGAAACGTCCACCTTCGGCATTTTACGTGGCCGAAACGTCCGTGGCCGAAATGTCCAGGCCGAAACGTCCTAGGCCGAAATGTCCGTGGCCGAAATGTCCGGGCACCCATTTTCCTATAATTCCTTTGTAAAATTCCATGGAAAAAAATTGAGGCCACAGCATGACTGTGCCATATCTAAATCTGTGTTATAATGAGGTGTGTTATAAAGGGACTCTACTGTAATGTGTTGTAACTCATATTTTCATTTTAGGGTATGGAGCAGAGAGGCGCTCTTCTAGAATTTTTCCATCAGTCAGGAAAAGCCAAAATGGCTGCTGTGAAGTAAGTTGAATGGAACAAGCTGATTGGCTTTCGGAACTATTCACATTGGTGACAAGGAAATGCTCTGGTCAGCCTGCACATTTCTTGTTAGAGCCTTTGCTGCTCACACATAAGGAGTAGAAAACTAAGTAATATTCAGGCCAGAAACTACTGGTTGGAGTTCAAGGAAACTTCATTGGTTTCTTAACCCTATACTCCATTGGCTATTTTTAGATCATGACATCATTTTCTATTTGTAGATGATATTGATAAATTTAAGAAAGATTTAAGTTAAGTTTTGAATACTTTTGAAAATATAATGGAAAATGGAGCATTTGCTCTTTTTGAAGCAATGGCTCCATTTTCTATAATAATTTCAAGCACATGATATTTCAAAGGCCTCAAGGGCATTATTATGGAGTAAAGGGTCAAGGTTAAGTTGTGCATATTGCCAGCATGCTATCATGGGGTATTGTTTCTCGGGTTATAGCTCTTTGGCATGTCCTTATCAGCCTAAAGTATGTCTAGTCCATTTCTCAGTAACTACTCAAAACTTTTGGTGATATGATAGATATTGTTTTCGAAGGAGGTTCAAAATTTAAAATGGCAGACTTGAAGACTCCACCTGAGCAATGCCCCATCCCCTCCACTTAATAAAAGCACCAAGCATCTCTGAAAAATGTTCAGTTCCCCATCCTCAAACTATTAACATTTGAAAGGACACTTTAAATGTCACCAAGCTTGGGTATGCCCCACCCCTTCCAGTTCATAAAAAGCTTTTTAAAATATCTCAGAAACTCTTAAGGTCCTCACCACTTAACCATATATATATCTTATTGTTCATTGACCCTTTGTATTCTGCTGGATTTTCCCATTCATAATGCTAATACAATAAGTATGGGATTGCCCTTTTTGTACTTTAAGGGGTCACAGGTAGAATTTCTAAATTATGATGTATTTCTATCCCTTAAGGTGGCTTTAATCTTAGCAAACAGTGCAAACTCGGATGAAATGCAGCATTATGCTGCATTTCATCCAGGTCATCACTGTTTGCCAAAATACATGTTTAGTGGTTTCCAGTATACAAAGGGTCAAGAAAAGACACTTGATTTATTTATAATTCCTTTGTAAAGTTCTATCGTTAATAAATATTGGGAGCCACAGCATGACGGTGTTATATCCAAATCTTGTGTTACAATTAGATGTGTTAATAAGAACTGCACTGTAATCTTTTTTCAGTGTTTATTTTGAAGATTTACATGAAAGTAATATTTTTTTCAGGACTTATGTCGAAGATTTGTTAGAAGGGGACAGGAAATTTATCATTTTTGCCCACCACCAAGAAGTTCTAGATGGTGTTGAAACTGTGGTTAAAGATAAAGTAAGAGCAAGTTGCTTATTACTGTAAAATCTGTGAAAAAAAGGCCACTCTAAAAAGACCGAAAATTGGTTTTCAAGACCAATTATAGCTTAATGCAAGTCAAAAGTATTGCAGAAATACTTTGGACCGTCATTAAGCTACCATTTGTCATTAAGATCTTTGTTTTGTCTATTTTTGAGTGGCCGTTTTACACAGGTTTTACTGTACTGTATAAAAAGGCTTTGTGCTGTCAAATATACTCATTCATGGTCATTTTAAAATCTTACAGCAGAAGATCTATTCATTGCTCTTTTATATAGCTTTGTCCTCGGACAGGGATATGAACGACATGTAGATTTTGATGAATTTGAATTTATGCAATAAAAGTGATCAAACATGATTTTTCTATGCATTGACCTTGGGCAGGTCCCTCTGGAGTTATTGAAAATCTTGGGCTTAGCTATTAATTCATAACATCTCCTTTCGGAGCTGCCAAATGTTAATGCATGGAAGAATATTTGTGATCACTATAAATCTATGATTATAAATCTATCTATTGTCTTTCATTGGTAAACAGCTGATTCAGCCAATGAATGTTTTGCCATGTGTGTTTTCCAATTGAGTCTGCTTCTAATAATAGATTTTTAAGATCTAGCAATTTACAACCCTCAAATTTAACAGCAACTTTCACAGATATTTCAAGCTCGGGACCAGTGACTAGGCTGCCATGCTACTTTTGATATGTCAATAGAACAAGAATGTCATAAAAAATTGTTGTGACTTATTTAGTTATATGTACCATTTTGTTACATCACAAGGAAGAGTATGATTTGACCTTTAACTCTTTATGCACTAATAAATTCTTCCTCCTGCTTTGATACAATAAACTCAGGATGATCTATTGTATATATCGAGGGGTCACTGGATGTTAATTGTATTTCTTTCTCTGAAGTTTATTTTTGTCTAAGCAAATAGCGTAGACCCTGATGAAATGCTGCATTATGCAGTATTTTATCTGGGTCTTTGCTGTTTGCCAAAGTATGCATTTAGCAATCCCTAGTATACAAAAGGTTAGTGCACAAATAGGTGTATTATTAACTGAAAAGATTTTAATTAGTACTTAATAATGCAATCGTTGTCCAAATTGAGCAGACTTGATGATTTATTTGCCTGTTTGGATAGCATACATTTTACGTTAGTTTTATGGGCTCTGTTTAACTTGAGTCATTGTGTATACTTCCAATCTTGAGCTCAAATTCCTGTTTCAGATAGGTTCCAGGTATATCAGAATAGATGGAAGAACCAGCTCTGAACAACGAAACGTTTTCTGTAAAAAGTTCCAGCTCAATGACAGTATCACAGTGGCCATTTTATCAATAACAGCAGCTAACGCAGGTCTGAATCTCTCGGCAGCTACTCTAGTTGTGTTTGCAGAGCTGTTCTGGAATCCAGGGGTGAGTTTTGACTAGACGCAATCTGTAACTCTTTCCTTGTTAGTGGCGACTTTTGATGTCCGCTGAAAACCTTTGCAAATAGTTTGGACTCTGATCAGGACCGACAGAATGTCGGTCCTGATCTGGATCCAAACTGTTTGACACTCTGATAGTTTTCCTGAGAGAATTTTTTGAAAAAGTTGATTTTGAAAAAAAGTCAGCTGACAACAACAAAATCCTAAAGAATTACCCAGCATGCAAAAAAAGTAATCTCATCAGAATTCAAAATAATTTTGTAGAAGGAGTTTTCTTTCAAAAATAGCTTTAATAAAAGAATTTTATGCATCTGAAATTATGTTGTCATGGAGCGTGTTGAGCCTAAACTTTAAACAAAACCCAGTTGAGGGATCAACGCCTGCCTTGGGTTTTTTGTTGTTAATATACACATATAAAGAGAATTTTACATGAGTGGTCACGTATTATTGAATTTATTAAACAATTTGAATTGTAAATTGTTAATATTTTCTTACCCGTCTGTTTTAATGTATGTATTGGGTGCTCAAAAGAACCGTCTCATTGAGACCATTCTTTTGAGTACCCACAACATATGTTTTGGTTGAGAAATTAGAAAATTAAT
The DNA here is from genome assembly GCA_964019695.1 of Loripinus fragilis. NCBI lineage: Eukaryota > Metazoa > Mollusca > Bivalvia > Lucinida > Lucinidae > Loripinus > Loripinus fragilis. The sequence goes on from OZ026527.1 coordinate 24,828,772, forward strand.
TTTTTGGTACACACCTGGAAACCCAAATCCTGTTATACCCTACCTTTCGTTGCTTTCCTTTTCTTTAAAGGACACTTGAAAGTCCGCTAAAAGCAAAGCAAAAAGATAATTTAAATAATCCGTAAAAACCAATCCTTCAGAAATGGAGAGAACCTACAATATTAGAAAATAGACTCAGTTTTATTGAATCTGTTCATGAGAACTAATGGAAAGTGCAACAATTGTCACGCCCCCCAGCACAGACTTAAGCGGCACTCTGCTTTCCATCAGAACTCAATATTCCTGAAGGACCAGAATATAAAAAAATATCAACACTATATCGATGTACGGGGAGAAGTTTTACCAACTCTACGCGGCACAATGACAGGTGTTGTGACCTCTAAATAATCTGAGAAAATGGATCCTTCAGAAACAGAGAGATCCTACAATATTAGAAAACAGCAGACTTTATTGAGTCTGTTCATGAGAACTAATGGAAAGTGCAACAATTGTCTGTCACTGTCACGCCCCCAGCACAGGCTTAAGCGGTATTCTACTTTCCTCCAGAACCTAATATTCTCGAAGGACCAGAATATAAAAAATATCAACACTTCTACTCTTGTTTTTTCCCCTCTGAATATGGTTTTAAATTATTATTATAATTATTATTATTATTCTTTTTCGAAATCTTTCAGATCTTGGTGCAGGCAGAAGACAGAGCTCATAGAATAGGTCAACAAGATTCTGTTAGTATACATTACCTGGTTGCCACGGGAACATCAGATGACCATATATGGTAAGTTGGTAAGGCACTCATTGATGATATGTTTTGACAGTAATCATCCAGGCCTTCAGACTTATGGTGGGCCTGGGTCATTGTCCCATGATTTCAAAATATGGCACATCACTTTCCAAGGCAGTGGACCCATCCACAATATTCTGCAATACTTTTGACCTGCATTAAGCGATAATTGGTCTTTTTTTCAGTGGCTGCTTAAGAAAGGGTTTACTGTATCATCAGCAGTCAATGTACATATGCATACACGTGTCTGTGTCAGTGTGTAGATAAAGTACACCATCTCAATGTCAACTGTAGTTAGTTTGACATGCTTGGACCCATCTTTTCAGAAAATGAGCCACTATTTTTTGCTCCATGGGTCACTTCGGCCCACCAATCTTGAAAAAATCTGAAGCCCTGATCATCTACCTTTGGAATATCGAAAATAGAAAGAAACCAGAGAGGGAAACATTTGTATTGTCAACTTTGTGTTGTGTTATATTGGCCTCGATGCGAGAAAACATGCTTTTGGGGTTTTCGAGCAGGTCAATTTCAAATCAGCCTGCTCAGCTACATAGACTAGCTAGAATCGTGGAGTTTGGTATGAAACAGGTTCAGATATCATAATTTGCTGGGAGAGAATAACAAAGGTGCTGATCAGACTGTGTGATTGTGCAGGCTTGTTTGTGGCCGCGCAGGCTTGTCTGCTCCTTTGTTGTTTGCAAACCCCGAAGACAGGTTTTCCCCTCATCGAGGCCCATATATGACCAAGTTTACAATGTGGGGACTGTATTGGCAAGTTGAAACTATGCTGGTTGTACGGTAAATGTTCTAAAATTCAGAACACTTTTCTCTTTCTGCTTGGTTTTTAGGGCTGGGATTCACAGAATTCTGTTCAGAATAGCCAACAGGGAAACCCTGATCAGACTGCTTCTTCAGTCTAACCATTTACCTATTGTTGTGCCAATTGTAGTTGTAGGCCTATGAACCTATGGTAACTATTTTCCTATTGTTGTGCCAATTGTAGTTGTAGGCCTATGAACCTATGGTAACTATTTACCTATTGTTGTGCCAATTGTAGTTGTAGGACTATGAACCTATGGTAACTATTTACCTATTGTTGTGCCAATTGTAGTTGTAGGCCTATGAACCTATGGTAACTATTTACCTATTGTTGTGCCAATTGTAGTTGTAGGCCTATGAACCTATGGTAACTATTTTCCTATTGTTGTGCCAATTGTAGTTGTAGGCCTATGAACCTATGGTTACTATTTACCTATTGTTGTGCCAATTGTAGTTGTAGGCCTATGAACCTATGGTAATCATTTATCTATAGGCTGTGCCATTTGTTCTTGTAGGCCTATGAACCTATGGTAATCATTTATCTATAGGCTGTGCCATTTGCTCTTGTAGGCCTATGAACCTATGGTAATCATTTATCTATAGGCTGTGCCATTTGTTGTTGTAGGCCTATGAACCTATGGTAATCATTTATCTATAGGCTGTGCCATTTGTTGTTGTAGGCCTATGAACCTTTGGTAATCATTTATCTATAGGCTGTGCCATTTGTTGTTGTAGGCCTATGAACCTATGGTAATCATTTATCTATAGGCTGTGCCATTTGTTCTTGTAGGCCTATGAACCTATGGTTATCATTTATCTATAGGCTGTGCCATTTGTTGTTGTAGGCCTATGAACCTATAGTAATCATTTATCTATAGGCTGTGCCATTTGTTCTTGTAGGCCTATGAACCTATGGTAATGTTCTTGTAGGCCTATGAACCTATGGTAATCATTTATCTATAGGCTGTGCCATTTGTTCTTGTAGGCCTATGAACCTATGGTAATCATTTATCTATAGGCTGTGCCATTTGTAGTTGTAGGCCTAAGAACCTATGGTAATCATTTACCTATAGGCTGTGCCATTTGTTGTTGTAGGCCGATGATTCAGAAGAAGCTGGATGTTCTTGGTAAGGCTGGTCTGACGAAGGATGACTTTTCATCTGCTGATACTACCAGAGTCAAGGTAGGCTTCTTATATTTCTTAAATAATTCCGTGTTAACGGCAATTTTTGTCTTCTGCTGATAATCTTCCAAATAGTTTGGAGTTTAGTATTTCCAACCAGTATCCCCTTAACTAACTCCTTGCTAGCTATAACTTATGTTGTCTGCTGATAACCTTTGCAAACCTTTGCAAACACTTTGGACCCAGAGCAGGACCGACATAATATCTGTCCTGAACTGGATTCAAGGTGTTTGACACTCTTATAGTGTTCCTAAAAGAATGTTTCAAAAAAGTTGATTTCTTAAAAAGCTCACATAAAAACTGCAGCATGCAAAGAGTTAAAATATGTTAACTGTTGCATCAACCTAGGTGTAAGAATACTGTAAATTTTATGGTGTGATTATGTCTCCCCCTTTATGGTTAGGAGATCTTATTTTCCCCCAGGCCTCTGTTCATCTGTCTGTTTGTTAAGTGGACAAGACTGAAGATCGAGAGGGCCCCTGGCTGGTTAAGTTTTATCATTTTAGGTGTGTGAATTGGGGGGGGGGGGGGTGAGGGATGGGGGTTGCAATTTTGCAAGGGTTTTTTATTTGGACGGATTAAGTTTTAAAAAATTCTCTATCCCTGATTAAAAGCACAAGCGTGTAATAAAAACATTTTAAGACAAGAGCGTATTTTGATCTGGATTTTCTGTGTTTTCCCTTTACCTCATAGACACCTTTTAAGATCAATTCTCTGAGAGCACCAGACAAATTTCTCCACGCACCGAAAAGAAATTTCTTTAAACCATATTCAAATGAAAGTCTATGTCCAAAAACCCAGAAAAATATACTTTGTTTCATAATTGAATCTTTCGTTGCCATGGAAACCCTGTATGAATTATGTAAAACTGATATTTGGTCAAGAATTTCAGTGGCCCTAAATATTGTCTTTTTTAGCAAACAAGAGCTGTATTAATCTCATTGATTCTACAATGTTTGTTTGAAGTAAATACCAAAGAAATAAATAAAAATTAAAAATGAGGTATTTGAAGCCTATTTTTGTTACAGTGGCCTTTTAACTGAGAAATTTGCAATTATTTTGTCATAAAACAGTCAACATTTTAAGTGAATATTTTGCATAATGCACCGGGATACAGACATGGCCCCATATCAAAACATAATCTGAATAGTCTGAAATACAATATTCACAAGAAACATGAGTGGGTTATTGTAATCTCACCAAGATTTTACAGGGTGAAAGGGTCTTAATTTTGAAGTTTTTATTCTGTTCTATTCTACCCCTTGTCTTGTTGCTTGGCAGTTGCTAGGCAGTTACCTCCCTTATACATGTGAAACCAATTTCCCGGATTTTTCAAACAATGGCAAATTCTGCTGGAAAAGACTGTCAGTCAGCCTATTTTGGTAGCTGTGTTGATTTATCCACCATAGTTGTATGTTCAGATGAATTCCTAACTGACAGAGAATGTGTTATGTCTAAAAACGGACTCAAGAAGGACTGAATGTGACTAAAATTTGTATGTAACATTATTTCGTTCAACAACAAAAACAACAATTACACTTTGATGAAGCATTCTGTAGCATATATCTGCCTGACATTTTGCTGCTGCTGAGTAAAACGAACAAGGGATTTGTTGTGTGTCATGCACATATAGGATTGACTAAACTGAATATTAATTCGAGTAGAAAAAAGGAGCCCAGGCTACGTTGTGTGATGCTACTGGTACCGTATTCCGACAGGCTACTTAATTAATGTAGAATGGCCCATTGGAAATGATGCTGAAGAGAAAAGAGGCTGCCAGGGTGTTTAAATTATAATAGGTAAGCCTGTAAATGGACATCTCTGGGGCCCCACAAACTAGGCCCATTGTAAATTCAGCCCCTAACCCACTCGGCCCCTATTGTCAAAATTTGGGAGAACTATACCAACGACAATATACATGTACCTATCTCAGTGTTGCTGAATGAGTGTTAAAAAATTTACAGGCCCTCAAGTGTGAAGTTTAAGGATGTAATTGTGTTCTGTTATCCAATATTTTATAACTGACCCATCATCCCATATGGTACTTTATATCCAATAGGACCAATATGTGACCTGCGAAGGCTAAGGCCTGACTGCGCATAGAGCCTTCAGTGGCGGATCCAGAGAGGGTTCAATTGAGACAAAATTATTTCATTTTCATGGAGAATTTTCAGAAAAATCTGAGAAAATTAATAAATAATCAGGTAAAATTAACAAATCAAACCCCCCTTTATAAATCTGAACCCCCTATCAAGAAATCCTGGATCCCTGGACATACCAACTTGCTTAGCTACAGAGACTAGCTAGAAGATTGAGGTTTTGTCGATAACATTGAAGTTTAGGATTTTACCTTCGAGCGAATGATAAAGGTGCTGATCAGATTGCATGTATATGCAGACTGCATGTATATGCAGACTGATGTATATGCAGGCTGGTCTCAGTGGTCTGCACATGTAATGAAATCAGATATTCGAATTTCTTGTGACATTGCCTATATAATCATAATAACATATACTTTTGACAGTTCAAGCTATCATCCCTTAAAATTACTTATGGAGCTTCCATAGGCCTAAAAAAAAAATGTGTGTTTCAGGTTACCAGACAGTGTCTAATTTATTTGCCCCTTTGAAGCCTTTTGAGGGGTTTTCCCGGTTTAGCCATATTGTTTCCCCATGTATTTTTTTAATGAAATAGAAATATTTCTCTACCTATCATCCCTATTATAAATGTTAATGTAACCTGAAACACATAATTTATTAATTGGTTGGCCTATTATTGTATCAAACTGCATATGAAGAAATGTGGATCATTCCGTATACTTTTAATTTTACATTTTACAATTATTATCCCAAGACATTGTTTTTATATTATTGTGACCAACTCTGTCTGTCTGTTGTCTCAATGAGACAGTTCTTTTGAGTACCCACAATGAAATTGATGGATAAGAAAAAAGGCTTATTTTTTATGCTCAAAAAGTATGTTACGGCTTAAATTAAAACATGTGTGTTTCATGTTACCCGACTGTGCCTAATTTTTAGCTTTTTTCATTATTTTTAGGGAATTTCCAGATTGGGCCATATTGTCTCCCATTTAAAAACTTTTAACAAAATAAAAAATATTTTCCTACAGTATCTACCATCCATATTTCAAAATTTCATGTGACCAGAAACACACATATATTTTTTCACACTAATCTGGACCATTGAAATGTTTTAGATTTTTTAACAATATTTTCAAATAAAAAAGTATGGAAGTTTAAATTTTATTGTCATGAAGTAATTGCTCTAGTGTTCCACACAGTATAAAAAAGAGATTGAATGTTGGCTAAGATCAGATTGTGCATCTGCCTAATCTGATCAAAAGCCCATTGATTGCTGCCTAGTCATTTTGAAAACCTAGTCTTTGTCTAGTCAGACCTGTTTACTAATTAATGGCTCCCCTTTTTTCAGATTTTTACCATGTTCACAGATCCTATTACAGAGAAGACAGTAATGCTTATTTGGTGGTTCATTTCAAGATCTAGTAACATTATACCTCTGGAAAAGTGACCACAAATGAACTATATCAGCCAAATTAAAAACACTGGTGTTGATGCAGAACAGTAAAAATAAACTCAATTGACTATGGGACATCCATCCACCATCTGTACACTACCACCAAGTCCAGGAAAAGACCTGCCAACAAGTTACACAGCTTACTTCACAGCTTCAAGCCTGAACATTTGTATTTCTGTCTTCCTCTCATCTTGACTTAAGTGCCTTTGATTGTACCTTACAATTCACATGAATGATGAAATGGTTAGACTTACAGACTGCTGCACTGAATCAACTGATTTCTAGAAGGACAATCCAGAGAGTGCTATGGAATCCCATGGAGATTAATAGCAATAAAATTATTATTATCAAGACAATAGTAGGCTTCATGATAAAAAACAAAACAAAATGCAATTCAAAATTACTTTTCATATTTTCAACCAAAACATAGGGTTTAGGTACTCAAAAGAATCATCTCAATGGGAAGGTTCTTTTGAGCACCCAAAACAAATGTAAAAATTGATGTCAAATAAATTTTCCACTATTTTAAGCCCAACATTTTTAGCTCACCTGAGCCGAAGGCTCATGGGAGAGCTAATAGTATACCAGTGACTCTGGCTCTGTCTGTCGTCTGTCCTCAGCATCCATCTGTCCTTCAACATTTTCAAACATCCTCTCCTCTGAAACCACTGGACCAATTTAATTCATATTTTATATAGAGACTCCTTAGGATATTTGAGTCCCATCAATGTATTAAAACTATTTTTTCTCAGAAATCATTAGGCAAATTGAACTCAAATTTCATAGGAAGACTCCTCAAAGCTTTAGATTAACAATTTTTTCAGCGTAAAAATATTTTCTTGCCCATCAGTTTTAACAAATGTTTGGGTGCTCAAAAGAACCGTCTCATTGAGATGGTTCTTTTGAGTACCCACAATATATGCTTTGGTTGAGAAGTAAGAAAATTAAATTTTTGTTATGCACTCTTAACTAAAGTCCTGCTCCTTATGATAAGTTAGCCGAAATTTTTACAAATTGTTCTGGTCACATGACCAAGATAGCTGACATACCCATATATGGTAAAAACCCTTTAAAATCTTCTTTTCAAGAACCAGAAGGCCAATGACTTTGGGAATTGGTATGTAACATTTAGGGTGTAGGACCTACCATTTTTGTTCAAATGGTGATCCTAGGTTGACCTTGACCTACTTAACACCAAGTTCAAATTTGCTTCCTAATGCATTTAACTTGGAATTTTTTTTTGAAAAGTTGATTTCTTAAAGGGGACGGCAACCTTGATGACAATTATGCTTTTTATGAAAGATCTTAATAAACCATGAATGTTGATACCAGTTTCGTCTAAATCGGTAGAAAAACGTAAAAGTTGTGGGCGTTTGAATATTTGCAAATGAACTGTAATAGAAGCGGCCATATTGTAGGCTTAGTGACGTCACACAGCCTAATTAAATATGCGTAATCAAAATAAAAGACAAACCAATGGATTACTTGCAATTATCTTTAATAAAACATTTTCCTTATGTTTAAAGCTGCATATCTGCTGAAACACAGGTGCAGTTATAGTTTTGATAACTAGATTTTAAGTAGTTGAAAAAAATCTGAAAACTAATTAAATATTCAAAATGGCGGCTAAATGTTGGCTGTATTGAATTCTTTGAATTCCCATTACTCCCCCATTTTTCAACTGATTTGGATAATACTTGCATCAAAATTCATGATTCATGGAACTTTTTCTGATAAAACATACTTATTATTAGGGTTGCTGTCCCCTTTAAATACTTTTGAAGCCAAAATCATTATTCTCCCTTAATATGTTAAGAGACAATGTCTATTATTAAGTTCTAAAGGTCAAGGTTGACCTTTCAGCCAAGTTCGCTCATAATTGAGTCTCATCAATGTATAAAAACATAGTTTTCTCAGAAACCACTTGGCCAATTGAACTCAAATTTCATATGGAGACTCCTTAAGTTAAGGTGAGTAAATTTTAAAAAAAATTGTTAATGGCTACTTGACCAAGATGGCCGCCATGCCCATATACAGTAAAAGACCTTTAAATATCTTCTTCTCTAGAACCAAAAGGCCAATGGCCTTGGGACTTGGTATGTATTTATTGGAGATGATGGCCCTACCAGGTTTGCACAAATGATGGATCCGGGTTGTCCTTTCCCTTTTTTTACCTCAAGGCCAAATTTGATTCCTAATGCATTTATATTGGAAAAATCTTGAAATGTGCATTTTCTATATCTGTTTAAGTGGCAAACATAATACTTGCGAGAGATGTTAAGCCTTCACGCTGGAATAAAGCGTTGTCATGGAAACCCTATACAAAAAAAGTAACATCCACTTGTCCATTTGTTGCAAATAAAATTTCTGTATATGTTTCATTAAAAGCAACAACTGTAATAGAGCTGTTGGAATTGGATTAAAATATTTTAATCAACTTGGTTTTAAAATCTAGCAGGGCCAATATTATTTTGATTCTAGTACATTTCTGCCAAGCAAGCCTTTCACAATAAAGGTCAATCTTTGGTTGATTTTCCCTACCCCCTGTTTTTTGCATTCTTTGGCTAAAAAATAGGGAAAATAAGCACTATTTTCAAGATGCGAACCCGCATTCACACAATTTTGATCTAAAACCCTTCCAGGGAGCAGGTTATTTATCAAAAGTACTTGCAGTTGAATTTATTATATTGTTAGAACATATTTATGACAGGGCTCCATTAAAACCTGTTTTAAAATCTGCTGTACAGTGCCATTATTAAAGCGCTCATTTTGCAAGTAAGATCCAAATAACCCACTCATGTTTTTCTATAACTTTAATAACTTTATTTAGTCAGTTCAGAAAAACATTATGAGAATGTTCAAAGCCCGGTGCATTTTTGACTCTATCTTTTCAAAAATTGCCTAAAATGGTGATTTTAACTTTTTGAGAAATATTGAAGAGTATCTACACTTCACGCTTGTGACACAAAACTTTGTAATTTTTAAATTTTGAAATAAACATCTGATATGTGTTAGCAAGAGATGGATGACTTGGAAGAAAAAACTATTTTAGATGTATGCTATTTTTTTATATTGATATTTTCACATGAAAAACAGCTATTTTCAATACTTGCATATGAGAAATTTGGCTAATTTTAGCCAATTTTTATTCTGCTGGTTGCCATGGCAACGGTGCATGCAAACAAAATTTTATCTAAATTTATGCTGTTATTGGGTGGTCATAATCATTGTGTGAAAGTTTCGTCCGATTCTGAGACGGTGCGTGGAATGGGTCTATGGGAATTTTCTGGTGCTCTCAGAGAACTGATGTTAATGCTTTTGCAAACAGAGCAGACCCAGATCAGGCAGCTCTTATAAGAGCTGTCTGATCAGGGTCTACTCTGTTTGCTTATGAAATATGACACAAAAGGACCTGACAAAAAATTTCTTTGTTCTATGTACCAACATGAAAAATTATTTATATAATTATTCATAGTGGGTGGAGCCTAGCATGAATATTCATGAAGGAAAGGGCTAACCTTTTGTGCAGCCCTCAGCTGCAAACATCAAAATCCTAAATCCTTTATTATCACACAGTGAAGCTCATATTATCCTGTTTTAGGACCCAAGGCAGCAAGAAATAACAAAGTTTTTAGAAGAATCTTTCTCCGAGGATATGGTTTCCACCGAGTCCACTAGCTGTGAAGTTGATGATATGAGATCCTCTGAAGAAGTAGAAGATAAAATGAAACCTAAGACAAGTATAGTCTTCTTTTGTATTCGAAAGTGAACAATATTAAACACATATGTTGAATTTACTCTCAACCACTGGTTTAGATATACAAATGATTTAGGCGTAAAATTGTAAATATTTTCTTTTGTTATATGACTGGAGAGAATCCTGTCTCCTGATTGGCCCAATTTGTCTTCATAAATCTCTATGTCTACCTGGAATCTGGTCTAAACCGGTCCACAAGTTAATATTCCATGAAAACCAGCTGGAACTAGTTTCCAGAAGTTAATATTTTTGACACTTCTGCAATATTACCCTAAAGAGCTAAAAATAGCATGATGAGTGTGAAACTAGCATGTGCTGCATGAAATTGACATGATTTGCTGTTTCACCTCCCAACAGGTAAATTAAAGACTTTCATGAATTTTACAACAATTTTGTTTTGTTTTGTTTGCTTATTTATCTTTGTTTGAATAAACAAACTGTAAAAACAGTTTTATGATAACATTTTATATTCCCCATTAAGAGAATTAATATACATTTGAAAATGCAAAAGACTGCATTGAAATATTTTAATAACAGTTGCTAAAACTTGTGAAAAAGTCCTTAGATGTCTTAGATTGAAGGTTGAACATGTGTGAAAGTGGCAAAATTTTCATTGTTAAATGAAAAGTCATATAACAAAACAGTTATTGACTTAAATTTCGGTAGACATAAGGATTTATCTACCCTTAAAAGTGATATTCACCTCGGCCTAGCGGCCTCTGTGAATTATCACTTTTTACGGTAGATAAATCCTTATGTCTACCTCATTGAAGTCAATAATTGTATAATATATCATTTTTAGCATATGTTTTTGGTGCTCAAAAGAACTGTCTCGACGAGACGGTTCTTTCGAGTACCCACAACATATATTTTGGTTGAGAAATAATAAAATCATTTTTTTTTGTTGCAGGCTCTTAACTAAATGCCTGTTCTTAACCAAATTTTTTTTACCAGAGGCCGTTATAAAAAAAAACTCACAAAAAACACACAAACACACACACACATAAAAAACAACAGCCGAAGCATTGGTAAAATCAACATATGTAGCAAAGACAAGTATGTTAGTCTGAACTCTTTGACCCCTCGGAATTTTTCATGCTTTTTGGCTGTTCACTGATTTTTTTTTCAAAAACAACTTTTCACAAAATAATTTCAGAAACACTATCAGAGTGTCAAATGGTTTGGTTCCAGATCAGCAGCAAAATGAACAAGCACTTGACAGCCTGGGTATTGATATCAGGGTAAGATAAGAATTTCTAACCCAGGCTACAATCTCAAACATTCTTATCAGTTGTGTAAGAATAACTGTAGATGCAACATCCAAAGATTTTAGCTTGTCTTTGAAGCTTAGCATACTGGTTGATGTTTCTCCTTATCATAACACAAGGTTCACACAGGCTTGAAAAGTACTTGAATTTAGAGTGCTTTCTTGAAAAGTCCTTGGAAATTAAATCTGCCTTGAAAAGTACCTGAAAACCACTCAAAAGCCTTGAAAATTCCTTGAATTCTACTATTTTCTGTAGGACTTAGCACTGTTGATAGGGGCCTAAATCAGTATTAAATTGGTGTGCCTTTATTTGGTGCAGCATATGCTGCATCAAATAAAGGCACAACCATTTTTACTAATTTTCCAGTACTAATGTCTCCGTTATCTCAGTCTAGCATTTCTGAAGTAGAATTTTAATACTTAGATCAGTATTTTTTATTAACTTTAAGTCCTTGAATACTGTTGGAGAGGCTTTTAGGAGTCCTTGAAAAGTCCTTGAGTTTACTCATACTTGCCTATATGAATCCTGCAACACCAATGACAGGTTTTCTCATGACAGTGTTCTCACAATGTTGTTTTTTTTCTTTCAGAAAAACAATTGAGCATTGATAAGTTCTGTTCTCCATTGAAACAAGAGACACATACATCAAACCCTGTACCAAGTACTCCTCCGAAACCAAAGGGTCTTTTCAAATACTTTAGTCCAGAGAAGAAGCCTGCTGACAGTGAATCAAGACTGGATAATATCAGTGATGAAAGAACAATGGTAGAAGTTTTAAAGGAATGTGATAATGATTTAGAAACATTTTTAAAGGAAGAAGATGATCTATTTGATTGTAACACCGAGACAGGACGGAATGATAGTGATAAAAGATCAAAATTTGATGCCATATGTGATAAAGATTGTGCCACTAAATTGGGACCAAATGATGCGGTGGATAAAAGATCAAAATTTGATGCCAGAAACAATAATGATTGTGAGACCAAGTCGAGACTGAGTGATGGAGTTGATAAAAGATCAAAATTTGATGCCAGAAGTAACAAAGATTGTGACAGGAAACAGGGACCAAATGATGCGGTTGATAAAAGATCAAAATTCGAAGCTATAAGTGATTGTGATATTTTTAACGATGATGATGATTTGTTTGATGAAATTAAGGAACCACAACAGAAGAAACAGAGGAGGTGATTGTGGCATATTGCGATTGGCCATATCTGCATTAAATGCTGGTTCCCAGTTTACGGGTTACATGTACTGGTTACCTGTATTTACATTACTGATCACCTGTAGACTGGGAACCAGCAATTAATGTAGATATGGTGAATGATTTAAGTGAATACGTTCTAGATAAGATGACATGTTTCAGTTATATCTCTTATTTCTAAGCCAAAACCTATGGGCCAGCACGAGATATTTTGTTTTTTGGTTTGAGATAATATGACCCAGTCAACAGCTGTGGTCATGTCGAAATGCTCAGTTCACCTAACCACACTTTTTTTCCTGGGTATGCTTGACTAAACGGCTAACCAGTACTTTGTGCGCAAACTTTCGCTTGTAACTGATAACCCTTCTTGAATCAGTGGAAGAAGGAGAATGACTGTAAAAATTATTTCATGATCTATCTCTACGAAAGTATGGGACCAGTCTGGGATTGAACTCACGACCCCTAGATCTGCAGGCGGACTCACTACCAACTGTGCTATGGAGTCAGGTTTGGTCTTTGGTATTATCGCATTGTCAAGCAACGAAGACTCGGGCAAGCCTGCACAAATGTGCAGACTTAAAGGGCCTTCTTTGCTTGCACACACAAAGAATGCATGTAGATAGAGACTCTGATTGAAATTTAGACCTCTAGTCCTGCTGGATACGTCAGCATGGGTGTTTAAGTTAACCCTTAACTCCATAGGCTATTTTTAGATCATGACATCATTCCTATTTTTAGACAACATTGAAAAAAAAATCAAGAAAAGTTTAAGTTTTGAATACTTTTGAAAATACTATGGAAAATGGAGCATATGCTCCAAAAGAGCAAATGCTCAATTTTTCATAATATTTTCAAGTAAATAGTAATTCAAAGGCATCAAAAAGCGTTATCATAGAGATAAGGGTTATTGCCTCAGTCACACTGGACTAACAAACATGCAATGGATAAAATAAGGCAAAATCAGTCTTTTATCCATTAGTAAATTCCCCCATCAAAACTTCCAAAACCTTATAAGTGTCAATCACAAATGCAGCAGACTCTTTCTTGCTTTTCAGTCAAAATAAGGTTAGACATTTCATGTGAATTGTCTGCAGGCAGACAATTCACATGAAATGTCAAACCTTGGCAGACAATTCACATGAAATGTCAAACCTTGGCAGACAATTCACATGAAATGTCAAACCTTGGCAGACAATTCACATGAAATGTCAAACCTTGGCAGACAATTCACATGAAATGTCAGACCTTGGCAGACAATTCAAACATTATAAAATTTCTTAACTCTTTGCATGCTGGGTAATTTTTCACGTTTTTTTCTTCATCTGCTGACTTTTTTCATGATTTTTTGTACCAGGCGGCCATATGCAGCGAGATAATGCAAAAACAGATTAAAGGGGACATATCAAGGTTTTTCATTTTTCATTGCAAATTCCTTTTATATGTCGGATTTTATGTATTTATTAAGAACCCAGATCATTTTCCACAATGTTCCGTGATAAAATGGGTATAATCATCATTTTCTTTAAGCTTGTGCGCTTTGTCAATAAAATATCGACTCACTTACTTCCATGGAATTAGTTACTTCCCTTTGCTGTCGGAGTGTCCTGATGACGTCACAGAGGCAGTTTATGAAGGACTGTTAGTATAGAATCGTGTTGGATTCCGATATATATTTTTTAATATTCTCGGAGAGAGAAGGGTTTATGTGTTGCAAATATCACTGCAATAAGCATTCTGATCAGTGTGTCCGCTCTCAATGAAATTGTGGATAGATTTTTTGTGTTTAAGTGAATTGAATGCCCTCAGAGAAATTGGAAATCTCCGAGACAATTGAAATTCAAGCAAATACGCGTTTATACGCACGAAACAGTTGTGAAAGTATTTGTAAACCTGAACATCGAGTTATCTTCAATTCAAGCAATAAAATCGGCACTTTAATTCCGCAACGAAATGAGTTATAAATATTATTTCAGTCTATGCACCTGAACCTCAGTTATTTTTATTTGAACTGATTCTTTGCATTCTTTAAGGCTTTAAGTCATGTTAGGTTGGTCTTCCTGGGTTGAAACAGTACTCAGCAGGGATTAATGTGTCTTGCTCAAGGGCACAATGCAGTTCCGCCGGTGAGGCTCAAGCCCGTTATCCGTCAATCTCGAACCAAGCACTCTAGATACCACTATGTCACTGCGCTCCCTAACGAACTCCAGTGGGGATTTATATCAGTATGTACATAGGGCTCTTAACTTGCCCAGTCTTTGATTACCGAATGTAACAAGATAATGTTGATTGCTTAATTTTGCTCTGCTCCTTCATTACTGACCAAATACCGAAGTTTAGCCTGTGTGTGAGAGATGGCAGAGACTGTCGAGACTGTGCGCAGATTCTGAGTATTAGTATTAAAATCTCATGAGCTCGCTTTTCTGTGTCTATCGAAATCGTCTGGCGAGATGCCTCCAATGACCGCAAAACTTAATAGTTTATATTCTTGTAGAAAACATAAAACAGGATCTATATTGCATCAGAATTTGAATTTCGCATCGCAAACTAAATGGCGAGTCTTTCTACCCTTCCCTGATATGACATGCATTTTGCCATGTATAATTCCCAGGTCACGTGCAGAAACAGCAACAAATGAGATTGAATAAAAAAAATCAATAGATTGTCAATCTTCATGTACAATCCTCGGGCCCACATGCGCACCATCTATATTAGCTACCACGCGCGGATCCAGAAAGTTATGCCAAACTCTGACAACAGTTTGCTTGTTTTTTTTTCTTATGAGGGGAAAGACTATCCAAATAGCCATCATTAAACGGTCCATCATTGGCCCGCCAGCGAAACGCCATTTAAATGGCGTTTCGCTGATGGGAACGCGCCGATGATGGCCAAACATTGAAAGCTAGCTTGGTAGCTTTTTTATTTTCAGCGGATCCGGACCAGTATTGCTAAGAAACTCTATATTTTTGTGATTTTAAAGGGGATGGGTGGATCCGGACCCCTGCCCCCCTCTGGATCCGCGCATGAGCCACAAAGTTTTGGTAGTTAGGCCTATTCGTAAAGGACTCCTTCATACATGCACGGCCATCTACAGTGGGGCTCGTGGCATGAGCAGCCATTGACGTCCCCAGTGAACATATATAATTGGGCTGATAGTGGCCCGATATTGGATGCTGGCTGAGTCTCTACTTTATGTCTATAGGTGTTGGAGGCTCTTTCAGGACTGCATGTGCGCAAGCTCCGCTGATCCTTCGGTGCAAGAATGAAAATTGAATGAGTTGTCTATAATTTGTCAATGTGCTCATAGAAAGCATCTTGTCTCAAGAAATGCGTAAAATGATCCCAATTAGCAAGTAATCAAAAATAGAAAGAAAAAAACAATGTGCCATTATTAATTCAAAAAACTAATCGATGTTCAAGTCAGTGAGCTGACTGAAAAGGCTCGTACAGACTCAACGGGTAGGCCCGGCGATCCTGATTTCAAATTCTTAATAAACGCGAAAATGCAATCCGACAGTCAAAACAATTGTTTTCGATAGCAAAATACAATTTTTGCGATCCACGGAATACAATCATCGTTTGAAAATCAAAAACGTTGTTGTCGCGATCAAAAACAAGTTTCAACCAAAGCGTTCGCTGTTGTCGCATGCCCATTTTTTTTATAAACTTGTGTAATGAGCATTTTGTCATGTAGACAGATAAATGGGGTTTGATTAACAAAGGCATACAATTTTATTAGGCTCTGTAGGCCTACTGCTGATGTGAGCCGACACTATGTTTTCAACGGGTCTTCAACTTTTGAAATCATGCGGCATGCTGAGAAACTCAATTGAATAATGGTTAGTGTGCATTGGTCCAGTCTCGTCAATGTCTACCCCGAAATATCATTTAAATCGCTATCAAGCTCGACGTCTGTACTGCATTATTCACAGCGCCAATACAGAGTCAATACACAGTCATCGGACGAACTGCCCTTATGACGTCACAAAACCAAGGGAAGTGACTCGCCGCTACAGAAATCAAGGGAGATAAACATGATAATAAATTATCAGCGTCAATTAATCAACGGTCCTATTAACGAAGATATTCTTATTTTTTTACCACAAAAAATTATATGTTTTGCTCTTAGTAACATTTTCTTCCATATTTTGTTGGTATTTAGAACTTTAATATGTCCCCTTCAACAACAACAACATTTTTTTTCATCTGCTGATTTTTTGTTTAAATCAAGTTTTTCAAACAATTCTTTCAGGATGTCAAACTATTTGGATCCAGATAAGGACCAACTCGATAATGTTTGACTTTTTTCTTCAAATTCAACAAAATTTTCAGTTGTAATTGAAAATGCAGTGGGCTACAGCTTTTTATGCATATCACTCACTGGACGGTGCCATGGATGCCCATTGGTTGGAAAATGCAAAATATTGTTTTTTTTACAAAAAAGTGCATTATTTTCTAATATTGATTATTGTGTCCAGAACTTAACGAATCGGGTACAAACAGGTTTCAAATGAATACTGGGGAGCGCAGTGGCTCAGTGGTAGAGTGCTTGACTCGAGACCGAGGGGCCAAGGGTTCGAGCCTCACCGGCGTCACTGTCTGCCTTGTGTCCTTGAGCAAGAAAATTAATCCTAGCTTAGTACTGGTTCAACCGAGGAAGACCCGTCCCTTTATAAGTGAAAGATTGTTGATGGGATGTAAAGAATCAAATCATACATATAAATCATACATATCAAATGAATATTGAAAGGTTGAAAATGAGTTCCTTAAACACATTTCATGTTTCTGATCTTTTGAAATAAGGGGAAAATAAACTTGATTTTTGGGGTTGAATTTCGAAAATGTAACATTTTGCATTTTCCCACCAACAGGCATCCATGGGACCATCTAGCGAGTGATTTCTCTGATTTGCAAAAAAAACTGTAGCCCACTGCATTTTCAAATACCACTGAAAATTTTGTTGAATTTGAAGTGTCAAAGGTTATCGTGTGCCAAAGGGATAGGCTCAGTGCACTGATCCCAATGGAAATCTTTATAATGATACTTATCCAAATTTGAGTAGTATTGTTGCATTGCAGCTATATCTCCAAATTTGATTTCATGAACTACCTAATTGCTAACCTGGTAGTTGCGTGGTTTTAAGAGAAATATAAAGATTACTGCAGGACTTTAGTTAAGAGTGCGTACCAAAACACTATTTTTTTTTATTTCTCAACCAAAACATATGTTGTGGGTACTCAAAAGAACCGTCTCAATGAGACGGTTCTTTTGAGCACCCATAACATATGTTAAAACTGATGGGTAAGAAAATATTTACAATTTTGTGCTAAAAAAATTGTTTATCTAAACCTATGTTACTGACTTTCTTGTTTCTCCAAGAAAACATATGTTCTGCCTTATACTTAATGTGTTCTACCATGTTGTGTTCATTATAAAACTTAACCTTTGTCATGCTGAATATTTACATGTACTACACTCCTCCCCAATTTTTGTCTTGTTAATATGCAGCATTCCAGCTGTAACCATGTATTATCAATCAGAGTGGAAAACAGTGTGGAATCTGATTAGTTGGCTTCGTTAGAAGCCAGCTGATCTGGATCTACAGTGTTTTCAAAGAAGGATATAACAGTGTTCAGCAGGACAAGAGTTAAGACATTTATTAAGCTTAATTTGATAGCATGTATTTTTAATTAACAGTATTTTTTTAGCAGTCCAAGATAAGAAAGGACGGGTGCTACTATTTTCATTCATCTTCAAAGCATTTACTGAGTTTTTGTACGTGTACTGAGAAGACACACTCCGTCTTTTTCTCAGTCTCAATGTATCTGTCTGTCTCTCTGTCTGTCTGTCTCAGGGTTTGGCCAGGCTTGAAATGTACTTGAATATAGATATTTTCTTGAAAAATCCTGGAAAATAAAATCTGTCACAAAAAGTGCTGGAAAGTAACTATAAGGCCTTGAAAAGTCCTTGAATCTAACTATTTTCTGAAGCAATCAACTCTGTTTATTTAGGCATGAATCAGTATAAAATTACTGTGCCTTTATTTGGTGCAGCATATGCTGCACCAAACAAAGGCACAACAATTTTATACAAAATTTGTAATCCTTTTTTTTTCAATTTTCTGAGTATAGCATTTGTAGAGTTGAATTTTTAAGTGTAAGTCAATAAATTTCATATTAAAGCATTTAGTCCTTGAAAAGTCCTTGAATTTTATGCAGTCTTGCATGTATGATCCTTGTATCTGTATGTCTGAATCCTTCCATCCTAATTTCTCCCTGTATAGACCTCTCAAATAACACTACATTAAACATTTGTCATATTGTATTTGTATAAATATGGCCATATTATAGCTCAGATATTCTTTTCACATTAAAAAGCAAAGAAAATTCAGTCTTGTTTGTTTTCATTTATCACATGATGTCACTTCTGGGGTTGATGTAGTGTCATGCATTTAAAGAAAGATCTAAATCACCCACCGCAGAATGACTGTGAGTCCAATTAGTGGAACTTTTTGCCACATGGCCGAGTGATTAGCGCCCCAGAGCTCAGGGTTTGATCCAAGAATATATGGAGCTGTCACAAAATTAAAGCCCATGACCTTTGATTTTTATCTTTACCTTAAGCCTGCATAGCTGATTTATGGTCTCTGCACACCATTTCACTGACATCGTCATTTGACCAAAGGTTAACCAAAATCCTTCCAGGGGTATTGAAAGAGATATGGAGCAGACATGAATTTCCAGGCTTAATTTCATGACTAACTGTGACCTTGACCTCGAGTCTGCATAGCTGAGTCATGGGTTGTGCAGACCATCTTACTGAGATAAACATTTGACCAAAGTTAATGAAAACCATTCCAGGTGTAGAGGAGATGTAGAGAGGACACAAAATTCAAGGGTAAAGTCCCATGACCTTTAACTGTGACCTTGAATCTGATTAGCTCAGTCATGGGTTATGCACACCTTGTCACTGAGATGAACATTTGGCCAAAGTTTAATGAAAATCCTTTCAGGGGTAAAGGAGATATTGAGCAGACACAAAATTCAAGGGTTAATCCCTTGAACTGTGACCTTGACCGTGAGTCTGGGCAGCCTAGTCATGGGTTCTGCACATTATCTTACCGAGATGAACATTTGACCAAAGTTGAATGAAAATGTTTAAAAGGGTTCAGGAGATATGGAACGCACCAAAAAGTTAAATATCTGAGGTATGTAAACATTCAACTGCATTTGTAACTCTAGGCCTACAATTTCTTAGATGGAATGAAAGATTTACTCCAAGAATAATGCGTCCATATTAAATTTAATTGTAGCTACTATGATGGTGGCAGTAGGAACAGTGAAAGATTTTTAAAGTTATCTGAGATAACTGCATTTGTAACTCTAGGCCTAAAATTTAGTAGACGGAATGAAAGATTTACTCCAAGAATAATGCGTCCATAATAAATTTAATTGTAGCTACTATGATGGTGGCAGTAGGAACAGCGAAAGATTTTTTAAAAGCTATCTGAGATATGTATACCTGCAACTGCATTTATATTGCTGATAAATAGCTATTTTGGAATTCAATTCACTCACGAAGACGGTTGTTTTTCTATATTAGAAGTTGCTAACTCTAGGCTTACCTTAGAAATGAAAAGTAGACAGGATTTTTAATGCCTACATATAAAAATTAATTGTACTTTTGGCTGTAGTAGTTACTGCTGGCTGCTTTTATTGTGATGTTTGCAGTAGGAACACCGAAAGATTTTTAAAGATATCTGAGATCTGCATATCTGCAACTGCACTTGTAAACCTGATATATAGCTATCTTGGATGTCAATTAAGACTGGTTTCTATTCACGAAGACGGTCATATGTTTTATTGAAGTTTTAAACTCTAGGCTAAATGAAATGAACACTTTACTCAAAGTGCTGATGGTCTTGGGATGATCGGGTTTGACTATCACTGGCCATGCTATGGCTGAGTTTGAGTTCTGAAGACTGATGACTAAATAAGACTTCACCAGTTATGCGATGACTGGGTTTGAGTTTCAAAGACTGTCAAGTGCCATGTGATGACTGAGAAGGAGGTCCCATGACTCTAGGGTCATGCAATGATTAGGTTTGACTATATATGATGTGTTATGCAACTTTGGGGTTTAAGTGACACTGTTCATGCGATAACTGGACATGGGTTACAAAGACTGTCATGGGGCATGCTGTAATTGGGTATGAGTTTCGAAGCCTGTCAAGGGTCATGCCATGAATCATCATCAGATTTTAAGACTGTCACAGCTCATATGATAAATAGACATGTCTGACATGGAACGTGCAATGACTGGGCATGAGTTTTGAAGACTATCACGGGTGATTATGGTATTTCCTG
Organism: Loripinus fragilis; assembly: GCA_964019695.1. Lineage (NCBI taxonomy): Eukaryota > Metazoa > Mollusca > Bivalvia > Lucinida > Lucinidae > Loripinus > Loripinus fragilis. The sequence goes on from OZ026527.1 coordinate 24,849,701, forward strand.
GTTATACTCACTCATTTTCGCTACGCATGCCTAGTCATCACATGTCCCGTGACAGTCTATGGCACTAATGCCAAGTTATCTAATGACCCCTGATTGTCTTTGGAAATCATGCCCACTCATCGCATGACCATGATATAGTGAATTCTTCCCTTGTCACCAGATGACCCATCTTCGGAACTCATTCCCAGTCATTGCATGATCAGTGGCCTTCTTTGGAACTCATTGTCAGTCATCATATGACTAATATTGTCATTTTGTTCGCAACATAATTATGGTAATTATAGACGCCATAATGTTTCCCAAAAATCTGTAAACCACTAGTATTATTGGAACAAATTTTATTTTTGTGGATATTATCGTTGTGTTAACTCGGGCGAATCACTCACAGAGTAAAGCTGAATGGCTTTGTGTAAAGTTTTTGAGTGATTCACCGGAGTTACACATCGATAAAATCCACAAAAATAACAATTCATTCCTTATAATTCCAACTTTGGAACTAAAAGCTCATTTGTAGAGGGTTATTGACAATATTTCAAATTTTAAAGTAAGAAAGGAGGCAAAGATCAGAAAATGATACAATCAAGTACCACACCTGACCCAGGATACCACATGGGAAAGTAACAAAAATACAATAAACATCACCAACAAGAGCCAAGAGGTCAGCCCTTTCCCTGCAGGTGACAACAAAGCAGCAATGAACAGACACAAAAGCATTAGAAACACAAGACACAAGAAAAACAAATGATCCACAAAAGAAGTACTGCCCTGGAACAGTCAGTAAAAATTTTTTACTGGAGGGCTTAAACCGGTTCCACTGAGCCAACCTCACCGGATTAAGACACATAGATGTTGGCTTGCATGAAAGACACCTAGCTTATCAATGCATTATCACCAAAAACATATAAATCAATATATAAAAAGGAGATAAAGCAAAGATTAGGACTCAACAGTACATAAAACTGAATATCAGAGCAAAAGAAATCCAACAGGGAAACCCCGGTGGGCCTGACAACAGCCAAAGCATCAGGCCCCTACCATCTCATCAATAGGTAAGTCTTTAAGTTGGAACTGTCATAGAGTCTGAAATCGGACCCACCGGCTTCCAATTAAAGAAAAAAGAAAGTTGCCAACCTTGATTTGGTTGACCACCAAGCATGCCCGCTGAAGGAAAATAATTCATAATCGCTGTCTGTGAAAGATGGGGTAGCCAATTTGAAAATTCTGTCAGTTCAAAATTTTGTTTTGCTAAATTATGTTTAACATGGCATTCTATTGGGAACAAATATGTGAGTATGAGCTTAGAAAACAACTCCATGTAGTTTGGAATTGCTTGCTGATCTCACTATTAAGGAACATTTAGATTTGGGCCCTTCCACGGATTGACAGGTTTTAAAAAGCACAAGTTTATTATATGATGTGACAACAACTTTATTATATTATGTGTCAACTTTATTATATGATACAGAATCTATATTATATGATGTGATAACTTTATTATATTATGTGTCAACTTTATTTTTTGATGTGATGACTTTATCATTTGATGTGCCAACTTTATTATATTGTGTGACAACTTTATTATATGATGTGGTAACTTTATTATATGATGTGACGACTTTATCATATGATCACTTTATTATATGATGTGTCAACTTAATTATATGATGTGACAATTTTTTATATAATGTGATAACTTTTTTATATGTATCAACTTTATTATATTATGTAACATCTTTATTATATCATGTGGCAACTTCATTATATGATGCGATAATTTTATTATGATGTCATGACTTTATTATGATGTGATAACTTTATGACAATGCGAAAACTTTATTATCATGTTATAATTTTATTATGATGGGTCAACTAACGCAGTTCCAGAGGGGGGGGGGGGCAGGGGTCCTGACCCCATCCCCCACACCCCCTGGAAAATCACCAAGCTATAGGGTTCCTTAGCAATACTGGTCCGGATCCCCTGGAAAGTCAAGAAGATACCACAACATCGAGGCCCTCCCTGCAGTTTTGGGGAACAGGGGAAAAAGGTTATTATTTCAGGGGGACAGAGGGACAAAGGCCAAATTATGAGGGGAACAGGGGAACAAAGACAATTTTGGGGAACAGGGAACATAAGAAAACAAATTTTCAATTTTGGAGGAACAGGGGAACAAGTCAATTTATTTCAGGGGAACAAGGGAACAGGCACCACCTTGGAGGACCTCATCATCAGCCCACCAGTGAAAGGCCATTTTAATGACGACAAGCTTTTATAGGTATTAAAATCCACCCTCCCACTAAAAACAAACGTTGTCAGAGTTGATTTGGATCCCCTCTCAGGCTGACGAAACTTTCCGGATTCGCATGAAGAATACATGTATACACAATGATAGGGCTAAATGACCGCCAGCTTAATCACCTAAAAACGAAGTTTTCCATCGTGTAAATTAGCGGAAAAGGGAGAATGTAGTACTCCGCTCTGGACTTTCAACTTTAAATCCAAACTGATGAGAGCTGCCAATTGTGAACGTTTTTTCTGAATCCTTTTGTCGTGAGGCTACTTTGCATTTCCATACTGAACACATTGCGTTTGTAGTTTCATAATGACTGCTCTATCTACTATGAACTTCATTTCATACATTTCAGGTGAAAGGTGTTCTACCTCGCTCAAGCCAAGATTTACTAAAATGTCTTTCATCCCGGCTTTCATATGCTTTGCCATATTCACCGGAAACTACCCTTCCTGTCTTGGCGTTTGAATGGATGTGCCCAGAAAATCAATGGCGGAACTCTAATACCACCTAAAATTCTGGTGGTAAGATAAGCTGATACCACTGTTTTTAGCTCACCTGAGCCGAAGGCTCATGGATGAGCTAATAGTATACCAGGCACTAAGGGGACCATCCGTCCGTCTGTCCGTCAGTCAACATTTTCATACATCTCTAAAAGTACTGGGCCAATTTAATTCAAATTTCATATGGAGACTCCTGCCAGAACGAAAGTTTGTTCAAATGGTCCTGGTCACATGACCAAGATGGCCGCCACGCCCATATATGGTAGAAACCCTTTAAAAATCTTCTCCATAGTGTAGGCCGCTGTGTAATTCCGTGTGCATTTTTTGGTAAAAGTGTCAAACATATATTTTCTTGTAGAAAAATGTATCTTGATTAAGAAAAAAGATGTTTACAATTTTTCCTTGGCGTTTTAACGTCACTGTGACGTCACAAAGTGACGTACCCACTTTTAGCTTATTTAAGGCTTGAAAGTGGAGAGTTATGAATTCCAGCAGGCATTAACATGAACTGTTTGGTCAGTTGTGGTAATTTTACTGACGACATGTTGATTTCAGAGCATAGGCCCTGACTCTGGATTTTAAAGAGACTACATTAACTTCAAAATGATGTCTGTACATGGAAAAGTGACGTCAGTACCAAAATGAAATTCTGTGATAGTGAAAGCTCAAATAGCTGGACCCTCCTTTCTACACAGCAGGGAAAATATTATTCACTATAAATATCTGAAACTAAATTATACAAGATGCGAAATGACGTACGTTAGTTCTCTGACCTATATTTAGACAGGCATGTTAACTACGTTACCCTATTTTAGTTTTAAATCCTATTTAGCAAATACCAAGTTATACTTAATCTTTATTTATCCACATGCTGTTTGCCTTAAACATTTTTGAAGGAAGGGAACAAGCGGTATGCATTTAAACAACACACCACTATGATGTAACAGTTATATATGTTACTTTAAACGTATAACTATTTAATGCAGTACTGTCACTAGACATTGGACTACCAAAATACCTCATAGGGGAGTTTTGTACACTATAATTTTCTAAAACCACATTCAACAAGCCACTCAATAATGTATGTTAACTCTTTAGCGGTTGGGGCGATACCACGCAATAGCAAAATTTTCTAAGTTACTGTAAAATTGGAAATCTTATCTAATTACTCCTTCTCCTTTCATGCCAAAATAACCTTTTAATTGTAAGCAAATGGCTAGCAATGTGATGTTATCAAAGTACAAGGATCTGTTATTCCTGCGATATACGTTACTTTCTTTTAAATACATTTTTAAATTACAAAGGAACACTATTAAAGTTTACACTGCTAGTGGGCTATTTATTGCCATTTTACTGCCATTAATTGTCATTAAAGGAAACTACCAACAACGCATCGATGAATAAAAGAATATAATTTGAACCTTATTCACATACAACGAATTTTTTTAAGTCTGTGCGTTTTATTGAATATGTAAACAGCATTTTATTTTCTTAAATGTTTTTAAATGATCTATTTATCTCACTGACACTGATATATTTGCCTCTTTTATACCTATGATGATATATAAAAGACGCATATTAAGTCATCAAACATATCAGAAGAAATGTGTTATGCTCCTAAGGAAAATAATTGTTGTTGTTTAACTACATTAACATGTTAACTTATTGTGCAGGTTATAAACATCGGTATATGTTTAATGCTGATTACAACATATTGTATTATATTGTATCCCACTTTAAATAACACAATAATATTAAGCATGGACTAGCTTAGTAAGATTTATCTCATATTTTTAAGCCAGCTATTAATTACAACTACTATGCTGATACTGTACCGTTCAGACCCTTTGCACCTGGTAAGAAAGCTGTCAGGATTATGCTAGCCGAGCTCAGGTCAAAGGAATCTGATCGCTACAAGAAAATCAGGGGGTTCGCCTGATTTATGGATCTTTTCAATAAATGGGTAAAGGGAGAAACAAGATTATGGCACTTTAACAAGGTTTAATTTGTATTTAAATGGCTAAAAAAATGACATAGGTTTCCTAGTATAAAAACACATAGATAACAAGTTCACTCAAATATCTTGGGCATGAATTTTATAAGCAACCTTAAGCAGACATAAAATCGGTAAAGGCTTAAGCAGACATCAATTCGGTATAGGGCCTCAAGAATTCTCCAGATCTATCTCGTTCTGTAAACAATGTCTATAGCATGTAATTTACTGGACTTACTCCAGTATTCTATGCTAAATGCACTAGTTAATAAAATGGGAACAATGCTTTGCTTAAATTCGGTCAAGGGATCAAATTCGGTCAAGCTTACAGAAATCGGTAAAAGCAGTGCAAGTCAAAAGTCGGTAAAATCTGAGAGAACTAGACTTAAAAACAATAGTTTTATAAGCCCTTTTCATCAATGATATACTAGGCTAACTAGATAACTAATAACCGAGTTTGTATACCTCTCTCATCATGATTAAAATCTCTTTCTTTGTCTTTTACCGAATCCTGTTAACCGTGTCAGTACAGAAGTCAGGCGACGGGGTGCGGACGCTAGGAACGCGCACGAGTATTTATACTGCTATGGCACGAGCGAACGTGCAGCTATACAATAATAACTGTCAAGACCTCTGATTGGTTCAGCTAGTCAATGCTGACCAATCAGCTGGCTCGAAACATCAAGATAGACCGGGAGAATTCAAGATGGCGACAAATGACTTTTACATTTATGTGGTTAACAGAAAAACATGGATTTTAGCGTGGAATATACATATGGAAAGGTATTTAGCATCTTACCATCAAACAATCAACTTGTATTAACTGTCCCTTCGTCATTTATCTTCAATGTCTGCGTATATTCTTCAAATAGGCCCAAGAATAGGTCAACGATAACAAGAATGACAGACGATGAAGTTCACACATTTCGTGAAGGCAACTATCTCTTAGTTAAGCCAAAGGCAGCGATATCTCAGTTAATGATGGGGTTACTAGGGGCGACTTCTAGGGTAGCGCCCAATTTATTACACTACCCCCACCTCCGTAAAAATTGGTCCCCAATTTAAATTATTTTAAAATCTGTCATTCTGAAATCTTGACCTTTCCATTGAACGTCAACCCCTGAAATTTGTATAGACAATTTTTCACGGGTTGGCTGTCAATAGAAATTTTATTAATTCATGCACATACATCCTTAATGCAAGACACACCTAATTGCAAATCACACTAGATAGGCCATTCTTGATTCATGACCTCTAAATTAAACAATTTATCCTCAATTAAAACATCAGCCTCTATGGTTGACTAGATCAGAACACTTTTTTGTAGAGAGATTATCTCTGAAGATTGATACCAAGCTTCACAGGTTATCTCTCTAGATAAAGGTGTTATTGTATAAGGATATATGCTGTCAAAGTATTTTTTTTTTTTAATTAATATTTTTTTTTTTTTTATGTTACTTCATGAACTCGATTACAAGTATGCTTTATATATTTTAAGATATTCAGTTTGTTCATCACATTGTACTATGACAATACAATTTTATGTACGAACTGAATAGTAATTATATTAACTCATGTTAATAAAGACTACATCAACAAACCATGAAATTAGTTGACAATTTGAGTCATACCTATTGTAATAATCTCTATTTGGTTTCCCTGATATACCTACATACAGTAGCATACTTGTAATTTACTATAAATTGTTTATGTTAATAAAACTAATAAAGTTCACTTTAATGTGTGTGTTGTTCACTTCCAATCAGCAAATGTTAGTATCCAGATCTGGCTGGGTCGAGTGTCCTCCATCTACAGTTCTCTGTTTAAAGACTGACATTTGCAGTCTAAGACCAATTTTCATATGAAGACTGATTCATATAATTTTTCAGTCTCTATATATGTTCACTGAAGAACTAAATCTGTTTTCATAATTATATATATATATAGATATATAATTTTAATGCCAACAAAAAGATGTTGGAATAACACATTCACTATATTCACTTGGATTGATATATTTCCAATTATATATATATAGATATATAATTTTAATACCAACAAAAAGGATGTTGGAATAACACTTTCACTATATTCACTTGGCTTGATATATTTTATGCATTTCACAAGTAAAGGGAGACCTTTGGTTATTTTCATAATAAAATATAATATCTTTTCGGCATTAACCAAAACCAACATAGTGAGATGTAGAAGACTAACATGTCCTCCGCATGACACTGTGTTAGTTTTATTTGAAAAGTATACTTTTAATTATTTTTCTTTTCAAACATTTTTATTTCTTTATCTGGTCAACATCATCAACAATAGTATATGTAGAAGATTAACATATCCTCCACTTAACACTATGTTGAGCTAAATTAAAATAACTATAAGACTATTTCTTTATATCACTTTCTCACATATTTCTTTCCATTCCTCTCTCTTTTACTATCTGCTTTCGTAACTAACACTAGTGTGTACAGAAGATTAACATATCCTCCATACAAACACTATGTTAAATCCATTCATTCATTCTTCCAGACCAATTTCTCCTTTCAATCTCTTCTCAATCTCAATCAATAACCTCTCACACTCAAAATAAATTGCTTCCCCTTTCAAATTAAGTAATTGTTTAATGTTTAAACAAGGTACTTCCCCAGTTCTCATGAAATTTAATATGTGTCTAAATAATGTGCTATCCCTGTCAAAAAAATATATTCCGTCCATTGGTTTCAGTGGTGAATTTGGTGCTAGCATTTTTGAAAGTATGCTGGTGTAAGTGTTTAATGTCCTAATGCATGTATGGAATTTTGTACCCCCCACATCTAAAATGATCTTTTGAGATTGATCTGTGTTGATTGCTTGCAGTTTTAGAAATGTTGGTGAGTGAAGTTTGATATTCTTTCTCACAGTTTTATTTATCACTTTACTTGCTTTCTTCACTTCCTGTCCTTTTTCCACTACCTCACTTATCTTCTTCTCCTTTGCACTTTCTTTAATCTCTTTCTCTTGTTCCTCTTTCTTTTCCTTCTCTTTTTCTCTTTTATCCTCTTTCTCTCTCTGATTCTTTTCCTTTCTTTCCTTATCTGACTTTTCTTTTCTCACTTGCTCTTTCCTCTCTTTTTCCTTTTTCTCTTTTTCTTCTTTTTCTTTCTTTTCTTTTTCTGCCTTTTCCTTTTTCTCCTTTAACTCATTTTCCTGTCTTTCTTTCCTCTCTTTCTCTTTTTCTTTCTCTTTTCTTTCTTTCTCTACTTTTTCCTTTTTCTTCTTTAATTCCTCATTCTCCTTTTCTTTCTTTTCTTTCTCCTTTCTCTCTGTTTCTTCTTTTTCTCTCTGTTCTCTCTCTTTCTTTTCTCTTTCCTCTTTCTCCTTTCTGTCCTTTTCTTTCTTCTCTTTCTCTAGCTTTTCTTTTTCTGCCTTCTCTTGTTTCTCTTTTTCCTTTCTTTCCATTTCCTCTTTTTCTTTTCTTTCTTTTTCCTTCATTCTCTCTTCCTCCTCCCTCAGCTTTCTTTCCCTTTCTTTTTCTTTCTTCTCTTTCTCCTTCCTTTCCCTTTCTTCTTTCTCCTTGTTCTTTTGCTCTTCCTGTTCTTTCTCTCTTTGTTCTTTTACTCTTCTTTCATTCTCTTCTCTCTCTTTGCTTTCTTTTTCCTCTTTCTCCTTTCTGTCTTTTTCTGCTTTTTGTTCTTTCTCTCTTTGCTCTTTTACTTTCCTTTCATTTTCTTCTCTTTCTCTTCTTTCCTTTTCCTCTTTCTCCTTTCTGTCTTTTTCTGCTTTTTGTTCTTTCTCTCTTTGTTCTCTCATTCTTCTTTCTTTTTCTTCCCTCTCATTTCTTGTTCTTTTGCTCTTCCTGTTCTTTCTCTCTTTGTTCTTTTACTCTTCTTTCATTCTCTTCTCTCTCTTTGCTTTCTTTTTCCTCTTTCTCCTTTCTGTCTTTTTCTGCTTTTTGTTCTTTCTCTCTTTGCTCTTTTACTTTCCTTTCATTTTCTTCTCTTTCTCTTCTTTCCTTTTCCTCTTTCTCCTTTCTGTCTTTTTCTGCTTTTTGTTCTTTCTCTCTTTGTTCTCTCATTCTTCTTTCTTTTTCTTCCCTCTCATTTCTTTCTCTTTCCTCTCTCTCCCTTCGGTCTTTTTGTTCATTCTGCTCTTTCTCTCTTTTCTCTTGCACTCTCCTCTCCTTCTCCTTATTTTCTATCTCACTATTCTCAATTACTCTCCTCTCATCAATTATTTCTCCTAGAAATGGCTCATCACAGCCCGTCATCTCTTCATAGCTATATAAACTAGCGGTAGCCATACCAATCTCCATCAGTTTCTCCTCATCTTCACTGAACTTTGCCGAAGCCTTAGTCTGGACAGATTCAGTGGAAGATGAGGAAGATGCTGATGATGTAGATGTAATAGATGAAGATGATGAAGATGACGAGCTGGATGAGGCAGATGAAGACCTAGACGACACTGAAGAAGAGGACAACCTCCGACATTTACCGTTATACGGCAAAGCAGGTTGTGTCCTCTTTCTTGCAGTGTAATCCACTACATTGATCCTATTAAAAGGTCTCCCTCTACCTCTACCTCTGCCTCTGCCGGCACCTACTTCAAATTTTGCCTCATACTCATTTTCATTTAGCATGACATTTCTGACAATGACTAAATTCTCCTCAGCATTTTGCATAAATTGATTTAAAACCCTTAACGCAGCTTCTCCCTTCTCCCCTGTAGACATTACGAAAGGAATGTAATCTTCTCTCCTGGCTCCACAAATATGGGGGTTGTCATTCCTACGGAATAATTTCCTGCACTTCAGGCACTTGTATTGCAGCCCAGCATGTTGCTCCCGCAAGTGCCCTAGACATCTACCCTTTGTTGTAAATTCTAGATCATCACAGATCCCACAGAAATACATTGTAGCCTGAAATATATAATGAGGCTAGTTTTAGTTCAAATATTAACGTATTCACCTAAACTGTCAGATTCCTTCCTTTATACTTTCTAAGCTTATCGTGATGTACAATTCGTGGTTTGTGTCTTGGCGACTGTTTTACCATGTACAAAATATCACTTAATTTTTCAACCACCTTAAAAGGGCCCTTCCACTGTCTTTGTAATTTAGGATTCACACCTACTTTTCGTATAGGATCATATACCCAAACAGAGTCATCTATATTGAACTCTCTCAAATTTGACGTTAAGTCATACTTTCTCTTCATTGCATCACTCGCTATCTTCATACGCTTTCGTGCAAACTCATGCACTTCAATTAGCCTATCTTGTAATTCTTTTGCATACAAACTTCCATACACATATTCATTCCTCTCACTATCAGGACTACCGAATATGAGATCAATAGGGAGTTGTATCTCTCTTCCAAGCATCATCATACTTGCACTAATATTTATAGAATCATGCACTGATGATCTATAAGCCATCATCACCAAAGGTACATACTGATCCCAATCTCTCTGATGGTCAGAAACAAATGCAGATAGCATGTTAATAATAGTTCTATTTGCCCTCTCAATCATGCCATCAGATTGTGGTCTAGCCTTTGTGGTCCTTGTTTTCTTTATGCCAAGGATCTGACAAGTTTCTTGAAACAATTTGCTTTCAAATGAAGTCCCCTGATCTGTGTGAATGAAAAGAGGGACACCAAACCTACTAATAAAATTATCTATAAGAGCTCTCGCTACCGTTTTTGCTTCAAGATTTTCAAGGGGTATAGCCTCTGTCCATTTTGTAAAATAATCTCCAATTACCATCAAATATCTCTTTGGAGCATTGCCATTCTGTGGAATTGTCCTATTAAACGGTCCCATAAAATCAATTGCTATTCTCTCCATGGGCAACCCAACATTGTATTGTTTCATAGGAGCTTTGCCAGATTTAAATGCACCCTTTCTGGAACCACATATCTCACACCTAGCACACCATGATTCTACATCACTCTTCAAACCATACCAGTAGAACCGCTCTCTTATCTTAAACAATGTTTTAGCAATACCTAGGTGAGCACCTGTTACCCCATCATGTAACTGAGATAATATAAATCTACGCAAAAATTTAGGTACAACCAGAAGGTACTTGTTTTCTTTCCCATTCAGATTTACCCATTTTCGAAATAACACACCATCTCGTATTTCCAACAGCGCCCATCGATGCCAAAAATATTTTGCTTCAGCCCCCTGATCCGCTATCTCACACCACTCTGGCTTTTTGTCACTTTCTTTCCACTAGTGTACTTTCTTTAGTACGGGGTCAGACAATTGATACTCTCTCACTTTTCCTCTATCAAACTCTTCTGCCCAATCAATTTCAATGTACTCATCTGCTTGCAAAATAGGACTATCACCTAACCTGTTGTCATTATCAGGACTATCGGGGTTATCGTCACTGGACGTACCAGGTCTAGGTTCAAAATTCTCTACTTTCCCCTTCTCATCTAGGTTACTACAAGCATTGCATGACTTTCTACCTATTTCACACCTTACTACACCAATTTCTCTATGCTTTTTAAAGCCAGGTTCGTCACTCTTAAATTTGTCTGTGATTTCACACACTCTACTCTTATCAGGGGATACCTTCTTTACTTTACACTGTCTTTTTACCACAAGGTACACTTTCATGCACTGTACACCTTTCTCCATCCGCTCAGTCACACTTCTTAAAAGAGTACTGACATTGGAAACTACAGTAACAAATAAACATAATAGCATTTGCATTAACTGCACCAACCTAGTTCTACTATGACTAGAAATACTACTATATATCTGCTTAATTCTGTGTACTGTTATAGTTTCAGAACATCTCCCTTCCTCATTCTCACTTTCATATCTGTTTTCAACTTTCTCACAGTATTTACAGTCTGCTTCTACACATGGCCTCCTGGATAGAGCATCACAGTTACTGTGCAATCTACCAGCTCTATGCTGAATAGAGAAATCATATGCGGACAAGAAAGTTAACATTCTAGCCAATTGTCCATCTAATATCTTAAAGTTTAATAACCACCTCAGACTCCCATGATCAGTTCTTATTGTGAACCTATTTCCGTAGATATAATGATGAAAGTGTTTGATGGCATTCACGACAGCCAAAAGCTCTCTACGGGTAACACAATAGTTTCTCTCAGTCCGAGAAAAACATCTGCTGAAATAGCATACATGTATCACTTTCTCTTCACCGTTCTGAATTTGAGACAAAACTGCTCCCTGACCGACATTAGACGCATCACAGTCTATAATAAACGGATCAGTTTCAGTGGGAAAAGCTAAAATAGGAGCACTACATAATGCTTCTTTTATCACTTTAAAGGACTTTTTACACTCTTCATTCCACTCAAAATCTCTCTCTTTCTCAGCTAATTGGTGAATAGGTTTAGCAATGGTGGCAAATTGATAGACATATGACCTATAATAACTTGCTAAAGAAATGAAGCTTCGTGCTTCTTTAGCTGTTTGTGGAGTGGGCCAATTTTTAACCTTATCTATCTTATCTGGAAGTGTGCCTACCCCATGCTCACTAATGGTATGTCCGAGAAATGTCACTTCTCTCTGAAACAGACAGCACTTTTTAGGGTTCAGTTTCAAGTTTGCTTGCCGCAACCTTCCAAACACTAATTCTAAGTTTGTGAACTGCTCTTCAAATGTCTTTGAATGACAGATAATGTCATCCAGATACAGTATAACTATCTTCCATATCAGACCCGAGAATACCAGTTGCATTAATCGGGTGAACGTACTTGGCGCGTTACACAAACCAAAAGCAAGCTTCCGCCATTGCCACTGTTCACCGCCTGGTATAGAGAAAGCTGTAAGATGCCTATCTTGCTCAGCAATATCCACCTGCCAGTAACCTGACTTCATATCGAGACAACTCCACCACTTAGATCCTGACAGAGCATCAAGACTGTCGTCTATACGTGGAAGTGCTTGACAATCCTTCACAGTGACTTCATTCAAGCCACGAAAATCACAACAAAACCTTATGGACTTATCAGGCTTGGTCACCATAACTACAGGTGAATTCCAACTGCTTTGAGGACATTTCTCAATTATACCGTCAGTTTCCATTTGCTTAATTTCTTGTTCGGCAACCCTTCTTTTAGCAAGGGGAATTCTATAAGGAACCTTTTTCACTGGTTTTGCATTCTGTACATCAATATGATGTTGAAGTACTGAAGTATGGCCAATGTCACTGGATGATTTAGAAAAAATATTCTGGTGTTTAATAAGAAATTGCTTCAACCTAGACCCCTGTGCTTTGTCTAAGTTTTCGGACGAACGTTCAAGAAGTGGTACTAAATGTTCAGGTAACTGATTGGAAGTTTCAGTAGTTTCATTTAGCTGACACACTCGAGACACATTCTCACTCTCATTTCCTACTGAATCTACAGGTTCTAATACTGCTGTCACCATGTCTTTATGAACCGTTATTGGCTCTTTGCTAAAATTCGCTAAACGCAAAGGAATGCTTCCTAATTTGGGGTCAATCAATACCTTGGCCACTAAAATGCCTGTGTTCTGTACAAATTTCAAGGAGGGTTCTACTATCCCTAATCTACCCCTGTCTAATTTATCTAAAGGTTTTCCAGCAACAATTATCTCAGACTCGGCGGGTATGCTCACATTTTCTACCAAAGCTACTCTACAGCATGTTGGCTGAATGCCATTACTCATATGGCAAGGGATCTCTTCTCCTTTCACCTTAAGACAACTTCTACTAATCATCAAATCACACTTGTTCTTGATCATAAAATCAATACCAAGGATACCATCCTGAGTAATATCAGCAAACAAAAACTCATGCTGAAAGGTGCATTTTCCTAATTTAACCTGAACAAGAGCCTTACCCTCAAAAGGTTTACTATCCCCAGTCACAGTCAGTAGCATAGTGTTAACAGGAATAAGATTAGGTGTCATATTATTACCCCATGTATTTAGCAATGAACTATTTAGGATTGAAACATTCGCCCCTGAATCACACAATAATGTTACAGGCTTTTCATTAATATTAGCAGAGACAAAATAACCATCATCATCATTCCCAGTCTTATTCAGTTGTACAATTTCGGGCCTTACCTCCTCCAAGGTCGAGCTGAGACCCCCAGACTTGACCTGTTTTCGTTTCCCTGCTGTTGTGACCTGAACGAGCTATTTTGCTGTTCCATTGGTCGTCTGTTAAAGTTTTGTCTATCAGGTGGTCCTGAAAAATTCTGATTGTTCTGACCATTCTGTGACCAATTTCTAGACCAGTTATTACCCCTAGGCCTATTTCTATTATTAAAATTTGAGTTAGGTCTGTGCGACCTGTTTTGTCCCTCATTTACGTTATTATATTCTCTCCTATCCCTAGGGTGAAACTTTTCAGTTTCGTTTCTATTCTGCAACTTCTCAACACTCTCAACTAGCCCACTCACAGTCTCTGCAATCTTTTTCATATCATTTCCTATCTCACTTTTCTCAGAGGCCTCACTTAATGACCCTACATTTTTACTTCTCTGTTTATCTGCCATTCTCTGAGCCTCTAATTTTACTGCTAGAGTCTCAGCTTCCTGAATAGTTTTTGGACTGCACTCACGTAATCTTAACCGTGTTTCTGAGTCAAGCAATGAATCTATGAAATGATCCAATGCCAGCGTATCTATTAAATTTGAATTTGCACCTGGGTACGCCTGTCTAGTCAATTTTCTAACATTTTGGGCCAATTCAGGAATTGTTTCACCTTTTTGTCGCACCCTATTCTTTAACTGCGCCCTATAAACCTCAGCTCTATTCACAGTACCAAAACGACACTGGAGTGCAGAAACTAAGCAAGAAAAGTTTCGCTGGTGCTCTAGATCTAATTCACTAAGCAAAGATCGAGCATTGCCTGTTAAACAACTTGCAAGATGCAATGCTTTAATATTACTGCCCCACTGATTAATTTGAGCAACAATATTGAACTGTGTTAAATACTCGTCTATATCACTCAATCCATCATACAGTTGAGGTCTCACTTTTATGTTACTATTTTCGCGTGACCCTGTACTCAGGATAGCTGATTCACCCTGACCCCTAAACGTATTTGATGGTGGAAATGAGAAAATCGAAGTTCCCCCTGTTTCATTGTTTGTATTTCTATTTTCTAAATTGCTTATTTGACTTTGCATATCGCTCAACTTTTCATTAAACCTTTCAAACCGAATTTGCATCGTATCGCTCAAAGACATAACCGTGTTCTTTACGTCGGTCGCCAAAGACGAAATTTGGATTTGTATATCTCTTTCAGGGCTAGATAGTCTAGACTGTCTGTCTAGACTATGGTCTAGACCATCGTCCCTACTATTTCTGGAAGGAATCTGCGCAGTTTCGTTTTCCCCCATCGAAACATTTAAATCATGACTTGAATCCATTCTCTTTGTAAAAAGGCAATTCTTAATAAATAAATAAGTAAGCCTGCACTATGCGCATGAGTAATAGATCTCACAAAAAATTAAATCGTCACCCTGTCTATATCTACACAGAACAATTTCTATTTCGTTTCACCAATTCTCTACAAAAAATCTTGTCTACTAGCGTGAATACGCCTTTATCGTTAACCTTGTTCTATTATTTTATATATGTATATTTTTTTACCGAATTTTAATAGATCTAGATCTCAAATTTTTTATAAATCTAGATCTATTAATATTTATCAGACCCAAAAATTCTATTCAAAATTATCTCGCACTTCTGGCACCAGTTGTACCGTTCAGACCCTTTGCACCTGGTAAGAAAGCTGTATTCAATGTCAGGATTATGCTAGCCGAGCTCAGGTCAAAGGAATCTGATCGCTACAAGAAAATCAGGGGGTTCGCCTGATTTATGGATCTTTTCAATAAATGGGTAAAGGGAGAAACAAGATTATGGCACTTTAACAAGGTTTAATTTGTATTTAAATGGCTAAAAAAATGACATAGGTTTCCTAGTATAAAAACACATAGATAACAAGTTCACTCAAATATCTTGGGCATGAATTTTATAAGCAACCTTAAGCAGACATAAAATCGGTAAAGGCTTAAGCAGACATCAATTCGGTATAGGGCCTCAAGAATTCTCCAGATCTATCTCGTTCTGTAAACAATGTCTATAGCATGTAATTTACTGGACTTACTCCAGTATTCTATGCTAAATGCACTAGTTAATAAAATGGGAACAATGCTTTGCTTAAATTCGGTCAAGGGATCAAATTCGGTCAAGCTTACAGAAATCGGTAAAAGCAGTGCAAGTCAAAAGTCGGTAAAATCTGAGAGAACTAGACTTAAAAACAATAGTTTTATAAGCCCTTTTCATCAATGATATACTAGGCTAACTAGATAACTAATAACCGAGTTTGTATACCTCTCTCATCATGATTAAAATCTCTTTCTTTGTCTTTTACCGAATCCTGTTAACCGTGTCAGTACAGAAGTCAGGCGACGGGGTGCGGACGCTAGGAACGCGCACGAGTATTTATACTGCTATGGCACGAGCGAACGTGCAGCTATACAATAATAACTGTCAAGACCTCTGATTGGTTCAGCTAGTCAATGCTGACCAATCAGCTGGCTCGAAACATCAAGATAGACCGGGAGAATTCAAGATGGCGACAAATGACTTTTACATTTATGTGGTTAACAGAAAAACATGGATTTTAGCGTGGAATATACATATGGAAAGGTATTTAGCATCTTACCATCAAACAATCAACTTGTATTAACTGTCCCTTCGTCATTTATCTTCAATGTCTGCGTATATTCTTCAAATAGGCCCAAGAATAGGTCAACGATAACAAGAATGACAGACGATGAAGTTCACACATTTCGTGAAGGCAACTATCTCTTAGTTAAGCCAAAGGCAGCGATATCTCAGTTAATGATGGGGTTACTAGGGGCGACTTCTAGGGTAGCGCCCAATTTATTACAATACCATTCAGGCATAAAAACTTATTCAGAATTTGTAATTGTAGGTCAATTCAAGCATATGTCCAAATCGAGAATTGAGAATTTAAAACAGTCCTTTATCCTTGTCTTTTGAAAAAAAATAATAAACTGAAATGATTTGAAAACTTAACGATTTTTGCCCAAATGTATGGTACACGCCAAGCCTATCCCTATGGTTATAACTGCTTTATATCAGAATGATGTCCAGTTTGGCGATAAAAGAATACCATTTAAGATGGTAAAATGCATAACAAGAGAATATTAAGGGCATGTCTTATCATCTGTTCTGTCTGGTTCTAAACTATTGTGAAGCATTCAAACAGAACAACATTTGTTCTAATGGTTCATTTTAGTCATACATTTTAAAGAGATATGTTTATCACTTAGAAAAGCCCCCAGGCTTGTTAGTATTACATGAATATTGTAGCCATTGCTAAATTAGCTTACTCACAATAAATCATTGATTTTAATAAATTATTTGTTTTGCATAATTCTATCAATTTGACACATTGGTCTAACAATGGAATTTTGTTGCAGATAACATCAATTTGATATTTAGTATGTCAGATGTGAACTGCATCGTTGATATAAAATTGCAGCCTAATAAGTCTTTGCATAGTTCAAATCAAACAAAATAGATTTACTAGTAACGAAAAAAAAGATCAAAGGAATAAGCCCATTTGATTTTGGTACGTGTCACAGTGTTGAGCAATGAAGGCCCAGGTGAGCATGTGCATATGTGTAGGTAGACTTGGCAGAGCCTTCGCTGCTCGTATGCACAAAGTAGTATGTAGGTTGAAGACCAAATTTTAGAACGCTAGCCCCTCTGCAATCCATCATGAGTGATTAAACATTGCATTTTTCTAGTCAAAAAATTAATTTATGAATTACAGTAAAAGAGTCGAAAATTATTTTTCATCTAAAAGCAACCTGATTTATACTTGCGCTACTGTCAAAGAACATATCTGAAATATTGCATTCAACATTTCGTAAACTATACCATACACACATTTTACACAATTGACAATGATGCACTACTAAACCAACCTCTGAGATATACAATGATATCCTGTACATTCAAATGAAATGATTTCTTTTATAGATAATTGAATAAAAGTATGCATGCCAAATTAGATATGCATAAGTTCATGCACATTTTTTAAACTTTGCATGTGCGACTATCATTGGTGACAATGTTGATACTGAGAAGAGCGCCATCTTAATGCTGAACAGTTAGCATTGTGCATGCTCCTTTTAAATCTATGTCCTGGCAAGTTAACAACTCGTTCTGATCTAAAGTACACATATACATGTTAAACATTGTTATTAATTATTACATTTATCATGTTTGCGAGGTTCCTGTAATATTTTGCCAACGTTCTGTTTAGTGGAAATTAACATCAGGTATATAAACATTTATTGCTAAAACTAAATCAGATCTAATCTCTTGACTGCATTTTTTTTTTAATTTTTCACATTTCTATCCAGGATTCTAAAACAACATTGTAAAATCTACTTTACAATAACTTGAATGTCATCTATTAAAATTTGGCCGGAGACAATTTTAGCTGAAGTCTTTATTTAAATTGGT
This sequence comes from Loripinus fragilis, assembly GCA_964019695.1. Classification (NCBI taxonomy): domain Eukaryota; kingdom Metazoa; phylum Mollusca; class Bivalvia; order Lucinida; family Lucinidae; genus Loripinus; species Loripinus fragilis. The sequence continues at coordinate 24,868,005 of OZ026527.1, forward strand.
ATCGTAATAACAGCTGACCTATTTCCTTGTAAAATGACCATATCTAATGTGGCCTTTAAGTAAAACTCACCACTATAAATAACTTTCTCTATTTCCAGGGAAATGTTTTTCATCAATAAACCAGCTCTTTAGATAGTATTGGTTGAGCAAGTGATCCAAGGGACATGTATTTACTTAATGTGAAGGACAGTCGAAAACTATGCTGTATATAAACTTAACTTAATTTCAACGCTTCTGTAATGCGTCACCATATGCATACACAGCTCAAAGTCAGGATACAAATTGATTTCGAGACAGTCACTTTAAACAATAGCTAATTACAGACACATTAAATAACTGCATAGAAGCAGCTTAATTAAACTTAGAATTCTTCAGAAAAATATTACAACGCTCTAAACTTACCATATTATATTACCTTTTCTGGCTCAATTATATATCGTCTTCGTTAACAAATTTGACAGAAATTTGAAATATATCCTTCAAAGTGATGTTACTTGTGTGTTATTATTTCCTTTGTTTATGCATTTTAAAATCTATAATTATGGACAAATCATTTCCTTGTAGATATTAAAAGTTCAAATATATACTATTTTGCAAATATAAATGTGCATGGATAATTAGTAGGAACTTAATAAATCCTGATAAATCCTTTTTTTCAGACAGACTTGCTATCTATTTAACACGCACAGTCAGTTTTGAGATGAAATGAAATATCATATGACGTATAATATACGGAATAAAGCAATGTATAGGCAGTCTTGAAAGTTGTGATATACGTTACATGATGCTGTACAAACAAAAACAAAAAACTAATATTTTACACCAGAAACGAAGTTAAGCTAGTTTTTTTCATTCTTGCTTATCAACAGATTGCTCATATATGGTGTTTGAAGGTTTTCAAATTGAATTTCGTGCTGAATTAAAGAATGGACTTTTTGTTCAGGGTCATCATATTTAACAGTTTATAGCTCTTCAAGTACTTGTGATACAAACAAACTGCTTGCAGCTATATAATGCTTCATTATTTGTCTTTTGAAAGATTATTTAAAACCTAAAAGGTAACTGAAAGCTTACCAAAGAAAATTATTTGACCTCTTTGACCTTAATTTCAGTGATTTTAAAGGGAGTAGCTTAAAATGTAACATAAAGGACATTACAATGAGCCCATATAACTTTTATAAACATAAATATATGTAAGGAATGTAATATTATTGTATATTACATGAATATTTGTCCAATTTATATAATTCTAGTATTACCTTAACAAACTTGATTACATTTATTTTGTTTAAAACATGTAGGGTAACGTAGTTAACACGCTGTAGCAGCTAAACAAGCCAACCATCAGTGATCTAGCTTGTTTCAAATAGCGTAGCCAGGAACATACAGTTATGCTAAGATCTGATTTTAGTCGCAAGGCACACACAAATTTCCAGAATTATTTTTTTTGTACACAAAGTGTTTTTCCAACACATTGGCGTCAAATCGACATCAATTTCACGTAAAATTGAAGTCCATATTGAATCAAAATTTCATTTTAGTGTTTCTATAGACGTTTCAACCATTTCAATGCAACAAACATAAAATAAGATTATTTTAGGTGTGTAAATAACCCCACCACATATAAGCTCTTTGATTCAAGTGAAAAGACGGTACCCCATTTTATGACGTCACTGTGACTTTAATACTGCAAGAAAAAATTGTAAACATCTTTTTTCTTACACTGCATATATTTCTCTAGCTGAAAATCGATAAGAATCACTTTTACCAAAAAATGCACACGGGAGCCCAAATTTCGACACAGGGGCATACACTAAGAAGGCCAATGACCTTGGGACTTGGTATGTAGCATTTGGGATGAAGGGCCTACCAAGTTTGTTCAAATGGTGAATATAGGTTGACCTTGACCTAAGGTCCAATTTGTTTCCTAATGCATTTAAAGTGCTAATTTTTTGATAAGTTGATTTTTTGAATACTGTTGAAGCCAAAGTCATTATTCTTACTTGATATGTTAAACCTATTGAGACAATTGCTATAAATTAGTTTCAAAGATCAGGGTTGACCTTTGACATTTCAGCCAAAGTCGCTCATATTGAAGTCCCATCAACATATAAAAGCATAGTTTTCTCAGAAAACACTAGGCCAGTTGAACTCAAATTTTATGTGAGGACTACTTATGATAAGTTAGCCAAAATTTATACGAATATTTTGGTCACATGACCAAGATGCCAGCCTTGCCCATATATAGTAACACCCTTTAAAAGTCTTCTTCTCAATAACCAGAAGGCCAATTAAATTGAGCCTTGGTATGTAGCATTGGGAATGTGGGGCCTACCAAGTTTGTTCAAATGATGTTTCTTAGTTGACATTGACCTACTTAACGTCAATGTCAAATTTGCTCCTTATGCATTTAAATGTGTTTTTAATACTGTTGAAGCCAAAGTCATTATTATCTTTTTATATGTTAAACCTAATGAGACAATGGCTATAAATCAAGGTTGACCTTTGATTTGATTTCAACCAAGGTCTCTCATAATGGAGTCCCGTCAACAGATTAACACATAGTTTTCTCAGAAACTACTAGGCCACTTGAACTCAAAGTTTATATGAAGACTTCTTTTGATAGGTTAGCCAAAATTTATACAAATCGTCCAGTTCACATGACCAAGATGGCCAACCTACCTATATATAGTAAAACCCCTTTTAATATCTTCTTTTTGGAACCAAAAGGCCAATGGCCTTGGGAATTGGTATGTAGTAGTGGGGATGTAGGCCCTACCCAGGTTTGCTCAAATGATAAATCTAGGTTGACATTGACCTAATTTATGGCAAGGTCATTTGATTCCTAATGCATTTATATAGGAAAATCTTGAAATGTTCATTTTTCTATAACTGTTTTGCCGGACATCATAATATTTGCGAGAAATGTTAAACCTAATGAGACAATGTTTTTTTTATTAGTACCAAATGTCAAGCTGACCTGTAACCTTTTATCCAAGGCCACTCATTTGGACTGCCACATACCTATCAAAATATCTTTTCTCAGTAATCACCGGGATGTTTGATGGAGTATTCAAAAATGTGAAACAAATTAGGCTTCATTATAAGTCGTAGTTGACCTTGACCAATTTTAAGCTCACCTGAGCCATTGGCTCAGGGTGAGCTATTGTAATCATTGGATGTCCGTCGTCCGTCATCCGTCGTGTGTCGTCCGTCGTCAACAATTGCTTCAAACAACATCTCCTCCTAAACTACTGGCTGGATTTTGACCAAACTTGATAGGAATGATCCTTATATGGCCCTCTTTTAAAATTGTTCACATGGTTCCGGTCCATTGCATATCTAGGTCACACAGGCTATAAATAGATTTTCAAGATGAAAACTTTAAAAATCTTCTTCTCTGAAACCACAAGGCCTAGAGCTTTGATATTTGGTATGTAGCATCACCTAGTGGACCTCTACCAAGTTTGTTAAATTAAAGCCATGGAGCCAAAAATGGCCCCGCCCAGGGGGGTCACATGTTTTACATAGGCTTATATAGGGAGTACATGAAAAAATCTTCTTGTCTGAAACCACAAGGCCTAGAGCCTTGATATTTGGTATGTAGTATCATCTAGTGGACCTGTACCAAGTTTGTTCAAATTATAGCCCTGGGGCCAAAAATGGCCTGGCCCTGGGGTTTACATGTTTTACATAGGCTTATACAGTGAGCCACTTTAGTTACGCACCACTTTTTCAGGGCCCACATTTTTTTGACAAAAATGCTGGAATCGAACATTCTCGATGATAATTTATTTATTGACATTTTATCTGTTTGATAACAGCGAAAAAAAATTATTGGAATCACTCATGCGAAGCATTCTGCTTCACAAAGACAATTTTGACAAATTTTGAAAAATGCACGTGCAAGCGGAACGTCTATATTTTCTATTTTTGTTTTGTGCTAGGCATTATTCATGGTGATCGTTGTGACGGAAAAACACCAAAAACAATTTATTTATTCAAGTAAAACCCCATTTTTTGGTCGTTGAATTTAGTAACACCGTTACTTTTTGAAGAAATGCTCGTTTTAACGTCATATTAACGTCAGTTACAATAATCAAACTGGGTTTTCTTCGCAAACTATTTTGTAATGAGTCACTTGTTGACATAGAAGTATCAAAACACTAAAACATCTTATCATTGACACGTCTTATAGCCTGGTAGTAGTGACGTCATCACTAACGTAAACACCATGACGCCAATAAATCCATTAATTTTTTTACAAAAATAAACGGCGGATACATGTTTTTTTAAAATGAAATCATAAAACAAGTGTTTTGATACCTAGTTTACTCAGAATCATACGAAATTTTAACTAACTTAAAAAAACGTGCTAAAACCAACTTTTTTCAAACCTTGGTCAGCTGGGAACAAAAATAGGTAAACATTAAAAAAAACTATGAAGCTCACAATCACATTCCAGTCTTAGATATTGCCAAGAAAGAAATCGGCTCTTATATCTGGCATAGCAGAAATTCGACCCTGAAAAAAGTGCAATGTGATCTGAGTTTCAATTGAGATATTGCAATGTGAAATGGTGTTTTGAGGGTAGTGCACTTAAAATCCATTTTCTCCTTCGTTTCTGATCTGATCACAATGAAATTTCAATGGCTTATGCAAATATAAATGCGCTTTACGCTAAAAGTCTCAGAATAAAAACATCACATTTCTTTTCCGAGTATTTTTTTTATTTTATAAGTGGTGCGTAACTAAAGTGGCTCACTGTATTGGGAACAACATGAAAAAATCTTCTTGTCTGAAACCATTAGGCCTAGAGCCATGATACTTGGTATGTAGCATCACCTTGTGGATTATGCCCCTGGGGCCAAAAATGGCTTGGCCCCGGGGGTCACATATTTTACATTGGCTTATATAGGGAAAAACATAGAAAAATCTTCTTGTCTGAAACCATAAAGCTTAGAGCCTTGGTATTTGGTTTATAGCATCACCTAGTGGACCTCTACCAAGTTAGTTAAAATTATGCCCCTGGGGCCAAAATGGCCCCGCACCAGGGTCGCCAGGGACATGTCAGCTTTCTACAGATACCGATATGTAAGCTTTAAACAAAATATATAATATATACCCGACAAAAAAAGAAACGCACCACTACGATTTTCCCATTAAGATCTCCTTTTAATACGAAAATGTTAATTGTCATGAAATATTCATTTCTGATCAAATCTTACTAAAACTTGAGTGTGACGTAGATAAGTATCTGTACTTTCTTTGTGTAGGCACAAGACACATCAAGGCGAATGGTAAACGAGTTTTGCAAGCGTGAATTCAACAGTACTGACTGCATGGAATTCCAAGTATGTTTTACATTCGCAGAGTATGAAAACGATATGTTGTCGTTATGTGTGACAACCAATGTGTTTATTGATGCCTTTTTTGTAATTCCAAATTCCATTTTCATCAGTTAGGACCGTTTAAATTGATTAAACAATGTTGAAATCTTTAAATGTTTTGTAAGGTTTATCTCCAGTGTGGAATCATTATCCAAAAGGTAGTCATAATACATGGGCTACATAGCGTTCAATTATCGCGTATGATGAATTTAAAGATAGAATTTGCAAAGAATAGATGTTTGGGTACAATTTGGTCTACTGAGATGATTCCAATTGCTTGAACTTATCCAGCAAGAGAGCATTATAAAACGCTTATTTCCTGTGACTTTACAATTTGACCCCCAATTTGTTCATGACAAATTTTCTTTAACACAGTTTCGACGCCATATTACAAAAGACGTGTGACGCAACAGGACCTGGCATACCTTTGCGCTGATATAAACTAAACTGGCCTATCACTTGTGATCTTCCTGAGAGTTGAACAGTTCTAAGTGGTGCGTTTCTTTTTTTGTTGGGTATATAACGGACATTTTTCGTATTATACATGTATATGCAGTATTATTAGTTGTCATCAGTACCAGACGGAGTCGACCCTTTTTCACTTACTACTTGCTAGTATTTTAAAATATGCGACCTCTTGCGCAATGTCACACACTTCTGCAGACACTTTATTCATTCATAGGGTGTTCATAATAAAGTTATAACATAATAACAAAGTTTTCACATCATAATATAGTCATAGTAATAAAATTATCACATGATAGAATAAAATTATCGTGTCATATAATAAAAGTGTCAGATAATATAATAAAGTTACCACATCATATAACTAGAAATGTGTCAGTGTGATACAGATGCCCCTGCGCGTGCCATTGTATAAGAGAAAAAGTCTCCCAGATATGACTGCTTCACTAATACAATGTATTGTCAAAATCTACGCTTGTGTTGCAACATGTCAATATGAGGACTGTTACGTGCCAGGCGTAACTAGAAACAAATTCAGGAAACCAAAAGGTTGCTATTTGGAAAGTCAGCAAAAAGCACATTTAAAATTTTACAAAATTTATTAAAAACAAAATTATCATTTACAATAAGCAATGGAAAATAGTTATACAATCAAAGAAAGTCTAATTTACAATACCTTGTATGTCCAAACTGTCCCTCAGAATATTTATCAACACAAGTCTTTCAGCCGTTTCTGATCCCCAGATTTTGAAGTTCAATCCAAATGATCACTAAGTCTGAATGCAAAACTGAATAATCCAAAGTAATCCAGAATGAATAAATCAAACCCAGAATTCCCCTATAGAGTTCCAGTACAAAAGGTTTAGACTTTTAAATGGTGAAATTATTTCAAAGATGCCCTTATGAAAAATTTACTCTTAAATATACTGTTTAAGAAGGTTCTAGAACACTCAGGAAACAACTATGATATCATATGCTAAATATAAAACATTCTGGAAAGTTCTACATTCTACTGGATGATTCCACTGAATTCCAGAACCTACTCAAAGCTTCTATTGGCATGGAAAAGAAAATTCTAGAAAGATCTGGACTTTTCTCCAAGGTTCAAGAATCTTCCATGACAATGCTTTCTTAATTTCTAGATGATTAGTCATCCTTCTAGAAAAATCTTAAAACCAAATAAACACCTTATTTACAATAACTTATTTACCATCAATATCTCAATCAATATCTGGGTCAACAGAAACTTAGTAAACAAAATATGAAACAGATAAACACCATACATGTTACAGGACATTTATAAGAGAATTTGTCAAGTACCATCATTCGTTCTAAATTTCTTGTAGCAAGGAGCATAAAACAAAATTCTAACATGATTTAAAGACCATAACTCTTTTATAAATTTGCACAAATTGATGCATAACAATACCAACCCAATATTGCTTGTCAATATCTATGCATATGCAAAATTTTATCAAATGCATTCATTCTTAAAATATTGAGCTGATTTGAAATTCTGACAGGAGTGAAGGGCCATAACTCTTTTATAAATGTGCACATATTGATGTAAAACAATTCCAACCTAGATCTAGTCATTAGCAAAGTGTAAAGGAAATCTTGTTGAATTCCATCCATTCATTGTTAAGATATTGAGCGGAAACAAAATTCTGACATAAGTCATGGGCCATAACTCTGATAATAATCAGTGGATTTTATCCCTAATCAAACTTGACCAGTATTTCATGATTATATACCGGTGTATAAAATATGAATCCAATACACCAATGTTTTCAAAAGATATCGCCCAGAAACCATTTTTCATACGAGATGAAGGGCCATAACTCAAATAACAATTGGTGGATTTTATCCTTAATCGAACTTGACCTGTTTTTTATGATTACATACCTGTGTATGAAATATGCATCCAATGCACCAACGTTTTCAAAAGATATGGCCCGGAAACCATTTTTCATACAAGATCAAGGGCTATAACTCTGATAATAATCGGTGAATTTTATCCTAAATGGAACTTGGCCTATATGCTATGATTATATACTGGTGTATGGAAGATGAATCCAATATACCAATGCATTCAAAAGATTTGGCCCGGAAACCATTTTTCGTACAAGATCAAGGGCCATAACTCTGATAATGATTGATGGATTTTACCCTTAATTGAACTTGACCTGTATTTAATGATTATATACCTGTTTATGAAATATGAATCCAATAGACTGATGCATTCAAAAGATATTGACCGGAAACCACGTTTCGTACGTACGTACATACAGACCTAAGGACAGGGGTGATGCTATATCCCCCATTAAAAATGGACGGGGTCATAAGACGTTGTCAAATACTATAATAAAGTTGACACATAATTTAATAATTCAAGCTCAATGTTTTTATCGTTTTTTCGGAGATTTCGAATGATCCGTTGGTTTTACACTTCGATGAAAACCCGTGCGCAGGAATATTTGATATCTGCCTTGATTTCACAGTGGTAGATTGTGTTGATAATAACGAACTGTACATAAAACTATAAAACTTTCACCAGTTTAAATATAGTTGGGTATGTGCGGAAGCTTATATGAACACTGTGGTCATACCACTACGGCAATTTGGGTCTCGTCACCCACTCCCACGTTATAGTAAAACAAGACCAAACTCTGCTCTGGACCTGCGTCGCCGGTGCACGTCGGTGTGTGAACAGTCGATATGCAAAGTTCAAATGTACAGGAATGAAATCAGATTACATCCAAATTTCACAATGTAATCTACAGTAGGCGACTTAACAATTTCTAAGTTAAACACTCAAAAATATAATATCAAATTAGCATAAATATAGGGTATACATGTTCAATGTGTGAACAATCATAACACAAAGTTTGAATAAAAAGGAATGAAACCTGCTTGAAAATGTCTAAGTTCAACACCTGTCAAAAAAGTGAAAAAATGAATTTTGCACAAAATAGGAGATGCACATCTTCAATGTTTGAACAACCATAAAGCAAAGTTTGAATATAAAGTAATGAATACTGTTGGAGTTGCAGATTACACAAACTGGGCACCCCCTAAGCATTTCTGATGGAAAAATGTCTAAGTTCAACACCCATCAAAAAAAGGAAAGAAAATATGAATTGTGCACAAAATGGGAGGTGCACATCTGCAATGTGTGAAAAATCATCATGTAAAGTTTGAATATAGAGGAATGAATACTGATGGAGTTGCCGATTACACAAACTAGGAACCCCCTTTAGCATTTCGGATGAAAAAATGTCTAAGTTCCACACATCTCAAAAAAGAAAAAGAGATTATGAAACATGCACAAAATAGGAGGTGCACATCTTCAATGTGTGAACAATCATTAGGCAAAGTTTTAATGAAAAGGAATAAAAACTTCTGGAGTTATAGATTACACAAACTTGGTACCCCTAAAATGTTGCAGACGGCCAAATGTCTAAGCTCAACACCCCTCAAAAATGAAAAAAAAATGAAATGTGCACAAAATAGGAGGTGCACATCTTCAATATGTGAACAATAATTTGGCAAAGTTTGAATGAACAGGAATAAAAACTTTTGGAGTTACAGATTACACAAACTTGGTACCCCTAAAGTGTTGCGGACGGCCAGATGTCTAAGTTCAACGTCCCTCAAAAGTGAAAACAAAATTATGAAACGTGCACAAGGAGGTGCACATCTTCAATATGTGAACAATCATTTGGCAAAGTTTGAATGAAAAGGAATAAAAACTTTTGGAGTTACAGATTACACAAACTTGGTACCCCTAAAGTGTTGCGGACGGCCAGATGTCTAAGTTCAACGTCCCTCAAAAGTGAAAACAAAATTATGAAACGTGCACAAGGAGGTGCACATCTTCAATATGTGAACAATCATTTGGCAAAGTTTGAATGAAAAGGAATAAAAACTTTTGGAGTTACAGATTACACAAACTTGGTACCCCTAAAGTGTTTCAGACGGACAGACAGACGGACGGACGGACGGACGGACGGAGTGGACCCATTACTAGACCTGCTTTCGCTAAAGCGACGCAGGTAATAATTACCTTCAAATAAAGGCTGACAAAAAGAGAACTTTCAAATATGTTTGCTTCGAGATTGCATCCTCTAGCTACCAGCCTCTGTGTTGTCTTGCCAAAACGGAGATCAGATTTTAAGTGTGTTTTTAGTTATAGTAAAAATTGTCATTTACGGTTTAGTCATAATTTTACGGTTCTGTCATTGACTATTTATCCACAATGACAAAACCGTAATTAGTTATTTCATGCCTAGACATCAAACGTAAAAGTTTGCATATAATTTTAAAGCTAAAAGATACAATGTGAATTTGATGAACACAAATCAATCAGAACCCAAGCATTTTAGGGCGTTTAATCTGTGATTAAATGAAGAAATTGAACATGAGCCCAGCAAGGTAAAGAAAACAATTACAAACTAAATGGAGTTGTTTTTGAGCTCATACTCACATATTCGCTCCAAGTAAAGTGCAATTTTAATCATTATTAAGCAAAACAAAGTTTTTAACTGACAGAATTTTCAAGATGGCTGCACATTCTTTCATAAACAGGGGTTACGAACTATTTTCATCCAGTGGACCTTTAAATTTGAAACAACCCTTTTTTAATGTGCTGTTTTGTTCCAAAGTTGGAATTATAAGGAATGAAATTCATTTTTTTTTATCGATGTGTAAACTCCTGCGAAGCACTCAAAAAAATAACAAAAAGCCCTTCGCTTCCGGCTTTATTCAATTTGTGAGTGATTCACCAGAGTTTTCACATCGATGAAAACCTAAAAATAAAATTTCATTCCTTTAATAAATCTATCACATCATATAATGAAGTTGTCACATCATCGGACAGCTTTGGCGTTCCATATCGTTGCATAAAATCCCCGAATTAGTAGGACCTAAGCGTTAGCTTAAAACGCGGTTCCTTTGATCCTGTCAAACTGTGTTGAAACATTTCGTTGTTGATGTAACCATGACATCGTTATGATGATTCTCTTCGATGACGTGACTGTTTGTTAAGTGACGTCACATAATCTTGTCATCCAATTCATTTCTTAGAGTTCCCCCCGCTGCTTTGACGGTGTAAGGGTTTTTAAATGAGCTTTCAACATGCTTAACTATATATTTAAACTGGTGAATGTTTTATCTCTGACACACCAATACTTGTGTTCGAAGTTTTATGTACAGTTCGTTATTAGCACTGTGAAATCAAGGCAGATATCAAATATTCATATGCATGTTTTTCTATCGAAGTGTAAAAACCATTTAATTTTGCCAGCGGACAAATCAAAGTCTCCGAAAAAAAACCCGATAAAAACATTGAGTTGGAATTATTGCATGGCGTTATTTCACCCCCAGACACGACGTCATGTATTATGATAAAGCTATATAGTGTGTGTGTGTGTGTTTATTGGTAAATATCTTTAGGTTGTTTGTCATAGCCAAAAATTTCAAAATCTTGTTGAAACTGTATAGGAATTTCCCAAAGGAGTTCCACAGGTAGCTGCTTATACGCTTCTACAAGGAAGCTCCGTTTTTGTAGCCTCAACATTTGTTTATCAAAAGCACTTTCATTTATTGCTCTAACTACTTCTTCTTCAAATATTGCCTTCGCCTTAGCACTAGTACAGTTAGATAGTCTTGGGATGCAACTAGAGGGTAAAGGGATATCTTTTGAGATATAACCATTGATCTGAAAAGATTTCCAGAGGCGTTCAGTGATATATGCTCGTGTGGTGCAGTTACTCTCAAGATCAAAAATGTATTCAATGAGCATATGTACTTCTTCTTTAGGGTCCAAAGAAAAGGACACTAGCTTCGACAAATGTTTTAAACCAAAGTTGTTGAAGATGAATTCAGAATCAGCTTGGAATGTTTCCATTTTACCCAGGACGTCAAAGCAAACGTGGCAAGGGCTGCATTCTTTAAAAACGGGGTTAAAATGACCGTCTAGATTTTTGCCACTAGATAAGATGCGTATAATATATTCTATAAACTCAGCAAAGGTGACATTATTTCCGCAGGATTTATCTAAGGCAGTTGCGTTTGTTTTTACCATTTTCTCAATGGCAGTGCCAATGACTCGCTGAAATTGAGGAAGATAAACTTTGTCAAGATATCCTGACCATAGCCGCGAATATGGGTCACGTGAAAACATGAAGCTATTCATTTTCTCCTCTGAAATAAGCTTTCTAACACTTTGAGATGACAAACTTTGCACGCTAATGTTCTTTGTTTGAAACTCATGTACAGTGCGACGGTCAATATCTGATGGTCGAGAAATATTAAGTTTAATCTGATAATCTTGTGAGAGGAAACGAAATATTCTTTTCCAAAAAGTTGTACCAACTTTTGGCATGACACAGTATGCTAATTGTTTTGGTTTGTATACCCAAACTTCAGCTCCTCGATATTTAGTTGCAGATGATGCATATTCCTTGCACACATTTCTGGCATTTGCCAGTCTTATGGTTAGTCTCTCTGTGTCTTCAAGCCCCGCTTCAAGTAAGTCTGTATATACTGATGAAGTTTTATTCTCCATAGGAAATGTCAATCTTCTGCCTGGGCTATTAGTATCTTCTTGTAACTTTGTATTTTCTTGTGAAAACATTTTCTTTGTAAAAACCTAAAAATTGAACAGCCACGTGAAATATACAATTTTAAAACTTGTCTACAATTTAATAGGCTTCAGAGTATAATAATGTCTGTGATTGTGACAGTTAAATAGATTTATAACATAATATATTGCAGTTTAGAGAATTTGGTCAGAAATTTAGTTTTATGGCGACACGTTAGCGGAGCCGTAAAACGTGATTTCCAACCGTTTATCCGACGATATACCTCCCCCAATAATTTTTTTAATATGGTTATCCTCATTCTAATACACTATTATCACCATTAACATTTTTCCTTCAAAATGACAGTGAGAATGTAGCATGTTGCGCCTACATCCAGCGGCTGCCAGCTGCATAAAACCACTTGTCAGCCAATGGAAAGCGACGTTACATACGATCTGTATTAAAAAGTTTAATTTGGGGAGGTATATCTTCGGATAATCGGTTGGAAATTTAGTTTTACAGCGACGCGCTTCTACAGTCTCGTATCTAATTAGAGCGTTGTGGGCCGCAAAAAGCACACGCCATCCGACGTATGTGACGTAATTAATGAAGTCAAACTATTTATGACAGTATATCGCAGGATATACTGCGCATGTTTTTGACGTTATTCAATCAGACGTGGCGTTACAAAAGCAAGTGCAAAGGAATGTCGTATCTGTTTTAAACTGCATGTACTCTTTGTTTCATCACATACGTAAACAGATTTTTCTCTTTCTTTATAAATAGTATCCATCAACTTAAGCACAACGTTCCGGTCGTATTTTCTGGATTTATTCAGTATTTTATTTAAAATAAAATCTGTACTTTGACCAAATTATCTGTAAAAAGTTTCAAAGCTGTCCCTGCATTTTGATGTTTGACACATTAAATTGTGTTGTATTACAGTGTTTATCGAAAGTAGATTTTTTTATGAGAATGAAATAAAATCATTAGACCAGAAAAAAGTAGACCGAAAAATGATGTATACATTGATAGATTATTACCAGAACAAAGATAAAAAAATTCTGCTTACAATAAAAGTGTATCACTTTTTTCATGTCGTGTTTAAAAACCAAAACACTTCATTTTAAACAGTTTAATTTTCAAACATGTTGTCAGCTCTTTAAGTCATTTGCATTTAGCTTATCCGGATTTTCCACTGCACTTTTGTTTAAAATGGCTAAAAAAATCCAGCTGTTAAGTTTTTAGAACTAATTTTTCGCAATAACTTTTATATCTTCCTTTCGCAGTGCATATTCCGTTCTTCAAAGGCTGTGCATAACATAAAACTGTCGTTAATTTACTCAGAATTTACCGTGCATATGCAGAATCAACTTAAAGCAGGCTCATTTGTAGGAACAACGGCTGGGTTATCGCATGACGTGCAACTTTTTCTCTTATGCACGTGCTATGAAATGAACGGTTTTGAGATGACCCTACTAGCTTAACGCACGAGCGAATCAGGATCGATTTCTATTATATTTGAACAAGCCATCCATCGCTTTAGTAATTGAATAAAGGCGGTGCAATGTAACCTTTTGACTGACATCTCGGACTTGATTTATTTGCGCTCTGCTTAAAATGTTCAAAGAGTGTATCTCAGCACAGAGGAACATGCAGCATCTAAGATGTAGGAACCATTTGGAGAAGTTGGCAAAGATGTTCCTGAATACTTTTCATCGCGAGCATACTTTGCTAAAATTGAAGATAAAAAAGTTATAGCGAAAAAATTAGTTATAAAAACTTAACAGCTGGAGTTTTTTTTAATTATTTTTTTTAGTTTATCCATAAAATGGACACCACCACCACCGATAGGGCATACAAAATCTATGCTTTTATAAATGAAGCATTTACTTTGCTAAGACTCCGCAAGTTATTTCATTTAAAAATGATGCGTACTTCTTGCACAGACGAAGTTACAGTAAAGATACCCTCATTTCAAAAAGTCACACTTTTTTACGATATAAAATATTCAACAGAGACGTTATTGGTTTACGTTTTTGTTTGTTTGAAGATGCTACTGACTATCGTGATTTAGAAGAATAAACCTCAGAAGTTCTTTTTCGATATGACTCTCCGTTTTATCTACATAATAACATAAGACAAACACTATTAGCAGCTTAATCAAAGAAATTGAGCTTTAAGCTTGCAATTTACATACAAAATTTGCTTTGCTATCAGCTACACGGTATTGAAATTTTCAGCGATAATTTATGAACACCAGACGTCACCGTTCTTCTTTGAGAATTGAAAAAAAACATAATGCCATTTAATTGATTTCTAAATTTTCACAGTAATACTGGAAGTGTGCAACACTCGTAAAACTTTTATCGTAAAAAAATGGCTCATCAAGCTCTACTGTCTTTGGCCTACAGTTTTCAGATAAAATAAAGTGATTTTTTGGAGGAGCTACTGATGAATTTCAAAAATCTCGAAAATTTTCGAGAAATACAATATTCTTAAAAATGCGTTAACAATCTACCCTAAGCAACTTTTCAATTGTTTGGTGTTTACAAAGTCGGGTTGACCCGTTTGTAACCACCTGCACTTCGATTTCATTAAAAAAACAAACACTTAAAACCCATTTTTCTTAAAAAATAAGATCATTGCCCTTTTAACCCCAAAACATTGGTGTAAAAGACAACTGTTCCAAGACATCCCTAAAAACTTGCCCATTAAAATGCACATTTATAGACAAAAAAATATTTCAATTTTATAAGCGTTTGGTCAGAAATAATGAGTTTCAAAAGAAACCAATTAGAACTTGATTTCATAGGCCTTGAGCTGGCTATAGACCCCCTTCCCCCCAGGGGGAATTTTGTACACTATGATTTTCTGAAACTACATTATATAAGACACAAAATAAAAGATGTTAACCCTCTAAGAGTGGCAGCGTTAACGTGTAACACCACGTTATATACGTTACCCCCCCCCAAATAGCATTAAACGTCCCTGATAATGTCTCAACCATGACATGTTTGTACATATTTGCATGCTGACACATGTTTATGAACTTCTTATAGCACAGTTACATATTTTAGCATTAATTATATAAATGTTTTGAGTTATTACCGTTGTATACGTTACTAAGTGTTTCGTGCGTTATTTCTGAGTATCAGTATGGTATTATTATTACTGTACGTGTATTACATCTGTCACAGAATATGTTAAATCTATGATGCTGCTACTTAAATAATTAAAGTACTATATTATGGTCGCTTACACTATTTATCAGGCCCATGTTATGTATGTTACCTTCAAAATAGCATTAAACATTCAAGTGTATGTCTCTAACAAGCCCTGTTTATACTTATTTCCATGCTGGCACAGGTTTATGTACTTTTTAACAAGGTTTATCTATTTTAAGTATTCATTTAATAAATGCCTTGAGCTTTTACTGTTATGTATGTTACCAAATGATACATGAGTTATTCTGAGTACATGTATCTCTATAGCAGTTGTTGACTTCATACATGTATAAAGTCTGTCAGAGAATTTAGAAATCTATAAGGCTGAAATTAATTGAAGTTCCTTATTAGTTTATGGTGACATAAACTAATATTAAAATGTGATCTATCAACCTTCGCTGTTAGCTCACATAAACAGTTTATACCATGCATTCAAATCGGAAGTTCTGAAAGACAGTCACTGTGGAACAGCTCAGTTCTGGGCAAGGTTTATGGATATAATTCAAATGGTGTTGACACTGATTAGGCCTACAAGGAAAACAACTTGCATTGCATGCTGAATTGCATGCCAGCTCTATCTGTATGCCTTGTTCCCAATGTTCATTGCAAACGATCACAACAACTACGCACAATATGTACCTTTGTAACTGATTACACTCATAAATTTGTCTGACACACATCGCAGATGCAAAGAACTTCATTAACACATTGAGTTTAGTGTGTCACAACCATTGGTTCTTTGCTTGAGAAATGCTTTGACACAAAGGCAAACAATAAAGATGTATTATAGGCTTCAGCAACTAGAACTATGCTTCGTACTACAGATGGAATGGTGTATTACTCATCACATCAGAGCTCAATATATTGAAACAACTCTTCAATGCACTGAAATGAAATATTCAATCTGCTCAGATGCAAAGTAGAACGAGTACTAGAGGCAGTGTCAGGCTTCACCAATCCTTTTAGTTATAGTTTTGAAGACAATGAACTGTACTTTTTGTCTTTCGGTGTTCCTGCTAAGCCTGGCATAGCTAAGGATCGTATTGAGGCTGATGTTATTGGCAGGAAGGCTGTTGCAGACTTCATTGACTCACTTTTAGCTTAAAAATCTGTCTTTCACAACCCAATAAGATGCTACAAGCTAGTAAAGTTTTGAGGCGTGCGAGGTCAAGCTAGTAGAAATTAAAGGAGTGTCTTTTGTCAGCATGATCTTTCTATTGGACATAATGTTGACCTTAAGTGGCACTGCCATTCCTTCTGGGACCTGTACCATGGTCACTGTCAACTTCCTCCTAAACTGACAAGTCCAAACTTCCGCATTAAACCAGCATTATATAAGCCATGTAGTGCTGGACATAACGTTGATGGTAATGCCGTAACTACAGAGCATAATAGCTTTTCCTGTCACCTCCATGGATCTGATGGCACCAGTATTCAACCAGGCACTAAAGGCAGGGCATGTTGGTTTTGTCATTGATACATATACAATGTATAAACAGCAGTCTATAAAGTCTTACAAACGTTCTCGCAGAGGTTAACCCGGGTGTTTTATTCAACAATGGTGTATGCAACGAAAGGTGCACCTTCTGAATGTCAACAACATTGGCCAGAATATGGGGGAAGAAATCTACAGTAATACAGTGTTCAAAAGATTGTGACAATACCAATGTGCCGATGTGTTAAGTACCACAGAAAGGTCGTTCCTATCAACCTGATAGAGAACCCCTCCCCACTAGTTCATCAACATTCTAAGCAGGGTAGGAAAACAAACCAAGAATTGCTCTAGGCACTCATCAGTGACATGAAGCCCTAACATGTGCTATTAATGTAAATGTGAATAAGCTGCAGTACGACACGTTTCTGAAAAAAGTACCAAAGCCATACGCATATACTGACTATTTCAAATGACATGAACATGAGCTTACCTCCACCCTGCTTCACTGTCCTTAAGATGTACATACAAAGATTGAACTATCAAGTCTTTCCCATGAAAACAAGTCAGACTTTACAGATATGGACAAAATGTGTGGAAAATAAATGGGAAGGAAATTGAGTACCTCTGGGTGAAAGAAAACTTGATTGTACCCTAACAAAAGAGCCACAGAATTATATTTCATATTTTGTGTGATATGGGGCTACCATGTTCAAAACTCAACAACTCAAACCTTATAAAAGATAGAAACATAATATTTTCAGTTTCCAAAAGGTACATAAACATTCTTTAATACAAAATGAATTAGTAAGCACATTAAAAAAATATAAAACTATATTAGTTTCATAAATTATTTGTATAGGATTAATGAAAAAAAATGTAACATACGTAACACTTTTGGGTGCATGTTTGTTTTCAAAGGTCCATATCTGTAATGCAAAAATAGCTTACTTGGATGATAAAACCAATTTGGAAATCTTACCTTATGGTTTGCACTTTTCAGAAGTCATGTCATTTACTAAAATTATCAAAGATGTTGATGGGTAATATATGTAATTGGCTGTTACAAGGTAATGGTGCCATTACCAGAGTGCTAGCATATTGCAAAATCCTTGCAAGATGAATCTGATAGAGGATTAATAAGCTGTATTGTTGTTGTTGTGTTTGGGTTTAACGTCCCACCAACAGCTAAGGTCCAATGGAGACAGGGCCATGGCTTAAAGTCTCATCCGACAGACTGGTGAAGCAGGGAATCGAACCTGCGACCCCTGGTTTACAAGGCAAGCGGTTTATCCACTACACCACAGTGGCTCCTAATAGTAAGCTGTATTGAAAAATTCTTTAAACCCTTGAATAATATGCGAAGAGTTGCTAGCTTGGCAAGGAACAGCTCTATAACTTCTACCTGATGGGTTTTCTTTGATCTTTAAAGTTGTTGCTCGCACATTGCACTGTATGTTACAATCTTTCCATGAGTATTATGTTAACTATATTTGATGTCTCTATAAAAAAAAGAATGTTTATGGTAGTTTAAGTTTTGAGTTACTTCTTCAGCAAATGAGCCAGAGTAAAAAGAAGAGCATGGACCTGTGCCAGCATCCAAATAAGTACAAGCAGGTCGTGTTGGAGACCATATCTTGAACGTTTTATGGTATTCAGAGAGTAACATATGTAACCTGGGCTGTAAAATAGATTAAGACACCATAATAAGGAACTTAAATCCATTTGAATAGAAGCTTTATATATGCTATATTCACTGACGGATGTAATACATGTATAGTCAATAACTGCCATACTGACACTTGGAAATAACATATGAAACACTAAGTAACATATACAACGGCAAAAACTCAAGACATTTATAAAATAAATGCTAAAATTATGTAACTGTGCTATAAGAAGATCTTAAATGTGTGCCAGACTTAAAAAAAAGTGTGAAAATGTCAGGTTGGGGACATCATCAGGAAAAATTAATGTTATTTTGCTGGTAACGTACGTAACATGATGTTACCCCCTACCGCTGCCACTCTATGAGTGCTAACATATTTCATTTTGTGGCTTATATAATGCAGTATTTGGAAATTATAGTGTACAAAATTCCCCCTTGGGGAGTTGGGGTCTATAGCAAGCACAAGGCCTAGATAATTGCATTTTACAGTTTTGTGTGATATGGAGCTACCCTGTTCAACATCTAATAACTCAAAAAGTATATAAGATAGAAACGTAATGCTTGCAGTTTTGAAAAGGTAAATAAAAAATTCTTTAATAAAATACCAAATTAATGAGCAAAAACTGGTATCAATAAAATTCAAGACAAACTATATTCGATTCAGTTATAATTTAAAAGGGGGTTCAATGAAAAAATGTAACATACACTACATCGGGGGTGACTATATTTGGTTTTAAATGTCAAAATCTGTGGCCCAGTAATAGCTTACTTAGAAAATATAACCAATTTGGAAATCTTACCTTATCTTTTGTACTTTTCTGAAGGCTTAAAAAGAATTTTAATTATCAAATATTTTGTAGGGTAACGTATGTAACAGGCTGTTACAGCTGAACGCTGCCATTGTCAGAGAACTAACATGTTGCAAAATCCTTGCAAGTCATTGGGCTTTAAGAAAAATATTGTCTACAAAATTTCCCCTAGGGGAGGTAAACCATATCCAGCCAGTGGCATATCAGTAAAGTTTACCTCTTCTTATTAACACGTTTTATTTGCTACTTTGTAAAAAGTGATATACGAGCGTTTTCTTTCTTTATCAGGGTGGCAAATCACGTGATTAACAATTGGTAATCTCACTTTCTCTCAGAAGTAAAAAACTTCTTTTATTGATTTTTGGAAAAGGGTTTCTCAAAACCTGATAACCAGCTGTACCATACCTATGGGAAATTTATCTCCCTCCAAAATGTAAATGGAGAGAGTTATGGTCGGTGTTAGTTAGTGACGGGAAACCATTAGTCCATCATGCAAACAACCTTTAACTTGCTTCAGAGCAAAACCAATAACAATAGTTTGTTAATTTAATGTTTTTTCAGCAGCAATGAAATGACAATCACAGCTCAAATAAATAGTGCCTGTGGTTTTAAACTGGATTATTCTTCTTTTTTATGCAATACTTTGTGGCCTTTCTAGTTTTCCAATCATCTCGATGGAGAAGAGTGACTGGTTGCTTTGATTTAATTGTCTTCCTGATGTCTTGTGACTGTTATTGTTGTTCTTTGGCTCTTCTTTGCAGTGCCCTGGGCTGGTCTACAGTTTGTGATTATATATTTCCTGATCATACTCACTAACCTTTGAAGGCCCTCATAATATTTATTTCACAAAAAGGATCAATATATGCTACAGGCTAAAAAACGATATGATCAGTCTGGAGACTTATGGTCATCCATAATGCATTTTTGTGATGATAGGCCACTACACTTATAAATTGCACAAAACACAAAGAACATGGTGAATTTATCTCTCTAGATAATTTGGTATGTTCATTTTATGTTTGATATGGATCTCTGGGATTCCATACCTAACAGTTTATACCACTGGGTCGCGGAGCATTTGGTTATTGTTTCAAAAGCATGGCTTAAATGGGGTAAAATAAAGGTATATTTGTCTCGTAATTTGTTAGAGAAACCACTAAAAAGCTTTAAATTTTAAATTTTATGAACCTGCCATGATCAAAGTTTTTGGCAATGCTTATTCTAAGAATTGGATACTTCAGTCGGTGAGTTACTCAATTTTTTCAATGAGTTATGCAAAGGAATTTTGTGCCTATGTTATGGTCTGCCATCACATTGGAAGGAATAAACGTTATGGTGTTCATCACAATTCTGGTGGTGCCATCATGTGGTGAAAATTGCTATGTTTAAACTGAAGTGCATTTAAGTGTTATGGCTTACTAAAAATATGTTATCAATAACCATGAGTCCCCAGACTGGTATTCAAAGTATGAGAAAACCTGTTATTTTGTATATGAACAACAATGACGTGTCAGCCAGCGCAGCTATATAGCGTAAACGTTTCAGCATTGGTTTATCTGTTTTTATTACATTTTAGGCCACACAACAATTTATAGTCTAGCTTCTGTCAATGCCACACTTTTCGGTATTATCATGCATTTCAAGCTCTGCGTACTTTGTCTTATTTAATTAGAAGAAAGTTAAAACGCCTTTGTTTGAGCGAGAAAGTGAAAACAAGATAAAAGACGTCCTTAGGTTAAAATGTCCCTAAATTGGCCAAAACGTCTCAATTTGTTCAAAACGTATCACCAAAAACGTCATTAATTTGACAATCATCCCACTGGAGAAGAGAGGAATGGTCGCTTTAAATTTATTGGCTTCTGTGTGTAATGTTTCTCGTATTATGTGTCTTTTCCTCAGGGTGCTGTGGATCGGTCTGTGGTGTGTTATTGTGGCATTTTCAGGTCATACTCACTTGCTATTTAAGAATCATTTTACTTTGTAAAGTTCTAAGAAAACAGTGAAAATAATAATAAAAAAATGTCTTTATACAAATGTAGTGTGCAGATCACTGATACCATGCATGCACTATATGTGCGGCTAACTGCATCAATTTTTAAGCGTTAAAAGTAAGATCTGATTCAAAGACAAACCAGATGGCCCGATTAAAGCTTTCATACACTTCCAACATGTGTAGGGCTAAGGATGACAGTTTCTTGTACGTCTTTAAAAGAACTCATTCCCATCAGTACTTTCTGTGTTTTGATGGATAATTTTCAGAAATGACACTTAATGCAGAGTACACTGGCTTTAAAGTGCTTTATTATTTATTTATCGTTTTCACATAAAACACTAAAACGAGCAGTTTCCATGAAACCTATACAAAAACATCAGCAGTGACTTGAGTATAGTTTTGCTATTCCTTGGATAGTTGTCAAAGGAAGTCATTGATGATAACCACACGGCTTGGTAAGTATAAAAATATGTTATGATTGATCAAAGATGATAGCACTGCCAATAATATAGAATGCCTCTTCCTTGAGTTTGCAAGATTTTCTCCCTAAAATATCTGTTTTATTGTATTTTTTCCACTGAAGTGCCACTAACTTTAAGTGTGATTTACACTTATTTTGTAATTTTCATCTGTCGAACTGAAGGGAAGGCATCAGGGCAAAATAGATTTTCAGAATGGTTAAAAGTTAATGAGTATGATCAGGAAATACTTCAATCACACACTGCAGACTAACCCACTGTACCGTGAGGAAGAGCTTCAGAACATTTATAGTAACAAGACATCTGAAAGACAATAAAAGCAAAGCAACCAGCTCTTTCTTCCTCGTCCAGATGATTGCAAAAACTAAAAAGGACACAAAGTAATGCATTCCAAAAACAAAGATCAACACAGAGCCCCCACCAAAATATGGGAGGTACATGGAACAATAAATCAACAACAACTGAACCACTGCCTTAGAATTTACATCAGCCTAAGCTACCAGGGCTGGGGGTGCATTTTACTGGCGCCAAATCTTCGCACGAGATTATGTTGTTAGAACGTAAGAATTGCTTAGCTCGCATGGAGGCATCCTAACTAACAGAGAAACTATCTAATCAAATTAAGAATTTACACATTATGATGAAACAAAGAAAAGGGCTCATGACTTCTAGATAGTCAGAGCTTAAGAAAACCCAAGTTGACCTACGGTGGGTCCAGCCAAAGACAAGCATCAGGCACCAACCAAAGGATTATGAGTCTGAATCCTCTTATATTTTCATACATACATAGGCTCATGTCAATTTTTCAGGTTCAAAATTTTGAATTTCGATATTTTTCGGGTTTTCAGAAAAATGAATATTTTTGGGGGTATGAAAATTTTGTGGATATTTTTGGGGTCATCCCAACATTGGACTAGTTTCAGGGGTTATTTCTAGGGTCTTTTTGAAAGGTAGATATACAGAATCAGAATATTTTCGGAATTGCAAAAATTTCAAATAGTTTTTGGGGTGCTTGATATTCCTGATTTTTTTTTTTTGGTAAACAGTAGATGCTGGGCCCAAGCCTACGTATGAAGAAAAAAAATGAGAGGACCCCCTCCCCTGGGGCCTGGCCCAGCATCTAGCAATTAAAGAAGAAACCATAGCTCGTAAAATGCTTCTCAGATTGTAACCGTTATTTATGAATAAAATGCTTCCTGTTTGTGCTGTTTGTGCTGTGGCTCTGAACTTTAAACTGGTAAGCTATTTCACAGAGATTTCCATTTCACATGTAACATCATGTACTTGTCTAACCTACAATAGGTAAAAAACATAGCCTATACTTACTTTTGCACCGCATGGGTCCTGTTCTGAGAGAGTCATCCAGTCTGAAACAAATAGTCAAGGAGCTAGAAACAAATAAAATGGACTTGGCACATTTTTCCAGCCAGAAACGGTTTGACTTCAGAAATAGTCAGAACTACCTTTCCACAATATTTCTAGGAACGTCGAACAGTCAAATTGTGGTAGCAGTTTTTCAGGAGGAGTCGTTTTGTACACCTACTCTATTTTTACTTTAAAAAACAAAATTGCGACATTTGAATAAGAAATGGTATCCAGGTGGTCTCCAGATAGAGCATACAATCGTTCTTTACTGCCAAACGCTCGTTTGGAACCTACACAATAATCAAAATCAATTGATTGCATCCAGAAACACAACTGTTATGTTAGAAATGTCATTTACGTTATATTTTCAACTACACCTTATAAACTCAAATCCATTTGGTCAATAGTTTATTTGATAAGCTCTATAATGGATATATAGGTTTAACATACCATGTTTGGAAAAGACAATTACTGACTGTTTCAAAACTACAAATAGCTTGTATCTATCACGAATACTTTAAGAATTAAGCTGTTTAATATGGTTACCCCCAATAAAATGGTGGTTCGGGTTAGAAACATTCTACTTTGCAAGTTAGTACCAGTAAAATGCATTTAAGCCCCCCCCCCCCCCCCGGTGGCTTAGGCTGCTGTCCGCTCTAAGGCGGTGGTTCTGTTGTTGCTGACGTTTTGTTTATTGTTACTCCCATTGTGGGAGTCTGTAATTGTTCTATATTTTGTTGTACGTTACTTTATGTCCATTCTAGTATTGCAATCATCTAAATGGAGAAGAGAGAGCTGGTTGCTTTGCTTAATTTGTCTTCCTGGTGTCTCGTGATGGTTGATCGGCTCTTCCTCACGGTGCCATGGGGTCGTCTGCAGTTATGTGATTGTGGTATTTCCTGATCATACTCACTTACTATTTTAGAATGGAATATTATCTGATAACTTTTTAAAACTATAAATGAGCATTCTATCGATACACGTTATTAAAAAGCTATACTAAACAGCGTTTCTGATGTAAAGTAACATTTTGCTGCTTGTATGACAATATGTAACGTACATTACAAACTTTAAGACTACTAAATATATTGCTAAATACCTTATATAATATGTCATATGGTATTTTTTTTATCTTCCAAACTGTTTTTGTTTAAAATTTATAACACAATACCAGTTTTTTTTCTAAAATAATTATCTGTTTTTTATTAAGTTACTATATATACACATTTAAATTTGCGATATAGCAAAGATTTGAAGATTTCATCTCTATAGAATATAATTTTGATTTTTCCAAAGTTAAAGATGTTAAAACGCATAAACAAAGAAATAGATAGTTCTTGAGTAATAGTAAAAGAATACAGTCCATTTCTGTAAAAATATCAAAGTAACGTATATAACCGTATAAAATATCATAAGGTCCTATGTTAGTCTAAAATGATATGAAAGACAGTATACGATTGGGCCCTGAAAAGCTAAAATATTAAGGATGTAGAATTTTGTAATATTTATCACAACGAAGTTTTATTGAAAGAAATCTAAGCCATTTGAAAATATTTTTGTATACACAGTTTACTGTTGTACATATTACACAGACATAGTCAGTAACCTAATACAGATTAGCTCCTTGTGTAATATCTAGGTTAATTTCCGATAGAAAAAATACTAATTACTGAATGTTTAGAGAGGTGGTACTATTTCCAATAATTTATTTGAGTCCATTCATTTTGCAACAGTTGACAACGGGTCTTGCACATAACGTTAAGTTCGTTAGATATAGTTTTTTCCTTAAATGTCCATGAGAGGTTGTTAAATCCATTTCTAGTGGAGGGTGGCTTTACGACATTTAAGAAGAGAAGTTTTTTTTGATGGATTTAAATCTACTGACCGTCCATTGGACCAGACATTGATCGTTTCTATATCAGAATTTAGTATAAAAGCTGCAGTTTGGGGAACCAATGATGATGTAAATGCCTGAGACGACGGAAAAGAAAGGTATTGAAAAGTGCATTATTTTTTTCAATGTCATTACTAAAACTAAAAATCAAGAAAGCAAGGGGCCAAGAATTGAGCCGATAAGTCAGCTCAATCTGATTATAATTGGTTCAGTTGAAATAATATTTGATTCAGATAGTTTGCATGTAGACAAATATATACAAGGTCAATATATTCAGGATCTGACAGTAAGCTTTAAACTTATATGTAAGCCATTTATTGACACAAAATGTATGTACAACATATGTGAATAGTATAGAAACATTACAATGAATGACCAACAAGCGCTACAGGTGGAATATGTAAAGGAAACAGATCAGAAAGATATATATTTAAAAGCAAAACAAGAGAGGGAGAGAGAGAGAGAGAGATAGAGATTGATCGAGAGAGAGAGAGAGAGAGAGTGAGAGAGAGAGAGGCGGGGTGAGAGGGAGATGGAGAGTTATTAAACGATGTTTTTATTTACACAATATTAGTAGGAAATCGTAAGAGTGGGTTCAACAGAGTCGTTTTTATATTTGAAATTGGAAAGATAGAGATATTAAAGTTAAGAGGAAGAAGAAAAAAGATGTGTTGATCGCATTCCTTCAGTGCACTTTGGAAGTTAGACAAGGTTTAACGAGATATGGTATATTGGTTTACAAGTACATGTATATTGTCTAGTGAGACTATTGTTCAAATCTTTTTGAATTAATTTAACAATCTTGGACTTTTAGAAATAGTGATACATTTTCATCATTTGTAAACAAAGGAGCCCATACGTAGTGTGGTTTCTAAGAGCATTTACGTACTGCTGTTAATTGAGGGGAAACGTAGAAGAAATGGTATGCACTCTCAAAATTACCACTTGAGCAAGACGGGCTATATATTATATTTTTACAATAGAGATTGGCATTTAGTGAGCTACATTGCATACGTAATCTTGCATGGAGAATTTGCCCTTGTCTTGAACCAACTGAGTAATACTTAGGAGGTGCACGATTCCTTGTTTCCCTATTGAGTTGGTATATAAAATACGCCACAGAGCTGGCATCATTTATTTGCTGTGCCAAGTTATTCCATTTTCTAATTGTTGAGGGATAAAACGAATTATAAAACAAAGGGGCTCTTACATGGTATAGGAAATTAACAAGGGAGTCTGCCCACGCTTGGAATTTGATAATATTATGTTAGTTTTATAATTATGGTGCATTTGAATTTTTATGCAATTCTATTGCTAATTTTTGACGTCATGTATAATATCACTGCAATACCTTAGGGTACCCAGTTATAATCATTTCTAAAGTAATTGACATATCATGTAAAAGGCACAGAAATGTTTTATTAAATAACTTTATCATTGATCAATTCGTTGATACTATAAATGGCTTTGTATGTATTAGGATAGTGAGTAGGCATTCATTTTTATGACATGGTACCCCAATTTTCAACTGTCTTTTATGTATTCAGTCAAATTTGGAATTATTTTTTTTACACGTTCTGGTCTTTGTCAAGATACCATTTCAACATATAAACTATCAATATATGTTAAGAATATGTAGACCAAATTTCATGAAATTCAAGGACCGGTTATATATTTTTTTAACTTGATGTAAACACATAGCCCCCATTCATCAAAATGTAAAAAATACAATAATTATGTTTCAGCTTAAAACATACTTGAATACTTGCTTAGTTTGAATCAACATGCTAGTACGGGTATTGGTAGAAGTTGATATGTTCAGTGTTTTTTCCCTATTATGGATTGGCAAAGAAAAAAACAATATTCTTTGATATTAAGTGCCACAATTCTTATTTAATGAACTGTTTACACAATGATATTACCAAAAATGATACAATATGGTGACACCTGTACTTACTACATCTAGTTTCTAACGTTAAAACTACATCTAACCAATGTTACACCTAATACATAACATTATTAAGAATCTTAATTCATACAGAAGATAAACCTTATGACAAGTCAGTTCATACAGGAGAAGAACCTTATATCTATGGTGTTTTTTTTATAATTGTAAGCCTCATTAATAAACCTGGTTCACAAAAATCGCCCCCTGTCTAACCTATTAGTTAAAATTAACGATTTTGGTCACAGAGAACTCTTGTCCCCAAAGGTATTGCTAATTTACTGCTTAAATCTTCTCTGGTCATTCTGTTCTGTAAAACTGATGCTGATTTCCATCCAATAGCCACATTTATACTTTAGCTGGCTGTATATTCTAGGCATACAGTTTCGTTTTTGGACCTCACTTTTTCATCTAGAACACTGCTCTATGATACCTTTGATAAGACTCTGTTACACTTAATCCTGGTCACGGCACCAAAATGTGGTTACTCTAGTTCAGTTGGGATGTAAAGGAAATATTTGGTCTCCTTGTTTTCACACGCTTATTGTTATGATATTATGTTTCTTAAACAATATCATTCAGGACTCGATGAAGTGATACTCATTGTCTTGGCCCCATAGTGCCATGACATGGGGCCATGACCTTCAGCATTTTCGACCATTGAACCATTTAAACTTGTCTTAACATGTCTTTCTTTAAGAAAAGTGGAAGTAGATTTTAAAACAAGCTCCTTCTGTCGAGTTATTGATTCATTTCAACTAAATAATGAATTTTGCTAAACCTGATCTATACCCATAAGAGGTAGGAAATGACAGTTACCATTTTTGGATTTTCATGAAATTTGGCTCAGATCAACAGGATATATATGACATGTTTTTGTGCTAATATGATAATTGACAAAGACTAGAACATATCTATCTTTGGTGTTAAATGTTGAATGTATTGTTAATTTTAAGAAAAAAAATGAAATTTTATAATCACTTCTTCAGAAAACGTAAACCATAATTTATCCAAATGATTTTGTGGTATTGCTATAATGCCCATGTTATTTTGGATTCAATCCAGATGACAAATTGTAGAAATAAACAAAATTATAGATTTAGGACATAGAAATTTAGAGACAGGTACAACCTGAAATTGGAGTACCTCAGGGTTGCTTCCTAAGACTTATTCTTTACTATCTAATTCGATAAATACAATTTCATAGTTTGTATATAATGAGTTATTAATATGCAAAGTTTAAGAAAATTCATGCGTTGACACAGATGCAAGTACCCTAAATTTGTATTAGTATGAACAGTGCGTATATCACTTGAATTCCTAAGTCTATAAGGTACGCTGGCGTCTTTCTAATTGGAGGGGAATAACTCGGTAAATACTGTTGCAAAAAGTTTATTGTTGTTGTTTTTGTTGCTTTACGTCCCATGTCAACAGCTATGGTCATTGCGGGACGGTCAGTTCACATAACCACACTTTTTCCTGGGCAGGCTTGAGCAAGCGGTTAACCAGTAATTTGTGCACATACTTTCGCTTGTAACTGACAACAACCCTTCTTGAATAGATCAGCGGAAGGGAGGAGAATGACCGTAGAAATTATTTCATGATCAATCTCCACGAAAGTATGGTACCGGGCCGGGATCGAACTCGCGACCCCTGGATCTGCAGTCAGACACGCATCTGTAGCCAGACACGTTACCGACTGCGCTACGCGGCCCGGTATGCAAAAAGTTTAGACAACACGGACGCGCCTTTCTTCACGGGGGTAATACCAATTTCGCTATTTTTGCTAGCGACCGGGACGGTACTGCGTAAAGCTGCTATCGACCGAGGAGTACGGCTTGCGACCGGTCGGTACGGCTGTCGGTATAGGGGGGTCACGAGTTGAACGCTTCTGGAGGGGTCATAGCGTATGTTTTATCGTCTACACACGCTATAGAGTTTTTTCAAGAGGACATGTGCTATTTGTCTGATCAATTATTTAGAGTTTGTGACTTAGAAAAACACTATAAATTACAGGTTCTCTTGAAAAATCCAGTTTTCATAGATTATCATTAATCTAACGTATTAAGAATGATGCAAAAACAACGAAACGCCCTATATATGTTATTTGTCATATGAGCTTCTTCAATCAAGTGCGAATGGCATATTTTTTGCAATATGGGAGATTTTATGGACCCTAGAAAAATGCCCTGATACGGCTGTCAACTACCAGTGATACGGCTGTCGAGGATTTCATATTCTGGTTGATACGGCTGTCGACGAGATATGCAAAAATACCTATCATGCACTGGGCTTAAAATACACGATTTATCCTATGGCTATAACTGTAATTTGTTTTTTCAGGCAGTTTCCACTAGCAGCAATGAACAAAATTGTAGGTTTTATGCGGATTGGTATCTAAAAGGCGCAACATTCACAAATAATTACTACATTCCATCTCTCTCATATATTTAAATCCATACAGCAGGTCAGTGAAGCAAACTCATAGGTTATGATAGACTTTGAGCGTAAAATTGTAAACATTTTCTAATCCATCAGTTTTAACATACGTTTTGGTGCTCAAAAGAAGCGTCTCAATGAGACGGTTATTTTGAGTACCCACAGCATATGAGCCGTGACATGTGATTTCCAACAATGTGGCATTTTGACTAGTGTAGACTCAGACAATCCTGTACAGACTCATTTTAAGCTTAGAAATTCCACATGATGTTCGGTCTGTAGCTTAACAGTAATAGAATACTCAAGCGACTAGCAAAGGCTCTGATCAGTCTGCGCGTATGCACAGGCGGGGCTGAGCCTTTGCTGGTCGCACAAACCACATTGTTGGAAATCCCATGCCGCGGCTCAATTATGTTTTGGTTAAGAAATTAGACAAAATATTTTGGTTACCCTCTATAAACTTAAAACCTGGCCCAAAATTACAATGCCTCCTTATTGTTAAGGAAGACTTATGTTAAGTATTGATATTTCAGCATGCTATACATTAAGGTCAAAGATATCTTTGTGAGCTACAGAAAAAATGAAACTATTTTGTTTTTACTCAGTTTGAAACGTTATTTTTGTCATCCTAAACAATCAATACTTGATAAAACTGCAAAATCTATGTTAAAGGAATAGGATTGCAAATAAGTGTA
This sequence comes from Loripinus fragilis, assembly GCA_964019695.1. Classification (NCBI taxonomy): domain Eukaryota; kingdom Metazoa; phylum Mollusca; class Bivalvia; order Lucinida; family Lucinidae; genus Loripinus; species Loripinus fragilis. Next base: position 24,898,391 of record OZ026527.1, read on the forward strand.
GAAACTATTGAAGAATGATGTTGGAAAAACATGGCACTTCAAGTTTAAATCCAAAAACGAAAGAAAAAAAAATATTAAGAATAGGTGAGCCATTTCGAAAAACTAACGTTGGCGTAAAGCATTTTTGAGGGGGCGGGATGAGCACAGAACTTCAAGCCTTTGTGGAGTGAGCACATTTCTCAACAAATTATCTCCTGCACAACATGCTTATTTTCAAAAAGCGAGCATCCATCTACAAACTGTTAGGTTAAAATAATTGCATACACAGATCCAGATTGTTGCTTCAAGGGGAGGGGACCAGTTGTTTCGCTGGTGGACGGAAGAATGCTGGTAGGACAGCTTTTTGAATTGTCGGGGGGGGGGGGGGGGGGGGGTCAATACCTGTATTCCTAAGCAAACCTACATCCCTGTGATCTGCCAAGACGCACGCGTGCATATGTGTGTGTTTGTCTGTGTATGTAGGGTGTCCGGAACCCCATTCCCCTCCTCTTGATCCGTATATATTGGGCACATGTGATTTGTTTGTGCTACTATGTCACATGCTAGGGATGTCGTCTATAAGAGTGAAATTCTCGGGGTTGCTGTACATTCTTGCGCGCTTCCAGAGGGAGAGGGGTGCGGACCCATGGGAAATCACAATACTATAGGGTTCCTTAGCAATACTGGTTCGGGGCCCACTAAAACTCGCAAAGCTACGAAGTCAGCATTTAATGTTGGGCCACAATCGGCCGGCCAGCGAAACGCCATTTCAATGGCAAAACCGCTGTAGGGCCGATAATAGCCCGCTCTCCAGACAAACATTTCTGGATCTGCGCATGACATTTTAAGAGAAATTTCTTTTGCAGTATAATGGAACTTTTGATATACCCACCTACAAGTATCAGCTTTTACAAAAAAATGGCCTACGCAAAGCTTATACAAATTGTTATTGTCTTGAGCAAGGGCAACATTGGTTTATGACAGACAGACATACATTCATCAATGCAGATAGGCTAGCCAGGACCTCTTAGAACCTGAACTACACCGATGGTCCAAAATCCCAACCATTTTCTTTCTTTGTATTCGACCATTCGGGCAAAATGGTTTGTGATAGACAGAAACACAGATAGACAGGCAGGGGCATGGTTAAGTGATTTAACCAGCTAAGCTGCTCTCCTAGCCACCCCAGTGGTCTCAATTGTAAGACTCCTTCCGCTGTTTACTCTGATAGGGACTATAGGTATACCCGCTCACTGTCCGTCCGTTCATCTGTCTTCCGCTGTAATCTAGAACCTGATGTAACTAAAAAAAAAACTATTCAAACTTGCTTCATGAAACTTCGTATGTGATTAAGTGGCAATATGCTAATTATGAACGTTATTTTTTCGCCGTTGCAAGAACATTGCGTTTACTATGGTAACAGAAATAGTCAAATTGTTGCGAAAACAAACTTATCCCAGATAAAAGCTATAGCTTGATGAAACGTGGTATGTGAACAGGTGCTGGTTATGCACGTCATTTTTGACGTCACATAAAATTGATTGTGGTGTGGTTGCTATGGTAACTAAAATTGCCAAAATGGTGTATCGGTAGGTGGTGACTCACGCGTTGGTGACAATACCTGCGCTTGTTTTTTTTTTTTGTTTTTTTGTTTTTGTTTTGTTTTTGTTTTTTTTTAAAACCAACTCGGGCCAGTAAAGTAAATCAGAGGGCTAGGCTGATTTCAAAAGAAAAGTAGATGTCAAAAATCAAGATTAGCCTTTATTCACATTCATATTAATAGTGTTTTGACTAGAGGCGTCCCTATAAGCAGTCACAAATGTGGCAATACCACACGCGTCACACTTCTAGTTACAACTTCGATAATATCCCAGCCACTGGGCGTAGACAACTATATCCTTGTAAATTAGGACTGATTAGATTGATTTGCGCTTAAATAATTCTCATTCCAAGACCATTGTTCATGTACATGTTTGTTATCCTTCTTCTTATTATAAAGCTTGACTGATTTGACATCTTCCCGTAAATTTTGTTTATTGCTAAAATAAAAGGCTAGGCTTGAAACTGTATAGTTAACGTCTAATTATATTTCGGTTCTGTTCTGTTCTGTGTCTCTTCAGGTTAAAGCACTAGTTGTGCACATCCCTGGATTTTCGGTGACTTACTTGGCTACTATGTTGGTCAACCAAATGTAGGAATACTGGCCAACATGAAACAAATCAAGGGTGCAAAATTTTATTGAGAAAGAGCTAAAAATGTAATAGAAACATATAAAACTTATCAAAATAGATCTACTTCAATGGTGTTCGAGGCTGTCTTAGTTAAGAAACTCTGTTCTGACGTCACTGTGATGAAAATATTCCAATAGCGAATTAAGAATATCTCCATGGCACGATAAAATGTTAGTTTCACAAGGTATTATTATAAAGTACTCATTTGGGGGGGGGGGGCTAATTGACGTGTACACCAAAAAGCACGGGCGTACAACTTGGGCAGCGTGGGACAGGATGCTCTACCAGGACCCTTGCATCTGTTGGTTCAAATTGCAGCGAAACCTAAATCCTAAAATGACCCGAAAAGAGGAAGCCCAATTTTTACTCCCCCCCCCCCCCACACACATACCTGTGCAGGCGCAATACACAAAGGATCCGTATTTGAAAAATGCTTCCTATCAGAGGTTATCACCCTAAACACAAAATTTGCCCCCTTATCCCCCCACAAAAGCATATCAGACCCCCTACGTCCTACGCCTCCCCCTCTGCGTGCTTTACCATAAGATAGACTCGTCTGATCAATGACGGGTCCAGGGGGATTCAGGGGGTTCGCTTTGAACTAAAATTACTTCATTTTCATGAAGAATTTTCAGAAAACTATCAGGTAAAAATAACAAATCCCCCCCCCCCCCCTGAAAATGAAAATTTGAACCCCTATCAAGAAATTCAGGATCCGCACTTGCTGATCTGCCTAGCAGTCACACATCGCTGACTCAACATAGAATCAACATTGATTCAACCCCATACATTGAATCAATGTTGAGTCAATGTTATGTGCCTGCTAGGTGATCACTGGTATATACTCAGAAACCGCGAGAATATTAGGGTTCATAAAGGCTTTGCAGCATACACCAGGCACAAGTCAAGAAAAGGGTCATTCAGCGTCTCTATTGTCGCATGTTCAGCCCGAACAGCAGGTTTAGATAAACAATTTTTGGAGAGTAAAATATTATCTACCTGTTTAAACATACGTTGGTGCTCTAAATAACTGTCTCATTGAGACGGTTCTTTTGAGTACCCACAACAAATATTTCGATCGAGAAATAAGAAAATTAATTTTATGCTACGCAGTCTTAACAAAATGTCTGAACACTGGTCACATTGGCAGAAGTTTCTGTTTATTTGTTTGATTTGATTCAACACTTTTTCAGTTATGTCCGGACGGGTCTTCTTTGGTTGAACCACTACTAACCAAGGATTAATGTGACTTACTCAAGGACACAACGCCAGTGAGGCTCGAACCCGCAGCCCTTCAGTCTCTAGACATGCACATTACCACTGAGCCATTGCGCTCCCAGCAATTTAGGATGAATGTGCAAATGCACACACGTCTAAACATTTGCTGTACATATATGCCAAAACTGCCGTTTTCCGCTTTACATTTAACATGCAGAAGTAAGTGAGCATGGTCAGGAAATACCACAATCACACAATGCAGACTAACCCACAGCTACACAAGGAAGAGCCGCAGAACACAGTCACATGCCATAGGGAAGATAATAAAACCAAAGCAACCATCTCTCTCTTCCTCGTCAATATAATTGCAAAACTAGAAAACACATGACTGATTATGCATATTAATAGTTCCTTACAAGCTGTAGTCCGATATGTTAATCCAAACGGCTCGTACCAATCACAGTGGCGGCTCAGATTGGTACAGCATTGGACTGGGGATCGAATGGTAGATAGTTTGTGAGTCGTCAGAGACAGTGAGCTACTTCCTTGAGTCAGACACTATAACCGCTGTTCAGTGCTAGTTCAACCCAGGAAGACTGGAAATGGTCCAAGTATGACTAAAAAACTGTTGACAGGGTCCTAAAACATGACCACAAACTAAATGACGTAGAAAGTTAGATTTTTCAGTGTTAAACTGTTAATTTTCCAGCAAAGAAATCTGTTTACATTCTCGTTGAATCATCGACATCCGTATCCAGTAAACGGCGACAACCGTACCCAGCAAATTTACTGTTGGTCGACAGCAGTATCACAAAAAATATAAAAATACCACAGAGGCATATAACAACATGCACATTCACAGATTAAAGGTAATCATGTAAGTTTATGATATATCTGCATCATATCGCCTCGATTTGCAAATTTTCTTGGGAATACTGATTTTATGTAGTTTTTGGTGAATATCCGTTGAAGTACGCCCAGCGTTAAAAGAGGCTAATAACCAGGCCTGCAAATCATTTAAAACAATAGCAAATTATCCAAGAAACGGTTTAAACACCAAAATGTAGGAACACACACTAAATTAGCACACTTACCGTCGAATTTGATGGTTTGTTTATCTGTCGACAGCCGTACCGACCGGTCGCAAGCCGTACTCCTCGGTCGATAGCAGCTTTACGTAGTACCGTCCCGGTCGCCAGCAAAAATAGCGAAATTGGTATTACCCCCGTGTTCTTCAGTAAGCGAGGACTCATAAGGTTGGGGCCACATGCCGTAGATACATTTAAATCATCTTAAGACATCTCTTACTTCTTGTTCTGATATAGTTATGGAATTGAGCTCATTATTAGAATCCGTGCGTGGAGGCAACGTTTTATTTATGTATGTGAACTAAAATATTCGTTTAACATATTAGCATTATCAGAATCATTCTTAGCATATTTATTGTCGATCTTCAAGGTTGGTATGGTATGAGATGTTTTACTTAAGCCAAGTATTTGTTTGGACAGTTCCCAAAATAATTTTGAGTTGACATTTTCTTTAGATAAGACGTCTTCAAGCTTGTCAAACTTATGTTTTTTGGACAATCTTATTTAATTGACGACCTTATTTCTCAGGGCCTTAAATTTTCCCAAAATGACAGATTGGATGTGGTTTTGAATTTCCTAAAAACGCGTTTTCGTTTTTGGATGAGGTATATGGCTAGTTATCCAAGGTGGCTCATCAGACCTTACTGTACCTTTTTTTGCTTGGAACAGAATTTTCACAAGCAACATGTAGGGCTTCTTGTATACATAATATATTACCAGCCATATTTTCTGTCACTAGCTTTTCCTCGAGATTAAATTATATCAAATTTTCACAAAATTGGGTAAGATCAGCTCGTTCATAGCTACGTTTTTTGCGGTTAAACGATTTTTGATGGATGCAGAAATTTGAGTTAAACAAGTATTGGACAGTGGAATCGAATTTGGTCTGGTATAAATGAGTCAGCTACACCGCTCATCAAAATATTTGAACTATTGCATACGAGAATCAAGTCTATAAGTGATGATGAATTTTCTGTGAAATACGTGTCTTTTTATCCGTTGTTCTAAGTTGTAGTTATAACAATTTCTGGTATGTTAGAGTTATATGCTCTGTCAATGCTTTTGCTTAAAATAGTAAAGTAATCTACTGTGCAGTTTGGTGGTCTGTAAAACCCACCAATAAGTACTTTCTTAGATCTTACACATATCTCTAACCAAACGGCTTCTGATTATAATTCGTACAGGTCTTCATAATTAGTTTACACTCCTTTTAAATCCAAGTTTATTTGCTTTCCTGTTGGATCGACATATTCAAGATGCATTGATTCTAATCGAATTAAAACGAAAATATAAAGCATATATACCCGTGTTTATCTTGTCCATGAATAGATAGGCCCCATAAGGTATGGTTACCACAAAGACAATCATCAGCCTCGGAGTTAATTTCATTTTGCTCCTGAAATAAGAGTAAAATAATCTGTATGTATTATTCACCGGTTGTCAAAACTGTAACGAAATACTGTATATGGGCAAGAACACGCGATTTGGGTACTACCTTTCACATGACGTAGCGTCTGGGAGTGATATAACCAACGGGGTAATACCAACTTCTCTATTTTTGCTTGCAACCGGGACGGTAATGCGTAAAGCTGCTATCGACCGAGGAGTACGGCTTGCGACCGGTCAGTACGGCTGTCAACAAATAAACAAACCATCAAATGCGACGGTAAGTGTACTAAATTAGTGTGTGTTCCTACATTTTTGGTGTTTAAACCGTTTATTGGATAGCTTGCTATTGTTTTAAATGATTTGCAGGCCTGACTATTAGTCTGTTTTAACGCTGGGCGTACTTCAACGGATATTCACCAATAACTAAATAAAATCAGTATTCCCAAGAAAATTTACAAATCGAGGCGATATGATACAGATATATCATAAACATACATGATTACCTTTAATCTGTGAATGTTGTTATATGCCTCTGTGGTATTTTTATATTTTTGTGATACTGCTGTCGATGAACAGTAAATTTGCTGTGTACGGTTGTCGCCGTTTACTGGATACGGATGTCGACGATTCAACAAAAATGTTAAAAGATTTCATTGCTGGAAAATTAATAGTTTAATACTGAAAAATTTTCTACGTCATTTAGTTTGTGGTCATGTTTTAGGACCCTGTAATCAGTTTTTTGAGTTATACTGGGACCATTTCCTGTCTTCTTGGGTTGAACTAGCACTAAACAGCGGTTATAGTGTCAGGCTCAAGGAAATAGCTCACTGTCTCTGACGACTCTCGAACTAGCTACCATTCGATCCCCAGTCCAACGCTGTACCAATCTGAGCCGCCACTGTGATTGGTACTGAGCCGTTTGGATTGGCATATTGGACTACAGCTAGTTAACAAACTATTAATCTACGAAATCGGCTATTACTTCGTGTATTTTCTAGTTTTGCAATATATTGACGAGGAAGAGAGAGAGCTGATTACATTGCTCTAATTGTCTTCCCTATTTCATGTGACTTTTTGTGTACTGTGGTTCTTCCTCATGGTGCTTTTGGTTAGTCTGCAGTGTGTGACTGTGGTTTTTCCTGATCTTGTTCACTTACTTTTGCATGTTAATTGTGAAGCGGGAACCCACAGTTTTTACATATAAGTACAGCAAAGGCTTAGACGTGCATGTACACGTGCATCTACATATTCTCACCAGAAACTTCTGGGAGTGAGGTGGCTCAGTGGTAAAGTGCATAACTCCAGACAGACCAATTGCAGGTTCGAGCCTCATCTGCGTCACTGTGTTGTGTCCTTGAAAAAAGTCACATTAATCCTTACTTAATAGTGGTTCAACAAAGGAAGATCTGTCCCAACATAACTGAAAAATTAATGAATCAAATCTATCAAATAACAGAAACTTCTGCCAAAGAACCAGTGTTCAACCATTTATAAAGAGTGCGTAGCATAAAATTAAATTTCTTATTTCTCAATCAAAACGTATTTTATGGGTACTCAAAAGAACCGTCTCAGCGAGACTCTGTAGCGCATACAAATATCTTTTGAGGGCCAATAACATGTGTTTAAACCAGTGGATAATAAAATCATTTCAATTTTACTGTCAAAAATGTTTATATAAATCTGTGAGTGCTAGCTTCTGTTTGGGCTGAGCATGCGACGATAGAGACGCTAAATAACCCTTTTCCTGGTTCGTGTCTGAACAGTATTTATAAATAGACCAATCCATACAGTTATATTCTTGCGGTTTTCCCCTTTCCAGGATCCTGCCATCCGATAACCAGGGGGAGAACATTATGGAGGACCAGATCAGCAAGGGCGGATAGGGGGTTCAATTTTCATAGGGGGTACGATTTGTTAATTTTACCTGATAATTTATTATTTCCTTATTTTTCCGAAAATTCCCCATGAAAATGAAATAATTTTGGTTAAAAGTGAACCCCCTGCAGCCCCTGCCGATCAGAAACCTTTATGGTACCGCACGCTAGGGGGTGGGGGTGGGGGGGGGGGGGTAGGAGCCTGTTTTAAGGTACTTACACTGAATGGGAATATTTTTTGTGGTTTTGCTACAATTTGAACCTTTAGATGGAAGAGCAACCTGTCCCACGCTGACGAGTTGTACGCACGTGCTTTGTGGTGTACATATACACGTCAATTCCGTATGAAATTCAACTTATACCCGATTTTTCGTGGTAGTATTACGTGACTGTGATGAATGTGTCTTTATTCGCTATTTTATGATATTTTTCATCACAGTGAGGTCAGAACAGAGTTTATTCACTAAGATAGCTACGGAGGCCAAAGTAGATCTATTTTAATGTTTTATATGTTTCTATTTTATTTTCTAACTCTTTCTCAATGCAAGTTTGCACCGTAGATCGAGTATATCTGCCTTTGACCACAGGGGGCTAATACTCTCATTTTTCTTCATACGTAGGCTTGGGTCCAGCATTTACCGTTCACACCCCCCCCCCCCCCCCAAAGAAAAGATTAGGAATTTCAAGTACCCCAAAAAATATTTGAAATTTTAGCAAACCCCAAAAATATCCCCAATTCTGTACCTTGACCGTAAGAAAATACCCTAAAATGCATAGAAATGACCCCTAAAAATAGCAGATGTTGTCCGCAACGCAAGAGCCCCCTACCGATATACTATTTTTGTTACCATAGCAAGCACCCACAATCAATTTGATGTGACGGCAAAAATGACGTGCATAAGCAGCACCTGTTCAAATCAGACTAGCCTTTACCTCGGGATTTTATTTTCACAACAATTTGACAATAAGCAAGTTCGAATAAATTTTTTAGTTATCTCATGTTATAGATTTCAGCGGAGAGACAGACAGACGGACGGACATAGAGAGGGTAAACATATAGTCCCCCAGAGTAAACAGCGGAAGGAGTCTAAAAATTGAGGCCACCTGGCCCTATAGCTCGGAGAGTAGCTCAGCTGGTTAAATACTTAACCTTGCTCCAAGAGTTTGACTGGCAATATCTGACTGCCTGTACGTCGTTGTTTACTGTCTATCAAAAACCATTTTGCCAGACATGTTCGGAGAAAGGCATTCCAATGTAAAAAACGTTCAGATGGTCGAATTCAAAGAAAGAAAGTGATTGAGATTTTGGACTATCGGTGAAGTTCAGGTTCTCGGAGGTCCTGGCTAGCCTGTCTGCATTATTATTATTATTATTATTCTTATTGTTATTATTATTATTATTATTATTATTATTATTATTATTATTATTAAACCTGAATTTAAGTATGTCTGTCACAAACCAACGTTACCCTTGCTCAAGTTCTGACTTGCTAAGAATAACTTTTTTATAAGCTTTGCATAGACCAAGCTGATACTTGTAGAGGTGTGTAAGATACGACTGCATACAGTCATTACAATTGAAATTTCTCTTAATGGGCATTTGCTGAAATGTCATGCGCGGATCCAGAAACGTTTATCTGGAGAGCGGGCTATATGTTTCTATTCAGCAAAACGCCATTTACATTTAGCTGATATTTGTAGAGGTATACGTCTAAAGTTCCATTATACGACTGTATACAGTCATTGCGATTGCAATTTCACTTACTGAGCATTTGCTGAAATGTCATGCGCAAATCCAGAAACGTTTGTCTGGAGGGCGGCCTATTATTGGCCCTCCAGCTATTTTGCTGGCAGGCTAATTTTAGCTGATATTTGGAGAGGTGTGTAGGTCTTGAGATCCTTTATACGACTGCATACAGTCAATGCATAATGAGCATTTGCTGAAATGTCATGCGGTGTTCCAGAAACATTTGTCTAGAGAGCGGGCCATTATTAGTCCTCCAGCGAAACGTCATTGGAATGGCGTTTTGCTGGCTGATATTTGTAGAGGTGTGTAGGTCTTAAGTTTCGTTATAATTCTGCATAGTTATTGCGATTGAAATTTCTCTTAATGAGTTTTGCTGAAATTGCGCGAATTGAGAAACATTTGTCTGGAGAGCGGGCTATTATTGACTCTCCAGCGAAACGCCGTTGAAATGGCGTTTTGCTGGCATGCCTTTTTACTTGACATTTGTAGAGGTGTGTAGGTCTAAAATTCTGTTATACGACTGCATGCACGGATCCAGAAACGTGTGTCTGTTGAATACAGGTATTGACCCCTCCCACGACGAAAATTCGAAAAGCTGCCCGATCAGCATTCAATGCTGGGCCATCATCCACCCGCCAGCAAACACCTGTTCCCCAACAATCTGGATCCGCGTATGCAATCTTTAAACATTACAGTAAATGGATGCTCGCTTTTATCAGTCTTCGTGTTTGACAGTAAGGTGAATTGTTGAGAAATGTTCCTCTCTACACAGGCGCTTGAACTTTTGTGCTCACCCCGCCACTTCAAAAATGCTGAACGCCAACTTTAATTTTTCAAAATGGCTCATCTAGCCTATATATATTTTCTTTCGAAATGTCCTTTATTGATATTTAAACTTCAAGTGCCATCTTTTATCCAACATCATTCAACAAGAGTTTCTTATGATGTTTGCAATCCTATTCCTTTAACATAGATTGTGCTGTATATTTTCTTTATCTGATATTGGCCTTTTATATGTTTAAGTATTGGACTTTTATATGTTTAAGTATTAGCCTTTTATATTTTTAAGTATCAGGCTTTTAGTTTATAGAGCGTAGCATATATATTTTTTTCTGATTTCTCAACTAATAATTTTTCAGCGCAGTTCATTAAAATAATTTCCCATTGTAAAAAGATTGGCTATAACATTAATGTATTGCAACAGACTGCATGCTTGGTAGTCAACCCAATCACGGTTGGCAACTTTGCTTTCTTCTTTAATTGCACGCCGGTGCGTCGGACTTCAGACTCTATGATGGTTCCGACTTAAAGACTTATCTATTGATGAGATGGTAGGGGCCAGATGCTTTGGCTGTTTGTCGGGCCCGTCGGGGTTTACCTGTTGGATTTCTTTTGCTCCGGTACTCAGTTTTATTTACTGTTGAGTCCTTATCTTTGCTTATCTCCTTGTTATATCTTGATTTATGTGTTTTAGGAGATGATGCATTGATAAGTTTGGGGTCTTTCATGGAAACCAAATATCTATGTGTCTTGATCCACATCTGAATTAAGGATGAAGCTGGCGCCGTTAAACCGGTTTAAGCCCTCCAGTAAAATATTTATTGACCGTTCCAAGGCGGTACTTCTTTTGTGGATCTTTTATGTTTTTGTTCTGTCTTGTGTTTGCTATGTCTTTGTGCGCGTCTGTTTATATGTGCTTTGTGGTCACCTGCTGGGAAAGGGCTGACCTCTTGGCTCTCGTTTGTGGTGTCTGCTGTGAGTTTGTCACTTTCCCATTGGTATCCTGGGTCAGGTGTGGTACTTGATTGTATCGATTCCTGATCTTTGCACCCTTACTTACTTGGGTTGCACATTGTCTGTTTTGAGACGGTTATATACCATATAGAACCACCTTGAGGAATAAAATCAACATACAAGCCGATAGTTTATAGAATGATAAGACTTCTGAAAGCAATGCATGTTTTTGAACTGAATCTGTTTGAGTTTAAATCGCATTTGGATTCGGAAATGCGGTGATTTGAATGAATATTTCGAAAATCATCTGTTAATATCTAAATGTACTATTTTTTTTCTGGATTCATAACTACCGCTGCAATGTTTAACCTCTTTTTGGAATGTATCAGTCCAACATAATTCAAACAGACGTGAACAACATTTATTTATTTGCAATTTTATGACGATGGTGTGATGTTCATTGGAAGCGTTCCGTTTGGAGGTAAGTTGCATAGCTGTCGGAGGGCAGGCATGTGTATGTTATGATTGATTTCAGAGGATAGCAAATTGGTTAAGCTCATTAAACAAACTCTCGCATATGGAAACAAAAGTGTTACACTAAAAAGCTTTCTAAAACAAGTGATTTGATCTCTAAGGGTTGGAATGGGTGGTGACTCGGGGGGGGGGGGGGGGGTAATTTTGGTAAGGGTGTGTGAGCCAGCATTTTGAAACCAACCCCAATCATATACCTGGACTTTGAAAAAACAGCCCTTTCATATACTTGATTTAAAAAAAAGATGGCATATACATATACATGTACTGTCCTTTGAATTAATATATCTTTTCATACGAAAAATACGTGCATATACATGGATGTCAGAAAATATGAGCCATTTATATACCAACATCAGAAAATAGGGTCATTCATATACTTTCTTATTAAAAAAGGGAGTTTATCATTTACCTGGCGGGGCTGAAAAAGGGGGCTATACGGCACGCACATCCGTACTATGTCATTTATAGGTAGTTACCACCCCCTTCCCCCTCCCCCCCCCAAGGGTTAGATTGGTGTGGAACTTATCAAAGGAGATACAAGTTTAAATATTACAATTTGTTGGAGATTTTGTTCAACATTTAACAAGCGTTTTCGTGCGTTAGTTTGTTTTGTTTCATTGTATATATTGGCCTAGACGCTACAAAACCTGTATTAAGGGTTTCCAACAAAGCCAGGCTCTGACCAGTCTCCTCAGCTACAGAGACTAGCTAGAAAATCGAAATTTTGCTAGTAGCAAGTCTACAAGCTGTTCTGCATCTTGTTGTTTGCAAACCCCGAAGAAAGGTTATTTCCTGTCAAGACCCATATGGCATAATACTACCTACCATATCTACTTAATCCTTTGCACAAAACTAAGGAAAAAATATCACAATGGTCCTTCAGTTTTACACACAATCACCAGAAACAACGTATAGGTTTCATAAATCTAACGTTTAGTTACGAAAAAAATGGTGGAAAGTTGTTGGTGCGAACCGTTAAGTGTACATTCAATTATTAATCTACACTTAATGCTAAGGTTTTCAATTATGCCTATATTCTTACGTACCCCATTAATTATGATGGATTTTATTTAGAATATCTAGAAACATCCCTGTCGAGGTATACAAGAGATATGCAAGATCTAGTAAGACTGGTCAGTGCTGATTTCACTATCCTGTCGTTAAATTATTGTAGTGACCTACATAAATACAGCTTCGTTACAATTTGTGAACATAGGGCTGTTTAAATAATTGATTAACATATATTGGTTTAATCATATTTTATTCAAATTAATTTGTACATGGTAAATACAAATTGAAACGAATAAGATGAGGATAAGAACGGAAGCATGTAGCTTATATAGTTCTTCTCCAACAACATATATTGATAGGTTTGCTTGCTAAACAATTATATTTAATGAAAATATTTTCAATTTATTGCTACAAAGACGATGACAACCATCTCATAGCAACGAAAAAACAACTAGCTCAACTTTTCTCTTCACTATAAAAGTGCTCAAATGTACAATGATTAACAGGCTCGTGTGTATGGTGATAGTAGTGATGTGGGGTCAAATTATTTCAAAATTCGAGCAGTTGTCACTTGTAATAAAAAATAATTCAGACACATAGTGTTTTGATATTCAACGTACATCGAAATTCCACTGCAATGAGTATGGGCATGGAATGGAACGTTATACACCTTAACAATGAACTATACTTAACAATACGTAATATAGACTCCTGCCCCAGGGATTGCACATATTCTTTCTTTTGACAAAACATCTTCACTGCGAAGTTTTGCGAAAATACAACCCTTGCCAAAATTTACGAATTTACAGTACTTGAACGTACCCCCTCGACAAGCAACTCCACCCCCTTCCCATAAAATAAGCTGATGACCAGACCCTCCACCTTGAATGCCACAAGCGTTTTTTTTTATCACCATACGTCAGTATGAGCGTTAAAAGAGTCCTTTGCACATAAGCGAAACTTGCGGAATCACTAACGTTCATGTCTATCACACAACCCTTATCACAAATTTCCTACATATACCCAGCAAAAAAAGAAACGCACCACTACGATATTCCCATTTAGATCTCCCTTTAGTACGAAAATGTTAATTGTCATGAAATATTTATTTCTGATCAAATTTTACTAAAACGTGAGTGTGACGTAGATGAGTATCTGTACCTTCCCTTTGTAGGCACAACACACATCAAGGCGAATGGTAAACGAGTTTTCGAAGTTTTAATTCAACGCTACTGTCTACATGGAATTCAGAGTATGTTTTACATTTACAAAGTATAAAGACGATAGGTTGACGTTATATGAGACAACCAATGTGTTTATTGATGTATTTTTGTTATTCCAAAATCCATTTTCATCAGTTAAGACCGTTAAAATTGATTAAAAAACAATGTTGAAATCTTTAAATGTTTTGTAAGGTTTATCTCCAGTATGGAATCGTTATCCAAAGGGTAGTCAGAATACACGGGCTACCTAGCGTTCAATTATCACGTATGATAAATTTAAAGATAGAATTTGCAAAGAATATGTGTCTGAGTTTGGTCTACTAAGATGATTCCCATTGCTTGAACTTATCCAGCAAGAAAGCATTATAAAAACACTTATTTCCTGTGACTTTACAATTTGACCCCCACTTGCTTCATGACCAATTTTCTTTAACAGAATTTCGACGGCTGATTGCAAAAGACGTGTAACACAGCAGTACCTGACATACCTTTGCACTGATATAAACTAAATTGGCCTATCACTTGTGATCATCCTGAGAGTTGAACATTTCTAAGTGGTGCGTTTCTTTTTTTTGCTGGGTATATATACAGTGGACTATCCTAGCTTGATTAGAATATGCACTTAATAAAAAATCATTAGTTTACCAATGGTTTAAGTATTTGTATTTAGGGAGCGCAGTTGCTCAGTGTTAGAGTGCTTGATTGGAGGCCGAGGGGCCGCGGGTTCGAGCCTCACCGATGTCACTGTGGTATGTCCTTGAGCAAGAAACATTTATCAATGCTAAGAACTGTTTCAACATAGAAAGATCCGTCCTGACATAACTGAAAAATTGTTAAATGGGATGTAAAGAATCAAATTAAAAGTATTAAATCTAAAGTTACAATTTATTTCTCCAATAGAACATATCTTGTGGGGCGACTCTGAGGAATACCCACAATTGATTCAAAAGAACGTGGGTTTTTGCTGCTTTCAAACTCACAGTATATGACAGAAAAACCGGCCTGGTTTTGTTGCATGCGAACAACAAAGGCGCAGACCAGCCTGCGCATCTTTGCAGTCTGATCAGCGCCTTTCATATTCGCTCTCTTGCTAAGTACACCTGCAACATGGACAATTTCAAGTTTCTAGCTAGTCTTTGTAGATGAACAGACTCGTTTGGTTCTTACTTGGTTGGAAACGTCAAAGCCAGGCTACGGATAGCGATTGTACCTTGCAAAATTGCACATACGACGTGAAAAATTACTGAAAAATGATCATTACCAATTCCAGTCATATTATTGCGGAATGACTAAGTTGTCATATGAAAATTTGCAATATTTTAGCTAGACCCGTGTCTGATATAGCTGATTTGGGCGTGACCTGGTCACAAACCCCGATGCGACGAGTTAATAACAATTTGGAGAGCCGTCTGCCGACCGCTGTTCCCGCCCAAACTGATACTTGATACTCATGAGTCCGTATTAATGGTACTCAAAAGAACCATCTCAATGAGCTGGTCCTTTGGTGCTACCAAAACATATGTGAACACTGGCGGGTTTGAAACTACATCAAACAATAAATGGTTCATTATCAATGAACTTAACCTGAAAAAACGAGATGTGGTTTTGATGTACAAATGCCTCGTTTTGTTTTTTTGTTTGTTTGATTTGATCTTTACGTCCCATCAACACTCTTTCAATTAAACAGGGATGGGTCTTCCTGGGTTGAAGCAGTACTAAACTAGGATAAAAGTGTCTTGCTCAATGACCACAACACAGTGACGACAGAGGCTCGAACCCGCGGCCCCTTGGTCACAAGTCAGGCACTCTAGCACTGAGCCACTGCGCTCCCACAAATGCCTTGTGACCATAGCAACAGCACATCATAGCTTTATTAAACCATTGTCTTATATATTTTCAAAAGTAGGCCAGTGGTATTTCCCATATAGTTAAGTAAAATTTGGAAAGTTCTTCCCAAAGCGTATCAGCGTGTGCTTTATATGTACAATAAATATGGATGTAGATGAATGCCAGAACCAGAAATAAGAACATTCACGTTACTTAATACACTGTAGATGCGCATTCAATAAGTTTAACATGCGCGGATCAAGAGGGTGGTGGTGGCAGGGGGTCTCGACCCACCCCCTAGAAAATTGCAAAGCTATATGGTTCCTTAGCAATACTGGTCCGGATCCCCTGGAAAGTCACAGATCTACCAAGCCAGCATTATTGTTGTTTAATTATAGAAACGCCTTTTGCGGTATTCCTTTATCTAAAAATGGGGAAAAATAAAAAGAAATGTCAGAGTTGAGTTAGTTGTGTGTTGTGCGATGGTGTCTGCTCCTTGTAGCCTTGTGGTCACCTGCTGGGAAAGAGCTGACCTCTTGGCTAGCGTGTTTGTCGTGGTTTGTCACCTTTCCAAACGTGTCCTGGTCCACATCAGAATTAAGGGCGAGGTTGGCGCCGTAAAACTGGTTTAAGCCATCAAGTAAAATATTTTACTGATCATTCCAAGGCGGTACTTCTTTTGTGGATCATTTATGTTTTTTCTGTCTTGCGTTTGCTATGTCTTTGTGCGTGTCGGTTTATATGTGCCTTGTGGTCACCTGCTGGGAAAGGGCTGACCTCTTGGCTCGCGTTTGTGGTATCTGACTGTGAGTTTGTCACTTTCCAATTGGTATCCTGGGTCAGGTGTTGTACTTGATTGTATCGATTCCTGATCTTTGCACCCTTACTTACTTTCCTATGTCAAAACATTCTGGATCCCCGCATATTTATGCGACAATAACAACATCCCGTTAGTTGGATTTGTTTTGTTAGTACATGTATAAGCATGTGTATTTTTTTCAGTTACATCACCGACAAGGGAGCCCAGTGGCTCAGTGGTAGAGTGCTTGACTCGAGACATAGGGGCCGCGGGTTCGAGCCTCACCGACGTCACTGCGCTGTGTCCTTGAGCAAGACACAATTAGTCATAGTTTAGTACTGGTTCAACCCAGGAAGACCCGTCCCTTTATAACTGAAAGATTGTTGATGAGGCGTAAAGAATGAAATCAAACAAACAAACATAACCTAAAAAGTGTATCAGTGCAAAGCAGCTAGAATGGACCAATGCAAATTTTTGGGTGGGGGGTGGCAACCATTTATTTGTTTTCACTTATTACAGAGAGCCACATTGATATCCAGTCCATGTTTGGCGTGTGTTTGCGGGCCTGCTTTTCTTTCTCCTGTTTTCGAGTGCGTGTAGGGGAGGGGTTCTAATGGACTGAGTGGTGTGAATAATTCTTGGTACTGAGCGTTATGGGTTTTTCATTGGACTGTATAGTTGGGGGTTTCAAAGTACCCTGGTATCCAACTTATGCTACCTTGCACCCCTAGGGCAATTTTAATGGGTGCCGAATCGTTAATTGGGACCCACAAAATGCGAAACGAAGGAGTCCTCAAAACATTTTGGTATGGGCTATGTGAAAATTCATGGTTTCCATGGCAACCCATATCGGATTTGAGAATGGGGGTAGGCCTATAAAAGGACTCATATCTCAGCTTTTACTTATCCAAGACTACTAAACTTAATACTAAATTAAAGCTTAGACGCAGGCCTATAATCCCCTTGTTAAATATGCAAATTATATTATCTAATTTGCATATTTATGAATATTTATGAACTCTATAAATGTGCTTCACGAATGGGGGTATATGTACAAGATCAATAATATCTCCGCTGCTTTTAGCCATAGATTACTAAAATTTGCACTAAATTAAAGCTAAGACATAGGCCTTTTATTCCATGGTCAAATATGCAAGTAACCATATTTACCATACCAAAATGTTTTTGAGGACGCCTTCGTTCCGCATTCCGGTGGTCCCAATGAACAATTTGGCACCCATGAAAAATTGTCCTGGGGGTGCAAGGTAACCTAAATTTTGATGCCCAGGTAAAGTCATTGTTGATGTAGGTTGTTTTAATGACATTGAACAGAATTTGAAAGAGTGGTGCAACAGGAGGAATGGCTTGAATTGTTTTCGCATACTTTTTGGTTTGGGGTGTATCAAAGGACTGTAGGCTTTGATTTGCTGTTTATTGTTATTGTTTATAGCCTCCCTCAAATCTTAGAAACTCCAAATGATGTTCAGTCAGTACCTTAGCACTCATAGAATATTCAAGCGACTTGAAAAGGTTCTGATCAGACTGTGTGTATGCGCAGGATGATCTGAGCCGTTTGCTGGTCGCACTTTGTTACCATATTCAGACAACGAAATTCACTGCAATGAAAACCCGCATTTTGTGACCTGTATAGCGCATTTGTTTAGTGCTGCCATGTAAAGGAAGTGGTATATATCAAGCACTCTTACCTTCTTTCAGGTACAATTTCCTCAACTTCCTCCCCACCCCTGAAATAATATATCCCCTTCATATATCAAGCATACTGGTTTCACCAAATATGTGCCAGTGCATAATTAAGAAAATGTTACCCTGCCCAACTAGACAAAAACAGCATAATGCCCCCAACTGAAGATGAGCGTTTTTCACAGAACTTCACAACTATAAAATCTTTCAAATTGCTTTCTATATTTTGTTCCCCTGGTAGTCTGCGATTTTTAGCATCACATAAGTTTTTTTTTCTAACAGGGCATGCTTCAAATATAACATATTCAGGCACTAATTGTGTGACAGTTTGTATCAATCTCCGAAATCAAAACCACTGTCACTCCGATAGCAATCACACCTGCTGTCAAGTTTCCTCTGAACATTTTGCTTACAATCAAAATGAAATTTCTAAATTGACGTTCAATTGCATTTTTGGACATGCCACTTATAAGCCATGCAGGAGAATGATATAGAATGGTAGCGACACAAGCAATTAGTCTCAAAGGTTGATACAAGTCCAGCTATGATCAAACCACTGCAATTTTCACATATAGAAATTCACATTCGCCGTTTGAAAAGTCGCCCTGAGTCTTACGGACATGGATCAAAAGTATTAAACAGATTTCTAGTCCTTATCACTCAATATAGAAGCATTTTTTGCTACCTCTGTCCCCAAGAAACTGCCCATATGAAATAAAAATGGATAAATACAGACCCTGTCTATCCATGATCTCAATGTTTACCTCCGACAGCTAACACCCTCCGAGATCTAGACATGCAGTTCACCTGGGTGGTGGTACATTTTTCATACCTCACACTTTTTGAGATCACTCCAATCACTTGATGACAGGAAATTGCAGTCAAAAATGTTTATTTCATTTTAATTTTAGAACCCTAACGAAAACTGTGATAAGAATATTGACTTAAAAATGGTGTAAATTTCAAAAGATTAGCTGTTTCACGGAAAAGTGGCGACTGCAGAAAAGACTGACGAAGCCTGGTTAGAAATTACACTGCTTGTCCCAAAATATTATTTGATAAAGACATCATGATCAAACGGCACATGGATATATACACCGATCTGCGTGAGTCTCCAATGTTTGCGCATCAGGGTAGAATGCACAAACCGTGGGGACTGATCAGCCTATACATCTGTAATGTTGATCAGTGAAATGCTTCCCAATTAAATTTGAACAAATCTGACAAAGTGCTGCTTATAGAATCGATGTGTGCCATGTATATGACAGACCCCTTAATGAAAGGAAATGCAGCAAAATCACGCTATAGGACCCCGACCATATACAATGTATTTTTCGATAAAAACCAAATGGCGGAAGGGGGTATAAGAAACGACGCCACTGGGGATTCTGTTGATGTAAGTTGCTTTTATTCTCACATAAGACCAAGTTGGATACCTTTTGGCTCTGTTATTGTCCAGACATTGTAAGTGCATGCAAGTTTTGTCTAATTGACTGGCGTGTGTAACATAACTAACAAAAAAACGTGATTGAGTGGCTCTGCTCACGTTATCTTCAAAGAGTGAAAACACATCATAAAAAGTATATTTTCGCTCAAATGTTATGTACAAATACCTCTATTTGATCATAATGTGAATAAACAAAAGCTGGTAACGGATACATTCTAAAAATGAATAAAACACTTTATTTGACCACTGTACACACACTAAAAGTTCCAAAACCGCGTGCAGAACAGCTCAGTTTATTTGAGCAGTACTGGACGGGTATTATGAGCACATATTTGACACTGAGCCTGTATTTTGAGTCAAATTCTGTACGGTGTTCCAAGTATTGCAAGTTTTATTATATACTCAGAAAAATAATTGAAGGATATTTAGATTCAGTCCCATCTCTGGCAATCTATACAATAAAAACCTTACTAATTATGCATGCATTTCATAGTCCCAGACATCTGCAATTAAAATGGATGCTTTATTTCAGTCATGCTTCAATGGTTTAAGTACAGTACAAATCCAAATGGTTCAACCCTCTATACTGAAAAGTCACAAACGTTCAAAAATGATTGAAGCCCATTTTTATCGTATGTATTCCATTATGACTGGCTCCAAAATAACCGCTGGTTCTATCTCCAAAAAATGGCACCTAATTTTGAAGCTGTTGTCAGTGTTTTACTGCAAATTTGTGGTTAAATTTGCTGGGGTATGCCATATATGTGTATTTTTGTTGAAGAAGATGTTCCATTATTAGGGGCAATAACCGATAAATTGGTGTTAACTTTTGTCTGTGGTGGTCGGAATTAGAACATAAGCAATGACCTTGTAAAGGTTGCAGCAAAAATTGAGAGCGCTAAATTTTTTGCTTGTGAACTTTGGGTAGAGAGGGTTGGTACATTTGGTGTAGTACTGTATCGTAACCAATGACCCATGAATTTCAATTTGCATTTTGGTGAATTGCATAGTAATAATTTTATCAATGACAAAAATAATTTGTGTGAAAATTATATTCCAAAATGTTATAAAGGTCAAAAGAATTTTAATATCCTTCAATTGTTTTTCTGAGTATAATCTTTTGTTAAGAAATTAAATGAATCTTTGAACGCACACACTATGTTAGATGCCATGCACTTAATTCCCAGCATTGGAATTTAGCTCTGTTATGTGCAACGAGGTATACTAAAACCAACTGCTGATTGGTCACCTTACATTTTACGCTAGTTCAGAAAGTGAAACGTAGGGTATACAAAATTCATGTTTTTTAAGAGAAACAATACTTTACCGAGACTCTGCAAGTTATTTCATTTAAAAATGACGTGTACGTCTTGCATGGACGAAGATAGAGAAAAGGTACCCTCATTTAAAATTGCAAACTTTTTCTACGATATAAATCATAACACAAATTAACGCTTTTGTTTGTTTGAAGATGTGTCTGGCTAGCGTGATATAAGAAGAATAAACCTTAAAGTTTTGATTCCACTGGACTTGTCATTTTTGCTACTCAACAACATAGGACAAACACTTTTAGCAGGTTAATCATTAAAATTCAGCTTTAAGCTTGCAATTTACATAGAGTCTTTGAACTGCTCTGTACGCTTTATTATCAGCGACACGGCATTGAAATTTTCAGGAATTATTCATTATTACCAGACGTCACCGTCCTTTTTTAAAAATTGAAAATATATATATATAATGCTACCAAATCGATTTTTAAACTCTCACATTGAAACTGGAAGTGTACAGTAGTCCTAAAACAATAATCGCCAACAATTGACCAATCAAGTTCTACTGTGTTTGGCCTACAGTGTTCAAAAAAAAAAAAAATAAGTGCATTTAACAATTTTACCAGGAAATACTGGTGAATTTCAAAAATCTCGAAAAAATTTGAAAAATGCAAAATTTGAAAAATGCGTAAAAAATCTACCATAAACAAAATTTCAATTGTTTGGTGTTTTTCAAGTCGGACAGACCAGTTTGTAACCATCTAAACGCCAATTTTATTAAAACTACTCTCAAAACTATCTTAATTAAAAAAAGTCGATTTTTGCATTTTTAACCCACGCTACTTTGAAAAAAAAAATAAAACTGTCCAAAACACTGCTAAACGTTTGCCCATTAAAATTCACATATATAGGAAAAAAATCTTTTCGATTTTATAAGCGTTTGGTCAGAAATAAAGAGTTTGAAAAGTGACCAATTAGAATTTGGTTTTAGCATATCAGGATAGCCAGAGCTGTTTAGAGCAGAACTCTGGTGTACATATAGAAACTTACCCAAGCTGCCTTTGTATCATGGTTAAGAGTTTTCTCTTTGACTTTACTGATAAAATGTTTTATTTAACCTCATCTATGGACGTTGGCAAAGAAGAATAAATGGTTAAAATGACAGACCATTTACTGTATTTATCCAAAGTTTTTACACAGGTAGGCAGTGCTTCAGATAATTTTGACTAGCATCAGTACCAGTACTGGTCCAAATGAAACTTGGTCATTACAAGCTGTTTTTATTCTGTACATGTAATCTTATTTTGGTTTTATCACATTGGCAAATTCCTTACTTATTCTGGTCTAATTCTACACATTATCACATACTTTGTGTATGCAGGCAGCAAAGGATCTGTCGCGTCTACAAATCTACATAGCTTGTCTGTGCCTTCATGTCTTGACACAGTAATGAGCGCTAGTACACAAATCAAATGTGCTGGCTCATTTTAAATGTTCTCTGTGTTACAAGTTTTAATATATGTAGCTTGATTTATAATATGCAAAGGATCAATAGGATGTATTTTATATCAATGGTCATGTTCCAATTTGGCATGCTAAATAGCTCAACGAAGTCTTATTGACAATATGATTATAATTTAAATTTAAAAAAAAATTCAAATGCACTGTTCACGTCCTTATATTTAGTCATGTCTACAACACTATACTTGCAATACAAGGGAGCTTTTCCTAGTATAAACCACTTTTAAACATATGACCAAAATAAGCCTTCCGAACAAAATTCATGCTGCTTTAGCAAGCTGTTTCAATGCTTCACAAAATTGTAGAACCAGACAAAACAGGTGATAAGTGTAATTTTCTCCTGAGACATTTTTGTTATATATGTTACCAAGAATAATAGTATTCTTTATTCGCCCTTTTCACCAAACTAGAAATGCTTTAAGATATAAAAACAGTCTACCATTGAGATTGTTACCACAGGGATAGACATGTTGGTTATCATATGTGAGGTACAAATCATTATAATTAGAAAAAAACTTCAGTTTTCGTTCAAAGGACCAGTATAACGCCTGTATAAATTCATTTCTTGATTTTTATCATACTTGAAATGACTTACAGTGTAGAAGTTGTGAGCTAGCCTTCTTTCTTGATTTTCATCAATATTTTGATCTAATCGATAGCTGGTAAGCTGTATATGTATTTTGTTAGCTTACAGAATGGTCACTAGATCTTACTAAGCTACTACATGCTTAATAACTGAGCTGTAGACAGTGTGGAAAAAGAATATCTTGCATAAATAATATCAAGCAAACTCATTTTAGTGTCAGAGAGATAAATGATATTACATGTATTGAAGCATTTAAGAAGCATGATCTGATCATTGAAATAAGAAGCTTCTATGTGATGTTAACATATTCAATTAAGAACTCCTAATTGCGTTGTATGTGCTTTGAGTTCTGGTTTCTTTTCTGTCGAAAGTTTAATCTCACTTATAATTTAGGCTATAAAAGACAAATATTCGTTAATTTTCTCACTATTGGGCCCTCACATGGTTGTAACTTACACCAATTTGCAGTTTAATCTCATATAATGATATTATTGCACTATATCAATGTATTCAAAAGAAAGTTACGTATGTAACAGTAATAAGGGGTTAAGATTATACTGCTAGTCATTTACTGGCAATTACAAGATAGTATTAACATGTAAAAATGAGCAATGATTTTATATTTACACTCTAGATCTCGTCAATATCAATGCATATGAGTCATTTTACAAAATTGAATGAATTTGAGCTATTTTTTTGCCAAAATAAAACAACTAATTTGGATTTTTTAAATTTAATTTCAACTCTGAACAATTAACAGTAATAAACCATTCATCTAGACAAGAGAATTTGTATAATAATGCATGTGTTGGCTTACTTTGATGGCTGCCCTAGTTAAAAATGTCATCCCTGTTACCACGGCTAGAAACCCTTTTCCTTAATAAAATTATTATCACAGTTATTTTTTTACATACTTAAATCTACTTTATAGATCTTCAAATTTACAAACATATTCTACTAAAAATGTTTCATTACTAATAATATAATCAATTATTAGTTAGTTTACTGAAATAACGTGTTTTAAGACGAATAACATCAAAACCATTTTGAGAAATAATAGGATGAGTATCTTCATTTTTCTGCAATAGATAGCCGCAGGTACCAACTTAAAAATAAGTTAATTAAATGCAACGGCAGAACATTGGATAAGTAAATATATTGAGGGAAAGTTGACGGATAACAGGGGTGATATTCAATAACATGGATGATATCAACATTTTTTTCTTCAGAAACATAGAAAGCACTTGTATGATATTAACCTAAATCTGGTGAATGTGCTTTGGATAAAATGAGCTCTTAAATGCTCAAAGTGACTTTTCAGTTCTCACTTAAAAACACTATTGATCACTCACCGGGGTTTTAGTTAACTGTATCAGAAACTGAAAATGCCCTAGTGACCTTGCGATAGGGATATCTTGGGGCCCACGGTTATTATTTGAACAAAATTAGAAGAGGACCACTAGTTGATCATACATACCAAATTTTAGGACTCTATATCTAGTGGTTTCAGAGAAGTTTTATCATAAGTTTATATTTCACTATATACAACAAAACCTCGAAAATACGAAATGATTTATTGAAATACTTTTTGAAATTTCGAAATAAATTTGAGATACGCTGGAATAAGAAATAGGGCACATAATATATTATATGAAGTATTTTAATAACTGTCAATAAAAACATATGTTTTGATGCGTAAAAGAAACGTCTCGCAGAGATGTTTGTTTTACACTTAAAAACAAATGTTTAATAATACGTAAAAACTAAACACTGAAAATAATCATTTTAGGGGTTATATATTTTTATGTCCTATTCCCTATAAATTGAAAGTTTTCGATACTTCGATATAATCTCCAGTCCAAAAGTCTTAGAATTTACGAGATACTATATGACAATATAAAACATGTGATCCTGGGGGTGGGGCCATTTTGACCAAAGAATCAATGGAACAAAGTTGGTAAAAAAAACACTAGGCGACGCTAAAATATCAAATATCAAGTCTCTAGAACACACAAAAATGCCATTTTTACACCAGGAACATAATTTGAACAAGACAGCAGTTTGAAGGACAGCAAAATCCTACGCTGCATTGCTACCATAACATCGAAGTGAAACCTTGACCTTGAGTGAGCGTAACGGAGCCATGGGTTCTGCACATTGTCTCACTGAGAGGAACAGCTGAGTGAAGATTGCCAAAAATCGTTAAAAGGGTTCAGAAGATATGTAGCGGATTTAAAATTGAAGGGTAAATTTCATTACCTTCAAGTGCGAGCTTGACCTTGACTGTATGTTACTGGGTCATTGGTTCTGCACAACGTCTCACTGAGGGGAGCATTTCAGTGATTCTAAAAAATAATATTTAAAGAGTTTAGGCGATATGACCAGACGCTAAATTTAAGGATAAAAAAATCCCATGACCTTGAAATGTGACAATGACCTTATAAAGTCTTGGTAGCTGAGCCATTGCTTCTGCACACCGTCTCACTTAGAGGAACATTTGGGTAAAACTTAATGAAAAAGTTTTAGTCCTGGTTCAACCCAGGAAGACCTGTCCCTGTTTAACTGAAAGATTTTTGATGGGACGTAAAGAATCAAATCAAACTTATTAAATAATTTGATGTTTTTAGAAAGGGGCTCTAACATGGTATGGGAAATTAACATCGGAGTCTGCCCACGCTTGGAATTTGAAATTATTATTTTATTTAATTGTCTGGGGTATGGCTTTATATTTATGGTGCATTTGCGCTTTTATGCAATTCCATTGCTAATTTATGACGTCATGTATGATGTCACTACAATACCTTAGGTTATTCAGCTATAATCATTTCTAAAGTAATTGACATATCATGTAACGGGCGCAGAAATGTTTTATTAAATGACTATATCATTGATAAGTTCGTTGATACTATAAATGGCTTTGTATGTATTAGGATAGCGGGTGGGCATTCATTTTTATGAGATGGTACCCCAATTTTCAACTGTATATTTTGTATTCAGTCAAATTTGGAAGTAAAATTTTTACACGTTGTGGTCTTTGTCAAGATACCATTTCAACATATAAACTTTCCATATATGTTAAGAATATGTAGACAAAAAATTCATGAAATTCAAGGACCGGTAACGTATTTTTCAACTTGATGTAAACACATAGCCCTAATTCATCGAATTGTAAAAAATACAATTATTATGTTTCAGTGTAAAACATACTTGAATACTTGCTTAGTTTGAATCAACATGCTAGTACGTTTATTGGTAGAAATTGATATGTTCAGTGTTTTCCCCTACTACTGATTGGAAAAAGAATAAAGATCAATATTCTTTGATATTAAGTGCCATGATTCTTATTTAATGAAGTGCTTACACAATAATATTACCCAAAACGGTACAATATGGTGACACAGGACTTAACTCATCTAGTTTCTAACGTTAAAACTACATCTAACCAATGTTACACTTAATATGTAACATTATTAAGAATTTTAATTCATACAGAAGAGAAACCTTATGACAAGTCAGTCCATACCGGAGAAGAACCTTATATCTATGATTTTATGATTGTAAGCTTCATTAATAAACCTGGTTCACAAAAATAACCCCCTGTCAAACATATTGGTTAAAATTAACCATTTTGATCCTAGAGAACTCTTGGCGTCAAAGGTATTGCTAAATTATTGCTTAAAGCTGCATAGTCTGTAACTTTCAATCTTCTAATTTTAGAAATAAAGTTTCTATTTTTCAAGAATACAGTAAAAATACTCCAATTCAGGTAAACATTTTACCATTTTCGTAAATCTTAACAAATTATCACTATCAAAACAACAGCATTTATGTTAAAAATCAACTGTCTAGAATTATTGGAGGGACGTAAATAGTTACAAACAAGAGAAAAACATCTGTTTTTATCAGATAATTCACTTTTCCATGCAGTGTTCAGCTGTACCGATTATGTTTATTATGACAACATAACTAAATTCTATTTTTACAAATGATTTAAAAGAAAGGAAAATTTTTCGAACAATGTTCATAGTTATGGACTTTAAATTTTCTCTGTTTATTCTGTTTTGTAAAACTGATGCTGATTTCCATCAAATGGCAACATTTATTCTTTGCCTGGCTGTTTATTCCAGGCATACAATTTCGTTTCTGGACCTCACTTATTCATGTAGAACACTGTTCAATGATACCTGTGATAAGACGCTGTTACACTTAATCCTGGTCACGGCACTGCAATGTCGTTACTCTAGTTCAGTTTTGATGTAAAGGAAATATTTGGTCTTCTTGTTTTCACACGTTTATTGATAGGATATTTTGTTTCTTAAACAATATCATGCAGGACTTGAGGAAGTGATACATATTGTCTTAGCCCCATAGTGCCAATACATGGGGCCATGACCTTTGGCATTTCCAGCCATTGAATCATTTGAAATTCTTTAAACATTTCTTGCTTTAAGAAAAGTGAAAGTAGATTTAAAAACAACCTCCCTCTGTCGAGTTATTGATTCATTTCAACAAAATAATTATTTTTGCTAAAACTGACCTATACCCATAAGAGGTAGGAAATGACTAAGTTACCGGTTTTGGATTTTCATGAAATTTGGCTCAGATCAGCAGGATATATATGGCATGTTTATTTGTGATAATATGATATCTAGACAAAGACTAGAATATATCTATCTTTGGAATTGAATGTTGAATGTTTTGTTACTTTTGGAAAAAAAATATTGAAATTTTATAATCACTTCTTCAGAAAACGTAAACCATAATTTATCCAAATGGTTTCCTGGTATTAATATAATGCCTATGGTATTTTGGATTCAATCTAGATGACAAATCATAGAAATAAACAAAACTATAGATTATGGACATGAAAATTTAGAGACAGGCGTCACTTCAAAGGTGGAGTACGTCAGGGTTGCTTCCTAAGCCTTATTCTTAACTATCTAATTCAATAAATACATTTTCATAGTTTGTATATAGTGAGTCATTATTATGCAAAGTTTAAAGAAAATCCAAGCCTGGGCACAGATGCAAGTACCCCTTTCACTCATATAAGCTTATAACACCCCTTTACAATATACTATACCAAAAAGATGCATGTGCCTTACCAGCATGAGTCTAATGTGGAGTTATCCCAGCCACCCCCATTGACAAGGCCAAATTACTTGCCTCTAGCTATGGGACATATTATCCTTTCTTTACACATTAAATCAACTTTTAATCACATAAAAATGTTCATTTGTGCAAAATGAAGCAATTTTTGCTAATTTAGGTGACAAAAGCTAATATTATTTAACAGCCAGAGGGGGTGAAGAGCAAAAATAGTAAGTGAGTATGATCAGGAAATACCACAATCACAAACCGCAGCCAACCCCGTGGCACCGCAAGGAAAAGCCGCTCAACCATCACGAGACACCAGGAAGACAAATTAAGCAAAGCAACCAGCCACTGCGCTCCCTAGTGGTGGGATTAGAGACATTGCCTGGAGACAAATATTGAAATGAAACAAACAGCTTATATGATGACCATTATATACCTGTCTGAAAATTGATGACATGTCGCAAGGCTACCGCACGATCATTGTGCCATTGCCTTGGGGTTACCGCAGGATGTCCGTCCGATGTCCGTACGATTTTATGGGACCTGCAAGGGAATCGTTTGGCGACCTTGCGGGATCCCTACGCTTATCGCAAGAGTCTATGATCATTTTTGGGCCAAAAATGACAATCTTAAATCGTTTTTTGTCTTCACGATCACCGTTGGTGCCCGTACGGCGATCGTACGATGTTACTGCTTACATTTTTTTTTCAAATTTGTCATCAAAATCTTAGAGGCCACGATGGCCGTAAATCCGTACGATGATTGCAAGGTCTCCCTGCGGAGGCCGCACGGAAACAGTGATTTCGACATCGTACGGGCATCGTATACTCGTCGGAAGGCAAATGTAACCGAAGCAAGCAATATATGGATTTTCATGAAACATACTGAGTATATATGACCATGATGTGATAATAAATGTAAAGTTTCACGAGGAAGTCACCAGTTGTAGAGGAGTTATTGCACTTTGATCGCCTTAATACCGATGATTTTGTCCATTCAGTCATAAGTTAGTAACCGATGGTTGGAATTTCATGAAACATATACTGAATACATATGGCTATGTTGTGGTGGTAATGCATAATACGTTTCGTCAG
This sequence comes from Loripinus fragilis, assembly GCA_964019695.1. Lineage (NCBI taxonomy): Eukaryota > Metazoa > Mollusca > Bivalvia > Lucinida > Lucinidae > Loripinus > Loripinus fragilis. The sequence continues at coordinate 24,927,759 of OZ026527.1, forward strand.
GATGTCTTAAATATTAGAGGAGTTATCGCCCTTTGATTACCTTAATGTCAATGAATTGTTCTGTCCTCAGCTATAACTGAGTAAGCAATAAAAATTCATTTAGCTTATACTGAGTATATATGACCATGGTGTGATGATGCATGTGGAATTTCACGAGAAGGTCAGCAGTTGTAGTGGATGCAAGTGCATGGTGGTGTGTGAAAGTCCTTCTTGAAACATGTGTTATTGCCCCTGATTTGCTTATATTGTAGAGAATTCAGACTTGATACGGCCCAAAATAGCAAACAATGAATAAAAAAGGTTTACTTAATTTAAGCGGGGGATATTAATTCGTTGTCGAATTTGCTTGTTTTTTGTTGTATTGTTACGACAGTGTTGTGTTGATCCAACGATATGTATATTTTATTTCTATAAAAATACAATTATAGAACTATATTACGTAAAACGTGACACATAAGAAAGCGCGGTTTCATTTTTTTCATGCTTAATGTGTAAATGGATGCAAGTTTATAAAAAAATTATACTCAAACTATACTATGCATTATAAAACTTAAAATTATCATTTGGAAAAGTATCACTATACCTTTAGTATAAGAATAGTTTAACCCTTTAGCCATATTCAATCTATATATAGCAAGCTCTCAGACAACTATGTAATTTATTGTTTCAGTTTAATCTAAACTACAAGAGGTGTTTCATGTTTATTTGAACAAATTTGAAAATGTCGTAACTCATTTATTTCTCGTTATATTGGGTAATAATTGACTTCCATGGATTAGTCTGATCTCCAGAAATACACAGTCATCAAGAAAAGAGTTCTTATTTTTTATTTTCTGGTTTGAAACAGTCTCTGAAGATGAGTACTCAAATTTTAAGCGTTTAAAAATACTGTCTGAAACAAAATGTACTTAATCTTTCTCGAACAATTTCTCTAAAAGATTTGAAGTTTTTTCTTTTGGAACCTTTTATATATTGTACATAGATAATTAAAGTATGTTCTGTTTGAAAATAAAGCATTCCAGTTGGATATTTACTTTTTGGAAGCGACTTGAACATCAAATTTTAGGGTTTACAGTTTCCATAGCAACAAAAAAATGTATGCAAAATACTCAAATGCAATATTTGGTGATCGGTTTTATCAGTAATAGAATCTTAAAATATCTAAGAAATTGAGTCGGCTGTGAGTTTTGAGAATTTGCTTTTCAAACTTCTACCAAGACCGATTTTATACATGAGATACCCATTTGAGCACTTGTACAGAAGAACTTATTAACTCCAGTTTCTAAGCAAAAACAGACACACGCAGACTGTTTCTTGTTTTAATAATAGACTGAGTGTGCCTCTAAACTTAAAAGAAAATTTCACACTTAAATACGTATTTTCTTAGAAGATACACCCATTATAGCTCTTAAAATCAGTATAAAGGGGGTGGGGATGTATTAAGGGCCTTCATGTTATGGCTATGCTTTAATTTGCCATCTTGTCTATTTGGCAATACCAGGGACAAGTCCGTTATGCATCGAAAAGCAAAATTTGTTGGTTTTAATTATATGCAACCGCAAAAAGTGAAAATCATATCTGTTCAAATAAACATGAATTATGTCTCGTACACGTCTGAATCAGACTCATTTTTCAGAGCTCGGTGTGCTTTCAACAGAATTGTACTGAAACTGATTCAAATACAGTTCATCTCCGTCTCATGGACATTCATTAGAATTAGGGCAAAGCATATCTGCTGATTTGCACGACCAACGTCCTTCTGCACATACTTGTTTTACAATGGTACTTGACGAGTTACAGTGCTGTGTGTTGTATAGGTGACTGATTAAAAAGTTACTGTAATCGAAAGCTACTAGACCCATAAAAAGTGAGTATGACCGGAAAATGCCTCATTTACACAACTCAGGCCCACCCATAGCACTGTGAAGAAGATACACAGAGCAACAACAGCCAAATGACGTCAAAAGGTAATTAAAGCAAAGCACCAGCCTCCAACGCTTCCCCAGAAAAATGATTAAAAACTAGAAACGACACAAAGCACCAAAAACAAGGACTAAATACAAAACCGCCACAAAATATTGGGAGCAACAATCAACAATGACTTAACAACAACAGAGCCTCTGCCTTAAGACGGACAGCAGCTGGAGCCGCCACTGTGGGGCTTAAATGAACTTTACTAACCAAATGTTTTCCTTAAAGAGACTAAGTCTGCAACTATGAACAGTTTTCGAAATTTTTTATTTTCTTTTTAAATCATTTGTAAAATTAGAATTAATTTATGTTTTCACAATAAAATCTGTTCACCATAGCTAAAAACTGCACGGAAAAGTAAATTATCTTATAAAAACAGGTGTGTTTTTCTCTTCTTGGTAACTATTTGCGTCCCTCCAATAATTATATACAGACAATTTTAACATAAATACTGTTGCTTTGATACTGATAATCTGTTAAGGTTTACGAAATTGGTAAAATGAATACCTGAATTTTAGTTTTTATACTGTGTTCTTGAAAAATAGAAACATTAGTTCTAAAATTAAAAGATCAAAAGTTACAGACTATGCAGTTTTAAATTCTGCTGTTGGCAAAAAAAACACACTTTTATCCCCATGGAAGCTTCCTAACGTATCCATTGTATCATCACTGGGAAACAATTAAAATCACCCACATGCTGTGATGAAACAAAGAAAAGAAATTTCAATTCACAGATAGTCAGAGCCACCATGAGTCATCCCAAACATTAGACACTGACCCTTTAATAAAATAAAATATGCTGGGATCGTCATTTAGCCTAAGGCCTGACCCATCGTTGTGCAATTATTAAAAAAGAAACCACAGCTTTAAACCACGATTGGATTTATACAATACCTCTGATACAGAAGCCGCATTATTAGACTTGCATTTGTCAATTTCTAAAGATATTACCAAAATTCATGATAAACGTGACGACTTTGATTTTGAAATTGTCAATTTCCCATTTTAAGATGGTGATGTTCCTCGCTCTACATCCTATGGAGTCTATATCTCTCGACTCATTCGTTTTGCTAGAACATCTAGCTATGTTACTGACTTCAACACTCAAAATAAATTGTTAACTCAGAAACTGCTTAAACAAGGCTATTGGTATCATATACTTCGCAAAACCTTTTCTAAATTTTATAGACGATACTATGATTTTATATCTAAGTTCCAAGCTGGAGTTAATTCTCGTTTGCGCCAAGGACTTTCGGAACCTGAATTCTATGGTGACTTGGTGCATAAATTGAAGAAGATTGTTGGCTCTAATATTTTTTTCAGCGCAGTTCATTAAAATAATTTCTCAGTATAAAAAGATTGGCTACATTATAATGTATTGCAGCAGACTGTATGCTTGGCGGTCAACCCAATCACGGTTGGCAACTTCGCTTTCCTCTTTAATTGCACGCCTGTGAGTCCGACTTAACTCTGTGACGGTTCTGACTTAAAGACGTATCTATTGATGAGATGGTAGGGACATGATGCTTTGGCTATTTGTCAGGCCCACCAGGGTTTGCCTGTTGGATTTCTTTTGTTCCTGTATTCAGGTTAATTTACTGTTGAGTCCTTATCTTTGCTTTATCTCCTTGTTATATCTTGATTTATATGTTGATGATGCAATTGATCGTTAGTGGTGTCTTACTGTTAGTTTGTCACTTTCCCATTGTTATTCTGGGTCAGGTGTGGTACTTGATTGTATCAATTCTTGATCTTTGCACCCTTACTTACTTTTACTTTTATAACCAGGCATGCAGACTGTCGCATGTCTGCAAGACGACTGAAACGTTCAATGTGTTTTAAGCAGTTTTCATACAATAAACACTTTACAATGTTGATAGTTTGATTTGGTTATACAACCAAAATATCTAACATCTGGGTGTATCTTTAGATAATTCAAAATATAAAGGATCATTGACACTTGCTATGGGTAAATGCCTATGGTTTTCAGTAAAAATATAAGTTTGTCAATCGTCCCTTTCTTCACAATGAAGCTACCCTGACCTAAGTACTTTATGACAGTGAAATCCATTTTCCATATTAAATGCTTCAAAGATGTAAAATTTTGGGTAGAACGATCAGTTTTACATTAAAATATATAGAAATCAGAAAATATTTTTTAAAATATCATTCCCCCCCCCCCCCCCCCCCCGTGTGCCAGCAAAAGCTTTTGCCTGTATATGTGTTACCATATTTTACACATTGTATGGAAGTGGCTTGCTGGCACAAGGGTGGGGGAAGGTATTCAGCAGCCCAAAAACCCAGGACCTAAGCCCATAAAATGCCTTTTCTACCGAATAAGAAATGAATGACAGTAATGAAGTTCTCTAGAATCAACCTCCTAAATTGCTTTGTATTCTGTGCTAGTTTAATATAAAATACATAAAGATTAAAAGTAGAATTAGCAAGGTTTATGCATTTTTTTCATCAGAAAAAAGGTCGGTGTTATCTAATGACACATTCTTTTGCGAACGTCCTGTACTTATCTATTTGCATGCTAGGGAAATGTTCATGGTTTTACTTTTGTCTGCTGACTTTCTTCAAAATTAAGTTTTAACAAATAAACCACCCGGGATCACCATTGGAGTGTCCAACATTTTGGATCCAGATCAAGACCGACGTTCTGTTGGTCTTCATCTGGGTTCAAACTGTTTGCAAAAGGCTATTGGCAGACGACAAAATTATCCACTGGCATGCAAAGATTTATAACAGGTAAATACTTTGGTGTTCAATATATTATCCAATATAGGTAGCTTTTAACTTAGATATACATATATATGTATACCACAAATATTCGAACACTTTAAATACATTTCGACATGCTCTGCACTTAAAACAAAGCAAAAGTAATATTCAAAGGATCTAATTAGAATCAGTTTTACTTCCCAATGCTAAATGGGACACTTTCATTCCTTCAAAATGTATTTATTACTTTTGTTGGGCTTTCAGTTTTTGTATTGTTTACGGTATATGTAGTAAAAATGTACAGGTAACTTCTAAATTATCTCCCAAAAATCATTTTATTACAAAACATATTTTGTTTTTAAAACAATTTCATCAATTATTGTAATTTGGTAATACTCTGCATATGATAGGTTCAATAGATATCACCATTCCTACCAAAAAAAATCAAGAAAAAGTGCAGAAATCACTTTTTAAATCACTTTTCATTGTCATGAAATTTCAGACCCCCCCCCCCACCCTTTCTACCCGCCATATCTCTCGAGTGCTTAGGAATTTTGAAAATATTTTGCTAGCTTGCTGCTCTTGCCATTAGATTTACCTATTGCACTGATACTACATGCATCACTACAGAAGCTCAAAAGCAGCGTCCTGGGAATCAGAAAAATAGGCGTATAAGGCCCAAACCATCAATGATCCTTTAATAAAAAAAAAGAACCGATAAAAATCTGAGTAGTTGAGAGGATATCCTTTTGCCACGAGTCTGCTTTTATCAGACCAATTTTATTAATTTTGCCTGATCTTTCATCTAGTGCCTATTAAATCCTGTACGAGCTGTACACCTTCCCGAGGCACATGACCCAAGTCTCATTAGCTCAACCTTCCACGTAGATACAATCTGTTTATTCAGATATGGCGCCTTGGTGTCATATTGAGGCTACCCAAGGCACCTTTAGAAGGCTAATACCCTTTTGGCATTACAGTTAAAACTAGACCCAATACTGAATTAACTGCAGTGGTTTTCCCCATTGTACACTGATATTGCAAGATAAACACTTTACAATGTTGATAGTTTGAAAATATTCCAGCACATGCATCTAAGAAATGATAAGTATAGCAAGAAGTAAGCAAAATTCACATACCACTGGCAGTAGACATCAGAGTTTGTAACACTTTCAGAGAAAAGACAAAATTGTTAAAAATTTCGTAATCCTAAATCGTATAGTTTCTGAGAAAACTCTGATGAAAAATACTAGCCTGCATCATGTTACTAACTATGTTCATATAATATGAACAACAGTTAACTGGTAAAACTAAAATTATTTGGCTGCTGTTAAATAAGAAATTTAATTAAACTTAATACCAACAGTCACCAAATTAGTATTACAAAGTCTAAATCCATCTTAAATAACTCGATTTTATACTGCCTTTGACAATATTTTGGACGCACATAGTACCTTATAATGGTATATTTATATGGTAATATATGATAGTCAAACAATTTTGACAAGACGTGGAACTATGTCTTATTCAGCTATTTCTTGAGCGCCCTATTAATCTTTGTTAATAAAGTTTAAAAACTATAAATTTTGCCAAATAGGTTGAAATATATATTATTTCACAAAAGCTTTGACAATATGACAAGTTTCTCAATACAAAGTGACAAATTTCATTTCAGACAAACTATTATCTTGATATCTATTTAACACAAAACTATCTTTGAAATAAACTACAATAGCCTATGGTGTATCATTTAGGGTATTAAGCAATATACAAAACGCCTTGAAGTATGTAACGTACATCACATATTTAAAATCAAACAACAAAATAGTATTTTACACTAGAAACAATTATGAACATCCCCTAATAGTTTTGTTTATCAATAAAATGCTCATATTTAAAACCATACAGATAGGATTGTATGCTGTATTTTAAAATGCAAAGATTTTTTTTACCTTACACAACATTTCCTAAGAGTTGTCCTATTCAATAGCTTAAAGCTCTATTTTGTGGTAGAATCAAGCTGTTGCAGTTTTAGAATGGTCGGTAAATTGTCTTTATCAGAGACATGTATTTTAATCTAAATATTTGTTGAGAAGTTTATCAAACGAAATAATTCAACAACATTTCATCGATTTTATAGGTTGTAGTTGAAAATGTAACGTAAATGGCACAATAATAGGCCTAAATCATTTTGACAAGCATCAATATCTGCAGGGAATTAACTGTTCTTGCACATTACATGATTGTTTAGCCATTTTTAATTGTTCAAATTCTGCCTTAAAACCCTGATTTCTAATTTTGCTATTATTTTCTAAGAAAATGAAGGGTAACGTAGTTAACATGCAGTAAAACCCAAACGCCACAGCCACCAGAAGGCTAACATATTTCAAAATGTCAAACATAATGTAGCCAAAATGAAATAATGTCAAGGGAACCTACTCACGCGAGCGTTATGAATATATGCTTAGTATCTAATATCAAATGTACTGACAACCATCTGTATCCCTAGATGAACAATCTGATCAGGATCCACACAGTTTCCTACAGAGACGTCATAAATGGATCTACATGAATATTGGTTGCAAGACTGGATTAAATCTATCTGGACTAAATTAATCTAAAATGACATATTCTGGGGTTCTTTGTTACGTCAATAGCTAATTATAGCAAACATAAACAAATTGTGGACCCGGAACAAACTGCTCTTAGGGGAGCAGTCTGATCTGGGACCACACTATTTGCTTTTCCATTTGAAACATTATTGTTGGAAATAGTGTTGATATATTTAGGCAGGTATATCTGATTGCCACGATTACCTAGATGCATTCTATTTAGTCTTCAGACCGAGTTTAGGCAAACAAACATCCTACAAGTTTAGAACTGTTACCATTAAAACTCACATTAAGTCAAACTTCTATAGTCCATTGACAAATGCAAAACATATCTAGTCTCGCTCGTTTTGCCTTGCTAGCCCATATGCTTATTACTATTCAGAAGTCTCTGAAGTAACAAATATCATTTTGGTCGCACTCTTCAAAGTCTGTTGTATCATTTTTCATAAAAAAAACCTCTTCGAAGCGTGTTGTATCACAGACATAGACTCATAGCTCGTCGAACAACCCTGTGTGTGCTTAGTATCGTTTTTTTTTAAATGCGGTTGCATTTGATTATTTTCCTCTACTGATATTTAACAAAGAATGCTTCTGGTTTATCCAGAACGTTTGGGATGGGCAATCGGTGAACAAGTATTCAAGCAATAAGCAAGCGCATTCGATTTTCGTGTCTGTGGTGGAAAAATCCGTCGAGAAATATAAAATTTCTACGCAAGGGGACCTTTTAAAAAGACTACTTATGGCGAAAAATAGAGGTAGGTACACTTTATTTTTCTGCAAACGCTCGGCTCACAACTCCTCTTATTACTGCCTGTAACAATCAAAACATCGTCAACTTAACAGATTCCATCCTCGCACGTAACGCTGCGTGTTGTATCAGTTCTTTGCTGTAAAAATTCGGCTGTATCATCGGGTAAAGGGGGTGAAACACAGATGAGAGGTTTCAAACGGAAACATCAAAGACAGCTCTCTATTTTGTTTTTATCTTCAAGATAAAAATGTGTATGCCATTTCACTGGCACCAGAGAGAGAGAGAGAGAGAGAGAAAGAGAGAGAGAGAGAGAGAGAGATGATAATAAACGAGAGGGCCCTGGATCGCTCACCTTAGTCCTTGTCACGAGATGTTGTTTGCCACAAAAGTTCATCTTGGGTATCACTCAGATCATAACCAAAGCCTGTCAATTCACTAATTTCGATCAAAATATACTTATCTGCACAATTTCAATGTCTGACTTTTTAACCAACATAAAAAGGTCAAGTGTGTGCAAAAGGTCAAACAGTTTAATACTTGCATAATGTTCTAAGATTCTTTCCTTGTAATTTAATGTGCAACATGACTACTTTCAGAAAAAGAAAAAATAACATTTTGACCCCATCCTAGGGGTCAAGGGTATTTGGGAGGGCAAACTATCTGCTAGCATGTTATTGTATGCTTCATTACTTTTAATTTGATACGCAACATGACCATGTTCTGAAAAAGTTGATTTTATATAAGTCTAAATGACCCTGTAGCAGGGCCGTTTTTTTCAGGAGCATCATTGAACGAACTTGGTAGAGGTCTTCTAGGTGATGCCACATATCAAATATCAAGTCTCTAGGCCTTGTTGTTTCAGACAAAAAAGATTTTTCACTTTTCCCTATGTTAGTCTTTGTTTATAATGTGACCCCCAGGACAGGGCCATTTTCGCCGCAGGGGCATCATTTGAACAACTTTGTAGAGGTCCACTTGGTGATGCTACATACCAAATATTAAAGCTGCATAGTCTGTAACTTTTGATCTTCTAATTTTAAAAATAATATTTTTATTGTTCAAGAACACTGTAAAAATACTCAAATTCAGGTAAACATTTTACCCTTTTCGTAAATCATAACAAGTTATCACTATCAAAACAACTGCATTTATGTTAAAATTCAACGGTCTAGAATTATTGGAGGGACGCAAATAATTACCAACAAGAGAAAAACACACCTATTTGATAAGAAAATTCACTTTTCCATGCAGTTTTCAGCTGTATTGAACATTTTTATTGTGAAAACATAGCTTAATTCTACTTTTACAAATGATTTAAAAAGAAAAGATTTTTTTTTGAAAAATGTTCATAGTTACAGAGTATGCAGCTTTAATGCTCTATGCCTTGTGGTTTCAGACAAGAAGTTGTTTTCATATTTTCACTCTATAAGCCTATGTAAAACATGTGACCCCGTGGCGGGCCCATTTTTTGCCCCATGGGCATAATTTGAACAAGACAAGATGATGCTATGTACATACCAAATATCAAGGCTCTAGTCTAGACCTTGTGGTTTCAGATAAGAAGAATTGTTCATGTTTCCCCACATAAGCCTATGTTAAACATGTGATCCCAACGATGGGTCCCATTTTGGTCACAGGGGTATAATTTGAACAAACTCGGTAAAAGTCGGCTAGATGATGCTAAATGCTCTAGGCATTGTGTTTTCAGACAAGAAGATTTTAAAGTTTTCATTTTGAATATCGCTTTGAACTAGATATGCAATGGACCGGAACCACTTGAACAATTAATAAAGAGGGTCATATGAGGATCATTCCTGTCAAGTTTGGTAAAATTCAGCCAGTAATTTAGGAGGATATGTGTTGACGACGGACGACGCACGACGGACATCAACGATCACAATAGCTACTAAAAATGGTTCCGAGCAGAATTTCTCGTAGTATTATCGGTAAATTTAAATCTTTTGATATTTTGTTTAGATTTTCATACATCGTTTTGGATCTTATGACAAAGTGTGAAACTGTTTCTGTTGTTAAAATTAGTACTTAATTGACATCGTCAATACCGCCGAAAACGAGTTCCAGGCCAAAATGCTTGACATGTTAAATTTCAAATGAAATCACCTTTTTTTTTAAAAAAAAATTCTTTATATGCACCTTTAAGAAGAAATTACAATGAGCCAATTAATCAGAACCTACACTCAGAGAGGGAACATAAATTAAGGCTCAAACAAAAAATTTAGGCCCCAGCTGCGCATTCATGTTTAAAAATAGTTTTTCGCAGAAGAAAAATAAACTGCTATGCTTTCTGATATTCTTAATTTATTGACCTCTACAATCGTATCTGATCTTTCTCAAAGAAATTAAAGAATACTCACCAGAAGACTTGCAAAATTCTATTGTTCTACCAAAGAACTAAAACCCACATTAAAATCATTTCGGTATGGTGCAATAGGTGTCATTAAAAGTACACGAAATTGGTATTTGTCGATTTAATGATAAACCAAGCGTCACAAAAAGGGACATTATATATAGCTACACAAAATGCTACAGCTTCTAATCAGGGTCTACCTATTTTATGTCATTTTTCGCAATAATGTCAAACATCTCACCCTTCTTTCTTAATTTCTTCCGGTGTTCACACCAGCACACCAGGGGGCCATGTATCCGTCCGTCTGTCCATCTGTTCACTGAAATCTGGAACCGGAGATATTTATAATAGCTTGGTAAAACTTGGTGAACAGGTGGCAATGTACTGATTTAATATGCACGTCTTTTTTGCCATTACATAAAAGTGTGATTGCTGTGGTAACGGATAATCAGTAGGGGACTTATTATTAGCGTGCAACACCTGCTTGTTTAAGGTCATGTCACACTACAACGTTTTCCAACTTATGCCAACGTATGAAAATTTATCCAGTACGCTAACATACTCTGAAATTGAAATAAACAAGAAAAGATATGGCATTGATTGCCATATTAATGAATCGGCTATGGCATAAAAAAGATTTTCATTATATCATTATATCACTAGCCATTGGTCCGAGCTGAGTAGTTTTAGAAATAAAATGCATTATCCTGTCTTGAATTTAACGAACCGAATATTGTACACATACAAGATGGCATGCATTTTATTTTTCAAAAAGTGCAATTTATGTAAATAGTGAGATCGAGTGTAAAAAAAGATTGTGCGTGAAATCCTTTCATGAACAGGCAGAACCCGGCATACTAGAATTGCAGGAATTGTTTGATTGGATGGACTCAGACTGGGGTCTGGCCTTGACCTGACTTATTGGAGTTATGTCGTTTATCAGGGTCTGTATGAAGACTTCATAGGTCATTAGCAAATCATGGCCAGCCTTATAGTGTATGCAATCAAAACCAGTATGAATATTGTATACATTACGGGCATGTGATCTGTGATTGCTCCCGGAAAATTCCTTCAAATGCACAGTATTGTGTAGAATTAAGGCCTATAACTAACAACTTTGTTTAAGCTATGGTTTTAGGTTTATATGCGTCAGACAAAAATACTTTGCTGTGTTGTATTCGGGTATTACGAGGGCTGTTCAAATATGAGTGCAAGTAGCTTCATAACTTTCTTCACATATATTTTACGATAAAATGTCAAATCTTTATGGAAAGAACTATTAGTCGCCTTTAAAATGGCACAAAACATAAAGAAACACTCACTATATTTCTCGAGTTACAGATGCTTATATAAAGGTCATTCCTGTATACTGAAGTTTTTCTGAAGCAAATTGCAATACACATTTTGGTACATGTGCGGATACAGTGTCATATCTTTGTAAGTTTGGGACAAAATGGCACCAAATTTTAGATGCAAGCTTAAGGTACATTGAAAAAGTTGTTTACAGGAAAAAGTTTATATAATCCTGTTTCAATCTCGAGTAAACAGGCGCGTTTGTGACGTCATTAATTTGATGATAAACGTCATTTTGAGTTATCTACTGGTGATGTAATAATGAACATCGCTGTGTCTTTTTCTTTGCGTTATGCTTAAAACATGCTTAATATGTCATAAGGGAGCTTTCAAAACGCTACGTCCTCTATTAACAGATTTATCATAAATTTATACAATTTTCAAGCATTTTTTTGCTTCTTAATGACGTGTTTACATTAATTAGAATATGTTCAATCTGTCTAGTCCTCAAGACCAGGTGAGTAATTTTATTGTAAATAATGCCTATTTTGGCAAAACTTAAAGTTAACGTTTAAATTTAGATTAAAGCCACGATGTTATGACAACAAAATTAAGTATCATTTCTATAACCCCTTCACTTAAGGCATTTCTGACTCAATAAAATGCTTTTCAGCGTTTAAAAATCAATGATTTGTAGCAACAACTCAGTATGAGCGATTAACATATTATCTTTGAGTTAAAACTAGTTTAAATGTTGCTTCGTGCATTTTGTTAGAGATAAATTTGACTGAAAACTGAAAAGTCGTGTTTTATTTACTATTTATTTTCAAACATATGGAGACTTTACTGAAAACGATTGGATGTAATTTAATAAAAACATGTCGGATTTTCGCAACTTTCACAGAATCATTGTATAAGTATATGGGGATACTTCCTTAAAAATTTCAAGAAATTTTACAGGTTTATCGAAGAGTTATACGCTCGTCTATATCACTGGTATTCGTTCGAAGCATTGAGTTTGTTAGTATACTAAAGTGACCCTCATTCAAAGGGCTATAACTCGATAAGTGTACTGTTTTTTTTCTTTAGGTCTGGTGCCAGTTTAAAGGTGACATATAGTCCTTTATAGAAACGTAAACCATTTTGTCGTAGCATATAAGTGAAGAAGGTTATGAAGCTACTTGCATTCATATTTGAACAGCCCTCGTACGACCTATAGTGGGAAAAACATTCTACTGAAATGGGCAACAGAAGTGACGAAGGAATTTTAAATACTATCTCACGCGAACATCCTGAAACAGATATTTCATGAACACACTGCTAAGAAATGATAAAACTTATTTGGGACATACCACCAATAATCATCGTTCTTGTTTTATAAGGAATGTATGCATCTTCTAACTTGTGCCGAACTCTCGCATATCGTGCTTGGAGGGAAGTTCGGTTATTACTTAAGGCCAGTACAATGCACAAAGAGTCTTCCATTATGCTGACAGATACACTAAACATCTGCATATTTGTTTTGAATACAATGAGTAAGTTATAAGTGTGTCAGGCAAACGTTTAATATAGCATGCATAAACATCTGCTGTGCCCCGAGGATGGTGTTGTAACCCGAGCCTGAAAGATTCCGAGGAGCCTACCAGGTGTTAATGGGCCCCAATGGGTTTTGGGGATCTGGAGAGAATGGCTAGTTATTTTCAGGAAGCTGGGGAGCACTGGCAATTTTATTTTCAGGGATTTGGGGAGCAAACTCATAGTTTTGGGGATTTAGGGAGCAATGCAGAAAAGTAAAAAAAAATCTTACCTTAAAAGAAAAGCCTTCATTTCGTTTGATTTTTTTTTTTAAAAAATCTTCATCTTCGTTAATGTATCAAAAAAATGTTTGATTGCTATTATTGCATAGTCATTCTGTTGCATAAAAACTTTGGAGAAAATGCTTCGAAAAGTTGAATTTCTGTAGTCTGAAGCATGGAAGATGTGTAAGTTTTAAAAACGCCTGCTCCAGAGCGTATGCTTATGTCAACCTGACGTCACTAAGTTATGCTCACGTCTAAACACGTTTCTGTTAATAACGCCAATTTTTGTAACGGCCTCCAGAATGTGTATACGTAAATTAAAAAAGCCGTGCATAAGCTGCATGCTATTACATGGGTTTGTGATAATAAAAACATGACTGCTAATATCGAGCGAAACAGCTTTTTATGCGATATTTCATCGACTTAGAAAGCAGTTAAAGGACTCTTTTGAAGCTAATTCGGAGTATTTTTTTTTAATGAACCAACTGACTGTTATGTGCATGACCCATTGTGAACATAGATAAATCAGTCACCGGTGCACCGGTGTAGAATGTGTGAAAAGTAAATTGGTCATTTCCTGCAGTATGATGCATAATTGGATCAAAAATTCAAGAGTTACGAGCATTTTCATTTACTGACCACGGATGGACCGACATACCATTCGGTTAAAGAATCACTAAAAGACCGCGACTGGCCAAAATGTTAATATGCAAAGCATCATCATCGTTTTGCATACCAGTGGATGAACAATGTAAAACAACTAAGAACTATGCAAAATTTGATCCAATTTATACCATGTGGTCCTATAGCCAAGTCAGTAACAAGTCTGACTGCAGATCCAGGGGTCGCGAGTTCGATCCTGGCTGGTCCCATACTTTCGTGGAGATTGATCTTGAAATCATGTCTATTTTTTTGTAATTTATTTTATTTTTCTACTGACATTTTCACAATAATATCACAGGATTGTCAATAAATACATGTAATATGACCTAACATAGAAATTCTATATCGATGCTATTACACTTATTAACTATGAATTTAGTATAATACGATAAGAGTCCATTCTGGTATGCGGTTTTTCACATCTGCGCTTTTATTTTCTATCGTATAAAGAATAAGTATCTTTGTATATTAGTAAAGTTATCTTGAATATTGCAGTTAAAGTTCTGCTGGTGCGCTTTTAGCAGATATGTGCTTAATAAGAGTATACCCAAAGGGACATAGTGATGCATTTATTATGCATCCTTATGTCAAAAAAATTATATGTACGTCTATGTAAATTACATACTAAAAACACAACCTAGCTTGAGCGGAACAGATGTACACCAGGTGCCCCTAACACATTATTACGCCACCAGCCCATCTCCCAAATTGCATATAATCAATGGTGTGCAGTAAAGAGATAGGACCTGTTTCCCGCGAAAAAGTTGACCCGAAATTCAAAGTAATTATTATTCTCCATAAGCAGGAAACAGAAAGTCCTACCTCATTGGTGCATACGGGCTGGTGAGTTCAAAAAACGTTCAAACATGTTCAAACAGTGTTTGCACAGTGTTGTGACGCTGCACGAGCTAAACCGGCGCTGTCCCGAAGCGGATTAACAGTTTTGTCCGTCTTTTGGACAGCTACTGTACATCAGTTCACTCAAGCATTTCAACTAAATATGTAAAACACAGTCACCAGAAAAACTACATTTGCGTTAGCCATTAGAAACAGCTAAATTACATATGCTTAACGACGTGAACGAGCTTGATTCTTGAATATTGACTTGCTACATTCAATATGCCATCAGCGCAGAGCAGAATGACTGCACAGATAGGAATACATGGATTCTCAAGCTGTTCTGAACTCTGTTCGGATACGAGAAAGGTTTTCTAGTGACATGGTTATTAGCTATGTACATGTTCAAAAAAGGTAATAGCTTATGTAGTTCGTACTTTTCGTTTGTGAGGGGTTACAACTTCTGCTGGTGGATTAAAATATGCAAATAGGTAAGAAAAGAAAGCATATTATGTTTATACGCATATGTCTCCCTATTGTAGCTGCAGCATCGTGCATTTTAAATGACAATGCCCCGTGTTGGGATAGGTTGTGTGGACTGTAGAGCTGATTCGTTTTGCGTGAACTTAGAAATAATGTCTATGGTCATTCTCCTCCTTCTGCTGATTCAAGAAGGGTTGTTGTCATCGAAACAGCGAAAATATATGCATGGAATACTGGATAGCCGCTCATTCCAGCTTGCCCAGGAAAAAGTGTTCGTTAGGTGAATTGACTGTCTCGACACGACCATAGCTGTTGACTGAGATGATAAAACAAACAAACCAAAAACCACGTGGTTCAAGAGCATTATCACTAAATGACCACAACCGGCCAGACTGATGCTCAGCAAAGCATCGTCCATAAAAGGATGTTACGCGTGCAAGGGGTTAGATAATTTGACGTGCATATGTATGCAAAATTTGATTAAAATATACCGCGTGGTTCAAGAGTTGTGAGCTTTTTCACTAACTGCCAAAAGAAAGATGGACAGATGAACTCACACAGTGAATATAGTGCACACATGAGGGCTGTGCAGTAATATCGTTTATCAAACCAGTGTTTAGACAATGTTAAAATGTATAAGTATGCAAAATTAGACCAAAGTATAACGTGTAGTTCCAGAATTATGAGCATTTTCACTATTTATTTACTAAGAGACCTATTCCAGCCGAAATGCTGTTCTGCAAAACCTTGCCAGCACTTTGCATAACAGTTGCTAGGGAACGTTAAAGTTGATAAGTATGCAAACTTTGATCCAGATATACAATGCGGTTCAATAGTTATGAGCATTTTCACTAACTAACCGCAGACGAACAAAATGATGTATAGTAAAGCCACCAAAAAGACTTTTACACATGCCAATGGTTAGACAATGTTGACATACATACGAGGGGCATTGGAAAGTTCTTAGCTCGGTCTTTTATCTCGAGGATATTATACTGCAGACACGAAATATATGATTGTTAATACATGTACTGTTTGTATACTGGAAAGCGCAAAATGTCAGTGGAAATATATAACATTTTATCTTCTGAAAAGTGTGCAGAACATTAACAATAGTACATGAAATTAGTTAATTTTGTATAATATGGTAGGTACAGTTATTATACAATTGATGACCGATTTGGATGTTTACAATAACTAAATACCGGAACAGCAATACCAAAACCGTCTAGATATCAAAGCTATTTTGCTGATTTCTTCGGCTAAAATTTGCATGTCACAATGCTCATTTATTTTGAAAATATATAATCGACAGTAGTTTAAAAATGCTGTGCGTTGGTATTTTTGTCAAGCACACTTTGGGCTTTTTATATTGAAACCAAACGAAATATTGTAAACCAGGACAAAGGAAAGATAACTATTATAATCTTCAAATGGGGCAGAGTAAGTTTAGCTATGAGTTGACGTTCTGGTTCATTTCAATCGAAAATGGTGGCAAATCCGAGGCTTGCCAAGCATTATATCTCTTTATCACAAAGAGTTTAATAGATTCAATAATACACGAGCACGATTGTAAGGTTTTATTTATCACATGACATAAAAATGATTTAAAAAAATCGCATTTTCTTGTTATGCATGTTATAAAGATAAATTATATATATAAAGAGATTGATTACCATAGGGAATATATAAACATCGGGTGCCATATGTGGGTCAGAAATCACTATGATAAAAAGACTTGAGCTTTTGTTCAAGGATAAGCGTCTTTTTTAATTCTTTATTTCTCGATTTTGACCATACTTGATTTTAGAAATTGTACGTTAGTTTTCTTTCTTGATTTTTTTTTCAATATAGTTGTAATCAATAGCTGATTAGCTGTATATGTATTTTGTTGGCCTACACAATGTTCAAAAGCTCTTACTAAGCTACTTCATGCTTAATATCATGTTTCATCTAAGTTCAGCTGTCAAGTATTGTAAATACATGTATCATTTCATGTATAAAAATAAGTACACAACTGTAAGTGACAGAGAGATAACTGATATTATTTAAGCATTTAAGAAACATAATTTGAAATAAGCATTTTCTATAAGTTATGTCTACAAAATTGATAAAATACTCCTGATTGAAATGACATTTTATACGCTTTTAGTTCAAGTGTCTTCCTTTTCATCACCCATGCACTTGTCGGAGTTTAATCTCATAAATATTTATGTTAAAAGACATTTTTTATTGTTTTTCTCATTTAACTGAGCCCTCAAATTTCAATAATTTACATCCTCTAGCAGTTTAACTCATATAATGCTAATATTGCACTTTAATCGTGTATTTAAAACAAGAAATATCTTTAAAAAGATATTCGGCGGCTCTCAAATACTGACAATTTAAACGCAACAAAATTCGCTTGTTTTAGACGAAATTTCCTTCTACCCCTTAGCATGCTGGAATCTAAAACCAGCGAATTTGCGGTTCTGTTTCTGTCTCTCTTTTGTTTGGTTTTGTGCACAGCTAACTCTATGCATCTGAATCCTTTTTTTTCAATTTAGGCATTCATTAGCAAGGGTTTGGGAGCAAGGTTTTAAGTCCTAAGTTTTTAAGAAAACGGGGGGGGGGGGGGGGGTGTTGACAATAAATTAATGTAAAATTAAACGTTCACTGAAACAAACCGAACACCAGAAAAGAACATAGCCAGGATCGAGGAATAAATACATGTAGGATTCAAAACTAATCGACACCCAGTAAGCACGTACAATCGGGCCATTATCGGCCCGCCACTGAAACGCCATCCGAATGACGTTTTGCTGGCAGGCCGATAGTGGCCCGAGTTTGGATGCTGACCCATGCGCGGATCCAGGAAATTTTGCCAGGGGTGTCCAGGCCCGACTGCCAGAAAACAGCTCTGACAACAATTTTTTCTTTTTTTTGTCCTAAACTTTTACTGTTTTACAGTGGCTTATTAATGGTTTATTTCAAAGAAAACTATAATTTTACAAGGTTTCGTGGGGAGGGGGTCCAACATTTTCCAGGAGGGCCCAACCTTTTCCAGGGGGGTCAAACTTTTTCCAGGGGGTGGGGGGTCCAAATGATAATTCTAGAAACCCATAGAACTTGTGATTTTCCAGGAGGGAGGTGCGAACCCTCTATCCTCCTCCCCTCTGGATCCGCGCATATGACCATTTAACTACTCTAAATTGATAGAAGAGACTTTACCGATAGTTACACTGTTCTTGTAAGAAAATGCAGATGCCGGCTAGGGCAAGCTCAATCGCCTGAACCCAAAGGTTAAGTGCAAATTCGCGGTTAATTTTTATGCGCCATTGTAATGGAACAAATTAAATACACTTGTTAAGTTTTTGTTTTTTTAGAAATAAATGGTTTATATTCACGATTTTGGGACAATGACGCATACCCCTGGAATTGGGAATTTTAGCGCAAAAACGCCTATAATTGTGATTTTTAGTGTTGTTAGCTATATTGTCAAATCATAAAATATATCTTATTTATCTGAATTTAGCTGTACTGTTAACTTGCATGATGTATTATATGAAACTGCGCAATGTTGAATATTGAGGGCTACCACTCATATTTTTGTGGTACATGGCATATATCCTCTAGGGCAAAATGTAGAGGGCACAATTTTTTAGAGGGTACATGGACCCAAGAAAATTCCAACAGCTAAGCATTTTGAAAGCACAGAGTAGGCTTAGAATTCCTATTAACTGCTTAAAAATGATTCTACAAACCCACCCTAAACAAATTTGAGCGGGCATCCCCTTTACACAATTTGCATGGCTTCAATTATTAAAGTATTTTCACAATGCACCGTATATATGACTTTATAGATTCCCACCACAGTTTTCTTTACCGTCTCCTTATTATCTCATAATTCGAAATACAGTTTTGATAAGCAACTTTGATTTGCAAAAAATATGATCAACTTTTTTAGAAGTTATAACTTGATACAAAACATCTGCAAAAACAAGCCATATTTTTACTCACTATAACTAGATATGTCGTGCATACAGGAGCAGAAACAAATCACATCTCAAACAAAGCATAAGTTTATTACAAACTCTCAAACAAGTATAGAGTATGTAAATAATTATGACAAAAATCGCTATCTATAAAAATTTTGGAAAGCAGCTGTATATTAGAAAATAAGTAACGTATATAACTGCTTTATAATATGATTAGGCTGTTTTAACGCAAAGTGGATGTTTGCTGCTTTTGATTAAGTGATTTAAGGCTATGAGCATGTCGATAAATAAGATTAAGGTATAGGCTTGTATTTGCATAATAGGATTTAAAGTTGATATAGGGTTAAGCCCCAGCCACACGAGGGCTTACGACCATTTTGCAACCTGTGTGTGATCAGTAACGTAGTTAGCAAGGCTGTTACACGGTAACACCCCAACTGCCAGAGAGCTATCATGTATCATTTTGCGTCTTATACAGTGTTGTTTTAGAAAATTATAGCGAACAAAATTCCCTTTTGAGAGGGGGTCTATTAGCAGCTCAATGTCTATCGGCTACTGTGGACATAGGTGCTCCCAGGTTTCTGGTTTTAAAATGTAGACGGCACCCCCTCATATATTCAGAAAGTTTCCCATCACATTGAAACTATTGGCTGCCATACTCACCAATTAGGTACTGTGGGATAGCAAAAGAAAAGTGTGTTTGGATGTTTGCGCACACACTCAAACGTCCCACTAAAACTTTTACTTTTATCATCAGACTATTTTGTTCTTAGAATGACTCATACTTGTTTCATACGCTTGTAAGCCTGGCGAAAATAATGATAAAATATATGATAACTGTATGAAGTAGACTGTCTAATGTGTATGCTTATGAATAGCCTTTTTTGAGAAAATTTCCAAGGGTACCTGCGATACGTTTATATAAGAAGAACAGTGTTTGCTAAATAGTCTTTGATGATAAAAAACGTGTGTGATGTTGTTAACAAATGATATATCAGACCATTTAAGATAATTATATCTATAATAAAATTTTCTTACTTTCTACATATGCTTCATTGATCATATTGCAATCAGGCTGGTAGAGTTCTGGCCAGTATGAGTGTAATGGGATTAAAAACATATAATACATTCGTATTGTCGTATTTTTTTGACCCTGAAGTTCAAAGGTAGTGGCCTATGCTAATTTTATCTCAGACCTGTTATCGATAGTTTTCGCCAAATTACGGGAATAAATTAGGTGTTCTGAAATTTATTGTATCATAACGGTAGTAATATGACTATATCGACCGCTATGGTGTAGTGGCCTAGGCCTAGAACTCTTATTATAGAGAAGGCAAGATCGAATCTCGCCAGGAGTTTTTATTTTTTTCGTGTAAATTTGTTTCTATGTACTGACATGACAGAAACTCTAGAAAAGCGTGAAAATGCTTAATTTTTGTTCAATTGTGTATATGTACACGTGGTTATACGTGTAGTCGCTAGTAAATCGAGACTGTTTCGCCTAAGAGCCAAGATTGGGTGTCCGACTATCTTGCTTTACTTGCAACTGCAGTGTAATTCCTATGTACAATAAAACAAAACAAAACAAAACACAACATCATTTTTTCGCTCATACAAACCTTCCTTACAGGAAAAAACAACAACAAAAAAGCGCTCCCCGTGAGATTAGAACTTACCTACTATACGGTACGCGTACTGCGCCTTAGCCACTACACCACGGCGGACGATGTTGTCAAACTGCTACTAAAATCAGACATTCCATTTCAAGTTCCGTATATTCGGCGAAAACTGGCGAAAATTACCGACAACAGATCGGAGATAAAATTAGCATATGCCACGCCCTTTGAACTTCAGGGTCAAAAAATACGACAATACACTTATAAAACATTTATCAAGCACACAAGAGAGTTGAAATATTGGTATATAAATGTATATCTGGATGATGATCTGTGGGCATTAAATTTTTAACTTATTTAAAATTAGTAAGGGTATGTATTAATATGACAATAATTTATGTCCATGACAAAACCTTTTCAGCCATGTCGGGACGTCCTCGAGGATACTCACCAGTGGGGATAAAGTGGTCTTGGTGTTGATGACTGCCTTAATCCAAAGCAAAGTTGTTTTTCTTTTGTTTTTAATTTAGGTATTTCGTAATTCTAGTTTAATCAAAATGGCATTTTTCTGTATTATGGATTTTTTGTATTTTGTCAAGCTTTTATCATTATATTCTAAGCTCATGACTGCAGGTCCAGGGGTAACAAGTTCAATCCCCGCCCGGTCCTATACTTTCGTGGAGATTTATCATGAAATAATTTCTATGGCCATTCTCCTCCCTTCTGCTGATTCAAGAATTATAAGCAAAAGTATGTGCACGAAGTACTGGTTAACCGCTTTATCAAGCTTGTCAAAGAAAAGAGTGCGGTTAGATTAATTGACCGTCCCAACATGAACATAGCTGTTGATTGGGGCATTAAACATCAAACCAAACAAAAGACAATTCTCACAGCTTACTACCATAGATTCACCCAGAATCAGATTTTTAGAAGATAGGTGATGCCAAAACCATTGAAATGGTTGTTCTCACAGTGATGACTGATCAGAGGAAGAGAGAGCTGGTTGCTTCCAGATGTCATGTGACTGTTACAATCGGAAAATCTCGGCCCAATTCGAGAATCAAAACTAGGATGTATGTAAGGCACAGTATTATGTATGAAAAAGCTGCATTTTGTTAGCGGAACTGGCGTAAGAAAAATCGGTTTTGTAGCATTTGGGGTTCAACTCTATTAAAATCTATTATTCCGTCAACAGTTAAATGAAGTTTATGCTATTTCAATATATTGAAAAAAAACCCCATAAACTTATTTATGCCATCTTGTGGAATGCTGTAATCGTTTGATTCGCTGCAATCGAACTTGTTATTGTAATGGCATGGTTTCTGCGACGTCAGTGTTACGTTTTCAAGGTATACCCTGTGGCAGATGCCCAGACTGGTCTCAGATTTTGATGGTTTGTCATGCAGTGACTAAATTGTCTCATATTTTTCTACCAATAAACAAAAAAAGTGATATTCATCTTCAATGAGGTTCATTTTACAGTACGAACACTTACCACTTCATTGAGAACATCTTATTATCCCCGACGAAGTCGGAGGTATATAGTTTTGACGTCGCCCGCGGTCGTCCGACCATTCCGTCCGTCCATTTCGTCCGTCCATC
This sequence comes from Loripinus fragilis, assembly GCA_964019695.1. NCBI lineage: Eukaryota > Metazoa > Mollusca > Bivalvia > Lucinida > Lucinidae > Loripinus > Loripinus fragilis. Next base: position 24,950,455 of record OZ026527.1, read on the forward strand.
CGTCCGTCCACACTTTGTGTCTGTCCGGAACCATATCTCAGTACCTACTGGTCAGATTTGATTCATTTTTGGCACAAATGATAAGTACCCTAGATCTCGATATCCTATAAGTTTGGTCAAAATTGACCCCTTAACACTTGAGTTATTGCCCTTGTTTTAGTATAGGCAATTATAAGGCAAACCTATATTATCTTTTTTGTGTGATGAAATTCATATTCACATTTCATCAAAGCTATTATATTTAACAACTTCTCACTACAGTGAGCCACTTTAGTTACGCACCACTTATAAAATGTAAAATTACTCAAAAAGAAAAATGATATTTTTATTCTGAGACTACCAGCGTAAAGCGCATCTATATTTGCATAACCCATTGCAATTTCATTGTGATCAGATCAGAAACGAATAAGAAAATAGATCTTGAAGGGCACTACCCTCAAAACACCATTTCCCATTGCATTATTTCGAATGAAACTGAGTTCACACTGCACTTTTTTCAGGGTCGTATTTCTGCTTTGCCAGAGATAAGAGCCAATTTATTCTTGGCAATATCTAAGACTGGAATGTGTTTGGTAACTTCATCATTTTTTAAACGTTTTACTATTTTGGTTCCCAGCTGGCCAAGGTTTGAAAAAAGTTGGTTTTAATAAAATAAATTTAGTTAGTTAAAATTTTGTATGATTCTGAGTAAACTAGATATCAAAACTTTTCTTTTATAATTTCATTTTAAACAACCATGTATCCGCCGTTTATTTTCGTAAAAAATACGGATTTATTGGCGTCATGGTGTTGACGTTAGTGTTGACGTCACTACTACTAAGGCTATAAGACGTGTCAATGATAAGACGTTTTAGTGTTTTGATACTTCTATGTCAACAAGTGACTCATAACAAAACAATTTGCGAAGGAAATGCTGTTTGATTATTGTATATGACGTTAATATGACGTCAAAACGAGAATTTCTACAAAAAGTAACGGTGTTACTAAATTCAACGACCGAAACAAGGGGTTTTACTTGAATGAAATAATTACTTTTGGTGTTTTTCTGTCACAACGATTACCATAGATGATGCCTAGCACAAAACACAAATAGAAATTTATAGACGTTGAGGTTACACGTGCATTTTTGTCAAAGTAAGTAAAATTGCCCTTGACGCAGCAGAATGTTTCGCATGAGTGATTCTGAATATATTTTTGATGTCAACAAACAGATAAAATGTCAATAAGTAAATTATCATAGAAAATGTTTGATTCCAGCATTTTTGTCAAAAAAATATGGGCCCTGAAAAAGTGGTGCGTAACTAAAGTGGCTCACTGTATAGACCTTGATTGCCAAGTGCCTGTAGATAAGCCTGGCAGTGTCAAAATTTTACCCCATCCCCTTTGACCCTACCTAAGGGGTCAAAGGTCAAATATTTAAAGTTCGCAATAACTAAGGCAATTGTTAATATTTTTGCTGAAATTTTGCATGCAGGCAGAGCGGCAATATATATGAAACATATCAAACGGGATTACAGTTTGAAGGCTTGGGTCTGAGCCCGTTGGATGGACTTAGGGGGTGGGGCCGAGGCCAAAATTAAAACTTTTTCAGAATATGGTCATGTTGTATATCAATGAAAGCTGACCACGCTGGCAGCAACATAATAGCAAATATTTTGCTCACAGACACACCCTCGACCCGTGGGGTGGGGTCAAAAGGACAATCTATATCTTTTTCTGAAAGTAGTCATGTTGCATATCAAATTAAAGCTGACGACGCTGGCAGCAACATGGTAGCAAATATTTTGCCCACAGACACACCCTCGACCCAGGGGCTGGGGTCAAAAGGTCAAACTATATCTTTTTCTGAAAGTAGTCATGTTGCATATCAAATTAAAGCTGACGACGCTGGCAGCAACATGGTAGCAAATATTTTGCCCACAGACACACCCTCGACCCAGGGGCTGGGGTCAAAAGGTCAAACTATATCTTTTTCTGAAAGTAGTCATATGCATATCAAATTAAAGGGAATTGAGCACAGAACACCATGAAAGCAGATATGCTGACATCACACACAAACGACCCCTGGGGTGGGGTCAAAAGGTCATTTTTTTTTCTTTTCTAAAATTGGTCATGTTACATATCAAATTAAAGTGGAAGAAGTGTTGACCTACGTGCAAGGTAACACTTTGAGTTTACACACACCCTTGACCTCTGGGTTGGGTTTAAAGGTCAGATATTGATATTGTGTAGATGTAAGTATATATATATATATTTTTTATCAAACTAAGCACTAAAACATACTTGGCAGGCGTTTGTTATGATCTGAATGATACTGAAGGTGAACTAAGGGTTAGATAAATGGGATTTATGTTTTGTGATTTACATGTTTTACTCAAATAACCCTTCGTCGGGGGATATAAATTCGTCGAATTTGTCTTTTATAAATCTAAACTCGTACTAAGTTGCCAAAAACTTATTAGCCAATATATGGAAGGGAGAGAATATAATATAAACTAGATTTTGTGTTTATAAAATAAGAAACACTGTGCCTCTAACCATTGACTTGTCGATAAGGATGATCGCACCATCACCAGGTAATCTACTAACCATCCTCTATCAGCTGACCAAATCTTAGGCTACTAGCTGTAATAGTTCCGAGATAACTTGATTACAAGTTTTCAATGTCCAAATTTGCAAAGGTCAATAGCTCGAAAAAATGCAAAGGGCAACAACTCGAAGAAAATAAAATGACTTTTTTTTTAATTTTTCACCAGGCTATCTTCTCATTATCCTATACGAGCTGTCCAATTTTGAAGCTTCTAGCTTAAATAGTTTTGAGATATCAAGTTGTCTATGTCCAAATTTGAAAAGGGCAATAACTCGAAAAAACTTCTTTTTTTAATTTTCATCAGGTAATCTACTCATTATCCTCTATCCGCTGACCAAGTTTGGAGCTCCTAGCTGAAATAGCTTTTGAGATATCTTGATTGCGAGATTTCATTATGACCCTTTAAAAGGGAGGTATTCCAGACTTAAAAAATATGGGTCAATTATTTTTGATGAGGAACACATCTATAAAATTTCAAAACCCTACCTTGAATTTTGAAAAGACGCTCGGACGGACGCACGCACAGACAAGCATTAAGCAATATGCCCCATTTAACTTTTCGAAAATTTGGGCAGCTGTATGCGAGGCGCGTGTAAATCATTCACGCAGGAAATGCATTTGGGCAAGCCCATTAGATAATATACTTGAAGCATTGTCTTTGTGTGAGGGAGATATGACGATTTGTTTACCCTCAGCAGGGAATATTGCCCTTTGAGGGTGAGGCCCGTGTGTAAACTTGCATATCAAAGGTGACCAAATCGGCATGTTATCCTGACACAAAGGCAACAACAATTAATTTATTTACAAAACTCTTATTTTGACAAATTCCTGAGAAAAATATCCAAACATTATGAAAATAAAATAAACCTGACATCCCTAAAATGACAAATTGACTGGTCCATTTGATAATGACAGAAGAGTCCACTATTGTTTCCACCTTCCGCCGTCTTTATTTGTGAAAATAAACACATGACTAAAAAGCATCTGCAATTATGACAGGCAGTGACGTCAGAGTTTAACCGAGCAGAATATTGCCCTACACGAGGCATGTTCTGGACTATCACCCGTAGAGGAGTTAGTGCCCTTTGGTTGTCTAATTTTCAATGAATTGCTTTGCTCTCAGCCATACTTGGTAAGAAGAGGGTGGAATTTCATGAAACTAATACTAAGAATTAATAGCCATGTGAAGTTTTGTGATGATGCCATAAGTTTAAGAAGAGTTATTGCACTTTGATCACCTTAATATTCAATAAATTTGTCACTGTTTGTAAAGGTAAAAAAGATCTTCAGACAAAAAATACAATATTGTTTTAAACTTATAACCTGACACCCCTAAATACGTATAAAGGACTATCTAATGTCTGATGTATCAAACCAAATGAATGAATCTATCAGCCAGTTTATGAGATTTTGATACTTATCGAATTTTGCTTAAAATCCTCCTTAAATGTGCATATGTAGCGATCCATGGGAATAGAGGCCTAAAACTTAGCTGGAGACTTCATGAAAGCCGCTACTTTGAGTGTGTCAGCAGAGAAAGCTCTGGTAAGAACGCGCGGATGCGCAGGCTCGTCTCGCTGATGCGATACGTGCCAACATTTTCATTAACTGGCTGCTCGGCCCTCTATTGCGTGTGTCACAGTTCACACGCCTAGATTTATCTTTCTTGCAGAAGACACCCAATGACGATTGAGATTCAATCTAAAAGTACTTGGACCGTGTATATTTTTATCCATCGGTAAACTAAGATGAAACCTAAAAGTATTCAATTTTTAAGAGCCTGGAAATTAAACATAGTCAAGTTCCAAACCTCAGCCTCTACTTTTTTCACTGTGCAATCACCTTCTAAAAATGTACAAAGCCCTGTTTTTGATCAAAGGAGACTTTGAATTGATAAAAACCTAGCACAGGTCCACTTAAGGACTTTTTAGCTTAAAATTGTAATCATTTTCTTACTCACCAATTTAAACATGTGATTTGGATGCTTAAAAGAACCGTCTGGTTGAGACTATTCTTTTGAGTACCCACAGCATATATGTTTTGGTTTTCCATTACACTCTGTGTCTCTTATCTGGAAGCCTGTGTTACTTGCAAGCCACCAGAGTCCACAATTACGATAATCCTTAAAGTTAAGGACGTCCTTAGTGAAGTATTATTAGATGGAGTAGAGAGGATATTTACATTTTTGAGGAGAATCGAAATAAGTTTCATTGAGTGTGCTGGGAAAAAAATCAGTATTTTTCACGAGGGCGTGGCACGAGTGAAAATATGCACGAGATGAATTCGCCGAAAAATAGTAAATTTTCTTTTTATTTTATACTCAACGGAAATACAGAAAGCACAACCTTACTTTTCCATGGTTTTGTTTTATTTGATTTGATTCTTGACGTCCCATCATCAATATTTCAGTTATAAAGGGACGGGTCTTCCTGGGTTGAACCAAAACTTAGCTAGGATGAATGTGTCTTCTTGCTCAAGGGCACAACGCAGTGACGCCGATGAGGCTCTAACCCGCGGCCCCTCGGTCTCAAGTCAAGCACTCTACCACTGAGCCACTGCGCTCCCATATTTTTCCTTGGTCGTTTCTCGTTCGATTTGACTTTTGCAGTGTGTATATTGGTTATAGCATTGGGTGCACCTAGAAACGGTTTAGAATCATATTTTAACGAATGAAACGTAAGAAATCAGCTTGTAAATAAGGTCTACTGAGTTTTCCGTAGGGACTGGGTAGGCGTCACTCCGCCAGGTCAAACAGTGACGTCATTATGTTTGATGTTGACGTCACAATATGCGTAACATTATTTCTGACTTCACTTTAAACTTTTTGGTAAAAAATCCCAGTCCCAAAATTGCCAAGAAAGCATTGTTTTGCTACAGTGAAAATTGAAATCGTATCAGTAACTATTAGTAAAGTGAAAAAATACGACTTTTTATTCACAGTAGAAAAATACCAATTTTACTCACATTTGATATGCATTGAACCCACTGCTTGTGATAAAAAAATTATAAGATCTAGATATTTTAATAACCATGAAATTTTAAATGTTGAATAAATGCCAGGATCGGTGCTGTACATATGGTCAAAGGTTATTCTGATCAACAGAATACACGAAACATTTTTTATTTTAATAAGTTTGAAACGTTATTTTCGTATCCTGAAACAATATTTAAATAAAATTGCTCTTGAATATAAGGAGGCATTGTAATTTTGGGCCCAGGCCCCAAAATTGTATTGAGTAACTTCATATATGGGCCATTTTCAAAATATGTGCAAATATCAGTCCGAGGATTATTGTTCATATTCCATTTCAGTTGTAATCATTTTTATTGAATTAATCTATAGAAACAAAGTTTTTACGACAACCTATGCCCTTTTTGTTAATGCATGCTGTAAAATAAAGTCAAAATTCATTAGTAAGTGGTGAGTAGATATCTTTTTATCTAATTAGGGCTGTCCAGAATTGATCCTTTACCTTTTAGATCTGATGAAAAGTGAAACACACACAATGTCGAAGTAGGTTTAGTTGTTATTTCAGATAGATTGATATCAAGGAACATTCTTCGGATATTCTGAAGTCTTAAATATAAATTTATTCAGCTTATGTGTGTGTCTTTAGTTTCTTGTAAAATGCAGTTACTGCTGCATAAAATTGTTTCTAAGAATTTTCTCAATCGCTTGTTTGAAGCCACTCTATGTTATCTGAGGACCCCTGCTTCCTGACATTATTGTGGGAGCAGTCTTATTCCCTCCAAATTGGCGATATTCATGATTTTGTAAAAAAAAAACGTTATCTTTCTTGGATACGTATATTGCAGATAGGTCAAATGTTGTTACCTATCACAACCGTCTATACCTCGGCTGCAGTTACTTACTTGACCTTTAAAAGTCATCTGCTTTTCTCGTCTGCTGAAATGTTTAAGAAGCCTCTATGGCTAACAGTGTGGACACAGATCAGACTGCTCCTATAGGAGCAGTCTGTTCTGGGTCCACACTGTTTGCTACTTGTCAGTATTTGTCAGTAATGTTAGGCAATTATTTGCAGCAGACGACTTCAGCAGACGATATTTTCAGATGCATTTTTTTCTTGGCGCTTTAAGGGTTAAAGCAAATATAAATATCTGCTTTGATTTTTTTCAAAATTAAAGTCGTCCCGTTTATCATAACTTTTAGCTGAAACTATGCCATTTGTAATGGACAACTCTAAGTCCAAAAAAGGGGCTTCAGCATCTGAAGGATTCGTCTTATTCAACTGAAGTTCAGTAGGATATATCTGACTTACCATTTGTGCAAAATAAAGATAATCAATATTAAGCAAGCCATCTAGATATATTGATTTAGAGTTTAATGCTTCAACAGTATCTGCTTGATTATTGTCAGAAAGAGACAATATAAAGTCTCTCTCATAACTACGGAAGCGTATATGCGCCACCACTTGCTACTTAAATCCGTCAGAAAAAGACTGTTTTCTGGCGAAAATGTCAGAAATAAGTGGATTTGATGCGATAATATTTAGAATATTCAAATATATTGCGTTTAGATAGTAATTTTTATTTCAATGGTCGATCTTTTGTCGACAAACGGATTAAAGAAACAGCATGCAGGTCTTATTTTCTTGTCTGGCAATTTATTATCTCAATTGACCAAAAAAGTATGTTGCTCCTCGCAAAAAAGATACTGCTTTAAAGGAGTTGTAGCAATATTTTTGCATCTAGCTTAAAACTATTGCTTTTCGTTAGAACGTTTTGCACCTTGAAGTAATACTTCCTGCAATAAGAAGAAATAAGAAGCGAGCTGTATAAATGTTTAGCTAAGCCAGTTGAATATGTTGTTTTGATAAAATTATATTTGGCTCTACGGGATTTTTTAAAACTTTTAACGAAATTAATGCTATTTATCAAAGAATTATACATAATTATGACGCGATCACAAAATATTTTACTTTTGATAACATAATTATCGCGTGTTGTTTTTAAATAAATTTTATGCCAAATAAATAATAAGAAGTGCTAATAATTTTAAAGTCTTGCTTCTAGTTATATCAGTTTTGCCAATAAATATATTGACATTATAACAAAGAAAACGCAGGTGATAGTTGTTTTCACATTTTCTCTCTTAAATATTGTGAAATAAGACGAAAGAAGATGATTGTTTTAAACGCTATATTGATGCGATCAAGCAGTTGTAAAAATTATTTCTCTGATTTAGATCTGATCAAGCAATTGTTGAAATTATTTCTTTTAAATAAAAAAAGTACATGAAAGTAAGTAAAGGTGCAAAGATCAGGAATCGATACAATCAAGTACCACACCTGACCCCCCCCCCCCCCCTTAATTTAGATGTGGATCAAGACACATAGATATTTGGTTTGCATGAAAGGCCCCTAACTTATCAATGCATCATCTACCAGAACATATAATTCAAGATATAACAAGGAGATAAAGCAAAGATAAGGACTCAACAGTAAATAAAGCTGTATACAGGAGCAAAAGAAATCTAACAGGTAAACCCCGGTGGGCCTGACAAAAACAGTCAAAGCATCAGGCCCCTACCATCTCATCAATAGATAAGTCTTTAAGTCGGAACCGTCATAGAGTCTGAAGTCCCACCCACCGGCGTGCAATTAAAGGGGAAAGCAAAGTTGCCAACCGTGATTGGGTTGACCACCAAGAATGCAGTCTGTTGCAATAAGTTCAAAGACCTTGCAGAGTTGTTTCTTCAATTCTCATAAATTCCTTTCTGCATACATCAGTGTTAGCATAAACAGCGGACCAGGTCTGGGCAACAAAGGAACAGTGTCGAGTCTTATAGGTCTGTCTTGTTTGCGATCAGTCTGAGATTTAGGGAAAGTTATATGTGCGCTATGTGATATGTCCTAACACTCCTGGGCCTTCATCTATAATACTTTCGATACATAATAAGATGGGGATTATACTGCACTGTAATGAACCCGCTAACGTCTTCAGAAAGTAACTGACTATGATCAGTAAACGGCAAATCACACACTACAGCCCTGAACACTAACAATCACATGCACTTAAGAAGAAGGGTAAGTAAAGCCAAACAAGAGGATTGCAATACTAGAAAGGGCATTTAATACTACACAACAAACATGGACCACCATCAAGAATCCCGCAAACAATGGCAGTCCCAATGAACAATGAGTTAACAACAACAGAACCAACGCCTTAGAACAGGCAGCAGCCTATGCCACAGATTTGTCTGCTATGGATGCATTCTTAGTACCACAATCATCAATTCTGTTAAGTTAGGCGAAGACAACATTTAAAAACTGTGACGATTCACTGAAACTTGTTAGATATTTTAGCCATATGGACCTGAAACTGAGGACTAAGAGAGAACAAAATAAAAAAACAAAAAGTAAAGAATACTGGGTATTGTTTGCTTTTTTACCGTCAACTAGATTTACTTGTGAAATATGAGAGTCAACCATGTGAAATATGAGAGTCAACCCCTGGTCGAAATATTGTTGTCTGAGAAACACATGACTGGATAAATACTACAAATGCATGCTATCTGTGAGATCACTTTGCTAATTAGAAATGTAATACTAGTTAACATTGGTTGTGTAAGTGATATAATTTTTAATGTTCGAATTTATCCTTCTTTTGCAAACAGTACATACACTAGCCAGTTCTCTATGTTTCTGTAGCACTCTTACGTGTAATCATCAGTTACCATCATTATAGCATATAAGTAAGTGTGCTTCACACAAGGTAAGGAAGAAAGCAAAAATCAGGAATCGATGCAATCAAATGCCAAATGTGAATGATACCGTTAGCCTTGTTTAAGAAGTTTTTGAGTTAACGGCCAACAGAGAGTGCTGAAATCAGCAACACAGCAAACTGGACAAGCTGAGAAACACGAAAAAAAAGTAAGTGAGTATGATCAGGAAATACCACAATCATAAACTGCAGAAAAACCCATGGCACCACTAGGAAAAGCCACACAACAATCACGAGACACCAGGAAGACAAACTAAGCAAAGCAACCAGCTCTCTCTTCCCCATCAAGATGATTGCAAAACTAGAAGGGGCATAAAGTAACATACAACAAAACATAGAACAATTACAGACTCCCACAATGGGAGTAACAGTAAACAACAAGTCAACAACAGAACCACCGCCTTAGAACGGACAGCAGCCTAAGCCACTGAAGGGGAACTTATATGCATTTTACTGGTACCAAATCTTCGCCCTAGCTTCTGCTGTTGCTAAAGTACAAGAAATGTTCAGCTCGCATGGAACTATTGCAATGTATCATCATGAAGAAACACTCTAATCAAATTAACACACTACAAACCCCGCTGTCAAAGACTTTTGACTGTTACCTGTAAATGGCTTACACATGGAATATACATGTTATGATTCCAATTCAATCATTCTGTCCTGTTCACTGAGGTGTATCAGAACTACATACTGTATACATGCAATTATAAATTGATATTAGCTACATGTTTATACAAAATAACGCTTAATAAGCTTTTGTATTATTTGTTTTGAGCATTTTGACAGCCTTCAATCCACCGCTTTCCATACCCTGACCAATCATCCCAGTTTGTAGGTTGTGTGTAATGTGAAACTACAACCATATGCAAAAGAATAAGTTTGCTCACGGATAAAAGCACTTCAAATATTTTTTTTTATTTCTTATATAATAACAAAAGCAGAGTTTTCAGCCCATATTTCTAAATCGGCACTTGTCCAATGAGAAAAGCATTTTTGCCGATAATTCGGGCTGTACCTACTTATCTTTCGATGGAAAAAATATCCCTTTCCTAGAAACTGTCTATGGCCATTTCTATGGGCACTTCTCCATTAAGACTGTCAGAGATCCATGTTAACTTCTTATCTTACCGCTATCAAAAACAATGTAATAAAGCACTGCGAAAATGTTAATGGCTAGTCTGATAAGAATCTATTTTGGTCTAGTAAACATTCCGGTGAAGTATTAGATAAACTTAAAACTAGGGATTTCAATGCAGTCAGTTTGTCTACATATGCTTTTTCCACTCTTTAAACTACTTAACCTCATATTTTAGTTAATGATAAACTAACTGTTCTGCTTGAACGAAATTTCCAAAGAGAAGGCTCTCCTTACCTTGCATGAAATGACAGAAACACGTGTTTCACTGCAGAACAGCCAAATTATATCATGCACGGTCTTGTAAAAATGATTGTTTGGCTGGAATGCATATACGATTGGGGTCACTTAATTTGATACACATGTTGTTGGGATTCCATTGCGCTCCCCAGATTGCAGATTCATTCTAATTTTGATATGAGATGGACTTTATGATGTCTCTTTCTGATGATCAACAGGCTTATATTATTCAGGGGTTTAACACTACATCCAGATATTTGGATGATATTTTAAGCATACATAATACACTTTTGACGATATATTAATTCAGATGTACTCTTCAGAGCTCCAACATAATAAAGCTAATACCTCTGATACCAAAGCTGTGTTTTTGGACTTGCATTTTTCCGTTTCTAATGATATTGTTTCTACCAAAATTTACGATAAATATGGCGGTTTTGATTATGAAATTGTTAGTTTCCCATTTTTAGATTGTGATGTTACTCATCCTACATCATATGGGTTTTATATTTGTCAACTTATCCAATGTGCTAGAGCATCTAGTCATGTTGCAGATTTCAACTCTCATAAAAATATTTAACTAATAAACTTCTAAAACAAGCCTATCTGTATCATAAACTTCGCAAATGTTTTTCTCAGTTGTATTGCCGATGCTTTGACTTGAAATCTAAACTCAATGGCAGACTTAAATCTCTGTTGCGCCAGGGTCTTTCAGAACCAGATTTTTGTAGCAACTTAGTGATACATTATAGAAAACCATTGTCATTAAGAAAATATTATCACAGTTTATCAAAATAATTTTTCAGAGATTATAAAGATTGGCTATAACATTTATGCATTTCAACAAACTGCATATGTTTGGTATTTAACCCAACAACGATTGACAACTTTGCTTTCCTCTTTGATTGGAAGTCAGCTGCTCGGACCTCAGATTCTATTATGGTTCTGACTTAAAGCCCTGTCCATATATCAAATGGTTGGTGCCTGATGCTTTGTCTGTTTTCCGGCCCATCGGCTTTTAAGTGTTGGATTGCTTTTGCTCAGGTATTCAGTTGTAAGTCCTGATTTTAGATTTATTTCTATTCTATATCTTGATTTATATATACTAGGATATGATTAAGGATAAATTATGGATATTTCATGCAAACCAAACATCCATGTCTTGATCTATATCAGAATTAAAGGCTAGGCTGGTACCGTGAAACTAGTTTAGGCCTTTAAGTAGTTTTCTTATTTACCGTTCCAAGACGGTGCTTCTTTTGTGGATCTTATTTGTGTGTTTTTGTCTTTGTCATACTGCCATGCCTCTTTTCTGCAGCCCCTGTGGTCATCTGTTGGCAAAGGGTTGACTACTTGGTTTACTTGTATGTAATGTTTTCTTGCTCTGTCACTTTCCCATATGAGGTCCTAGAGTCCTTCTAATATTACAAATCTTTGTATCTATTAACTCTCTTACGTCCTATTCTGTGAATTATTGAAAAATACAATTATCCAGTCGACAACATTCTCTGTACTATCCTGTATGCAGCCAATAACACAGAGGTCCTGAAAAAAAAATCAAGCTCTCTCATGTCCGTTGAACAAATCCAACAGTTTAGTGCAGAAAAGGTTATACAGTAAAGGTGAAGGTAGATTCGTGATAGTTTTATGAGTCTCCTAAGTTAGGGTACGGAAGTGGATTTTATCGTTAAGAATTATAGTTTGTTAGTTTGTTTTGTTGCTTTACACCCCATTTCAACAGCTAAGGTCATGGCAAGACGTTCAGTAAACCTTACCACACTTTTTCCTGGGCAGGATTGAACAAGCGGTTAGCCAGTACTTCGTGCATATACTTTCGCTTGTAACTGGCAACAACCCTTCTTGAATGATTGGGCCAAACGGACAAGAAGGACACTAGAAACTATTTCATGATCAATTTCTACGAAAGTATTGGAACGGATAGTATCAAACTTGTGACCCCTTGATCTGCAGTCAGACTCGCATCTGTAGCCAGACACGCTACCAACTGCACTACGCAACCATGTAGTATGGATTATAGTTAGAAATGGTAGGTTAAAGTTGGTGGAAAGGCATGGTTTTAGGTTTAAGATCATCTATCATACCCCTACTTATCGCACTCTATCAACAACTTTCCAATACAATCATCCAATCTGTCTACCACAAATAGTCAGTTAAGTATAGTTTAGTTTATGATTCACTCAAAATAAATCCTGTCATGCCTTTCGTCTTGTCACTATGATACCTATCACTTCCACCTTGCTTTCTAGAATTACAAGACCTAACCTTCTCTCGCCACCCTCTCCTTTCCTACCCTCTTAGAGGATGTATAACAAGTAGCATTGAGACTACAAGCATATATGACATTCGGGTACATTATAAACAAACAGTGGTGCCCTGACCAGGATAAAGTGTAACAGAGTCTGGTGAGTGATATCACAGAACAGTGTTCTACATGAACAAGTGAGACCAAGAAACGAAGTTGTATGTCTGGACTACGCAGCTAGCTAAAGTATAATATCTTCATCCATCTTACATTACAATAGCTTTGTGGCCAAATGCTTCTTTGAACAAAATGTTAATTCTAACCAATAGGTATGATAGGGGGAAAATATTTGAACTGGATTTTTAATGAAGCCTTTGACCAACTATGAAATCATATATATAAGATTCTTCTCCTGTATGAATTGACCTGTCACAAGGTTTGTCTTCTGTATGAGTATATATTCTTAATAATCTTATATACAAGGTGTAGAATTGGTGCTAGATGTAGCTTTAACGGTAGAAACTAGATGAGTTAAGTAGAGGTCTCACCATATTGTATCAATTTGGACAATACTATTGTGTAAGCACTTCATTAAACAAGAATCGTTGAATTTTACAATCAAAGTATGGTGTTATTTATTTGCCAATCCATAACAGGGAAAAATGCTGAACACATCAACATCTACCACTAAAATAAGCATGGTTATTCAAAACTAAGTCAGTATTCAATTATGTTTTATACTGAAACATAATTGTTGCTTATTTTTATTTTGACGAATTAGGACAATATGTTTACAAGTAAGAAAATATGTTACCGTTCCTTTATTTTCATGCAATTTGGTCAACATATTCTAAACATATATGGGCATTTTTTATGTTGAAATGGTATCTTGACAAAGATCACAACGTATTAAAATTGTAATTTCAATTTTGACCAAATACAAAATATACACTTTGCAAATTTTCTAATTGGTCACCTTACATTTTTACGCTAGTTTTGAAAGTAAGATTATGTTATACAAAATTCATGCTTCTATAGACCAACCAAGACTCTGCAGGTCATTTCATTTAAAAATGACTGGTACTTCTTGCACAGATGATGCTGGAGTAAAGGTACCCTCATTTCAAAATGTCACATTTTTCTACAATATGAAATATTCTACAGAGACGCCATCCATTTGTATTTTTGTTTGTTTGAAGATGTGTCTGACTGCCGTGATCAGAAACAAACATGCTTCAAATGATTTGCTCCAATCCTCGTTTCTGTTATGTAAAAGCATGAAGACAAACACTACCAGCAGCTAGATCATAGGAATCAAGCTTTATGCATATAATTTTGATAGGAAGTTGGCACTGTTCTGCATGCCTTATTATCTGCGATACAGCATTGAAATTTTCAGCGAGTATTCATTACTACTAGATGTCACTGTTCTGCTTTAGAAATTGAAAAAAATAATGCAAAGTACAGTCAAATTGACTTTTTAGTTTTACATTCAAGCCGACAGTGTGCAGCAGCAGTGAATTGTTTGTCACCATAAAATGCATGAATCAAAGTTAAAAAGACGAAAATGTACTGTTCTGTTCTGTTTGAACTATCTTGTTAAGATAAAATAAAATGCGTACAACAATTTGAGCACGAGCAACAAATGAATTTCAAAATACTATAAAAATATGATATTTCATAAAATGCGTAAGACATCTACTTTTGTCACAATTTAAAGTCTTTGTTGTTATTTTAAAGTCGGCTAAACCCGTTTGTTACCAACTGAAATTAAATTTGATATAAAACTTCACTCAAACCATTTTTCTTCAAAAAAGCATACTTTTGCATTTTTAACAAAAAAACGTGGATTGAGAGACAACTTTTCTGGAAGACCGCTAAACTTTTGCCCATTAAACCGCACATATCTAAGCAAAAAAAATCCAATGTTATTAGCGCTTGGTCAGAAATAATGAACTTAAAAAGTGACCAATTAGAAATTTTGTTAAGTGTACAGTTGAAATACTAGAAATGTGTCCATGGGACACGGATGCCCCCGCTATTGCCAAATTCCCATAAATAGGGCATTGTCATTAACAAAGGGCCATGACTCTAATAATAATCGGTGGATTTTATCCGTAATGGAACTTTACCTGTATTTTATGATTCTATACCTGTGTATGAAATATGAATCCAATACACCAATGTATTCAAAAGATATCGCCCAGAAACCGTTTTCATACGCAGATCAAGGGCCATAACTCTGATAATAATCGGGGATTTTATCCTTTATCGAACCTGACGTGTATTTTATAGTTATATACCTGTATGTGAAATATGAATCCAATTCACCAATGTATTCAAAAGATATCGCCAGGAAAACATTTTTCATACCGAGATCAAGGGTCATAACTCTGATAATAATCAGTTGATTTTATCCGTCATCGAACTTGACCTGTATTTTATGATTATATACTGTGTATGAAATATGAATCCAATACATTACTGTTTTCAAAAGATATTGCCCAGAAACCATTTTGCATATGGAGATCAAGGGCCATAACTCTGATAATAATTGGTGGATTTTATCCGTAATCGAACGTGACCTATATTTTATGATTATATACCTGTGTATGAAACATGAATCCAATGCACCAATGTATTCAAAAGATATCGCCCGGAAACCCTTTTTCGTACGTACAGGACGTACTGACAAGGGTGATGCTATATGCCCCCCCCCCCCCATTACAAATGGCGGGGGCATAACAAAGCCATTTATAGTATCAACGAATTTATTGATGATATCGTTATTTCATAAAACATTTTGCGTCCGTTACACGATATGCCAATAACTGTAGAAATATTAATAACAGGGTATACTAAGGTGTGGTAGTGATATCATACATGACGGCTTTAATTAAAATGGAATTGCATAAAAATAGTAAGTGAGCATGATCAGGAAATACCACAATCACAAACTGCAGACAATCCCGTGGCACCGCGAGGAAGAGCCGCTCAACCATCACGAGACACCAGGAAGACAAATTAAGCAAAGCAATCAGCTCTCTCTTCCCCATCAAGATGATTGCAATACTAGAATGGACACAAAGTAACATACAACAAAACATAGAACAATTACAGACTCCCACAATGGGAATAACAATAAACAAAAAGTCAACAACAACAGAACCACCGCATTAGAACGGACAGCAGCCTAAGCCACCGGGGGGCTTAAATGCATTTTACTGGCACCAAATCTTCGCCCTAGATTCTACTGTTGTTGAAGTACAGGAAATGTTCAGCTCGCATGGAGGCCATCTAACTAATGCAATGTATCATCATGGAAAAACACTCTAATCAAATTACTACACCATGATGAAACAAAGAAAAGGGCTCATGACTCACAGATAGTCACAGCTAAAGAAAACCTCAAGTTGAGCCACGGTGGGTCCAGCTCAAAACTCAAATGCACCATAAATATAATAGTCATACCCACAGCGATATCAGCGTAATATTATCAAATTTCAAGCGTGGGCAGTCACCCATGTTATTTTCCCATACATTGTCATAGCCCCTTTGTGCTTTACATGTTCATTTGTTATATAATTAATTTAATGTGTATGCTATAATTCACATGTATTGCACTTAGATATGAGCGCGGATCTAAGAAAAGGGACCTAAGGCATCCCAGCAATTATTACATGATAGACATATGAAAAACACCTAAAATAACAAATTTCACATGCTTTTATATTACCTCGAAAATGTTCCTATCGCTTGATGTAATCAAAGTAGCAAATAATTCTGATTAAATTTAAAGTTTTGTATGCTGCCTGTTGCCATGGTAACAACTAGGCCATAATACCTACAAGGATTCATAATGAAGAGTGGGCCATTTTAATTGCCTATAAAACAACTTAGAAAGTATAAATTAATACATTTTCATTTACATTTACTTTATAACATAGATAACGCTTGTGAGTACATTATATTTGTTAGATATTTTTACTTAGTCAAAAATAACCAACAAGCAACTGGAGACCAGCACCCTTGCGTCATATTAAGTTTAACGTCCTTCTTGACGTCACGTTGTAAACCGTATTACATATGTTGCTTCAAACCTCCATATATTCGTCAATATTGAAGATAACTGCTTACAATTTTTAGGAAATGCTCTTAAGAGATAGTACTTTGCAGAGACACCATGAGCTGGATTTTGATGAACACAACCATAAAGTACCTTTTGTCATATCCTGGCCCATATATCTGTACATAAATAAATCTGAATGTTAGCTCAGAAGTATTTATTCAAGGACTACCATCATCGTTTCCAGCGTAAGAGGTCTTGTGAAAACCAATTGGTTAAGTTCTCGCTCAATGTACTCAGCAGACTGTATGGGGCTGTGAACTATGACCACAAACAAACAGACTGTATCATCATGTTTTTCGGATCGCAGATGTGCCATAACGAAGGCACTTGTTACACGCATAATTTATCATATATTAGGTTTTATAACAGTTAAATTAGGGTGGATTTAAATCATGTCCAGCCAACTTTGCATATGATAGCGTTCCATTTCAGCAGGTTTATACAGATACGCATAGGCTCTTTTCTATTGGCCAGCTTGGCTAATTATCAGATAGAAATTTTGGGACAGGAATTCGCTATGCGAGGCAGAATGCTTAACCCAGCCAACGCCCAAACGCCACCCACTTTTCAGTCGTTTATTGATTATTCATTACTATAATGGACTGACCTTTCCAAACATTTCATCAAATAGATTGGAATGTACGACGGTTCATCCAGTATTGAGTAAACTTGGATTTTTCAGTCAAACTAGACCTTTGTCACAAGTGCTAGATGAATGCGCACATGAAAATAATTAATGGATGGGGCAATTTTAATTCATGAGATTCTTTCAAATCATTTATTAAATAATTGTGCTTACAAAAATTGGTATAGCCTTGAAAAAGGTTTATATTCTGTGGACGGCAGCATATCAAAATTGATCACTTGGTGTTGGATTGCCACCCACCTCCCAATGTAGGTAAGCCACAGTTTTTTTATACCTTTTGCACAGGAGTGGGTTTTGCTGGACTGCAAGTACATTGCACGGGTAATCATACATTGGAATTAATTTATGTCAAGTTCTCATTTGTTTATATTTGATCAGATCAATGATTTCATGGTTAAAACAATCTTTAGTTAGTATAGGGGAGACTATGATATTATGATAAATTAATAGCCACACCATTAAAATATAGCTTGTCATTTATTCAAATCATGAGGCTACACCAATAGAATATAGTTCTTAAGTCCTTTTTTCAGTTTTTCAAATCATGAGGCAAATTCGTTTCATGACATATAGCTAAAGGTAAGATCACTTACATGTTCAAATGAGAGATCACTTTCCTATTGTTTGTATCTAGTGGAATCATCTGCCAAACTTGGTAAGATCAGTCGCCTTTCATCATTAAGAATTAATCTAGGGGCGTGATATTTCGCCTTCTGCATTAATATTCCGTAAAGGGTTGGTGTCATCCTACCCTAAGCAACAGATATGATCACTTCCATGTTCCATGGTGAGATTACCTTTCTATTGGCTGTATTTGGTAAGGTTACCTTCCAATTGGGTGAGCCCATTTACCTTATGCCTTGAATTAATCAGGTAATTATCATGCTCTATTCCATAGACAATCTTTAGTTGTTACTTCGGGGATCTCCTCAAGCTTTAGTTTCAATAGTGTTTGGGGGAGCGAGAGGAGACCAGGCCACACAAATGGAATATTAATAAACTGTTATTGTGCATATATTTGTCGCTTGTGTTACTGATTATTACATTAGCATTAACCTTTATTGTTATCTTTTGATTTTTGTACATCTAACTAAATCAGAGTGCATTCAAAACAAGAATGGTTCAATCATTTTAGCCTTTGTTAAGTGATATGCTACGATTTTGTTTCTCCTTTTCCATGCTTGGGAATTAAGGCATTTTCATTAGGGTATACCCTCTTGGGTCACCTATTCTTAGGAAGTATACTAAACCATTCAATCTGTTCAAGAGACGAGGAATGTTTCTCAATGTTTTCCAATTGCAATGCCAAATGGCGTGTCTGTTGCACACATTTATATACAAAACCTACCATTACCTCATCTGTATATGGTAGACAGTTCTCCATAATCAATAATTATGTTTTGAACTTAGCATCATCTGATCTGGTTTATTTTATACTAATTGTGGCATGCAATATGTTGGGCAGTCTGGTCGATCCTTAAAGGCTAGATTTCATGAGTACTTTATTAAGATGAAAATGCCTTAAACTTGACACTTTTATGTATTGCCTTTTATACCAAACAGGCCATTCACCTAGCAAAGTTGAAAACTGAAAACATCATTTATGATCCAAATTCTTCATCTAAATTAAATATAAAACTCGAAACTGAGTTAAATTGGATAAAATGATGGCAATTACATTTTCCATTTGGTTTTAATCATAAGATACATCTATGCCAAAAATATAATATTTCAAAAATGTCCGATTTTGATGTTCTTTCTCTTTTGAATGTAAGAAGCGTTAAGTTAGATCTCATGGTTAACGAAGAAAAAAACAGCAATGTTTAGTGTAAATTATGTGCATAAGAAAGCATTAATACTTCTCTAAAATATCTTTCAGTTGTTTTGGATAAGGGCGGTCACCATAATTTACATTAATTTCTTATTTATTTACCTTGCTCAGTTTTATGCAATTTAGAGTTAGAGGCTAATAAATTTACAATATAGCTAACAAATCATAAAACGAAGCCATTTTGACAAGGTGTTATGTTATGTTCAGCATTTGCTTTGTCCTTATATCGATTCTGAGGTCATCAATAAATGCCATTTTATTATAATTCCATTCATTAACAAAAGTTTGAAGTTTTTTGATTTACATAGTATCTTTAAGATAATTGAATCCTTGATTTCCTTTGTTCCAAATTTCTTTAATCATACAGAAATTCCTTAACATTAGCCATAAATAAAATAAATCTATTAGATATACTATGTATAATTTTAATAAAATCATTACCAATACCTATGTGAAAATTGATTCCAATACTATCAAAAAGCATGTAATAAAACCGCGAAAAAAAGTATGAAAGATCTGGTAACAATCTATTTTGTTCTATTAAACATTCTGGTTAAGTAAAAGATAAATTTAAAGCACTGCGACCAGATTGTCTGCATATGATTTTTTCCACTCTTTACATTACTTACACCATATATACAATGCAACCTTTTGGTGGGACATAGGCAAATACCTATGTCTATACCCAGATCAAACGACGCATACAGGAGCATCAGCTCAGGGTATTATGACCATTCAAAGGTAGTACTTCTTTCGTGGATCATTTGTATTTTTGTGTCTTATGTTTCTCATGCTTTCGCGTCTATTCATTGCTGCATTGTGTTCACCTGCTGGGAAAGGACTGACCTCTTGGCTCTTCTTGGTGATGTTTATTGTATTTTAGTTACTTTCCAATCTGGTATCCTGAGACAGGTGTGGTGCTTGATTGTATCGTTTTCTGATCAATGTTGTCCTTTTTACTTTTAAACTATTTGCTTACAAAATACTATATCAGAAATTGAACAAAGATGAAAATACCATCCAACAACCATTGCAACGGAAATGGACTGGTCCAATCGATAGGGATGGGAAAATACATTCTGTATAAATGAGTTGACTCAAAATTTGATTTAAGATAAACTTATTGGTCTTAGTCAAAGATCTTTCCATATGACAAGTGACAAAATCTAAAGAAAACATCACACACAAAAGAGGTTAGCCCCTCCTTAGGCATGAAACACAAATAGCAAAAAAGGATCAACAAAAGAAGCACCTTCTTAGAATGGTCAGTAAAAGTTACTGGAGTGCCCAAACATGTTTGAAGGCGCCAACTGCACCCTTATTTTTGATATGGATCAAGACAAATAATGTTTGGTTTGCGTGAAAGATCCCTAACTGATCGATGTATCGTCTCTTAGTAAATATAAATCAAGTTTAAAAAATAGATGAAACAAAGATAATAACTAAACAGTATATTCATCTGAATACTGAAGTAAAATAATTCCAATCGTTATATGCAGGTGGGCCCAACCACAGACACAGCATCAGGCCCTAACTCTCTCATCTTTAAATAAGTTATATCTTAATTTATCTGTTTTAGGAGATGATGCATTGATAAGTAAGGGGTCTTCCATGCAAACCAAACATCTATGTGTCTTGATCCATATTTGAAATAAGGTGAGGTTGGCGCCGTTAAACCGGTTTAAGCCCTCCAGTAAAATATTTTACTGACCGTTCCAAGGCGGTACTTCTTTTGTGGATCTTTTATTTTTTTTTATTCTGTCTTGTGTTTGCTATGTCTTTGTGTGCGTCTGTTTATATGTGTTTTTGGTCACCTGCTGGGAAAGGGCTGACCTCTTGGCTCTCATTTGTGGTGTCTAACTGTGAGTTTGTCACTTTCCCATTGGTATCCTGGGTCATATATGGTACTTGATTGTATTGATTCCTGATCTTTGCACCCTTACTTACTTTAAATCAAAACCATCATAGAATCTTAGGTCAACCCGCCAGCGTTAAAATTAAAGAGGAAAGCAAAGTTGCTAACGGTGATTGGGTTTGCCACCAAGCATGCAGTCGGGCGCAATGCATTTATTTTATAACAAATCTTATAATGAGAAATCATTTTAACAAACTGCATCAAACAATTATTGGAGTCATCAGTTTCCATTCATTAATACACTAAGTCGCCGTAAAACTCTGGTTCTGAAAAGAGATTTAAGTCCAATATTGAATTTGTATACCAAATCATAGCATCAGCGGTAAAATTTTGAAAAAGTTTTTCGAAGTTTATGAGACATATTACCTTGATGAAGAAGTTTCTGAGTTAACAGTAAACTGCGAGTGTTGAAAGCAGTAACAAAGCTAGCTCTAGCAAATCGGATGAGTTGAGAAATATAACCTCCATAGGATGTCGAGCTAGGAACATCACCATCTAAAATGGGAAACTGACAATTTCAAAATCATAATCGTCCCGCTTATCATAAATTTGGGTCAACTGTAAGTAAAAAACGAGGCTTCAGTATTAGTGGTATTGGCTTTATGAAACTGAAATTCTGCAGGGTATATTTGACTTTCCATGTCGCATTAAATTAAATTATGAGGTGAAGTAGTGTATATGTAAACAAACTGGTCACATTGGAAAATCTAGCTTAAAGTTTATCTAATATTTCAAAGACTTTAAAGATTTATCTATAGACGGGATGGTTGGGACCTGATGCTACGTCTGTTGTCAATCCAACTGAGGTTGAACTGTTGGTTTATTTTGCTCTTGTATTCAGTTTTATGTACTGTTGAGTCCTTTTTGTTTTATTTCCTTTTTATACCTTGAGTTATATGTTCTAGGAGATAGTTCTTGGATAAGATAGGGATAGTTCATACAAACCAAACAGCTATGTGTCTTGAATCACCAAAACAAAGGGGAAGGCTGACACCGTGAAATTAGTTTAAGCTCTCCAGCAATTTTCTTTCTGGTCGTTCCAAGGTGGTGATTCTTGTGTTTGTCATTGCCTTCTGTGATATATTTTAATTGCAGCCTTGTGGTCACCTGTTGGGAAAGTGTTAACATCTTCGCTCTCTTATATGGGATGGTTCTTGCGCTTTTGTCTTTTTCCCATATGGTGTCCTGTGATAAGTGAGGTACTTGATCGTATACATTCCTGATCTTTGCCTTCTCGATTACTTTGGTGTAAATGGGGATTTTATAGTCTGGTATAGAAACGACCTACCCCCCAAAAACAAAATATCAAAAGCATGCAATTCTATGCAAAATGTTTTTGCATTTTTGTAAAGCAGTGGTAGTGTACATTACAAATAATGGACAGTATTGTACTCCATGTGGTGGGATGGGATTAGGTGACTCAATATAAAAACGGACTGGAAAGCGCGACTCACATAAATTCAAAGACAGCAAAAGTGATTTGAGAAATAAATGTTTGGACCACCAATTTTCCAATGTCTTTACAAAGAATCTCATAAAGTTGCATGAAAGTCTAAACAATAATTTAAAGTGATGCAGCCGTGGACGGGCTAATGGGGTAGAAGGAGCTAAAATATCAAGCAATTTTTCGTCAGAGGATCAATTACTTGAAAAAGTGTTTTGAGAGGCATGTATATCCCTAGCTAGTGTCCTTTCTGTCCCAGTCCAAACTCCCCCATGCCCCCCCCCCCCCCAAATCTAAAGACGTCCTAGATTTTGAACTCTTGCAAGTAACCATGTATCTAAAGTAGTCAAGTGGAAGTCAGTCATGCATAATACCAAATATGAATATTGTCAATGTTGGTAAAATATCTACACAAAGCAGTAAAATAAACTAGCACTTTTGAAATATGTCCAAGATTTGACCTCTAGCCCTACCCTGGGTCATAAATTACGAGGACTGATATAGCGGAGAGAAAGTCAGCCTGAAAAACGTAGGTTGTTAAATTCAAATGACTACATACAAAAGATCTTTAAGATGTCATTGACATTAAATTTGACCTCAAACCCACCCCAGGACAAGAACCAAAGAGTTTGAAGCTGCCCAGTCGAAGCCTGTCATAAAAGATATCAAATGCCCATAAATGTTTATTGGGGGTTAGATAAAAAATAAAAAAAAACTTTCTCAAAGGTGTCCTTGATTGTGACCTCCCCCTACCCTGGTTTAGCCCCAGGGGGTGGGCATGAATGCTTTCTAATCAATGGTTGGTAAAATATATGCATAAGTCAGAAAAAATAAAATAGCACTTTAAAGGTGACATTAATGTTGACCTCCAGCCCCACTCTGTTTAATGAACCCTAACGTGTGAGGTCACACAGAGATAGCCAGTCTTCATTAGTATCTATTGTTCAACACAAATGATTTTATAAAAGAAAACAATCTAGATTGTGTCCTCTAACCCCACCCTGGGGCATCAACCCAAGGCTCTGAATCCGTCAAGTCAAAGTCAACTATAAATGGTACCAATTGTCCACTGCATGAATGCTTTCTAACAAATGGTAGGTTAGATATCTGTGTAAGTCAGAAAAGAAACAAATCAGCTTTTAATGATGTCCTAGATTTTTACCTCCAGTCTCACCAAGGGGCAGGGACCGTTATATCTGGAAGCACGAAGAAAATGCCAATGATACAGGGTTAATATTGTCCAAATATGAATGATTTCTGATATGGGTTTACAGAGATATGTACCACTCGAGAAACTCTTACTAAAAACTTTGTCATACTTTTAAAAGATGTGCTATATTTTGACCTCCAGTCTCACAGAGGGGCAAGGACCCTGTGGTCTGACGTCATGATGTAAATGTCAACCCGGCAGGTTAACTACGTTTCAAATATCAGTGCTTTCTGATCAATGGTTACTGAGATACACATCACTGGAGAAAATTTAATAAGCAAACGTTGTCATTGTTAAGAACGAATGAACAAATTACCAACAGACAAACGGATTAACGGAAAGATTAAAATTATAAACCACTCGGCATAAATGTGGGAGTATAAATAGGTAAAAACTATATACGCTGTAAAATTAGTGAACTTTACATCCAATGGTGTGGCATCTGAACTTTCTCTGCTACTGGTGTAGACTTTTCACTGTTTGTTATCTATGTTCTGTTTAAATGTTCTGATCCATAGGTTACTACAACAATGACAGGTTGTAATGTTCAACATGAATCCGCCCATGCATTGCTTTATTATTGAATTATGTTTAGAATATTGCTTGTACAACTATTTGAAATATTGTATCATGGGAAACTTATCCATTTCCACAAAGGACATCGGACAGCCTCCTATTCAATCTGCCCAAATTTTGACAACCTGTGGCTAGGATAATGCATATTTGACAGCAAAATAAAAATATTTTGAAAATATTGCATGATTATGCCAGGAAATTAGGGTTTAGGGGGTGGGGGTATTTTTTGTGACAAAATTTTATTTCACAGATAGTCAAAAATTCGCCGGGTATTCACCTGAATACATGAAAATATAATGTTTGGGAAATAAAACTTGAGACGAAAGTGATGCGTTTGCATAAAATTCAGGTTGAGAAGATTTCATCCTTCTTCTAAATTAGTATGCTGTCCATAACTTTTGACAATTACCTGTTGTGTATCTGACATGTTCACTGAGGTGTATCATACCTGTCCTTGCCCCTCTGTGAGACTGGAGGTCAAAATATAGCACATCTTTTAAAAGTATGACAAAGTTTTTAGTAAGAGTTTCTCGAGTGGTACATATCTCTGTAAACCCATATCAGAAATCATTCATATTTGGACAATATTAACCCTGTATCATTGGCATTTTCTTCGTGCTTCCAGATATAACGGTCCCTGCCCCTTGGTGAGACTGGAGGTAAAAATCTAGGACATCATTAAAAGCTGATTTGTTTCTTTTCTGACTTACACAGATATCTAACCTACCATTTGTTAGAAAGCATTCATGCAGTGGACAATTGGTACCATTTATAGTTGACTTTGACTTGACGGATTCAGAGCCTTGGGTTGATGCCCCAGGGTGGGGTTAGAGGACACAATCTAGATTGTTTTCTTTTATAAAATCATTTGTGTTGAACAATAGATACTAATGAAGACTGGCTATCTCTGTGTGACCTCACACGTTAGGGTTCATTAAACATATATATATATATATATCAGAGTCTAGATAAACGCAATTTTGAGCTTATTTTTTTCCAAATATTTTCTAAATCATCATATTTAACCTATAATTTGGTGCTTAAAAGAACCGTCTCATTGCGACGGTTCTTTTGAGTACCCACAACATATGTTTTGGTTGAGATTTAAGACAATTAATTACTTGGTACGCAATCATAACTAAAGCCCTGGATACATGCCATTGTAAATTGATATTTACCTACAGGTTTGTGCAAAATAAGATCCTAATACGTTTTTATAATAAATTGTTTTTTACCATTTTGACATCGTCCCCCCCCCCCCCCCCGTGACCAATCATGCCATTTTTATATGATGTGTGAAATGTAAAACTTTAACACTATGCAAAAGGATTAGTTTGGTCACGAGGGGGGGGAAACACTTCAGTAAAACTTTTTCTATTTTCTATATGTTGAATAGCAAAAACAGGGTTTTCAACCCATATTTTTAAATAGGTACTTGTCCAATGAGAAAAACACTTTTGCGGATAATTCGAGAGTTGGACCTACTATCATTTTGATGGAAAAACTATCGTTTTCTTTGAACTTTTTTTCTGGCGATTTTTATGGGCAATCCTTCATTAAGACTGTCCGAGGTCCTTTCATTGTTACTTCAGTGGTAAATTATCAAGATGGACAACAGATCAGTATGTATTTGTCATTCATCCTTGATAAGTTAATCCTTATAGCGCCTGCAATAATGCATCTTAAGATGGTGCCTGCTGCATTTATCAGAGATATGCAGCAGACACCATTTAAGATGCATCATTGCATGTAGATTCTACATGTACATGTACTAATAATACTGACTTATGCAAGTTGTAGACGCAGCCTGATCATTTCAGCAATTACAAAGAGCAGATGCTATTTGTTGTAATCCGCGTTAACAGGTTAATTTATTTTTTGACCCAAAACACACAAACCTTTGAATCTTAAATCTTGGCAATTCATTACCTGAAATTATTTGAAATTAGGACAACTCTACTCATGAGAATTTGTACTTAGCGTGTATCTGTGAGAAGCGAAGGGTTCGCTGAATCAGCCCAAAAAGTGCAGGCTAGCCACAGCAAGTATATCATCTTATTTTTTCAGCAGGGGGCGATGTAAAAAGGGTGTTACTTTACATCCAATGTGGTGGCAGCTGAACTGCCACTGCGAAAGTAGTAGCAAAATTGTTGCGGAGAAGTAAATGATCGTACAGACTAATATTTTGTCAGGGGGAGGGGATGGCAAGATTCCTCAAAGCCATATCAGTGGCTCATCTATGGAAGTTTGTATGGGATTTCAGTAAGGGTATAATTATATAGGGGTCAAACATGATTTTCTATGCATTAACCTCTGGTTGGCCCCAAAAGTGGCACTGAAACCTGAGAGTGAAAGGCAAGGGTTTTCAGAACCCCCAGGGGCCTATAAGATGTTTATGTAGCAGTAAAGCATGTTTATACTCACTTACTATTTTTCATCACTTTTATCTGATGATTACATTAAGAAATGTAAAAATGCTTGAAAATGTTATGGTTTTCTGAAGCCAGCAACAAAGACTGCCAAGAGGTTGCGTTCTATGGCATCCAATCTGGGTCTTAACAAATAACTTATGTCCCCAGTTCGGAACCCAGTTTAGAGGATTATACAATAAAGCCATTAAGTATTGAGTAATTAAACTCAAAATTATGAGAAAAGAAACAATATAAAACATATGTAGTGAAAAACTGGATTAACTCTGCAGTTAAACTGTCTTAGCCATACTGTGACCATCTTAGCCAGACCATGACTATATCAAAGTCCAATCTTTGACATTGTCTTAAAGAGACAGTGATATCAAAACTCTGATCGCTGTCCAAACCATCACAATGCTGTGAAAAATGCAGTTGGCGTTGTTGTTGTTTTCATCAGAAACAATATACAACTAAGAAATTCGAAGTGGAAATACATCTTGCACTATTTAAACAACTAAAGCATATATTTGACATTTATAGCAGATAAAATGTTAAATTAAATTAAATTTAACTGTCTCCTTCTGTTATCCGTCGAAATTGTTTCATGATGACCTAATGGTGATTTTTTTAAATATTTGTGAAGGAGATGGGCACCAGTGGTGCAGTCGGTCCTTGTCAGTCACTGATGCTCGTACTGTGGACTCCTTATTCATCTTTATAAGGTGATTTTCATATTTGGAACAACTATTGCCTAGGGATGTAGATTGCAATATGTTATTTAGGTGTAGTACTTGATTGTATCGATTGCTGATCTTTGCCCCCTTTCTTACCCATGTTTTTTTGGTCACTTATATGACCTCGGAGGCCAAATGAAAAGGTCATATAAAGTTAAATCTTCATTTTTTAGATTTAGGGTATTTTAAATATCAAAATATTTGGCACAATGAATGCTATTCAGATTACCAATATGACCTTGCGGTCAATGGTCAATGTCAGATATGCTTAGAATCTGTCTAAACTCGTTAGTTGATCTCATTTTCCTTTTAGACTCATTGATGTTTATATCTCTCACAATAATTGCGTATGGGGTGAAGATGACAATAGGCTATGTATCACATGTATGACCTTGGATGGTCACATAATAAAAATTATCTTATGGTGGATAACGTTATTCTTAAATCCCAGACAGCCCATCCTCCGAAAAGTGTAGATGGAAAGGCACACTTTACCAACTGGCCCTATGGATTTTCTCATAGGTCCAAACAGTTTGTGTTGATAAATTGTTCGCAAAATACTAGGTATATGCTTTAAAAGAACATATATGCTAGAATATAAGCTTAGAGATGGCAATTTCCTGAATGGCGGGGAAAAGATAAATACCCTTCCTTGAACCATGTTGCGCAGTATTCAGTGCCTTTCTACTTTGGGGAAGAGAGAGTTGGCTGCTTTACTTAAATTGTCATCTTGACGTCACATTACCCTGGTTTGATATACAGTGTGTGAGTGTGGCATTTCCAAGTCTTACTCAATGTTTGCCTCTATAAATTAGAGTTTATGATTGTGGCATTTCCAAATCTTACTCAATGTTTGCCTCTATAAATTAGAGTTTATAACTTAAGCGTAGTTCAGAAACGGTCGTAGAATCTATTTTCAGACATTTCTGTCATAGGACTTATTTTTAATGACTCATGACATTGACAGGAACCCCAAAGACAGCTTTTCTTAAGCCAAGGCTATATGATGCTTGTTAACTGTGTTCTTATTTCATATATCAATAAAGTATCAGAAGCATTTGTGACGTGTGAGCAAAACCATAAATTGAAGACAACCTATGTTTTTGCACAAAAAGACTTGTCACATATGCTTAGTATAGGCATTTACATAGTCTAATCAGGAGACCCTTTGTTGCCTGTAGAAAGAAAGCTAAGAATTTCAGCTAAGATAATCGCGTAACACCAAAGACTCCTGTCAGATCGTGAATGCACTGGTTGTCTGAGTCTTAACTGAATGCTTAGTGTAATGCATTAAAATCTGAACGCATACATGGCTAGAATAAAAATGACAGTCTATTCAATGAACATTCTGAGCTCTTGGGCCCATTCAATTGAATCAACATCTATGATGTACATGGAGGGTCATTTGCATCACATGATTATAACTTCATAGAAACCATGTCTACACAATTACATGTTCGATTTTAAGGAAACTGAGTAACAATATACATCTTAGATTATTTATTTTATTTGAGCTTAAACAATGGTCAAACTATTTTTTCTCAGACCAATAATTGTTTACCAAAACCCTTCTATTTCGAAAGTTCAATAAAAAGCAACACAATATATGTTTCAAAATCTAAATCTAGTGTGCCACAACCATAGGAAATAGCTGGATCAGGGCTATACAAGCTATACTATGTTATGTACTGGTTATGAAATATTTACAATGGAGTTGAGAATGTATATTATACAACCTATACAAAATATAACCTATACCTTTATCATAGAACCGCAAAATAGATATATACGCTACATAGATGACATACAATCCTGCTGGATTTATACGGTACTGGCTTGTTCACTAAAACTGTGCAAGCAATGCCTTAAAAAGCAATTCATTATCCTCTGACGACTGAGGAAGTAGAACCATCTCTGATACTTCTGCTTTTCGCCCTTATATTGATAATCACAGTTATTGTATGGGACAGCACATCAATACTGATCATTACGCATATAATTGACTCATACCATTCACCCACTGTACACGATTGTACTGTGAATGTAGTCACTAGAGCAAAGTACAATGAATTAATGATATGTAACATCTTGTGTTCCAGACTGAACGCCACTGCTGTTCTTGGCACTGATTCTGTGGCAGTTCCAGTAACGACAGAATATGTCTAAGTGATTTTGTATAACATTTGAGAGACCAAGCCATGATGGCCGTAGCTAGCACTATAAAATGGTATCTCATCTACCAGATCTGTCTTCTAAAATGCGCATTACACAGCTCCACAATGCTTCTTTTAGCTGATTTGCAGAAGAACGACATAAAGAAAAGATTCTTGATCCTGCAACATTATCATCATGTTGATATCTTAGTAGAATTCGAATGTCTTTCACAAGCGAGTTTTCTGTGCCAGCCTCTCTTCTTATCATCCTTGGAATTCTCCTGATTTGCTTTGTGTGCTTGTAATCGTAATACAGTCCTGCCACATACTTGGGATTATTTTGGTGTTAAAAGTCTTAGCCCCAGAGTATATCCTTGGAGAAACTTTCTTTAGCACCAGGAATGGGAAACTCTTATGGTAGGAGATTGTAATAACTATCCATATGTACCAAGAAATCGGAACCACGCCTACTTTGCTTGTGAATACTACAAAGTCGTTTACCATCAGGATCAATTGTCTTCAAAATACGTCTTGCTGTTTTCTGTTGTACTCTCACACCACATATTGTATCCATAAAGTTCTACAACCTTGACAAACGTAAACAAAACTGTGCAATTTCATTATTTTTGATACAGCAGCTGTGATGGAATTTTGACATTGTCAAAAACACGAATTGTGTCTTGTTGATATTCGTTGTTGTAATGTCCTGACACCGATTGATATACAGGATGTCTGTATTGATGTAGCCTTGTTTAAAGTAGACCAAACAAAATCTGTTATACTTGTATTTTACCAGGCTCTGGAAACACTGCATCCACACTACCAATAGTAAGCACAAAGTCAATCGCCTACAAAATACAACAACAAGTTAGTAGTATCAAATAAGTCTTTATTTTACTAATTTAAGAGTTATTTTTTTTATTTATTATTTTATTTCAGAAACATCACATAACATGTGCAAGCACAAGTCGTATTAGCATACACAAGTATAAGCAAAATGTGAATATTAAGGTATCACAACATGGGTAAAACATGAGAAAATGTATTCATAGTATCGATGCCTCCCATCAGTCCGAGACCCTTGCACTGACAGACACTTAAATACACAGTGGATCATCGTTTAGTGGGAATCCTGTCCAACTTTGAAAATGGTAAAGATCCTGTCAGCGTGAGTGTAGCTGAACCGTTTGATGTATTTCAACCATACGTGCATAGATATTTACTTAGGCCAATCGAAAGGAATTATTATATTTTCATGACATTGACCTAATATTCCAAGTCACCAGGGTCATATACAAACGTAGCTATATGAATAAGCCGTTAAGACACTCGCTCTTCTGAACCAATAAATAGATTCAGACCATACTGGTAAAGATATACCATTGGGAGGGCATAATGGCTGATTAAATTTTTGTGACTTTGACCTAGTTACAAGGTCGCCAGATTCATTTAAATCTATAGAATAGCCTTTTCTGTTCTGTCTTCTGGACCAATAAAAATATTAAGACTGAACCGGCACATTGTCTGTCCTGTCTTCTGAACCAATAAAAATATGTTGATATATGGCACAGATATAATATTGGAAGGACTTATATATAAAAATATAATTTAATGATAACAGGGTTTCACAAAATAATTGCCATGGTGGTCATTTTGAAAAACAATCGATTTTCATATTTTATTCCCAACTTCCAGTTGTATAATGCTGGCATTTTTGTTAGTTGCATCTAGATATTATAGGGGTTCAAAGATGTAACATCAAAAATGCGATCACCATGGTGGTCATCTGTATAATGTTTCATATTGACACATCAAGCTGATATTTTTGGGCATCAGGTCATCTGGTAGTTTTTGTTCGGCCAAATGACAATATCCAATATGGCCACTATACTAGAATTAGATTTAAAACTTTTTGTCATAAATGCGGTTCTTTTAAGAACCAATAGCATATGGGGAAAATAAGATACACTTTAAATTAGGCACTGTCGTACCGAAAATGGCTACCTTCAAATTGAGATACTTGATAAGCCGATGAGTTTGAGTAGCTAAATTCGAAAAAGTGCAACTATTAAACCTATTGCATAATATATTTATATAACGTATGTAAGCTATACTTTACACTAGAAAAGCGTACCGTCCTTCGAATCGTTAAGTGAATACCCCCTGTGCAGGGAAAGACACCCATTGTGCAGGTTAAAGAACACTGCGTTAATTTAGATATGGTTTCGTGTACGCCTTTATGACAGTTCGGACTTAAGGACTTATATATGGATGAGATGGTTGGGGCCTGACGCTTTGGCTTTTGTCAGACCCAGGGGGGTTTTACTATTGGATTTCTTTTGCTCCGGTATTCAGTTGTATGTACTGTTGAGTCCTTATGTTTGCTTTAACTCCAATTTTTAATCTTAATTTATATGATTTAGAAGAAAATTCATGGATAAGTTAGAGGTATTTCATGCAAACCAAACATCTATGTGTCTTGTTCCACATTAGAACTAAGGGGGATGGTACTGTGAAACTTGTTTAAGCCCTGCAGTAAAAATAGTTTTCCTGACCGTTCCAAGGCGGTGCTTTTTTTGTGAATCATTTTTGTTATTTATGCATCGTGCTTGTCATGCTTTCTTGTCTGTTCATTGCAGCCTCGTGGGCAGCTGCTTGGAAATGGCTAACCTCTTGATTTGCTTGTATGTGAATTTTTTGTGTTTTGTCAATTTTTCATGTGGTTCCCTTGGTCAAGCGTATATTGATTTATGATCTTTGCCTTCTTACGTTCTTTCATCTCGCTACCCACTGTGTGCAAAGTATACCTGACGATAATACTTGTGAGGGCTTAAGGCAGTATATAGATAAAGAGAAAGAACAAAAAGTGTATAGGTTTGGGGAATGCTGTAACCAAAGCAACATTGTCCCATTGAATAGCTGCTATGAGTTTTGATTAAAGTAAGAGTAAGTCAATAATTTTAAGCAAGGATAGCTGTATTCGATTTAAATATGTTATGCTTCTAGATATGTATACAGCTATGGTATATTCGAACGCTTCAGTAGGTGTATTCTTAGGCTACGCAGTAGCTGTATTCAAAGATAGCCTTGTTGAACTTTAAATTTATCATTTCGTATGGTCAACGATAATACATTTTGGGTGCTTTCTGACGTGTGAATATAAAATGGTTTGTATGTGTCACACCTAAGAAGAACTTGTGTTAATTTTTTCTCAGATACGAAAAATCGGCAGCAAATCCTCATACAAGTGAAAAATGGTACAAAATTCTCATACATGTGAAGAATTTATTGGTACTTTCTGGCATGGAAAGAATTGCTAAGTATTCGTCACATCTGTGACCTGGATTTTATTGTGCCTCCTGCAAAGCAAAACCGACACATAGGGAACCTGGGGATGGGGTCAATAGGTCAAAATTCAACTTTTTCAGCAGCAGCATGGTAGCAAATATTTTGCCCACAGACCCCTACCCAACTACCCCACCCCCAACCCTGGGGATTGGAGTCACTTGGTCAAAGGTCAACTTTTTCAGAACATGGTCACGTTATATATCAAATTAAAGATAATCACAAATGCAGCAACATGGTAGCAAATATTTTGCCCGCAGTCATCCCCGACGCTAAGGATGGGGTCAATAGGTTAAGGTTCAACTTTTTCAGAATATGGTCACGGTGCATATCAAATTAAAGAGAATCACGAATACAGCAACATGGTAGAAAATATTTTGCCCGCATACCCCCTCCCCCAGAACCCTAGGGATGGGACAATAGGTCAAAATTCAACTTTTTCAGAACATGGTCATGTTGCATACCAAATTAAATGGAATCACGAAATGAAGCAACATGGTAGCAAATATTTTGTCCGCAGATCCCCCCACACACACACATACACTCGCCCCTGACCGGGCTAATAGGTCAAAATTCAGCTTTTTCAGAACATGGTCATGTTGCATATCTAATTAAATGGAATCACGAAATGCAGCAACATGGTAGCAACTATTTTGCCTGCAGACCCCCATGTCCCTGACCCGGCCAATAGGTCAAAAGTCAACTTTTTCAGAACATTGTCATGTTGCATATCAAATTAAAGGGAATCATGAATGCAGCAACATGGAAACAAATATTTTGCTCGCAGACACGCCCCCACCCAAGGTGAACTTAGGGGGCTGGAGAAATGGGATTTATGTTTTGTGATTTATGAGTTTTCTAAAATTACCCTTTGCCCGGGATATAAATTTGACATATTTGCCTTGTTTGACTTCTGTTTGGCAAGACAACACATCCTTATCTCGGAATTCTTGTGTGATAATTGGTACTTATTCCTCTTTCATGTGTGAAAAATTGGTACCAATTCATCTTACATGTGTAGAATTGGTACTAATTCCTCTTACGTGTAAAAAATTGGTACCAGCACCTCACGCATGAGAAGAATTGGCACCAATTCCGCACTAAGAGAAGAATTGGTACCAATAATTCACACATGTGAAGAATCTCATTTTGATATATAGTTGCCTGTGACTTTTAACTATGGAATGCGTGCCAATGTAGAATGCAGCAGCTTTGTGGGGTACTTTATCGATGTGAGGAATTTGCATGATTGCAACATGAAATTTGACTACGTGCATATTTCTCTCACATATGAAAAATATTGGTATGAAATCGGTGACGTATTGGTACCATTAAATCACGCAATGTGAGAATTGGTACCAATTCTTCGCCTGAAATTTACGAAGTGTAAAAATTACGGTTGAAAATAGCCCTACAACAACACTCCTTGTGCTAGTCAAGGTGAATTCTAGTGATAATTTTAAAGACACTCACTTGCACACACCGTTCACGGCGTTGAAACTTTCCACAACCTACCCAATTCAAACAACCACGCCACGTGGCACGTAGAGGCAAAACAGTTATCTAAAATCTGTGATTTACACAGTTAATATATATATTATACTGTACGGTAGTCACCTTCTCTATATTATGAGTTATATACTACTATAAAAACACTTTGAAATAATTAAAAACTTACCTTTTGTCACAGAAAAAACTCCTTTTTTCGACCATCGTCAGACCTCGTGTCTTCAACAGCCTCCGAGTACTAAAGGTATGGCGTAGACAGCTAAAACTCTTCTCACAAAGAGCTTTAATGAATTGTTTATATGCGATTTCTTTTCGAATTGCGTAAACATTTTCTCGAAAGAGTAATAATTATGTAACAATACACGAAAATATCAAGACAATGCGACATAATAATAGCAAATTGCAATAACTTAATGCATCGTGTCGTGTTTTTTATTTGCTTTTTCAAGTAAAACATATCGAAAAGGTTGATATTAACGCGAGAAAAAATAAAATATTTAGCGCGAAAAACAGTCTTTTTCTGACGGATTTAAGTAGCAAGTGGTGGCGTATATACGCTTCCGTACATAACAAAATAAAAACAATGCAACAAGAGGAGCACAATTAGTACCCATTGGAATACCTACAATTTGTCTATATAATTGTAAGCCAAATCTTATAAATATATTGTCCAAAATAAAATGCAGAGCGTCACAAACTTTTCTGACATGACCACAATTTAAATCTTTTAGGTTGTTCAGGAGTGAAAAATACTCGTCTCTCATTACAAGCCAAATAAAGAGAGCCCTCTCTGTTAAAGTTTGTTCAGTTAACTCAGTTTTTCTTTGATAAGATTATGAGGTAATGTAGCATAGATAGTAGAGAAATCATATGTAAACACACTAGACGCTAGAAAACCTTTCGATTTTAATTTGTCAAGAATCTCACCTGAGTTTTTAACAGAACAAAATAGATTTTTACCATTTCTCTCAAAACAGTTTCACAATAGATTATAAAATGTTTTTTAATCGCAGTAAGGCAAGAAGTCAAAATTATCGGCATCTCAGTAGTAGTAGATGAGCTAGAGTTAGCAATAAAACGTGACTTATAGGGTCTTTTATGAAGTTTCGGTAACTAGTATAACGTGAAAGCTTTCTAGGTTGATTTAATGGTAACTGCACTGGCATTTCTTTCAAACAACGCTATCATTTTGATATAAAATGACTACAAGTACAGAGATTAAGCTTGCATTTGCTTGATTTTTTTGTTCCCATATGTACTGCCACAATAAAAGCCGAAAATAAAATGCTTAAAAAATCTAACTTGAATTGTATATTTTTTTTTTTTTTGAAAATGACGCATATAAACATGTGTTTAATACATCACAGTCATTATAAGAATCTATACAGTATGTTTGAACACACAAACATTATCAAAATTTTCTTATAGCGAATTTAATGCTCATGGTGTACGGAAGCGTATATGCGCCACCACTTGCTTCTTAAATTCGCCAGAAAAAGACTGTTTTCTGGCGAAAATGTCAGAAATAAGTGGATTTGATGCGATAATATTTAGAATATTCAATTATGTTGCGTTTTGATAGTATTTTTTATTTCAATGGTCAATCTTTTGTCGACAAACGGATTAAAAAAACAGCATGCAGGTCTTATTTTCTTGTCTGGCAAATTATTATCTCAGATGACCAAAAAAGTATGTTGCTCCTCGCAAAAAAGATATTGCTTTAAAGGAGTTGTAGCAATATTTTTGCATCTAGCTTAAAACTATTGTTTTCCGTTAGAACGTTTTGCACCTTGAAAGTAATACTTCCTGCAATAAGAAGAAATAAGAAGCGAGCTGTATAAGTGTTTAGCTAAGCCAGTTGAGTATGTTGTTTTGATAAAATTATATTTGGCACTTCGGGATTTTTTAAAACTTTTAACGAAATTAATGCTATTTATCAAAGAACTATACATAATTATGACGCGATCACAAAATATTTTACTTTTGATAACATAATTAATGCGTGTTGTTTTTAAATAAATTTTGTGCCAAATAAATAATAAGAAGTGCTAATAATTTTAAAGTCTTGCTTCTAGTTATATCATTTTTGCCAATAAATATATTGACATTATAACGAAGAAAACGCAGGTGATAGTTGTTTTCACATTTTCTCTCTTAAATATTGTGAAATAAGATGAAAGAAGATGATTGTTTTAAACGCTATGTTGATGCGATCAAGCAGTTGTAGAAATTATTTCTCTGATTTAGATCTGATCAAGCAATTGTTGAAAATATTTCTTTTAAATAATAAAAGTACATGAAAGTAAGTAAGGGTGCAAAGATCAGGAATCGATACAATAAAGTACCACACCTGCCCCCCCCCCCCCATTAATTTAGATGTGGATCAAGACATATAGATATTTGGTTTGCATGAAAGGCCCCTAACTTATCAATGCATCATCTACCAGAACATATAAATCAAGATATAACAAGGGGATAAAGCAAAGATAAGGACTCGACAGTAAATAAAGCTGTATATAGGAGCAAAAGAAATCCAACAGGTAAACCCCGGTGGGCCTGACAAAAACAGCCAAAGCATCAGGCCCCTACCATCTGATCAATAGATAAGTCTTTAAGTCGGAACCGTCATAGAGTCTGAAGTCCCACCCACCGGCGTGCAATTAAAGAGGAAAGCAAAGTTGCCAACCTTGATTGGGTTGACCACCAAGAATGCAGTCTGTTGCAATTAGTTCAAAGACCTTGCAGAGTTGTTTCTTCAATTCTCATAAATTCCTTTCTGCATACATCAGTGTTAGCATAAACAGCGGACCAGGTCTGGGCAACAAAGGAACAGTGTCGAGTCTAATAGGTCTGCCTTGTTTGCGATCAGTCTGAGATTTAGGGAAAGTTATATGTGCGCTATATGAGATGTCCTAACACTCCTGGGCCTTCATCTATAAAATACTAGTCAAAAGTTCTAACCGGCCACGTGTGTTTTTAACGATTTTCGGAAGAGCTGTAAGGGCTATATTAATTTAATTTGCATTTCCGAATAGGCTAGCCTATCAGTCATCGATAACAGAAAACCGCTAAGAAAAACTCCTTAAGTTGTATCCGGAAGGCTTTGCCGAATACACTTACCCTCAATTTCAAAATTCACAAGAATTTGCATTGGATGGTGGGGTAATTTTTGACATTTTAGACAATAGCAACGAGTTTCATGCAGATGGAGTGTTCATTTCAGCACTTCAGTGTTCAGTATGTGTTTGGCTTTTGAAATGAAAACGTTTTGCTTGTAAAATGGGGTTATTTCAAAATGTCATGACTCACAAATTGTGCCAAAATGCGAATTTCGAAAACGGGGGTACCACTATTCAAGTTAGTATCCTGCATATACTGTCGAAAAGTTTGTCAATATCTTCCCTGCCAAGGGTACATGACACGTCTGTTAATTTCGAGATGCAAAAAGAGTAGTCATGTCATTTTACGTTTTGAAGAAAACTAATAAAATGCAGGTGGCCGGTTAGAACTTTTGGCTAGTATACT
Organism: Loripinus fragilis; assembly: GCA_964019695.1. Classification (NCBI taxonomy): domain Eukaryota; kingdom Metazoa; phylum Mollusca; class Bivalvia; order Lucinida; family Lucinidae; genus Loripinus; species Loripinus fragilis. The sequence continues at coordinate 24,988,858 of OZ026527.1, forward strand.
TTCGATACATAATAAGATGGGAATTATACTGTACTGTAATGAACCCTCTAACTTCTTCAGAAAGTAACATACTATGATCAGTAAACGACAAATCACACACTACAGCCCTGAACACTAACAATCACATGCACTTAAGAAGAAGGGTAAAGTAAAGCCAAACAAGAGGATTGCAATACTAGAAAGGGCACTTAATACCACACAAAAATGAACCACCATCAAGAACCCCGCAAACAATGGCAGTCCCAATGAACAATGAGTTAACAACACCAGAACCAACGCCTTAGAATGGGCAGCAGCCTATGCCGCAGATTTGTCTGCTATGGATGCATTCTTAGTACCATAATCGTCAATTCTGATAAGTTAGGCGAAGACAACATTTAAAAACTGTGACGATTCACTGAAACTTGTTAGATATTTTAGCCATTTGGACCTGAAACTGAGGACTAAGAGAAAAAAATATTCTGAACGTGCAAAAAGTAAAGAATATGGGGTATTGTTTGCTTTATTACCGTCAACTAGATTTACTTGTGAAATATGAGAGTCAGCCTTGTGAAATATGAGAGTCAACCCCTGGTCGAAGTATTGTTGTCTGAGAAACACATGACTGGATCAATCCTACAAATGCATGCTGTCTGTGAGATCACTTTGCTAATTAGAAATGTAATACTAGTTAACACTGGTTGTGTAAGTGATGTAATTTTAAATGTTCGAATTTATCCTTCTTTTGCAAACAGTACATACACTAGCCAGTCCTCTATGTTTCTGTAGCACTCTTACGTGTAATCATCAGTTACCAACCATCATTATAGCATATAAGTAAGCTGTGCTTCACACAAGGTAAGGAAGAAAGCAAAAATCAGGAATCGATGCAATCAAATGCCACATATGACCCAGGAAACCACACATGAAAGTGACAACAGCGAAAGAAAATATCACGTAAAGAGAGCCAAGAGGTAAGCCCTTTCCCAGCAGGTGATCGCAAGGCCGCAAGGAACAGACAAGACAGCATAACTGATATTAAATTCATATAACAAAAAGATCCACAGAAGAACAGCCAGTAAAAATTACCAGTGGGCCTAAATATATTTTAGGGTGCCAACTTCACCATTATTTCTGTAGTGAATCAAGACAAATATATGTTTGGTATGCATGAGAGATCCCCAACCCATCGAAGCATCATCCACTAGATAATACAAATTGAGATATAAAAAGTAGATGAAACCAAGATAAGGACTCAACAGCATATCCAATTGAGTACTGGAGCAAAAGAAATCCAACAATCAAACCCTGGTAGTCACAAAACCAGGCCTCAACCCCATCCCATCTATAGACAAGTCTCTACGTAAGAACTGTCACAGAGCCTGAGGTTTGATCCGCCAGTGTCTAACTAAAGAGGAAAGCAAAGTTGCCAACTGATAGCTACCGAGTTGACCACCAAGCATGCAGCCCACCACTATAATGTTATAACAAATCTCTTAAAATGAAAAACTATTTTAATAAACTACGCTGAAAAAATATTAGAGCCAACAATTCTCTTTAACTTTTGCACTCAGTCGCCACCATAGATCCCTGGGTCAAAAGAGACCAAAGCCCTATATCAAAACCATTGTATATGCGGGGTAAAATTTAGTAAAAAAGTTTTGCCAAGTTAATGATACCGATAGCCTTGTTTAAGAAGTTTTTGAGTTAACGGCCAACAGAGAGTGCTGAAATCAGCAACACAGCAAACTGGACAAGCTGAGAAACACGAAAAAAAGTAAGTGAGTATGATCAGGAAATACCAAATTCATAAACTGCAGACAAACCCATGGCACCACAAGGAAAAGCCACACAACAATCACGAGACACCAGGAAGACAAACTAAGCAAAGCAACCAACTCTCTCTTCCCTATCAAGATGATTGCAAAACTAGAAGGGGCATAAAGTAACATTCTACAAAACATAGAACAATTACAGACTCCCACAATGGGAGTTACAGTAAACAACAAGTCAACAACAGAACCACTGCCTTAGAACAGACAGCAGCCTAAGCCACGGGGGGACTTAAATGCATTTTACTGGTACCAAATCTTCGCCATAGCTTCTGCTGTTGTTAAAGTACAAGAAATGTTCAGCTCGCATGGAACTATTGCAATGAAACACTCTAATCAAATTAACACACTACAAACCCCGCTGTCAAAGACTTTTGACTATTACCTGTAAATGGCTTACACATAGATCATACATGTAATGATTCCAGTTCAATCATTCTGTCCTGTTCACTGAGGTGTATCGGAACTTCACACTGTATACATGTAATTGTAAATTGATGATAAGCTACATGTTTATACAAAATAACGCTTAATAAGCTTTTGTATTATTTGTTTTGAGCATTTTGACAGCCTTCACACCACCGCATTCCATACCCTGACCAATCATCCCAGTTTGTAGGTTGTGTGTAATGTGAAACTACAACCATATGCAAAAGAATAAGTTTGCTCACGGATGAAAGCACTTCAAATATTTTTTTTCTATTTCCTATATAATAACAAAAGCAGAGTTTTCAGCCCATATTTCTAAATCGGCACTTGTCCAACGTGAAAAGCATTTTTGCAGATAATTCGGGCTGTACCTACTAATCTTTCGATGGAAAAAATATCCCTTTCTTAGAAACTGTCTATGGCCATTTCTATAGGCAATTCTTCATTAAGACTGTCAGAGATCCATGTTAACTTCTTGTCTTACCGCTATCAAAAAACAATGTAATAAAGCACTGCAAAAAAGTTAATGGCTAGTCTGATAAGAATCTATTTTGGTCTAGTAAACATTCAGGTGAAGTATTAGATAAACTTAAAACTAGGGATTTCAATGCGGTAAATTTGTCTACATATGCTTTTTCCACTCTTTAAACTTCTTAACCTCATATTTTAATTAATGATAAACTTACTGTTCTGTTTGAACGAAATTTCCAAAGAGAAGGCTCTCCTTACCTTACATGAAATGACAGAAACACGTGTTTCACTTCAGAATATCCAAATTATATCATGCACGGTCTTGTTAAAATGATTGTTTGGTTGGAATGCATTTTTATACGATTGGGGTCACTTAATTGGATAGACAAGTTGTTGGGATTCCATTGCGCTCCCCAGATTGCAGATTCATTCTAATTTTGATATGAGATGGACTTTATGAGGTCTCTTACTGATGATCAACAGGCTTATATTATTCAGATATTTGGATGATATTTTAAGCATACAAAATACACTTTTTGACGATATATTAATTCAGATGTACTCTTCAGAGCTCCAACTTAATAAAGCTTATACCTCTGATACCAAATCTGTGTTTTTGGACTTGCATTTTCCGCTTCAAATGATATTGTTTCTACCAAAATTTACGATAAATATGTCGGTTTTGATTATGAAATTGTTAGTTTCCCATTTTTAGATGGTGATGTTACTCACTCTACATCATATGGGTTTTATATTTGTCAACTTATCCGATGTGCTAGAGCATTTAGTCATGTTGCAGACTTCAACTCTTGTAAAAATATTTAACTAATAAACTTCTTAAACAAGCCTATCTGTATCATAAACTTCGCAAATGTTTTTCTTAGTTGTATTGCTGATGCTTTGACTTGAAATCTAAACTCAATGGCAGACTTAAATCTCTGTTGCGCCAGGGTCTTTCAGAACCAGAATTTTGTAGCGACTTAGTGATAAATTAAAGAAAACCATTGTCATTAAGAAAATATTATCACAGTTTATCAAAATAATTTTCAGAGATTATAAAGATTGGCTATAACATTTATGCATTTCAAGAAACTGCATATGCTTGGTATTTAACCCAACAACGATTGGCAACTTTGCTTTCCTCTTTGATAAGACGTCGGCTGCTCGGACCTCAGATTCTATTATGGTTCTGACTTAAAGCCGTATCCATATATCAAATGGTTGGTGCCTGATGCTTGGTCTGTTTTCCGGCCCATCGGCTTTTAAGTGTTGGATTGCTTTTGCTCAGGTATTCAGTTGTAAGTCCTGATCTTAGATTTATTTCTATTCTATATCTTGATTTATATATACTAGGAGATGATTAAGGATAAATTATGGATATTTCATGCAAACCAAACATCCATGTCTTGATCTATGTCAGAATTAAAGGCGAGGCTGGTACCGTGAAACTAGTTTAGGCCTTCAAGTAGTTTTCTTATTTACCATTCCAAGGCAGTGCTTCTTTTGTGGATCTTATTTGTGTGTTTTTGTCTTTGTCATACTGCCATGCCTCTTTTCTGCAGCCCCTGTGGTCATCTGTTGGCAAAGGGTTGACTACTTGGTCTACTTGTATGTAATGTTTTCTTGCTCTGTCACTTTCCCATATGAGGTCCTAGAGTCCTTCTAATATTACAAGTCTTTGTATCTATTAACTCGCTTACGTCCTATTCTGTGAATTATTGAAAAATAAAATTATCCAGTCGACAACATTCTCTGTACTATCCTGTATGCAGCCAATAACACAGAGGTCCTGAAAAAAAACAGCTCTCTCATGTCCACTGAATATATCCAACAGTTTTGTGCAGAAAAGGTTATACATCAAAGGTGAACGTAGATTCGTGATAGTTTTACGAGTCTCCTTAGTTAGAGTAAGGAAGTGGTTTTTATCGTTAAGGGTCATAGTTTGTTTGTTTGTTTTGTTGCTTTACGCCCCATTTCAACAGCTAAGGTCATGGCAGGACGTTCAGTAAACCTTATCACACTTTTTCCTGGGCAGGATTGAACAAGCGGTTAGCCAGTACTTCGCTTGTAACTGGCAACAACCCTTCTTGAATGATTGGGCCAAACGGAGAAGAAGGACACTAGAAACTATTTCATGATCAATTTCCACGAAAGTATTGGAATGGACAGTATCAAACTTGTGACTCCTTGATCTGCAGTCAGACTCGCATATGTAGCCAGACACGTTACCAACTGCACTACGCAAACATGTAGTATGGATTATAGTTAGAAATGGGAAGGTTAAAGTTGGTGGGAAGGCATGGTTTAGAGGTTTAAGATCATCTATCATACCCTACTTATCGCATTCTATCAACAGCTATCCAATAAATCATCCAACCTGTCTACCACAAATAGTCAGTTAAGTATAGTTTAGTTTATGGTCCACTCAAAATAAATCTTGTCATGTCTTTCGTCTTGACACTATGATACCTATCACTTCCACCTAGCTTTCTAGAATTACAAGACCCAACCTTCCCTTGCCACCCTCTCCATTCCTACCCTCTTAGAGGATGTATAAAAAGTAGCATTGAGACTACAAGCATATATGGCATTCGGGTACATTATAACCAAACAGTGGTACCCTGACCAGGATAAAGTGTAACAGAGTCTGGTGAGTGATATCACAGAACAGTGTTCTACCTGAACAAGTGAGACCAAGAAACGAAGTTGTATGTCTGGACTACGCAGCTAGCTAAAGTATAAATGTTACTCTTTGATGAATATCTTCATCCAGTTTACAGAACAATAGCATTGTGGCCAACTGCTTCTTTGAACAAAATGTTAAGTCTAACCAATAGGTATAATAGGGGGTAAATTTTTGAACTGGATTTTAATGAAGCCTTTGACCAACTATGAAATCATAGATATAAGATTCTTCTCCTGTATGAATTGACCTGTCACAAGGTTTGTCTTCTGTATGAGTTTATATTCTTAATAATCTTACACATAAGGTGTAAAATAGGTGCTAGATGTAGCTTTTACGGTAGAAACTAGATGAGTTAAGTAGAGTTCTCATCATATTGTATCAATTTGGGCAATACTATTGTGTAAGCACTTCATTAAACAAGAATCGTTGAATGTTACAATTAAAGCATGGTGTTATTTATTTGCCAATCCATAACAGGGAAAAATACTGAACACATCAACATCTACCACTAAAATAAGCAAGGTTATTCAAAACTAAGTCAGTATTCAAGTATGTTTTATACTGAAACATAATTGTTGTTTATTTTTATTTTGACGAATTAGGACAATATGTTTACATTTAAGAAAATATGTTACCTTTCCTTTATTTTCATGCAATTTGGTCAACATATTCTTAACATATATGGGCATTTTTTATGTTGAAATGGTATCTTGACAAAGATCGCAACATATTAAAATTGTAATTTCAATTTTGACCAAATACAAAATATACACTTTGCAAAATTTCTAATTGGTCACCTTACATTTTTACGCTAGTTTTGAAAGTAAGATTATGTTATACAAAATGCATGCTTCTATAGACCAACCAAGACTCTGCAGGTCATTTCATTTAAAAATGACTGGTACTTCTTGCATAGATGATGCTGGAGTAAAGGTACTCTCATTTCAAAATGTCACATTTTTCTACAATATGAAATATTCTACAGAGACGCCATCCATTTATATTTTTGCTTGTTTGAAGATGTGTCTGACTGCCGTGATCAGAAACAAACATGCTTCAAATGATTTGCTCAAATCCTCGTTTCTGTTATGTAAAAGCATGAAGACAAACACTACCAGCAGCTAGATCATAGGAATCAAGCTTTATGCATATAATTTTGATAGGAAGTTGGCACTGTTCTGCACGCCTTATTATCTTCGACACAGCATTGAAATTTTTAGCGATTATTCATTACTACTAGATGTCACTGTTCTACTTTAGAAATTGAAAAAAAATAATGCAAAGTACAGTCAAATTGACTTTTAAGTTTTACATTCAAACCGGAAGTGCCCAGCAGCAGTGAAATGTTTGTCACCATAAAATGCATGAATCAAAGTTAGAAAGACGACAATATTTTTTTTCTGTTTGAACTATCTTGTTAAGATAAAATAAAATGCGTACAACAATTTGAGCACAAGTGACAAATGAATTTCAAAATACTATAAAAAATATGATATTTTATAAAATGCATAAGACATCTACTTTTGTCACAATTTCAAGTCTTTGTTGTTATTTTGAAGTCGAAAAAACCCGTTTGTTACCAACTGAAATTAAATTTGATATAAAACTTCACTCAAACCATTTTTCTTCAAAAAAACATATTTTTGCATTTTTAACAAAACAAAACAACACGGATTGAGAGACAACTTTTCTGGAAGACGGCTAAACTTTTGCCCATTAAACCGCACATATCTAAGCAAAAATAATTCCAATGTTATTAGCGCTTGGTCAGAAATAATGAGTTTAAAAAGTGACCAATTAGAGATTTTGTTAAGTGTACAGTTGAAATCTGGGGTACCGTGGCATAAAAATAAATTTTGTCCACTATCCTGATACATAAAAAAGCCATTTATAGTATCAACGAATTTATTAATGATATCGTTATTTCATAAAACATTTTGCGCCCGTTACACGATATGCCAATAACTGTAGAAATATTAATAACAGGGTACCCTAAGGTGTGTTAGTGATATCATACATGACGGCATTAATTAAAATGGAATTGCATAAAAACTCAAATGCACCATAAATATAAAAGTCATTCCCACAGCGATATCAGCGTAATATTATCAAATTTCAAGCGTGGGCAGTCACCCATGTTATTTTCCCATACATTGTCATAGCCCCTTTGTGCTTTACCTGTTCCTTTGTTATATAATAAATTTAATGTTTATGCTATAATTCACATGTATTGCACTTAGATATGAGCGCGGATCTGAGAAAAGGGTTCTTAAGGCATCCAAGCAATTATTACATGATAGACATTTGAAAAACGCCTAAAATAACAAATTTCACATGCTTTTATATTACCTCGAAAATGTTCCTATCGCTTGATGTAATCAAAGTAGCAAATAATTCTGATTACATTTAAAGTTTTTATGCTGCCCGTTGCCATGGCAACAACTAGGCTATAATACCTACAAGGGTTCATAATGAATAGTGGGCGATTTTAATTGCCTATAAAACAACTTAGAAAGTATAAATCCATACATTTTCATTTGCATTTACTTTATAACATAGATAACGCCTTTGAGTACATTATATTTGTTAGATGTTTATTCTTAGTCAAAAATAACCAACAAGCAACTGGAGACCAACACCCTGGCGCCATATTAAGTTTAACGTCCTTCTTGACGTCACATTGTAAACCGTATTACATATGTTGCTCCAAACCTCCATATATTCGTCAATATTGAAGATAACTGCTTCCAATTTTCAGGAAATGCTCTTAAGAGATAGTACTTTGCAGAGACACCATGAGCTAAATTTTGATGAACACAACCATAAAGTACCTTTTGTCATATCCTGGCCCATATATATGTACATAAATAAATCTGAATGTTAACTCAGAAGTATTTATTCAAGGACTACCATCATCGTTACCAGCGTAAGAGGTCTTGTGAAAACCATTTGGTTATGTTCGTGCTCAATGTACTCAGCAGACTGTGTGGGGCTGCGAACCATGGCCACAAGCAAACAGACTGTATCATCATGTTTTTGGGATCGCAGATGTGCCATAAAGAAGGCATTTGTTACACGCATATTTTATCATATATTAGGTTTAATAACAGTTAAATTAGGGTGGATTTAAATCATGTCCAGCTAAATTTGTATATGATAGCGTTCCATTTCAGCAGGTTTATACAAATACGCATAGGCTCCTTTCTATTTGCCAGCTTGTCTAATTATCAGATAGAAATTTTGGGAGAGGCTGCGGTTTTGGTTTGTCTTAAGAGCAGTTACAGGAATTCGCTATGCAAGGCAGAATGCTTAACCCAGCTTACGCCCAAACGCCACCACTTTTCAGTCGTTTATTGATTATTCATTACTATAATGGACGGACCTTTCCAAACATTTCATCAAATAGATTGGAATGTATGACGGTTCATCCAGTATTGAGTAAACTTGGATTTTTCAGTCAAACTAGACCTTTGCCACAAGTGCTAGATGAATGCGCACATGAAAATAATTAATGGACGGGGCAATTTTAATTCATAAGATTCTTTCAAATCATTTAATTGTGCTTACAAAAAAGGTTTATATTCTGTGGATGGCATATTATCAAAATTGATCACTGGGTGTTGGATTGCCACCAACCTCCCAATGTAGGTAAACCACAGTTTTTATACTTTTTGCACAGGAGTGGGTTTTGCTGAACGGCAAGTACATTGCACGGGGTGATCATACATTGGTATTAATTTATGTCAAGTTCTCATTTGTTTATATTTGATCAGATCAATGATTTCATTGTGTATGGTTAAAACAATCTTAAGTTAGTATAGGGGAGACTATGATATTATGATAAATTAACAGCTACACCATTAGAATATATCTTGTCATTTATTCAAATCATGAGGCTACACCAATAAAATATAGTTCTTAAGTCTTTTGTCATTTTTTTCAAATCATAAGGCAAATTCGTTTCATGACATATAGCTAAAGGTAAGATCACTTACATGTTCAAATGAGAGATCACTTTCCTATTGTTTGTATCTAGTGGAATAATCTGCCAAACTTGGTGAGATCAGTCGCCTTTCATCATTAAGAATTAATATATGGGTGCGATAATTCGCATTCTGCATCAATATATCATAAAGGGTTGGTGTCATCCTACCCTAAGTAACAGATATGATCACTTCCATGTTCCATGGTATGATTACCTTTCTATTGGCTGTATCTGGTAAGGTCACCTGCCATTTGGGTGAGCCCATTCGCCTTATGCCTTGAATTAATCAGGTAATTATCATGCTCTATTCCATAGACAATCTTTAGTTGTTACTTCGGGGATTTCCTCAAGCTTTAGTTTCAATCGAATTTGCAATGGTCTTTGGGGGAGTGAGAGGAGACCAGGCATTACAAATGGAATATTAATAAACTGTTATTATGCATATATTTGTCGCTTGTGTCACTTATTATTACATTAGCATTAATCTTTATTGTTTATCTTTTGATTTTTGTACATCTAACTAAATTAGAGTGCAGTTAAAACAAGAATGGTTCAATCATTTTAGCCTTTGTTAAGTGATATGCTACGATTTTGTTTCTCCTTTTCACTGCTTGGGAATTAAGGCATTTTTATTAGGAAGTGAAAAAACTAAAGAAAACATCACACACAAAAGAGGTCAGCCCCTCCTCAGGCATGAAACACAAATAGCAAAAAAGGATCAACAAAAGAAGCACCTTCTTAGAATGGTCAGTAAAAAGTTACTGGAGTGCCCAAACTTGTTTGACGGCGCCAACTGCACCCTTATTTTTGATATGGATCAAGACAAATAATAGTTGGTTTGCGTGAAAGATCCCTAACTGATCGATGTATCGTCTCTCAGTATATATTAAAAAAAAGATGAAACAAAGATAATAACTCAACAGTATATTCATCTGAATACTGAAGTAAAATAATTCCAATCGTTAGATGCAGGTGGGCCCAACCACAGACAAAGCATTAGGCCCTAACTCTCTCATCTTTAAATAAGTTATATCTTGATTTATATGTTTTAGGAGATGATGCATTGATAAGTTAGGGGTCTTTCATACAAACCAAACATCTATGTGGCTTGATCCACATCTGAATTAAGGGTGAGGTTGGCGCCTTAAACCGGTTTTAAGCCCTCCAGTAAAATATTTTACTGACCGTTCCAAGGCGGTACTTCTTTTGTGGATCTTTTATGTTTTTAAATCTGTCTTGTGTTTGCTATGTCTTTGTGTGCGTCTTTTTATATGTGCTTTGTGGTCACCTGCTGGGAAAGGGCTGACCTCTTGGCTCTCGTTTGTGGTGTCTAACTGTAAGTTTGTCACTTTCCCATTGGTATCCTTGGTCAGGTGTGGTACTTGATTGTATTGATTCCTGATCTTTGCAACCTTACTTACTTTAAATCAAAACCATCATAGAATCTTAGGTTAACCCGCCAGCGTTAAAATTAAAGAGGAAAGCAAAGTTGCTAACGGTGATTGGGTTTGCCACCAAGCATGCAGTTGGGCGCAATGCATTTATTTTATAACAAATCTTATAATGAGAATTTATTTTAACAAACTGCATCAAACAATTATTGGAGCCAGCAATTTCCATTCATCAATACACTAAGTCGCCGTAAAACTCTGGTTCTGAAAAGAGATTTAAAGTCCAATATTGAATTTATATACCAAATCATAGCATCAGCGGTAAAATTTTGAAAAAAGTTTTGCGAAGTTTATGAGACATATTACCTTGATTAAGAAGTTTCTGAGTTAACAGTAAATTGCAAGTGTTGAAAGCAGTAACATAGCTAGCTCTAGCAAATCAGATGAGTTGAGAAATATAACCTCCACAGGATGTCGAGCTAGGAACATCACCATCTAAAATGGGAAACTGACAATTTCAGAATCATAATCGTCCCGCTTATCCTAAATTTTGGTCAAATGTAAGTAAAAAAACAAGGCTTCAGTAATAGTGGTATTTGCTTTATGAAACTGAAATTCTGCAGGGTATATTTTACTTTCCATGTCGCATTAAATTAAATTATGGAGTAAAGTAGTGTATATGTAAACAAACTGGTCACATTGGAATCCCTAGCTTAAAGTTTATCTAATATTTCAAAGACTTTAAGATTTATCTATAGATGGGATGGTTGGGACCTGATTCTATGACTGTTGTCAATCCAACTGAGGTTGAATTGTTGGTTTATTTTGCTCTTGTATTCAGTTTTATGTACTGTTGAGTCCTTTCTGTTTTATTTCCTTTTTATACCTTGAGTTATATGTTCTAGGAGATAGTTCATGTATAAGTTAGGAATAATTCATACAAACCAAACAGCTCTGTGTCTTGAATCACCAAAACAAAGGGGAAGGCTGACACCGTGAAATTAATTTAAGCTTTCCAGTAATTTTCTTACGCACCGTTCCAAGGTGGTGATTCTTGTGTTTGTCATTGCCTTCTGTGATATGTTCTAATTGCAGCCTTGTGGTCACCTGTTGGGAAAGTGTTAACATCTTCGCTCTCTTATATGGGATGGTTCTTGTGCTTTTGTCTTTTTCCCATATGGTGTCCTGTGTTAGGTGAGGTACTTGATCGTATACATTCCTGATCTTTGCCTTCTCTCTTACTTTGGTATAAATGGGGATTTTATAGTCTGGTATAGAAACGTCCTACCCCCAAAAAAACAAAATATCAAAAGCAAGCAATTCTATGCAAAATGTTTTTGCAAGGCAGTGATAGTGTACATTATAATTAATTTTGGACCACCAATTTTCCAATGTCTTCACAAAGAATCTCATAAAGTTGCATGAAAGTCTTAACAATAGTTTAAAGTGATGCAGCCGTGGACGGGCTAATGGGGTAGAAGGACGAAGCACAAAAAGCCAAAATATCAAGCAATTTTTCGTCAGAGGAATAATTACTTGAAAAAGTGTTATGAAAGGCATGTGTATCCCTAGCTGATGTCCTTTCTGTTCCAGTCCAAACTCCCCCATCGCCCCAAAATCTAAAGACGTCCTAGATTTTGAACTCTTGCAAGTAACCATGTATCTAAAGTAGTCAAGTGGAAGCCAGCCATGCATGATACCAAATATGAATATTGGCAATGTTGGTAAAATATCTACACAAAGCAGTAAAATAAACTAGCATTTTTTAAAAATTCCAAGATTTGACCTCTAGCCCTACCCTGGGTCATAAATTACAAGGACTGATATAGCAGAGAGAAAGTCAGCCGGAAAACGTAGGTTGTTAAATTCAAATGACTACATACAAAAGATCTTTAAGATGTCATTGACATTAAATTTGACCCCAAACCCACCCCAGGACAAGAACCAAAGATTTTAAAGCTGCCCAGTCGAAGCATGTCATTAAAGATATCAAATGCCAATAAATGTTTATTGGAGGTAAGATGAAAAATATAAAAAAAAGCTTTCTCAAAGGTGTCCTAGATTGTGACCTCCCCCTACCCTGGTTTAGCCCCAGGGGGTGGGCATGAATGCTTTATAATCAATGGTTGGTAAAATATACTCAGAGGAAAAAGTTTAGTCAGTACAGACACTGTGTGCAATAATTTTGTAAGACAGTCTTAATATTGACAAAAACTTTACTAAAAATAAAATTCATGTAATGTCCTACAAATGTGAACATTTTCAACAAAACATTCCGAAAATATACCCATTTTCTTCATCAAAAATACACAAAGTGGTCAATATTAAATTTCAAATTTCATAACTCAAAAATCAGTCTAGCGCCCCTCAGACGATTTCTGGTAGTACAGACGGAAATTCTCGTATCTGTTGCATTACTAAGGAATTTAAGAAGTTTCCAAGCGGCCATGAAGCGATTACGTCATGTTGACGTCACTATGACCCGAACTTCAAATGGCGTCGTTATCCGTGGTCTCCCCAACGGAGGCTTGTCAATTTATCGCCAGGCCGTTGAAAACGTGTTTGCAGGCGATAAAATGTTTGTTCACTGCATCTAAAACTGCGTGTTACGTCAACAACACGTGTACCTGTTTCAAGACGTCAAAACGCGGTATTTCTGTAATTTGTAGATAGCCTGACCGGCGAATTAAGCTTGCTAGTACTGAATTTTCTCCGGATTATTGCAATAGGGACAACTCTCTTTCAATATCTAACAGTATATGAGAAAATAACCCTGCCGGTTTACCGCAGCACGTGCACATCGTGCATTTTGAAATTTGGTTGATACAGTCTAAAAGAGGCATTATTTGTCACGCAATGAACAGGTAAATGTAAAATTACGATAATACAACTCATGTAAAAAATTTGACAATAATATATGCAGTATTGTTGATTTTATAAGAAAACATAAATACTGACTAAACTTTTTCTTCTGAGTATATATGCATAAGTCAGAAAAAATAAAATAGCACTTTAAAGGTGAAATTAATGTTGACCTCCAGCCCCACTCTGTGTCATGAACCCTAACGTGTGAGGTCACACAGAGAAAGTCAGTCTTCATTAGTATCTATTGTTCAACACAAATGATTCTATAAAAGAAAAAAATAAGATGATCTAGATTGTGTCCTCTAACCCCACCCTGGGGCATCAACCCAAGGCTCTGAATCCGTCAAGTCGAAGTCAACTATAAATGGTACCACTGCACGAATGCTTTCTAACAAATGGTAGATTAAATATCTGTGTAAGTCAGAAAAGAAACAAATCAGATTTTAAAGATGTCCTAGATTTTTACCTCCAGCCTCACCAAGGGGCAGGGACCCTTATATCTGGAAGCACGAAGAAAATGCCAATGATACAGGGTTACTATTGTTCAAATATGAATGATTTCTGATATGGGTTTACAGAGATATGTACCACTCGAGAAACTCTTACTAAAATCTTTGTCATACTTTTTAAAGATGTCCTATATTTGACCTCCAGTCTCACAGAGGGGCAAGGACCCTGGGGTATGACGTCATGATGTAAATGCCAACCCTCCAGGGTAACTGCGTTTCAAATATCAGAGCTTTTTGATCAATGGTTACTGAGATACACATCACTGGAGAAAATTTAATCAAAAACGTTGTCATTGTTAAGAACGAATGAACAAACTTACCAACGGACAAACGGATTAACGGAAAGATGAAAATTATAAACCATCAACATAATTGTGGGATATAAATAGGTAAAAACTATATTCGTTGTAAAATTAGTGAACTTTACATCCAATGGTGTGGCATCTGAACTTTCTCTGCTACTGGTGTAGACTTTTCATTGTTTGTTATCTATGTTCTGTTTGATTGTTCTGGTCCATAGGTAACTACAACAATTACAGGTTGTAATGTTCAACATGAATCCGCCCATGATTTGCTTTATTATTGAATTATGTTTAGAATATTGCTTGTACAACTATATATTTGAAATATTGTATCATGGGAAACTTATCCATTTCCACAAATTTCATCGTTCCTTCAGTGGTAAATGATCAAGATGGACAACAGATCAGTATGTATTTCACATTCATCCTTGATAAGTTAATCCTTATAGCACCTGCAATAATGCATCTTAAAATTGTGTCTGCTGCATATATCAGAGATATGAAGCAGACACCATTTAAGATGCATCATTGCATGTAGATTCTACATGTACATGTACTAACAATACTGACTTATGCAAGTTGTAGACGCAGCCTGATCATTTTAGCAATTACATAGAGCAGATGCTATTTGTTGTAATCCGCGTTAACAGGTTAATTTATTTTTTGACCCAAAACACACAAACCTTTGATTCTTAAATCCTGGCAATGCATCACCTGAAATTATTTGAAATCAGGACAACTCTACTCATGAGAATTTGTACGTAGCGTGTATCTGTGAGAAGCGAAGGGTTGGCTGAATCACCCTAAAAAGTGTAGGCTAGCCACAGCAAATATATCATCTTATTTTTTCGGCAGAGGACGATGTAAAAAAGGGTGTAATTTTACATCCAATGTGGTGGCAGCTGAGCTGCCACTTCTAAAGCAGTAGCAAAATTGTTGCGGAGAAGTAAATGAAATTACAGACAAATATTTTGTCAAGGGGTGGGGATGGCAAGATTCCTCAAAGCCATATCAGTGGCTCATCTATGGAAGTTTGTATGGGATTTCACTTGAGGTATAATTTTATAGGGATCAAACATAATTTTCTATGCATTAACATCTGGTGGGCCCCAAAAGTGGCGCTGAAACCTGAGAGTGTAAAGCAAGGGTTTTCAGAACCCCCAGCGGCCTATTAGATGTTTATGTAGCAGTAAAGCATGTTTATACTCACTTACTATGTTTCATCACTATTATCTGATTATTGCATTAAGAAATGTAAAAATGCTTGAAAATGTTATGGTTTTCTGAAGCTAGCAACAAAGACTGCCGAGAGGTTGCGTTCTACCGCATCCTATCTGGGTCTTAACAAATAACTTATGTCCCCATTTCGGGACCCAGTTTAGCGGATTATACAATAAAGCCATTCAGTATTGAGTAATTCAACTCAAAATTATGAGAACAGGAACAATATAAAACATATGTAGTGAAAAACTGGATTAACTCTGCAGTTAAATTGTCTTAGCCATACTGTGACTGTCTTAGCCAGACCATGAATATGTCAAAGTCCAATCTTTGACATTGTCTTAAAGAGACAGTGATATCAAAACTCTGATCGCTGTCCAAAGTATCACAATGCTGTGAAAAATGCAGTTTGCGCTATTGTTGTTTTCATCAGAAACGATATACAACTGAGAAATTCGAAGTGGGAAATACATCTTGCACTATTTAAACAACTAAAGCATACATTTGACATTTATAGCAGATAAAATGTTAAATTAAATTTAACTGTCTCCTTCTGTTATCCGTCCAAATTGTTTCATGATTACCTTATGGTGATTTTTTTTTAATATTTGTGAAGGAGTTGGGCACCAGTGGTGCAGTCGCTCATTGTCAGTCACTGATGCTCGTACTGTGGACTCCTTATTCATTTTTATAAGGTGATGTTGATATTTGGAACAACTATGGCCTAGGGATGTAGATGGCAATCTGTTACTTAGGTGTAGTACTTGATTGTATCGATTGCTGATCTTTGCCCCCTTTCTTAGCCATGTTTTTGGTCACTTATATGACCTCGGGGCCAAATGAAAAGGTAAAATAAAGTTAAATCTTCATTTTCAGATTCAGGGTATTTTAAATATTAAAATATTTGGCACAATGAATGCTATTCAGATTACCAATAGGACCTTGCGGTCAATGGTCAATGTCAGATATGCTTAAGATCTGTCTAAAACTCGTAAGGTGATCTCATTTTCCTTTTAGACTTATTGAGGTTCATATCTCTCACAATAATTGCGCTTTGGGTGAAGGTGACAATAGGCTATGTATCACATGTATGACCTTGGATGGTCACATAATAAAAATTATCTTATGGTGGATAACGTTATTCTTAAATCCCAGACAGCCCATCCTCCGAAAAGTGCAGATGGAAAGGCACACTTTACCAAATGGTCCTATGGATTTTCTCATGGGTCCGAACAGTTTGTGTTGATAAATTGTTCGCGAAATACTAGGTATATGCTTTAAAAGAACATAAACACTAGAATATAAGCTTAGAGATGGCAATTTCCTGAATGGCGGGAAAAAGATAAATACCCTTCCTTGAACCATGTTGTGCAGTATTCAGTGCCTTTCTAATTTGGGGAAGAGAGAGTTGGCTGCTTTACTTAAATTGTTATCTTGGCGTCACGTTACCTTGGTTTGATATACAGTGTGTGATTGTGGCATTTCCAAGTCTTACTCAATGTTTGCCTCTATAAATTCGAGTTTATAACTTAAGCGTAGTTCAGAAACGGTCGCAGAATCTTTTTTCAGAACTTTCTGTCATAGGACTTATTTTTAATGACTCATGACATTGACAGGAACCCCAAAGACAGCTTTTCTTAAGCCAAGGCTATATGATGTTTGTTAACTGTGTTCTTACAACCAGGCAATCACCAATTTAGCATTTCATTCCAATGAAACATCTAAAGATAAGCTGTCAATAATATAAAATTGGCTATCTTTTATTGTCATCCAGGTGCATACCAAACTACACAAAAACTTGTTCATTTCTACATGCTCATAACACTGAAACATAAAAGTAGTTGAGAAGTTTGTAAAAAAACATGTTTTATCGTGAAAAACACTCATTTATTAAATGGACATATGTTGTAGGTACACATTGGAATCGCCTCTATGAGGCAATTCCAATGTGTACCAGCAACAAATGTTACTGCAATTAAGGAAACCTATTTTGAAATATATATAAACAAGAATCATGTCCATTGGCTTTCTTCTTTTAAACATCTCAAACTGCCAATCAGTATTAAAATACCTGTCACTATGTTGCAAATTGTTTATATTTACATGACAGCTATATCATCAAATTAGATTTCATGAACTATGCTTTTGCTAAGCTGGTTGTTGCATGGTCGTATCTCATATATCAATAAAGTATCAGAAGCATTTTTTACGTGTGAGCAAAACCATAAATTGAAGAAAACCTATGTCTTTGCACAAAGAGAATTGTCCCATATGCTTAGTGTAGGAATTTACATAGTCTAATCAGGAGAGCCTTTGTTGCCTGTAGAAAAAAAGCTAAGAATTTCAGCTATGAGAATCGCGTAACACCAAAGACTCCTGTCAGATCGTGAATGCACTGGTTGTCTGAGTCTTAACTGAATGCTTAGTGTAATGCATTAAAATCTGAACGCATACATGGCTAGAATAGAAATGACAGTCTATTCAATGAACATCCTGAGCTCTTGGGCCCATTCAATTGAATCGAATCTATGATGTACATGGAGGGTCATTTGCATCACATGATTATAACTTCATAGAAACCATGTCTACACAATTACATGTTCGATTTTAAGGAAACTGAGTAACAATATATATCTTAGATTATTTATTCTATTTGAGCTTAAAAAATGGTCAAACTATTTATTCTCAGACCAATAATTGTTTACCGAAACCCTTCTATTCCGAAAGTTCAATAAAAAGCAACACAATATATGTTTCAAAATCTAAATCTAGTGTGCCACAACCATAGGAAACAGCTGGGTCAGGGCTATACAAGTTATACTATGTTACGTACTGGTTATAAAATAATTACAATGGAGCTGAGAATGTATATTATATAACCCATACAAAATATAACCTATACCTTTATCATAGAAACGCAAAATAGATAAATATGCCACATAGATGACATACAATCCTGCTGGATTTATAAGGTACTGGCTTTTTCCTAAAATTGTGCAAGCAATGCCTTAAAAAGCAATTCATTATCCTCTGACGACTGAGGAAGTAGAACCATCTCTGATACTTCTGCTTTTCGCCCTTATATTGATAATCACAGTTATTGTATGGGACAGCACATCAATACTGATCATCACGCATATAATTGACTCATACCATTCACCCATTCTACACGATTGTACTGAGAAGTAGTCACTAGAGCAAAGTACAATGAATTAATGATATGTAACATCTTGTGTTCCAGACTGTACGTCACTGCTGTTCTTGGAATTGATTCTGTGGCAGTTCCAGTAACGACAGAATATGTCTAAGTGATTTTGTATAACATTTGAGAGACCAAGCCATGATGGTCGTAGCCAGCACTATAAAATGTTATCTCATCTACCAGATCTGTCTTCTAAAATGCGCATTACACAGCTCCACAATGCTTCTTTTAGCTGATTTGCAGAAGAACGACATAAACAAAAGATTCTTGATCCTGCAACTTTATCATCATGTTGATATCTTAGTAGAATTCGAATGTCTTTCACAAGCGAGATTTCTGTGCCAGCCTCTCTTCTTATCATCCTTGGGATTCTCCTGATTAGCTTTGTGTGCTTGTAATCGTAAAACAGTCCTGCCACATACTTGGGATTATTTTAGTGTTGAAAGTCTTAGCCCCAGAGTATATCCTTGGAGAACCCATCTTAAGCACCAGGAATGGGAAACTCTTATGGTAGGAGATTGTAATAACTATCCATATGTACCAAGAAATCGGAACCATGCCTACTTTGTTTGTGAATACTACAAAGTCGTTCACAATCAGGATCAATTGTCTTCAAAATAAGTCTTGCTGTTTTCTGTTGTACTCTCACACCACATATTGTATCCATAAAGATCTACAACCTTGACAAACGTAAACAAAACTGTGCAATTTCATTAATTTTGATACAGCAGCTGTGATGGAACTTTGACATTGTCATAAACACGAATTGTGTCTTGTTGATATTCGTTGTTGTAATGTCCTGACACCGATTGATATACAGGATGTCTGTATTGATGTAGCCTAGTTCAAAATAGTACCAAACAAAATCTGTTAAACTTGTATTTTACCAGGCTCTGGAAACACTGCATCCACACTACCAATAGTAAGTACAAAGTCAATCGCCTACAAAATACAACAAAAATTTAGTAGTATCAAATAGTCTTTTTTACTAATTTAAGAGTTATTTTATTTATTTATTATTTTATTTCAGAAACATCATATAACATGTAAAAGCACAAGTCGTATTAGCATGCACAAGTATAAGCAAAATGTGAATATATAGGTATCACAACATTGGTAAAACATGAGAAAATGTATTCATAGTATCGATGCCTCCCATCAGTTCAAGACCCTTGCACTGACAGACACTTAAATACACAGTGGATCATCACTTAGTGGGAATCCTGTCCAACTTTGAAAATGATAAAGATCTTGTCAGCGTGAGTGTAGATGAACCGTTTGATGTATTTCAACCAAACGTGCATAGATATTTACTTAGGCCAATCGAAAGGAATTATTATATTTTCATGACATTGACCTAATATTCGAAGTCACCAGGGTCATATACAAACGTAGCTATATGAATAAGCCTTTAAGGCACTCGCTCTTCTGAACCAATGAATAGATTCAGACCATACTGGTAAAGAGGGCACAATGGCTGATTACATTTTGGTGACTTTGACCTAGTTTACAATGTCGCCAGACTCATTTAAATCTATAGAATAGCCTTGTCTGTTCTGTCTTCTGAACCAATAAAAATATTGAGACTGAACCGGCACATTGTCTGTCCTCTCTTCTGAACCAATAAGAATATTTTGACTGAACTAGCACAGATACAATATTGGAAGGACTTATATATAAAAATATAATTTAATGATAACAGGGTTTCACAAAATAATTGCCATGGTGGTCATTTTGAAAAACAATCGATTTTTATATTTCATTCCCTAACTTCCAGTTGTATAATGCTGGCATTTTTGTTAGTTGCATCTAGATATTATTGGGGTTCAAAGATTTAACATCATAAATGCAATCACCATGGTGGTCATCTGTATAATGTTTCATATTGACATATCAAGCTGATATTTTTGGGCATCAGGTCATCTGGTAGTTTTTATTCGGCCAAATGACAATATCCAATATGGCCACTATACTAGAATTAGATTTTTTTGTCATTAATGCTGTTCTTTTAAGTACCAATAGCATATGGGGAAAGTAAGATACACTTTAAATTAGGCACCGTCGTACCAAAAATGGCTACCTTCGAATTGAGATACTTGATAAGCCGATGCGTTTGAGTAGCTAAATTCGAAGTAGAAGTGCAACTATTAAACCTATTGCCTAATATATTTATATAAACGTATGTAAGCTATACTTTACACTAGAAAAGCGTACCGTCCTTCGAATCGTTAAGTGGATACCCCCTGTCCAGGGAAAGACACCCATTGTACAGTTTAAGAACTCTGCGTTGATTTAGATATGGTTTCGTGTACGCCTTTACGACAGTTCGGACTTAAGGACTTATATATGGATGAGATGGTTGGGGCCTGACCCTTTGGCTATTGTCAGACCCACGGGGGTTTTACTATTGGATTTCTTTTGCTTCGGTATTCTGTTGTATGTACTGTTGAGTCCTTATGTTTGCTTTAACTCCTTTTTTAATTTTAATTTATATTTATATGTTTTAGAAGAAAATTCATGGATAAGTTAGAGGTATTTCATGCAAACCAAACATCTCTGTGTCTTGTTCCACATTAGAACTAAGGGCGATGGTACTGTGAAACTTGTTTAAGCCCTGCAGTAAAAATAGTTTTCCTGACCGTTCCAAGGCGGTGCTTCTTTTGTGGATCATTTTTGTTATGTATGCATCGTGCTTGTCATGCTTTCTTGCCTGTTCATTGCAGCCTCGTGGGCACCTGCTTGGAAATGGCTAACCTCTTGGTTTGCTTGTATATGAAGTTTTTTTGTGTTTTGTCAATTTCTCATGTGGTTTCCTTGGTCAGGCGTATATTGATTTATGATCTTTGCCTTCTTGTGTTCTTACATATCGCTACCCAGTGTGTACATAGTATACACGACGATAATGCTTGTGAGGGCTTCAGGCAGTATGTAGATAAAGGGAAAGAACAAAAAGTTTATTGGTTTTGGGAATGCTGTAACCAAAGCAACATTGTCCCACAGAATAGCTGCTATGAGATTTGATTAAAGTAAAAGTAAGTCAATATTTTTAAGCAAGGATAGCTGTATTCGGTTAAAACATGTTATGCTTCTAGATATGTATACAGCTATGGTATATTCGAACGCTATAGTAGGTGTATTCTTAGGCTACGCAGTAGCTGTAATCGTAGGCTTCCTTCGAATACAGTTACGGATTAGCTTTAAAAGATAGCCTTGTTGAACTTTAAATTTATCATTTCGTATGGACAACGACAATACCTTTTTGGTGCTTTCTGACGTGTGAATACAAAATGGTTTGTATGTGTCACACCTGTGAAGAACTTGTGTTACTTTTTTCACAGATACGAAGAATCGGCAGCAAATCCTCATACAAGAGAAAAATGGTACAAAATCCTCATACATGTGAAGAATTTATTGATACTTTCTGGCATGGAAAGAATTGCTAAGTATTCGTCACATCTGTGACCTGGTTTTTATTGTGCCTCCTGCAAAGCCAGGCTGACACATAGGGATCATGACTCAGGTGGCGGCGTCGTCGTCGTCCGTGGCGTCACACTTTTTTTTTCCGATCGAAAACTCTTGAAGGGATGCATCAATTTCATTTAAACTTTACAAAAGAGTCAGGTATCATAAAATACAGGTCAAGTTTGATAAGGGGGGTAATCCGAAAAAAGTTGACTGAGGTATGGC
Organism: Loripinus fragilis; assembly: GCA_964019695.1. Classification (NCBI taxonomy): domain Eukaryota; kingdom Metazoa; phylum Mollusca; class Bivalvia; order Lucinida; family Lucinidae; genus Loripinus; species Loripinus fragilis. Next base: position 25,011,417 of record OZ026527.1, read on the forward strand.
CCTTTTTGACTTACATTTTGGCTAAATTGTCAATTTGAAATAAGAGGTCATTTGCAAATTTTTGACTGAGATATGGCCCTCTTTTGACGTAGGTTAAAGCTAATGCAAAAGCTATATTGGCCTTTTTTGTGGTTTAGCTTCACATTTCTCCAAACCTATAATATCTGACAACTTCTCGCTATGGGCCATGGTTACCAAGTGCCTGTAGATAAGCATGTCAGTGATGAAACATTTACCCCACCCCCTGACCCCTTTGTTGGGGTCAAAGGTCGAAATTTTAAATTTTGCTATAACTCAGTGAGGTGTCACTATTTTTACGAAAATTTCGCATTCAGACAGAGGTACAAAAAATACGAAACATATCAAACGTGATTTTCGATCGAAGGCCTTTGTCTGTACCCCCGGGACTTAGGGTTGGGGTCAAAAGTTCAAAATTCAACTTTTTCAGAACACGGTCATGTTGCATATCAAATTAAAGAGAATCACGAATGCAGTAACATGGTACCAAATATTTTGCTCGCAGACACCCTGACCCTGGGGATGGGGCAAATAGGTCAAAATTTACCTTTTTCAGAACATAGTCACATTGAATATCAATTTAAAGGAAATCAGAAAATGCAGCAGCAAGGTAGCAAATATTTGCCCGGAGATGCCTGCCCCCTCGCCCTGACCCTGGGGATGGGGTCAGAAGGTCAAAATTCAACTTTTTCAGAACATCGTCATGTTGCATATCAAAATTAAAGAGAATCACGAATGCAGCAACGTGGTAGCAAATATTTTGCCCGCAGACCCCCCCCCCCCCCACCTACACCCCCGACCCTGTGGATGGGATCAGTAGGTAAAAAATCAGTTTTTTCAGTACATGGTCATGTTACTTATCAAATTAAAGAGAATCACGAATGCAGCAACATGGTAGCAAATATTTTGCCTGCGGACACCCTGGACCCTGGGAATGGGGTCAATAGGTCAAAATTGAACTTTTTCAGAGCATGGTCATGTTGCATATCAATTTAAAGGGAATCACGAAATGCAGCAGCATGGTAGCAAATATTTTGCCCGCAGACCCCTACCCAACTACCCCACCCCGACCCTGGGGATTGGAGTCACTTGATCAAAGTTCAACTTTTTCAGAACATGGTCACGTTATATATCAAATTAAAGATAATCACAAATGTAGCAACATGGTAGCAAATATTTTGCCCGCAGTCATCCCCCACCCTGGGGATGGATAGGTTAAGGTTTAACTTTTTTTCAGAGTATGGTCACGGTGCATATCAAATTAAAGAGAATCACGAATACAGCAACATGGTAGAAAATATTTTGCCCGCATACCCCCTCCCCAGAACCCTAGGGATGGGACAATAGGTCAAAATTCAACTTTTGCAGAACATGGTCATGTTGCATATCAAATTAAATGGAATCACGAAATGCAGCAACATGGTAGCAAATATTTTGTCCGCAGATCCCCCCCACACACATACACTCGCCCCTGACCGGGTCAATGGGTCAAAATTCAGCTTTTTCAGAACATGGTCATGTTGCGTATCCAATTAAATGGAATCACGAAATGCAGCAACATGGTAGCAACTATTTTGCCTGCAGACCCCCATGTCCCTGACCCGGCCAAAAGGTCAAAAGTCAACTTTTTCAGAACATTGTCATGTTGCATATCGAATTAAAGGGAATCGTGAATGCAGCAACATGGTAACAAATATTTTGCTCGCAGACACGCCCCCACCCAAGGTGAACTTAGGGGGCTGGAGAAATGGGATTTATGTTTTGTGATTTATTAGTTTTCTAAGATTACCTTTTGCCCGGGATATAAGTTTGAAATATTTGCCTTGTTTGACTTCTGTTGGCAAGGCAACACATCCTTATTTCGGAATTCTAGTTGAATAATTGGTACTTATTCCTCTTTCATGTGTGAAAAATTGGTACCAATTCATCTTACATGTGCAGAATTGGTACTAATTCCTCTTACATGTGAAAAATTGGTACCAGTACCTCACGCATGAGAAGAATTGGCACCAATTCCTCACCAAGAGAAGAATTGGTACCAATAATTCACACATGTGTCTCATTTAGATATATAGTTGCCTGCGACCTCTAACTATGGAATGCGTGCCAATGTAGAATGCAGCAGCTTTGTGGGGTACTTTATCGATGTGAGGAATTTGCGTGATTGCCACATGAAATTTGACTATGTGCTTATTTCTCTCACACATGAAAAATATTGGTATAAAATCGGTGACGTATTGGTACCAATATTTCACGCGATGTGAGAATTGGTACCAATTCTTCGCCTGAAATTTACGAAGTGTAAAAAATTACGATTGAAAATAGCCCTACAACAACGCACCTTGTGCTAGTCAAGGTGACTTCTAGTCACAATTATAAAGACACTCACTTGCACACACCGTTGAAACTTTTCACAACCAACCCAATTCAAACAACCACGCCACGTGGCACGTAGAGGCAAAACAGTTATCTAAAATCTGTGATTTACACAGTTAATATATATATTATACTGTACAGTAGTCACCTTCTCTATATTATGAGATGTATGCTACTATAAAAACACTTTGAAATAATTAAATACTTACCTTTTGTCACAGAAAAAATCCTTTTTCGACCATCGTCAGACCTCATGTCTTCAACAGCCTCCGAGTACTAAAGGTATGGCGTAGACAGCTAAAACTCTTCTCACAAAGAGCTTTAATGAATTGTTTAGTAGCGATTTCTTTTCGCATAGCGTAAACATTTTCTCAAAAGAGTATTAATTATGTAACAATAAACGAAAATATCAAGACAATGCGACATATTAATAGCACATTGCAATAACTTAATGCATCGTGTCGTGTTTTTTATTCGCTTTTTCAAGTAAAACATATCGAAAAGGTTGATATTAACGCGGGAAAAAATAAAATATTTAGCGCGAAAAACAGTCTTTTTCTGTCGGATTTAAGTAGCAAGTGGTGGCGTATATACGCTTCCGTACATGGTGTGAGCTAACCTTACGTACATGTTTGTTAATACGCTGTGAACCCCCTCGTAAGTTGACATAGGTTTAGTCTTAGAGATTTAGATAATATTGCATAAAAGCGATAATTCTGCCTAGGTATACCGTAGTATATATACTTAAGACCAAAAGTAACTTTACACTTTTCAATACTTAATATATCTATATATACTCGGTTTGATTTTAAGCAAATTAAATAGTGCTATGAGTTCCTAGTCACTTGTTCTGACATCATTCATAAAAAAAACTTACGGCCAAGTTAATCTTCTTTAGAGTTACAATTTCTTTCATTGAAAACTTCTAACAAAATCTTTGGTAAAAGGCTATTTTAAGGGCTGCAAATAATACTGCCTAGCATTTTGTTTTTGGCGTTTGGTTTGTTTTTGGCAGTATCTTAAAGTTGCTTCTCATTTAAATGATCTCCTTTTGAATTAAAACAATAGTAAACTTTAGTTTTTTTCTAAAAGCTTTATCTCTGATTGCATTGGGTTTTTGTCTGTGATTCATTTGGACCTCTGCCCAGAGTATGTGACAAGTTCACCTGATAAATATTCACATTGGCACAGAAGAAAACTTGCAAATTTATTTCCGATCCTTTAAAAGCACTGTAAAGTTACTTCTGGTTTTAAGTATAGTTTATTTTATAGAACCCTCATTACTTTCAATATGCTACTTTTTGGTTTTGTCATGCAGATATTGTTGTCTCTTGGTCATTAGGATTAAAGTTGTTATAAGAGACAGCATACATCCAAAACCTCTTATTAACAATAGACTGAGTGTATATCAAAAGCTCAAGATCTCATAAAATAAGAGACCATGCTGACACAGTAAACTCATCATTATATATAGAAGGTTTTTCTTCGCCATCAAATCTACCTGCCAGTGACCTTTTTTGTCGTTTGATGATAACCTTCGCAACAGCTTGTGCCAAACAGGTTCGCTCTGAAAGCAATTTTTGAAGAAAAAATCGACAGACGACAAAATGGATGCAAAATTACCCAGCATGTTAAAAGCTACAGTGTAGAGCTAGTAGCCGTGGCATGGGATTTCCAACAATGTGGTATGTGCAACCAGCAAAACTTCAGATCGACCTGCGCATACGCGCAGTCTGATCAGAGCCTTTCAGTTACTCGCTTGCATATTCTATGGGTGTTAAGCTACTGACTGAACATAATTTGGAGTTTCTAAGCTTAAAAGGAGGCTGCACAGGCTCGTCTGAGTCTAGACTTGTCAAAATGCCACATTGTTGGAAATCACATGACGTGGCTCATATTGTTTCCTCCATATTGTAACGTCTTAGGGCTCGTATCTTGTACGGGTATGGTGCAGATGTAAGTTGGTTTGGCTTCAGTTCCATTGAGTGTCTGACATTAGAATCCTCCCTTTCGAACCTAAATTTCTGAAGCAAATTAGCGAACACCAAAAACAGTTCCAACCTCGCCAGAGGCTCTCCAAGACACGCCCTTGGTCCTACCGAAAAAGGCATAAGTGCGTCGTGCTTGATTAAGTTACCTCTCTCGTCCAGAAATCGATTAGGGTTAAATTTCTTTGGGTCTTCCCAGTGATCGGGGTCCATATTGGAAGAATACAAGTTGGTCAAGATTACAGTTTTCTTGGGTATGTGATATCCCATCAGCGTTGTATCTTGACTTGCGCAATGTTGCAGAGCCATCGACGCCACATTAGCATGTCTTTGTATTTCTGTAATTGTAGCTTCAATGTATTTTAAATTTGTTCTATCAGAGTACTTGATAGCGCGGTCCCCTACAGTGTTTTCTATCTCTTCCTGGCATTTGGCTTGTATATCCGGATATTCGGACATGAATAGAAAAGCCCAGTCCAGAGTGTTGTAGGTGGTTTCTGCACCAGCAATAAACAATTCCTGTATGACGCGAAACATATTCCCTTCCGTTAAAACTGATGCTGTTTCTTCTTTCGAATCGTGCGACGCTTGAATATACAGATCTACGAAATCACGTATATTGTTTTCATCGTATGTCTCTTCATGTTCTTTTATTTCGTCAGAAATGAATTTCTTAATGTTTTCTAAATTTTGTCTCCTGAACGCAGCCTCTTTGCTAGCCTTTGGGGCAAATATCGCACACAACCACAGTGGAAAGACATTTGTTACATTCCCAATTCCTATTCCACCAACTGCTACATTGGACATTCTTTGAATTATATTAAGGTCAGGGTCATTAAAATCAAACCTCTTTCCAAACACTATACCATAAATAACATTTCCTATTGCCTTTCTTAGTACCGAGGCAATCTCGATGGGGGCACCTTTCGTGGTTTCAAGAACGTCACTAACTGCATCTATCTCCGCCATTATTTTTTCTTCCAGTGAAGATTTTCCGACACCAAAATCGCGAAGTGTTTGTAGCGTAAACCTTCTGAGCGTTTTCCAAGTGTGATTATACCCCTGGAACAGAATACCCTCTGGGCCATTTTTGAAGACTCTTCGAAATGCAGGTAAAAAGTTAGGTCTGTCACTAAACACGTGGGCCTGTTTTACAAGCGCCTGGTGGATCGCTTCGTATCCTATCAAAACGACAACAAGCTGGGAACCAAGGTGGAAGCTGAATATCTTTCCATATCTCTCAGACTCTTGCAAAAATACTCGATGTGGTCGATCAATTCGCAATTTGTTCATAAAGAAATAGCTTCCTAATATAGGTAGTGATAAAGGTCCCGGTGGAAGTCCCTTCGGTCGCGTGAGGACCAAAAGTGAACACAGAAAAACGAAAATAAACACTAAAGCGACAAATATATCCATCTTATAACTGCAAGTTGTATACTGTGTTGTAGCTGCAATTGAGTTGTATTTCGCGGATCTGCTTTTATATATTATGTGACTAAAGCTATTACACTGTTCAACAATAGAGCCGTAACAGCTAATAAAGGCTCTATGTCTCCTTGATTGTCAGCGAATCTGTACAGCTATTGTTCTACCAGCCAAAAATGACAGTGACGTCATGTTTTGTTTACAAAGTAATCAGGGACTTCTAATCGATAGACCACTTGTGTATTAATCCTATCCGCAGGATAGGATTAATACACAAGTGATCTATCGATTCGCGTTATCTCAAATGGTATGTACACGTTAATATTTTACTTTATAATTTTAAACAAAGTATTACGTCACTGTCACTCTTGGTTAGCACGACAGTATCCTAGTAGGGAAGTTTGTGGTAGGTTTATTTTGTTTGGACTTTCATAAACAATCATGTTATGCATGCGAGCAGCGTATGCACTGACGAGATTGTGCGGATGCGTAGACTCGTCTGAACATAAACTGGACATTGGATTTGTTAAGAATCTTCTCACTTGCAATGGCCAAGTGAAATACAGCAAAACTGACTTAACTATAAACATGAGTTTATGTTTCAACGTCTTCCAATTGAGTTGCAAGAACTTAAACTTGTGATCGGATAGACAGTTAGATCATTTATCAGAAAAAACAACCTCCTCAACCTAGCCCCTACCCCCACTCAACCCCGCCGAGAATGAAAAAATGTAAGGTCTATTTTCATTTAGTATCCAGTGTCGCATACGCACTCTGTATGCGCCATATAATCCGTTACCTGTAAACACGGTGCCTGATCACTACAGGTGAACACCATATCCGATCGCATTTATACACTCAGTGAAACAAAATATGCGTCCAAGTTGTGTGTAATAACAGGTAATGGCCATCAACGTTTCGGGCGCCGTCCAGATTATGGCGTATCCGAGGACAGGCCGTTGTCCGAAGGCAGTGCATTAACATTGATAGTGTACACTACGGTAGGAACATTCTAAAACCTGCAACACACGATGTAACCAGGCGGTAATTTAGATGGATTTTAAAGGCTTTTTTGTGTTTGTCTTTGCCTTCTGTTTACTGCAGGCCTGTGGTCACCTGTTGGGAATGGGCTGACCTCTTGGTTCTCTTGTGTGCGATGTTTTCTTGTGGTTTTCCACTTTCCCATATGCATGGCGTCCTTGGTCAGGCGTGGCACTTGATTGTATCTATTCCTGATCTTTGTCTTCTTTTTCTTTTAATATGCAAAGTGTTTTTTTTTCATTCTGTCTGAAAGCTGATATATCCACTGAATAACGGTTACATACGGTGTTTGTATACGTGAATAAGTATAATTTTGCTGCAAAAATGTATTATATGACACATAAAATGCCGTCCTACAAATTAACTTATGAATTGTGACCGTCCTACAAAATAATTTGTGGATATATAGTGGCCGTCCCACAAATTAACCTTCCATGTATTATGTAATGTTTTTTTTGTGTTGTTGTTTTGATGCTTTTTTTTTTTTGGGGGGGGGGGGGGTAAAATAAGTGCATGACTTTTGCGTATTTAGAGTTCATTTATCAAATTCGATCATTAACGCACGCGTTCTAAAATTCGCACACTGAGCTCTTTTTGAGCTTTAGGCTATATCAAGCTCTAGCCCTGAGTATTATAATTTTTTCCATGCTCAATTCAGCTGAGCATGAAATTTCAATACATATAGCTCATAGAAAGCAAAATACAGAAATCTAATGAGTTTTTCATGCTTAAAACACTCATTTGTATTTATCCTGCTAATAAATGTTAAAATGCCAATATTTGTTGGCATTTTAACATTTATGAGCAGGATTTATTTCGTGCTCAATTGAGTTGAGCATGGAAAAAAGTTTTTAGGCTGTATCAAGCTATGATCTCCAATAAGACCATACAGAGGCAAGTGCATTATCCATCATGATGGAATCGTCAAGCGGGAGCCTGATCAGCTTGATTCCTCAGAAGCCAACACTGTCTTATAAGCGGACGTATTAGTTTGCGAAGGTTACAACACTCCGTCGAACGAACCATTTCGTCTTGAAGTTCGCATGTCGAAACGGGGTGGCAGGAGTCTGGATCCTCCGCCTGGGAAATCATAAGTGGGCGAAGTGGCTATAGGTTTCCTACGGGCCATCAAGAAGATATGGGCATCGACGCGAGAGAACCTCTCTTCGGAGGTTTGCGAACAACAAAGGTGCAGACCAGCCTGCGCATCCACGCAGTCTGATCAGCGCCTTTGTTATTCGCTTTTTGGAAAGTACCATATCTAAGCTTGCTAAAAGCGAAATTTCTTTTTTCTAGCTAGTCTCTGTAGCTTAAGAGGCTGGGTTGAGTATCGCTTTGACGGAAACACCCGACGCGACGCGGCCCATATCCCCCCCCCCCCCCCCCCCCCCCCCCCCCCCCCATGGTTTAATACAATAAAATTGAGATATCGAGGGGTCAATATTTATAATTACCAAATAAAATTGTAGACCATAAACTGATGAACTTTTTTTTTTTGCAGTAGCAAAAAGTATAGACCCTGTTACTCATAACACACCATGCAGCATTTCATCTGAGTGTTCACTGTTTGCTATTGAAGTCGGTCTACCATATTTATTCTGTTATCGGCTAGCAAGTATTAAACATCCAGATAACTCGGACCCAGACTCGGATCAAGGTGGCATTCATCCGGGAATAGACACTTATTTATTCTATTCTATGCCATATGCACAGGTGTCATCGAGTAGAGCTTCTCAATTTAAGAGACCAATCAATCTATAGTCTACATTAATATTAAGCACGTGTTAGATTTTAAAAAGTCAATGACGTGCCCAAAGACCATCCATTTATGATTCTATATTGGGCAGAGATCTACGCCTTAGGCAAGGTAGAATCTACTCGACCTTGACACTGATTAGAGTTGCAACGTGGCAGACGTTTGCATTTGGCATGCGACAAACATTATGATAGATTCTGATTGGTCAGTGATTGCGTGTGATTGGCCATTAATCAAACTTGGTGGAGACACATTTTAACGCTTTTGCAAACAGAACAGGTCCAGATCAGACAGCTCTTGATCAGGGTCAACTCTGTTTGCTTACGGAAACATGATATATCTGATCCTACACACGTGTACCTGAGTGTAGTTTCTTTGTTCTATGTACCAACATGAAAGTTCATTTGTATAATTATTTATAGTGGGATACCAGAGCCTAGTATGAATATTCCCCTAGTATGAATATTCCGGCATGAAGGAAACTTGAAAGGGTAAATTGTAGACAGGCTCCAGTTACACATATATATATATATATATATATATATATATATATATATATATATATATATATATATATATATATATATATATATATATATATATATATATATATATATATATATATATATATATATATATATATATATATATATATATATATCTAACTGCTGATGACCTTTGCCAACAGTTTGGACCCAGATTAGACCCGAAAAAACGTCTGGGCCCAAGCTGATCCAAGGTGTTTGCAATTATGGTGGTATTCCTGAAAATTTGTCTAAGTTTATTTACCTAAATCTGCATACATTAAAACCCCAGGCAAAATTACCCAGCATACACAAGCGAGGAATGTGCCAACAAGTTGGATGTGGCAAACGAACAGCGAACCTATTCACACCGGGTAGGCGGCAATCGAAAACGTCAATACTATCGTCGAACGTAGATCTAAAATCGTTAGGAACAGAGTTTTCGATTGTCATTTGTCGCCCGACTGGCGACAAATGACAATCGAAAACACTGTTTCTATCGATTTTTGATCCGCGTTTGTCGATTATGAAGAGCGTTTTCGATTGCCGCCTACCCGGTGTGCTATTAGGCTAGAGTGTGATATTCCCACATAAGCTGCAAGGTTAGCTGGACTCCGTGGCGCTTATTGTACTTGTTAGATCTACTATTTACGTTACAATAATACAAAACAGTGTTGATAGGCGCGTTGCTGAAATTCAAATTTTCGAAAAAACATACCTCATCGTCATAAAGGATGAAACAGATCTTAAATTCAAGATAAATGACTCTGCTTAATTTCTGATTGGGTCGTACGTTCAAAAATTGGTAGCATCATATTAAAAAATGGGGAGATAACTCAATGTTTGCAAAAAACGGAAACGTAAAGTACGGTTTTTAAACTCATTTTGTATTGACAAAAAACGTTTTTTTTTCGCAAGTTATTTTATTTTCTAAAAGTAAGTTTACTGTCATTTAAGTTTGTATGAATTTTATTGATTTTCATAAACTTGAACATAGTATTTTGGGGGGATAACTCTTACTACCCTATAAAATTAAATAGTTTCCTCTCTATCATTCCTTATAATACCGTTATTTTTAATCAGAACCCGCAAAACTTCATATTTCCTAAACCAATTGTCTGTTCGCTTTTCAAAAACATGATTTGCCACATCCTGATATGCCTGCCGGCTCAGATATTTGTTTCTAAAGTTGCCACCCCTGTGTAGAAAAAACAGCGTTTTAATGCATTTTTCCAATGCACTTGATACGAGCATATGAGATTTGCTGATTTACTTTTAGAGAAAACTAACATTATCGTCCTAAATGATGATACATGCCTCAATTAGAGATAAATATATCTGTTCTACCAATTTGTGAAGATCGTACGTTAAAATTGAGCATCGTCATTCATAAAATAGGGAGGTAAGTTTGGTACTAGAAATAATGTAAAACCAGCATAGATGAGTGTCGTTAAGTACCTCCTTGTAATATTTCTTCCTTTTTTTTTAATTTTACTCACACAAAAGTATATCTGTTTGAAATATCTAGGCTTTCTTTCTTGAATAGATAAAATAGAATTTCAAAAACAGCAAAATGACGCAATTATTAGATATTAATATTATCTAATTTGCATATTCAAGAATATAAATGAAAACATAAGAAATGAGAAAAATTGTAGAATAAATCAAGGGGTGTCACCTACAAAATTACCTATATGTCGCTGTTTATCATTCTAGACAACGAATCTTGCTATCAAATTAAAGTTGAGACATTGGCAAAATGACCAACTGAATAGATATACGAATTATCTAAATTACATATTTGAATATTAATGAGAACATACGAAATAAGAGAAAATTGGTCGAAAAATTAAGGGGGTATGCCTACAAAATTTCCTCTACACCAGCTGCTAACTATCTGAACTACAAGAATTGGTACCAAATAAAATTTGAGACATAACAATTTTACTAAAATGATTAGATATACGGATTATATCATTTGAATATTCACGAATATTAATGAAAACATAAGAAATAAGAGAAAATTGGTAGATAAATTAAGGTGGTTGACCTACAAAATTACCTGTATGTCTACTTCTAACTATCGTAGACTACAAAACTTGGTACCAAGTAACAACTGAGATATTGTATTTTGACCAAAATGATTAAATATACGAATAATCTAATTTAAATATTCATGAATATAAATGGAAAATTAAGAAATAAGAGAAAATTGGTAGAAAAATTAAGGGGGTATACCTACAAAATGTCCTTTGCGTCTAGACTACACTATAAATATTGGTGCCAAATAAAAGTTGAGACTTTGCCATTTAACCAAAATTATTAAACATGCGATTTATCTAATTTAAATATTCATGATTATTATTGTAAACATAAGAAATAAAACAAAATTGGTAGAAATGTCACGGGGTACACCTAAGCTAAAAATTACCTGAAATCCAGCTGCTAACAAGCAAAGACTTTAAAAATGGGTACCCAATAAAAGTTGGGACAAAGCCATATGACTTAAATGATCAAATATACGAATTATCTACTTTAAATATTCTTGAATATTAATGTAAACGTAAGAAATAAGACAAAATTGGTAGAAAAACTAAGGGGGTATACATACAAAATGTCCTATACGTCTGCTTCTTACTAGCCTAGACTACAAAACTTGGTACCAAATAAAAGTTGAGACATTGCCATTTGACCAAAATGATTAAATATGCGAACTATCAAATTTAAATATTCATGAATATTAATGTAAACATAAGACATAAGACAAAATTGGTAGAAAAATAAAGGCGGTATTCCTACAAAATTATCAGGACGCTAGCTGCTAACTATCATATTTTACAAAACCTGGTACCAAATAAAAGATGAGACATAGCCATTTGATCATAATGATGAAATATACGAATAATCTAATTTAAATATTCATGAATTTTAATGTAAGCATAAGAAATAAGAGAAAATTGGTAGGAAAAAGAAGGTGGTATACTTACAAAATGTCCCATACGTCTGCTGTTTATTGGACTAGATTATAAAGTTTGGTACCATATAAAAGTTGAGACTTTGCCATTTAACCAAAAGTTGTAATAATGCGAATTATCTAATTTAAATATTCATGAATATTAATGTAAAATTAGAAATAAGAGAAAATTGGTAGAAAAATGAAGGTGGTATACCTACAAAATGTCCTATACGTCTGCTGTTTATTAGACTATACTATAAAACTTAGTACCAAATAAAAGTTGAGACTTTGCCATTTAACCAAAATTATTAAATATGCGAATTATCTCATTTAAATATTCATAAATATTAATGTAAACATAAGACATAAAACAAAATTGGTATTAAAATAAGGTGGTATACCTACAAAATTTAACACGACGCTAGCTGATAACTATCCTATCTTACAAAACTTATTACCAAAAAAAAGTTGAGACATAGTCATTTGATAAAAATGATAAATATATACGAATTTCTAATTTAAATATTCATGAAGATGAATAAAAACATAAGAAATAAGAGAAAATTGGTAGAAAAATTAAGGGGGTATACCTACAAAATTACCTCTATGTCTACTGCCAACTATCGTAGACTGCAAAACGTGGTAAAAAATTCCAGTTGAGACACTGCATTTGGACAAAAATGATTAAATATACGAATTAGCTAATTTGAATATTCACAAATATTAATGACACTTAAGAAACAAGAGGAAATTTGTAGAAAAATAAGGTGATTTTCTCTTACTTCTAATATTGTGATTATTTTTTATGAAAGAGGATGTTAGAAAAGTTGTATAATGGACAACTTGGTAAAAGTGCAGTGCTTTGGCATTATTTGGTACCAAGAGTGGTTGCCTAAAATAAACCGCAGCTGAGGTGTATTTTTGTGGATACACCCGTTAATTTTTTACGATTTTCTAATGTATCAATTAATTTTCATAAATATGCAAATTTGATAATTAGCATACTTTACCGCTGAATGAAGCTGCTGTGTCTTACCTTTGACTTTTTTTATCGAGTTAGTACTTTAGGATGAGTTTCTGCTGAGATATAAGTAATTTGTAGGGACATACCCAAGTTTGAACTGTTTTGAAGTGCATTATTTGTTGCCTTGGAAACCACGCAATTTCACATAGCTCAACTGGGGTTATGTTCAGGGCACTCTTTTACCTTCTGAAGGCGGTCCCACAAAACAATTTGACGCCCATGAGAAGTTGACCTGAGGACACAAGGCTGGTCTGACTCGACTGTTGGATACTAAGGAATTAAAATGTGTGTACTTTTGATATATAGATAGTGTACCACATTTTGTGGGTATTGCTAGGAAGAATGGATATTATGACGACAGTTAAATCAAAGCTACTTGTCGATCCCAAAACTCATTTCTCGTTTATCACTTTAAAAGCTTGAAACTTGTTTGAAATAGTGCTATGAATTAAACATTCATTATAATAGCTGGACACTAGATAAGCAAAAAGTAATTGAGTAAAAACAGGAAATACCACACTCACTACTGCAGATCAACCCACGGCATCGTGAGGAAGAGCAACAGAACACTTACAGTCACAAGACATCAGGAAGACAATTAAAGCAACGCAACTATCATACTTTTCCTCGTCAAGGTGTTAACAAAAATAGAAAGAACACAAAGAGATAAATATTAAAACAAAAACTAACACAGAACCCCCACAAATATTCCGAAGTACATTAAACAATGAATCAACAGCAATGTAAGATTCTGTATGATTGTGGCGGCCATCTTAAAAACAGGCAAATAAGCTAAATAAGACGCATTTCTCAGCTTGCAAACATTGGTTTTCGGATTAAGCATACCAAATAACCTTAAAGAAATGTGTCAGACCCTTTGTCTTCATTAAAAATGCAAACTTGATACTTTTAAAATCCGTACTTCGTGATTCTGTTTTCTGCGAGTATAAAGTTATCTCCCCTTTTTCAATATGACGCTACTTATTTCTGAGCGTGCGACCCAAACAAAAATTAAGTATAGACATTTATCTTCAATTGAAGACTAGTTTAATCCTTTAGGACGATGAGGTATTTTTTTCTCAAAAGCATTCAGAAACTGCGCCTAATAGTATATCAAGTGTATTGGTAAAATGCACGAAACAGAGTATTTTTCACACGGGGGTAGCAATTTTGCAAGCAATTTTCCGAGCCGTCAAGCATGTCAGAATGCTGTTAATCATGTTTTTGAAAAGCAAATTTATATTTTTCTTCGAATTACTCAAGTTTTACGCTTTTTTACTAAAAGTAAAGGTATTATTAGAAATGATATCGGGGAAAATGTTCTTTTTTATAGGGTAGTAAGAGTTATCCCTCATTAATTATATCTGCAAATGAAGAAAATGGGTTTAATTTGGTTTCAAAAGAAATAAAAGTTAAATTGATTTGAGAAAATGAAATAATTTACGAAAAAATAATGTTGTTAAACTGTAAATTTTTTTTCGAAATTCGTATTTCACAATTCCCTTTTTTGCAAGGATAGAGTTATCTCCCCTTTTTTAGAGATGACGCTACCAATTTTCGAACGTACGACCCAATCAAAATTAAAGTAGAGGCATTTAGTTTTGATTTGAGACGGGTTTCATCCTTTATGACGATGAGGTAAGTTTTCTCAAAAAGTAAGCCTTAAATGAAATTCAGCAACGCGCCTATGACAGGCTTTCATTAAATATAAAGGTGTTTACTTGAACCAGGTCCGATGATCACAATAGATACAGGCTGGCATTTTTCTGATGAATATGCCTCGTCCAAAAACATCATTTTAAACCATCAGAGTGTCGAACAGCTTGGAAACAGACTAGGCCCGACGAATATCACGCTACCGAGGTATCCCCAAATAGATGCTCGTATGCTGTTAGCCTGGATCCCATTCCATCCGCGCAGTCTGATCAGCACATTTGTTATTTACTTAGTGAAAAGTATGCTAAAAGCGAAATTTCACTATTTTAGCTAGTCTCTGTAGCTGAGAAGGTTGGTTTGAGCACGGCCATGTCCGAAACCCCGAAGACAGGTTTTCTCACGAAGAGGTCCAGTAACTGTGGAAACTTTTTTTAAAATTAGAAATGCCACATTACTGACCAACCAATGGCACCAAGAAAAAGAGAAACTTCAACATAGAGAATGAAGATATTTACATGTATACAGTAAAATTCTAAAAAATCGAACTCAGATGGTTCCAAATACTCGTTAAGGAAACAGTGGAGACCCTGATCAGACGCCGCATTCTGCGGCGTCTGAGCTGGGTCTGCACTGTTTGCCTATGTCCCACAAAAAGGACGCTAGGCTTATATTAACTTGTACACACTTGGATTTCTAATACAGACAGAGTCGATATACTTCACACGAATGTCACCATAGATTGGGCACTTTATGACAAAATCATATTCGTCCTCAATATCAGCGTTACAAAGATCACACAGTCGTTGATTTCTCTCGATTCTAGCTCGTTTTTATTTGTAGTGAATGAGATGAAAGTCTTAATTTACTAAAGAAATACGAAGCCCTCCTCAAAATCTGGCAATATAAATATACGAGATATATATATATACAGTAAAACCTCGAAAATTCGAACTCCGATTTTTCGAAATACTCGCTCATTCGAAATAAATTTGGGACACATTTAATTCAGAGCATAGAACTTATTCATGACCTATTCTAAAAGCTGTCTATAATAATATATCTCCCAAAACTTATGTTTGATAGAAAACAAAATAATTATTTTGAGGGTTATATATTTTTATGTCTCCCTCCTTATTATACGAACTTTCGGTATTTCGAAATAAAACCTCTAGAATTTATGAGATTCGACTGTATTTCAAACGAAAACTCAGTCTTAAAGTTTTTACAGTCATTGCTTTTACAGAAATAAACACCTCAGAGCCAACACTTGTGGGAATGTTACACCTTACGCCCATTGCCTCATTGTTCATTTACTAAGGTGACAATTAATATTATTAAGCTGAAATTTTTCACATTTGTGGTAAATGTGGTAAAACTAAATACAGGCGACTTATATTTTATATACTGCCCCCGTCGCGAAGAAACACCTAATAGTTTAGTGAAATTGTTAGCAAAACAGTGACACCCATTGCTTTTTTTTTTTCAGAAATAAACGCCTCACAGTCAACACTTAAGCAGTTTTTATGTTACAAAACAATCGCAGGATTTCTGGGAAGGGGGTTCATATGTATAAAGGTGTTGCGGTTCGCTTTGCTGATTTTATCTATTTTTCTTAAATATCCCATGAAAATGAAATAATTTGGTCTTACTGAGACCAAATAATTTCATTTTCATAGGATACTTAAAAACGAGGGACAGGAAAGGGGTTCAAGCGAACTCCCTGAAGCCCCTCTGGATCTGCATTTGTATTGGCATGTAGTGGGTGGTAGTGTTGTGAGCTCTCTGCTGCAGCCTCCAGAGATAGCTCTGTTATATTTGGTTTGTTGCCTGGACGAAATTTGCTTGGGGGGGGGGGGGGGGGGGGTGAGGTCTATCCTTTAGTCTATCCCATTCTTCTTTTCTCTCTCTCTCCTTCTCACTGGGAGGAGTTCCGACATGACTGAAATGTTGTTGACGGGACTTAACGCCTTAACTCTATCAATATTGGACCTGGACCATTCGCCTGTTTTCCTGCTAATTTGACGATGCTCGGATACTTTACAATATTCCTTCAATCTTGAGTAAATGCAGTGTAGACCAGAATATTCATCAAAACACATTTAATGATGCTACAGATAGAATTTGAATAAGTTTGGTCTTGGAACTACCGTATTTGATCTTATGAACGCACTGTGTCCATAACTTTTCTAGTTAAGATACTCCCTAAAAACAACAAAAAACGTATATCCAGATCAGCTGGCTTCTGATGACGCCACCTGCTATGGATCTCAGTGTGTACATACAGTAAAACTACGTAAATTCGAAGTCCTCGGGACTAGAGGTTTTATTTCGAAGTTTCACTAGTTAACTCGAATTATTGGGAGGTAGATATACAATTATACACCCCCCCCCCCCCCCAAAAAAAAAAATAAATAAATAAATAAAAAAAAATAAAAAAAAAATAAAAAACATTTATTATTAGTTATATTCCTATTAAACACATGTTTTGTGAGCGTAAAAGAAACGTTTATTTTACGCTCACAAAACATGAATTGTGTTTTTATAGATTGTTATGTATTAAAACAGTTCAAAATTGACCCTATTCTCTGAATTCATTGTGTCCTAAATTAATTTCGAATTAGCGAGTATTTCGAAAAATCGGAGTTTCTAATTTTTCAAGTTTTACTGTATTGATAACTCGATGTCAATATGTATTTTCTATCTGCATTGGTAATGAGTTGATAAAGCATTTACAACACACATGTCACGCCTACCAACGCTCTGATGCTCAGCCACTGGTTAAATATGAAAAAAACAATTGCCCTAGGAAGAGATTCAAGAATCGGGAATGCCATGGCTATGGATTCTATACGTTTGTGGTATTAATATGAGCCCAAAAAGTGTTCTGATTATGTCATATTTACTTTTCGCGTAATGAACACGCTGCTCTTGGATTCTGGTACACCTTCGTTGCGAACTTTCTGACCTTGTATTTATACCACAAACTCAGGAATCTATTTTGCGGCATCTCATCAGGTTCTGCACTGTTTGCTGGTTTGCCAGCCAGACTCGGCGTGGATGGGTTAGTTTGACCAGGTTGGTATTGTCTGCCATGTTAATAGCAATGCGACTGGGGTCATGTTCTAAGTTTTGCATTATGACAAGCCACGGGTACTACTGTCGTGCCAACCAAGAGTGACAGTGACTTAATATTTTGTTTACAATAATTGTTAAGTAAAACATTACCTTATACACTCCACTTGCTCACGTGAATCGATAGATCACCTCTGTATTAATCCTATCTATCCTACGGATAGGATTAATACACAAGTGATCTATCGATTAGACTGCGTAAACAAAACATGACGTCACTGTCAATCTTAGCTGGCACGACAGTAAGTCCACTTCATTCCATACGTGCGTATATAATAGAACGAAGTGGGGCTTAGTGCACCTGGCTTGCGAAGTTGTTTAGTTTTGTTTCTTTAATGTATATAAAATAAACAAGCTCATTTTTTGTATTTTAATAAGAATGTTACGCCATGTTCGTAATCTACAATACAAATATAACAAGCATATGACATAATATTATCAATAACAACAGAGAGAGAGAGAGAGAGAGAGAGAGAGAGAGAGAGGGGGGGGGGATAGAGCGCACACTCGTAGACTGACTGAGAGGGAGTGAGAGAGATAGGGAGGGGAGAGAGGCAGACAGACAACCTAGGACAGACAGACATGAAACATACATACACTGAGAGAGAGAGAGAGAGAGAGAGAGAGAGAGAGAGAGAGAGAGAGAGAGAGAGGGAGAGATGTGCATCATGATCAACGAAACTGAATTTTGAACGGTAGATGGAAATGCGATGGGATGCGAGGATCGTTGATAAGCATATTCCATGCGCGGATCCAGAAAGTTTTGTCATACGGGGTCCAACTTTGACATTTTTTTTAGTTTGGTGAGGGGAGGAAGGATCCAAATACCACTATTAGCGGGCCATCAACAGCCCGCCAGCGAAACGCCATTTAAATGGCGTTTCGCTGGCGGGCCGATGATGGTCCAGCATTGAATGCTGGCTTGGTAGCTTTGTGACTTTAAGGGGATCCGGGCCAGTATTGCTAAGGAACCCTATTTTTGTAATTTTCCAGGGGGAGGGGTCCGGACCCCCTGCCCCCCCCCCCTCTGGATCCGCACATGTATTTCTAGCTGTGAAATGATGGAAGATGTTCTATTCGGAACAAAATCTGTCACATGATGTGTATTGTCCTTCCAAAATGTCCAAAAGTTCTCCCAAAATATAAAAAAAACTCAAGGTTATAAAATTTGCTCATGCTTAACTCACTTGAGCATGAAATTCTAAATGCTCATAAAAACTGCAATGCATGCACTGGAAAATGCAGATTGTTTTTGCTATAATATTTATCCAACTAATAAATGCTAAAATGCCAATAATTTTTGGCATGTTAACATTTAAGAGCAGGATAAATTTCATGCTCAGTTGAGTTGAGAATGAAAAATCACCAACTCGAGGCCATTTAGTGTGTATTTCAGCTTCGATAAACACTGTAGTTGTTGCTTCAAAAACAATCCAAAAATCATAATTTTTAATGTTTTTGAAGGGAAATTCTATCTTTTTGAATTGAATAAATAATAATTATTGAAAAAAAATATCAAATGAATAAATACCGGAGTTTCGACCACTAAAAGTAAGACGCAAACAGTTGATAATGCCAGCAACAGTAACTGTTAATGTATGCCATGCATGCTTACACTTGAGCATGCATGGCATACCATACCAGTTACAGTTATATACGCTTAAAATGAAATGTAAATTTCTGTGTATCTTAAGACGATTTATGATTTAAATATTTTGAATAATTCAGCCAGTGCATGAGATTTCTAACAATGTGGTTTGTTCGACCAGCAAAGCATCAGATCAGCCTGCGCATACGCGCAGTCTGATCAGAGCCTTTGCTAGTCGCTTGAGTATACTATGATTGTTAAAGATAGTCTGTAACTTTTTATCTTCTAATTTTATAAATAATGTTTTTATTTTTCAAGAACACAGTAAAAATACTCAAATTCAGGTAATAATTTTACCTTTTTCGTAAATCTTAACAAGGTATCACTATCAAAACAACTGCATTTATGTTAAAATTCGACGGTCTAGAATTATTGGAGGGACGCAAATAATTACCAAAAAGAGAAAAACACGCCTATTTGATGAGATAATTCACTTTTCCATGCAGTTTTCAGCTGTACTGAACATTTTTATTGTGAAAACATAACTTAATTCTACTTTTACAAATGATTTAAAAAAGAAAATAAAATTTTTCGAAAAATGTTCATAGTTACAGAGTATGCAGCTTTAAGCTACTGACTGAACACCATTTGGAGTTTGTAAGCTTAAGAGGAGGCTGCAGAGGCTCGTCCGAGTCTACCCATGTCAAAATGCCACATTGCTGGAAATCTCATGCACAGGCTCAATATTATAGTGACCCAGCTTTATAAAGGCATATGCGCTGTTTTCAAAAATGTTTGTACGTGACAGATTATCCAGTGATTTCTTCCAAAATCATTTGGGCCTCGACGCGAGAACACAGTCGCAGACCAGCCTGCGCATCAGTGCAGTCTGATCAGCGCCTTTGTTATTCGCTTTTTGGAAAGTACCATATCTGAGCTTGCTTCAAGCAAAATTTCAAATTTCTAGCTAGTCTAAGTAGCTGAAGAGACTGGTTTGAGTCTCGCTTTGTCGGGAAACCCTAAGACAGGTTTTGTCACAACGCGGCCCATTTACTATAGTTCCAAACAAAGTAGAGTGGTGTTATAGTTCATTAGAGCTATAAATCCCCATCAGATTCAGATTCATACAGTTTTGATCTCATAAAACTTTCCATAAACTCATCCTCAGACTTACAGCGAGTCATGTTAGAGTCAAACATTTGCTTAATTTGATCTAGCTTCCTAAAAGTGTTATCATTCACCTCAGCTTTATGCTTGTCTGAATGTGTTTGTCCAATGGTTTTCTTTAAACCATAAATACTTTCGCTTTCTCTATAATTATGTCTGTAGTCATGCCCAGCACTGTATCTGATATCTTTAGTACCGTCATCAATTATACGCTCGTTTAAAACTGAATCAGCATCAATCTCCATATCAAGACCATCGTCCTCGTCAATAAAAGCTTCGTCCAGATCATCAATGTTGTCCTGAGTCTGCCCTTGAAACACGTTGGTATTCAATGCAATGGTTGATTTCTTGTTTCGTGGAAATGTCTGAATGCTCTTTTTCGGGGTACATATGTTTCTTTTGCGTTTCTCAGCAGCATTTGTCTTTCCTACTTTCCTTTTCAGTACTCTATAAAACCTCTGAAACACAGTTTGTTTCGTGTCTATATTGTTTTGACGTTTGACTACAGAACCGCCACCTGCATGGCTCCTACGCGCGTCATTGTCCCTATCACACCCAGAATGGCCAACTGAACAATTAGGGCTGGAAGCACGACTGGTGCCCATCTCAATGAAAGCCTCGTTAGGATCCTGATTATCGCCAAAAATGTCCGATCTCATTTGCCTCAACCTCTTCCTTTGCTTGCTGATTTTCTCTGTCTTAGATTTGGCGTCACCAACTCGCTTGACGACAATATCAATCTTGTTGACGTCAGATCCCCAAGATCTCAGAATTTTCAAAAGACTGTCCTTTCTAGATAGCAATCGCTCAATACCGTCCACACGCTCATAAACGCCCAACTGAGAGACTTCGTGTAATTTCGTTTCTGTCATTCTTTGACTGACCATCCTCACTATGTCATCACATGTTGTGTACTTTGTCACCCCGGTTAGTTTTCTCTTCTTTCCATCCAGTAGAATACTAATAGTATGCTTCTTCTGTGTGGCCATGTCTGAAACAAATGACATTGTTAAAACATGGATTCAGATAAACAAACAAACAAAAAAAGAGCATAAAATTGAGAACATTTTTGAGAATATAAGGACCACAATGAAAATAAGAGAAATCACTTTCTCCTTTTTATGTTATCCCTGATATTGGTTAGCAAGCCATAGAACATTGCAATTTGTGTATTTTAAATGTATATTTTATGTGTATGTTTAACATCACTTTGTGATGTTTCATTTAATTTGCTAATCTGTGATACTGAAATTAATCAATCAATTTTCTCAGAATCATCAATAAGTTCAAACATTTGTTTTTGGCACTCAAAAGTACCGTCTCATTAAGACGGTTCTTTTGAGTACACACAACATATGATCATCATGGTTTGGTTGTGAAATATGATTATTTTTAAAGTTATGCACTCTTATCTCAACTTAATGAGTGCTTACTCATCTTCTGACGGTTAGAGTTCAAACATAGGGGTGTCAACATATATACTACATTCGACCTAGGCCTAATAAGCGTACATGCTTATACAGGCTCGCACAGAGCACTTTCTGTGGTGTGTACACTACATACGTAAACTGTGAAAAATCGAGTTAGTTAACACCGAAAGAAGTGGCAGCCTAGCTGCCACCTCTTTTGGTGTAAACTTACTCTTACATTACTACTAAAAAAATGAGACCAAAGTTTCGCAATTGATATATATTAACCCATGTAAACCTAGCATCCTTTTTGTGGGATAGCTGCCACCTCTTTTGGTGTAAACTTACTCTTACATTACTACTAAAACAATTTGAGACCAAAGTTTCGCAGTTGATATATATTAACCCATGTAAACCTAGCATCCTTTTTGTGGTATAGCAGCCTAGCTGCCACCTCTTTTGG
Source organism: Loripinus fragilis (assembly GCA_964019695.1). NCBI lineage: Eukaryota > Metazoa > Mollusca > Bivalvia > Lucinida > Lucinidae > Loripinus > Loripinus fragilis. Next base: position 25,033,940 of record OZ026527.1, read on the forward strand.
TGTAAACTTACTCTTACATTACTACTAAAACGATTTGAGATTAAAGTTTCGCCATTGATAGATATTAACCCATATAAGCCTAGCGTCCTTTTTGTGGGACGTAGGCAAACAGTGGAGACCCAGATCAGACGCGTTAAAAATGAAAATTGTACCACTTCATTAACAACTGAAAAAGACTGGTTCAGTTGACAATAGTCTGATATTTCATTCGGCACTTGTACCGTGTAGTTATTGCCCATTTCCAAGTAAATCCCATTCCAAGCGATCTAGTAATCTTAAATTAAGGTGGTACTTTTCATTTTTATTCAAAAAAATACAGAGCTTTCAGCAAGCAAACAGTGAAGATCCCAATTAGACGCCGCATTGTGCGGCGTCTGATATGAGTCTGCACTGTTTGCCAACATCTCATAAAAAGGACGTTATGCGACATGTAAAATTGTATTGGTAAATAACAGACCAATGTGTCTTAGTAAAAAAAATAAGGTAAAAACAAATAGAAAAAAAAACATAAAAAGTAAGCCAATAAAAACGAATATAAATACCTGATATCAAGGCTGAGAGCTATTTTTTAGTAAGATCCAATGGTATCTTTCTTTAATGTACAAGAAGAAACCAAACAGCTGGCACGTGTAAGTCTATGCAAAAGGTTTGAATTATGGCTTTAACTAAGTTCGGATTATAAACTGTCCAGTTAATGCCGTGATCATGTGACTTTTAAACCACACTTTTAGTAGTATTGCCGACACGTGCAAACAATTATAACACTTTCCTGTGACAAACAGCTAACTGCAAAACAAGCATTTAAATCAAATTATTAATTGCCCAAGGAGTACAAATTATATAGTCATCATATTCACTTCACTTAAATTTAGTTCAGTTCAGTTCAGTAAAATTGATACCGATAAATTTAATATTTTTAGAATTCTTTCTTGCTGGTCAAATCATTTTTGGACCGACTTCTGCCGTCTGTTGATAACCTTTGCAAACAGTTTGGACCAAGACCAGGCCCAACAAAATGTCGGGCCTGATCTGGATCTGAGCTGTTTGATACTCTGATGGCATTCCTGAAAGAACTTTTCGAAACAGTTGATGAAGTCGGCAAAACAGCATGAAAAATTACCTTATAGGTAAATAGTTTAAATATTGCTTCAAGATGTCGGTTCAGGGAATTAAACAACAACAACCTAACAACAAGTGTTTTGGGGCACATCTAAGAAAATTATAAATAGGCTGTTCTTATTCTTTTATTTAGGGCGGATCCAAGATTTCTGAAAATGGGGTTCGTTGTATGAAGGTGTGTGTGTGGGGGGGGGGGGGGGGGGTGCTTTGCTGATTTTATCTAATATTTCTTACATATTCCATGAAAATGAAATAATTTGGTCTCACTGAGACCAAATCATTTCATTTTCATAGGATATTTAAAAACTGGGGGTGGGGGCGGGGAGATGGTTTAAGCGAACCCCCTCTGGATCTGTCACTGGTATTCAATCTGATAAGTGCACTTTGCGCATTTTTTTCTTCTTCAAAGATCTACGCAACGTGTAGATCCAGATCAGATGGTTTCAGGATGCACAGCTTTTCATCTAAACGATGAATCCATAAGGAACTAGAACAAAGTGCCCTGAGAGGTGTATACCCCCGACCCCTGCTCTTACTGATTTCATATAAAATAAGATTTTCATCTTCATGGTTTGAAGTCACTCAGTGAATGTCAACCTAAAATCGTACCTGTTGTTCAAATACAAATTATTCTATTAAAGAAAAACAACAAAGAAAGAAATAAGGTGACCTTGATTTAACCTCTTGTCCCACCTTTGGGCATGTACCCAAGAGTCTGAAACCGTCAAGTGGAAGCCAGTCATGAATGGCACCAATTGTCCAAACATGGATGCTTTCTAATAAATGGTTGCTATGATATCTGCAAAAGTCATAAAATTAAATTAGCACTTTTTAAAGGCATCCTAGATTTTGATCTCGGGTCATGAACCCAAAGCTCCGAATGCACACAGAAAAAGACAGCCCTAAATAGTAAGAGGGTTGTTCAAATATGAATGCAAGTAGCTTCATAACTTTCTTCACATATATGCTACGACAAAATGTCATACATTTCTGGAAAGAACTATTTGTCACCATTAAAATGGCACCAAACATAAAGAAACACTCACTATATGTCTCGAGTTATGTAGACCCTTATATAAAAGCCATTCCTATAAACTGAAGTTTTTCTGAAGCAAATTGCCATACACGTTTTCGTATATGTGCGGATATAGTGTCATATCTTTGTTAGTTTGAGACAAAATGGCACCAAATTTTAGATGCGAGTTTTAGGTACATTGACAAAGTTGCTTGCAGGAAAAAGTTTATATAATCCTGTTTCAATATCCAGTTAACATACATGTTTGTGACGTCATTAATTTTTGATAAACTTCATTTTGAGTTATCTACTGGTAATGCAATACTTAACATCGCTGTGTGTTTTTCTTTGCGTTTCGCTTAAAACATGCTTAATATGTCATTAAGGAAGTTTTTCAAAATGCTCCGTCCTCTATTTACAGAGTTATCACATTTTATATCATTTTTCAAGCATTTTTCTGCTTCTTAATGACGTGTTTAAAGTATGTTCAATCTGTCTAGTCCTCAAGACCTTAAAGTTTACGTTCAAATTTAGATTAAAACTGCAATGTTACGGCAACAAAAATTAAGTATAAGTTCTATAACTCCTTCACTTAATGCAGTTTTGACTTAATAAAAATGATTTTCAGCGTTTAAAAATTACCCACTATCCTTCAATGATTTGTAACAACAACTCATTATGAGCGATCACCATTGCCTTTGAGTTAAAACTAGTTTAAATGCTGCTTCATGCATTTTGTTAGAGAAAAGTTTGACTGAAAACTGAAAGGTGGTGTTTTGTTTACCATCTATTTGCAAACATAAGGAGACTTTAGTGAAAACGATTTGATGTAATTTAACAAAAACGTGTCGGATTTTCGCAACTTTCACAGAATCATTATATAAGTATATGGTGATACTTCCGTAAAAATTTCAAAACATTTCACCCGTTTATCGAAGAAATATACGCTCGTCTATATCACTGGTATGGTATGTTCGAAGCATTGAGTTTATTGGTATACTAATGTGACCCTCATTCAAAGGGCTATAACTCGATAAGTAAACTGGATTTTCTATAGGTCTGGTGCCAGTTTTAAGTTGATATATAATCCTTTATAGAAACGTATACCATTTTGTCGCAGCATATATGTGACGAAAGTTGTGAAGCTACTTGCATTCATATTTGAACAGCCCTCGTACCGCTACAATTTTGAGCGAGCACATAATATTTTGGCAATACCGCATTGCCGAGCGAAGAAGATTCAGCCGAATCTGCACAAATGCAGTCTCGCCAGAACCTTCGCTGCTCGCAAATACAAAGTTTGGATATTGATAAAGACTCAGACTAATATTTAAGAGCTCTGTAGTCTCTCCTTGATACGTTAGCGTGTGCGTTTAAATGGGTACGTTAGCGCATATGCTGTAAGTAGGTGGCCCAATTGGATTTAGGTCTCAAAAATTAACTCGACATTGACACTGATTGAAGTGTTGTAACGTGACAGACGTCTCCTGTTGGTCGCGACCATCGTACTGATAGATTCTGATTGGTCAATGATTGGCAAATCAAAACACCATTGTGTTTGTCATGAGCTGAAACTCTACTTGTGTGGCATGGCAAATTATTTCAGCAAATACGTTTGTAACCTCGGTTTGTAAAACCCATTTGTGTGTAGCGTCCTTTTTGTGGGACACACACAAACAGTGCAGACACAGCTCAAACGCCGCAGAACGCGGCGTCTGATCAGGGTTTCCACTGTTTGCTTGCAGAAAGTTCTATTAGAAAAAGGATAAAGGTAAAATACAACTGTACAGTAGTTGTAAAACTTTAATCGCCAAAAATGGACTAATCAAGTTCTACTGTGTTTGGCCTACAGTGTTCAAATACAATTAAGTGTATTTAACAATTTTACCATGAAATGCTGGTGAATTTCAAAAATCTCGATGAAAAATGCAATATTTCAAAAATGCGTAAAAATCCACCATAAGCCAAATTTCAATTGTTTGGTGTTTTTCGTTTCTAAAATTATTTTTATATTTTATCCACCTATATACTCTAAATATTATTTGTTTCGTTGAAAAAAAATTTTTTGAGGTTCTGTCTGTGTATTTTTTTGTTTGCTGCTTTCGAAGCAGCAAACTTTCAGATTGACTTTTTCGGAAATCCGGTCATGCGCACTGCAGATTTGCTGTCTGACGCAACTCGCTGTCATTGCTAAAAATATGCGGATGATAACGCAACACGGCTGCCTGTGTTGAATAAATGAAAAAATTCGATTTGGGGATTTGAGACGATATATTGTAGGATCCGCTAAGGCCAAAAAAATATGTGTGTTTACGGTTTGCCGATCGACCCTATTTTATAGCTGCCGACTGTACCATTTTTTTCTCCGAAAATAAAAAAAACAAACGAGTACGTTGTCCGGCTCTGCTCGATAGTCCTGTAGTCGCCAGCTATCGAAAACTTGAAAATTTTCAATATCGATTGTTCCAGTTTAGAAATTGACCTACCTGGTTGTTGAAGTGTGTATTTCACACTCTCCCCTTATTAAAACTCCAATTAGCATTATTTCAAAACAGTATTACTCCGAGATCAACTAATATATTCCCATAAACACAAAACTTGACACCGTATTTTCTGTCAAATCGACTATTTGACTGCTAGCGGCTAATTTTGTCGTCGCAAACAGTTTGAACCAAGATTAGAACGTCAGGGCTGATCTGGGTCCAAGCTTTTTGAGACGCTGATGCTATTCTGAAAGGTTATTTTGATAAAGTAATGCAGAAAAATATCTGCAGAGACGAAACATTAATCTCCCTTTGAAGTTTTTGAGTCATCTTTAAGTGCCAACAATGAATGAAACCGCGAGCTGGTCTGGTCATTAAAAGTTGCAGCATGTATATTTCTGATGCAACTCACTGATTTACCCTTTACCTGCTAGTAGCTGTAACTCTTTGCATGCTGTCAGCCAGAAATCAAGGACTCTCTATTTAGTTGTTATAGAAAGTCCCTGACGGATATTTAGTTTATTTACCTTTAATAAGCATGCAATAAACCATCATGTCGGTCTTGCATGATACATGTATGTAGTGATTTTCAGTCTGGTTGTGTATTAAAGACGTGTCCGGTCATGTCAAATTACGTAATGCACAATTTATCAGGTCAGCTTGATACAGAGCTTCAGATAAGTTGGGAAAAGCAAGATAATTTTTTGTGTATTTGAAATGTATTTACAATCTTGAAATCGGTTGGACCCAGATGAGGCCCGACATAATGTAGGTCCTGATTTAGATCCAAACTGTTTGACACTCTGATAGTGAAGCTGGGAGATTTTTTTTTATTTTTATTAAAGTCAGCAGATGACAAAAATCCAGCATATAAAAGAGTTGGGCAGGATTATTTAAGGAGAATTATAACAGTACTTTTCTGCACTATCTCATATCTATCACATCTATCACCTCTCCCTGATTTCTCATTCTATGGAAAGGACTTCTCCCTAAAGTTGATGGCCAGCTTGGTCCCTGATTATAAGGTCACCATAATTTTAACAATGAACTACTATTTTTATGTAATATTCTGAATGGATCTTACTAACCCCTTGTCTCCAAGTGGTGACATTTGACACCTGATAACCTTCGCAAACAGTTTGGATCCAGATAAGGACCCACAGACCTTGACCCTGAACTGAGTCTGAACCATTTGACACCCTTATAGCGTTCCTGAATTTTTTTAATGAATTGTAGGAACTGCTTTTGGAAGCTTTAATAGAGTATAGATTGTGGTTGTGTGTGTGCGTTGGGGGGGGGGGGGATTTCGTCCGGGAGGGTTTATGTCCATGTTGTAAAATTAATGGGGGGATTATGTCCACGTATACAAATTAGAGCAGGGGGGGGGGTGATTGTTCGGGGGGATATTGTCCTACACTGAGCCACTGCGCTCTCAAACATTTTAATGCTCCTCATCGGGAGGGCATGCGGTACTTGAATGTTTTTACAACTCATAGATGTGTAGCTAGATGCGTAACTGGTCTATCCCAAGCTAAATTCTGATGTCATTTAAAAACAATAAAATAAAGTTCGAAGTTTGAGATTTTTTTATTTTCATTCCGACTGGAAGTTTTTGGGCGTTTTATTTTTATTTCCTCCTCCTAGCCTATGTTGAGCAAGAATTATCCAGAGAACCAGAAAAAATGGCCTAACCCTAAGGTCCCTTACACACAATTTACGATCTGGATCCTGAAATTTTATTATATTTTTCTTAAATTTCAGAGAGATTTAGCCTTGGCATTTTCAAATGTGTATCATATGCAAGCGGACAGTTCACGTGATATTGTGATTTCCTAGCCAGCAAAACAAACAAATATTGTCTGTTGCAAATTTTGTGGAGTTTTAACAAGGATGAACAGTATGAATAAAGGTCATTATGCATGCGCGGATACAGAGGGGGGGGGGGGGGGCGGTAGGAAATCACAAGTTATATATGGGTTCCTATATTTATTAGGAACATTTTGTGAAATTATTTCTATTTCATTGGAATTATTTTGATATATCTTCACATTTAATTCGTACTGATTAAAATGGTACTTTCAGCTACCGTTTTTGTTAATGTAGATTTGCCCCAGTCCTGAAACATTGGTATATCAGAGAAATCCTCATACTCTAACAAAATTACTGTACCTTCTGAGGTTGCCAGGAAGTGTCATTTAAATGAGAACGCAAACTGAATATGAAAAAATGTTCTGCTATATAAATGTTTCAGGATAGCAGCACTGGCCCCAGACCCGTTTGTCTAATTTTGATAGAGGATTTCTGTCCGAAATTCCATTGAATTTGAAACAGTGGTTCAGGAGGAGATTTCTATTTTAAGCTTTGCAGGCCATTTTGTTCAGTCATGGGGAAAAGTTTGTGAAATTTTGAAACTATTTTAAGCCCTCCAGTGCTTTTCTTACTGATGTTCCAAAGCAGTACTTCTTTTGTGGATTTGGGTTTGTCTTGACATATTGTCGAGCCTGTGTCTTGCAGTTTTGTGGTCACCTGATGGGAAAGGGATGATCTTTTGCCTCTCCAATGTGTGATGTTTTCTTGTTTTTTATCACTTTCCAATTCGATGTCTTGGTTCAGGCGTGGTACTTGATTGTATCGATTCCTGATCTTTGCATTCTTCCTCACTTTGACAGAGGGCATTATTAGGAACATATTCGTGAAATTATATCTATTTCATTGGAATTATTTTGAATTTTCATATTTCTGATCTCGAGCACTTCTTAGGATGCACATACATGACCAGGTTTGTGCAGTCTAGCTCTTATATTCATATAAATGTTTTAATCCGTTTTCTTCCCAGTCATTTTTTTCTCAATAAGATCAGACTGTCCCATGAATTGAATCAGTACCAAGCAGAGGATTAAGTGGAAAGCACAAAACACAGTAGGAGTATTTCCAGTGATGCTCGAATCACCATCATCTCAAGTTTATCATTCTTACAATGAGCCGCTGTACTCCCCTGATTTAATATTGAATGACAACAAAAGTAGAGCGAAATGGCCAAGAACTATTCTAGAAAAGTTCTAGAATTTTCTAGAACTATGGTCAAGAACTGCTCTGAAACTGTTCTAGATATGTTCTAGAATGTTTATGGGACAGATGTAGAACGTTAAATGGGACAAATTTGTTCTACAATGGCTCTAGCCAAGGTCAAAAAGATTTGCCCAAGTAAAGTTCCAGAAAAATTCTAAAGATATTTCCTAGAACTGTTATAGAACACTTCAAATTTGTTCCAGAACAGTTCCGGAACAAATCTTTAGAACTTTTATGTAGAACATCCCTCAAAAAATGTCCCATTTAACGTTTTAAATATGTCTCTGGATTTTTCTAGATTATTCTTAAAATGGTTCAAGAACAATTCCAGAAATGTTATAATGGTTTGTTCTAGAACTGTTCTAGAATTAACCTTGGTCTGCTCTAGAACTGATCTAGAACAAAATATTATTTTTCTGGAACAATTGAAGAATACCCCTCAAAAAATGTCCCTTTTAACGTTCTATAAATGTCTCTGAATTATTTTAGAACATTTTAGAATGGTTCCAGAACAATTTTAGAAATGTTCTAATAGTTTGTTGCATAACTGCTCTAGAAGAAACCTTGGTTTGTTCTAGAACTGTTCCAGAGCAAGCATTTAGAAACTTTCTGGAACAATTGTAGAACACCTCTCCCAAAGATGTCCCATAAAGGGTTCAATAAATGTCTCTGAATTATTCTAGTAGATATTTTAAATGGCCATGGTCAGGAATGTCATTTAGCAGAAGGCGCATTTCCCTAGCCCTAAGTAGACCATTTGGAATTATGATTCTGTGAAATGCTACTTTATTATATCTGAAATACTGTTAACAAATTTTGGTTACACCCCAAAAAACTAATACCAAAGTGTATTTCATGCTCATGCAGGTGACTCGATACAAATAAATAAACATCAACTGAGGAATAAATATTATTGAAAAAAAACATAACAGAGATCCTACGTTGGCCTGAATGTTGTCAGATGTTGCCACCCTGTTACCCCACCCATTTCATAACACTGCCATGCATTTCAGCTTGGAAGACCGCAGTAACAATTAACATTAAAAACTGTGTCTCAGGCCTACTCACTATCTCCGACAATATACTACTATCATGTTTGCTATCTAAAAGTTGCCAAACAAATGTTTTTGGAAGAGCCTCCATATTATCCCTCCAATTCTGGCAGCCGTGTTTTCCCCATCATCCATCTGGCAATGACATGCTTGTTCTAGAAATGTTCTAAAAGTGTTCTAGAACTTTTGAGAACATTTCTAGAACTTGTTGGTTCTACAAAAGTACTAAATAAGTTCTAGAACTTAATTTGAATAGTAAATGGAAAACAATTCTTTAACTTATTTTCCCTTTGAGAAGTTCAAAAAATGTTCTAGAATCATTAGTATATTTTTAGAATTAACTAGTTCCAAAAAGTAAGACAAATGTTCTAGAACTTAATTTGAATAATTTTTAAAATTTTCTTTCAAATTATTTTGTTCTTGAAAAGTTCTAAAATTGTCTAGATTATTATCAGAACATTTGTAGAACTTATTGGTTCTTGATTTGTTCTAAAACGTTCTAGACTATTTCAAGAACAGTTTAAGAATAAAACAAGTTTTAGAATGTGTTTGACTTGTTCTAGAACATATTCTAGAACAGTTGTAGAACAAGAGTTCTAGAACAAGCATATTTACCTGGTTAAGAACAGTTCTAGAACAGTTCTAAATGTTCTAGAACAGTTCTACTACTAGAACACCTCCCATTTTTAGAACAAAATTTTGCAGGGGGTAGTCTACACTGTATACTGCTCTGATCTGAGCGGTGATGTTTCAATGTGATTATTGTATGTTTGAAGCTTGTGATAAGGATTCCTAGACTGGTATCAGACCAGTAAATAGAGTAATAGTAAAATATAAAGCATTCGCCTAACCAAATTCTACCTCTGTGTGCCAGTTTACACTGAATGTGTATTTGGTCATTTGGAGTTTTGTTTTGTTTGTTTGATTTGATTCTTTACGTCCACTCAACAATCTTTCAGTTTTGCGGGACGGGTCTTCCTGGGTTGAACCAGTACTAAGCTAGGATAAATGTGTCTTGCTCAAGGACCACAACGCAGTGAGGCCGGTGAGGCTCGAACCCGCGGCCCTTCGGTCTCGAGTCAAGCACTCTACCACTGAGCCACTGTGCTCCCTCAATGGGAGTTACAGAGCTTTCGGTAAGCATAACCTGAAGCCCCAGCAAAGGGGTCATAATCGCTCCGATATAATAAGAACGCATGCGTAATTATTAAACAAAAAAGTGCATCTAAATGTAAATTTTGACCCAGACAATTCAAAGATTGGATGAGACTAATAAGTAGCATGTGTACAGTTACCCAGATGGTAACAGTTATTTTAAATCGAATAGCTACTTAATGTTTTACTGACATTGAACAGAAAACTGATTCTTCACCCATTTTACAATTTTATGTGTTACTTAATGTACTTATTTCACTTTTGAGGTTAAAATTTATCAAAACTTGAATACTGCATCTTGGGTGGTTTCCTAGGAATTAATAAGGCAGTAATTCATGAGGAAAACTGGGCAAACCATCCTTTTAAAAGGAAACTTTATTGAAAATGACTGTTAAATTAACTCGACCTTGACACTGATTGGAGTGTTGTAACGTGAAAGACGTCTTCTATTGGTCGCGACCATCGTACTGATATATTCTGATTGGTCAATGATTGGCACCAGATTGGTCGTTTTATTTGAACACTGTAGGCCAAACACAGTAGAACTTGATTAGTCCATTTTTGGTGGTTTAAGTTTTACAAATACTGTACAGTTGTATTTTTGTCCTGTCCAGATTTTTAGGAAAATGGTCATTTGAAGATTTAATACAGACTGTTGGTTTACCTTACTAGTTTTACGAGAGCCAATATGGGGACATTTCCTTCTCAATAAATTTGTCAAAACTTTTATGTTGGAAAGATTCGAATCGCTTAAATGCAAAACAAAATTGCAAAAGCGCTGGAAAATTTGCCCCTCCATACACATGTACAGTGAAAATCAAGACTTCCAAGATCTTTTTTTAATGCTTAGAATGCATGTGATAGTTCTAATTCTACATGTATTTCTGTTTTAATCGCAAAAAATTAGAAGCCTTAAGTTGGTTAATTCCAAGCCAGCATATCGGTCCAAAATGAGTTTAGACCCTGGTGAGACGCCATACACTGCAATGCATGAAGGGGAAGGAGGGGGGTGAAGTATACTTTTCACTTGAGATGTTTAAAGACTACTTTACGCATGTACGCATTATGTACCATTATACCGTGGGCTGGTCCGTTTGCCTCCCGGACTGTAAAGCAACGTACTGGGACGTTAAAATGTAATGTGCAGAAATACACCGATGGGGAGATCACTAGAAAGGAATGCTACGGAACCCTGGACTCAAAAGGGCTTTTTTCCATTTCGCTCAAATGCCCACTTTTTGCAGCACAAATGTTCATTTTTATCCGCTTAATTGTCCTCTCAATCCGCTCAAATGTCCTTCGCCGAGTGTGGAATTTAGCAATCTAACAGTAGCGTAAGGTGTGACATTCCCACACAAACTGCGAGACATGGCGATATTTTGCTTTAAAGGGGTCCGCACGTCACTGTTTTATCTGCAATTTATAGGTATTGCTCGATAAGCGTAGAGTTACGTAGTTGGTCAGGTGATGGTGCTTTATTCACCCGATTGGACAAATACAGGGTTTTCTTTCATACTTCTAACTGTTAATCTATTTCGTCACTCTACGCTTACCGAAAAAGGACTCTACCTTATTTTTACTTTCCATAAAGGTGTTAAAGCTTTGTAAACATGGTAAATAACCCCCAAAAACATGCGTTCATTCGAATTTCAAATGTGTGCTGTAAATTCCACACCGATTGCACTGGAACGTTTCCATAGAATCATGCGATATTTGATACCCCTGTCATTTCCATATTTCCAGTTTTGTTTATTTGTTTGATTTGATTCTTTACATCCCATCAACAATATTTCAGTTAAACAGGGACGGGTCTTCCTGGGTTGACCCAGTACTAAGCTAGGATGAATGTGTCTTGCTCAAGGACCACAACGCAGTGACGCTGGTGAGGCTCGAACCCGCGGCCCCTCGGTCTCGAGTCAAGCACTCTACCACTGAGCCACTGCGCTCGCCAATATTTCCAGTAACAAACGGTAAACATAAAGGGTCTCGAACAGTCTCCTATTTAATCTGCCCAAATTCTGACAGCCTGTGGCTATAGGCTGTTGCATAGCTAACAATTATATTGTTGTGCTTTAATCAACACTTGCATGTAGTGCACCTAGCAAAATAAACATATTTTGAAAATATTGCATAATAATGCCAGGACTTTAGGGTTTAGGGGGTGGGGTATTTTTTTTTTTTTTTTGTAACAAAATTTTATTTCACAGAAAGTCAACGTTTTGTCGAGTGTTCACCTAAATACATGAAAATATTATGTTTGTGGCATAAAACTTGAGACGAAAGTTAGGCGTTTGCATAAAATTCTGATTGAGATGATTTCATTGTTTCATCGAAAGAAGTGTGCTGTCACTGACTTTTGACTATTACCTGTAATGATTCAAGTTTAACCAGTTTGACTTGTGCACTGAGGTGTCTGCATACTGTATAAATCATAGTCTAGATAAACAGTGTTTTTGAGCGTAATATTGTTAATATTTTCTTATACATCAGATTTAACCTATAATTTGGAGCTTAAAAGAACCGTTTCATTGCGACGGTTCTTTTGAGTACCCACAACATATGTTTGATTGAGAAATGAGACAATTAATTACGTGGTACGCACTCATAACTAAAGCCCTGATACATGCCATTGTAAATTGATATTTACCCACAGGTTTGTACAAAGTAAGTTTCAAATAAGTTTTTATAATAAAGTTTTTTGAGCATTTTGACAGCGTTCCCCCACCCCACCTGTGACCAATCATGCCACTTATATGACGTGTGAAATGTAAAACAACAACTGTATGCAAAAGGATTAGTTTGGTCACGGGGGGTGGGGGAGCACTTAAGTAAAACTTCTACTATTTTCTATATGTTGTATAGCAAAAACCGAGTTTTCTACTCATATTTTTCAAGCGGTACTTGTCCAGTGAGATTTTGTGGGTAGTTCGAGGGTTAAACTAGCTATCTTTTTCATTGAAAAAAAAAAATCATTTTCTTTGAAACTTTTCTCAGGTCATTTGCATGAGCAATCCTTTATTAAGACTGTCCGAGGTCCTTCAACGGGTCAGTGGTAGAGTGCTTGACTCGATATAGAGGGATTGCGGGTTCGAGCCTAACCGAGGCGCTGCGTTGTGCTCTTGAGCAAGCCACTTTATCCTCTGCTAAGTATTGGTTCAACCCAGGAAAACCCGTCCGGACATGGCTGAAAAATTGTTTACTGGGACGTAAAGATTAAAACAATCTTCCTGTGTTGAACCAGTACTAAGCAGAGGATAAAGTGTCCCGTGAATCTCGAACCAGCGACCCTTCGATCTCGAGTCTAACTTTCAGCCGCGCTCCTTTCCTTTTTGTTTGTATGCGTTTTATTGCAGGTTTTAGTTTAAAAATTACAGATGTTACATAAATATTTCTGATTTTAGCAAATTTCAGTAAGCGATGTTATATTTTTCTGATATTCATCATGAAAAAACTTCTTTTGTGTCATGTGTGTTGTATGTGGTCGACAAAGCTAGAACCTTGGAAAGCGTGAGCGGTGTGAACTTTGTAAAAGCCAAGCTTATTATTCGAGAATGTCACCTATACCAAATCTCAACTTAGTTTTTCTTCATTTAACACAATTCATGATTTTCGAAAACAAGTACCATTGTCTCTCGATAACTCAAATTACGATACTCTGCGTGTACTTGAAATACCATTTTACTCGCATCGACTGGGGTCATTTTTGCAAGCCAATGCTACTTATAAGCCCGCTTTGTTCCATACGTGCGTATAGAACGGAGTGGGCCTAGTACCATTGGATTGCCAAACTGTTAGTTGTTTTTAGTGAAAATAAAATAAACAAGCTAATTTTTAGTATTTTAATATGAATGTTAAGCAATGTTCCCAATCTACAAATATAACAAGCATATAACATATTATCAATAACAAGAGACAGAGATAAAGCGCCCACACGAGGGAGAGAGAGATAGAGAGAGGCAGGCAGACAGCTTATGACAGACTGACATGGAACATACATACAAACAGAGAGAGAGAGAGAGGGAGAGAGAGAGGGAGGGAGAGCTGGATGTACATCATTATCTTCGAGACAGAATACAGAACAGTAGATGGAAATGCGATGCGACGCGTTGATCGTTGATCGACTTATTCTTAAAAATATTCTTTGAAATAAAGAAATTGAGCCAGTGCATGAGATTTCCAACAATGTGGTATGTGCGACCAGCAAAGCCTCAGACCAGCCTGCGCATACGCGCAGTCTGATCAGAGCCTTTGCTAGTCGCTTGAGTATTCTATGATTGTTAAACTACTAACTGAACACCATTTGGAGTTTCTAAGCTTAAAAGGAGGCTACAGAGGCTCGTCTGAGTCTACACATGTCAAAATACCACATTGTTGGAAATCACATGCACTGGCTCATTATTATATTCAGAACAAAGTCTTGTCACGAGATGTGCATCATTGCCCTTCCAATATTTCTCCCAAAATATGAACCAGTCCTCAAGTTTATAAAGCTTTTTCATGCTTAACTAAAATAAGCGTGGACTATACGAAATGCTCATAAAAACTACAATACGTGTACTTGAAAAATGCATAATATTTAGCCAAGTAGTTAGACTGGCTCCTGTCCATAAAACAATTTTTCACCAATGTGTGATATAATAAACTTGTAGCTAGTCTTACTCTGATGGCTCTGTTTTATAAAACAGGGCCATCAGAGTAAGACTAGCTACAAGTTTATGATATCACACATTGGTGAAAAATTGTTTTATGGACAGGAGCCAGTCTACCAAGTAGTAAATGCTTACAATTGCTGGCATGATAACATTTCAGTGCATTAAAGTTGCTCAGTTGAGTTCAGAATGAAACAAAATCGAGGCCAATCATTATGAATAGCTTTGACAGACACAACAGTTGTTTCTTCAAAAGCAATCCTAAAATCATATTTTTATGCTTTTGAAGGGAAACCCCATCTTATTGAAGTACGAAATAATTAATTATTGTTAAATAATATTTAATGAGTTTTTACCCCTAAAAGTAAGGCGCAAACAACAGTTGATAGTGCCAGCAACAGTAACTATTAGGGTTCGTCGTGCATGCTCATATTTGAGCATGCACGTCATACCATAACAGTTACGTTTATTATTCTTAATGAGAAAAGAAATGCAGCATAATGAAATGTAAATTTCTGTGCATTTGAAGACGTATTTTAGTATCATACTGACTTAGCTTTATAAATACTAGAAATGTGTTGTTTTTATAATGGTTATGCATGACAGATTTTCCAGTGAGTTCCTCAAAAATCCTATAGAATCAAGCAAGTGTCATCGTTCTTTTGAGCTATAAATCCCCGTCAGATTCAGATTCATACAACTTTGATCGCATAAAACTTTCCATAAACTCATCATTAGACTTACAGCGAGTCATGTTAGAGTCAAACATATGCTTAATTTCATCTAGCTTCCTAAAAGTGTTATCATTTATCTCCTCTTTACACTTGAATGAATGAGCTTGTCCAATGGGTTTCTTCAAACCACCAATCATTTCATATTCTACATTAGGTCTGTTGTCATGCCAAGCACCGTTTCTGATATTTTCAGTATCTTCTACAAGTATACACTCGTTTAACACTGAATCAGCATCAGTCTCCATATCAAGTCCCTCTTCCTCGTCAATAAAAGCTTCGTCCAGATCATAGAATTTATCAATAAAGTCCTGAGCCTGTCCTTGAAATACGTTATTCTTCAATGAAGTGGTCGATTTCTTGTTTCGCGGAAATGTCTTTATGTTTATTTTTGGGGTACAAATGTTTCTTTTGCGCTTCTCAACAGCATTAGTCTTTCCGACTTTCCTTTTCAGTACTCTGTAAAACCTCTGGAACACAGTTTGTTTTGTGTCTATATTGTTTTGACGTTTGAGTGCAGAACAGCCACCTTTATGACTCCTACACACGTCATTGTCCCTGTTACATTCAGAATGGACAACAGAACATTTAGGATTGGAAGTACGACTGTTGCCCATATCAATAAAAGCCTCGTTAGGATCCTGCTCAGCGTCGAAAATACCCGATCTCATCAACCCCAATTTCTGCTTTTGCTTGCTGATTTTAGCCATCTTAGATTTGACGTCACTAACTCGTTTGACGACAATATCAATCTTGTTGACGTCAGATCCCCAAGATCTCAGAATTTTCAAAAGACTGTCCTTTCTAGATAACAACCTCTCAATACCGTCCACACGCTCATAAACGCCCAACTGAGAGACTTCGTGTAATTTTCTTTCTGTTGTTCTTTGACTGACCATCCTTACTATGTCATCACATGTTGTGTACTTTGTCACTCCAGTTAGTTTTCTCTTCTTTCCTTCCATAAGAAAATTAATAGTATGTTTCTTCTGAGTGGCCATGTCTGAAAACATACGATATAACATTGTTAAACACAGATTTAGAAAAGAAAAAAAAACGTAAATTACGAACATTTTCTATTCCATCAGTTCTCGGATCCAGTATACTGGGTATCCAGTATCCAGTATACTGGGTTCGAGGTCAGTTCAAACATTTGTTTTAGGTGCTAAAGAACCATCCCAAATGGGACGGTTCTTTTGATTATCCTCAACATATGTTTTGATTGAGGAATAATATTATTCTTTTAAAGTTACTCACTCTGATCTCAACTTAAAAACTGATTGCATGAGTACTTACTCATCCTCCGAGTTAGAGTTCAGTATAAATCATATTCGACCTACTAAATGTATGCGCACACAGAGTATTATCAGGGTTTTTTTCCACACTACATGCACTTTAAAAAAATCGTGACAGTTAACATCGAAAGAAGTGGGAGCCTAGCTGCCACCCCTTTTGATGAAGGTCTGGATGGTGTATAATGATTAGTGAATAATGGCCAATTTTTAGTATGAATAGTGAATAATGAGTCCAAAAATAATAAAATAGTGAATAATGAGGGCCTTAAAATTAATGAATAATCCTATTTTTTAATGAATTGATGAAAAATTAATGAATAGTGAATAATCAGATTTATTTGCCACCTTTCTTACTTTTAATGAATAATTGGTCTTATTTTAATGAATAACCCAAAATTTTAATGAGATGAATAATGGGCTAAATTTTTAATGAATAGTGAATGCCAGACCCCCCATCCAGACCCTCTTTGATGTAAACTTACTCTAACATTCCTACTAAAACAATTTTAGGCCAAAGTTTCGCTATTGATAGAGGGGTATATGAAAAAAGTGTTGCTCATCTTCACTGTTTTACCAAAACCCATAGTGCGCTTATTCGGACGAATGTGGAAGGGTGTTTAACGTTGTAGGCAGCTAACAGTGGAAAGGAAAATTTTTTAATCTGTTGTATTTGACAAGTGTAAAGTCGAAACTTCATCTAAATTGTATAGTACATGTGTCTATTGTTTTACTTTTAGCTTTACACCTATTGCAAAGTGATTCAACCACACAATAAAGAGAGTCTTGTAAAACATGAAAATGTACAGAAATTGCTACATATACGTATTATCCCATTTAAGCCGCTGTATTTTTCAAAACAAAAAAGGCGATCTAGCGTCTTTGGTTGGTGTTTTTCATTTGTATTCAAATTTTTACTGAGTTGAGCATTCTGTGGTCAAGCAGTGAAGACCTTGACCAGGCGCCGTATGATGCGGCGTCTGGTCCGAGTCTGCACTGCTTGCCAACGGCCCATATAAATGACCTTATGCTTAATAATATATGGTCTTAATAACAGTCCATTTTTTGTCGTAAGCAAAAAAAATAAAATAAACAAAATATATATTGAAAAAATACGAATATAAATACCTGATATCAAGGATGATGGCTAAGATCCAAATATATTTAATGTTCAACAAGAAATAAAACAGCTGGCACGTGTAAGTCTAGGCAAGAGGCTTTAACTAGTTTCGGATTATAAACTGTCTGGTTAATGCGTGATCATGTGACATTTAAACCACACTTTTAGTAGTATTCCCGACACGTGCAAACAATTATAACACTTTCCTGTGACAAACAACTAACTGCCAAACAAACAATTAAATTAAATCATTAATTACCAGAGGAGTACAAATTATAAAGTCATCACCATTACTGCACTTAAATTTAGTTCAGTTCAGTAAAATTGAAACCAATTAATTTAATATTTCTAGAATGTTCTCTTGCTGGCCAAATAATTTGTACCTACTATTGTCGTCTGTTGACAACCTTTGCATACAGTTTACGTCGGGCATCATTTGGATCCAAGCTGTTTGACACTCTGATGGTATTCTGGAAAGATGGTTTTTTTTTCGAAAAAGTTGACTTTGAAAAAATCAGCAGACGACAAAAAGCATGAAAAATTATCTAATAGTTTGATGTTGGTTCAAGGAATTAAAAAACAACCACCTAACAACAAGTGTGTTTTTGAGCACATCTAAGAAAATTAGAAATAGGTTGGTTTTATTCACTTGTGTAAGCAGCGCGGATCAAAAAAGTTGTGTACGAAGGGGTCCAACTCAGTTCTTTTTTTTAAATGCCGATGAGTGGGGAGAGGATCCAAATACCATTAGACGTGAGGAGCTGGCCATCATTGGACCGATAATGACCCTATATATTGGATGCTGGCTTGGTAGCTTTGTGGTTTTCCAGGGGACCCGGAGAAGTATTGCTAAGGAATCCATAGCTTTGTGATTTTCCTAGGGGTGGGGGTGGTTGGGTAGAATCCCCCCGCCTCTGGATCTGCGCATGGATATACCGTATTCAATCTGATGAGTACTCTGTGCGCATTTTTGTCTCCTTCAAAGGTCTACGCAACGTGTAGGTCCAGGTCAGCTGGTTTCTTGATGCACACCTTTTCATCTAAACGATGAATCCATAAGGAACTAGAAAAAAAGTGCCCTGAGAGGTGTATACCCCCGGCCGCTACTCTTACTGTTTTCATAATGGCACCAGATGCTTTCTCATAAATGGTTGGTAAGATATCTGCATAAGTCTGAAAAATAAATTAGCACTTTTAAAAGGTGTCCTAGATCTTGATCTCAAGCCCCACCCTGGATCACGAACCCATATGGTCCGAAGTTTCACAGAGATAGTACAGATACAATTTTGAGCGAGCACATAATAGTTTGGTACATATCGCATTGACGGGCGAAGGCGCTGGTGAGACTGCATTTGTTTAAGCAAATGCAGTCTCATCAGCGCCTTCGCTGCTCGCAAATACAAAGTTTGTATATTGAAAAAAGACTCAGACCAAAATTTAATTTTTATTTGATTTGATTCTTAACGTCCCATCAACAATATTTCAGTTAAACAGGGACGGGTCTTCCTGGGTTGAACCAGTACTAAGCTAGGATAAGTGTGTCTTCCTCAAGGACCACGGTGAGGCTCGAACCCGCGGCCCCCGGTCTCGAGTCAAGCACTCTACCACTGAGCCACTGCGCTCCCTACCAAGATTTAAGAGCTCTAGTCTCCTTGATACTTTAGCATGGGCGTTTAAAGTGGGCTCTATTTAGCGCATATGCTATAGGTACAAAAATCTCATGAACTAGCCCAATTGGATTTAAGTCTCAAAAATGCACTCGACCTTGACACTGATTGGAGTGTTGTAACGTGGCAGACGTCTCCTATTGGTCGCGACAATCATATTGATGGATTCCGATTGGACAATGATTGTTTCAGATTGGTCATTAATCAAAAACCCCAATGTGTTTGTCATGAGCTCAATCTCTAGTACATGTGGCATATGGTTTCTGCTGACGACTCCTCACGTCTATCTCAGCGAACGTCAAAATGACGTCTTGTTCAGCAGGTTAAAGTAAAGTCTGAAGGCATATGAGCCGCGGCATGAGATTTCAAATAAATAGACATTTTGACAAGTGTAGACTCGGACAGGAGCCTCTGCAGCCTCCTTTTAAGCTTAGAAACTCCAAATTGTGTTCAGCCAGTAGCCTAAAAATCATAGAATACTCAAGCGACTATCAAAGGCTCTGATCATACTGTGCGTATGCGCAGGCTGATCTGAGGCTTTGCTGGTCGCACATACCACATTGTTGGAAATATCATGCACTGGCTCATTTCATCTTGATCTTCCATATTTGTCAGGAAGATTCGACAGTTTACAAAGGGTTAACTAAATAAATCACTTCTCACAGAGAAAAAATGACATTTGCGAATTACTTCCCTCTCTGTAAAAGATCGCGGATCATATTTTCCGCCAAAGATGCGAATTTTCTGAAGACAAATTGCTGGCATACGTCATATTTAATAATTAGGGATAGAATTGCCCTTCTATAAGTTGTGGTGAAAAAACTTTGGCTGATTCACTTTGTGGGCACGTCCGAGGAGTTGACGATTGATAAACCCTTTGTATATTAATGGATTCTTCCAACTGGTTGATACGATAAACTTGGGATAGTCCATTGTACATACCAATGGGTGTCAGGTTATAATTTTAAAAAAATTCTGAAGATCTTTTTACCTTAACAGTGTAGTAAAATGTACCCGTTTAGTAGTTTACCGACTGAAAATGCTTGCAATCTGTTATAATTGCAGAACCAGAAAATGACCAATATATCAAGCCTAAAGCGACGGTATACACCATTTAGCAGTCCAAAGCTAGCACATTTGCAATGAGTCCACAGTTCTCTTCACTTCATGCCATGATCATCGTCGGAATGAACAAGAAAGGGGCTGGTTAATACTACATGTATATCCTTTCACTTCTGAAGATCGGACCGCGTAGCGCAGTCGGTAACGTATCTGACCAGTGGCGGATCCAGAGGGGGTCGCTCGAATCCCACTCCCAGTCCCCCGTTTTTAAATATGCTATGAGAATGAAATAATTTGGTCTCAACGAGACCAAATTATTTAATTTTCATGGGATATTTAAAAAAAAAATAGATAAAATCAGCAAAGCAAACCCCACCCCTTTACACATATGATACCACTTTCAAAAAATCCTGGATCCGCCCCTGCTGACTACAGATGCGCCTCTGACTGCATGTCCAGGGTCGCAAGTTCGGTCTCGGCCCGGTCCCATACTTTTGTGGAGATTGGTCATGAAATAATTTCTACGGTCATTCTCCTCCCTTCCGCTGATTTATTCAAGAAGGGTTGTTGTTAGTTACAAGCGAAAGTATGTGCACGAATTACTGTTTAACCGCTTGTTCAAAAAGTGTGGGTTGGTGAACTGACCGACCGACCCCCATGACCCCCCCCCCCCCCCCCCATGACCACAGCTGTTGACTGGAACGCAAAGCAACAAAAAACAAAAACAAACAAAAACTTGCGAAGTTAAGACTGACTTTTCGCATGTGAGTTTAATACCACTGTCCTATGGGCTGGTCCGTTTGCCCCCCCCCCCTCCTACCCGGACAGTAAAACGACAATGTACGCACAGGGACGTTAAAACATACTGTGGAATTTAGCAATCTTACAAAAGGGGAAGGTGTGACATTCCCACACAAGCTGTCAGCTATGGCGACATTTTCAGCAAAACAGATCGTCAATGTTTTATCTACAATTTACATTATTTTTTTTTACTTACCACTTACCACAAAGGCGTTAAAGCTTGGTAAACATGGTACATATATGTTTCTAATTAAAACATGTGTTTATTCGAATTTTAAATGTTTGCTCTCACGGTTTATACCGACTTTAGCCGGGTGACAAAATATCTCACGATGTGCTAGGGCTACTGATGTAAGTGGTATAAAATAGCTATACCATGTTCGTCCATCTGTACGTAAGATAACCCACTCACTAAAGCTCTTGGATTATCTCCACGTATATGCGGACAACCCATGGTATAACTATAACAAATTCCACACCAGTACAGGAACTGAATCACTCGACATTTTAGACTCATGTCATGAGCGAATTCCAGATTTCCAGTAGAAAAGATATATTACTACCAAATAAACATATAATCAGCCCACAGTGTAGACCGCAAATATTACTAGTAGCTGCATAGAATCCTGAAAAGGGGATGTCCTGTTAGGGCGTGAAATTTCCCTATAAGTCATTTGTAAAAAAGTCAAATTTTCAAACTGTGTATTTTGCAATAATTTTCGTGACAATGAATGGACATACATATAAATTATTCAAAAACATATTTAATGATGTTTAAACCGAAGGCAAAGGGGAGATAAAAACGACTTAACATAACTACACTGAAAATTTTATTTTGATACACTATAGTCACGAAAATTATCTTAAAAGATCACAGTTTGAAAATTTGGATTTTTCACAAAATTACTTTCGCCTTAACAGGACATATCCTTTATAGACTAATCGGTGGGGCTTCAAAAATAGGCTAAACTTGAACTAATATAATTGCAACAGAAATGCCATTAGTTTTATTTGCTGCATTAATATGTCTTTGATCACATACTAAAAGTTGCAAGTCCCATCTGGTGGGGAAGTGTTCATATAATATGGAAGGAGAAATACGATGCAGTGGTAGTAGATTGTCTGATAATGTCACCACTGCTTGCATTTGTGTGGTGACAGAATGAAAATGAGTCTCCCTAAAAAAAAAAAAAAAAAAAAAAATTTTTTTTTTTTTAGGGAGACTCCCACTTCTCCCTGGGTCCCATTTAGGGCGAAATTTCGGCCCCTAGGGCGACCATTTCACCCTAGTCGCCCCCTAGCTTGGTCCCTGATATTTTCAACTTAAAATGATCACTTGTATGCTTAAAGTGGTAATTGAAGATTACTTTTATTCAATGGAACGCTTCTTCTGCAGTTGTTTTAAGTCCTTTAGACTTTGATTATAGAATTTGTTTTAATTACTGAGTATTGCACATGATGAAGCCCGTATGAAATCATATAAATGAGCCAAAATGTTGACATTCAGGGGTTGAAGTACCCCACCCACCAATATATTAGGATTATAAACATAAAACTTCTGTTTACATTTCTATTACAATGTATTAGTTTTATTCTAACATTCATAACACACTGATAACCCTATACAGTGACTCTCGCAATAAGTTTACCAGTTGTTGTTGTTGTTGTTGTAGTTGTTGTTGTTGTTGTGATTGGAAGATGTTGCTTTCAACAGTTTTTTGTTTTCAATCATAACATGATAGTCATTTATCATTGCTCCGTTCCATGAGCCCGACTGCTAAAACAACAACATATATCTGGCCCAGAGGTTATAAAACTTTTTTCATGCCAAACTCAGCTGAGCACAAAATTTCAACTGCTCATAAAAACTAAAATACAAGCGAATTAAGATTTTTCTTGCTTTAAGTCTCTCAGACATTTTATTTATCATGCTTATAAATGTTTTAACGATTGTTGGCATTTTAACATTTATGTGCAGGATAAATTTTGTGCTCAGCCTGAGTTTCAAGAGCATGATTTTTTAAAAACCCTGGGACCAGGCCTCAAGGTTATGTAACTTGAGTACAGTCTCAAACTCAAAATAAAGCACAATGATTGGTTGCTTGCGGACACGTGTCCGCAAGCAGCCAATCATTGTCCTTTGTTTTGAGGTTGAGAATGAACTCAGTTTTATAACCTCAGGGCCTGGTTTTCTTTAGGTATCTATTGAGGCACTGATGATGGCACGGCCAAGAAAACTTCAGGCCTGACTGGTCTTACTAGATTTTTTTAAAAATATTTTCTTCCAGAAAACATTTTCTTGAGCCTTTGAAACAAGTAGCCCAATGGGCAAGGATCGCTCACCTGGGAGCCAGCATAATGTTTGGAGATACATTAATTTATGATGCTCAAAGGCAGGTTACTCTGAACTTGAAACAGTGACCAGGAACTAATTCAAAAACATAAGATATTATGCCAGTCCTTGTTATCTGCAAGTATTAAAAAGATCTGAATAAAAATGGTGAAAGTATATTTTCAGATGCTCAAGGGCAGCTAACTCTGTAGTCAGTGAAAGGATCTGACCAATCCATACTTTAATGTATGTCCTGATAACCTAAAAGGATTAAAAAATCAAATGAAAAATGAAGGCGCTAGAGTGGTCACAACATTATACAGCTATATATTAGATGCTCAAGTGCAGCTAACTCTGTAATTGGTGGCCGGGTGTGGCGGATACTATAACTCATTCAAGCTTTTATGGGTGTCCTTGATACCTGCAAAATTGAGGAAGACCCATTACAAAGTGAAGGTGCTAGAGTGGTCATAAAAAGATCTCCCATTGTATGTCTATGCAGATTTTTTATGATGCTCAAGGGCAGTTAAATCAACAGTCTGTGGTTGGTTCTACTTAAGGTTTAAACTCATCTAAGTTTTTATGGTTGTCTTTGTTACCTGAAAAAATGAAGAAGATCCAATCAAAAGTGAGGGTACTAGAGCGGTCACAACATTATCCATCAGTTTTTAAGATGCTCAAGGGGAGCTAACTCCATAATAGGTGATGGGATCTTGACAAAATTCAAACCCATCCAAGCTTTAATAGTTGTCCTTCTTGTCTGCAAGAATATAAAAGTTCCTTTTAAAATTGAAAGCACTAGAGTGGTCACAACATTTCTCCCATTATCAGTCTTTGGAGATTTTCCAGACGCTCAAGGGCAGCTAACTCCACAGTCCATCTGGCCAAATTTCGAACACATCCGAGAATTTATGAGTGTCCATGTTGCCTGCAAGAATGAAGAAGATCCAATCAAAAGTGAAGGCACTGGAGTGGTAACAACATTCCTCCCATTATAAGTCTATGGGGATTTTTCAAGATGCTCAAGGGCAGCTAACTCATAAGCCCCTGGTCAGATCCTGCTGAATTTCAAACTCATCCAAGCTTTTATGGTTGTCCTTGTTACATGAAAGAATGAAGAAGATCAAATCAAAAATGTAGACACTAGAGTGGTCACAACATTATCTATCAATTTATAAGAATCTCAAGGGGAGCTTACTCTAAATTAGGTGATGGGATCTTGACCAAATTCAAACTCATCCAAGTTTTAATAGTTGTCCATCTTGTCTGCAAGAATGAAGAAGATCCATTCAAAATTGAAAGCACTAGAGTGGTCACAACATGTCTCCCATTATAAGTCTATGGGGATTTTTCCAAATGCACAAGGGCATGTAACTCATTAGTCCCTGGCCGGATCCTGCCGAATTTTGAACCCATCCAAGATATTATGGGTTTCCTTGTTGCCTGCAAGAATGAAGAAGATCCAATCAAAAATGAAGGCACTAGAGTGGTCACAACATTATTCATTGATTTTTCAGACGCTGAAGGGCAGATAACTCCGCAGTCATGGATGAAATCTTGTCGAAATTCAAATTCATCTGAGCTTTAATAGTTGCCCTTCTTGTCTGAATAAATGAAGAAGATCCATTCAAAATTGAAAGCACTAGAGTGGTCACAACATTTCTTCCATTATAAGTCTATGGGGATTTTTCCAAACGTTCAAGGGCACGTAACTCATAAGTCCCTGGTGGGATCCTGTCGAATTACAAACCCATCTGAGATATTATGGGTTTACTTGTTGCCTGCAAGAATGAAGAAGATCCAATCAAAACTGAAGGCACTAGATTGGTCACAACGTTATTCATTAATTTTTCAGACACTCAAGGGCAGATAACTCAGCGATGGAATCTTGCCGAAATTCAAACTCATCCAAGCTTTTATGGTTGGTCTTGTTACCTGCAAATATGAAGAAGATCCATTCAAAATTGAAAGCACTTGAGTGGTCACAACATTTTTTCCATTATAGGTCTATAGGGATTTTTCCAAACGCTCAAGGGCTTGTAACTCAAAAGTCCCTGGTCGAATCCTGCCGAATTTCGAACCCATCCGAGATATTAAGTGTTTCCTTGTTCCCTGCATGAATGAAGAAGATCCAATCAAAAATGAAGGCGCTAGAGTGGTCACAACAATATTCATTGATTTTTCAGATGCTCAAGGGCAGATAACTCTGAAGTCAGGGATAGAATCTTGCCAAAATTCAAACTCATCCGAGCTTTTATGGTTGGTCTTGTTACCTGCAAATATGAAGAAGATCCATCCAAAAATGAAGGTACTAGAGGGATCACAACATTTCTCCCATAATAAGTCTATGGGGATTTTTCCAGCTAACTCATATAAGTCCCTGGTCAGATCTTGCCGAATTTTGAACCCATTCGAGATTTTATGGTTGTCCTCCTTACCTGCAATAATAAAGAAGAACCAATCAAAAATGAAGGAGCTAGAGTAGTCACAAGATTTTCCCCATTATTACCCTATGGGAGCTATCTGTTGCCATGGAAACCAGAGTTCTGATCCGATCTAGCCCAAAACCTAATGCAGTCAATCCCCCATCCCAATGATGCTCCTGATGAAATTTGATTATGATTGGCCAGCTGGTCTCAGAGATATTCATGTTTGAAAGTGTGGACGCACGGACGGACGGACGGACGCCGGCTCGAGTCCCATACTATAAGCTCACCCTGAGCCTTTGGCTCTGGCGAGCTAATAAAAGGAAGAAACTGGGACTCAGGTTTGGTGGATGTGACATATGGTTTACAACTTTCACCTTTTCAGAAGCCAGAACCAAAGGCTTGTGTATATGACCTCTGACTATCCATTGCCTTTGTAAAATTCTGTTCTTGTAGAATTCAATGCCCAGGTACTGTATGACCAGATAAACAGCTGGCCAACTAGAATCGAAGAAAATCTAGCATTTTTTTCCAACATAAGGTTCTCTAGGCTATACAGGCGCATTTTTATCATATCCTCTGTGGCTCAAACATCTACACTAAGGTTTCTTCACCTGTTCATAAGATTGAAATAACCTGAATATGGCAGCCTTTGTATCATTTCAAGAGATCTTAAGCACATTTATGGTATTTTCGCAGCAAGCAAATGGGGCATCCACCTAGTATATACCTTTCTCAGATGCCTGTACAACTGACTATTTCTTTTACTGACATTAATTACTGCACAAATTGTTAGGATACAACTTTTATAAGAGCTATGTTTGTCTTGGTAACAAGAGGTCTTAGGCCTACCAGAACTGATTATCATCTTTTATAGATAATTTCCAAGCTACAAAAACTTTGACCCACCAAAAAATATGCGCATTGAAATGGCATGGGGACCATTTACACCTCACTATTCACCGTTCTGAAAACCATGCCTACTTTAACTCTTTGTTTACTAGTGTTGTCTACTGATAACCTTTGCAAACAGTTTGGACCCAGATCAGGCCTGACAAGATGTCAGGCCTGATCTGAATCCAAACTGTTTGATACTCTGATGGTATTCCTGAAAGATTT
This sequence comes from Loripinus fragilis, assembly GCA_964019695.1. Lineage (NCBI taxonomy): Eukaryota > Metazoa > Mollusca > Bivalvia > Lucinida > Lucinidae > Loripinus > Loripinus fragilis. The sequence continues at coordinate 25,061,032 of OZ026527.1, forward strand.
TTTTGAAAAATGTGATTTTGAAAAAATCAGCAGACGGCAAAATGCATAAAAATTACCAAGCATCCACTAACTGTAAGGTAAACCTTGGATTATTTGTGAGAGATTGAAGTGTGATTTTGTTTGTGGGACTATGTCACATGCTAATTTACCGTTGCATTGGTCAGTTATACACTGATGGGTGACTTTTGAGTGACATTCTGGGCATGGTTCTGAATCGTCTATTCATCAAACATATGTTTTGAATCTATTTCAAGCTTAGTACAACATTTAATGTACGAGGGGCATTTGGAAAGTGCTAAGCATGTAACCGATTTACGATTCCTATCATGTTTGGTATCATTTTAAAGAGCTATCTTTCCTCTATGTTATGGCACAATTTTCATGAGGATATTATAATGCAGACACAAAAATATTATTGTGAATACATGTACAGTTTGTTTACTGGAAAACGCAAAATTTCAGTGGAAAACATAACATTTAACCTTTTGAAAAGTGTGCAGAACATTAACAATAGTTCATGATATTTGATAATTTTTTACCATTTGTTAGGCCACAATCTGGTACAGTTATTATACAATTGATGACAGAGTTGGATGTTTCTTATAACTAAATACCGGAACAGCAATATCTAAACCTTCTAAAAAGCAAAGCAATGTGCTAATTTTTTTGACTAAAAATCGCATGTCACAATGCACATACATGTATTTTGAAAATACATAACTGACAGTAGTTTAAAAGTGACCTACGCTGGTATTTTTGTCAAGCACACTTTATGCTCTTTGTATTTAAACCAAAATAAATTTTGTAAACCAGAACAAAGGAAAGATAACTCTTATAATCTTCCCATGGGGAAGAGTAAGTTTAGCCATGAGTTGACGTTCTGGTTCATTTCAATTGAAAACAAAAAAGTAAAAATACATTGAGAGTAGAAAACAATCAATTTTGTGATGGTTAACGCGATACGTTGAGAAGTTCTTATGCCATCAACAAAATGTGAGGGGTTAAGTTACCCCACCCACTTCTTGAAAAGTAGGGGTAGTGTTATTAGGAATACTTTTCTTGAATACAGAACAATACAAGCCACACTTTTTGCACAACTAAATGATTTTTATGCATTGTTCGCTTCAAATAAAGCAAAACATATACTCAATAGGCATTTTTCGTGCTCCTGTAGTGACAAAATTTATAGTAAAAGTATAAAGAAAAATCGAAAAAAGTCCCATTTTTGAAAGTTTACCATTTCTCTATTATTCAACATTTTCCGAATGTAAAGGTGTAAGTCGTGCAAGCAGTGATCGCATAATATATTTTAATAAAAATTAAGTTGGCACCAAATCGTTAATTTGTCAAACCATGATCGAAAATAGGGTCCCCAATTTTCCTTCGTTTTTTTACAAGTATTTTGCTTAAAATTTTAGTCAGTGTTTAAACCCTACTCATTTTGAGCATGTGCTGCACGTGCACACTGAGTTCTTTTTCCGACAAAATTTAAACCATCAAGTAGCCGTTGAATTCTAGTTTCCAAAAATGTATTATTTGATAGCATTTTATCAATGCATTGTGAAGTTATGATGCCATGCTAAGAACTTTCCAAATACCTCTCGTAGCTATGAATTTCAATCTTTTTATCCATTTTACCATGGGATAAGAAAACTGGTCAGTGTATATAACTGCTTATATTTCAATTTGACATGGCTTTGACATTGTAAAAGCAATTTGCATGAAATTCACATTTATTTTTAGTTATTGGGAACACCATTCAAGTGCAGTGAACAATTTTAAAAACACCTAAGATAAGACTAAACGTAACATAAGGCCATTAGTGACAGAATGTTTTGCAGGATGCTCATACAATGTAAATGCATTAGAATCAAACTTGACCTTGCTGTAAAGTAGGTCAAGATCAATCAAGGAGATGTTTGAAAATGCTGACAGACACAGGCCGCCAGATACGAGTGTGTAAGTAATTGAAAATTATTTTCTTATTTTTCAACCAAAACATCAATGAGATGGTTCTTTGAGTACCGAAAAACACATGTGAAAATAGATAGATAAAAAGATAATTAAAACTTAATGCATAAAAGTTTGCTTATCTGGACCTATGCTGATGGACACCAGATGCTGGAGCCATTGGTACACTATAAGCTTACCTTATACCTCACAAGCCTTCAGCTCAAGTGAGCTAAAAAGAAAGAGTTTCTGCAATGTACATCGTTAAACTTGCCAATTTAATTCCATAAAGTAAAGACATATCATGGAAACTTTAATATCTAGACTAACGAGCATATTGCACAAATATACATTTTTTTTAATTCTCAACAAATACAATCAGTGCCCAACTATTTTTTCACCATGCTTTAACCCTGTTTGTACCAATGGAATGTCTCATAAAGGTTGAAACTGTAAAGTCAGGATGGTCCATTGTATATATTGAGGGGTCACAGGTTATTATTTCTTGAATCTTTTTGTATTTCTTTCTCTGAAGATTGATTTTGTCTTAGCAAACAGTGCAGACCCTGATGAAATGCCGCATAATGCATTATTTCATCTGAGTTTGTTTTTTTGATTTGATTCTTTATGTCCCTGTCAACAATTTTCAATTCTGTCGGGACGGGTCTTCCTCGGTTGAACCAGTACTAAGCAAGGATTAATGTGTCTTGCTTGAGGAAACAACGCAGTGACACAGGTAAGGCTCAAACCTGCAGTCGGTCATTGGTCTCAAGTAAGAACTCTTCCACTGAGTCACTGTGCTCCCATTTCATCTGGGTCTTCACCGTTAGCCAAAGTACCCATTTAGGGGTTTCCAGTTCACAAAAGGTTTGTCTGTTCTAAACGTATACTATACAACAAGAAAGAGCTTGATTAGCCACTTTTCATTCAGTACAGAAAATATTGTGTAAAACCGCCACTCAAAAATAGACAAAACAAAGATCTTTATGACAAATGGTAGCTTAATGAAGGTGGAAAGTATTGCAGAATGCTCCCCTTGGAGCATTCTGCAATACTTTTGACCTGCATTAAGATAATTGGTCTTGAAAAACATTTTTTGGTCTTTTTGAGAGTGGGCATTTTATACAGGTTTTACTGAGTTTATTTATACAATTATTCATAGTGGGTGGAGCCTAGCATGGATTTTCATGAAGGAAGGGGTTAATGCACATTATTATTTTTACATGAGTACAATATTAATCCTTAAGACATGATCCAAAATGCATCTGAAAAGGTCATCTGCTGCAAATATTTGCTAATGTAAGTAGAGAGCATTGAGATGAGACTGCTCCTACAGAAACTGTTTGTTGAAGAGACTTCTGAAACATTTCAGCAGATGACAAAAACAGACAACATTTTTTGTGACTGTACCTTCAAGGGTTAAATAAATGCAATTATTTTCGAACAAATAAAAATATAGATAAAACTATACAATAACAGTCTAATCTCTATTATAACAAATTGTTTACACTTAGGTATATTGATATGCTAACCTGCTTCAGCAAGCCCTATTAACTTAAACGCTCCTTGCTAGCGGTGACTTTTGTCATCTGCTGATAACCTTTGCAAACAGTTTGGACCCAGATAAGAACCTACAAAATGTCAGCCCATGATTCCCCGATTCGGATCTTAACCCTTTGACACTCTGATAGTATTTAAGAAAGAATTTTTTGAAAAAGATAATTTTGAAAAAGTCAGCAGATGACAACTAAAGCATAAAAAATAACCCAGTCAGAGACTGGCAGATATGTTAAGTAAACTAAACATTCATCAAAACACTCAATGTTATGTTCAATCTGTCTGTACAAACAAAGTTACCTCTAGTTTCTATGTCGTTTTGTGGTAATTTGTGAAAACACTTAGAAATTCAAAAATTTGACCAACAAAACAGCTAAATAAAAAATTAAACCTCTTTTCCACTCATCCTCTTTTCTTCTCAGATAAATTAAGGGACTTTTCTAGGTCGGTATTCAACCCTTTCCCAATTAAAAAATGGTGTATATCATTCCCAATTTCATAGTTTTACATTTTGACAAAAAGTTCATGAAAATCTGAACAAATATAGCAAAGTTACAGATGCATGAAAATTTGCATTAAAATGTGAATGAAAACATGTTGTCATTCACATTTTTATACAAATTTTCTTGAGTTTTTATGAATGGCAATTGAAGCAACAAATATGTTACAGATTTACACTGCTAATTCTTATATCCATGGTTTTTAATCAGTTTAAAATTGAGGTCCAATTCTTTTAGACTGCATCAAGTTTTCTCAACTTTGATGGTTCAAATGTTTTTTTTTTTCCTAAATTCAACAGGCCTGGAGTGCATCTAAATATCTGAAGCAGACGTAAGAAGCAGACATTTTCAGGACAAAAATTTATTGGCTGGAAGGATTAAGACATGTCCAGGTGACGTTTGACAAAGTTATGGCTCACAGGAATGAAATTATACCCTACTTTTACAACTCAGAATTATTCCTATTGGTAGCTGAGTACCTCCCCTCCCCCATTCCCATACCCCCTGTATGGGAAAACACTGTTAGCCAACCTTATGAAATATGTTTGCCATTTACTAACCCACAAAAGTTTTGATGTGTAGGTCTGTCAAATTTTTTTTTTGTTTATTTTCTGATAATATGGGTCAGTCAGAATGGACATGTTTTTCTGTACACAGAATAAAAAGAGTGCATCTAAATATCTGAAGCAGACGTAAGAAGCAGACATTTTCAGGACAAAAATTTATTGGCTGGAAGGATAAAGACATGTCCAGGTGACGTTTGACAAAGTTATGGCTCACAGGAATGAAATTATACCCTACTTTTACAAACTCAGAATTATTCCTATTGGTAGCCGAGTACCTCCCCTCCCCCATCCCCCATTCCCATAACCCATATATGGGAAAACACTGTTAGCCAACCTTATGAAATATGTTTGCCATTTACTAACCCACGAAAGTTTTGATGTGAAGGTCTGTCAAATTTTTTTTTTCATTTATTTTCTGATAATATGGGTCAGTCAGAATGGACATGTTTTTCTGTTCACAGAACAAAAAATTGTTTCCAAGGCAAAAGCCATCTTTTGATTAGCTCCTGGTTTTATACCTTTCTTTAAGGTGTTTTATAAAACTGCTTAACCGTTAGAGTGTTAATCATGACTGCAGCAGATGACAAAATTTGTGGTGTCTTTCTTGACTTTGGGATAAAACAAGGCTTGATATTTTATGTAAAATCGTCTGCTGGCAGATGTCTGCTGGCAGATGATAGACGATTCACAAAAGACAACAAAGTCGTGAAATGCGGGCTAAGGGTTAAAACTTCAGGTTCAATACAAACACCAGTGACCAAAATGTGACTGAAGTCATTTTTTTTTGGTCATAATTTCTTTTTAGAAACAAAAAAATAACTGAGCCTCACAAAATTTAAGGGTCAGTCGGTAAACAGCAAACACACAAATTTTTAAGGTTGGCCTAAGGTGTATATAAATAAGAATATTTGTTCACATGATTTATACATATTATATACATGTATATACTATACACATTTAGATTCAAATATACATAACACTAGCAGAAAAATAAATTATCATTTTAAAATTTTGTACATCTCTAGAAAATGTAACAGCTGGATGAGCAAAATCTATTTGTAAAAATGCACCTCATCAGGCCTCAAATCAGTGGCCGATCCAGAGGGGTTTAGGGGCTTTGCTTGAACACCCTCCCCATCCCCCTTTTTTTAAATATACTATGAAAATGAACTAATTTGGTCTCAGTGTGACCAAATTATTCTATAATCATAGGATATTTAAGAAAAATGAGACAAAATCAGCAATGCGAACCCCCATACCTTTATACATATGAACCACCTGGATCCGCCTCTGAAAGTTATCACATTTCAAGCTCAGAATTTTTGCCTATCTTGACTAATACACACATGTTGAATTTGAGTGTGTAAGAATAACATTCAACCCTGGGTTTTTGGTGTTGTTTGTAGCAGTCTTTATCATCAACCTCAGGCCACAACAAACTGGTGGTTGAACCTTGTATTAATTTGTTCAACAAGAAATGGGTTAAAATCTCTTTTAACTAGATGTATTGAAAAAGCTCTTTTTTCATTTGACATCTCTCTTATACAGGCCTCCACGCGAGAAAACCTGTGTTCGGTGGTTTGCAAACAGCAAAGGCGCAGACCAGCCTACGTGTCTGTGCAGTCTGATCAGCGCCTTTGTCGTTTGATTATGGGAAAGAAAAATATCAAAACTTGCTACAAGCGAACTTTCACTATTCTGGCTAGTCTCTGTAGCTGATGAGGCTGTTTTGGTATGATCAGACCAGAAACCCTCGAAGACAGTTTTTCGCACATCACAGCCCAAACTATACCACACCGGATAGGCGGCAATCATAAATGCTCTTAACAATCTACGACCGCAGATCAAAAATCGCTAGAAACAATTTTTTTGATCGCCATTTGTCGCCACACCGGATACACGGCGATCAAATCGACTAACATAGATCAAGAATTGTTAGAAACAGTTTTAGATTGCTATTTGCCACCCGGCTGGCGACAAATGGCAATCAAAAACACCCCTTATAGTGATTTTTGATCCTCGTTAGTAGATTCTTAAGAGCGTTTTCCATTGCCACCTTTCTGGTGGGTATACTGAATCACTTGAGCCATGTTGTGAAAAAACCTACCTTTGCCAAGTTATCACTCAAACTAGAGTAACTATCGTATTCAATCTAATAAAAACACTGTGTGCATGCTTTTTCAAGATTATATATCATCATTTGAAAACTGTGTATAGCCAGATCAGCTGGCTTCATCAGGATCCACACTAGATTCGCGGACTAGATTTCACCAATATGCTGAGTCGATAGAAATAAGGAAATTTTGCCACTGGATTGACTAATAATTAGAAGTTCATAGTTTGTTAAATACCTATAACATACGCAGTGTGCGCTTATAGGACCCTGTGTGCTTATAAGTTCAATTATAGAATAAAATACAGTAAAACCTGTCTTAAGCGGCTACTCAAAAGAAGACCATAAAATAGGTTTTCAAGACCGATAATCACTTAATGTAGATCAAATGTATTGCAGAATGCTCCAGTGGAGCATTCTGCCGTACCTTTGACCTGCATTAAGCTACCACATGGCTTCAAGACCTTTCTTTTGTCTATTTTTGAGTGTCACACAGGTTTCACTGTACAATCTAAGAAGTGAATAACGCTGGTGCATATCAGACACCACTGTTATCCACAACCAAGAAAAACAGGTTTTCTCAAGACGTGGAGCAGCTAATAACCATTCTGAATCACCTCACAATACCACAAGACTAAAGCCACAAGTTTATCAGTACAGTAGCCATTTTGAAATGTTACAGTAGCCTCCCTTTTGCTAACTAGCTATTTTGAAATGTTAGAGTAGCCTTCCTTAGTTGGCTGCTAACTGAATATGCTCTTCATCAGGAGTATTCTGTCGCTTGTACTCTGGCCGGGTCACGACGTAGAACACACAAGCGGCGAGGGCAATGATGATCACACCAAGGAAGTTTATGAGGAGTCCTTGGGAATTATATTCTGTATAGGCCCTGTAAAATATACATAAACACATTTAGTGCATGTGCTGCATATCATATTATGAATCATGATTTTTCATTGGCTAGAAATGCATAATGTGATAGTTGCTAATCTGAGATAGAAACATGAGCAGGCAATATCATTCTATAGTGAACCAGTCACCAAGTCTGGTACTCTGCCTCTAAGACTCTAGATAGACACAGGGTACCAGACCATCAGTCACTATCACATGATATGACCACTGTCAAAAAGAACCATTTAAAGTTGACACGTTGTGCTGAATGAGCTACAGTAAATTATCTCCAATAGACAGAATCTAGTTTAATTCAGCATTATCAAGGGTGTTTTTCTACATTTTAACTTTACCAAATGCTTATAACTCCTGAGCTGATATGGCCCTTGCCTGTGGCTCATGCAGGCAATATCTTTCCAGCAGTCCAGGTCCTGACCCTAGGACAGTCCATAAACCTTGATAGTGCCTTCAGTTTTGGTTACTATTGCTTAATTATTATTGTTTTAATCAGGAATTTTCCTTTAAATATTTAATGTGAGAAATACAACGACATGACTTTGATTATTTGCTTCAGAAAAACAAACTTTCGATACAATTGTTTAATGTATTAGTTCTGATTTTAGGGAGTTTGAGCATAGTGCATCCTCAGTTGTTGTCATTTTTTTACAGCCAACATTTGGCAATCAATAAAAATGCCGTAATCTGACCCACAGAATTACTATATTCTCATATTCTGTATTTCAAGGTAAATATCATTCTTTAAAAAAATCTTGTGCCACATTATGTCATTGAGAATCTTATATAATATGAGCCTGCACATGAGATAGCAGATAAGTCTCAGATCTTTGTTTGGTTTGATGCTTTACTCTCCAGTCAACAGCTATGGTCATGTAAAGATGGTCAGTTCACCTCACCACACTTTTCTCTGGGCAAGCCAGACTATGTGGATAACCAGTACTTCGTGCACATATTTTCCCTTGTAACTGACAGCAACCCCTCTTGAATCAGCGGAAGGGAGGAGAATGACCGTAGAAATTATATCATGATCAATCTCCACGAAAGTATAAGACCCGCCCAAAATATGACTCGCGACCCCTGGATCTGCAGTCAGACTCATTACTGACTGTGTTATGTGACCCATTAATGATAAGTCTTGGATGACCCTGCATAAAGTATTGATGTAGATGTCGACTCAGACAAAAATTTATACCTCTAGCCCCGCTGTATACTGTAGCATTTTTGTTTAACCCTTTCCATTTTGGATACTGGTAAGTCACTAAACAGGTATTTTAGCAAACAGTGAAGACTCTGATGTAATGCCACTTAACCCTTAATGAGCCAATCGCAACAAAAGTCGTCTGCTTTTCTCGTCTGCTGAAATGTGTTAGAAGCCTCTATGGCAAACAGTGTGGACGCAGATCAGACTGCTCCTATAGGAGCAGTCTGTTCTGGGTCCACGCTGTTTGCTTCTATACTTAATTTGTCAGTAATGCTAGGCAATTATTTGCAGCAGACGACTTCAGCAGACGACATTTTCAGATGCATTTTTTTCCTTGGCGCTTTAAGGTTTAAGGCACCATTTTATCAGGGTGTGCACTGGCTGTAATGATATAAACGATCTTCAGTGACAGAAATATACCATTGACCGGCAACCCCTCAAAACACAAAATGGACAATTCCATACTTATATACTTCCATATTAATATGTATGGGATAATCCGTAAGATGCACAGGGTTAAAGGAGGCATTTCCATATATGCAATAAGTACCAAAATCTTATGTTCAGAGTGAATTTAGATCAACTCTTGTTTAATCCAAATTGGATGTAGGGGACTACTAGACATTGTTACATACTAAATAAATAATCTGTAGGCCTTATGGTTTCAGAGAAGAGATCTTTAAATTTTTCTCTCGTGTAAGTCTATAGGGGCTATTGATTCCTGGGGTGTGGCCAGTTTGGACCCCACGGGTTTGATTGGCAGCATCTTTGTAGCAAACCACTTAGCATTACTACATACTAAATATATAAGCAGTGGGCCTCATGGTTTCAGAGAAGTTTTTTTTAAAGTTTTTCTCATAATAAGTCTATGGGAGCTATGACAACCAGAGTTCCAATCCAATCAGTCCCAAAACAGTATGCAGCCTGATAATACTTTACGTAAAATTTGATCAGAATTGGCCAACTGACTTTAGAGATGTGCTTCTTTAAAAATTCGGATAGATGACGATGACTAACCCAGGATCATTGCCATACTAATACCTCAGTGAGTTAAAAAGCATGCAAAATTATCCAGAATGCCAAATCTTAAAATGAAATTTGTTGCAAATCTGTGTTCTTATTATGACAACTACTGTACATCTTAAACAATTGTATAACTTACAGTTCTCCCCCTTTGAAGAGGAAAATGGCTTTTTCCATAATACCAGTGAGAGCGGAGCAGCATGCAAGTCCAAATATAGCAAGACCCCAGAAGACATGGTGTGGCATGTACATGGAACGGAGACCAAAACTTGTCTTTGGAAATAGGTACGAGACAAAGCCAAACACCCACTGAAATGAAAAGAAACAGTTTGGTATACACAGGATGCAAGTTAGCATTACTGGCAGTATAGCAACTAGACCTTGAAGTCCTTTAAGTTTATTACAGTCAACCCTCTTTATAACGACCATGTTTATTCCAAGTTATCTTTAACGTTAAAGTGAATTTGCTGTTATAACGAAATGCAGACCTGTTCCAGGTTTCCATATCATAATCATTTGATAAAAGAAAATATTGTACATATGAATTTAAATGCTATTATTCCAAATGTATACATCAGTTCAATTTCATATAGCATCCAAATGCACAAAGCTTCCCTCTTATCAAATGTGACAGAAACCTGTTCATGCTTAAGACCTTGTCCTGATCACCAAATTGAGTGACGCATGGTAAAAATTCTGTTATAATGAATTTATTTTCAATAGAAAAAGTATATCTGTTCCCAGAACTTACTGTCGCTGTGGTTAAGTGAATATTCTGTTAAAAAGAGGGAACTTTAATGGAAACAGATCCGTTCCCTGCAAATTTATGTCGGACATTGAATATTCTGTTATAAAGAGTGACGTTATAAGAGTTTTGACTGTATAACCTTAGGCCCAGTTCACATGCTTACCATACATACTATAGTTGCTGCTCTATCAACCAGCCTTCCTCCTCTGACCTCATAAGCTGTTCTTACAACCAGACTTCCTCCTCAGAGCTATTGGTTTCCAGCATTTCGTTATTGATATAGGCATCCTGTTCCTCAAAACATGGTTCATCTGCATTCTTGTTAAGCCAGACATACATATTAAAATTATGGCAGATGTGAAATGCTAGAGCCAGAGGGACTTTTGGAGTGGCTACAGTATGACTATAGACACTAGACTAGACTATAGTTACCCCTTGAGCTACACCTTAGTTAGTCCGTTTACAAATTTGTTCTAATTTGCTTTGTAGTCTTGAAGATGAAACTTCTGTAAGATGTAGTAAATAACATCATCTCAAGTTCTAAATCAATTTTTGTTTGTTTGAATTTATTCTTTACATCCCAGTCAACAATTTTTCAGTTATGTCGGGACAGGCCTTCCTGGGTTGAACCAGTACTAAGCAGGGATTAATGTGTCTTTCTCAAGAACACAGCACAGTGCTGCCGCTGAGGTTTGAACCCGCGACCACTCGATCTCAAGTCAAACACTCTACCACTGAACCACTGCGCTCCCGTTCTAAATCAATGTTAACCCTTAAAACGCCGATCACAACAAAAATCGTCTGCTTTTGTCGTCAGATAAAGTTTTGGAAGCCTTTCCAACAAACAGTGTAGACCGAGATCAGACTGCTCCTAGACTGCTCCTGGGTCCACACTGTTTGTCTCTATACTTAACTTTGTTAAATAATGTTAGCAAAAATTTGCAGCAGACGACAAAAGCACACGTAATTTTCAGAAGAATTTTTGCTGTCGTTATAAGGGTAAATATGGTAAGGCAATAATCTGTAAGAATACTTAGGAAAGATACAGTAACCCATTGATTTCCCGAACTCCCCGATACCAACTTACCTGCAGACCGAAGAGTATAACGGTGGTGAGTCCGAGCCAGCTATGGAGACTGTATAGATTAGCAAGAGGTGGATCTGGAAGGTTATGGGAGTCGAACACGGCCTTCAAACCAACGCTTGCAAATATTAGAGCACCAGCATGGATTACAGCATGTATTATCTTGATGTAGATTTTCTTCATGTTACGGAACACTCTATATGCTAGAATGGCTGTAAAATAAATACAAATTATAGTTAACTTACCTAAAATATACACTTCAGCCCCTTTGTAACAAACCTTGATATAACATGGATTTGAATAATACAGCCATCTTGTGGCTCCCAATTTTTATACCATGGAATTTTACAAAGGAATTATAGGAAAATGACCATTTCATGGTCATTTTCCAATAATTCCTTTGTAAAATTAATCGTCGTTTTCCTAAAATTCCCTTGTAAAATTTTCCCTTTTTAACATGGTTCACTTATTACATGGTCCATTCCTATGGACTCCAAACAAATCTGTATAAAGGAACTGCGCTGTATGTGTAGACGAAAGATCAGAGATTCCTCTTTAGAAACTGGGGATGAAAGGTTTAAAGTTACTCTTTTTTTTCTAGAATGGCCGTATCAATTTAGATTAAAACGTGTTTCTTACTCTGTTAAAGCTGAGTTTAAGTCAATTTGGAACTAGAAATCAGTCAAAAAGATACAGGGTTAATTGGAATTAGAAATCAGTCAAAAAGATACAGGAGTTATTGTAACTAGAAATCAGTCCATAAGATACAGGGATTATTGGAACTAGAAATCAGTCTATAAGATACAGGGTCTACTGGAGCTAGAAATTAGTCCATAAGATACAGGGTTTATTGGAACTAGAAATCAGTCCATAAGATACAGGGTTTATTGGAACTAGAAACTAGTCCATAAGAAACAGGGTTTTATTGAAACTAGAAATCAGTCCATAAAATACAGGGATTATTGGAACTAGAAATCAGTCTGTAAGATACAGGGTTTAATGGAACTAGAAATCAGTCCATAAGATACAGGGATTATTGGAACTAGAAATCAGTCCATAAGATACAGGGATTATTAGAACTAGAAATCAGTCCATTAGATACAGGGTTTACTGGGACTGGAGATCAGTCCATTATAAGATAAAGAGATTATTGAAACTAGAAATCAGTCCATAAGATAAGGGCATATTGGAACTAGAAATCAGTCCATAAGTTACAGGGTTTATTGCAACTAGAAATCAGTCTATAAGATACAGGGTTTATGGAAAATAGAAATCAGTCCATAAGATACAGGGATTATAACTAGAAATCAGTCCATTAGATACAGGGTTTGCTGGGACTAGAACTCAGTCCATTATAAGATACAGGGATTATTGAAACTATAAATCAGTCCATAAGAAACAGGAATTATTGTAACTAGAGATCAGTCCATTAGATACAGGGTTTAATTGGACTAGAAATCAGTCCATTATAAGATACAGGGATTATTGAAACTTGAAATCGGTCCATAAGATACAGGGTTTATTGGAACTAGAAATCAGTCCATAAGGTACAGGGTTCATTGGAATTAGAAATCAGTCCATAAGATGCAGGGTTTATTGAAACTAGAAATTAGTCCATAAGATACAGGGATTATTGAAATTAGAAATCAATCCATAAGATGCAGGGTTTATTGAAACTAGAAATTAGTCCATAAGATACAGGGATTATTGAAATTAGAAATCAGTCCATAAGATGCAGGGTTTATTGAAACTAGAAATTAGTCCATAAGATACATGGTTTATTGGAATTAGAAATCAGTCCATACAACACAGGGTTTAGATAGAGGTCTTACACAGGGGGAAGTCTACTGGCTTTTAGATCGAAATTTTGGTTTGAATTTTGGACTCCAATTATGGTCTATGCATTACAAGTGTGAGTGCTCTCTATTCAGTCCTTCACAGGAAAGAAGGAGTCAAGAACTTGATCTTGGAGACTTTTTCCATCCCCAAGCCTGTGACTTGACACTCTGATGTTCCCCATTCTTACATCTTGTCAGAGAATACATAAAGCTGATAATGCAAGCTTGAGTTAATCAGTTCATTATGCAGTGGACCTAATGGTTTCACATTTCATAAAGCTGACTTGTTGAGTTATTATGGTATCTTTCATCCAGCTTAACATATTATGGTCAATATTTTGTTGTCCTGAAAAATTATTGTAAACATAAGTGACCAGCAATACTTACAATCAGCATATAAGAAAATCATCCCAATAATCATGAAGACTGGATGATAGTTGAACTCATGTGCTGGATCACTCTGCCAGGCAAAGCCTCCCAGATAGTGCCCCATCCATACTGCTACCAGTATAACAGCTGTTAGACCAAGCCCCTGGATGAGCAGGATCAGTATGGTGAAGAAACAGAGGTTTGTAGGTGCTTGATCCTTCTGGTAGTTCTCCATGCTCTCATAACTGAAAGATAAAAGGGAGGTAACCTAAGTGAAATAAATCTGCGGGCATGCCAGCCAAAACAGCCATGCACTTAATATTGAATATTAGCACTCATTTTTTCACCATTCTTGTCCATTTATCTTTTCATTTGTTTTGTTATACCCGCTTTTTGTTTAGAAAAAAGGGTATATTAATTTCCTACCAAAGTCGGTCCGTCATCCGTGCGTGCATCCGTCACGTTTCTTGTAAATGTATCTCCGCCTAAACCGTAAGACGTAGCAACTTCAAACTTTGTACCTAGATAGGTCACATGATATAGAGGGTACTGGGCAACATTTCATGTGACCTTGACCCCTAGGTCCAGGTCAAAGAATGTATTTTCTTGTAAATGCATCTCCTAAACCATTAGACGTAGCAACTACAAACTTTGTACCTAGATAGGTCACATGATGTAGAGGGTACTGGGCAACATTTCATGTGACCTTGACACCTAGGTAAAGGTCAATGTATTTTCTTGTAAATGCATCTCCTCCTAAACCGTTAGACATAGCAACTTCAAACTTTGTACCTGATTAGGTCACATGAAGTAGAGGGTACTGGGCAACATTTCATATGACCTTGATCCCTAGGTCAAGGTCATAGGTCAAATACTGTATTTTCTTGTGAATGCATCTCCTTCAAACTTTGTACCTGATAAGGCCACATGAAGTAGAGGGTACTTGGCAACATTTCGTGTGACCTTGACCTAGGGGTCAAAGTCAAATAATATATTTTTTTGTAAATGCATCTCCTCCTTAACCTTTAGACGTAGCAACTTTAAACTTTGAATCTGATTAGGTTACATGATGTAGGGGGTACTGGGCAACATCTTGTGTGACCTTAACCTCAAGGTCAAGCTCTCTTCCTGAACTGTTAGGTGTAGCAGCTTCAAACTTTGTAGCTGCATAGGTCACATGATTTAGAGGGTATTATGCAATTTTTCATGTGACCTTGACCCAGAGGTCAAGTTCAGAGGTCAAATAATGTATTTTCTTCCTAAACTGTAGGACATTGCAGCTAAAAACTTTGCAGGTGAATAGGTTACATGATGTAGAGGGTGCTGGGCAATATTTAATGTGACTTAATGCCAAGGTCAAGGAATGTTTTTTTTTCTTTTAAATGCATCTCCTTAACTGTTTGACATAGCCACATCAAACTTCCCAGGTCCATGGGTCACATGATGTGAAGGGTACTCGGCAACATTTTGTGTAACCATGACCCCAAGGGCAAGGTCAAAAGTGAAAAAGCGGGTATTTGTGATGGTGTCCCATCGACTGCATTCTAGTTTTTTTATTATTTATATCTATATTTCATTATTATTTGCTTTTTTCATTAAATTTTACATTTTTTTTGTAATTATATTGTTACCTTATATGAATTTTTTGGCAAACATACTTGTTGTCTTAGTAACTTGGTTCTAGCATAGCCTATAATTGTTTTCCATAGACTTACATTAATTATTATCACAGTTTTTTTAAAGTTAATTCACTGGGTGGCAGTGGCTCCGACAACTCTTAAATACCAAGGTGGCAATATAATATACATACATATGTCATAGAATAGCTTGGTTCATCAATACATACTATGGTAATGAGATACAAGGTACCCTTAAGTGGCTGCCATGGTTTACAACATGATTTAGGCTCCTGAAGAGAGGCACCCTACATGGGAGGAACATTTCATTGAAAAAAATAGCAAGCAACTAATTAGTCTGTAACTTCCTGGAAGTTACAGACTAATTATTTGCTTGCTTTTTTTTCAAAAACGCCCAAAACGTCCACTTGTGCAAGCGCTGACTTCCATCGACCTTTTTACCAACCTTTTTAATCCAATCACTGCCCTAATACATTTACAGGTCTGTAACAGGCAACATCTAAAAATGCTGCGTGATATATGAGTGATGCCTGAAACACTGAATATTTTGGTCATGACATATCTCTTGCTGGTTTCATAAAACAAGAGCCATATCTTTAAGGCATCAAGCCTGATAAATCCGATAGAAATATCCCGATAAGCCTCTCAGTTGAGAAATATGCAAATTTAATATCCCTCAGTGGATTATGTTCCTACAATATCTGATTATCAGATGAGCAATGCCTCGATAAAACCTCAGTTATTCAACAAAGCCTGTTCAGCTACATAGACTATGGTAAATGTTCTAAAATTTCAAACTCTTTTCTCTCTATGTTCTCAAATAAAATATGTTTTTTTCAAGGCTGGAATTCACAAAATGATTGTCAGAATAGCAAACAGGGAAGACCCTCAGATCAGACTGCTTCTTCAGAAGCAGTCTGATCTGGGTTTTTGCTGTTTGTCTAAGCCAGTTTGGCAGGCAACTAGTGTTCAAAGTTTTTAGAACATTTACTGTAGCTAAATAGCTATCATAAATTCTTAGCAGCAAGTCATAATGACTGCACAGTCTGATCTGTGTCCATGTAGGATGTAACAAAACCGAGAATTCTCATATGTCAACATTTCTCATATAATCCTTAAAAAAACACAGCAAAATATTGATTATAGATGCATTTGAGATTCAGGTCACACATACAAATGTAAGCTAAAGATTGTGTCGATCTTTCATACTGAATGAATTTGTATGAAACTTGACTTTTAGTACCCCTGCTCCTATAAGGACCCGGGCCCCTCAGTGTTTTGCAAAGAAAAAATATAAACGCCCCCTCTGCAATCAGGTTAAAAATATTTTCACTCACTCAAAGTTAAGATTTTAGCCCTGAACCCTTTATCTCATAGAGGAGCCTTTTAACACTTTTGCAAACACAGTAGACCCTTATCAGGCACTCTACTCTGTTTGCTTATGGAAATATGATTAGATATGATCCTACGCTAGCTGACCTGACAAGTAATTTCTTTGTTCTATGTGCAAATGTGAAATTTTATTTCTATAACTATTCATAGTGGGTGGAGCTTAACATGAATATTCATGAAAGAAAGGGTTAAATCATCACTGGTTCTGCTGAAAATCCTGAAAAATGAAGTCTTTTCTTTAAGGGGAACAAAGTACAAAAGGGGTAACAAGAACATGGTATGAGCTTATCCCCATGGAGGGCCCCAAAAAAGAGCTGGAGGGCCCCAAAAGCTTTTTTGGATCGAGTTGACGCGCGTTTGCGCTAAAGTACCTTGCTCAAGGACACAGCACCACACCAATGGTGGTATTCAAATCGGGCCAAACATGACAAATTCGACGAATTTATATCCCCCGACGAAGGGTTATTTGAGAGAAACATGTAAATCACAAAACATAAATCCAATTTATCTTACCCCTTAGTTCACATTCAGTATTATTCAGATCATAACAAACACCTGTCAAGTATGTTTTAGTGTTTAGTTTAATAACAAGAAAAACTATAACATGTGTTACATGTTATAAACGGCGTTGTTAAAAGGTTCTTATGAGTAATATTAGATGAAGGATAATAATGAAGTTTTTTTTCACAATAAGATATACATTAAAGCAGCTTTGAAATGAGTCATTAAATGCTTGACGTTTCGCTAATACATAAACTATTCAATCAGACGGTGATGGGGAAGCAGGTTTTTGTGAAAGCTTATGCTTGTTTTCAAACCACAGCATCACCGAGACCCTTCGATTATGAATACACTTCCTTAACATAACTGCTTAGTATTAACAGCTAAGTAGTTATGTTGTAGATTTCTTCTGTTTGTGGACCCTGCCAACAAGGCAAATATATGTGTCTTTATCATTAAACATACAGTTTTATATATCTTGCAATCAGTTGTGTGTCACACACAAAAACAGCTTTGAAAACAATCCCCTTGATTCATACATATCGACAGGAGGCTTATGTTTAAACATGGAATGGCATGGAGCCATAGAGTAACTGTATTAGGAGTTGTGTGTGTCGTATTAATTTATTTATTTATAATCTTTTTATAAGTGAAATTCATAGTCCCTTCTCTAAGAAGTCAGAAGATGACCTCTATGTGACTGGGTATTGATCACAGAAAATCAAAAGTCATAAATAATCTTTTTATGCATTTTTAAGAAGACCCTATAATGAACATCTGATCTAATTTTCAGGTCGATATTTGCATTTAAAATACCATTTTGATGCTTGCAAACTTTGGTCCCGGAATTTGGTCCCGAGTCCCGGGTATTGGTTCCGGCTTTTATTCCTTCCCAAAAATGATCTTTAATGAAAATCAATACTTGTTTATCTTCAGTCTTATGAAAACCAATAATACTTGTCCTCGCGGAAAGAAAAAGCCGAAAGTTCGTGACTTCAAAAATAATATCCCATGCATTTTCCTCCTTAAGATGGAAATAAATCAAACCCCAGTCATGAATTTGCGGGTGAAAGGAAAAATCTACTAGCATGATGATGCTTCCGCAATTGACACATGTATGCCTCAATGACATCGAAACAACAAATCGAATGACCTATTTTCCGTGTTTTGCCATTAATCTTTCTGAAGTGAGGTAATTTTCTCTGCTTATTCATATTTTCTGCTTGCAGGCCTATTGTCCGTTCTGTTTGTTTGTTTTACATTTTCTTGCTCCTATTTTCTAATAAAATGAAAAGTTCGTTTCTGTTTTTTGGTGAAACGAAACAGTTTAACCACGCACACTGATAAATATAGAAAGAATGACGTCACAATGATTTATAAAATCTACAGAAAATCAAAACTTTGCTGGTTTACATGTAAATTGCCAAATCAAAATCATAACACGTTCAACATGAATCCTTGCTCTGCACACAGATTTATGGGCGGGCCCCCAGATTTTTTTTTCTCAACCAAAACATATGTTGTAGGTACCCAAAAGAACCGTTTGTATGAGACGGTTCTTTTGAGCACCCAAAACACATGTTTAAACTGATACCGCAATTCTATGCCAACATTTTTGCTTAACTGGCCCTATGTATGGGTATTAAAATTTGTTGGATAACCAAATAATTTGACTGAAATGATCAGGATTTTCTAAATAATCTGTATATTTTGTTGGTTTTGGGTGCTTAAAAGAACCATCTCATTGAGATGGTTCCTTTGATGTTCCATAACATATGCATGGGTGAAAGTTCAAAATTCGCAACATCCTGAACTTTAGAAATCAAGTTCTAAAATTAGCAACTTATTTAAAATACAAGTATAATTTCATCTGATTAATGGCAGGCTTTCTATGGTCCGAAATTCTGCCACAAATCCTTATTTCTGGAATAATCTTAAAAACTTCAAACTTTATACCATACATATCTTTTGGTTAAGAAATTATAATATAACAAAATACTCTTTAATTACATTATATTCTCTGTTATTTTCAGCGGTAACACTTTACATGATGTACAGAAAAATTTGAAATATATAAAAGTTAACCTGCTTCATTTTAATCATTTGCAGATACTTGTATTTAACCCTTGCCATGATGAATATTTCTATTTATTATATACAAAGTAATGAAATACAGAAAAATATTGATTAAATATAATGCATATTTTAAAAAAGCTGTATTTCACAGCCGTGAAAATATCAAAAGCTGTATTTTCACTGCAGTGAAAATATAAGTTGTATTTCACGGGTGAAATTGGATATCCTCTGCTTTCTCCATTGACTTCCTTCAGCCCACTTCAGAATTTCAAACGCCTGTAACTTTCTTATTAGTGGACAAAAGCACAAAGTGTGGGTATTCATTTTCTTAGTTAGATCGCAAGAAATATTTTGGTAATAAAATTGTCAAGATTTGCTGAAATTTTCACTTTTTCTACTCCTGCTCTTATGCTTTCAGTTTCCGCCGTCATTGTACATTATGCAACGTCATCATTAAAATGACGCAATGTGCGAACGTGTATGACGTCATTTACTGCAAAAAATCTGTAACGCTTAAAATGGTATATAATAAAAAGAAAATTCAAATTTTTGGAATGAATATGCCATTTATTTCATCTCGTGAAGCGAGAAAATGTATATTTCATTCGTGGCTTCGCCACTCATGAAATATCGCCACGAATGAAATATACATTTTCTCGCTTCACGAGATGAAATAAATGGCATATTCATTCCAAAAATTTGAATATCCTCTATTTACTACACTCTTTCGCATTTTCAGTCCTTGTTATCCTTTTTCTTCTTATGACTCCTTAAAATGTGATATCAAGACCCAGATGAAATTACACATGATGATATGTGACATTTCATCAAGGTTTACACTTTCTGTCAAAAAATGTGATATTCAGAGAAAATTATATAATTTTCAATTGGAAATATTTACCAGTGACCCCTTCAATATGAATTCATTGGACTACATGTATCTCAAGTGCTAACCAAAAGGAAGAATCAATTAGTGTTAAAAGTGGAAAACAATGTAGATCCTGATAAGATGACCTTTGCCATAATCCAGCTGAACTGGATCTACAGTGTTTTCAAAAGCACTCACCCGAGTGCAGCATGACAAGGGTTAACAAACAGGCACATGTACATATACATATAGTATCAACTTTTTGATGCCAGAAAACTGTCCAAATAGTTTGGACCCAGATCTGGCCAGACAGAATATTGTTCTTGCCCTTCATCCAGACTGTTTGAAATTATGATTGTTTTTATAAATGATATTTTGAAAAAGACGGCTTTAAAAAATTTTACATGTAAGTAACATAGTTTTATTGTACATATATTATTTGCAAACTGTTTTTGTACCCAAATCTGTTCTAACAGAAAGTGAGACTGGATCTGGATCCAAACTGTTTGGCACTCTAAGGCAAAAAGAAAAATATGCATTGTTTCCAATTACATGTCCAAAATTTTTAGGGTCGGTACATGTAGGAAGGCAAACTTTTTTGAAAAAGTATGAAAATCCTTAAAGATAGTCTAAACATAGACATTAAAATCCAGAAAGTCTTCAAAAAAGTTTGAGTAGGCACCAAAATATTAGGGTGGGTAGGGTAACCGGAAACAAGACATTTTCTTATTTTTTGCCTATTCAATAAACTGCAGAAACATGTTCCACATTATTGTGTAAAAAGTGATTTAATTAATTGTCAAGGCCGACAGAAGTGAGCAAATAATTAACCATCCATGTTTGAGCAGTCTGATCAGGGACTATTCGTTCACTGGTTTCTTTCAGAGGAGGCCTCTAGGTAGATAACTTTGAGTAGTTTGATTTGATTCTTTACATCCCATCAACAATCTTTCAGTTATATAGGGATGGGTCTTATTTTCTTGTTTACCAACCAAAAGATGTAGTGGGTACTCAAAAGAACCACCTCAATCAGATGGTTCTATTTGAGCACCAAAGGTAAATTTTTAAAAAGTATTCACTATTTTACCATCAATAAAAAATAAATTTACACACTTATCTGGCGACAAAGACCAAAGATTATAAACATTTTTCATTCTCATCTCAACTTACATGTAGCATGAAATTGATCCTGCTCATAAATGTTATAATGCCAACAACTGTCGATATTCTTAAAGTTATGAGCAGGAAAAATATTAGATATGAGAGTTTTAAGTGGTATTTTAATTGGCCTTGTGAGCAAATTAAATTTCATGCTCAGCAGATTTGAGCATGAAATAAATGTTATAATCTCAGACCCTGAACTTACACCCAGTATATTGATTAGTCATGTGGTTAACTTAAGCAATGTATAAGGATTAGTCCAGAGATGATAAAAACTTTTCATGCTTTTCTCAGCTGAGCACAAACTTTATCAGGCTCATAAGTGACTAAGTGTTATAATGCCACAATTATTGGCATTTTAACAGTTTTAAGATACCTGTAGGTTTAGAAAAAACACAATTTTCGAGCGAAAAATTATAAATATTTTCTTACCCATCAGTTTTAACATATTTTTTGGGTGCTCAAAAGAACCGTCTCATTGAGACTTCTTTTAAGTACCCACACCATATGTTTTGGTAAGGAAATAAGAATATTGCATTTTTGGTACACACTTTTAACTAAAGTCCTGGTTATAAGCATGGTTTGAAAGCAACTTAAAGTCTATTTTCAACATTTTTATGAGCATTTGAAATTTCATGCTTAGTTGAGGCGAGCATGAAAAACATATTTTAACCTCTAGGCCTTTATTCATGCAATATGTACAATATGAAAGGAAAGAATCTATTTTTGAATCGCTCACTGACTTGAATCTTATCACACTAATATTAAAAAGTCTCTTTTTCAGTTTGTTACGTTTTCCTACTTGGGAGTTTTTACATTTATTTAATTCTAATGAGGAAATGAGATCTCATGCTCAGCAGCCTTGAGCATGAAAAAATGTTATAGCCGCAGACCCTGAACTTGCACCCTGTATATTGATTAGTCCTGTGGTTAACTTAGGCAAGGTATATGGATTAGTCTTAAGGTTTTAAAACTTTTTTCATGCTCATCTTAACTGAGCATAAATTATATCTGGCTCATAAGTGTTATAATGCCAACAATTATTGGCATTTAACAACTATAAGCATGGTAAAGACAATGTCTGAGAGTTTGAAAGCAAAACATGTATTTTCAACATTTCAGTTTTATGAGCATTTCAAATTTCATGCTCAAGTTGTTCATGAAAAAAGTGGCAGAAACAGTCATATCTTTAAACACTTGTATGCACTTTGCATTCAGTTAATCAGGTGAAAGAATCACATTGTCAGTGTTGTAAAGATGGGGTAAAACTGCGGAAGTGATGGTCCTGAAAGTTTTGGTTGAGGTTTGGGGTCAGTTACACTAAATATCACAGCAGATTTATTCGCTTTCTTTAGTTTCTCAAGAAATGATGCAGTATCTGCAAAGTGAACTGGCTGTTGGTCAACAACAATGTCTTGAAGCTGTACATGAAAATTTTCTCGCTTCGGAAGGAAATTTCTTGTATAACAACTGCTTCCACCTAAAAAAAATTCAAAAATAAGACTTTTTATTCAAAACATCACTTCATGAGAAAAAACTTCAAATTACTCATGCAACATACAAACAAGACTGGGGGAAGAATCAGTCAACAAATTTATCGATTAAATACGCACATCCTTCTGATCCTTAATTTTTTAATGATTATTTTTACTAATGCAATTTAATCCATTACATAGTTTTGGTGCTCAAAAGAACCGTCTCACTTAGATGTATTTTGGTTTAGTACCGCAATATGGGTAGCTATTACTCTTCTAATGCCATTAAATTGCTAGGGAATCCGATGCAATGGTAGTTGATTGTCACCCTGTTGTTTATGTGATTGATGTCAATCAGATTAATTTTTAAATAAGCAAATTGAGTTTCATATTTTTTTTCAAACTGGGAAAAAAAGTCACCTAAATTACATTGCTAAAGGGGTGCGACCACTCGAAAAGAAGAACAAAAATTGGTTTTCAAGACAGATTATCGCTTAATGCAGGTCAAAAGTATTGCAGAATACTTTCAACCTTCATTAAGCTACCATTTGTCATTTAGAGCTTTGTTTTGTCTATTTTTGAGTGGCGGCTTGCGACTGGATGCGGTACCAGTCAGAGTCTGGTGATGACTCAAATAGTTTTTGCAATATATTACCTTCTTGGTGTAGTTCTGGTTCCAGGTGCATGGGTCAGAGGTACAAGAAACTTTGTTGAATCCAAGACGGGTGCAAGCTTTGGCTTTGAACAGGAGGGCAGCTACATGGGTGCACATTTCTCCTTGCCTGAAATAAAAATAAAATATAGTCAAAGGGCCATCTTAAACTTTTTGTATACAGGGAAACACCTAAGACGGCACTTTAACAAACATTATAGACCCAGATGAAATGCTGTTTAATGTGGAATTTGATCAGGGTCTAAACTGTTTTTCAGACAAAGAATGTACGAATTTTTGAAAATTAGATTTATGACCCTAGATATATACAATGGACTATCCTTCTTTCATTGTATCAATCCATAAGTATAAAAAGAGTTAATAGCTACTCTTTTTACCTTTCAATGGGGAATGTGTTAATAGGTACTAATTCCCTATTAAAGGGCATAAAGCAGAACTGTAAATTGCAAAAGTGACATGAACATCTATGACAAAACGATGTGACACGCAAGCTGTCTGGTCAAGCTGCTGTAGTTCTTTTTTGCAGGCACTGACAGGCTTTCTCCACATTTTAAAAAACAGACTCCAGCTGTTAAGACTGCTGACATGACATATTCGTGGCAATTTCGTGCCCAGTGTTACTGTGTGGTTAGCAAACTCAGATTAAACACTACTAGTTTTTTGACTGTACAATGTTCTCTGGTGTCAGTTGTCAGGCCGGGCACATACAACCCCTGCCTTGTGAGAGTGATCCTTATATTGGCTGAGGAGTACCGTCATGACTGTACAACTCAATCAAACAGAACAGATTTCTTTGCTGTATGCAGATATATGCCATTGCTGGTTTGTTAAAGTAAAATATATAGAATGCTCACCCTGCCATACAGGTACGGTGCCCTGTGAGAACTGTTGCATCCGACTTGTCAAAGGCACACCATGCTTCATGGGGTGTATCTTTCAGAGCTTGAGCGGGAGTTTGAGACCTCATCACTTTTGCCTTCAGCAACAATGTGTTATTGACCTCCAGTAGGTAGCATGTTCTCACCCAGCCGTAGAAAATTGCTGATATGCTTCAAGGGAACTGTAAGCTTTCATTGTCTCTCGGGAGTTTGGACCAGGCGAATCTATCACGTACACATAAATTTGTCCGAACTCCACCTCTGGCCATTTTGAATCATCGTCAACCCACTCACTAGAAATCAGAAAGGGGTCACCTTTTTCTACATTCTCAACACCAATGTCCTTAATTTTTTCTTCGTACCGTCTCTTTGCAGTCTTTGACAAGTTCTTGAAGTACTCACTCATTGTTTTACCGCTATTTTCACAGAATAAACAACGCTTTTTACCGTTAAATGTAACCACGATAAACAATATGGCTATGTAATGTTTGTGCCCTACATTCGTTGAGCACGCGCGAGCGATTCTATAAATAGATTGGGTTTACACGTCCTGAAAAATACGTATAGAGTCTACTTATTTAAGAATTTCGTATCTATAATTATGAATTTATCAATAAAAACCACTGATAACACACAATTGGAAATATTTTCTTTGCAGAAATATTAATTACAATTCTAAGTTAGACCATTTGACCAGCTGACGAGAGTAAAAAAATAGACACGGCCCGTGGGTAAGGCAGGTGTTGAACATCCGACATTTACACTGAAAAGACGCCCGATTTTAGAAGTTTTAAATACTCTTTTTATAAGAAAAGTCTACATTTGTTTTTTACTTTACCCTTTGAAAAACGAAACATTTAATCAAAACGTTATTCATTGAACAATAACTTTGATCACACCCCTCTTCGGAAGAGTCCATTTCAAAACCAATTACAATTATAGGCTAAGTAACCACTGTTTCATAAATGAACTAATATTAGTTACTTATGCATTAATAAGTAACGCCGTAGAAAAATATACTTACATCTGCACAATTTCAATATCTGACCTTTAAACCCAATCCCAGAGGTCAAGGGTGTGTGTAAATTCAAAGTGTTACTTTGCATGAAAGTCTACACTTCTTCCACTTTAATTTGATATGCAACATGACCACTTTTAGAAAAGAAAAAGAAAATGACCTTTTGACCCCATCCCAGAGGTCGTTGGTGTGTGTTATGACAGCATGTTTGCTTCCATGGTGCACTGTGCTCAATTCCCTTTAATTTGGTACGCAACATGACTACTTTCAGAAAAAGATATAGTTTGACCTTTTGACCCCACCCCCTGGGTCGAGGGTGTGTCTGTGGGCAAAATATTTGCTACCATTGTGCTGCCAGCGTCATTAGCTTTAATTT
The DNA here is from genome assembly GCA_964019695.1 of Loripinus fragilis. NCBI lineage: Eukaryota > Metazoa > Mollusca > Bivalvia > Lucinida > Lucinidae > Loripinus > Loripinus fragilis. The sequence goes on from OZ026527.1 coordinate 25,086,945, forward strand.
GATATGCAACATGACTACTTCCAGAAAAAGATATAGTTTGACCTTTTGACCCCACCCCCTGGGTCGAGGGTGTGTCTGTGGGCAAAATATTTGCTACCATGTTGCTGCCAGCGTCCTCAGCTTTAATTTGATATGCAACATGACCATATTCTGAAAAAGTTTAATTTTGACCTCGGCCCCACCCTCTAAGTCCACCCAACAGGCTCAGATCCAGGCCTTCAAACTGAAATCCCATTTAATATGTTTCATATCTATTGCTGCTCTGCCTGTATGCAAAATTTCAGCAAAAAATATCAACAATTGCCTTAGTTATTGCGAAATTTAAATATTTGATCTTTGACCCCTTAGGTGGGGTCAAAGAGGGTGGGGTGAACTTTGACACTGCCATGCTTATCTACAGGCACTTGGCAATCATGGTCTAATAGTGAGAAGTTTTTTAATTTAATAGCTTTGATGAAATGAAAAGATCATCACACAAAAAAGCTAATATAGGTTTTGCCTTATAATTGCCTATACTAAAACAAGGGCAATAACTCAATTGTTAAGAGGTCGATTTTGACCAAACTTATAGAATATAGAGAGTCCATGGTACTTATCATTTGTACCAAGAATGAATCAAATCTGACCAATAGGTACTGAGATATGGTTCCGGACAGCAAAAAGTGTGGACGGACTGACGGAATGGACGGACGGATGACCACCGAATGGCCATTTAGGTGGCTAAGAGTTATGTGTCTAAAAACATTATGCGTCTACGAATTTTAAGTGGCTAAATTCTGTCAATTTGATTTAAGTGACTATATTTTTGGGATGATAAATTTTCATGAGGCTACATTAACACAGATTTAACAACAAGGGGCTCAAACTGCAACAGATTTTTATTTTTATTATATCAGGGTTACCCCCCTTAGAATAGCTTTTTGACAGTATCAATTGACAATGAATTATTATTTTTTTTCTATTTAAGTAGGCATGTAAGATCAAGGTACATAGTGTATGGACAAGACACCTGGTACATGGACATATTTTACCAAGCCACATTATGTAGATGGACGGTGTTGGAGGTCCATATAGATAGATAATTTAATAACCAATTTTTAGTGTCTTTTTTTTAAACTTACAGGGGTTATCCCCCTTAGTTGATTTATGTAGTTTTAAACAACTTCTTATGTGACTAGACACTTAAGAGGTTTTAGCCACTAAAGTGTCAAAAATACCAGTTATTAGCCACATAAGTGGTCATTTGTAAACGCGGACAGACGCACACATGGACGACGCCAAAACTATATCCCTCCGACTTCGTCGGGGGATAATAAAAAAATAAGCGTGTTTCAGGTAACGGGTCTGAAAATTTTAGGTAGGGTAGGCACACATATTTTTTTAAACCCTTTTTTTCTTTCAAAAATATAAATTTATGCATTTTGAAAGGCATTTAGCCTTTCAAAATGCATAAAATTATAGTTTTTTTTCAGAAAACATGAAAAAAAATTCCAAGGTTTCACCAGTTAAGTTAGGTAGGGTCGGGTTACCCTATACACAGGTACCTTTTTATTTGGCCTTGGTACCCACTTGCTCAAGTGTACTAGGAACTTTACCAACTCCCCTTATGTGATTGTGAGTCCATCTTTGATAAGTGTTTTTACACAAGTGTTTAAATGAAACAAGAAAGGAATAAAAGAAAAGGGTCTCGCTGCGAGAAAAACTATCTTCAGGATTTCTGAATAAGAATTTGTCAAAGCAGCCTGCTCAGCTACAGAGACTGGAAAGAATCTTGAATCTATGCATGTGACATATTTCGCTATCATACTTTTCAGACAGTGAATAACAAAGGCGCGGATCAGACTGCACGCATGTGCAGGCTGGTCTGCACCTATCTTATTCTCAAGATGCAACAAAGTCTTGTAAGGAGACCCAAATATACTGTCCACAAAAAGTAGGGGATATTCGGACATAAAAAAAAATCTAGAAATTAAAATCCTAATTTGTCGCACAATTAATTTTGTCTTTTTAGCAATATGTAAGCCAGTTTCCCTGCATAATTTGAGGACTGAAAATTTAGTAATGTGACCTTAAGGGTGTGCCAAATAAGACTCAAATTTCACAAGAAAGTATCAAAATTTTTGACATGCTTTGGAAAATGCATGCTAAAGATGTATTCAGGATATCTTTGTTTTTTAAGATTTTTATTCGTGTGCCATAATTGTTATTTCTAGGAAATAGGGCAGTGACAAAAATGTAAAAAAATAGCACTAACCACTAAAAACGGATAGATTTTAGCCTTGAGGAAAAAGAGATCAAAACAAATTCTAAGCATAAAAAATAATGAATAACGGATATTTTCTTGTTTTAAAAAAACATAGCCATTGCATAATCCGTCACGTGTGAAAATTGAAAGGCTACCCCTGGTCTAAATATGGTTGTCTCAGGAGCACGTGACCAGATTAATCCTAGAAAATTTTATTCATATTGTCAGTTAGATAACTTGGTTAATTAATACTAGCTGTTTCAGGTTTATGACATTTGTTTGGTATATGCTATGATTTATAATATTAGAATACGAGGGTTAGTCAAAAATAACTGAGCCCTACCTCATAAAATTTGAATCAAGTAAAATGGACATATAATTAGATGATATTTCATTGTAGTTATATGTAATCTATTTAATCACCTAATTTATTTCTGTTGGTATGCTTTTTGTTACGGTTGCTAGGCAACAGAATATGACCTGTCAAAGGGGTGCGTTCACGCTGTGATGCATCTAATTCTAAGCGTTGCTATAGAAACAGTAATGTTAAAGCGAGGCTTTATTCACTGTCGTCTGATATCTTTAACATGTACCTATTCATTGTCATAGATCAGAAACCAACTGAACCCAAATTATAGATGCTGTGGCAGTTTGATTGCAGAATTAATCAAATTTTAACATGCCTTACGTCCTATAATTTACCCCACCAACATTCAAATTTACACAATTTTAATAGTAAACATAAAATATTAGCCTAATAATGTTTTAGCAGTACTGCATACACAAATCAACCGTCAGACATATTAAGTTCCTTGATTTAAATTCACAATTTTGTTTCCATGGCAACACAATTCTCGTGTATTTGAAAATTTGTGGTATTTTGGTGTTTTTTGTTGCTAGGCAACGCATGCAATCAATGCTCACCTAAACATTAACAAACTAAGTAAAATAAAAAGACAATATGATATATGTCATTCAAATAAATGTCAAATATGTCTTTCAAAAAAACTATCAAGCACGCAAGCTTTTTAAAGACATACTGTATATTTATGGTGTCTGAGATCGTGAACGCATCGATTTGACTGACGATCTTCAGTTGCCTAGCAACCATAATAGGCGCTTCACTAGGATAATTATTCAGGGTCAAAACATCGATGACATATGATACTTATAGAAAATAATCACATTTGTTGTCTACAATACCAAAATAAAATATTATGAGGTAGGGCTCAGTTATTTTTGACTAACCCTCGTATCCCCTACTTTTTGCGAACAGTATATAATAAAACCTAGCTATGCTGTCTAGAATATCTACTGTAACAGATGGTATGGTTTGCAATACAACCAGTAACATATGTGCTTTTGCCATAACTTGCTGTATCATTCTAACTCTTAGTACGCATACATGTATTGCATGCTTTTTTGTCAGTGATTTTTTTCAAAATCAACTTTTTCAAAAAAATTCTTTCAAGAACACAGTCAGAGTGTCAAACTGTTTGGATCCAGATCTAGAACATCGGTCCCCATCTGGGTCAAAACTCTTTGCAAAGGTTATCAGCATACGACAAAGTAGCTGTTAGCTAGGAAAATGTTGCAATTCAGCCAGTGACATATGTGCTTTTGCAATATTTTCTGTATTATTTTTAATGCTTATTTTGACCTAGATCAGGCTCGACAAAATGTAGGGCCTCAGATCTGGATCCAAACAGTTTACTGTAACAAAAGTCTTCACTTAGTCTAGTTTTGTTTGCTTTGACAATTTTTCAGTCATGTTGGGACTCTGGTTCCTGCGTTGAACCATTCATTCTGATATAAAGCAGTGGATACAGTACCAATAAGGTCCATGCTGTCCTTCATGACAGAAACAAGAAATGTCACAGTCACGTGACGAATGCCCCCAAAGGAATTGGTCTAGCATAAGACACATTTGAGGAAAGTTAGCTGTAATATAGGAGATATGCTCCAGAGCCTCCAGAAACAAAAAATCTAGAAATGAGGCCAGAAGTCAATATCTAGGTCAAAGTGACCCAAAATGGTATGCATCCCTCGCCATCCAAAGAGGACTCAACACACCAAATTTGGGATTCCTACATCAAATAATATAGGAGATATGCTCCAGACACGATTATTCTAGAAACTAGGTCATAGGTCAAGATCACAGTGACCTAAAAATGGTATGCAACACATCAGCATGCAAAAATGTATCCAATACAGCAAATTATGGATTCCCATCTCAAATAATATAAGAGATATGTTCTGGACACGATTATTCTACAAAAGAGGTCAAAGGTCAAGGTCAAAGTGACCTGAAAATAGTTTGTGACACTCCGTCATCCAAAGTTACATCCACAAACCAATTGTGGGATTTCTACCTTTAATAATATAAGAGATATGCTCTTGACAGGATTATTCTAAAAACTAGGTAAGAGGTCAAGGTCACAGTGACCCTAAAATGATATGTGAAACTGCAACATCCCAAGATGCATATACACACTAAATTTGGAATTCCTACCTCAAAGAATATAAGAGATATGCTTCAAACAAAATGATTCTTAAAACTAGGTCAGATGTCAAGGTCACAATGACCCAAAATGGTATGTGACACTTCATCATCTCAAGATGCATTTACACACCAAATTTGGGATTCCTATCTCAAAGAATGTGTTAGATATGCACTTATTGCAGTATCTAGAAACTAGGTCAGAAGTCAAGTTCAAAGTCGCAGTGACCCAATTATGGTATATCCCAAGATGCATCATCACACCAACTTTGAGATTCCTACCTCAAATAATATAAGAGATATGCTCCGGACATGATTATTCTAAAAACTAGGTTATAGGTCAAGTTTGAGGTCACAGTGACCCAATTATGGTATGCGACACTTCGTCATCCCAAGATGCATCATCACACCAAATTTGAGATTCCTAGCTCAACGAATATAAGAGATATGCTCCGGACACAATTATTATAAAAATTGGGTCGGGGTCAAGGTCACAATGACACAAAATGGTATGTGACACTCCGCCATCCCAAGATGCATATACACACCAAATTTGGAATTCCTACCTCAAAGAATATAGGAGATATGCACCAGACTCAATGCAGTTACTAGAATCTAGGTCAGAGGTCAGGTTCAAGGTCACAGTGACCCAATTATGGTACGCGACACATCATCATCCCAAGATGCATCTACACACCAAATTTGAGATTCCTACCTCAAATAATATAAGAGATATGCTTTGGACACGATTATTCTGAAAACTAGGTCAGAGGTCAAGGTCACAGTGACCCGAAAATGGTATGTGACACTCCGCCATCCCAAGATGCTTTTACACACCAAATTTGGAATTCCTACCTCAAAGAATATAGGAGATATGCACCAGACTCAATGCAGTTTCTAGAATCTAGGTCAGAGGTCAAGTTCAAGGTCACAGTGACCCAGTTATTAAACGTGACACATTATCAACCCAAGATGCATGCACACACCAAATTTGAGATTCCTACCTCAAATAATATAAGAGATATGCTCCGGACACAATTATTCTAAAAATTAGGTCAGAGGTCAAGGTCAAGGTCGCAGTGACCCGAAAATGGTATGTGTCACTCCGCCATCCCAAGATGCATATACACACCAAATTTGGAATTCCTACCTCAAAAATATATAGATATGCACCAGACTCAATGCAGTTTCTTGAATCTAGGTCAGAGGTCAAGTTCAAGGTCACAGTGACCCAATTATGTTACGCGACACTTCATCATCTCAAGAGGCATGTACACACCAAATTTGAGATTCCTACCTCAAATAAAATAAGAGATATGCTCCGGACACGATTATTCTAAAAAACTAGGTCAGGTCAAGGTCAAGGTCACAGTTACCCAAAAATGATACGCGACATTCCGTCATCCCAAGATGCATCCTAACACCAAATTTGGAATTCCTACCTCAAAGAATATAGGAGATATGGACCGGACACGAAGCGGGACGGACGGACTGACGGACGGACAGTGCGATTACTATATGCCTACCAAAATTCCTTTGGGGGCATAAAAACAAATTTATCATATGACATCACGTCTGTGGTGAAATGACGCCATGCATTAAAATCGATAAACCACTAGTGGTTTACAGATTTTCAAGAAAAGTTATGAAATCACGTTTTTTATGTCAAGCATATGGCAAAACCCTTATGTTTTCCGCAAAAAAAAGGATTTTAAAATAATTTTAATGTCATTTGATAAATAGAATCTAACATTCATGCTCCAGTATAATTGAATTTATTAAACTAGTTGCAAAAGAGATAAAATGCTCGACAAGCCTCACATTTTATCTCTTTTCCTCATTTCGTTTAATAAATTCAACAAAACATGAGCACTCAAGTAAGATCCTAGCTAAACATCAATAACAAATGAACAAGCTAGCTAAAGAGATAAGCTTAAGAGATAAGCATTGGCCAACAGTAAAGGCTCAGTCGAGTCTGCTCATCATCTACAGTCTTGCCAGAGTCTTCACAGCTCATGCAATGTAAGTATGGACTATACAGACTAAAACTAGAGATTTGTGGCACCATGCATGCACTGAACTAAGTCTTCACTGGATGCAATGGTAATTTTTACTGGTTTTGTCATAAAGTACCAAGTATTTCCTTTTGATAAAACCAGGCCACAAGGTTGAAAAACTTTTTCCATGCTCAACTCAGCTGAGCATGAAATTTATCCTGCTCATAAATGTTAAAATGCCAACAATAGTTGGCATTTTAACATTTATTAGCATGATAAATACAACATCTGAGAGAGAGAGACTTAAAGCAATAAACTTCTCTATTTGTCAGTATTTTAGTTTTTATGAGCAGTTGAAATTTCCGGCTCAGTTGAGTTGCGCATGACATTTTTTATAACCTCGGGGCTGAGCTTCGTTAACTCTTGTCATGCTGAATATTTTTATGTACTCCATTCCTCCCCAAGTTTTGTCCTTTTAACCTGCAGCATTGCATTTGTAAGCATGTAAAATAGTGTGGAGTGAATCCTGATCAGATGGCTTCATCAGAAGCCACCTGATCTGGATCTACAGTATTTATAAATAAGGATAATTCAGGGTTCAGCAGGACAAGGGTTAAACTTTCCCGGATACCCTGATTCTTTAAAGACGGAATTCTATTTCAATTATGGAATTTTTGTTTAAATATGGAATTTACTAAAAATTTGTAATGTATTTTTAGATATGAAATTTTCTTTTAAATATGGAATTTATTTATAAATTTTACATATGGAAATTACCTTTAAATATGGATTTTGCCATATGGATTTTACCTTTGAATATGGGATGTAATTTTAAACATGAAATTTATCTTCAAATATGGATAAATTTCATGTTTAAAATTAAATCCCATCTTCAAATATGGTTACCGGGCCACGTAGCGCAGTTGGTAACGTGTCTGGCTACAGATGCGTGTCTGACTGCAGATCCAGGGGTCGCGAGTTCAATCCTGGCCCGGTCCCATACTTTCGTGGAGATTGATCATGAAATAATTTCTACGGTCATTCTCCTCCCTTCCACTGATTTATTCACGAAGGGTTGTTGTCAGTTACAAGCGAAAGTATGTGCACAAATTACTGGTTAACCGCTTGTTCAAGCCTGCCCAGGAAAAAGAGTGGCTAGGTGAACTGACCGTCCCGCAATGACCATAGCTGTTGACTTGGGACGTAAAGCAACAAAACCAACCAACCAAACCAAATCAAATATGGATTTTAACTTTAAATATGGGTTTTACTTAAATATGGAATTTAATCTTAAACATGGATTTTTAAACCTTTAAATATGGAATTTTCCTTTAAATATGGATTTTACCTTTAAATATGCAATTTACTTCTAAATATGGAATTTAATGTTATATTTGGAATTTACCTTTTAATATGAGTTTAACCTTTAAATATGAATTTAACCTTAAAACATGGAATTTACTTCTAAATATAGAATTCATTTTTAAATATGGAGTTTACCTTTAAATATGCAATTTACTTCTAAATATGGAATTTAATGTTATATTTGGAATTTACCTTTTAATATGAGTTTAACCTTTAAATATGAATTTAACCTTTAAACATGGAATTTACTTCTAAATATAGAATTCATTTTTAAATATGGAGTTTACCTTTAAATATGGAGTTTACCTTTAAATATGGAATTAACCTTTAAATATGGAATTTAATTTTAAAATTGGAATTCAATTTTAAACAAGAAATTTGTGAATTCCGAGCTCAGGAGCAATTTTCATTAATCATTTCCGATTTTTTGGTTTTGAGAAACTGTAATTTAATTGCATAGGTAAAATGCATAAAATGCATGTATGCCATCTTGCTTCCATGTAATATATTATTTTCACATGATAATCATAGCCTAAAGTTGAGTTGCAAACTTAAACTCACAGATGCCCTTATTCAAGGATAAATTCCATATCTAGAATATCTTGTACTATCCTTTACAATACAATATGCTCATGCAAGAATCACATTCTATCTAACCACAAAATAATCCATTTAAACTACAGTTCTAAACAAGCACATGAAACGTAACAACATCAATCTAACCCTTTCTCCATTTTGCAGCTATTTCTTCTCCAGATTCAGGCAAACTCGATTAATCTGTCAAAAAAATTGTCACCATATGGTAAGTAATTTATCCAATATATTAGGATATTGACGTTCTGACAAAAGTCGTCTGCAAACCCAATACTACAATACAGCTGGTTCCATAGCTTGTAAACTCTCCAATATCAATTATGCTATCATTTAAGGCCTCTAATAATAAGGGAACCAATGAAAATATGTCATGTGACAAATTGCTGCAGCATCAATAGATCAAAACAAGAATGGATTGAAGCAAGGCATTAATTAACCAGAAATAATGACCATCAACCCTTTGCATGCTGTGTAATTTTTCATGCTGCTTTGTTGTCTGCAGTTTGTTTTCCAAAATCAACTTTTTCCATCGCTGTCAACATGTTGTGATCCAGAAAATTCCGTCAGTGGGGTCATCACCGTTTTTCACAGAGCGCCATATGGACCTCTCTTGAGAAGCAATTGGACCCACGAGGTTCAATTGCTTCTTGAGGGGGTCCGTACCAGTATTTTCTAAGGAAACATATAGTAACTTGTGATTTTACAGGGGGGGGTTCAGACCCCCTGCCCCCCCCCCCCCCCTCCCCCCGCTGGATTGGCCCATGGTCGAACAGTTTGGATCCAAATTAGGCTGCACCATATAAGCTCAACCTGATATGGGTCTGAACTGTTTGCAAAGGTCAGCAGACGGCACCAGTATGGAAAAGAGTTCAAAATCCATATCTTGCTGAATTATTAACCCTGAACGAATTTTAATAGTCATATTTATTTTAGTACACATCCTTAGGGCACTGAAAATTTAAAAAATGAAGCCATTACTGGAGACCTACTATTCCAAGGTAATAAATAAATAGTTGCTTTTTGAGAAAGCTGCAACTTGTAATATTGCAAAAAAAGTTAGCCACAAAAAGGTTGAACCCTTGTGGTTAGTCTGTGTTTGTGTGTGGGAGTGGGGTATGTGTGTGTGTGTGTGTGGGGGGGGGGGGATGTCGGGTCCTGATGCAACCTTTTTTATAATAATTAATGAGTATAACATCAATAGCTAATGAATAGTAATGAAATGTTGTACTACAAACAGTTTTGGGATATGATAATGTCGTAAAACACTTCACATCGGGCTTCACATATGCTAAACCAAATTAATGTTTATTAAATAAACATTAATTTTGTTCAGCATTATGTGAAATACCATAAAATTTTGGACATCTTAACTCACTGGTATTTCTGATTCCAAATAATTCCATTTGTCTCCAGGTGGATTAATTCACAGGCTGAATGAAAAACAGTGTTATGGTAGTCCAAAAGTGCCAACCTCTAGCACTAATTGGATTGGTCTGTTTATTGAGCATACAATAATAATGTTTAACCCTTAAAGCGCCACCTACATTTTGCAGCAGACGACATTTTCAAATTTTGCTGCTTTTTCAAAAATAACAAATAAGGCATGTTATTTCATGAGAATTGTCTGCTGGCAGACAATTCTCATGAAATATCATACCTTATTTTTTTCGAAAATTAGGAAGGTTGCAAAATTTGTCGTCTGCTGCAGTCCTGATTGGCGCTTTAAGGGCTAATAATCAATTCAATGACAACAATATTCTGCAGACAGCCTCCTTAACACATAGAGCGCAACCTACAATTTGCAGCGGACGACATTTTCAAATTTTGATGCTTTTTAAAAAAGAACAAATAAGGCTTGATATTTTTATGTGAATCGTCTGCTGGCAGACGATTCACATGAAATATTAAGCCTTATTTTCTAGGAAAATCAAGAAAATTTTTACTACTTAAAAGTCGTCTGCTGCGGGCATGATTGTCAATATCATTGATTTTTACCTCGAGCCAACAATAATAGATTACTATCGGTCTCTTTAGTGATTTCATGGCTTACTCTCCAGGATATATTCCCGAAATTGCTGTCAGACCTAATATTCTACGGGTCTAATAAGAATATCGCGTGTTATCGGCGGTGTTATCTCAATGTCTCAGACAGCCTTTAAAGAGCCAGGGGACAACGGGAGTATTTTCTATACCATATTTCTCGTGATGCCACTATTTAGCCTTTAGCTAATACTGCCGCATACTGTCAGATCCTAGTCCATTGATACTATAAATGTTCAAATATACAGTGCAGTTCCTTTATAACACACCTCATTCTAACACAGATTTGGATATCATATTGTAATGTTGTGGCTCCCAAATTCTATTACAAAATAGTTATAGGGAAATGGCCATGAAATTATTATTTTCCTATAATTCCTTTGTAAAATAATTCTTTTATAACACTATTCAATTATAACACAGTCCATTCCTATAGACCCCAAGCATAGCCTTAATTATAATTAAGGGACTGCATTGCATGTATAATTATTGTGTAAAAGAGTATCAAACAATTTGGATTCTGATCGGACCCAACAATCTGGGTCCAAACAGTTTGCAATGGTAATCAGCAGACTTCAATAGCAGGAGGAGTTAAATCCAGGGTCGGCCGAAAGAAAGAAAAAGAAAAACTCACATTCTTGACCAGCTGGTAAGAAAGAGATAAGAAACAGCTATGAGGACTGACACATCCTATAACGGAATGTTTACACAACCAGGATGTTTATGCCCATTTCGATGAACTGAACAAACTTGTCCTTGTTACGTACCTGTCACCTTTAACTCTTTACCTTCTTGTGGTAAATTTTGTCGTCTGCTGTTGACCTTTGCAAACAGTTTGGACCCAGATCAGGACCGACAAAATGTCGGTCCTGATCTGGATCCAAACTGTTTGATATACTCTGGTGGAACACCTGAATTTTATTGTTGTTTTTCAAAAAGTTAATTTAAGAGGGTCTGGATGGGGTGGGGGGGGGTCTGGTAATCACTATTCATTAAAAATTTAGCCCAGTATTCATCTCATTAAAATTTTGGGTTATTCATTAAAATAAGACCAATTATTCATTAAAAGTAAGAAATCTGATTATTCATTAATTTTTTCTTCAATTCATTAAAAAAAATAGGAATATTCATTAATTTTTAGGCCTTCATTATTCACTAATCATTATTTTTTTGGCTCATTGTAAAAAAGGGCCATTACCATATTCACTTATCAATATATACCCCATCCTGACCCTCATTTAATAGTTGGGTGGAGCATAGACCCAACCCCGGGAGCCCCAATGGCACCCACTGTCATTTTAAATGCATGAGTCTTATCATAAGAAATAATAACTCATAATAAGGCTCTAGGACTACTTATGGTTCCAGACAAAAGGATTTTCATGCCTTTGTAAACATGTGACCCCAGGGGCTGGGCAAATTTGAACAAACTTGGTACAGGACCACTATGTGATGCTACATACCAAATATCAAGGCTCTATATAGGCCTTTGGTTTCAGACAAAAAGTTTTTTGCACATTTCCCTATATAATGTTAAACATATGATCCCCAGGCCTAGGGCAGGGCCATTTTGGCCCTAAGGCCATAATTTGAGCAAAATTGGTATAATGGCTTGAAAAGCTTGGAGGCTTGACTGCTATTGAAATAGTAATGGTCAATATCCAGAGGTCAAAATGGTACTTTAGAGCTACACCTTAGTAAATTGTACATACCAAATTTCAAAACTCTATAGGCCTTAAAGCTTGTGCTTTCTGACAATAATGGGTTTTTTTATAATTTGATATACATGTATCTTTGCAAGGGTCTGGAACCATTTGAATATTTATCAAAGAGGACCACTTAAGGATCATTCCAGTCATTTTCAGACCTCCCATTTTGTTTAGTCAAAATCCATGCAGCCATTAGCCTAGGAGGAGAAGCCCTTTGAAGGCATTGTTAATGGGTAATGTGTTCTGTCACCCCACCCTCCTGCACAAACATTTCAGCCTTGACATGTGATTTCCAACAATGTGGCATTTTGACAAGCGTAGACTCAGACCAGCCTGGGCAGCCCCTTTTAAGCTTAGAAACTCCAAATGATGTTCAGTCAGTAGCTTAACACTCATAGAATATTCAAGGGACAAGCAAAGGCTCTGATCAGACTGCGTATGCGCAGGCTGATCTGAGTCTTTGCTGGTCACATATACCACATTGTTGGAAATATCATGTCGTGGCTCAATTTTCAACTTCATCTAGTTGTACTGTAAATTCCCTTTTAATTTGGTTAAGTTTATAATTAATGATGTCAAGCTCAAGGATATTAATTGTCATTTATAATCCTGAAGTCACATCTTTTAACCCTCTAAGGCACCCTATCTGTTAATAATAAGGCCAGAATTTTTGTATTAGTTGATTTACAAACCCTCCTACTGTAATTTCCTGGAAAGTAGAAAAAAAAAATTATTTCAATTTTTTTTTATTATTATTTTATCCGCCGACTCTAAGTATTATTAGTTTAGTTGAAAAAAGTAATATATTTTTGAGGCTCTGTCTGTGTATTTTTGAGAGTGGCACTGTTAAAAGTGATTGTCCTGTCCAGATTTTTAGGAAAATGATAAAATATTTAAAGATTTAATACAGACAGTTGGTTTACCTTAATAGTTTTACTGTTTTTTTTCTGGAGATAATAATAAAAAAAAAAAGCTCTGAAAATGACCAGTCAACTGGTCATTTTCAGAGCTTTTTTTATTTTATTTTTTTTCGTCCCCCCGACCCTAAATCTGAAAAAAATTCCTGTAAATCAACTAATAAAAAAAATCTGGCCTAAGCATATTTCATCCAACATGAACAGTTGATAACGCTACTGCTTTATTTGCCAGTGCTGTCTGCTGATCGATAACCTTAGCGATCAGTTTGGACTCAGATCAGGCCCAACAGAATATCAGGCCTTATGTTTCACCCTCTGATTGTATTCTAGAAAGAATTTTGCGAAAAAGTTAAATATGAAGAAAAACAGCTGACAACGAAAACTAATTTTTTTTTATAGTTATCAATTTAGTTTTTATAGTACCAAAAAATAGGTCAGAGAGGTATCATTGAACATTTGTTTAGTAATATTTTGTTAAAATGCTGAGAAGGTTAACCATTTCCCTACATGGCAGTCATGACTTTTGTCATTCGCTCTTCTCATCTGTTTATGTTCTTAGCTTAGCAACCCAGATTTATGGTTGTCAAGAAGGTATTTAATGCCCGGCCTCCAACCGACCCTTTTAGCGGCATCTTCACCACGCTGAGCATAAATGCTGAATGCAGCAACGGTAATGTACTTAAATAAGCATGCTTGTAGAGCTTGCATGCATTTTAAAATAATTAAAACTGCTTGAAAACTAGCTGTCAGACACACACAAAACTTGTGTGTCTGACAGCAAATTTTCTGGCTACTGGTGGTTTCGTCAAAATATTTCACAAAATTCAATGATTTTTCCAGGATTTTTCAAGGTTTTTCAAATTCAATGATTTTTCCCTGCATGGTTTTTTTTGTTTGTTATTTTCTAGGTTTTCCATGATTTCCAGAGCTCGTGGGAACCCTGTGTTATTCAGTGGATATCACTTTCAGCAGGAACAAGTAACATCATAACGACATCAGTCGGACAAACATGCAAATTTTATTGAAATTAACAAACATTGAAGGTATTAAACTCGCATTTAAAAGGTCATCGATATGATAAACAGAATCTTACACTTGTGATCTTTTCATATTAAATTTATTCTCGTTTAATAAATTTCATATGAAATAGTCACTTCAAGATCTTATATTTACAATGTATTATATAAACCCTGTTATATCTTGAGGCCTGGAAATGTACCATTTTCATATGATCTTGCTCATAGTCTGGTTATGTTGACCATCACAAACAAGTCTGGTGGATTTCCATAAGTCTCTAGACAGCCTATGGCATGCTGTCTGAGCACCATTAAGCGCCAATATCATCTGCAGCAGACAACAAACTGCGAGTTCCTTAACCCTTATCCTGCCAATTTTGTTTTGTTTGATTTTGTTGCTTTACGTCCCATGTCAACAGCTATGGTCATTGCGGGACGGTCAGTTCACTTAACCACACTTTTTCCTGGGCAGGCTTGAGCAAGCGGTTAACCAGTAATTCGTGCACATACTTTCGCTTGTAACTGACAACAACCCTTCTCGAATAAATCAGCGGAAGGGAGGAGAATGACCGTAGAAATTATTTCATGATCAATCTCCACGAAAGTATGGTATGGAAAGTATGGGATCGAACTCGCGACCCCTGGATACCTGCCAATTTTTTTTTTTTTTTTTTTTTTTTTTTTTTGTCCTGAAAATGTTGTCTACTTATTTTGTCTGCTGCATACTTTAACGGGACTCCAGAACACTTTTTCCATGGAAGCAAATGCTCACGGAGCAGCCTGATTGGGGTCCATATTGTTATTTGCAATATAGTGTATCAAAGCAGATGAGAGAGCAGATGACAAGTGTAGCGAATGGCGGGGAAAAAGGCATACATGTATATAAGGACAAATTGTGAACAAGCCATTTAGCTCCTTACGTGCCGTCATTCTTTCACGTACGAGTAAAAGCGGACCATTTGAAACAAAATGATAATGAAGTGTACCTTATAAATTTATATGTACAAGAAGTTTATAATTTGAGCTGCCCGAGTATTTGCAGGGAAACGGTATCTTAAGGTCTCTGCAGTGCTGGGCTATATAATTGTTAATGCCAGGCTTTTGCAAAGATAAAACTCAATTGCCCTGCTATTCCTCAGCTGTGGTAACAAAATTAATGACTGCTAGAGCATTCATCGCTTAGGGTGAGTTGGCTTGCTTGGCTATAGCTGCTGTTCCAATGTTTGGTATTTTTCCTCCGATAAAATCAACCATGGCTATTTGGATTATCCCAACTGCCTTTGTTACAACCTTGCTGATTGGTCAATATTTCTCATCCAGGTATTTTTGGGCAATAGCTGTGGCCATCAGGTTCTCAGTATGATCGCTGCTATAGCCGAGCTACAGCTGTTCGGTTGAGGCTATCGCTGGCCAATAGCCGGGTGATAGCCACAAGGGAACTCCGCCCTAACCTAGACCACTTGTCCTTTTATACTCTTTGTATGCTGGATTATAATGCTTTTTTGTAGTCTCTAGATCTTTAGCTTAACTACGGTAAGCCATTGTTTGCAGCCTTGAATGTCCCCTGTGTTGGATAAAAAACTTTCCTCCCGGTTGGCCCATTATCAAGCTTTCAGCTGACAGGAAGAAGCTTAGCCAATTTTTAGAGAGCAGTTTTGGCTTGAAATTTGGCTTCTCAAAATAATCATACAACACTTCAGGAGAAATTTCTCTTTAAAACAGTAACCAAAAGCCTTAAATCTCAATGTTTGTGACTTTGGCCATCAGGTTGAGTATGAAAGAAAACTTTAGATCAATATGAATTTAGCAGGTCAGGCGATGATTCTGCTCTCTCCTATCTAGTGGTCTGCTTTATGCTCCAAATCTTTGCTTATGCAGACAGGGATTTTCCTACCATTCTGAAGACAGGACCAGGGGCCTGTTGAATTTGGGCATTTCGCCTTTCAAAATGCAATATTTTTTTTTTTATTATTATTTTTTTGAAAACCTGATTTTTTTTATCTAGGTTTCACCTAGGGTCAGGTTACCCTAAACACAGGTATTTTTTTTTTTGGCCTTAGCAGGCTGGATTGCACCTCAGCTGATTGCAAACCCTAGAATAATTTTTTACTGATGAGACTCAAATAACTTTTTTTATAACATGAAGTCACCTCTGGTAGTGATGTAACGCCATGCAATGAAATCAATAAACCACTAGTGGTTTACAGATTAGTCATGTTAGGTAATCAGTGATTCATTTACAATTTTGGGCTTATGGGTCCTGGGACTCACTGTTTCCCATATCAATGAGTCCAACTGCAAACTTATGTCCAGAACACTATTTTTCAAGACAAGTCTGCAATACCATTGCATCCTGGGACTCGCTAAAAAATGAAAACTTTGCATCCCAGAGACAAAATTATGCGCAAAAGATACAGGATGGGCAGGTAACAAATTCCCTGGGTAATGACGTCCATAAAAATGGCAAAATCTTGAAGTTTTCACGTCAGAAATGCTATGTGATAAATAGAATTTAACATTTGTGTTCCTGTACTATTGAATTTATTAAACTTGTAGCAAGAAAGAGATAAAACGCTCGGTGAGCCTTCCATTTTATCTCTTTTCTTCAACTAGTTTAATAATTCAATAAAACATGAGCACTAAATTAGATCCTCTATTTTATAAGAAATGATGATTTGGAATACAATACAACAGCAGGAATCTGTCTAATAGTGTCTCCAAGCCCACAATTTCCTTTCTGCCAGCCATTACTAGCAAGTCCGGATAAAATAGGTTTGTTTTTGTTGTTTTAAAAATCACAACTCAGAATGATTCTCTAGACAGTAACATTGAGTATCTACAAGGCATGCAAAAATAACAAGTTTCTATTCAATTTACAAATTTTAACTAATTTTCCATTTTAACTCTTGTCCAACATGAGTTTTTAGGCAATTTTTTTTACTCTTTTCTTATCACTTTATGAGTACATTTTGTTGTGCATGCTCATTGCTCAAAATTGCAGTCTCAATGTCAATGAGACGCTTATTTCAAGTATTTGCAACAAAGGTTTTAGAAAGAAAAAAGCATAAAAAAAGTAATACCCCCTTATCTGGCATTGTGTCCACACAATATCTCCTGTTTCTTGTTTCTAAGGCTCTTTGTTGCAATTTGCAATAATTTCTACTAAGACCTTTTAGTATGGTTTTCAATCAAAGCTTAAGAAACGGAAATAAGATGACACTCCCTCCGTCTCAGTTCTCTGCGAAAATGTCAAACTTAATAAAGTATTAGAAATAACGAGAGAATCAGACCAAAAGTTAATCCGGTCACATGTAGCTAGAGGTGCCAGTGTACTGGTACTGCTTTTGTTTGTTTGATTTGATTCTTTATGTTCCATCAACAATCTTTAAGTTATAAAGGGACAGGTTTGCCTAGGTTGAACCAGTACTAAACTAGGATTAATGTGTCTTGCTCAAGGACACAACGCAGTGACGCTGGCGAGGCTCAACCCGCGGCCCCTCGGTCTCGAGTCAAGCACTCTACCACTGGGCTCCCATATACTTGTACGCAGCGATTAGCTCTTTCCTTGCCAGCGGCGACTTTTGTCGTCTTCTATTAACCTTTGCAAACAGTTTGGACCCAGATAAGGGCAGGCCTTCAGATTTATGGTGGGCCCGGGGTCATTGTCCCATGATTTCAAAATATGGCCCATCACTTTCCAAGGCAATGGGCCTAGCAGACCCATCCTTTTTAGTTGTGAAAAAATCTCACTTTAATAAAAAAAAATAGTCATCTTACAGCGAGTCTACGAAATCCACAAAACAGAAAGTACATGTAGGTAGTCAATACAGTAAAACATGTCTTAAGCAGCCACTCAAAATAGACAAAACAAAGATCTTAATGACAAATGTAGCTTAATGTAGGTCAAAGGTATTGCAGAATGCTCCCCTTGGAATACTTTTGACCTGCATTAAGCGATAATTGGTCTTCTTTTCAGCAGTCAATATACATATATGCATGCAAGTGTCTGTGTCAGTATGTAGGTAAATATCAACTATGGTTAGTTTGATATGCTAGGTCGGGCCCATCATTTCAGAAAATGACTCACCATTTTTTGCTCCATGGGTCACATCTGCCCACCAATCTTTAAAAAATATGAAGCCCTGTAAGGGCCGACAAAACGTTGGTCCTGATCTCTGGATCCAAACTGTTTGACACTCTCATAGTGTTCCTGAAAGAATTTTTCAGTCAGCAGACAACAACAAAAGTGTGAAAAATTACCCAGCATGCAAAGAGTTAAGAGAACACAGGATCAGGAATCTTCCTCGCCAAAAGGGCCAAACACGTCATTTGAAAAGCATGTTATTAATTATACACGGTTCAGGCATTCATAGTAGTCAAGAGCTAAGCCAGAATGCTGAAAAAGTTAAGCACATCAAAGGGAGACTACCTGACCTAGCAGTGATCCTTTTCAAAATGGCAACTTCTCTTAAAGGAAAGAATTCGCTCCCTGAGGAAGCGAATTCTTTCCTTTAAGAGCAGTTCTTTATGGTATTAATTATCACTTTTACCACATTAGGTGACCTCCCTTGAATGTTACTACTTTCAGTATGCATGTGCGTAACTGCGTAATGGGAGTTACGCCAATGGTAGTGACTCTCAGCGAAATGAACTGGAAAAGTAGGAACTATTTACCAAAGGCAAAAAAGGGATATAGTAGGATTTTCTTTCATTTTTTGTTGTTGTTGTTTTGTTTGTGTTGATGCTTAACTTCCCATTCAACAATTTTTCAGTCATGTCAGCACATTTTCCTGTCTTCCTGGTTTGAACCAGTACTAGGCAGAAGATAAAGTGTCTTGCTCAAGGGCACAACACATTATGTCCACGGTGCGTCTCTAACGAACCACTGTTCCATCACAAGTCTATAATACTCTTCCACTGATCCACTACACTTAACCCTTTGTATACTAAGGCCAAATAAAAAAATAAGTGTGTTTCGGGTAACAGGTTTGAAAATTTTAGGTAGGCTAGGCACACGAATCTTTTTCAAATTTTTTTTCCGAAAAAAAATATAATTTTATGCATTTTGAAAGGCATTTTGCCTTTCAAAATGCATAAAATTATATTTTTTCCAGAAAACCTGAAAAAAAATCCAGGTTTCACCAGTAATTTTAAGTAGGGTCGGGTTACCCTAAACACAGGTATTTTTTTATTTCCCTTATGAATCTTTCCTTCTGGTTTGATACAAATAAACTTGGGATAGTCCATTGTACATATCTAGGGGTATCAGGTTATAATTTTCAAAAGATATTTTTTACCTTAACAATTAGTGTAGACCCTGATGAAATGCTGCATTATGTCGCATTTCATCTTGGTTTTCACTACTTGTAAAACCGGAGGAATAAATACAGAAACTTAACTCTTGAAGTGATGCATTACAAATGAGCCCCGACATGTGATTCCCAACAGTGTGGCATTTTAACAAGTGTAGACTTATACGAGCCTGTGCAGCCTCATTTTTAAGCTTAGAAACTCTGAAATTATGTTCAGTCAGTAGCTAAACACGCATAGAATATTCATACCACTAGCAAAGGCTCTGATCAGACTGCACGTATGCGCAGGCTGATCTGAGCCTTTGCTGGTCGCACATACCACATTGTTGGAAATCTTATGTCGTGGCTCAAATGTATCGTCTACTGTTCTGGCTATTGGGGCTTAAATGAGTTATGGCAGAGCTATAATCAAACATGTTTCTCCTCTTTACAAGAACACTCTATCATTATTAACTTAGTCTTTCCTTACAAGTTGCACATTTGTGGTTTGCAAACAGTTTTGACCCAGATCAGGCCCCTCAAAACCTGATTTGGTCCAAACCATTTGACATTCTGATGGAACTCCTGAAGGAATTTTGGGAAAAATTAATCTTGAAAAAAGGGCAGGCAGCAAAACAAAGCATGCATTTTACCCAGCAAAAACAAAGTAAAATAATTAAACCATGAAATATAGGCCACAACGACTTATTTTTATTTTAATGTAAAACTTTTGAGATAATAATGCATAATCCTAAATAAATGTCAAATCTTTAATTTCCAGTTTTAAGGGCTATAACTAAAAAAATATATAATCCAGATTTAAGGAAAATATCTAAAACAATTTTAAGTTTTAGAGCAGGCACAACATAATCTACTACTCTCAATTGTCTATAAGAGCCATAATTCAAAAACTATGTGTATTTCAACTATATTTATTGCCAATAATTTGAAATCTAAACCATAACGAAGTTAGAAATTGGACATGATTTTCCAAAACCACATTGTGACATATGCAAGCAAAAAGAAACAAAAGTGTATTTCACTTTCAGGGATTTCCCTACCGTCCTGAAGTCTGGACCAGGGGCCTTTTGAATTTGAGAAAAAAGAATTTGGACCATCAAAATTGGGAAATATTGATACTGGACCGCCATTTTTGATAGATAAAAATCAGCTGTTTTAAGCTGTAAAATACTTGTTGCTTTTAAATAACCCTTCATAAAACTTGTGAACATTTCCATAAAAATGTGAATGAATCCATGTTTTCATTCACATTTTTATGCAAATTTTATGTGTATCTGCCTATTTTGTTCGAATTTTCATGAAATTCGTCAAAATGTAGAACTGAGAAATTGGGAATAATATACACCATTTTGGGAAATTTTTGCTCATTTTTCAATTGGGAAGGGGCTGATACATTGTATTTGTCCCCAAATCAGGCTTAGGAAAAGCATTAACTCTTTGCCTACTTGGTAATTTTGCAAACTACATGATTGTAGTACTTTTTGTTGTCTGCTGATTTTTTTTTCAAAACCAACCCCTTCCAAAATTTCTTTCAGGAATTCCATCAGAGTGTCAAATGGTTTGGATCCAGACCAAGACAGACATTTTGTCAGGCCTGATCTGGCTCCAAACTGTTTGCAAAGGTTATCAGCAGATGAGACTATTAGGCTAAGGGATAAAAATAACAATATGAAAATCCTATATCTACAGTTTACCAGGTCTATGAATAATTTCTCACATAAATTTTTATATCACGCCTACCAAACGCTTGAATGCTCAACATCTGGTTGAGTTATCTATTATCAACAATTCCTCCAAAAATCTGGGAATGTCATGCAACAGACTATGCATTCCTACTTTTGCGGTATCAATTTGAGGTCAGAAAGTTCTCTCGTTTTGTCAGATTTACGTTTCGCGTAAAATAGGTGTACCAGAATTTGACAGGAACGTGTTTATCGCATGAAAAGTAAATATGACCTAATGAGAATACTTTCTGAGCTCGTATTTATACCACAAATGCAGGTGCATGACATTCCCCATTTTTTGATTTTCTTCATAGAGCAGTTGTTTTTAATATTCAACCAGATGTTGAGCATTCGAGCGTTTTTGTAGGCCTGTATATGCCACCCATACAGTGTATACCGAATTTCAAAAATGCTTCTTAATATCTTTTACAATCTGGAACTTGTTCTGTCTAGACATTGATAATTTGGTTACAATATTTTAAGACTTCTTTGACTTTATAAGAGATCCAAAGATGAGAGATTGAAGACAAGAGATCAATGTGCCACATAAGTGCAGAATGAAATGGGCTACCTCATAAGATATCAGTACAGGGATTTTCCTAGGCCTGCTTTGGGGCTGAATATCGGCCCCTTCCCTATTAAAAAATGAGCAAAAACTTCCCAAAAATGATGTATATCACTCCCCAAGTTCTTAGTTCTACATTTTGGTGAAAATTTCATGAAAATCCGAAGTTAAAGATGCATGAAAATTTGCATAAAAATGTGAATGAAAACATGTTTTCATTCACATTTTCATGCAATTTTCATGAGTTTTTATGAAGGGCAATCAAAGCAACAAATAAGTTACAGCTTTATACTGCTAATATCTCATATGGTTTTTAATCCATTTAGAATGGCGTTCCAGTTCTTTTAGACTGCATCAAATTTTCCAAAGTTTTATGATCCAAATGCTTTTTCACCAAAATCAACAGACTCCTGGCCCCAACTTCAGAAAGGTAGGACAATCCTTGCAGTACCTAACACAATGCTTAACTCTTTTCATTTCGATAGATTTTCCTATATATACATACGTATTGATACAATAAGTATGGAATTGCCCATTTTGTAATTTAAAGGGCAGCCGGTCAAACTTTATATAAAAAGAGTTGTTAAATGTGATTTCCAACAATGTGGCATTTTGACAAGCATAGACTCAGACGAGCCTGTGCAGCCTCCTTTTAAGCTTAAAAACTCCAAATTATGTTCAGTCAGAAGCTTAACTTTCATAGAATATTCAAGCGACTAGCAAAGGCTCTGATCAGACTGGGCGTATGCACAGGCTGATCTGAGGCTTTGCAGGTTGCTTATACCACATTGTTGGAAATCCCATGCCACAGCTCAAATGATAAATTTCTATCCCTGGAGAATGTTTTTAGCAAACAGCGTAGACCTTATGTGACATTTCGTCTGGATCTTCACTGTTTGCTAAAGTACCTGCTTACCATTATCGGCTCAGCTGAGTTGAGCATTTAAATAGTTTTATAACCTCGGAGCCTGACCAAATCTTCTCAAAAATCAAACGGCCACATTTTCTTGTCGACTTTACAATAACTTATATTACAGTGGAGTCAGCAGAATTTCGAGTTACAAACTTGAAAGCTCATTAACTCTCTATTTACTAGTGTAGTCTGCTGATAACCTTTGCTAACAGTCTGGACCCAGATCAGACCCAACAAAATGCCGTGCCTGATCTGGGTCCATACTGTTTGAAACTCTGATGGTATTCCTGAAAGAATTTGTAAAAAAAGACGACAAAAACAAATAAATTCAAGATTACCCATTAGGCAAAGAGTTATGTTGGAAGAAGAATTGCTTGTGTTAAAACTTCTTTGAACTGGAAAAGAAAGTTTGCCTGCCTTTAGTGCTTAAGTCTGCACCAACCAATTGGGTTGTTTTTGTTTTGTATGTTTTGTTGCTTTATGTCCCAAGTCAACAGCTATGGTCATGGCAGGCCGGCCAGTTTACCTAACCACAAGCTTGAACAAGCAGTTTACCAGTACTTTGTGCACATACTTTCGCTTGTAACTGACAACAACCCCTGTTGAATGATTCAGCGGAAGGGAGAAGAATGACCGTAGAGATTTAACATTTCATGATCAATCTCCACGAAAGTATGGGACTGGGCTGGGATCGAACCTGCAACTCCTGGATCTGCGGTCAGACTCGCATCTGTTGCCAGACATGTTACCGACTGCGCTATGCAGCCCGGTGAAAATGGCTTGTAATGTATGTAGTTCTGCAGATAGAGCAACAACATCTAGTCCAGATTAAACAGATTACCCTTCTTATCATGTCATTATTTTTTTGTCGTAAAATGCTGTCTGCATATTTAATATGTTTTCTTCCCTATATTTAAATGCACCCCAGAAAATTTTACCATATAAGCAAACACTATGAACTCTGACCAGATGGCTCCTAAGGAGGCAGTCTCGTCCATAATTATTGTTTGCAATGTAGGCTATCAAAGTACATAAGCAGATGAGAAAACGATAATTGTCTTGAATGGTGGCAAAAGGGTTAGCGAGTGGAAACAGGTCACTCTCAAATCATGCAACAGAACAAAAACTGCATGGTAAATAGTGTAGATCCTTATCAGACAGCTTCTCAGAAGCTGGCTGATCAGGATCCACACTGTTTGTAAAGTGACCTAAATATGGGCCAGAAAGAAGATATTGTTTTACACACTAATCAATTCAGCTTTGATTATGTACATATGTATTGTAATTTAATTTGTTCAATTTTTTATTCTGCGATATTCATGAGACTAAAAAAGTAGTCAATTTTCTGTGAAAAATAAAGCAATTTTTAACCCTCCCCAGGCCCCTACTGAATCCTGGATTTATCAGTTTTTTGGAAACACGGCAGATCATATCAGCTGGCTTCTGATGAAGCCATATGATCAGAATCCTCACTGTTTTATCACTCAGATTGAAAATACATGTTTGCAACTGAAACACTGCCTGCTAACAGTAAAGTATTTGGGAGAAATGTAGTGCATAAAAATATTCAGAATGACATGGGCTAAGCAAGTATTTCATCTTTTTTTTTAATTTGATCCCAGGACTTAACCCTTTGTATACCAGAAACCCCTAAACAGGTACTTTGGCAGACCCAGATGAAATGCTGCATAACAGTGCATTTCATCAAGGTCTGCACTGTTTGCTAAGATTAAAACAACCTGCAGTGACAGAAATACATCATCATTTAGAACAGAATGTACACAATGGGCAGTCCCATACTTATTGTATCAATATGTATGGGAAAATCCTTCAGAATACAAAGAGTTAATATTTTTGCTTGTTCTTCAGTCCAACTACTTGGCCCTTAAGAAGACTATTCTCTTTTTTTAACATTTGAATGTCTTGTTTATACTTTCTCATTAAACTTAATAAAATGGAAATAATGAATTGAGCACCAATTTTAAATGCATAAGGAAAGCTACTATCACTGTAGTTATGTGTGTTAGCGCCAGAAGCAAGATCTAATGTGTCTAATTCATAGATATGTTCAGGTTCAGCAAGATCTAATGTGTCTAATTCATAGATATGTTCAGGTTCAATAAGATCCAATGTGTTTAATTCATCTGTATGTTCAGGTTCAACAGTAGAATCTGTACCAGAAAGTTCTAGTTTGCATGTCGCACGCTTATGATATCTGTGACTTTCGCCACTCTCTGTGACAATATGTTTCCGAGTTTTAGTGTTGGGGTCACAGGGTTTTTTACCGTTGGACGTTCCTCACCAAAATGGTCTGAACATACACGGTGAGAATTCTTAGGCTCTAAATAATTTTTAGGGTGGCATGGATCTGCTCTGCTACGAGCCTGTAGCCAGCGTTGTCGAGCCTCTGGATTTTTTCTCTGTGTGGGAAAGGGGTATAACTCAAAGGGAGGAGAGCATGGGCAAGAATCATGAAAAATCAGGGCTTACCCTGGTTCAGAATTTGTTGTAGCCAACACTTTAGCCAAACGAAAAAGTTGGAGCCAAATGAAATTAACTTTAGCTTCTGCTGATAACCTTTGCAAACAGGTTGGACCCAGATCAGGCCCGACAAAATGTCGGGCCTGATCTGGATCCAAACTGTTTGACACCCTGATGGTATTAAAACAAAGAGTAAAATATGGCACAATAATAAAGTGTGAAGGAATAAGAAAAGCAACATTGGAAAATCCAAAAGCTGATCAAATTACACTTTTTTTCGAAAATACGTAATTTTTTGAACCACCTAGACTTTACTTTTAGCCAATGACTTATATTTGTAGCCACTCTACATTTTTAGTAGATATGTTCAGGTTCAGCAAGATCTAATGTGTCTAATTCATAGATATGTTCAGGTTCAATAAGATCCAATTGGTTTAATTCATCTGTATGTTCAGGTTCAGGTACAATGGCTAATGGCAGGGTGAGCC
Source organism: Loripinus fragilis (assembly GCA_964019695.1). Taxonomy (NCBI): domain Eukaryota; kingdom Metazoa; phylum Mollusca; class Bivalvia; order Lucinida; family Lucinidae; genus Loripinus; species Loripinus fragilis. Next base: position 25,112,811 of record OZ026527.1, read on the forward strand.
CTGAATATACTGTGTATATCACAAATTTTCTGTTTCCACTTGAGAAGTTTATAATCCCCATTTGAACACTGCAAAGCATAGCAATTTCTTGATATTGAGCCCTCAATGGACATCTCAGATCACAAGTTAAATCTGGAAAAAATACCTCTTTGCGTGATGGGTAATTTTGCGTGTTTTTTTCGGCCTAACACTCTATCAACTGAGCCACTGTGGTCTGCAAAATAAGAGTGAACAATGAAATAATGTATTTAGCTAACTTCAACAGTTGACTACAACCAATCCATTACAACCACAATATTATATAAATATTACATTCCCTGAGAGGGTGATAGTCGAAAATATCATCCCGAGGAATGTGATTATCAACCGAGGCGCAGCCGAGGTTGATAATCATATTTCGAGGGATGATATTTGCGACTATCACCCTCTCAGGGAATGTAATATTTATTTTATTATACCGAACACAACATTATATTCTTTCTTTTTACCGTTTGTTTTCTCTTAGACCTACCATGATGAGGGGAGTTCCAAAGGGAATGCATGAATGAAAGAAGATATATTTTTCACAAAACTGGTTCTGTTTTTAACTATTTGAATGCTCGAACTGATCACTGACGTTCGGTTAAATAAATTACGTCATTAAAAAACTTATGACGTCAAACTTTATACCAAGCAGCGTCATTTATATGGAGAAACTCGACAGTATGCAATTTTGATGCAAACTAGAAAATTTCGCCAAATCCGCTCAAATTTGGTATCAACATGTTCGGCTCGTTCTAACTAAGAAAACGAGTACCCACACTTTATGTTTCTGACCATGAACAACGAAGTTAATGGGAGTTGAAAGTGGCCAAAGCATGCCTCATGTCCGCCATTGCTGTTGAACGTCTCCTGACGTGAACGAACCGTACGCGCATCGGCGTTGCGCATCAGACGAACGACTGATATTTTATAATATCACCCGCTGCTATGGCAAACGAGTGACAGTATTCGCCGTCGCTATAGCAGCGGGGGATATTATAAAATATCAGTCGCTCGTCTATGGAAGTTTTGTATGGGAAATTCACGTGAGGTATAATAAAAAATGATATAAACAATAATCCATTTCAAACATGTTCTTGTTTGATGCTGACATCTAAAGACAGGTGCCATTTTTTGTATAAAAAATGTCTTGTGTGTAAACAGAAAAAAAGTTCTAAGATTATTTTCAATTGGAATAGCATAAAAATCATTAATAATATCTTTCATAAAAAATTCTGGATTTCCATTTTTTTTACTCCGCCGACACATAACATGACAGTCGTTTCGACAAGTAGTGAACAGTCACTTGGTCTTTCTTTCTTTCTTTCTTTCTGGTCTAATTCTCTGTACAAGTTTAGTTTATAAATATAAAGACCCATCAGCTAGATTGAATTTTACCAGGCACAACTCAATCAGACTTGGTTCTTAGGGTATGTTGCTTCTAAATCATTTCTTGAAACGTTTGGAGGGGGTATGGGGGCATTTATCATATGTTACATGAACAGACTGTACAATGGTGCCCGGTAAAGTGCAAGTGTCCCGACCCTCATTATGTATATTTAAAGACTCTCCATAATTTTCTAGACTGTCTTTAAAATACTCAATCTTACAACTGTTGTTGATGTGCATCCCTGACCAGTCTTTTGGTGAAAGTCAATACTTGTTAAAAGGATATCTATAAAACAGAATTTCTACTTTATATTGTGATGCCGTAATGCTATTTTGTAGTTTCCTGTGACAAATATATTTTAAATAAAACAAAAGATCTATTAAAACATAAATAAGTAGTCTAAAATACGTACAAATCTGTCACCAAGTTGCCACAAAATGTTAATCAGCATCAGTGTCACATCAAAAGCTTTAATAAAGCGTCTAAGAGATGGGGAAAAGCTTACTAACCCAATCGTCAAAAAAAGCAGGAAACACGTGCCAATTGACCGAAATTAATCTTTGGGCGCGTGTGTCGATACCAGGCGATGGCACAGCCACAGACCAAAATATGGCAGAAAGAGACAGGAACGACGAAACTTTGGTGCTCAATTATGTGGTCCTCCCAGTTGAGGCAGAGCTACATGTTCCCTTGCTCCCCTGATATAAATTGGCCTGTTCCCCTGGTCCCAAAATCGAAAAGGACTGACCTCTTGGCTCTTGTTGGTGATGTTTATTGTATTTTGTTACTGTCACATGTGCTATCCTGGGTCAGGTGTGGTACTTGATTGTATCGTTTCCTGATCTTTGCCTCCTTTCTTATTTTTCCGTTGTTCCCCTGTTCCCTGCTCCGTTCAATATTTGGCCTTTGTTCCCTTGTTCCCCTGAAATAAATGAGGCCCCCAGGGGGGTCTGTGCTCCCTTGATCCCTGAAAATAATGCACCGATCTCCCCATATCCCTGAAAATACTTTCCTTCAATCCCTAAAAGTATTTTGTCTTGCTCCCAAAATCCCTAAAAATAGTTCGGCTTCTCCCCAAATCCCCAAAAATATAAGCCAATTCTCCCTAAAATGTATTTTTCTGTCCGTAGGATTAAAATCACATACTTAAAAACTATGAAGCTATACAAGAGCGCATGACTTAGTTAGTGATAACTTAATATTTTGCCTTGTACATGTAAAGACAGGGCGTATAGCCATGGAATACATGACATATAGTTATTTCAATGAAATGCATGATATATGGCTCAAAGTATGAGGTCATCCTTAAAATGCTGTTGCTGTACCTGGTAGAGTAGGCATGGAGGAATGCTCTCTAGATAAATTACAGACTGACCATTTGTTTTTTCTGATTGGGGACAGGGGCTGGGTTTTTACCAAGAGCTTTAAATTGTTTTAGACAAAGTGAAAGCATTTATTTTTTGTAACCGTAAAAAGTTTTTTCTACAATTATGTTAGCCTCTATACGCTTGTTTAACTTCAGTTTCATCAAATAAGTATATATCTGATCAGCATTCTTCAAAATTTCTTATAAAACTGAACTTTAATCATCTAAGAGAGTACATGTATTTCATAGCAGGTGCATTGGTATATCCGTGTAACGATTTGGAGCCGACTCGTACTAGGGGGGCCCGGGGGAGCATGCTCCCCCGGAAAATTTTTGATAAAAATGCACCATGGTGCGATCTGGTGCAATCTGGGCGTTCCAAAGTATGTTAATACCAACCTAAAATCAACAACTTTAAGGATAATAAATCAACTAATCGCATATATTTTCTCTTTGATCAATTAGGATGTGCATGGTAGTACGAAAATAAATACATTTTAGAATTTACAAGGGGAGTCTGGGGGGCAATCCCCCCAGAAGCAAAAGAAATTTTAAAAAATCAAACAAAATGGAGGCTTTTCCTCTATTTCTTTTCCTTTTTGGCAGGGCTCCAAAAATCCCCAAAATTATGAGCTTGCTCCCCAGCTCCCCTAAAATAATTACCAGTGCTCCCCAGATCCCTGAAAATAAATAGCCATTCTCTCCAGATCCCCAAAACCCCTGGGGCCCCATAAATGCCATTTTCCCATGTTCCACAAAACCCCTGGGAGGGCCTCAATTATCGCAAAATTCTGCTCAACTAGGCCTATTAATATTGAAACATGAATGCGCATTTAGCCATTTAAAATTTGGTCTGCACCAGCATCTACCTTCATACTTTTTGTACTGATAAGAACATCGAAGGCCCTGTTAAAATCACATGTCGGCCTACTGATCAACTTGCTTAGGTATGATATCAGGCATAGCCCGAGAACTTTAGCGAACACTAATTGGCATAAGCTCTCCAAATGATTAGAAACTTTGTGATAGAATTTCTCTGTCGACCAATCAAGAATCATTATTATTTGACTTGGTCCACATTAGTACCAAATTGTTCCCTAGTCTCTGACATAACTCATCTTCGCAAGCCAAGGGTACTAACTCCACTTCGTTCCTTACGCACGTGCGTAAGGAACGAAGTGGAGTTAGTACCCTTGGCTTGCGAAGTTGGACATAACTACGTGTATAGGCCGACTTCGATAGGCTATAAAATGTACGGTGGCCAGCTACAGTACCCCTTGGTTGGAGGAAACAAATAGTCAGGGGCCATCGGGACTCCCGTGCGAATTTGATGCCGATTTATGGTGACCTATACCAAATCAAACTTTAGGGGATAACTAATGAAAATCACCTGGTCACCCATCTGGGTTTCACGTCTGGACGTCATTATGACGTCATCAAAATAACGTATATTGTATCAGTGCAATTTAAACGGTATGTCCATTGTAGTCTATAGCGATCAGGACTTTCTTGCATTTTGTTTGCCAATTTCAGTCGAAATGCACCAAATTTGATATTAGGAGGTTAATAATTAAAATTAACATGTCGCCCATAGTGTTTTCGCATAAGAACAAAAAGATGACGTCATTGAAATGACGCCTAATATATAAATACCACATATATATGCGTTTTCCCAATTTTCAACGCATGGAAATATTCTTTTAATAAACTGACAGCCTTATCATGATTGAATACAAACTCTTTTAAATTGTAACATACAAAACATATTCAGATAGTGTGAAGTCAGTTCGAGGGTGGGACGTAAATGCCGTCACGAAATACGAATAAAACGACAGTGGAGTGAATGAAAAACACAGTGTTTTTGATAATGAACGGTGTAAATATAATCTCTTAGCTTATTTATATATATAGATGTACCACGACCTCTGACCAATGACCTTTGGGTCTTTCTATTTCAAACGATTGATGCAGAATACGTTAAATGAGCCAGTCCGGCTAGAACATATGTGTATGTCAAAGCTTTTATAGTAAATGTAAATAAATGCCCGAAACCCTTTTTTCTAGTACAACATATCAATATTGTAAATAGAGTCACGCTTCAAAGCTTTTGGCTTATCTGTAGCTACTTATGCTACACTCAAAGAAAAAATAGTAGTAATAATCATTTGCATACACTATCAACCAAACTCAGTATAGTCCGATTTTGATCCCTGAAGGATCAATCGTTAGAAGAATCTACTTAGTAGTAAGTTCATGATATGGAAATAAGGTTAAACACTCTACAAGTTACCCATTGTACTTCGATAGCACGGCCAATAGAAAACTGTTACAATCTGATTTATCTTTCGCATGCTTATAGGTAGAATTGTCTTCAAAGGTCAAAATCGGACAATAAGGCATTCTTGTCGATACGGCTAAAGAAATATCTGAATCCACATGAAAATAGTTGTTAAAAAGTCATAAGCATATTGACCACTGGCAATATTTTACATGAGTCCTCTTCTGCTCCACGGCAACACAAATCACTACAATATAAATAGTTTACTTTGTACTTATACTGAGATGTTTCGCTTACAGACATGCTGCAACCACATTTTATCAGCTGCAGAGAGGTTTCGGGGGCAGGAGGCAACATGCGCGGACCCAGGAATTTTCGTCAGTTTTATTTAGTTCTCAGCTTATTTTACAGTTAACAGAGGGGGTCCGATGGTTTTATTGCTGAGAAAACTATACTTATACTTTACCAAGGATCCAGAGGGGGTCCATTATTTTCCAGGGGGGGGGGGGTGTCAAACTTTTTCGAGGGAGGGGTCCAAATGCTAATTTCTTTGGAAACCCATATACGTACTTGTTATTTTTCAGGGGGGGGGTGTCAAGACCCCCTATCCCCCTCTGGATCCGCACATGGGCAATGTCATCATAACGGGACAATATTTATCATAGTCCCGCTTCTAACCATAATTGTCAGGCATTGATTTGTCAGGATTAATGACAGGTGAAGTTTTCAAAATGATGCACTGGTACTGCGCACGTTTGACACCTTCGAGAAACACAGCTCTTGGAAGTGGTAGTTTTTGCAATTCAGCTTTTTTTTCTCCAAAATATCCACTGCGTCAACGCAGTGAGTCGAACAATATTGGTGACTGGCTAATACAAAGTAAGAAAGACGGCAAAGATCAGGAATCGATACAATCAAATACCACACCTGACCCAGGATACCAATGGGAAAGTAACAAACTCACAGTTAGACATAGAGAGCTAAGAAGTCAGGACAATTTACATATATATTACTTTAGTGCATCCGCCACAGTGCTTTCTAAAGGCACTTAGCCTAGGTGAAAAAATGCTTCGTGGATAAGAGTCTCCAGCATAGCTAAATGCCTGCCAATATGATTTCTTGCTCTTTCCTGACATTGAGCTAGTTAATATCAGCACCTGAAAGTGCATGGAATTCGATCAGAGCCCTGGTTGTGACATCACCAATGGCACATTGACATCTTTAATAAGTGTTCTGATCTTAGAAACTTGATGATATATGAGCAAGACTGTTTAAAAAATGTAAAATATCAACACTCTGCAATTGTTTTATATGTGTTTTATTTAAGCGGCGAAAACAAAATCTGCTCCTCTGCAAAACTCGGGGTAGGGTTGTGCATTAGCTCATATAAGACAAAATATTTAAGATAGAAAAGCAAACTTTGGTTTTTGTATTCGTCAATTGAGTATAGGTTTGATTAATCCTATTCTAAAACGATATTCATTTATATTCCATAGGGAACAATGTTAAACACATATGATAATTTTACTCTTAATTCAATATTTCGGCTAAAGGCCTTTATCAAGAAAACCATGCACTTCAGTGTCAACTACATAGTCTCTGTTCCACCATCTTGTAGTTGACATTGAAGTGCATGTTTTTTTCTTGATAATGGCATTTTGGCCGAAATATTGAATTAAGAGTAAAATATCACAATAATCTAAAACGGTTTGAAACCGACTCAGAGCAGTCGTTAAACTAAATGACGATAGCCAAAATTACCACTTCTAAATTATAATTAAGCTCATGTAACGCACATAATACAACATGTAGCCGTATTGCCGTAAACAGCTGTCATATGTAGTAAAGTCATCCAGTAATTTGCAGACTATTAGAATGTTCATTGATTAGCTAGTTTTAATGTCTTTTTTCTGTAGCTCAAACTTTTAATTTTCTTATTCTCAAATTGATAAAGTAACATATGTAACAAGCTGTTACAGGCTAACACCCATGCTTACAGTGTGCAAACATCTCCTATTCGATGCACATTGAATTGGTACATACGATAGAGTATATCTAAAAGAGTTTGGGATAGAGCAGGTGATTACTCAGCTTGTAGTCAAAATCTTGTTTGATGATTATTCTGGTTTTTATGAGATGAGGAGGACAATTATTTTACCAGAGAAGCAGATATAATAATCGATATTGTATATGACTTAGATAAGGATTGGTTTAAAATATTTACATTAGAAAGGGACATTTACTAAATTGTACTGTTTAAATGGGAAAACGATTATTTTCTATCTTCCTCTAGGATGTATCTTTATTTTAGAATTATTCATATTAAGAAATATTGAAAACACATATTCATAACATCTGTAACAAAGGTACAGGGGCTTAATAATCATCAATGCCTAAGGTTTTGGCACCAGAGGCCGGAGACTTTAGCTAGGAAAACATGCAAAATATATTCATTTTATCCTGAAATATCATCTCTTACATCAAGTCAATGTCCTTGCTCATTTATTATGTCATGTAACATATGTTACAACCTTTAACAAGTGCTTCAATCTTGTTATTAAACCTGCAAATTCTATAATTCTTAATAATATGAGCAAGACAATCCCAAATATGCAAGATATCCAACAGCAGCAAATGTTTTCATATATTTTTACTGAAATGATGCCCACCAAATTCGGTACAGCCTTTGGGTTGTTTAATTGCACGTATAAGACACTGTATTTAAAGTATAAAAGCAAACTTTGGATTTTCTCTAACCAAAATGAGTTTGTTAAAACATTTTGGAAAATGCACATATCAGCTAAAAAGTAAATGATATTGGTCATAATTTTTATGTTTTAAGGATAATCTAATAAAAGTAACGTACATAACACAACAGGAAGCTGTTGTTTTGCTCCAAAAGAATTTATATGTAGCTAAAGTAGTCAATATGCAGACCATATGAGTAATTTAAATAATTAGCCTTCTTTCTGTAGCTCAAACTTTTAATTTTCTTTTTTTTTCTAAATTTAATATGGTAACATATGTAACAAGCTGTCAGAGACTAACGTCCGGCGAACATAGTGTAAACATCTATTAAAAGACGCAGCTTGGAATCCTCTTTTAGATAGGATAAGCTTGCACAATCTTATGGGGAGCAATAACATTCTCAGCCATCAGTCTAAAGGTGGCCCGATAAGCTGGGTATTTATAGGAAATATACCGTATTTTGCCTGCAAAATATAGGAATCGATTTATAATTCATTGTCAAAGTCAGGTAAAGAATTGATGTAACCATCATATGACTAAAATAATTGATATTATGTTTAAAAAAAGCGTTCGTGTTGGATAAATATGACCATACCAACACAAACTAACGCTTTTATTAACGGGCAGTTTCTTATTATGGTCGCCATAATTATGACGTCATAACTAGCCTCAGACGCGGATTTGAGATGGGTGACCACCTTTAAAATAAAGGTAAGACTCCATTGAAGGTTTTGATATAGGTCACCATAAATCGGCACACAATTCGCACAGGACCTATTTTTTGTCCCTAAGGGCCCTGACTAAAAGCAGAAATTGCAGACCATGATAAAACCTCACAGGGCTTAATACAGTTTTATTGCTTGATTATACACTCATAGAGTTTCAAAGGTAAACATCAAAACTGTGAGAGAGAAAAAAAGATACTAAGAGAGAACAACTAAAAAAAATACCAATACATGTACTAGATCTTATATAGGTCACTGCTATACCATACCCGATACCCGAAATATTTTGAGGAAACATTGATAACTTAAGTACTAACATCACTGGAGGTTGAAAGTTCTGTCCAAGTTCAGAATCAAACGCTCGCAATGCCATTACTATATCGCTGTAGTGTTTTTCTCAGGTTTTGAAAAACAAACTTCAGACGCCTTTGCTGACGAAAATGGTACTGTATGGATATAAAAAAGGTGGACCAGACTACACACCCAAAGTGTCTCTAAAAAGTGTAATGAACTAACCAGTTCTTGTAGATGAACAGCTGATTTTGCAAACTCGAAAAAAGCGGGCATATATCGTATCAAAATCGATGGGAGGTAATCGACGTTAATACGTCGTGTGCCTGGTGGGACAGATCAATTGTTTGGCCATTCTAACAAACTAAACACACAATCAGGATTGACAGTTAATAATCATAAAGGAGTTACCTTTTATTTTGATGGTTCAGCAAAGTCGTCGACGTCTCCGAGGTTGACGTTGGCTCCGCCATTTACGAATTCTCGAACTCCAACAACAAATGACTCACCTACTTTGCACTATAAAAGGTAATAGTATAGGAACTCTTGGCTTTAGTGATGTGAAAAACAAAACACATGATCGCTCAGCGGAAAGCAATGTATCCAACGACGCAAGAAAAAATTGGTACATCAACTTCCATATATGATATGTGTGCGAGCAGGGAAGACTCTGGCGAGACGGTGCGGATATACAAGCTCGCCCGAGCCTTCGCTGGATGCAAATTCGATAAATACCAAATCACGTGCTGCCCAAAATATTATAAAACGTGAGTGTCCAACCCTTTAGCTGTGGAGGCCAAGAGATTTTAGCTTCGTCCACTTAAAATTACTTAGATCAAAGGGTCTCGTCGAGAGAAAACCTGACTTTGTTACTTGTAAACATTAAATGCGCAAAACAGCCTGCGCATCAGCGCACTTTGATCAGCAGATTTATTATTCATTGTCTGGAAAATGATAGCTAAACGTGCCCCGTGCAGAATTTCAAGATTCTAGCTAGTCTCTGAAGCTGAGCAGGCTGGTTTGAGCATGACCTGGTCGGTTACCCTAAATACAGGATTTCTCGGGACGTTACCCATATGAGCCGCGACATGTTATTTCCAACAATGTGGCATTTTTGTCAAGTGTAGACTCAGACGAGCTGGTGCAACCTCCTTTTAACCTTAGAAACTCCAAATGTCCGGTCAGTAGCTTAACACTCCTAGAGTATTCAAGCGACTAGAAAAGGCTCTGATCGGACTGCGCGTATGCGCAGACTGATCTGAGGCTTTGCTGGTCGCACATACCACAATGTTGGAACTCTCCTGTCGCGGCTCATATAGTTGTTCTAAATTAACTGTCACATCGCCGTCTAGTTAAATGCGTCTGCTCAATTGGTTTGCTGCATTAACACGTATTTGCTGATATTATAGACTTATATTAGTATAGAGGCGGATGACGTTTCTGATCTTGGTCCACACTTTTTCAAAGAGACTTCTTAGACGTTTCAGCAGACGACACAGAGGACGGACGAGTTTTGATGTAATTGAACCATTAAGGGCTAGTTACATATCCATACGCGTATAGAACAGCATATTCGCAAAGTTATATAAAAGAAAACATTCCACATGAATGGGCTGTACGAAATCTTGACCTCCTCAAGGACAGTGGCCATCACAACAGACTGGTCACTTGGTTGGAGTGGTTACTTTAATGTGAACCTCAGATAAAGATATACACTTCTCAAAGAATATATAATTTCTCCATTTGAGCCGCGACATGTAATATGTGCGACCAGCAAAAGCTCAGACCAGCCTATGCATACGTGCAGTCTGATCGGAGCCTATGCTAGTCGCTTGAATTTCCACTGGGCATTAAGCTACTGACCGAACGACATTTGGAGTGTCTAAGCTTTAAAGGAAGCCGCACAGGATCGTCTGAGTCTACTACACTTGTCAAAATGCCACATTGTTGGAAATCTCATGTCGTGGCTCGGTCAAAGATACCTCATTTTTGACCCACATGTAGAAATTGGTGCACAATTTCATAACATAGAGTATCGTACATGAGTGCTCATGTTCTATGGATTTATCAAACGAGTTGAGGAAAAGTGATAAATGTGAGGCTTGCCGAGCATTTTGTCGCTTTTTCGCAACGATTTTAATAAATTCATAATACAAGTGCACAAATGTTAGATTCTATTTATCATATGGCATTTAAATTACTTTGAAATCTCATTTCTTGCGTAAAAAAGTTTAGAATTTGTCATACGCAACGTTCTTATTGACGTCAACAGAAAATCTGTAATTCTAACACAGCTCGCCTATAGAGCCAACGGTATCAAACTGTGATATATCGGACAATAATTCACTGCTAAAGTGTGTGATAGCTGACGTCACTGGAAAATGACATAATTCATGGCGTTAGACGGTGTAGCGTCGTTTTTACGCTTGAAAGACGTTACAGTTCCATGTAAACGTATGCGACGTAGTCTAAGTATTGGCGGGAGTTCTTCAGTGCAATGGCGGAAAGTTGGAAGAAGCTGAAGACTTCGAATGTGTTTTTGTCGTTTATTGTGTGTTAGAATCGAAATAGATCAGCTCCAATGCGTGATTTGTTGAGTAATAATTCACTGTTTGTCGGTCAGTTGTATGAAGATAAATCACTCGCGCTGCGCGCTCGTGATTTGATCTTCTTTACAACTAACCTCCAAACAGTGAATTATTACTCAACAATTCACTGCTGAAGCTGATCTATTTCTTAACCACAAGTGGTCTATCGACTTTAATGCATGGCGTTATTTCACTTCCAGACGCGACGCCATATGACTTTCAAGCTCACATCTAGCCAAAACTTTTTATACCCATATCGCTTTTGACAGCATCTCAGACCTCCCTTTTTTGGTATGCATGCGTGTGTGATCAACAGCCTGGTTCACACATACTTCAATTTATGTCGATTTTAAAAATCAAGGTGATTTATCATGCCAACAATATGGTTGCAGGTGCATAACGAATTCTGAGAAGCAGAGCCAAACGCCCCCCCCCTACCCCATACAAAAAGGTTAGCCTACTGCTGAAGGTACTCACATAGGTCTATTCACCCCATATTGAACTGCTAATACATCCATCTCAGAATCATTAAAGGTCAATCCATTGCAATAGTTTACCTACTGTTCGTGCTTTAGCTTGTCTAAGGTCAATCAGATTGTAAAAGTGACCGTTTATTTGATTCGATTCTTTACGCCCCATCAACAATCTTTCAGTTATAAAGGGACGGGCCTTCCTGGGTTGAACCAGTACGAAGCTGGGAATGTGTCTCAAGGACACAACGCAGTGACGCTGGTGAGGCTCGACCCCGCGGCCCCTCTGTCTCGAGTCAAGCATTCTACCACTGAGCCACTGCGCTCCCGTGACCAACTTTTAATGCTATGGCATGTGAAAGGTCATTCAGATTGTAACGCCTGTTATAGTGTGTGAAAGGCAAATCAGATTGTAACAGTTTACTTAATGTTCGTGCAGCTGTGTAAGTGCTACACGCTTACAGCATGTAAAAGTGTCAAATGAATTGTAGCAGCTTACGTGCCCAATAATTGTGCTGCAGCATGTGCACAGGCAATCAGAGAAACAGTTTACCTACTGTCCATGCTATAGCATGTGAACGGTAAATCGGATTGTAAGTGTATTACCTGTCTGTTCATGCTATAGCATTGGAAAGGTAAATCGGATTGTAACAGTGTATCTAATGTTCATGCTAACAACGTTGATTTGTTTGTTTGATTTGATTCTTTACGTCCCATCAACAATCTTTCGGTTATAAAGGGACGGGTCTTCCTGGGGTGAGCCAATATTAAACTAGGATTAATGTGTCTTGCTCAAGGACACAACGCATGCAGTTACGCCGGTGAGGCTCGAACCCGTGGTCCCTCCAGTGTTCATGCTATAGCAAGTAAAATGTCAATCAGATTTAATAATTTACCTACTATTCATGCTATAGCATTTGAAAAGCCAATCAGATTGTATCAGTGTACCTACTGTTCATGCTAGAATATGTGAAAAGTCAATCAGATTGTAAATATTTACCTATTGTTCACGCGATAGTATAGCAGTTGAAAGGTCAGCCTCATTGTAACGGTGTACCTACTGTTTGTGTTATAACATGTGGAATGTCAATCTGATTGTAAAAATTTCCTACTTGCTATGGCAAGTGAAAGGTCAAGTAGATTATAACAGTGTACCTACTGTTTATACTATAGCATTCGAAAGGTCAAACAGATTGTATCATTGTACCTACAGTTCATGTGGAAGGTCAATCAGATTGCATGTGAAAGGTCAGATTGTAACATTAAATCTACTGTTCATGCTATAGCACATGAAAGGTCAGGTTGTACAAGTTAACCTATAACATGTGAAAGGTCAATCAGATTGTAACATTTAATCTACTATTCATGCTGTATCATATAAAAGGTCAAACAGATTGTAACAATTTAACCTATAGCATGTGAAAAGTCAATCAGATTGTAATAGTTTACCTACTGTTAATGCTATATTGTGTGAAAGGTCAATCAGATTGTAGCAGTTAACCTACTGTTCATGCAATCAGATTGTAAGTGTGCCTACTATCCATGCTTTAGCATACGAAAGGTCAAACAGATTGTAACAATTTAACCTATATACATTGTATGTGAAAGCATGTAAAAGGTCAATTAGATTGTAACATTTAACCTACTGTTCATACTATAGCATATGAATGGTCAGATTGTAACAATTAAACCTATTAGAATGTGAAAGGTGTAACAGATTAGACATTTAACCTACTGTTCATGCTATAACATGGGGTAAGCTGCAGTTGGCTTGTCCTTCTCACACCAGATCTCCAGGTTTCTCTGTTCTGGGGATCGATGCCTTAAAGGTTGCACACATCGACATCCGCTTTCACACACTCACTCCAAGACTTCCTTGGTTTCCCATGTTCTCCAGGGCCAGGGACACAGGAGACCAAGGAAGACCTGGAGTCAATCAGATAGTAATAGTTTACCTACTATTCATGCTGTATCATATGAAAGGTCAATCAGATTTTTTACAGATAGCCTACTGCTAATGCTGTAGCATATAAAAGGTCAAACAGATTGTAACAATTTTAAAACCTTTAGCATGTGGAAGGTCAAGCAGATTGTAACATTTAACCTACTGTGCATGCTATAGCATATGAGAATTCAAACAAATTGTAACAATTTAACCTATAGCATGTGAAAGGTCAATCAGAATGTAATACATCTCGAAAATGATTATATTATGATTAATAAGACTAGAATCGGTTGAAGAAGAATGTGATCTGTGTGTGAATTTTACACAGGACTTAAAATTTAGCCAGCACATAGTTAAGAAGGTTAACAAGGCTAATAGCATGCTAGCACTTAAACATTTGAATATCTGGATAATCACTCTTTCTCAAGACTCTACACCGCACTTGTGAGAATATATCTTTAATTTGCTAATGTTGTTTGGCACCCATACAGTAAAACCTGTGTAAAATTGCCACTCTCAAAAAGACCGAAAATTGGTTTTCAAGACCAATTATCGCTTAATGCAAGTCAAAAGTATTAAGGGTAGTATTCTGCAATACTTTCGAATTAATTAAGCTACCATTTGTCATTAAGATCTTTTGTCTATTTTTGAATGGCAGTTTTACACAGGTTTACTGTATTTACAGAAAGACACTGATAGTTTAGAGAGAGTACAAATGAGGACAACAAAGCTTGTGTCAAATCTGAAAGATATGCCAAATGAGACCAGACTGAAAGAACTTCAACTACCAACGTTATCACATAGGAGACTACGAGGAGATATAATACAAACTTTTAAACTAGTTACAGGTTTTAATTGTAATGTTTGATTTGATTCTTTACGTCCCATCAACAATCCTTCAGTTAAACAGTGTCTTCTTGGGTTGAACCAGTACTAAGCTAGGATAAATGTGTCCTGCTCAAGGACCACAACATAGTGTTTTGTTTGATTTGATTCTTTATGTCCCATCAACAATCTTTCAGTTAAACAGGGACGGGTCTTCCTGGGTTGAACCAGTACTAAGCTAGGATAAATGTGTCTTGCTCAAGGACCACAACGCAGTGAAGCCGGTGAGGCTCAAACCCGCAGCCCCTCGGTCTCGAGTCAAGCACTCTACCACTGAGCCACTGCGCTCCCCTGATTGCCCTTTAGAAATGCACATTAAAATAAGAGAGGACATTCTTACAAATAAGAAAAACTGAGATGCTAATTGTCTTTCACTCTAAATCAGTTTTCCTATCATGTTATCAACATTTGGAACAGTCTACCGCAACATGTCGTGGATGCAGAAACACTGAAATGCAGAAACACTGAACAGCTTTAAATCACATTTGGACAAACACTGGCAAAGCAACATACTGTATGAGTATTAACTATATAAAGTTCTACTGTAGCCTTCTACAAGTCGTTACTACCATAACTAAGTAATTCAGTCAACACAATATACTACATGATACGAGAGATCTAAATAAAGCTGTACCATAAATAGACCGAAAGACGGAGGGCTAAAAAACTTCTTACATCTGAGCCTGAAAACCACCCTACATGTAATAGTTTACCTACCGTTTATGCCATATCATGTGGAAAGTCAATCAAATTGCAATAGTTAACCTACTGTTCATGCTGTAGCATATGAAAGGTCAAACAGATTGAAGCAATTAACCTACTGTTGATGCTTTTTAAAACATGTGAAGGGTAACATTTAACATACTTTATCGGGAGTGAAATAACGCCATGCAATAAAATCGATAAACCACTAGTGGTTTATAGATTTACGGGAAACGTAATGACGTCCATAACAACGTTGCGATCATAATGACAAAAGTATAACGTTTTTACGCCAATTATTAGATTTCAAAGTATTTGTCATATGATAAATAGAAACTAACATTCGTGCTCTTGTATTATTGAATTTATTAAACTCGTTGCGAAAAAGAGATAAAATGCTCGGCAAGCCCAGCATTTTATCTCTTTTCCCCAACTCGTTTAATAAATTCAATAAAACATGAGCACTCATGTAAGATCCTCTATGTTCCTGCTATAGCATATGAAGGTCATACGAATTGTAATTATTTACCTACTGTTCATGCTATAACAAGTGAAAGGTCGAGCAGATTGTAATTATTTACCTACTGTTCATGGTATGACGCGTGTAGTGTCACAAAGATTGTAGGTTTACCTACTGTTCATGCTAAAGCAATTGAAAGGTCAAACAGCTTGGTCTGTAACAGTGTACCTATCATTAATTTTGTGGCATGTGAAGGGTCAGTCAGACTGTAACAAGTCTTCTTACTGTTCATGTTTTAACATGTGAAAGGTCAATCAGATTGTAACAATTTTACATTCTGTTCATGCTTTAGCATTTGAAAGGTCAATCAAATTGTAACATTGTACAAACTTTTTGTGCTTTAACGTAAAAGGTCAATAAGATTGTAACAATCACCATGGATGAAGGAATCCTAAGGAACAATTCTGTGAAATTATTTTGAATTTGGATCAATGGTTCTAGTTATGTTCAAAAGAGCTCTGGAGACCCTTTTCAAGTTTTGTTCGGTGGAGTTAAACCACTTATGCAATTTTGGTAGAGGGCATCATGAGGAACATTTCTGTGATTTTTATTTTGAATTTAGACCAGTGGTTAAGGAGAAAATGACATTTAAAGACATTTCTTATCTAGAGCTATGGCTGCCCTTTGATCAGTGGTTTGGAACTATTTGTGAAATTTTGGTAGAGGGCATCATGAGGAAAACTTCTGCAACTTATTTTGAATTTTGACCAATGGGGAATAATGTCCTATTGTTTTAATCAGCTCTATGAAATATTCACCTAAATTTGCAAAAAGTATTACAATGAATCACTGATGACATTGCTCAGCCAAGACCTGGTGGCAAGGAGTACTGGAATAATAAATCATTTGTTGATGAAAAGAAAAAGTAGTTCCTGATCAGACTGTTTCTTGAGAAGCAGCCTAATCTGGGAGTATTTTGTTTGCACACTTTTCTCGAGTAATTTGGCTCTGGTATTGTAAGAGTTAACCAGTATCTTTAAAATGCATCCATATTGAACACCTATCATTTTCAAAATTTATGCATTTATTATGTACAGGAATAAATTAATCTATATCTTATTGACATGTTAACTCCAGCTAATCTCTCGCTTACTGAATAAAGTCTGTAGCACTAAGTTTGGGAGCGTTTGAGGGGATTTAACTGAATATATACAATTTTTCTCTCCCATAAAACAATATGATTGGCTGCCCAGCCAAATACTAAGGTGCCCAGGATGCAGCGAAAAATTAAACACATTGCAACATCATTGCCAAGCATTGATTTTACTTAAAACATCTGGAATGTAATTGAATGTGGAGACCCTCAAAATCTGTATTTCTCTATTTAATAACAGTAATTAGAATCAGTTGAATCAATCAAGATTTGCAAACTTCCAACTAGCTGTTCATTTGACAAGACTTCATACTTTTACATACTATCCCTTTTCAGGGACAAACTGGGCCCCTGAACATCTATTTTTATGGGCCCAGCCAAAAATTTAGGGCCAGGGTTTGAAATGGAAATGGGAAAACAGAATTCCAGGACTTTTCCAAGGACTCAATTTCTTCCCAATTGTGTATAAAACCATGCGAAAAAATGCACTTTTGTCAGCTGGAGTGGCAAGGCCCACTCATTTTCTTTGATTCTGAATCCGGTGATAACAACCGGGACTACTGCACAAATTGAATAGAATAGAAAACGAGTTGCACCTCGCTCTCCAATGTGTTTTTAGCGATTTTTAATTTTTGTGATTTTCAGGGTTTTTTTTATTTTGCACATCCAATAAATCCGAAAGGACTCATTGTAGTTTATATTTTTCAAGGACTAATTTATATTTCCAAGGATGATTTTACAAAATTCCAGAACCATTCCAGGACATAAGGCACTTTTTTTAAATTCCAGTTTTCCAGGACCAAGGTAAAATTCAAGGACTTTTCCAGGTCTGTGTGAACCCTTGGGCGCTGGGCCCGTTAGTCTTTTTCCCTGATTTACAATATATTTAAATGTGTGATATGGCAGAAAAAAAAATTTCTGTTTGCATTTCTGGTGATATGATTCATGAGCCCATTCATGGCAGGCTCATCTTTTAAATGTCACAGGTTTATGCAGGTTCATGCAAGCTGAACATTTCTTGTACTTCAACAACAGCAGAATCTAGGGCAAAGATTTGGTACCAGTCAAATGCATTCAAGACCCCCGGTGGCTTAGGCTGCGGTCCGTTCTAAGGCGGTGGTTCTGTTGTTGTTGACTTTTTGTTTATTGTTACTCCCATTGTTGTTCTACGTTTTATTGTATGTTACTTTATGTCTATTCTAGTATTGCAATCATCTTGATGAGGAAGAGAGCTGGTTGCTTTGCTTAATTTGTCTTCCTGGTGTCTCGTGATGGTTGAATGGCTCTTCCTCGCGGTGCCATGGGGTTGTCTGCAGTTTGTGATTGTGGTATTTCCTGATCATACTCACTATTTTAGACAAACAAAATTTTTGAGCGTAAAATTGTTAATATAAAAATGTCCAATGAAAACGCACCACCAACAAAAAAAAAATTATTTTCGCAATTGCTTATTATACTGTACTAATTCTGTAAGTTACTGATAGTTTTTAAAACGGAATGATCACTAATGACACGTGCTGGAAGCATTTAACAAAGCAACCCTCCAAACAGAAAGTCACACAACCAGCCATAGAATATGTCAGAATTTTCAAAAGCATTATTTTGGCTTTTTTTTCTGTGCATATATAACTTGCAAAGAATCTCTAAATTGATAGCCACTAGCCAGGAATGGTCAAATTGCCTTGAAAGCGGCTATAATGTCACGATGTGACGTCACTAGCAAAATTTTTACCATCTTGTAAAATTGAGACATTCAAGGAATCCTCCCTCCTTTTACTTGTGCAAATTAAGACTAGTCCGTAGCATGAGTATTTTTGGCTTGTGTAGCGGGTCAATAAGATCGACGGAGCGAAGGTATCAACATTTTTTGATAAATGTCATTCTCTAAAAGCTCATATACAAAAAACCTAAGAGTATCTGTGTTGAACTTAATGTTAGATAATACTCACATCAACAGATGAACACAAATTTTAGAAGATTTAAAATGCTAGCGTTGCGAACAATGGCTGACGACCTGCTCAAAGTTGACGCCAATAATGCAATGTTAATTATGACGTTTTGCATGTGTGCTAGTTTGTACGATGGAAATAAGCATTGTGTAATACACTAGGTCTGTAGAAATCATAATTAAACATTTTACGTCGAGTTTTGTTGGACCACACCATAGCTTACATAGTGACACTGTTCACGAGTTAGTGTAGTGTTAGGTGTTGTGCCACAACTGTCAAAGTTGTGGCGAAATGACAGGGCATCTACTGGCAAACAGAAAAACATTTAAATGAGATTTTAGGGCTTTTTGTATACGCCCAAAATGCAATTAGCGTAATTTGGAGGCTGACATTACGTCATGTGTTAGTGGGGTCACTGGAATTGAAATTTTTGTGCGAAACCATTGCATTTGTTCTAAATGATAAATATAAATAACACAATTTTGCACAGCTGTTGATAGGCTACAACTATGCACATCTGAAAAGTGGTGCGTTTTCATTGGACATGAGTATATTTAACCTATCAGATTTAACATGGTTTAAGTGCTTAGACTGTTCTTTTGTCTTAGTATCCACTACTTATGTTTGGTGGAGAAATATGAAAAAATATTTTTTGTTACACATAAAACTCTACACATGTACAGGTGGACATTGGAAAAATCTGCGTTGACATTTAGTCCAGTATTTGTTTGGTGTCTTAGTGCAGGTGGGTTTCGATGTTAAGATTTAAAATTTGTAAAGGATAATAATTGAGCTGGGGGACAGCAAAACATACAATTTGGTATGTGGACCCAGCGAAGACTCAGATAAGCCTGGGCAGTCTGAATCAGTCTTCGCTAGGTGCTCTATGGGTAGCCACGGTCCCAATGATTCTTCATGTTGAAAGAGAAGACTGTGATCAAACTGTGTGGATGCACATGCTTATGCGAGTCTACAACAGGTGGAAATGCCAAGTTGCACATTTAACTGACCCCCCGCCATTATATTGATTAGTTTCTAAGGCCAAATAAAATTTTTTAGTGTGTTTCGGGTAACATGTCTGAAAATTTAATTTAGTAGGCACACATATTTTTTTTTCAATTATTTTTTTTCTGGAAAAAATATATTATTTTATGCATTTTAAAAGGCGAAATGCCTTTCAAAATGCATAGAATTATATTTTCCCCCCAGTTTCACCAGTAAATTTAGGTAGGGTCGGGTTACCCTAAACTAATCTATTTTTTTATTTGGCCTAATGGGGTATTTACATTTTCTGTTTGAACTGAGTTATGATCTGCCCACTAGAGATTGGTTCAAACAAGGGTCATACTGGTAGTTGGATGGACGCTGTGAATGCAATTTTTTTAACATATACAAAAGAAGCAGAGGGATTTTACTGAAGTATAAACTCCATTGAATTTTGCCCATAGCCAGTCAAAAGCACTGATATGTGTGTTAAGGCTTTGAATTGTTTAGTATTATAAAATTCTGAAATGCAGATTGGACAATCAGATTGAGAAAATATGCACCCTCCCTATTAAATGGTAAGACCTCAACAGAAAATGGGCCCCCAACGTGACAAACCCTGTCTTTGGGGTTTATGACAATGCGAGACTTTAACCAGTCTCGTTGGCTACAGAGACTAGCTAGAAATCGAAATTTCACCTCTTCTAAATTTAGATGTGAAAATGCGAATAACAAAGGCACTGATCAGTCTGCCCGGATGGGCAGACTGGTCTGCGCCTTTGTTGTTTGCAATCCCCAGACAGATTTTCTTGCGTTGAGGCCCAAATAAAAACAAAACACATAACAATTTTTAATGTTTTAATTCAAAACCATATTAGCACTAGTACAGATCACTTTCATCAAAAACAGTTACCTCAACATGATGTCAATTTAATGGACTTTTGGCAGGGCTGCAGATAAGCTAATTCTTAATACACCTAAACCTATGCTAGGTTACTCACAAAGATTGTCTCACATTCCTTTCAAGTATCCTAACAATACAAATATTTCACCATGAAAATATTTTAGTGAGAGTTACTCAATAAGCCAATATTTTCACGGAGAAATCTGAAATGAAGGATTAACACAGGTTAAGGACATCACATTTTTATCAATATTTTTTTAGTTTTTCTTTTTCAGAAATAGGCACATATCTACAGCCCTGCTTTTGGTTTCTCTCGCTGTGCCTTTTAGCTTTGAATCATATATTCATAACGCTCTCTGGTAAAGCAATATCACTTTGAATAAGTTAATTTCCCTACGTAATATGCCACATTGTTGAAGTCGCAAGTTAAAACACTACACTATGAGCCTGTCATTAACTTTGTTCTTCAGCCAATCTCTCAGCCTTTGAAATGACCTCTTCAATAGGGCCAACCATGAAAAATGCCACTTCTGGTACATGGTCCATCTCACCTGAAATAAGCAGGAATAACGTGATATTTGGGCCTCGTCGCGACAAAACCTGTCTTCCAGGTTAAATCAAAGCGAGATTCAAACCAGTCTCCTCAGCTACAGAGACTAGCTATAATATCTCAAATTCACTTGTAGCAGTTTAGAGATGATGCTTTCCAAAACGCAAATAACAAAGGCGCTGATCAGTCTGGGCAGATGCGCAGGCTGATCTGCGCCTTTGTTGTTCGCAAACCCCTGAAGACAGGTTTTCTCGCGTCAAGGCCCATTTAATGCATGCTGGGTAATTTGCCATGATTTTGTCTGCCTATATTTTTCTTCAAAAACATCTTTTTGAAAAAAAAAAAAAATCAGAAATAACATCAGTGTTAAACAGTTTAGATCCTGATCAGGTCAGATGTTATGTTGGACCTGATCCGAGTCCAAACTGTTTGCAATGACTATCAGCAGATATCGCTTTTGTTGTCATTGGCTAGTTTTGTTTGAAAATTATCTTTTTTTCAAACAATTCTTTCAGGCACACTATAAGAGTGTCCAACGGTTTGGATCCAGATGAGGCCCTACATTCTGTCAGTCCTGATCTTGGTTCAATCTGTTTGCAAAGGCTATTGATCAGTTTTTTCAAACAATTCTTTCAAGAGCACTATCAGAGTGTCAAACAGTTTGGATCCAGATAAGGACAGATGTTTGCCAAAATTATAAGTAGGAAAGAAAGTTTTATGATGGGTAATTTTCTATGCTTTTGTTTTTTTTTCTTCGAAGTTAACTTTTCAAATAATTCATCCAGGAACACTGCCAGAGTGCAAACGGATTGGATCCCGGTCAGGACCGACTTTGTATGTCCTATACTGTTTGCAAGGTAATCAGCAGACAACAAAAGTCATACTCGCAACAAAATAGTTGAAAAAAAATAATCCTGAGCATCATTCTTTTATCTACCTTTTGAAAGCAAGCAGAATTTGTTTGCCGTTAAAAACAATAAGAGATTAATTACAATTGCTAATAGTATTTAACCTAAAAATATACAAGCCTACATACTAGAATTTGATAGTTGGTACATGTACCAATAGAATCATGAGCCGCACCCAAAAAGAAACAAAAATTTAGTATTGATTTTGGTCCCAATTTACAGGGTTACTTTTGAACAAAATAATGCTTAAGTCACATACTTTTGAAGATCTTAAAGCACCTCTCCAGCACTTTTCAAAGCAGGTTTAAGGTCTCAGAAAGCATTCCATATTCACATGCTTTTCAAGCATGTGCTAATAAATCCTGACAAGGCCCCGGCATCAACACAACTGAGCATGAAATTTATCCTGCTCTTGTTAAAATGCCAACAATTGTTGTTGGCATTTTAACATTAATAAGCAGGATAAATCCAGCATCCAAGTATATTTAGCAGGAAAATCTGTCCAAAAACGCTTTCCCTAATGTCATTTGCAGGGATGACACTAGATAAGTGCGCTGGACGTTAACTGGATGTCCCCTGTGCAGGGAGTCACCCATTGTGCAGGTTAAAGAACCCTAGGGTAATTTAGATATGGTTACTTGTAGGCTTTCATCTGATGATTCATCCTGAAACCCGGAGTGTACAAAGTACACCTGCAGATAAAGCTCGCGAGGGCTTCAGGCAGTATATAGAGAAAGAAAAAACCCTTTATCTTTTGTCGATTTTAGTTTTTGAGCAGTTGAAATTTCATGCTCAGTTGAGTTGAACTATAGCCTCTGGGTCAGGTTTCCTTTGACACAAGAAAACTGTCTCTGGAGATGCCAATTTAGACTCAAACCAGCCTGCTCAGCAACATAAACTAGCTTTAATTCGCTTAGTTCAGGAACTTGGCTTGTAGTATACAGTACTCTTATACTTTCTTGTTGATCATGTTTATGACCTGGTTGGACACATTGCCTTTACCTTAACTCATTTGAGCCAAATGGATTTTCCCACTCTTAATAATTGGACAAGTCCATTTCCATTTTAAGGGTTGCTGGTTTTTTTTTTTATTTTTATTTGAATTTACATAGGAAATACTGTAAGCAAAAAGTGAAGCCCCCTGATCAAAAAAGTGAAGCCCCCTGATCAGACGCCATGTTCTGTGGTGTCTGATCTGGGACTGCACTTTTTGTCCAAGTCCCATAAAAAGGACGCTAGGCTTATATGAGTTAAGATTTTAACTGTTCATATTCATTTACCTAATTAAAACAGTTGGATTCTACAACTTTGTCGGATTCTCTCGTTGCTTCATACATCAGCTTAGTCCTACAGGCTACAAGCATGAGTTAAGGGAGCTCAGTGGTAGAGTGCTTGACTCGAGACAATGCCACGGGTTGGAGCCCTACCGGCGTCACTGCGTTGTGGTCCTTGAGCAAGACACATTTATCCTAGCTTAGTACTGGTTCAACCCAGGAAGACCCGTCCCTGTTTAACTGAAAGATTGTTGATGGGACGTAAAGAATCAAATCAAACAAACAAAACAAACAAGCATGAGTTGTATGTGAACTACTGACTTGAATGTTTCATTTTTTCACATCGGCCTTAAGATCTAACTGATTTGAATGAACAACTGACCTCCTAAGACTTTCTTGAATCCACTGATGGTTTCTTTGAGTGGTACATATTTTCCCTCTGTTCCTGTGAAGACCTCAGCCACCTGGAAGGGCTGTGATAAGAATTTCTGCATCTTACGAGCACGAGATACTGTCAATTTGTCCTCTTCTGACAACTCGTCCATACCCAAGATGGCAATGATATCCTGTAGTGATTTGTAGTCCTGAGGAAAGAAAGATGCACTGGATTATTATATAGTGACTATTTCAGCCGAAAATAAAGCTGCACATTAATTGAAACAGGAACCTAAATTCAATATTGTAAAATAGGGACCAACAACAAACTTTATATGAAGATTGAAGCATTTGATCAACTTAACTTTTTTTCAGAATCATAGGCAGCTATACATTGTGGCTCTCAATTACCCCTGTCAGAGGTCCTTGTTGAATTTCAGCAAGTTAAGCATGACATTCATGAGTATGCAACTCCTGACTCTGAGGTAAATAATTGACAGCAATTGAATGTATACATAAATCAGGGCTGGAATTTTTTCCAAAGTAAACGAATGCCATAAATTTTTTACTTGTCCTTAAATGATTCTGCTCATCCTACATCAAATTGCCACAAAATATTTATAAACGAAAAATCTGACCAAATACATGTTGTCAGTTTTTACTGTTCATTTCTTACTGTAGGAAGGATAATAGAAAGTGTTGAAGTTATGAATATTTGTTTAGGGAATATATGGCAAATTCGGCAAATAAAGCTTTTGCTGTTGAATTCCATCCAGCAACCTGATAGGTTTTTCCAATAATTTTTCCTTTGGGGGAATAACCGGACTGGTTTTAAAATCTTCCGGTAGTAAATACACTACCGATATTGATTATTGAGTGCGATACACAGTCTGCCTGGTTGTGGCGGAAAATGTTGCTAATGACAACCGTAGTTTAAGCATTCGGTT
This sequence comes from Loripinus fragilis, assembly GCA_964019695.1. Lineage (NCBI taxonomy): Eukaryota > Metazoa > Mollusca > Bivalvia > Lucinida > Lucinidae > Loripinus > Loripinus fragilis. The sequence goes on from OZ026527.1 coordinate 25,137,724, forward strand.
TACTGACTTTAACGAATCAATTACTATGTTTCCAGATAAAATAAAATTCCTTTGTGTATATGTCTCTTTTCTGTTTCTACGGAACATACCACAAATTCTTTATTTTCTGAAAGCATTTTTTACTGGGTCTGTTGGACGAGCAGATTAAAAAGTTTGCTTGTCAACGAGAATTTCCACAAGTAGAATTTTCCAGCCCTGTTAATTGTCTAAACTCAGGTTAATAAAACTAGGCCTCAAGGTTAAAAAACTAACATGCTCAACTCAACTGAGCATGAAATTTTTCCTATAAATAAATGTAAAATGCCAACAGCTGTTGATTTTTTAACATTATTAACAGGATGAATACAGCATCTGAGAGCTTCAAAGCAAAACATATCTTTTTTCATTTTAATTTCAGGCTCAGCCGAGTTAAGCATGCGATAAGTTTTATAAACTCGAGGCTCAGTAGCCTGTTGTCTATACTGACCTGTAAAACTTTCTGTACATCACGAGCAACAGCGTAGTGTTCTTCTCCCACAATGTTAGGATCCAAGATACGTGATGTGGAATCTAAAGGATCTACAGCTGGGTAGATACCTAACTCAGCAATACCACGAGATAATACAGTGGTGGCGTCCAAGTGAGCGAAGGTGGTGGCGGGAGCGGGATCTGTCAAATCATCAGCTGGCACATAGATGGCCTAAAAGGGAATGTGAATTTTCAATACATCAGGGTTCCAACAGAAATTCAAAAGCACAATTCCATGATTTTTCCATGATCAACAATGTAATTTCCATGACTATATAATGCGTGGCCTCCAGCCTCTTCTTTTAGCGACATCTTCACATGCTGAGCATAAATGTGGAGTGCAGCAACAGTAATGTATTTAAATAAGCAAACTTGTAGACCATGCAAGCATTTTGAAATAATTAAAACTTGAAACCACAAGTAGCCAGAAAACTAGCTGTCAGACACACAAACCTTGTGTGTCTGACAGCTAGTTTTCTGGCTACTGGTGGTTTTGTCAACTTATATCACAAAATTTCATGATTTTTCCATGATTATTCAGGTTTTTTCAGATTCCATGATTTTTCCATACATGGAACTGTTTTCGTGATTTTCCAGGTTTTCCGTGATTTCCAAAGCTTGTGAGAACCCTGATACATGTAACCTACATAAGATTTTGCAACAAAACATATTTAAACAACCAAGCTTTATATGGCCAGGGCTTCTTAAAGCGTGGGTCCGTTGATTTTGGGCTCGGGCCAGTTAAATCACACTGGAGCAGGTCAGTCAGGCAAGTTGAACATTGCGCCGAGAAGGGAATAAGTCACCGTTTCAGATGAAAATTTCTGCCATGAAATGCCATGCTTTTGATCAGGTCCGCTCTGCTAAAGGACCAATCATGCATTATTATTTGAAAACTATCTTCCCTGAATCGCTTCATCAATTGACTGCATGGATCATATTATTTATTTTAGCGCGCATAGACTTCTTTTTGAATTGTTCTTAACTACTTCTAATTTCTAGCCAGCCCAGTGTTGTATGTTCATTATCAATATAGAATCAGCGAGTGGATGCATACAACTTGTGAATTTTGATAGCAAACTGAAGCAAACTTTCTATGGGAAGTCCATCTCAAAATCCTAAATATTTTCAGAACAATCCCATGAAAATATGTTGTGACATCTACACTGATGCAAGATGAAGGACCTGATCAGTCCAGCATGAATCATTTTGCTTTGTTTGATTTGACTCTTTACGTCCCAGTCAACAACTTTTTAGTTTTGTCGGGACGGGTCTTCCTGGGCTGAACCAGTACTATCAAAGCAGAGGATAAAGTGTCATGCTCAAGAACACAAAGCAGTGCCTCTAGTGAGGCTCCAATCCACAACCCCTTTATCTCTAGTCAAGCACTCTACCACTGCCGTCCTCTCCATCATGAATCATGATGTACAGCCTATTTGAAGCCTTCAGTGTAAGCTGTGCTAGAACTATATTTGGGCCTCCTCGCGACAAAACCTGTCTTTGGGATTTCTGACAAAGTGATATTCAAGCCAGTCTGCTCAGCTACAGAGACTAGCTAGAAAATCCAAATTTTGCTTGAAGCAAGTCTAGATATGATACTTTCCATTAAGCGAACAACAAAGGCACTGATCAGACTGCGCGGAAGCGCAAGCTGGTCTGCGCCTGTGTTGTTCGCAAACCCTCGAAGACAGGTTTTCTCGCATCGAGGCCCATTTAATACATACCTGTACTGATGTAATTGAACCTCCCTTTGTGGTTGTAATTCTCTCCTGCATAGTACCCATGTCAGTGGCCAGGGTTGGTTGGTAGCCTACAGCTGAGGGAATACGTCCCAACAAAGCTGATACCTGAAAAAAATATCACAAAATGTTTGTCAGAATACAGGGCTGTGGAAATACCATGCCCAACTTGTCCGACCTGGTCCCATTTCATTCAGGACAAGTTGAAATTTTCAATTTACTTTACCTTGGACAAGTGCAAAATTTGTTATAAAGTTAATAAAATTTGTATTTCATATTTTGATTAATAATTATGAATTCACCTGCTGCATTGAAAACAGTGTGGATCCTTATCAGCTGGCTTCTTTAGAAGCCAGCTGATCTGGATCTACACAGTTTACGAGAGATGATATCTGCATGGTTTCATACTGTTTTCGAAAGTGTAAATTGTTTTAGCACAGAAAGGTATAAGCTAATCTGTACTATCGGACAAGTAGAAAATTTTACTATTTCCACACCCCTGCAGAATAGCAAACAGGGAAGACCCTAATCAGACTGCTTCTTCAGAAGCAGTCTGATCTGGGTCTGCACTGTTTGTCTAGGCCTTTCTGGCAGACAACTTGGTAATATTTGATTCTTTACGTCTCATCAACAATCTTTCAGTTATAAAGGGACGGGTCGTCCTGGGTTGAACCAGTACTAAGCTAGGATTAATTTTTTTGCTCAAGGACACAACGCAGTGACGCCTGTGAGGCTTGAACCCGCTGCCCCTCGGTCTTGAGTCAAGCACTCTACCACTGAGCCACTGCACTCCCTTTTGAGAGACCACTAATTTTAGAATATTTACCATAAGTGCATTATCTGTCTTAAAAGTTCGTGTCTTAGGTCTGTTATTTTTCACACAAGATATGCTCTCATCATCACAGGATAGTTTGTTTCGTTTCTTTCTTTTTTTAAATAACTGTTATATCCTAAATCACAAAATGTATGGTTATTTCCATCATTTCTATGTGCATAAAAACTTGAATTGGGCAGTTTATGAGATTTGGTACTTTGGCCCCCCAAAAGTCTTGTTTCCGGAAACATCTGAATATTTGTAGGTCTACAGGCAAAACATTTTTTTTAAGATTTATTATTACATGGGAAAAGCATGAAAATCATTCAAAATTAAAATCCCTAAAAATAGAATAAAAAATCTCAGATGTCTCAAAAAAAAGTTAAGAGTAGGTCCCCCCAAAAAATAGGGTCAGTTTGGTTTCCGGAAACAAGGCATTTTTTTTTTGCCTTATTGCATATGCATAATTCATTCTATATAGTACATTATAAATGCATGTACAGTGTGAATCCTGATCAGCCTTTCATATGAGGCCAGCTGATCTGGGTCTACACTGTTTTCAAGAAACGGTATAAAATTTCGAAATCAATATTTAAGTGATGCACTTTATCAGTTTCCTGAGTTTTCAAATACTGTTGATTTTTACAGTAAACACAATGAGTATCAAGCTGAACATTGGCTGATAATTGGGTCACAAAGGGTCCACTTTCTTCTCGAAGTGGGTTGGTACCATCATTTCTTAAGAAACATACAGCAACTTGTGATTTTCCAGGGGGGTCTGAACCCCTTGACCATTCCTTTAGATCCGCCCATGCTAGCTTACCTCTGAACCAGCTTGAGTAAATCTGAAAATGTTGTCAATAAACAATAGCACATCCTGGCCTTCTTGATCTCTGAAATACTCAGCAACTGTCAGACCGGTCAGACACACTCGGGCACGGGCTCCTGGGGGTTCATTCATCTGTCCGTATACAAGAGCTACCTGCAAAGATACAATTGGACATCTGGTTAATAAAAGTTTTAATCAATAGTTCCCTTTTGGTTTGTTTCTTTTATTGTTTGTTTTGTTGCTTTACGTCCCAAGTCAACAGCTATGGTCATTGCGGGACGGTCAGTTCACCTAACCACATTTTTTCCTGGGCAGGCTTGAACAAGCGGATAACCAGTAATTTGTGCACATACTTTCGCTTGTAACTGACAACAACCCTTCTTGAATGAATCAGCGGAAGGGAGGAGAATGACCGTAGAAATCCTTTCATGATCAATCTCCACGAAAGTATGGGACCGGGCCGGGATCGAACTAAGACCCCAGGAATTGCAGTCAGACACGCATCTGTAGCCAGACACGTTACCGACTGCGCAACGCGGCACGGTTTGTTTCTTTTATGTCCCAGTCATCAATTTACAGTCATTTTGGGACAGGTCTTCCTGGGTTGAACCAGTACTAAGCAGCAGATAGTGTCTTGCTCCAGGAAACAACACATTGAATCGGCTGCAGACCTGGGGCCAAATACTTTGAAAAGTATTCAAATAGATTACAGTTACTTTGACTTATCAATGATTACAATTACATTACAATACAGGACCTGTAGAAATGTAATGATTACAATTACAATTACTTTAGAAATGTAATCAAATACATTACTAATTACTTTTGAAGTTTTTATTTAAAATTGCAATGCTATATAGTAGTCACTTTTTAAAATTATAAAGATGGATATGGTCTTTGAAGTTATATATAAAGCCATGTCCTTTACTATTATTTCTTAATTTAGCTATGAAATTTTATTCATGTTCTTATTAAAGTTAAACCAATATATATACACTATGCACAGTTCATGCCAATAAGGTTTTAAAGTTTGATACATCATACATTATATCTGCCTACATACTTTATAGATCTATTTCACTGTATAGCATCACATAGCAAAATAGATTTATAAAGTATCAGGGCTTACCCTGGCTCAGAATTTGTTGTAGCCAACACTTTAGTGAAATGGAAAAAGTTGGAACCAAATGAAATTAACTTTAGCCAAGGTTTTAGCCAGAAAGTATCAAGTTGTTTTGTATTTAACTTTGCCCTCTATGTCTGCTGATAACCTTTGCAAACAGTCGGAGCCAAATCAGGCCCGACAAAATGTTGGGCCTGATCTGGATCCAAACTTTTTGAAACTCCGGATGGTATTGAAAAAATCCAGCATCCAAAGAGTAAAATATGGCACAATAAAGTGTGAAGGAATAATAAAAGCAGTATTCATAAATCCAAAAGCTGATCAAAATACACTTTTTCACAAATATGTAATTTTTTCACCTAGACTTTACTTTTAGCCAATGACTTATATTTATAGCCACACATTTTAGTAGCAAATGGCTACACTAACTAATGGCAGGATGAGCCCTGACGTATGTAAAATGGAAATTGTCTGTTACACAACTGCAACCTTTTGCTCAGTCAGCTACTTTTAAATTGTTATCACTCAGATTTAATTTGATGATTACATTTAATCATCCAATTAAGTTTTTCAAAAGTGTCATCTTTGAGGGAGCATCTTTCAGGCCTAAAATCTTTGCCTGCTATGCTGAATAAGCATTCTACAGGGCAGATGTTGCACTCCTGGATGAAAAAAACCCAGTTATTTAGCCATTCCACAAGAAAATGTACTTCTGTGTAACAACCTTTGTCCAGTTTGCACACATATACAGGTAGCTATTAAGAAGGTCATAAGTACCCTTTCACATGAGATAGCTATATTCAATAACAAAAGATTTGACATCTTTGAGTAGTCTTCTTTTTATAGTCTGGGTTTGATGAATTTTCATATGAAATCAGCTAAGCATGTCAAAATGAAAAGAACTAGTTTTGTTTCTCAACATTTCTTTAAAGGCCTCCAGCAAATAGGAGAAACAGAAATGCTGTCAAGAGTGAATTTTGGGAGAAAATGTACCTTATATCAAGCTAATTTGTCTATTGCCATATATTTTTAATTTTGAAAGAAAGAAATTTGGTTTTTAATTTTTATACAAAATGCAAATTAATCTTAAACACCATGTTAAGTCTGAAATTGACTAAATATTTTAAAGTGTGCTACTTTTATTGTCCACAAAAGTCAATATGTTTTATTTATCCTGTGTTCTTTTTTTCATTCATAGATCTGAATTAAATATTACCATTAATCACCTATTTGTTTCTTGTGTTGGGCAAATTTTCTAAGTAAATAGCCAAATGTATTTGAAAAGTATTTGGAAGTAATTATAATTACAGCTATAATATTTTCAGTAAAGATTACAATTACATTACATGTATTTGAAAAAAAAACATGATTACAATTACATTTGATTACTTTGAAAATTGTATTTAATTACAGATAATTACAATTACTGATTACGATTACCCCAGGTCTGATCGGCAGGTGGTGAGGCTCTAATCATTAACCCAGTCTGATGCTCTACAAACTGAGCCATCGCGCTCCACTCAATAGTCTCCTATGTAGACACTGCTTACTAGGGGTGCGCGATATTACTGGTATACCGGTAAATCACGATTTAGGAGTCCCAAGATTCGTATCGCGATATGCTTTTGACTGTACCGATACACTCGGCAAACTCCGCCAGTTTTCGGAACATGGTTTAGTTGCTTTTGAGTTGTATTTTTATTCAGATATCATTTTTTATTTAATCTTGCTTGATTATTAATAGAAAAAGATGTACAACAGCCAGTGAAAAGCCTGTAACTAAGATAAACAAAGCGTGCCTTGTGCAAAACTTTATTACCATTGGCTAAGAGGAGGATTTCCCTGTCTATAAAAAAAAAATGGCGGACCCGATTGAGATCGAGATGGAAGACGCTTGTTTTCTCTCTTTAACAATTTCTCGTAAAATAGCGAATTTGAAGGGTTCGATTTAGATGAATTAACAATAGTTGCAAATGTTCATGCTGTTTTTGTGATCATTCTATGCTAGCATGAGGTTCAATTGCCACATAATCTTGAATATAGACGGCTTTGAAAAAATTCCCCTCCCACAAGTGCATATGATATTAAGTATTGCGGTATATTGTGATGCATATCTCGATACAAACCCGAAAATCGTGATATATCGCGATACGGTTTTCAGAGGCGATACCCACCCCTACTGCTTACGTCAGCAATTTTCACAGTATTATCTTAAAGGCACTTGACTGTCTCCTCTAGATGATCTACAGTTTTTTTTAACCATTAACCCTTAAAGCGCCGATCATGACTGCAGCAGGCAACAAATTTTGCGACATTTTCCCCAATTTTTGACAAAAATAAGGTGATATTAAATGAGAATTGTCTGCTGGCAGACAATTCTCATGAAACATCATGCCTTATTGGTTATTTTTGAAAAAGGGGCAAAATTTGAAATTGTCATCTGCTGCAAATTATAGGTGGCGCTTTAAGGTAATTGACCTTGTCCTGCTGAATCTGGATTTATCCCTTATAACCCTGTAGACCCAGATCTGACAAAGCCATCTTACCAGGATCAACACTCTTTGCAACTCTAAAAATAATACATGCTGGAGTGCTGCAGATTAACATGGTAAAACACTTATGAAGAATGTAGTATATAAATTGAGCCATGGCATGTGATTTTTAACAATGTGGCATTTTGATAAGTGTAGACTCAGACGAGCCTGTACAGCCTCCTTTTAAGCTTAGAAACTCCAAATAATGTTCAGTCAGTAGCTTAACACTCATAGAATATTCAAGCGACTAGCAAAGGCTCTGATCAGACTGCGAGAATGCGCAGGCTGATCTGAGGCTTTGCTGGTCGCACATACCACATTGTTGGAAATCTCATGTGGCGTCTCAATTAGAAAGTGTATTTATGAAAAACATCCCCAACCATTTGCTTGTACAATCCACATTTTTAAGACAAGGGCCATCTTAAGTTTGAAGCTTCTGACTGAACAACTCACAACTCCTCTATCAGCTGGCAAAGTATCAAGCTCCTAGATATAATAGTTTTTGAGATATCCTGACAACAATTTTTCAATGGCCATATTTGCAGTAACTTGAAAAAAATAAATCAAATACCTTTTTTAAGGTTATGTTATCTAGAAGGGCTTGCACAATTAATCGAAAATCGGTTAATCGGTCGATATACAAATGAAAAATGATTATCAATATAAAAATTCAAAAATCGGTTACTTTTACTGGATGTTCTGTTTATTTTTATAAATTGAAATCAAAGCGTAATTGCCTCGTGTGATGTTTTGTTTAGACCGTAAGTGCATTGTTATAGACAGTAGATGTGTAGAAATTGCTGTAACGAAGAAGTTAAACGTTGTACTCTGCAGGCTAACTCAACAATTTATTGTTAGAAAAAGTTATACTTGCGTTTCTCTATTTTAAAGTAGAACCAAATCACAAATTTTCATCAGATGAATAATCTAGCATGAAAGTTGTTTTTCTCCGTGGTTAAATTCGAGTTTAGAAGCTTTCAATTTTACCGACGTTTACAGCGGGTCTTATTTTACACAAAGGTGTTCATGTCATGCATACTTGACTTCCTTTTGTATGACGTCACGCAACATGAAGTTGACGACAACAACAAAGGCCGACTGCGAGTTTAATTACCGAGTTTGCCAATAAGCAAGTCAATTTTCTTCTGACTACTTGTTTTGAGCAAAGGTGCGATTTATCTTTTGAATGTATAACTCTTGCTACTCAGTGTTGTTTTGCGAAATGATGGAGACATCAAATGTCATTGATCATGCAAGAGATGTCAAAAAGTTCCGAGACCCTCTGTCAAGTTTGAGCGATTACGAATCGGTTATATATCAAAATGCAAGGACCCATTATCGATTAGCATTTCGGCTTCGATTAGCCAGTCCCATTATCTAGCTTTTCGCTTCAAACTAATAAGTTACCTTGGATGTATCATCTTTAAGACTGATGACGCCTGTTGTGATCATTTCATGGTACAAATCATTGCCTTCACGTGTTCTCTCACCGACACCAGCAAATACTGAGTAACCACCATGAGCTTTGGCAATGTTGTTAATCAGTTCCATAATTAATACAGTCTTTCCTACCCCAGCACCTCCAAATAAACCTGAAATGGAAAATCACAGGTTTAGATGACATGGATTCTCTTTGCAATTCATGGAAGGGGTCCTAGGGCCTTTCAGATTGGGAAAATTAGCGTGGTAAATCCTTCTTTTGGGAAATTTTCTGAACAAATAACAAAAAAAAAAAAAAAAAAAAAAAAAAAAAAAAAAAAATACGAAAAATCGTAAATTGTTATTTTTTATCTTACCAGATATAGAGATACAAATGAGCTGCAGCAATTACTGATTATATATTTGAAAAATCATATTCACAATCTGAATTGTTATACTTTTGGTCAGCTGAAAAACAAATTAGCTATTACACATACCATTGTGATTAAATCTAAGGAGAAATAAGATGCAGTGGTAATAAATCCCAATTTTTCAAAATCGGATTTTTTTTACCTGAATTCCATTGGAAATGGGGCCGAATTTAGGCCCCTGATATCCTAGTGTGTATTATTGCATAAAAAGCTGTGTGGCATGCTATTTTCAGCCATGTTTTAACCAGCAACCCTTGTATTAATCAGCAAATTCACATGCTGTTGATGCACAGCTTTTTTCTTCAACATATACACATTCTTAGGCGGTCACAAAAATTGACATCATCAATGGTTACATGCAAAGAAATGAATGTAACTTACTAGTGACATTAGGATGACACATGCCTGCTCTGGAACGAAAAGTTTTAAAAACCTTCTAATTCTTCATGCTTTTGCGTGCCATTATATTAATATGAAAATGACCCTTTTCAAGCGTTTTCCAAAGTTTTCAAGTGACAGAATGACTTTATGCAATAATAACGATCAAACATGGTTTTCTGATACACCTTTCAGGCTTGGGTTTCAACACCACCCTCCGGGTCCAGCAGATAATATTCATAGAAAAACATGTTTGATCCCTAAAATTGTAACAAGAATGTTCAAGTGCCTTGTCAAAATGTTGTAGTTCTTTGAACACAATGACTGCTTTCATAAAGTGAAGAATTCGGATCACGAGAAAGCAGTTATCCATTTGTACTAAATTTACTGTACATATCTAGTAGATTGAAGTATTTTTCTGTTATCAATAGACATAATCCCAAAGTCTTACCAATTTTTCCTCCTCTGGCATATGGGGCAAGAAGATCTACAACTTTGATACCAGTTTCTAAGACTTCTTGCTGTACACTCATTTCAACAAATTCGGGGGCTTCAGCATGGATAGGTGCTCTCCTACAAAATATAATAAGGCATGTTTTTCAAACCAAATAAAGGCAACATCTTATTCAAACTGACCTTCAAAAAGATTTGTTTGCAGTCACCTGACCTATCCATTGCAGAGGACATAAATATTTAAATATTGCACTTGTCCTGCAGGACGAGTGACTTCCAATTTTCACTCCTGCAAACACATGTACTTGACTTTTAAAATCATATTCAATAAAAACATAAAAGAGTTATATGTAATATGACTTGTAAAGTTCCTTATATCACTGCTAAAATGATATTTACCCAGTCAATTTCATAACTGCACCCCATAAACTGACAAAACATTTCAAAGTCAATACTTAGAAAATGCTAGTTTCACCCTCAGATTTTAGCACTCGTCCTACAGAACTTATAAGAAACTTAAAAGAGTGATACTTCGTAACTTGACATAAAACAATCGAAAATAACTTGATTTTGAGGATAAATTTTGATCCCATTGTTATGTTCTATGTCGTTAATTTTTCCCAATTTTGATATTTTTCCCAATTTTGATGTTAAGTGTATCTTTTTTTCCCCCGATTTTGGCCAGGGGCCTTTTCCCAAAATTGCTGGATAAAGCCCTGAATATTCACAATTCGGTAGTTAACATATGACTGGCAGAACAACACTTACAGAAGCCAGCTTAACAGTGCTGAGTTTAATACAGTAAAACCTGTCTTAAGCTGCCACTCAAAGTCAAAAATAGACAAAACAAATGTCTTAAAGACAGATGGTAGCTTAATGCAGGTTGAAAGTATTGCAGAGTACTCACTTCGAGCATTCTGCCATACTTTTGACCTGCTTTATCAAAGCAAATATTGGGTCTTGAAAACCAATTTTTGGTCTTCTTTTGAGCAGCCGCTTAAGTTTTAATGTACCAGTTAAATCAGCGACTACTTGCACTTGCAACAAACACAGATTTTATTTTTCAATTCCAACAGTTTGAGATGTTGGCAAACCCCAGGGGTTTCAATAAGAAATGGAAATACAGAAACTGCAAAGAAACTGGCCAGCTTTATCTTCCTATCCAATGAACTAATCTGGCAAATAGCTGGAGCAGAAGGCAAAGTTGAACTGGCTTACTATGCATGCTCTTGGGCAGAGGTGTGGAAATAGTAAAATTTTCTACTTGTCCAGGGACAAGTAAATGGCTATAATGTACTTGTCCAACAAAAATTTTACTTGTCCGATAGTACAAATTAGCTTACACCTTTCGACGCTGAAACAATTTACACTTTCGAAAACAGTATGAAACCATGCAGATATCAACTCTCTCGAACAGTTTAGATCCAGATCAGCTGGCTTCTGAAGAAGCCAGCTGATCAGGATCCACAATGTTTTCAATGCAACATTTGAACTCATAATAATAAATCAGTATATGAAATACCAAATTTTATTAACTTTATACAAATTTTACACTTGTCCAAGGACAAGTAAATTGAAATTTTCAACTTGTCCTGAATGAAATGGGACCAGGTCGAACAAGTCGGGCATGGTATTTCCACAGCCCTGTCTTGGGTATTAAAGAAACACTGATCCCTTACTTTCATGTAAGTTAAATATTTGTTACCTTAGCCAAAAGATACTCGAATTAGATTTTAATCCTTATGTCCCAGTCAACAATTTTTCAGTTATGTCAGGACAGGTCTTCCTGGCTAAATTGAACCAGTACTAAACAAGGATTAAGGACACAACGCAGTGATGCCAATGAGGCACAAACTTGCAACCCCTCGGTCTCAAGCAACGCACTCTACCAATGAACCACTGCGCTCCCTACATGAAGTTTACTTCAGTTTGTTTGTTTTGAGGTTTTCCGCTGCCCTCAACAAATAAGTTCTGATGTCTAAGCAAAATACTTACTTGTCTGTACCTATTGGTCCTCTCTCATCAATTGGTTCACCGATGACATTGATAATTCTACCTAGAGTCGCTGGACCGATGGGGATGGAGATTGGAAGCCCTGTGTCAGTACATACATTACCACGAACCAGACCTTCAGTACCATCCATAGCAATTGTTCTTACTGTGTTTTCACCTATACAACAAATGGTGTCATTTTAAAAACAGTTCCGTTTAAAGGCCATGGAATTGGGAAATATAATACACAAATTTGGGGAGTTTTTGCTCATTTTTGAATTGGGAATATCCCGGCCCCAGATTTGGCCTACAAAAATCCCTGGTTATATTTTATAACCCTTTCATCATCATCATCGGCATTAAGATTAACATGCAGATGCAGGAGCATCATCCACATCAGTGGGCTCCTTTCCAGGTAGCTGGCTAGCTGCACACATGGCAGCTCTAGTCTATCTCACACTGGATCTCCACACATCCCTATCACAACCTTGTTGAGATTCCACTCACGACGGTCTCTCTCTGTAAGTGTCTTCCAAGTCATCTTGGGTTGCCCTGGCCCACGCTTTCCTTCTATCTTTCTTTCTTGTGCCCAGCATCCCATAAATGGGACACCAGCATTGCAAACTGATAATCCACATGAAATGCCACAATACAGGATATCAAGCAGTAACACCTTTTAGTAAATAATAAGACCATTCCAACATGATCAAAAGAAGGGCTTGGCCTGACCAAAAACAACCACCCCACATCCTAAGTTTGTCTGTTACATACCTCCATACAACTATCTGCAAGCAGAATAATTTCTATTCTGACAGACCAGGGTTATGTCAACACTTGCAATCCATAAGTGCAATCCATAAAAAATAGTGAGTATGATCAGGAAATACCACAATCACAAACCGCAGACAACCCCGTGGCACTGCGAGGAAGAGCCTCTCAACCATCACGAAACACCAGGAGGAAAAACTAAGCAAAGCAACCAGCTCTCTCTTCCCCATCAAGATGATTGCAATACTAGGAATGGACACAAAGTAACGTACAACAAAACATAGAAAAATTACAGACTCCCACAATGAGAGTAACAATTAACAAGAAGTCAACATAAGTCAGATTACTAAATCAGACCCTTCTGTCATTTTGGCATATCAAGATTCAGTATAGTGTACTTTTTTTTTATTCTTTTTGTCCCAGTCAACAATTTTTCAGCTATGTTGGGATGGGTCTTCTGGGTTGACACCAGGTGTGTCTTGCCCAAGGACACAATCTTGCCCAAGGACACAATGCAGCGACTCTGGTGAGGCTTGAATCCGCAACCCATTGGTCTAGATTCAAGCACTCTACCACTGCGCTCCCTCCTGAATAGTGTATATCATACAACCATTTTATACAGCATTTACAACTTTTAAAACGGAATATTCAATATACAATTGGAAGTGGCTATCATCAGGAGGCTGTCAATAGAGATATTCCCAGTCCAGGATATGTGGTGTATGAGGTTAACACCTCACCAACAGCCACTTGAGGTTTTTTGTTTGATTTGATTATGTTCCATCAACAATCTTTCAGTTATGTAGGGACGGGTCTTCCTGGGTAGAACCAGTACTAAGCTAGGATTAATGTGTCTTGCTCAGGGACACAACACAGTGACACTGGTGAGGCTCGAACCCACAGCCCCTCTGTCTCAAGTCAAGCACTCTACCACTGAGCCATTGCGCTTCCCTGCCAACAGCCATTGTCATATGGAGACAGTCACCACTTAGTCTCACCTGAAAAACTGGAGAAGCACGGGATCGAACTTGCACCCCTGACCCCTGGTTTACAAGGAAAATGTTTATCCACTATATCACTGTGCCTCCATTCAAGAAAAAAAAATTTAGACATATTTTTTTTTACTAATGTTCTATGGCTATTATTACTCAATTATTTTGTGATACTTACCTAAATGTTGGGCAACTTCTAAAATTAATTTTGGTTTTCTCTGTTCCACTTCTAAGGCGTTAAGCATAGGAGGTAAGTTATCTTCAAACTGTACATCAACAACGGCACCAATGACCGCCACAACTTTGCCTTTGGCCAGAGATGCCTTGGCTTCTGTTTTTGCTTGTGCTGCATATTTACGATCTGAAATAGATAAAAAAATACATGTGCAATTTTGTAAGAGTACAAAGGATAATTGCTGATAATTGTACATCTAAGCTTAGTTTCTCAAAGTCAAATGATTTCATTGCATTGGAATTTGGAAAAGTGATTTTTTTTATCAAATGAAATCTTAAGTCTTCATTAGAATTAAGATTTTATTGATACCTTTGACTTGCAATTTTAAGTCACATGTATGTCAGACCTTTATTATTTGATAGAAAATTATTCATAAATATTTGACAAAATTTGCATCAATATATCAAATTGTCAACGTATAATAGGGTTGGCACGATTAATCAAAATATTGGTTAATTGGTCAATATACAATAGAAAAATTTGTTTTGTTTGTTTGATTTGATTCTTTACGTCCCATCAACAATCTTTCAGTTATATAGGGACGGGTCTTCCTGGGTTGAACCAGTACTAAGCTAGGATAAATGTGTCTTGCTCAAGGACCACAACGCAGTGACGCCGGTGAGGCTCGAACCTTCGGCCCTTCGGTCTCGAGTCAAGCACTCTACCACTGAGCCACTGCGCTCCCTACAATAGAAAAATGATTATTGATATAAAAATTAAAAAAAAATAGGTTACTTTCTATGGATGTTCTGTTCGTTTGAAGTGTAATTGTCATGTGTGATGTCTCATTTAGACCGGAAGGGCCTTTTTGTAAGCAGTAAGTGAGTACTATGCTGTTCGAAGTAATAAAAATGTTGTGATCTATAGAGGCTATACTGAACAACTGATTGTCAGTAAAAGTATACTTGCGATCTCCGGCCTAAAGTAGCACAAAACTATAAAATATTCACCAGATAGTTTTTTCTCCACTGTAAATTCCTGTCTAGAAGACTTCAATTTTACTGAGGGTTTACAGTGGGTCTAATTTTTTAACACGGAGATGTTTTTGTCATGCATACTGGACTTCCTTTTGTATAACGTCACACATCGTGACAACCACAATGGCCAACTGTGAGCTTAATTGCGGACTTTGCCAATTAGCAAGTCAATTTTCAACCAACTGAGTGGATGAAGACTTGTTTTGAGCAAATGTGCCAAGTTTTAATTGAAACCTATTGTCTTGTGAATATATAACACACACTACTTAGTGTTCAATGTATAGGGAAATGATTGGGAAATCAATGTATTTGACCATTCAAACCTTGTCAAAACATTCAAGACCTTCTTTTAAGTTTGAGCGATTACCTATCGGTTTTATATCGAAATTCAAGGACAGTTAAGCCCTCCAGTGAAAAAATTTTGCTGGCCATTCCGGGACGGTGCTTCTTTTTGTGGATCATTTGTGTTTTTTCTTGTTTTTGTTATGCTTTCGTGTGCACCTGTTTATTGATGCCTTGTGGTCACCTGCTGTGGGGGACTGGCCTCTTGGCTCTCGTTTGTGGTGTCTAATTGGTGGAGTTGTCGCTTTCCCATTGGTATCCTATGTCGGATTTGGTGCTTGATTGTATCTATTCCTGATCTTTGCCCTTCTTCTTACTTTAAAAAAGAGAAGTCTCCAGGGTTCATCCTAGGAAGGGCCCAATCCATTTTGTGAGAAAACTATTAATGTTTTGCTATAATGGACTTTATTTTTGGCTGGGCCCCATAAACAAGCTATTCAAATCTCATGTCAATTATGTTCTAATGTGGATATTAAGGATTCTTGGGCCCATCAAATTTTGCAAAGGGCCCATAAACATTTCAAATGGCCCATTAAAATTTGGAAATTTGCATGTATTTGAATGGGATATGGGCCATTGGCCCATTTGATGGGCCCATCATCTTTTTGGGCTACAGTACAGCTCCGGTGGTTTTTCAAAGACCCACCCAAGCCAGTGGGGAAGGATTTTTAGCCCACCGCAACCCCACCCGATGTTCCGTGCAAGTCCCCACCGCGGGAAAGATTTTTTCCCGCCGTAATTCCACCGCAACCCCACCGCGGGTCAACATTTTTTACCTGTATGACCGCGGTGGGTGATAAAACTGCTGGCGTGTGACGTCAGAATGATTGACAGCTGTAAAATGCAGAAAATAAATACAATTAATGTACATTTATTGTTCAGTGTTTTCTTTTAGCTTCTAATTATAATCCATGATCCTCAATTATCGCCAAGTTGTAATTTTAATTGATTTGACAAGCGATGCTCATAATCTCTATGTTTGCATGTAAGCTCAGAAAATTGTGACTAATTATTTCACTACCTTGCTTGGAGGTGAGGTCATTCGTCTTACATGTACACTGGTATGAAAAGACATCCAATTATATGCAAAAATCAGTTGATTGGCGACTACAATGCGTGACAGAGAGAGTATAGCATATTCAGGAATATTTTCTTCTACATCGTCTGTTCCAGAGACTTCCAATGAGCGCATAAACTGTCCACTGTTTTGCAACGTGCATTTAGTCACGTAGGCACACTTAGCCACGTGCAGAATCACCATCAGAAAAAGGCCATGTCGTAGTGTTATGCCGTACATGAGTTCCCTACCGTATTAACCAAAATTCGTGACCACGTAATTTAATGAACATAATTTTTTCCATTTAAAAGAATTTTGATGTTTAGAATCGCATTGAAGACATGCGCGGACCTAGAGGGAGGACAGGGGCTCCCAACCACCCCCTCCCCCTAGAAAATCATAACGCTATAGGGTTCGTTAGCATCCCTGGAAAATTAAAAATGTTGGATCATCATCGCCTCGCTAGCGTTCACTTTAAGTGGTATTTGGATGCTCTCTCAACTCATCAACTTAAAAAGTTGTCAAGAGTTGGACCCCCTCTGACCCCCTTTCTGGATCCGCGCATGGAAGCGACGATTCTAAGGAGTAACCACACCATATTCACATGGGTGAAATTTCAAAAATTCCAAATCCTGAACTTAAGGAAATTCAAATATTAAAACATGCAGGATTTTGAGGTTGACTTTCTATGGAAAGTCAGCCTCAAAATCCTGAATTCAGGATTAATCCTGAAAATTTTCACCCAAGTATTCAGAAGACGGTGGTTCCATATAGTTTTGTGAGTTTCCAGGGTGGGGGGTCCCTGTGCCCCCTCCCTCTAGATCCGTGCACGCCGCAAACTAACGAGAATTGACCTTTTAGCACGAGATTTTTTGTATTTATTCTGCATCAAAAAAAGATGCAAGACCAAAATTTAGACTTCTAGTCACGCTGAATTGATCATGCAGCATGAGCATGTAAAGGAGTCCTTTGCGCTGCCGCATTGTGCATACGTGTTACAAAAGAGAATCTCCCACAAGAATGATTATTTTTTAGTATTTCATATCATGTTTTCTGTGTGTTTCAATAACCACCAAACACGCCCTGATTTCTAAATCCACTGTATCACATTTGAGCTCGCCTGAACAACGGTCAGTACGTTTCTATTATACTTAAAAATTGATTCTATTACGGAGAGCTGCCCTTCTCGATGAAGATGGAAAATATGCATGTAAAATAGTGTTAAAAGATACAAAATACGGACCGCCACTACCACAAAAACGGTAAATATCCTACAAAAAATATAACGAACATGATTGCCTACGATATTTTACTTGCGTAAGTAGTGGAAAACTAGAACGATCTTTACCAGAGTCGTTCGTTTTTGTCATTACATAGATGGGAAATGTACAAAGTATGAAACCTGTGCACATTTGCTTAGGTTTTATATTTTGTTCATTTTCAGCGCTTGCACTCGTTTAAATCAGCTGTAGGACATGGAGTCATCCTCGTTAACCCAGGCGTGATTCGTGACCCGTTCCGTACCCACTGCATTCCGTACCCACTGGGATGACTGATGGGTCACGCCTGGATTACCGAGGACGTCATCTGGTTAGATTCTTAAAATATATCGGGCTCTTGCATAGCGCAACGAAAACACGTGCAAAACAAGGGTTTCATACTGTTCAGTATGCGCGGATCCAGAGGGACAGGGGTCCAGAACCCCCCCCCCCCCCCCCCCCCCCCCCCCCCGAAAATCATAAAACTACCAAGCCTACATTCAATGTTGGAGCATCATAGGTCCGCAAGCGAAACGCCATTTAAATGGCGTTTTGCTTTTTGTGGTATTTGGATCCATTCTACCCATCAACTAAAAAAAAAAACGCTGTCAGAGTTGGTGCTTCAGTGTCAAGGTCAGTTCGAGAGGTCAAAGGTCCCATGTGCAGAATTTTTCTGCTTTCCACTGTCTGCTTCTAGACAATAGTTCACAAAGATGTCCACCTTCTTGAGACAAGTTTTCAGACATCCTGTGTCAAGGTCATTGCGAGAGGCCAAAGTTCACCACTACATATGAGCTGCGACGTGCGATTTCTTCCAACAATGTGATATTTTGACAAGTGCAGACTCAGATGAGTCTGCTCAACTCCAACTTCGGTCAGTACCTTAATCAAAGTATAGTCAAGCGACTAACAAAGGCTCTGATCAGACTGCGCGTATGCGCAGGCTGGTCTGAGCCTTTGCTGGTCGCACGAAAATCTCATGTCGCGGCTCAATTATCTCCGATTCTTGAAATAATACATACATGTCAACACACCTACAAAAGTACGCAGTAAAGACGGTAAAAAGTCGAGATATAATGTCATTTTTTTTAATGTTTTCCGTGCATAGAAAGCAAACACCTTTTGTTGTGGTTGGTTCTTTAAAAATTTATGAAAATTTGCATGATCTGGTATAGGCGAAGGCTCTGTGGAGACTTCCCTACTGTGTTTCTGTATGAGGTGGGGGGCATGCGCGGATCAAGGAATTTTTGTGCCAGAAAACAGCTCTGACAACTTTTTAGTCCTCAACTTTACAGAGGGTGACCAATGGTTATTTCAAACAAAACTATATATGTATATTTTTTTTTTATTTTTTTTTTTATTTTTTTTTTTTGGGGGGGGGGGGGGGGTCCAAATGCTAATTTCTATAGAAACCCATACAGCTTATGATTTTCCAGGGGGGTCCGGACCCCCAACCCCCTCTGGATCCGCGCATGGGGAGACTGTGCGTGTGCACATGCCCATCTTCTGAGCCTTCGTTGCTTGCAAATGCGACAAGTACACGGATGCGTCTTGTCTCGAGAGACGCTTGCAATGAGCAAATGATCAATTGTAATTGTACACATCAGTCTTCATCTTCGCAAGCCAAGGGTACTAACGTCACTTCGTTCCTGGAGTTAGTACCCTTGGCTTGCGAAGATGATCAATCTTTTGAAAACCATCGTCATATTTGGACCTGCTCATGAAATTTTTGCAGTTATCGCTTACATTTGCCTACTAACTAGTGTCGGACGCTGATAAGCTTTGCAAATAAGTTGGACCCAGATCAGACACGACAAGATGTCGGGCTTAATCTGGATCCAAACTGTTTGACACTTTGATGGTATTCCTGAAAAATTCAAGGTTGTTTTGAAAAGAAAGTAGCAGACGACAGAAAAGCATGCATAACATGTTACTTGTGAGCAATGAAGACCCTGTCCGAGATATACATGTATGTTATTCAATCGCTGCATTTTTTCACGTACGTACATGAAAGGGCCTTTCATTTATACACAAGGGCGATTTTGGCTTTGAAGTTTGAAGCCGACAAAGAATGTTTCAACCTCAGACGTCAAAGATCATGTCAAACTTTATAAGCGGTGTTTCTGTAAAAATCCATGCTGTGGGTACTCCTAAGAAATGCATCTCCAAGGCGCTTCTACCGAGTAGACTCAACATGTAGGATACACAACGTTTTGACGAAAATTATTTGGTCGATACGATTTTTGGTTGTACATGCGATCTTGAATCGATGGATCTTACCGTCGAGTACGTTTGAATTAAATCAGTTGAGAATTTTCTTAAGAAATAAAATTTGAAAAACATAGAGTTTTTTTCAGGTCGGTCAATGTTTTGGACGAGTTTTATACAATATGACGCAGTCGATTGAACGTCAAAACTATTAAAACATCGTATCGACTGTATGTCGCATTCGAGCAAACGCCGTATCGACATATCTTTCGACCAAATGTCAAAGAAGCACCCTCGGAATATGCAAAAGAAAACTGCATTTTATATTACTTTACTGGCCTGCCAGCCAAGAGTGACAGTGACGACGTTTTGTTTACAAAGTTATTAGGGGATCACTTGTTTATTTATCCTATCCGCAGGATAGGATTAATACAGAAGAGATCTCTCGATTCGTGTCTGTACAAGTTAGTGTTTTACTTAACAATAAATTTGTTAACATAATATTTCATCACTGTCACTTTTGGTTGGCACGACAGTAGTTATCGTCAAATATGGCTGCTGATTGGCGGAAAATTAAAACAAGCCAGGCGTCGTGTTAATAAATCGAAATAACGGATTAATGGATTAATTAGTCAATTACAGGTAAGGACATTTTTTTACCATTTTCTGGACCTATCTCTTGGGATACCGATTTTCACGTCAGTTTGACCATTTAAACCGATTGAAGAAGGCATCATGCACACGAGGGAATTAGTTCATAGGACAGTTTTGGTTTTGCTCAGTATCTTTATTCTTCGAAATGCATGTAGCCCAAGACTGTCATGAGATAGGGATATCACATGGGCGAAAGTTCAAAAAATTTCAAAATCCTGAACTTTTGAAATTCAAATCTTAAAACTAGCATATCAATACTTCCATGTTTTAGCTGTCATAAAATGTCTTAAGATAATAATAAATTAAATCAGAAAAGCTATTTTAATCTACTTCATTCAGGATTTCTGTGGAAAGTGGATAGTCGACCGCCAAATCCTGAATTCAGGAATAATCCTGAAAACTTTCACCCATGTCATAAGACTGAGTGCATGCGCAGGCTGATCTGCGCCTTCGTTGTTCGCGAACTCCCGACAGGGTTTAAATATTGTTTCCCCATCTTCCCCATGTAAAAACTTTTAACAAACTGAAAGATATTTTCCTACCTACCGTCACAATTTTAAAATTGAATGTTATCTGAAACACGCATATTTTTTGTTTGGCCTTAGTGACGCATTGCACACTAGCTTAAAGCAAACAGTGTTGACCCAAATGAAACGCTATTTGATCTGGGTCCACATTGTTTGTTTATACATGACTCCTCGACTTAGAATTAAGTTAAGATTTAAAGCATTTCAGTCATGTCGGACTATCAAATTAGACAAGATATTTAACATTTCTTTACCCTATACTTCGCGTATGCGAGCAGTGAAAGGTCTCGTGTGGAAAATAATTTTAGGATCATGCCCAAACCACCTGCACGTTTAAGACCATATACAAAACATCTGCGAAGTTTCCAAAATATCGGAAGAGTTACGATCATAAATAAATACACATTGTATCCGAGATTGGCATAAGGTACAAGTTCACAAGTTGAAAAAAGTGAGAAAAAAAATAAGTTGACGACAATGGACCAAACCAAATGCACATCCTCAGTACATCTGTGAAGTTTAAAAAAGATCGTACTAAAACCTGAAGGGGGTGGGGGTGTGCTCATTAAGTAACAGTACCCCCTCATTTCACCAACGGACAAACTCATATTAATAGTCTCATTTCATATACGTCAGGAGACAATTAAAAAAATCTCCTTGCCGTGAAACTATTTACTACTATATCCGTTTTAAGCAAAAGTGGTCCAGATCCCTTGAAAAATCTGTCGGCATTCAATATTGGCGAATCATCGACATGCCAGCGAAACGCCATTTTAAATGGCGTTTCGCTGGCGGGTCGATAATGGCCAGCTTGTAGTAGTATTTTGATGATTTCTCCCTCCTCACCAAAGTACGAGGTCCCCCTCCCCCAAAACAACAATAACAAACAAACAACAAAAATGTACTTATGTTTTAATGGGAGTAGAAAATGCTCTGACGAGACTGCGCAAATGCGCGTTTGTTGCTCGCAAATGCATTATAAATCACAGCCCATTGCAAGTCTTCGTCTTCTAAATCTATAGGGGGTAGCGAAGGCTCTAGCGAGACTGCGCCCCCTGAGCTTTCCTTGCTCGCACAGTCCATCAAAACACCAACAACTGCATGTCATGTAGTTTTTCAATGAGAAGAGCAAATAATCTTGAGACTACGAAAATGGGCATAAGTTGCTCGCACATGCAATAAAGCCACTGTCCACTTCTAAAATGTATAGTTATGTTTAGAAAGTGAGCAGCTAGGGCTCTAGCGAGGCTGCGCATACTGAGCTTTTGTTGCTCGTACATGCAATAAAAACCCACCAACGATTACATGTATATATCTACCAGATGTCCTTAAGTTTTTAATTTGGGTAGATAATGCGCTAACGAGTATGCGCAAATGCGTATTCGTTGCTCGCACATGCACCGTCCATTGCGTGTCTACGTCTTCTAAATGTGCGTATTTACGTCTTCTAAGACCATCCTTAAAATATATTTGTTTGCCGTGCATTTCAGTTTGGGTAGATAGTTTTTTTTTGTTTTTTTTTTTTAGAAATTCAAAACCAACAACTGCATGTCGACTACGTTTTGTTTTATGAGAAGAGCAAATAATCTTACGAGACTACGCAAATTGGCATTCGTTGCTCGCACATGCAATAAAGCCACTGTCCACTTCTAAATGTATAGTTATGTTTTGAAAGCGAGCAGCTAATGCTCTATAGCGAGGCTGTGCGGATCGCCTAGGCTTTTGGTGCTCGCACATGCAATATAAATCACCGTCCATTGCGTGTCTACGCTTCTAAGGCCAAAGGTAAGAATGCACACAATAACAATCAATGTTACCTTTCTTCAATATTAAAATACAGTTTTTAATGATCTTGAAGACGAGTTTGTTAACAGAATTAGAGAAAAAATGATAAAGATTCTCAGAAAGGCAATAAGTTTTTTGGGGTAGGGCCTGTTTTGGGTGGGAAGGTAGGAGCACGACAAACCAACATTTTTTAAGGTCGGCCTAAATGTATAGTTTTGTTTTGACGTTTCGAGCTTTCCTTCGAGCTTTCCTTGCTCGCACAATCAATAAAAAAAACACCAACGACTGTATGTCTATATATGTCTACTACATTGTAAATGAACTTATATTTTGGAGAGTAGAATCGGGTTATCATCGGCCCACTAGCGAAACACCATTTAAATTAAACATGACATTAAACCATCTATCAAATTTATTTGTATTATTCATGTAGTTTGCATACTGCGCAGATCTGGACTAAGTTTGCCAATCTCGGGTAAACAAGGTCTTCACTGCTACGTATGAAATTAAGACTTATCTTAATCAATCACTTTACAGCGAAGGTTAAGAATGCGGACTTTGTTGATGTTAGAAAATTAAAAAAACAGAGAAACAATTCTTATAAAAAATTAATCATTGAGAGGGGAAAAGACACAGCATCCAATAATAAGTCGCATTTTAGTACACTCTGTCGCCAACGGCGTGTTCTAATTAACTAGCTAATTGGACCATGGATCCTTTATTCAATTTCAGGTCGGTGATTGGACATTATTGTTCTCGCTAATTAACAAAACTAAACGCTTATTAAACAAACTAAACGTATAATAATTGGGCAATTATCGAAACTGTTAGAAGTAAACCAAGATACTGATGGGTTTTTTTTATTTAGAAATAATTTGATAAGTTAATTTTTAAGAATGAGATGGGTTAAAGTTAAGCTCCGCCCCTTTCTGACACGCCTTCATACCCACCGCGGAACCACCGCGATTCCACTGCGATGGTATCACTTGACTCGCGAAAATTTCACCTGTTTCCCACCGCGACCATAAATATTTTTGATAGTGGGAACGCGGTGGATCCACCGGAACGGGTGGAAATCAACGGTGGTCATTAAATTTTAATCCTCCCCACTCAATTTTATGCCCCACCGGCTTGGGTGGGGCTGTGAAAAAACACCGGAGCTGTACTGTAGGATTAACCCTGAGTCTAGGTACGTCACATGGCACTCGTCTCGATTTAAATAAACATAGTGATCCAGAAATAGGGCTGGTGTAAAATGAAGAAAAGGAAAACAACACAATACATTTTTTGTTTTATTTAATGAAAACTGATAATGTCCGAGTTTACCACCATGTCCGAGATTACCCTAATTTTTCCTAGATCACAATTTTCCGGATTTCTCAGACCAGCTTGACTAATTTTATTTTAGGGAAACCGGAGTCCCTTGTTTTCAGTTTCTGTTTCTTTCAACGAGGTTACAGGCTGCACTCTGCACAATGGTGTTGTTAAATTAAGCTCTTCGGTAATTATTCTCTCTGGTATGTTTCTGATAATTTACTAAAAGTTTGTGATATCTATTGGGATGCAAATTTCTGGGCTTGTGCCAATTTGAACCCTTGTCCTTTTAATGTACTCTCCTACAGTACTACATGCATTATGTGTTCTCTCCGGGTTGATATTTCCCCATGTTCGTCATACCCAAGTAGGGT
The DNA here is from genome assembly GCA_964019695.1 of Loripinus fragilis. Taxonomy (NCBI): domain Eukaryota; kingdom Metazoa; phylum Mollusca; class Bivalvia; order Lucinida; family Lucinidae; genus Loripinus; species Loripinus fragilis. Next base: position 25,162,435 of record OZ026527.1, read on the forward strand.
GTAAACATTTGGTGTGTGAATACCCAGCTGTTCTCGAAGTCTGTTATATAGTTGACACTGAAGTGGGCAATGCTGCACTGTCTCCATTTGACCACATTCACAGAGTCCTGACTCACACTGCCCTAGCTTATGTCTATATCCTAGAGACATGTGTTTTGACGCACTTAAGCACTATTTTATCACTTATTAAGTATATATGTATAGACGGGTTAATTTGCACTGTGTGTGTTACTAATGAACACATAGTACACCAGCTCATACTATTAATTTTTTTCTGTATTGGCCATACTCCTGAAAATTTCAAAAGAAAACAGACCCCTGCGGTGCACACTATTTTGTTGCAAGTCATATGAAATGACGCATCTATGTTTTTTCTACTTTTCTTACAACTTATTTATAAAATCTTGAAAACCAGGCTGTGTTTAAGGTGAGAAGGCACCTAATGTATGTTCTAATACAATAAAATAGAAGCTCTACTGTTTTTGGGTATATAACCATACTTTAAAAATGAGACCTGATATTCTAAAATTGTCGGCCATTTTGTTTTTTTAGTTTTGGGGGCACTTGGAGTGGTTATTCCTCCCATTTACTTTTAAGAAATTTATCCAAATTGTGGATGAAAATGTTCTTAAGACAGCATGCAGTAACATTAAAAACTATTTTGCTCATTTTATTAATATTGCTTATGCTAACCAGTTGGGGAAATTATGCTTGCATATTTTCTCACTTTCAAGTTTCTTAATAAATTTATATAAGACATAGTACCACATCAAATGGAATTATTTTTTGTAAATCATTAAAGCAATCATATGATTAGAAGATGAATCACTGGAGCAGATGCTAATGTAGCAGGAAAATAAAGTATTTTGTAACTGGAATAAAATGTGTCTGAAAAAATCTTGTTCAAAAAATGAAAGCGGAGAGAAAAATATTTTAAATCTGTGTTTTTTAGATACATCTAAAGATTTTATAATTTGTAATTGTGTGTAGGTGAAAGACGGATTATTCTTCTTCCATCATCGTTACCGATTTTTGATCGATGGACTGACATTTTGCTGTGTTAGAGCAATTTTCAAGGATAGTACATATAACAGGAACGGCAGCCATCTTGAATTTCGCAAGTTTGTTTACCCATGTCAGGTTGGATTAGATTATTTTGCGTGTGGTTGGCCTTATTTTTGGCATTTGGAGGACCCAGTTGTGTTATCCATCTCCATGATAGTGATAATGATATTCAGAAAGTGAATTGGACTTGGAAGGAGAAAAGGATTCCCCTAAACAACGAGCGCATATTGTATGGACTTGGATTATATTCCGATGATTTTCTACATGGTATTGTATTGCCATTACCAAATGTAAGTGACTCTGTATTTACATCAATCATGTCTGGAAGGCGAACAGGTAGCGCGTCGACTGAAAAATCTGGTCAGAGAGACATTTGTCCTATTTGTAACATTAAAATTACACATAAGACTCACTCGCTATGTTGTGAAATTTGTGGTATATGGTACTGCTTGAAATGTTCTAAAGTTCCCCAGGCTGCATATGATGCGCTCGTTGAAGCTTCAGGTAAACAGGGTAGCTCTTGTGTATTTTTGTGCCCATGCTGCAAACCTTCATTACCCATATTGTCAAACATTAATCAAACTGTTAATGAGATAAAGACATCCACGTCCGAGAGATTCGATAACCTAGAGACTAAGGTATCTGACATGGAGCATACCATGGATAAACTTATAACGCGTGAAGAGGTAGACAGTATGAAACAGGACTTGAAGGATGAAGCCGCGTCAAATTTTGAGAAAATTCTTGAGAAAAAACTGAAGGAGCGCGACGAAGTAGCAAAGCGTGAACTTAATCTCATATTTTGGGGCATTCCCGAGAGTGATAGTGACGATACCGGTAGCCGGAGAAAGCACGATAGTGACTTTGTGATCCGTACAGCGGAGGCGATTGGAATTCAAGATATAAAAATCTCACAAGTTATACGTTTAGGGCAGAGACCCAAAAATGAAACTCGCTTAGCGACTAGTGGTAAACCACGTGGGATATTAGTCAAATTCAATGATAAAAGTCAGAGAAGTGATGTTTTGCGCGGTAGTAAGAAACTTCAGTCATGTGACAAAACTTTTTCAAAGGTTTCCATAACCAAGGATCTTACTTTTTCTCAGCGTGAAGAAAATAAAACTGCAATGATTGAGATAAGGAAGGAATATGAAGAAAGAGTGAATAAAGGTGAAAAAAACATTAAGTTGAGGGGGAGAAGAATTATAAAAGTAAGTGATAACCCGGATAGTGAGTCAGATGGAGAGGCCGTACTTAGTACCTCTCTATCGCAGGCCATGTTAAATCCCTTTTAAACAACAAACTTTTAACTGTTTTAATCCTGCACATAGCTGAAGTTTTATTAATTTTAAAGAGACTGAGCATTCTTCAATTGGTGTATTTTATACAAACTGTGACTCCCTTCTGAACAAACGTGATGAACTTGATATACTCATAGACCGCCATAAGCCGAAAATTATTATGCTGACAGAAATATTACCTAAATACTGTTTGAACCCTCCTGAGAAGAGTGAATTTTGTATCAAGGGTTATGAATGTTATATTCCGTATTTCACGGCTGGGAGAGGTGTAGCTATATATATCTATGAATCATTGGAATCTATTTTGATTGAACCATTGACTTTGTGTAATTTTTCAGAATCAGTTTGGTGTAGTATACGACTGGCAAATGATGATAAACTTTTAGTTGGCTGTGTGTACCGTAGCCCAGGAAGTTCGAAGGATAACAATACAAAGTTAAATGCCCTTTTGAAAAATGCTGTTCAGCTTGATTTTTCACATGTTTTAATTTGTGGTGATTTTAATTACAAAGAAATAAACTGGCATAATCTGGATACTACAGTGAGCATAGATCATGACGCCTCTATATTTCTTGAGAATATTCGAGATACTTATTTGACACAACATGTGACAGAGTCTACTAGATGCAGAGCTTATCAACAAGACAGTTGTTTGGATCTCATATTTACAAATGAAGATTTAATGATAGACAATTTACAATATCAGACAAATTTAGGGGCTAGTGATCACTTGGTGTTAACATTTGATTTCGTTTGCTATATTCCACCCGACAACCAGGGTCCTCCGAGAAGAAATTTTTTCAAGGGTGACTACGATGCTATGAGGGAGGTCCTTCGGAAATCTACGTGGGAGTTTGACCATCTGGAATCGATTGATGACATTTGGAATTTATTTAGTGATAGGTTATGTCAGATTATCACAGACTTTGTTCCTCAGTCCAACAGTGTACATAGTTTTAAGAAACCATGGATGAATAAAAATACAGCTGAAGCTATTGACAAGAAAAGGAGGGCTTGGACCAAGTTAAGGCACTGTAACAATACTGTAAACTGTGAAAAATACAAATTTCATCGGAACCAGTGTACTAACAGTATTAGAATAGCAAAACATGAATATGAGAAAAACATTTGTTTGAATGTGAAGGATAAACCTAAAGTGTTCTGGAGTTATATAAAATCCAAGTCAAAGACCAGAGACAAAATATGTGATCTTATGCAGGAGGACGGAGAATTGACATCTAATAACAAAGAAAAAGCCGGAGTTTTAAATAAGTTCTTCTCAAGTGTCTTCACTCGTGAAAATACCGATAATGTTCCAGAAATGCCTGATAGACAATTTGAAAATATTTTAGACAATATAACTATAACACCTGAAGAAGTTCTGAAAAAGTTGTTTAATTTAAATCCGTCTAAGGCAGCAGGCCCTGATGGCCTTCACTGTAAACTTCTATATGAGTTGCGTGACTTTTTGTGTGAACCACTGGCTAGATTCTTCAATAGATCATTACAGGATGGCGAGGTACCAGATCAATGGCGACAGGCCCATGTTTCACCAATATTTAAGAAAGGGGATAAGAAACAAGCAGAGAACTATCAACCCGTCAGTCTTACGTGTGTTGTATGTAAAGTCATGGAATCTATTGTAAGAGACAAACTAATGCTTCATATGGAAAGTAACAACTTATTTTCAAAAGACCAGTTCGGATTTAGAAGTGGATACTCTTGTGTTACACAGCTTTTACATGTTCTTGAAGAATGGTCAAAGGCCCTGGACTCTTATGAACAAATAGATGTAATTTATCTTGATTTCCGAAAGGCTTTCGATACAGTGGCACATGAACGGCTGGCCAATAAACTTCATGCTTATGGAATAAGAGGCAATGTACTGAACTGGATTAATAGTTTCTTACATGATAGAAAACAGAAAGTGCAGGCCCCCTTGCAGACTCTCATGAAATTAAAGGTTTTTTATAAAGGCTGTTTTAGTCAAAATAAAGGCTATTTCATTGAAATTCTAACAAAAAATAAAGAGCAAATCAATGTCAAATATTCGAGTTATTTCATCGGATACTGATCTTTAAAGCCCTGCTATGATAGACGATGGTATGTTTCTAGTACAGAAAATCCTTAGGCAACAAATATATAGTCATCTCATCACAAACCAATAGGAACTTACTCCTGTTGATTACTGCCCGAGTTGAAAACCTTACTTTTGTCCTATGCTTGCGTTTGCGCAGTGTTGGATTAAAAAATTAAGGAAGTGTCTGCTGACAACCGGTTGTCACTAGCAAAAAGTCTAGTGACAACCGGTTGTCACCAGCAAAAAGTCTGCTGACAACCAGCTGTATTTTCCAATACTACTGTAAACTTAGCAATCTACCTGAGTCTAGTGGCATTTTAAATACAGTTAAAGAAAACTTGAGTAAATTTTGAATAAGAAAATAATGAATTTATTTACAATTTGGTATTTTATTACAGAAAAATAGTTTGCATTGCAGAAAAATACCAGATAAAGATTTATGGCTAACAGTTTGAATATTAAGGTTCATTTATATTATCAACTTTTATGATACTAGCACAGCTTTAATGGAACAAATATATTATAAACCTATATATTATAATTGCATTGTCACAATGGATGGCCAATATCATTTTAGCATTATCGGTATAAACTCTTGAAGCACCAGAATCAAATTGAATCCTAATTTTTAAGAGGAAAAGTTTGCGCACACCAATCATGACCTGGAAGAGCAATCTGATACTAGATAAAGAGCAATCTGATCAGGGACTATTTGGCAAATTAATCATTAATAACCAGATTGGATTAGTAAAAGTCCAAAAAATCAATTGGAAGTTTCCATTTACCACACTTAACACTAATACATGTAGCTGCTTCAGCTAAAACCCCTAGTTGAAAATTAAAAGCTGTGCATATGTTGTATCTAGATAAAGACAAAACCTATTGAATTTGAAATAAGCTTGAAATAAAACTGATATTTCATCATTATTGCCGTAATTCTTTAAGCACCAAAATCAAATTACTGACAAGGAAAAGTTTCCACAAACAAATTAATCATGGATAAGCATGTCCCCTAAGGGGAGCTGAGAGAGTCTGACCATGGGTTATTTGTTAACTTTTATAATAAATAACCTGTAAGAGTCCAGATAATCAACTGGAAAATTCCATTTTATAAGAGTTAAAAGAAAAGTACCTTTAATCATGATTAGTCAATTTACCAATAATTACCAGGCATTGTATAATTGAAACTCAATATCATTTGATCATATACATAAATGTATATTTTTTTTGTATAAAAATTTCTATATTCATACATATGTATAGAAAAACAATTTATAGCAGAGTATATCATTAAATGCCTGATGTTGTTGAATAGGGTACACATTGTTATTGAAAAATATACAGCTGGTTGTCAGCAGACTTTTTGCTGGTGACAACCGGTTGTCAGCAGACCAAAAAGTCTGGTGACAACCGGTTGTCACCAGACCTCGCCAAAAATTAATCATAATCCCTAGTCTGGAAGGGGGTTTCGGGGGTCCTCCCCCGGAAAATTTTGAAAACCAAGAAAGCAGAAGAGGCCATCTCAGGTCATTTTTAGTGGCAATTTTACCTTCAGTAAATAAAGATTTTCAGAGGATGTTGCTCCCATTAATATTGTATGATCTTTTTAAATAAAGATTTAGAAAACTATGCATATATCTGCAATAGTCTTGCTCATGTGCAGATATCACTGTTCAGATTTGACAACCTAAGACATTAACATTTGAAAATCAGCACATTTCAAAAGTTAACCCTGTTCATCTGAGACCAAATAATTGAGCCCAGAGTTCAACGGATGAGCATAGCCCAACTTTTACAGACTACCATTGCAGTTGGTAGTGAGTCCAGCTTAATGTTCAGGAGTTTTTCAGGTTCTATTCCCATGTCTGACACATTCTTTCACTAGTTGTCAGTTACTGGTGACAGAAGAGCACTGAGTACTTGTGAAATGATTTGGGTTAAGCCAGCCTAGGAAAAGTGTAGTCATTCTGACATGACCTCTGCTGTTTAGCATGGATGTAAAACAAAAACAAAACTGAAAGCATCTATATTTACCCTACCTCACTCTTTTTTTTATTGCTGCCTTATCTGAAGTCTCAGGAAAACTGACCATCAGACCACTATAGAGTCACCCTGTTGCAAGAGTTAGGTAGACACAATGGTCAGAGGATGAATTCAGCTTTCTAAAAACTAAAGCTGTCACAGACATTTTTGTCAACATACTTATGGTCTATTTCATATGTTCAAACTGATCTTTCAAAAGTAAAGGTTTATTAATCAAAATAAAGGTTATTAAAGGTTTTTCAGCCAAATAAAAGGTTTTAAAGGATTCCAACCAAAATAAAGGTTTCTAAAGGTTTTAAAGGTTCCACTAGGGGGCCTGGAAAGTGGTAATAAACGGTGAAGAATCGTCTTGGTCAAATGTACTCTCTGGAATTCCGCAGGGTAGTGTCCTCGGACCGGCTTTATTTCTGGTTTTTATAAATGACTTGCCAGACTCTATTAAAAATCTTGTGAAGATCTTTGCTGACGATACAAAAGTGTATTCAACAGTAGGTGCCATATGTGACAGAGAACAGTTAGAGCTACAAGAAGACTTAGATGAATCATCAGAGTGGTCGGGCATATGGGATCTAGGTTTTAATGCTAAGAAATGCAAATCTCTACACATTGGAAGAAACAACCCACGGCATAGGTATTATATGCATGAATCTGGTGAGCAAATACCCATCGAGCAAGTTGACAGTGAAAAGGACCTGGGAGTGACTTTTGAAAGTACACTAAAATTTGATAAGCATATATTAAACTGTGTCAATAAGGCAAACAGAATGCTGGGTTTAATCAAAAGATCATTTTCATTCATGGACAAAGAAATGTTTCTCCCCCTCTATAAGGCACTGATTCGTCCGCATCTTGAATATGCCACTGTAGTATGGTCGCCATTTTTGAAAAAGGACATATTCCTAATAGAGAATGTACAACGCAGAGCAACAAAGATAGTAAGATCCATAAGAAATTTAAGCTATGAAGAAAGATTAAAGCATTTGGGCTTACCCACCTTGAAATATAGGCGTGAAAGGAATGATATGATTCAAGTTTATAAAATAATGAATGGAATTGATAAACTGGATGTGAATACCTTTTTCAAGATGTCAACAGATACGCGTACCAGAGGTCATAACTTCAAGATCACAAAACAACAGAACAGAACAGTGCAAAGAGCTAGTGTATTTTCACAACGTGTAATCACTCCATGGAATGCATTACCAGTGAAATGTGTCAACAGTGACTCTATAAACAAGTTCAAGTCCTCACTTAACGATGCTTGGAAAGAACACCCAGAAAAGTTCAGCTGTGTTTAAAGACAATTTATTACGCACCACCCCACATTATTACAGTTATTATAAATATATGAAGATTGTTTAGTTGCTGTGATGGACCATTACAAGCAGACTGCTTAGAAGAAGGTCTCGGGAACCGTAAGTTAACCGTAAGTTTTAATTGACAAAAAAGTACCTTAAGAATTTGGGTAAAAAACATGACCATTGTAGGTCAAGGGGCCATAATATTCCAAGAAAATCAGAATTTTTACAGTTGACCACCTAGATGTATTCCTCTAATGCCATTCTACCTCAGCAATGATAGATTATTGAAAATTAAATGATGTAGCTTCATACATTTGAAGAAAATGAAAGGTGCGTCAAAATAGATGTGCGTCAAAACACATTACTGGAGGATAGTCATTAAGCATGCTGTATCCCGTTCTCAGCTGAAGAATTTGTTATGAACATTCAGGTATTTGGAATATCCAATCTTGGGTTACTTTCCAAGAATGGCTTACACAGGTAGAAATCTCTGCCAAACTCACCAATATCCCATCTCTGCTGCCATTTTCTTCGAATACTAGCTCTCGCATGCCTTTTGATGTCTTGGACTGTAACCACAATTGTCTCTTCCTCCAAATCCTTAGCCTCCACCATCGCCTCCTTTGCCAGTCTGCCCGTCACCTCATTTCCTTCCACCTCACTATGTCCCTTGTTGTTGTAAGCACTTACCCCACCCACTAAATTCTGGCTTTCTCCCTCAAGGTCACTAAATTATATTAAGTGTTTGCAAACTTTATGGCTAATTCTGAAGCTCGGCATAACGTCCGGCAGTCCAAGTTTATTTCAGGTATTACATTTCTCCAGCTGTCTTATCGTATTTGCATAAAAATAATAAGCAAAAGCTCAAAACGAAAAATAATTTCTGGACCGGTCAAATTTTTGGGGACAACCGGCAAAGAATTGCGAGTCGGACGTGCATGATAACAACGGCATTTCTCCCAACACAAATACTTACGTGAAACTAAACATGATGGTAATGAATTCAACGCAGTTTTATGTGCAACCGGGGCCGAATAGGCATATTTCGAGCCCTTCAAGGCACCAACACATGCCCTTCTCAATGCGTGCATCATGGCGACGGCCGAGAGGTAACTCACGTGACCAAACGGCACATTCCCGGATGGAAGAATAACAAGCAAAAGCTTTCAAAGTATATAAATTTATCTGGCATGTATACTTTCACTCCTGAAAAATCTGAATCTAAATGATAATATTATTATGTGTTCTGAATCTTTGTGATGCTTTTAGGCAGTATTTTTTCTACATGAAATTTGGCCCAGTTTGGAAACTGTATCGAAAAAATGCAGGGTTTCCGTTTATAGTACTAATAAATTGTGCTCCTCTCATCTTCATCTTCCTGATACAGGTCAGAAATCCAAAACTGGAATGTAACTTTGACTCTCGTTGCAGATTTGTTTTTGTTTTGTTATGTCTATTGAGAGAGACTTCACGTAAATTGTCTCTTAATTCTTATTTTTACCAAATGTTAAGTCAGTATATCCCAAAGAACTTCAGTTAAATAATGCGAATTCATTTGACACCCAGGGATGGGGGAGGCCCAGGGGGGGGGGGGGGTACTCTAATTTTTTCTGCGTACGTAGGCTCGGACCCAGCATCTACCGTTCACCCCCAAAAAATATCAGAAATTTGAAGCACCCCAAAAAAATATTTGAAATTTTTGCAACCCAAAAAAATATCCCGATTATGTATATTTACCTTAAGAAAAGACCCTAAAATAGTGCGATTATGTTCCATAATGTTTAATTAAACGGCGGAACCAGTCCACAATCGACCAGTCTGGGGAGTGTCTCTATTTTTAGAAAAGCTTAACTTGTCCTACTTGTTTTTCATTGGTCGCCTTGTCAAGGCGCCACTTTTGCAAATATTCTTTGTGTTGATCTTCACATTACTTTACGGATAGAAACGAGATCAACAGCTTAAATTCTTCTACTGTGGCGGAACAACAGTTGCAGAAGTCAGAGGAAGAAGGTGAGCTAAACAAAAAAGACACCACTAAGTTGACTAACACTAAGCCGCGAAAATTAATGACATGTACTGTTAAACAGACACACAAACCTGCGAGTAAAGACAGATCCGTTGATTCTAAGGGTGTCAGATTCAAACAAACTGATCAGGTAACTTTGTCAGACCTCAGAAGGATGCCCAGTTTAAATTCTGACATTGAGAGGCATTTAAGTGCACTAGGACTGCAATCAGAGACTGAGTCGGAACATGATTCTGAAAATGAAAGCGGCAATGACTATGCAGAGATTGACCCACATTGTGATCATGATATTTCTAAAACCTCTAAAAAGTCAAAAAAGTCCGGATTGTATAATACATCATCAGATACTGTTCAATTTCCACAAATATGGCCACATTCTGCATTGCAGTTTGAATATGTGTCTGAGTCAGTTTCCTTTATGTCTTTAGATATCAAAATGTTCGTGGCGGGTGAGCTAGAAGTGATTTTAAGTAAACGTGTAAGTGCCACTGAGAAGTTGGGCCGGCTGAAGTTGCTAAAGAAAATGATGTACTTTGCCAATATTTATGAATGGAAGGCACTCCTCAAATTTTACGCTGCCTGGGTCAGAAGAATCGAGATTGGTTTGAGTCAATGGTCAGATAATTCTGCAGAAATTGAAACACCCATGCTTGCATGCTTTCCTCTTAGAAACAAAACTTTTTCTAAGAAAGAGATGCTAAGGACACAGGATGCAGTCTGGTGGTGTCCAGATTTTAATAAACAATCTTGTTCCCTTGGTGCTTCTCATCAAAAGGTTATTAAAGGTCAAACCAGAGCAGTGAGACATTTTTGTAGTGCCTGTTACAGGACTGACAAGGTTAAGCTAGAGCATCCCATGTCTTCTTCAGCCTGTCCACACTTCCAGAGGTGACTAGTGATTAATGGAAATACGGCAGCAGAATCGGTTCCTGCTACTTGTTTAAAATCCCAGAACAACATGTCATTAATAAACCACCACAGTACAGGGCTATTAGATAGTGGGGATGAAATTAGTCAGTTTTTTCACAATTATCAAAAGATTATTGCTTCAGGGCTTTACAACTTTGAATGTTGCAAAATATCTCTGAGAACAAGGTTGAACATTCCCTTTTTCCAGTTCATGCTCGCAGATTATGATGATGTAGCTATTGTTGAGCTGTTAAAGTATGGTTTCCCCATAGGGTTTGCAGGAAAGTTAAGCAAAAAACAAGGTCCCATCAAAAATCACAGAGGGGTCATTGAATACCCTAAAGAGGTTCAGAAATATTTGGAAAAAGAAAAGCATTATGGCGCTATTTTGGGTCCCTTTGACCAGGTTCCATTCTCAGAGGACTTTTGTATTTCACCTTTAAACACAGTCAGCAAGAAAGATTCCCTGGAAAGACGTGTCATCCTTGACCTTAGTTTTCCAGAAGGGTCTTCTATTAATGAGGGTATTTCAAAAGACTTTTATTTAGGGAGCAAAACAGACCTGACCTTTCCGCGAGTAGATGATTTAGTAGATTTAATCAAATTGAAGGGTAGACACTGTCATTTATATAAGCGCGATCTCAAAAGAGCCTATAGACAAATCCCTGTTGATTTGAGTGATGTCCCTTTGCTGGGTTACTGTTTTGAGGGCAGATATTATTTTGACAAATATTTATCTATGGGACTCCGTTCTGCTGCTTATATTTGCCAGAGGGTAACAAATGCAATCCGTTTTATGTGCCAAATGTTACATATAGCTATAGTGAACTACCTTGATGATTTCGCTGGTGCAGAGCAGCCAGATTTAGCCTTAAAGTCCTTTCAGGAGCTTGGCAATTTGTTAGTTTCTTGTGGAATTGAGGAATCTGCTGAAAAGGCTTGCCCCCCAAGTACAAAAATGATTTTCATTGGCGTTCTCTTTGACACAGACGAGTTAACTCTCAGTGTCACGGAGGAACGAGTAAATGAAATTTTGGAGCTAGTTAACACATGGCTGCAGAAAAAGTCAGCTTCTTTGCAGGATTTGCAGTCTCTGGTTGGCAAGTTAAATTTCATTTCAGCATGTGTTCATGCCAGCCGAGTATTCATTTGCAGAATTCTGAATTGGTTAAGGTTGATTCAGGACAAAAAGTCTGCTCAGCTCATTCCAGCATTTGTCAAGAAAGATTTAGTGTGGTGGAAAAAGTTTTTACCTACTTTTAATGGGGTCTCCATGATGCTCTTGGAGGAATGGAGTAAACCGGATGAGTTGTTTGCCTGTGATGCCTGTCCCTCCGGGTGTGGGGGTATCAGTCGGGATGAGTACTTTCATGAAGAGTTTCCCTCGAGCATAGCTCAGCTGAAAATGCATATTAACGCCCTTGAACTTCTGACTCTTGTGGTTGCCCTGAAAGTCTGGGGAAGCAGGTTAAGGGGAAAAAGGGTTCTGATGTTTTGTGACAACATGTCTTCTGTTAATCTGATTAACAAGGGGCTTTCGAGGGATGATTTTCACCAGTCTTGTCTTAGAGAAATTTGTTTCACGGCCGCAGTCAACAATTTTGCAATCAAGGCACAGCATACCCGGGGGGAGGACAACAGGTTGGCCGATATTCTTTCCAGGTGGCATTTGCATGCAAACTCTGAGCAAGTATTTAAGGATCTAGTCAAGGGAAAAAAGTTATCCAGAGTTTCAGTGGATAGCTCGTTGTTTTCCTTTTCCAACCCATGGTAGGCCTGAGTTGCTCAATTAGCTAGGTTTTATGTTTATAAGGGGAATCCTTATCTGTTTTATTTTAACTTAACAAGCATTAAGTCTATGTAACGTTGTTGGGGTAGGGGTTTTCCCATAACATTTTTATTCATAATTGTTATGTATTACAGAATTGTCCTTGAAGATCTTGCAAAAAGAAGTCAGGGATTCAGTGAAAGCTGCATTTGCTGAAGGCACGTCCAAAAATTTGAGGGTTCAGTGGAGAGCTTACTTCCTTTTCTGTGAATTTTATGGGCTGAAACCTATACCCACAACAACTGAGACTTTGTGCTTATACGGACAGTTTTTGGGAAGGTCCTTCAGATCTGTGGAGTCCGTGAAAAATTATATCTCAGGTATAAAATCCTTGCATTATATTTTGGATATTAAATTTCCACTTGAAAACAAAGTGCAGCTGGAATTAATGCTGAAAGGCATGGCAAGGAAGAGTTCTCATATGCCCAACAGGGCCTTGCCCATTACTCCACAGATTCTGAATGACATGCTCAAATTTTTAAACTTAGGGAATGCTGAAGACGCAACATTTTGGTGTTGTATTTTATTCATGTTTTTTCTAATGGCAAGAAAGTCTAATATGGTTCCAGTGTCTGTGTCAGACTTTGATCCTGATAAGCAGCTCTTGAGACAGGACATTGTGATTTCTAAGGGGGTGTTGGTAGTTTTGATTAAATGGTCAAAAACCAATCAGTTTGGGAGTAGGCTTTTAAAAGTGCCCTTAGTGACCATTCCAGGCTCAGCTCTTTGTCCCGTTAAAGCTTACAAGAATATGGCAAAATTAATGCCAGCCTCTAGCCATCAGCCGGCCTTTTTAATTAATAATGGCAAAGGGAGAACCAAACCACTCATTTACGGACAGTTACAAGAAAAGATCAAAGGGTTGATAAGTAAGTCAGGCAGGGACTCAAGCCTTTACAGTACACACAGTCTGAGAAGGGGCGGCTGTAGCTGGGCCTTCAAAGCTGGTGTTCCAACTAATTTGATCCAGCATCATGGTGACTGGCTTTCAGACTGCTACAAAAACTATTTGACCTTTGACTTTCAAGAGAAACTGTCAGTGAGTGAGAGAATGGCCTGCAAAATAATCTCAAATGTCAGTGGTTCAGTGTGCTAATGGCACTTTTGATCATGTTTTTCAGAAAGACGGCCTATCAAAGTGCAGATAATTTCGGATTCTATCGCAAAGCATGTAACAGACATTCGTCATTCTGAAGTCATAGCCTTCCCAGGTATTCACATTAATCAGTTGGCCAATAAAATTGAGAAAGGCCACTTTTACCTAGACAAGCCAGTTTCCATCATTCATGTCGGTACCAATGACGTGGTACACATGGAAGCAGGGGCCATGCTAAGTTGTTTCAACAATTTGATTTCTCAAATTAGGAAGAAGAGCAACACTTCTATAGTCATGTCAGCGCTTTTGCCTAGACCGGTCGATCATAGTCTTCTCGGTGACAAGGTCAAACATGTGAACAATAAACTTAAACAGCTTTGCAAAGATAGGAAGGTTCAGTACTTGCACACCTTTAGGCCGTTCACTAAAGCGGGTGTTCCATTGCGTGAATTATATGCCGTTAATGATCAAGGTCTACACTTGAACACTGAGGGAACCAGAAGGTTGAGACAGTTTTTCATCAACACTGTTGCGCATTTGATTCATGATATTTAGTAATTATTGTCGTCAGGATTCTCGCTTTCCTTATTGGGGCTCGGTTACTGGCTTCGGCATACTCTGGGCGCCTTGTTGCCTTTGAGATGCTGGTGAGTTCGTAGGGGAGTATGTTATTCCCTGGGCTGGTTCTGTGTAGTGTTAGTACGTTATGGCGACTCTCAGTTCAGCCTTGTCTCAGTTCCGGAAGCGGGACTCCTGTTCAACAACCTTAGTCAGTTGACAGTGTTGATGTGGGCTGCATCTATCCGTTTGGATTATATATAGTCTGTTCATTTATGTGTATAGATATGTGTTTTAATTTTTTCAGTTTCATATAGAATAGACTGATAATAAGTGTAGGTGCCAACCGATATTGTGAGTAAAAAATTGTTTTTTAAGGTTCTAGTTTGCCATTTGTTCTCGTACATCTTGCAAGCCCTGGACTGCTATCGATATTGGCAAGCTGGTTTCAGCCAGCAACATATAACCAACCTAACTGGATAGTTGTGTATCAGGCAGTAGCACAGGGATTGCTCTTGGGCAGGACATTTTGAAAGCTAAGTATTTTGCCGACAAGTATTTCGTTTAAATTGATGTAACAGGAGACAATCTTCTGGTAAAGCCACAGTTTTGCTAGGGATTGATGGAATTCTCTAGGAATTCATGATCGGTCAAAAATTCAGGTGTTTAGAGGTGTAGAGTTCACAATGTCCTCGCTCAGAAGCAGCCCTGACAATATGTTTGTGTTCGTCACATTACCTTTGAGTTGACAGTTTAGTTTTGTTTTGGTTATTTATTAGTTTATTGCTTTGCTTATTTGTTTATTCTGCTTCAAATTGCAGGCCAATTATTCAGCCATGGATAGTGGTCATTTGGTCCAGTCTCCCGGTCGGCATGCCACCGGGGATTTGCCAGGGGACGGGGGTTGATGAGCTAATGGGATTCACACTTGCAACATGTTTCATTTAGTAAGAAGATTGCAAGGTAAGATTTATCTGCTCATTTGCTCCCCGGCCGCATGTGAGTCTCTGGGGCGCCGATTCGGGAGGGGGCCACTGGCATCGCTAGATCCTTCAGCAACAGGGCATGTATGAACGATTGAATTTATGGTTTTCTGCTTAAAATAGTGTCCTTCCCCAGCCTGGTCATTACAGCTCTCCTATGTTTGTTTGGCGGACCTTCGGTTTGGCGGTGTCTTTTCTTTAATTTGCATACCTACATTTAAAAGTAGTGTATTGAAGTTAGATGTCTTGAGTATGTAGCTTATTTACATGTATCATTTCATTGTTTATTGCTTCATTCGGAATCTAATTTTCTTTTGTAAATAATGTAAATATTCTAGACCGGCAAACATTAAATACTTTTAATAAAGTCAGAAGCTTGTTTCTACTTCATACCAACAGCAGTTTAATTGTGCGATTATGTTCCATAATGTTTAATTAAACGGCGGAACCAGTCCACAATCGACCAGTCTGGGGAGTGTCTCTATTTTTAGAAAAGCTTAACTTGTCCTACTTGTTTTTCATTGGTCGCCTTGTCAAGGCGCCACTTTTGCAAATATTCTTTGTGTTGATCTTCACATTACTTTACGGATAGAAACGAGATCAACAGCTTAAATTCTTCTTCTACCCACCCACTACCTCCCTTAGAGCAATGCGATGGAGAAAAATTGTTTTCTTTATTTAGTGCTAGAAGGGAGAAGGTTAATAATGGGGAGTCACTGTATGATGGCGGTGTCTTTTCTTTAATTTGCATACCTACATTTAAAAGTAGTGTATTGAAGTTAGATGTCTTGAGTATGTAGCTTATTTACATGTATCATTTCATTGTTTATTGCTTCATTCGGAATCTAATTTTCTTTTGTAAATAATGTAAATATTCTAGACCGGCAAACATTAAATACTTTTAATAAAGTCAGAAGCTTGTTTCTACTTCATACCAACAGCAGTTTAATTAATAGAAATAAACCCTAAAACTAGTCCAATTTTGGGATGACCCCAAAAAAATATCCACAAAATGTTCATACCCAAAAAAATATTCATTTTTCTGAAAACCCAAAAAAATATTGAAATTCGAAAATTTGACCCAAAAAAAATGGACCGAGCCTACGTATGTATGAAAATATCAGAGTACCCCCCCTGGGGGGGAGGGGGTGCTACTCTTGCTGATACTTTTTATATAGGCTTGGGCCATTTGGGTCACTTCTTAATTTGGTCATTTTGTGTGTGGGGGGGGTCATTTATGGGCATTTTAGATAAATGTACGGAATGGGATTTTTGTGGTGGGGAGGGAGGGTATGCTATAATTTCAAATACTTTGGGGGCATGCCTGATATGTCTGCTACTTCTTTGTAGTAAAAAGCAGCAGCTAGATGCTAGGACCGTGCCTATGTTGCAAGAAGAATTGAGTAACAACCCTTCCTCTGGGATTTGATACCCCCTTTTTAGACTTAGGCTTGTCCATAACAAATGTCATCGTTTCATACAAACAAGATAATTTTACTTTTTTATAGTTAATTTTCCATTTCTTGATGCAGATGTTCCACGCCCTCATCCTCCGTCTTGGTTTAAACATAACTATTTTAAATAAGTACATACAATGCAATACTATTTTCAAACATACAAACATTAGGATTAGAACGGAAGCAAGAGCTCCTTAACTAAAATATCTTGACAAAGGGTAGACGACAATGACTTCAATTTTGCATAATACAAATGGGCTAAATCAAGTTGATTACATTTAACACAGGCTAAGGGCTCACACTTGACTGGTTATTTCCTAAAACTACATCGTCAATGTTGTTAACAGCATTGTACCTACAAGATACATGCGCGGATCCAGGATTTTTTTCAGGGGAGGGGGATCCAGGCCCAACGGCCAGAAAACAGTCTGGACAGAGAAAACTATACTTTTCAAAGGATCAAGAGGGGGTCCTACATTTTCCAGGGGGTCCAACTTTTCCAGGGGGGTCCAAATGCTAATTTCTATAGAAACCCATATAAATTGTGATTTTCTAGTTGGGGGGGGGGTCCGGACGAAGTTCTGTCCTAAGGTCATTGCATACAGTAGTTGACAAATAAAGAAGAAATGGTGAGCATTCTCAACCTCACCAGAATCACAAGCACATAAAAGAGTCAATAATAAATTTAGGAATATTTCATTTTCACCATATAGCATCGTACGCCATATATAGCGATTAGTGAAGCGAGGAAATTTCAACAGGCTGAGTTACAAGGTCAGTGTTTTTTCTATCATTTATCATATTTCATAAGATTTTGATTAGAGGTTATAGCGATGACATCATTGAGACATTGGTGTATATCGGTGGCTATGAGAAATAGCTAGGAATAATCGTACAGCACTTCAATTGACAAAATGATCTGCCCAATCACTTGTATTTTACACGCCTCTTGCCTCGCTTCCCTTAAATCTGTTTATTTTATCAAATGTCTCGCTAATAAAGATCAATATTCACCTAAATATGGCTTCTACATTGTCATAAGTACTTGCAAACGAATTTTGACTTCCCAATTCCATTTAGTTCTATCAATATTTAGGAGGAAAAGCCCTCCTGGTGTACGGTCTATAGCAGTCTGTTGACACCAGTGTACTAAATATAGAAAAAAAGTATACAGGCTATAGCTAAGAGACTAAAATTAATCTTTCCTTATGTAAATGGGAATTTCGTCTAAAATTCGGTCTGCATATATTTGCATACCAGAAAAATTGTTGCCTTCTTACAGGTCAACAAATTTTCTCTGTTTGATGAAGAATACCCCGAAATCAGGAGACATAATACTTCACCTAGAAGAATGCAGCCATTCTACATTTTTTCTGAAGTGTTGAGCATTTACAGATTTAGACCCAACCTAAGATTGTTGCATTCGATTAACAGTTAAACTGCTTTTGGATTGGTTTAGCTGGCCCTATTCTCAACCTGAAACAATTTCAGAGTCTCTTAAAACATCCAAAAGAAAAACGCTGCTGTGAAGCAAGGACCAAGAATAATAATGGGCCTTTACGCAACAAACCCTGTCTTTGAGGTTTCAGACTAAACAAGACTAAAACCAGCCTACTTAGCTACAGAGACTAGCTAGAAAATTTAAAGTTCGCTCGTAGCAAATCTAGATATGATAATTTCCAATGAGTGAAAACAAATCCGCTGATCAGACTGCATGGATGTGTAGGCTGGTCTGCATCTTTATTGTTCACAAGTTCAGAAGACAGGGTTTCTCCAGAAGTTAGGAACCTTCCGTGAATGTCTCAATCTGTAGTTTTGGGCATGATATATACAAAATACACACTTCTGAAAACGTGTGGAAAATCAACCAAGTTTGCAAGCAGGGAATATACAGTATCCCTTTGCCCAAGCACGAAAAATATCATGCTAACACAGCTATGAATTAATGACCCCACGGAAACCTGCTTTTAAATTAGAGTAAAACATGTATCTACAGTAGGTACATGTCCTAAGTACTTCCCAACACGATTTTTTGCTTCCCAATTCCATTTAGTTCCATCAATATTTAGGAGGAAAAAACCCTCATGGTGTAAGGTCTATAGCATTCTCTTGACACATCAGAGTACTTAATATAGCAAAATAAGTGAACGGACTATAGCTAAGAGACTAACGTAAATCTTTCCTGATGTAAATGGGAATTTCGTCTAAAATTCGGTCTGCATATGTTTGCATACCAGAAAAAAATGTTGCCTTGAAAATAATGGGACTGACGCAACAAACCCTGTCTTTGGGGTTTCAGATAAAACAAGACTAAAATCAGTCTCCTTAGCTACAGAGACTAGCTAGAAAATTGAAAGTTCGCTCGTAGCAAATCTAGATATGATAATTTCCAATGAGCGAAAACAAATCCGCTGATCAGACTGCACTGATGTGCAGGCTGGTCTGCATCATTATTGTTCACAAGGCCAGAAGCCAGTTTTTCCCCAGAAGACAGGTACCTTCCATGAATGTCTCAATCTGCAGTTTTGGGTATGACATATACAAAATACACACTTCTGAAAACGTGTGTGAAATCAACCAAGTTTGCAAGCAGGGATTTATCCAAGCACAGAAACATATCATGCTAACACAGCTATGAGTTAAAGACCCCACAGAAACCTGCTTTTAGATTAGAGTAAAACATGCATCTATAGTGGGGTACATGATGAAAACTGAAAACAAACAGCCAAAAAGAGAATCACTGAAGTTGAATAAAATTTGTGATATTTGTGCGGATCTAGAGGGGGGGCAGGGGTCCAGTACAAATAACAAGTTTTATCAATTAGCAATATTGGACTCCACCCCCTTGAAAAAGTTTGACCCTCACCCTCCTGGAATACACATGTTGGACCCCACCTGGAACCTTGGACTATTAAATATGTTCTTAAAAGGGTATCCTTTGGAAGCAAAGACTGCACCAAAGAACTGAAACTAGAGTGTGCATATTTCTTGGGCCAAACTAGCTAGTTTCTGCCATTTAGGCTTCATCAGTGACCCTCTAATAGTTTCAAAGTTCCACAATGAAACCCATGATCCCAAAGGACAAGTAAATAAATTCTACACTATAGTGAAGAGCAAGGGAGACGTTCTACCTATATATTAAAGTCTACTTTGGAAGAAGCCACTGTCCCGTCCTCACCTGTTAAATAAGTTAAAGAAAGACTTTTAAAAAGAAAAAAAGTTTTTTTTTTTCTGTCAGTGGGCCCTGTCGTCACCTGTAAAAAACATATTTCTGACAGTGGGACTTGGCGTCAACAGTCTGTAGGATGAGACTTTAAGCCGCGACCCCGTCTCCATATCACCTTAGCTATTGGAGCGAAGTTAAGCGTACACACGGCTGGGCACACTGTAGCTCAACACAAGGCTTTCGTCAGTCGAGTCAAGAGCCTTTTTCTTTGTTTCATCATAGTATGTTAATTTGATTTGATTGGTTCTCTATGATGAAGCATTTGCACAAGTAAGGAAGTCTCCATGCGACCTAAACAATTTTGTGCTTATATAAACAGCAGAATCTGGGGGCAAAAATTCGGCCGGTAAAATACATTTAAATATTAAAGTCTCCATACCATTCCCAGAGGTGTTCTATGGCGGTGACTCTGTTTTGTTTATTCATTGTTTGTTGTTGCCCTCGTTGTCTGTGGTATGGTCATTGGTGCCCTTTCTAGTTTAGCAATCATCTTGCTGAGGAAGAGAGATCCGGTTGCTTTACTTTAATTGAGTTGTGACTGTCCCGTTTCTGCGGATCTTTCTCATGGAACCATGGGTTGGAGTCGAATATATGTGAACATGGCATTTCCTGTCATACTCACTTACTTTTTGGTATAAACACGCTATGTAACTGCTTGTACAACGTCGAAAATATTTTCGTGCGGTATTTGATATGCAATTGATTATTCTATAAAGTTTATTGTTTATGATTTAAAAAGTAAAAGTATATATAGCCTATGTGTATGTGACGAGAATCCATAAAAATGTTCAGTAGAGCACATAGATGAGTACATGTAAAATCACAGGATTCGTCATACAACCGTTGATATAAAACAATACACAATTTAGTTTAGATAATTTCTGTCAATCACTGTGCTACACTTAACAAATAGTATGACTTCGTGAGATTGAGGACCTTTGTTTAAGAACCAATATTTTTATCTTTTCACAATAAGATGAATGTAATAAAATCTTTCCTCATCTTAGATTTTTTACAGTAGTATACGATCACGGTCAAGATATATATGAACAACTCCACCGTAAGGAAATTGAAGTGACTGGACACTTGCGATTGAACGTCAAGAAAGTGCACTTGAGATGTTGTACATTGGACAGTCGGTCATTTGTGATATTGATTATTTGTTTATACCCAAACAACTTCTCTCTTTTACAAACACAAAAGAAGCAGACACATTTGATTTATCTTGTAGATAAGTTATGCATATGCTTTACTTTCCGTGTGCCATGGGATGCTATTTCGCTGTGAATTTCAATTTTGATCACTTGTTTATCAAATCACTGTGATTGATTTTCAAAACTGTTAGATCCTTTAAACGTGTGTAAAGGTGCAAATCTGCTGTCATTAAGAGTTATAGTCTTCTAATATTAGTACTGTCTGAGAAAATACAAAGGTATTGTCAAACCAAACCAGGGCATGGCAGAATGGGAAAACACGTAAGAACATGGAATCATTCAATGACATGCTTTGGTTAGTATGTGAATTGTACACGACAACTGCGACTTTACTGAACGGTCACTTGTATAGTGGGGGTTGTAAAACTTTTTTTCATTTTTTTGCATAACAGTGCCAATAATTCGACCAACTACCTTTTTTGCCATAGCTTGCATCAAAAACAATGTTACCAGGGTTTATGTTCACATGCTTGCCATTTATATGCAACATACAGGTTGATGCAGCTTTGAAAACTATCTCCCATGATGCACTGTACACTTGGGTCAACTAAGTACATGTACCCGGCAATCCATAGAAAAAGGGACTGATATTTGTTGTTCCAAAATGGTTTGAGATAGCTTACTTTTTTTATACCCAACATCTTTTTTGAATCCAGATTAGGACGAAGATTTAGTATCAGCAAAATGCATTTAAGCCCCCCCCCCCCCCCCCCAGGTGGCTTAAGCTGCTGTCCGTTCTAAGGCGGTGGTTCTGTTGTTGTTGACTTGTTGTTTATTGTTACTCCCATTGTGGGGGTCTGTAATTGTTCTGTTTTGTTGTACGTTATTTTATGTCCATTCTAGTTTTGCAATCATCTTGATGGGGAAGAGTGAGCTGGTTGCTTTGCTTAGTTTGTTTTCATGGTGTCTCGTGATTGTTGTGTGGCTCTTCCTCGCGGTGCCATGGGTTTGTCTGCACTTTGTGATTGTGGTATTTCCTGATCATACTCACATTTTTATAATCCATCTGCAATTGGCATTGTATTTTGGAATTCAATGTGTGAAGAGGTTTGTGCGATTCATTGGGCACCATTGAGGTTCAGATTTGTTCAAATGGTGATACATGTATCACTACATTCAATATGGCTACCATCACAAAAATAGACTTTAAATCTTTTTTCTGACCGTTCCAAGGCGGTACTTCTTTGTGGGTCATTTATGTTTTTTTCTGTCTTGTGTTTGTTATGCCTTTGTGCACGCCTGTTTATTTGTACCTTGTGGTCACCTACTGAGAAAGGGCTGGCCTCTTGGCTCTAGTTTGTGGTGTCTCATTGTAAGTTTGTCACTTTCCAATTGGTATCCTGTGTCAGGTGTGGTACTTGATTTATCTATTCCTGATCTTTGCACTCTTACTTGATTTTAAAATTCTTCTCCAGAACTGCAGGTCATATGAGACGGTATGGGCATTATGGAGGTTCAAAATTGCAATAAAATAGATACTAATGTAACCATTATGGCCACAATGGCGGCAATCTTGAAAACATTTCTTAAATCCATTTTCTGAATCACATGTCTGATCAAGTCAATATTTTGTGTGGAACATGAGTTCACCAGATATAGTAGGATCAGCACTACTGTGGGTCTATCCTCAGACTCAATGACAGCCCTCGCGTCAAGCTTTAATAAGTTGGTTGCTACCTGATGCTTGTCTTTGGCTGGGCCCACCATATGACTTAACTTGAGGTTTTCTTTAGCTTGGACTATCTGTGAGTCATAAGCCATTTTCTTTGTTTCAACATAGTTTGTTAATTTGATTAGATTGTTTCTCTGTGATACATTGTTATAGTTAGGAAGCCTCCATGCGAGCCAGACTTAGGCCAGACTAAGCCCTGTGGCTTAGGTTGCTGTCCGTTCTAAGGTGGTGGTTCTATTGGTGATTTATTGTTTATTGTTGCTCCCATTGTTTGTTGGAGCTTTCTGTTTGGTGCAACGGCGTAGTCAGAACGCTGAAAAAGTTGCGCACATCAAAGGGAGACTACTGGATCAAGCAATGATTATTTTCAGTTGCATCCCCTTTCAAATGGGAACTTCTCTTAAAGGAAAGAATTTGCTCACAGAAGGAGCGAATTCTATTCTTTATGAGCAGTTCCTTATAGTATGGAAAATCATTTATCACAATAAGTGACCACCCTTGAATGTTACTATTTTTTATTACGCACGTGCGTAACTTGCGTAATGGGTGCTACGCCAATGTTGGTCCTTCTTTTGTTATTTAATACTATATGTCCTTCTAGTTTTGCAACCATCTTGATGGGGAAGAGAGAGCTGGTTGCTTTACTTTAATTGTCTTCCTGATGTCTTGTGACTGTTAGTGTTCTGAGGCTCTTCTACATGGTGCCTTGGATTGCTCTGCAGTGTGTGATTTTGTTATTTCCTGATCATACTCACTGCTTTTTTAATTGCATGGTAACAGTTAAACGTCATGGCATCAAATTTTATCAGCTTGGTGGCCATTTTGAAGAAAAAAGATTTTCTCAAAAAGTATAGCACTGTAGTATAACACTGAAACTTTCAATGGGACATCAGCTCAGATTTGTTAAAATATTGACGTCAATACAACCAATACGGATATGGCAGCAATAGTGGCCATCTTGAAAATTGATTTCTTAATTTGTTTCCCAGATCACTTGTCTGATTAGGCTGAAAAGTTGCGAGGAACATCAGGTCATTGCATTGGTAGTTTAAGAATAAATTCAATGGAGATGTCGCTGCATCCATCATGACCACCATATTTTTTCTTCTCCCAAACTGCTGGTTATCTTAAATCAAAACGTTCTGTTGTTGTTGCTGTTGATTCATTGTTGATTGCTGCTTCCATTGTTTGTGTGATTTGATGTTTGGTCCTCGCTTTGTTATTCAGAACTTTGTGTCCTAGTTTTGCAATCATTTTGATGGAGAAGAGAACGCTGGTTGCTTTACTTTAACTGTCTTCCTGATGTCTTGTGACAGTCAGTGCTCAATGGCTCTACCTCATGGCGCCGACAGTTAGTCTACTGTGTTTGATTGTGGTATTTCTTGATCACACTCACTTGCTTTTTTGTGTGGGACATCTAGGCTCTATGTAGGTTCACATTTGTAAAATTGATGATATAAATACAACCAATATTGTGGCCATCTCACAAAATTATTTTTTTTTTAAATTTGTATCGTGGTTCATTGAGTTTGGTCAGAAATGACTACATGATTACGCCATGACATCCTTCAAGTATAGCTTTCATTATGGCTATATTGAATTTATAATTGGGTTGTTTTTTGTATGACCAGGAAATGCGACAATCACAAACTACAGACCAGCCCATGGCAGCGTAACGAAGAGGCGAAGAAACTGATATCCAGAAGACAACAAAAGCAAAGTGATCAGCTCTCTCTTTGCCAGCGAAATGATTGCAAAACTAGATGGGACACAAAGTACTGCACAAGAAAGCAAGGGCCTAGCACATAACCTCCACAAACAATAGGAGCGACCATAAAAATGGATTATAACAGCTGAACCATTGCATTAGAACGGATATCTGCCCAAGCCACTTTCGCTCGCCAAACCGCCGCCCCTGTAGATGCAACTGTTGAACAACACAAAATTAGTTTAGCTCGCGTGGAGGCTTCCTTACATATGCAATGTATCATAACAGGAACACAATCAAATCATTAACATACTGTGATGAACTAAAGATACCATGGTCACCAGAAGGGAATAAATTTAATAAATCTGTCAATGTCCTCCCACAAAGTTTTGGTTCAATCCAAAAATATTTTTCTGCACATATCATTTTGAGAATTTCAAGATGGCTGCCAGGGCACAAACTAAACATATTAATGTGGCAAATCCTTCTTTTGTGCCAAATTTTAGTTTGTTGTGCATACGAATTTCTATTTAAAAGCATAAATTGTTGATAAAACTGCAAAAGGTTCACGGTTTGTTGTTGCTCCATTTTCCATAACATTTTCAAAAGTATTAATTTTTTCTCATTTTCTTCAATTTTGTCTAAAAAAAGAAAATGATATCATGATTTAAATAAATAGCCTATGGAGTAAAGGGTTAATGGAATGATTTTAGCAATTCTGAATCTCCAGGTTAACCGATGACTCCTACCAAGTTATGGTTCATTCTGACACGTTTAAAGAATTTTAAGATGGCCACCATGGGTTGCAGACGCGAGAAAACCTGTCTTCGGGGTTTCCAACAAAGCGAGTCTATATATGATACTTCTCAATAAGCTAATAACAAAGGCACTGATCAGACTGTGCAGATGCGCTGGTCTGCACCTTTGTTGTTCCTAAACCCCCGAAGACAGGTTTTCTTGCGCTGAGGCCCATATCTGAACAGAACAATCAAGAAATTCTGAATCTCATTGGTGCCCTGATGCATCACATAGAGTTTCATCTCAATTTGTTTATTGGTCAGGAGATGTCGAAAATGTGTAAAGCTAACCACAGCAGAATCTAGCCTGAAGATTTGGCCAGTAAATTAAATTTAACCCCCCACTGGCATGGGCAGCTGTCTGTTCTAAGTTGGTGATTTTTTGTTGTTGGTTGATTCAATTGTGTGTGTGGTTTTGTTTGTTCCTTGTTTTGTGGTGTAGTTCTTCATGTCCTTTCTAGTCTTGCAATCATTTAGCCGAGGAAGAGAGAGAGCTGGTTGCTTTACTTTAATTGAATTCAAGCTGTTGAGATGTTGTCGTTGACGGTGTTATGTGTCTCTGTGTCATGATGCCATGGTTTGGTCTGTGATTGTGGCATTTCCTGATCATGCTCAATATTGGCACTATTTAATGCACAGACCCAGAGAGGGGGACAGACGCCCCATCCCCCAATGAAAAATCACAAAAGCTATAGGGTTCTTAGCAATACTAGTCTGGATACACTAGAAGATCACGAAGCTACCAAGCCAACATACAATGTTGTGTGGCATCATCGGCCCACCAGCGAAATGCCATTTAAATGGCGTTTCACTGGTGGGTTGATGATGGCCCGCTTTCATTGTTATGTGGATCCTCTCTCCTCCTCTCAATGGCCCGCTTTCATTGTTATGTGGATCCTCTCTCCTCCCCTCAATGGCCCGCTTTCATTGTTATGTGGATTCTCTCGTAACAATGAAAGTGGGCCATCATCAACTTAAAAAAACATCAGAGTTGGACCCTCTGACAAAAATTTCTGGATCCGTGCATGCAGTTCTTAATTTATTTACCACCTTCTTATTTACAAATGAGCCACGGCATGAGATTTCCAACAATGGTATGTGCAACCAGCAAAGGCTAAGATCAGCCTGCGCATACGCCAAGTCTGATCAGAGCCTTTGCTAGTCGCTTGAATATTCTATGAGTGTTAAGCTTACTGACCGAACATCATTTAGTGTTTCTAAGCTTAATAGGAGGCTGCACAGGCTCGTCTGAGTCTACACTTGTCAAAATACCACATTGTTGGAAATCACATGTCATGGCTCAAATTTGTTTGCTATTCTGCGAGAAGTAATATTCTCCCATCTTTTATCTCTGGCAAGGTATTGAAGAAAAACTACACAAAAATATTTTTTTCTACAGAACATAATTTATCTCTACAATGACATTGCTCAACAATGTATGATAAGTAAAATGAGTAAATACAAATTTATACAGTTAATATATTAAATTGATTTAAGAATGATGAGATTAGTTAGAGTAATCTCCCTTGATAACTCTCTAAAAGCAAGATGGTCCTAATATTGTGAATTAGTATATTCTAATGCACATGCTTTTGTAACATGACGTCTGATTGGTTAACATAAAAAATTTGCGTCAGCATATCTTGTGATATACTGTCGGAAATAGTTTAACGTCATTAATTATGTCACATTTAGATGGATGACATACAGCTTTATGCGGTTGCAACACTCCAATTTGAGACAAGACTGCAGAAGTGCAATAGAAAGTGTATAACCATATTCAAAATTTTCTTTTGGGGAATCATATTGTCAGATATACAGTCAGAAATCATGTTTTGCGGCTCTGTTTGTGCTTCGCTGTAAAACTAAATTTCCAATGATATACACATGTACCTCCCCAAATGAAAATTTTGCATACAGTTATCCCATAATTTTCATATATCAAGTGATTTAGTTATCACATGACTAATTCTCTGAACTAATAATTCATGATGTTTTATAACTTGAAGAAACTGTATACAGGCAAGCGCATCAGATGTGAAAATGCCTCTAATAAATGCCTATGCTGCATAATCCAGCAAACATGCCGGATAGGTGGCAATCAAAAACTTAACAGGCCATGGCGAGTGTCTTATGCAGTAGGACCAGTAGAAATTTTGACTGTTTACAATGTAAATTATTTAATTTACCAATACATATGGGGATGTAGGACGAGTGGGAATTTTAAGAATTTTCCACCCCTGCTCTAATACTTTAGAGGAACATATATCAAAAATCGCTAGAAACAGAGATTTTGATTGCCATTTGTCACCTGACTGGCGACAAATGGCTATCGAAAACACTGTTTCTATCGATGTTTGATCCCTGTTCATCCATTGTTATGAGCATTATTGATGATTGCCCCATATACAGTGTGGCAAAGTTAGGTCTAAATTTTGGTCTAAATTTTTCATATATCAGGGGATTCAGCACACAAGATTTCAGTACTTATCGAATATGTAAAAACACCTCTTAATAAGTGCCTATGCTGCATTATCCAGTAAAGTTAGTGGTCTAAATTTTGGTCTGAGCCTTTATCTACATCTATACTTCATGTGTGTGAGCAGTGATGGTTCTGGCAGGTCTGCTCATATACTCAGACTCATCTGAGCTTAGCTGCTCCCTATTGCAATAATTGATTAACAAAACCTTGTATACTGGTCTATTTGGACACTGCACTTTGCACATTACATCGTTTAGCTCCCTGATGCAATAATTGATTAACAAAACCTTGTATATTGGTCTATTTGGACGCTGCACTTTGCACATTACATTGTTTAGCATATATGCTATCTTTCATGAAAACTTTAAAATTACAAGTAACCAAATCTGTGAATTTTAGCTAAAAACAAAGTTCTTCCA
Organism: Loripinus fragilis; assembly: GCA_964019695.1. Lineage (NCBI taxonomy): Eukaryota > Metazoa > Mollusca > Bivalvia > Lucinida > Lucinidae > Loripinus > Loripinus fragilis. Next base: position 25,190,600 of record OZ026527.1, read on the forward strand.
TAAATTACAGTAAACCCTGTCTTAAACAGCCACTAAAAAAAGACAAAACAAAGGTCTTAATGGCAAATGGTTGTTTAAAGAAGGTCAAAGTATTGCAGAATGCCCCCCTTTGAGCATTCTGCAATACTTTTGACCTGCATTAAGCGATAATAGATCTTGAAAAACAATTTTCGGTCTTCTTTTTGAGTGGCTCATCACCGCTTAGATAAGACTGGTCTTTGGTGTAAGCTATGGCCTTGAGGACTGTTTATTACAAGCCTTTATCTTGGGCTACCCAAGTTATATAGAGAAAAAAAATGTGTCTCAGGTTTTACTGTATAGTCAGTTTACAGTAGTTAGTGATCTCTGATTTAGTCCTTGTGGCACAAACAATGCATTCAAACAATGTGAGGAAGCGGAAGATTGTCAAACTCCTGAGTTCAGAAATCATATACTTAAAACTTGCAGCATGCCTAAAAAATAATTGTTTGTTTAGACAATTTCAAACACTTTTTCCCCAAAAGGCCTAGACAAACAGGGCAGACTCAGACCATCATCTTCCCTGTTTGCTAGTCTGACATGCATTTTATCAATTCAAGCCCTGCTAACCAACATTTTATTTATGAGTGTTCAAAATTTTAGAACATTTACCGTAACTCACTGTATTGAATGGGTGTAAGACTTCCATTGTTTGGAGGCTGATCTGCATCTTTGTTAAATGCATACTGGATAAACATTTTTATAGTGTGGGGCACATATGATGCAAAAGGTGGCACAAAATATGATATGGCTAAAAAGTATATGTCACAAATATCATCTGGCTAAAAAGTATATGTCAAAAATGTCATACATCTAACAGGTATATGTCATAGAATGTTATGTTTATCAACTAGGGCACTTAGTAAAGTTCCTGGCCTCTTAAAAAAATTATTTTGCTACATTTTCCCCAAAACATCCTTGGGCTAAATGTATTGAAGTTCATGGGGACTGTGTTGTAAAAATGCATGAATAATGAGGAAAAATAATGCATAAATAATGTGGGAAAAATAATGCATGAATAATGTGGAAATAATGCATGAATAATGTGGAAAATAATGCATGAATAATGACCCCTCCTTGGCATACTTCAACATGCAGCAAAACCAAGAGCTTCTTGAAGTGCCCTCTTATATTGGCCTCGTGGTGAGAAAACCTGTCTTTGGGGGTTTGCGAACAACAAAGGCGCAGACCAGCCTGGGCATCTGCTCTGTCTGATCAGAGCCCAACAAAGGCGCAGACCAGCCTGCGCATTCTCGCAGTCTAAACAGTGCCTTTGTTATTCACGTTTTGGAAAGTATCATATCTAGACTTGCTATGAGCCAAATTTTAATTTTCTAGCTAGTCTCTTTAGCTGATGAGACTAGTTTGAGTCTCGCTTTATCAGAAACCCCGAAGACAGGTTTTGTCGTGACGAGGCCCATATGATGGTAGAATAACTATGGCCCCATCACAAGAAACCCTGTCTTCAAGGTTTGCGGCCAGGTCAAGCTCAAACTACAGCTTTAGAGACAGGCTAGGATCTTGAAATTTTGCATATTGTAATTTCCAGAGAATGAATAACAAAGGTGCTGACCAGACTGTGCCGATGCGCAGGCTGGTCTCCACCTTTCTTATTTGCATGCAACAAAATCAGGTTTCCTCATCATTAGGCCCACATATAAAAAGTATCATAATTAATGTACACATATATGAATATGTCAGAATAGTATATAAAGCTATATGTCAAGATATATTAATGCTTCATTGAATACAAGAAAACCTGTCCTAAGACTCAAACCAGTCTACTCATCTACAGAGCATAGCTCGAATATTGAAATTTTGCATATAGCAAGTTTATAAATTATATTTTCTAGAGCAAATAACAAAACCGCTGATCAGTCTGCATGAATGATTCTTTATGTCCCATCAACAGTCTTTCAGTTATGTAGGGACAGGTATTCCTGGGTTGAACCAGTACTAAGCTAGGATTAATGTGTCTTGCTCAAGGATACAATGCAGTGACGCCAGTAAGGCTCGAAATCTGCACGAATGCGGAGGATGGCCTGCACCTTTGTTGGGTGCATGCAACAAAGTCAGCTTTTCTTGCGTCAAAGCCCATATAATATGAGCAAAGCCAATAACAAGGGCACAGATCAGCCTGGGCATTCACACAATCTTTATTTGCATGATTTGATTCTTTACATCCCAGTCAACATTTTTCAGTCCTGTTGAAACCAGTATTCCTTGGTTGAATCAGTACTAAGCAGAGGATAAGTGTCTTGCTCAAGGTCCCAGTGTGGCTCGAACCCGCAACCCCTTGATCTTGAGTCAAGCACTCTGCCACTGAGGCACTGTGCTCCCCATCCACACAATCTGATCGCCGCCCTTGTTATTTGCTGTTTGGAAAGTAATATAGCTACACTTGTTACATACAAATTTTCAAGATTCTAGCTAGTCTCTGTAGCTGAGGAAATAGGATTGAGTGTCGCCTGGTCATAAACCAGGATGACAGGTTTTCTCACGACGTGACTCATGGACTCATATGTCGCATAACTATTCATTGCACAAACAAAATATAATAAGAAATAAAATCTATTCTATTTACAAAAAGATAAATAAATATTTCAAGCATCTTTAACGCTCACAGTCACAGACTATGTGAGAAAATTATAAATATAAATATAAGTAATTTATAACTCAAAACTTCTAAACTATAAGAAGATTCTGGCACATTAATTTGGTGCATGTATGTTCATACATCCCAAAAATGGGCTTTGACGCGAGAAAACATGTCTTCGGGGGTTTGCAAACAACACAGGGGCAGACCAGCCTGCGCATTTGCGCAGTCTGATCAGCGCCTTTGTTATTCACGTTTTGGAAAGTACCATATCTAGGCTTGCTACAAGTGAAATTTCAGTTTTCTAGCTAGTCTCTGTAGTTGAGGAGACTGGTTTTATTCTGGCTTTGTCAGAAACCTTGAAGACAGGTTTTGTCGCGACAAGGCCCAAATGACATTTTCATGGCCATATACTCACTCCTCTATACTCAATTTCTGATACTGGCAAGAAATGGTTAAGCACCCTTTAACTTACAAGAGCTGCCAGTTGAAAGGATAGCTCTGCAGAATTTGTTGTTGTTTTTTTGTTTGTTTTAATGTTTTACGACCAGTCAACAGCTATGGTCATGTCGAGACGGTTAGTTCACCGAACCACTCTTTTTTCCTAAGCAAGCTTGACTAAGCAGTTAACCAGTACTTTGTGCACATACTATCGCTTGTAAGTGACAACAACCCTTCTTGAAACAGCTGAAGGAGGAGAATGGTCGGAGAAATCATTTCACGATCAATCTCCACGAAAGTTTGGGACAGAGCTGGGATCAAACTTGCGACCCCTTGATCTGCAGCCAGACTCGTTACCGACTGCACTACAGAATTTGTCCCCATACATACAGTCAACTCAGTTAAAGGTGTACATCTGCAGGAAATTTATGAAATATGAAAACTTTGCATTTTGCACATATTTCACTGTGCATTTTGCACAGGTTTCATATAGGGGTATTGTACATTATTGGTTACCTCTCATATTAATTGCATTGTTGCACATTGACCTGATAATCATTGCCTATCTCATAGCATGTGTCTTTAACAGGTCATCATGATGTTGCACTTTTTAATGACGTCAAATCAAAATGAAAATTGTTGATTTTGTCAAAATCGCTTGTTTGAAGAGTGAACCAACATGTAAACTGATAAATAGAATGCCAGATTCGTGTCTTTTGATATCATAAAGACAAGTGGCTATTAAGCAGCAGATAAAGTGTCTTGCTCAAGGACACAGCACAGTGACTCTGCCAAAGGCTGAGTCTCAAACTACCAACCCTTCGATCCCCATGCTCTACCAACTGAGCCACTGTGCATCTCATGTGTCTAATCGCCTACTGAAACCTCCATCTACTTAGCTTTAGATATTTTGTGAGTTTATGTTTAATGTCCCACCAGCTTCTAAGGTCCATAGCTAGTCTCATCCGACAGACTAGAGGAGCCGGGGATCAAACTCCGATTCCTGGGTTTAAGACAAATGGTTTAACTCTTTGCATCCTGGGTAATTTTTCATGCTTTTTTGTCGCCTGCTGTTTTTTTTCAAAATCAACTTTTTGGAAAAATTCTTTCATGAGTACCATCAGAGTGTCAAATAGTTTGGATCTAGATCAGGCCCGACATTTTGTTGGGCCTGATCTGGGTCCAAACTGTTTGCAAAAGTTATCAGCAGACGACATTAGGAGGCAAAAAGTTAATCACTACACCAGGTCTGCTCCTCTTCTATGTGATCAGTACCCCAATCTAATGAACTGGCTCATCCATATATTCAGACTCTAAATGGGCCAATTGCAACGAAAGTCGTCTGCTTTTCTCGTCTGCTGAAATGTTTAAGAAGCCTCTATGGCAAACAGTGTGGACCCAGATCAGACTGCTGTTCTGGGTCCACACTGTTTGTTTCTATACTTAATTCGTCAGCAATGCTAGGCAAATATTTGTAGCAGACGACTTCAGCAGACGACATTTTCAGATGCATTTTTTTCTTCGCGGTTTGAGGGTTAACAGATTTAACAGTGAGATGAACATAATTTAGGAAAACAATGGTATGAGGCCACAAGACAACTACAGTATGTATATAATATTGAAATCTACACGTACTACCGTAAATGAACAAACTATATCCCTGATATTGCACGTATAAAGCACTTCAATTTGTTAAGACTTTCCTAATAGACGCTTCCAAACCACACACAGAATGTCACTCCAAAGTCACCTGATAGTGTATAACTGATCAATGCAACAACGACTTAGCACTTGACATAGTCCCAAAAATAAAATGTTCAATCTCCCACAACTAATCACGGTTTACCTTCCATTTATTGGATTTAACTCTTTGCATGGTAAGTAATTTTTCATGCATTTTGTCATCTGCCGATTTTTTCAAAAACATCTTTTCCTAAAAATTCTTTCAGGAATACCATCAGAGAGTCAAACAGATTGGATCCAGATCAGGACCGACTGCCTGAAGGAAAAGTCTGATCAGGGTCTTCACTATTTGCCATTAGGTGATTACATTTTGCATAATGGACTTTATGATAAATTTGACAAGTAATAAACATGTCTTAATATGAACTCTATTCCTGCCTTTCATGACATATGGGCCTCGTTGCGAGAAAACCTGTCTTCAGGGTTTCTGACAAAGCGAGTTTCAAACCAGCCTGCTCAGCTACAGAGACTACCTAGAAACTTGAAATTTCACTTGTAGCACGTTTACATATGGTACTTTGCAAAAAGTGAATAACAAAGGCACTGATCAGACTGCGCGGATGCGCAGGCTGGTCTGCGCCTGTGTTGTTTGCAAACCCCCGAAGACAGGTTTTCTCGCACCAAGGCCCATATGTCATCTGCTATCTCATCTAATATGTATTTTGGATAGCCTGTATTTCAAAGAATATGTACCCAGGTCAGACTGTTTCCTTTAGAGCAGTCAGATCAAGGTTCATAGCATTTGCTTCCATGGTAAAAGTTTCCTGGAGTGCATTTGAAAATATGTGGCAAGCTTAATATGCAGATGACATTTTCAGGACAGAAAAAAACATTGGCAGGATAAGGGATAAGGGTACACATGGTACCTAAAACTAAAATATAGATTATTTCAAACTAAAAATAAAAGAAAAACAGACTGTATCTAAAGATAAACAAAAAAGTCTGTTTATATAGATACATCCATGGTGAAAGTTCAAAATTTCCCAAATCATGAACTTTACAAAAACAAATCTGAAACCTTGCAGTCTGCCTACAAAACATTAACATTTTCAAGTTTAAATGGTCAATTGTCTTCAGATGAACTGAATTTACATAAAACAAATCTATTTTAATCTGCCAAATACAGAATTTTGAAAATGACTTTCTATGTAGTCAGCCCCAAATCCTGAATTCAGGAATAATCATGAAAACAAAACTGACACCCATGCTGATATGCTTAGGATTTATATCAATGAATTCTGCTAGAACGGAACAATGCTATATCAATACAAATACTTTAAAAAAGAATCAGAGGAAAATAACAAATTCTAAAAGTAGTTTTCCTTTGATTGCTTTGTAAAATGTTCCTTTGTATAATACCAGTTGCATTCAGATACCATTTTTTAAAATAGTAAATTTTTGAAGCCATTTTCCTTTGATTATATTGTAAAATAACACATTTAAGCCATTTCTTATTATCCCTATGTACAAAGCCACATCCTACAACTAATTGTAATATCAAATTTCCAAAGCCATTTTTCTATAATTACAACTGTCATAAGATTTATTGAGATCCGCTATTCTGATTGGTCAAGAACAGTCATCTGGTCGCATTGTCCTGTATTTCATTTTTCAATGAAGTTCCAGGGATTCAGTTTGGCGTCGGCCATCGGACATAGTCCGAAAATAGTTCCAGATGTCCGAGAGTTTGCTGTCCAGTTTGGACAGTTTGTCCGAGACGATTTTCGGAAACGCACGCTGTACGGTTATGCACAGTGATGTAATAATATTTTTGCTTTAAAACACGATCGCTGATTGGTCAAATTTATGTAAGCTTCTGAATGGTTTGCCTTATTTTACCCCGCAAATACTTATTCATTAAAGCAAACCAGTCATAGTGTTTTGTTACGCCGCACCTGATTGGTCTATTGCATCCTTAGTTTTCTTTCCTTGATTTTATCTCGAAGCGGACAGCATATTTGCATTGGCATTTACCGATAAAATGGCTAAAAAACATAATTGCCACCAAGAAACAACAGGAACTGAAGTTTTTTATGCACCAAAACAGTTTGCCCGCTCCATCATTACCTGAACAGTCATTTTCCGTGGCTAACGAGTCATGCAGCGGCCGAAAAAGCAGCAAAAAACAGTACCCCACCCACTTCCACCAACAATGATCGACAAGCTCCATTCACCTCATGAAATAAAAAGCCAGGCAATCAATCAGACCGCACTTACCATCCGAAATGGTAGCAAAACTACCCCTGGTTTTAATTTGAGAAGGGCAGATGGCAATTTCCGTTTATGGTGGTAAAAATTAGTGTTGAAAAAATGTCCTAAAAAAAATTCCAAATGTCCAGGGGGGGGGGGGGGGGGGGGTCCATTGCTTATTCCTTATAGAAACCCATATAACTTGTGATTTTCCAAGGGGGGGGGGTGGGGTGGGACCCTCTGGATCCGCACTTGGCTGCAATCTATTTAGTTTCCCAGTCCGCAAAATGATGCGACCACCTCTTGCACCTGTGCTTGTTTTCCTGCAACATCGTAGTATGTTTTCAGTTGAGCCCCGCAATAAAATCGTTTCTTGAACTTACTGCATGACTGTTGCCTGGTTTATCCAAAATCTTTTGCAATTCGTCTTTGCTTTCTTCAATCACTCAATAAAGATAGCTCAATTTCTTTTTGCTGGGGTCATTTCTTTTCCTTTCCAAGCCATTTTGACAGATGATGCTTTTCGTCACCAATGTAAACGAATGACGTCATATCCGATGATGGAGCTATCGTACACATTCTAATGAACACCCATGTCACGTTTTTTCGGTTGTCACTATGTAAAAACGAGATTCTAGTCTCTAAAATGTAGTTGTTTTATTTTCAATTGGGGAACGGCCGCCATTTTGATTTTTTGAACGTCGTACGTAACGTCTACATACGCACGCCATAGTCTAAATGCGCGAAACGAAATATCAGCTGGAAACGTTTTTTTTTTAAGGAAAACATAATTATTAATACTGAATAAGAATGAATAAAGAAGAAGTTGTAATTATAAGAATTGAAAGTCATTTTTCTGCGTTTCACTGAGGTATGAAATGTCATTTAAATTACATCTAATTTTAGCATGAAAACCTTCGGTTTTCATGCAAATTAGATGTAATTTTCCCGACATTTCATACCTCAGTGAAACGCAGAAAAAAAACCTTTCAATTCTTAAATAAATCCTTTGTATAATACCCTAAATTTTAGAAGCCATTTCTGCTAACTCCATTGCAAAATACTATATTCTGGAAGCCATGACACACCCTTGTAATATCCAGATACATGCGTGAGGTTATATAACTTTTTTCATGCTTATCTCACATTTCAAAATACAAACAAACGAGGCAATTTTGCGCAGAATATAAGATAATGCCATATGCTCTAGTCATAAATTTCAAAATGCCAACAAATGTTGGCATTTTAAAATTTATGACCAGAACAAACTTCCTGCTCATGTGAAGTGAGCATGAAAAAAATGTTTATAAACCTTGAGCCTGGTTATAAAGAATCATGTGATATACGCAGAGGCTGTACTGTCAGAACATTGTAGAATTTTCACAAGCTAATACCCAAATCAAATTCGTAACTCTTTGCCCCCCATGGGAAATTTTTCATGCTTTTGTTGTCTGCTGACTTTTTTCAAAATCAACTTTTACAAAACATTCTTTCAGAAGTACCATCAGAGTGTTAAACAATTTGGATCCATATCAAGCCTGGCGTACTGTCGGGCCTGATCTGGTTTCAAACTGTTTGCAACAAGCAAATTCAGAGAATTTATGTCCCCCGCCATTATTGTTTATTATTTAAATGAGAAAAAATGACTGTCAATAAACTGTATTTGGAAATAAATTGTGAATTTAATCATTCTAGCATTGTTTTAAATCAAATTCCACTGTTTGTAAGAGAAACTTTTTGATAACTCATTGATCCAAACCACATGCATATCTTCAGACCATGTCCAAAACAACTGTGAAGTTGCGCACACAAGGTACCCACTATCTTTTCACTTTGATAGTAAAAACACTTAAAAATGACTAAGTTCAAATTGCAAAAAAAGTGACAAAAAATAATCTCAGGATAATATCCAAACCACATGCATATCTTCAGATCATGACAAAAACATCTGTAAAGTTTCAAAAGAATCGGCATAAAACTGTAGGAGGAGTTGCGCACACAAGGTACCCAGTATCCATTAACTTTGACAGTAAAAACGCCAGAAAAATGCCTAAGTTAAAATAGCAGAAAAAGTGATAAAAAATAATTTGAGGATTATATCCAAACCACATGCATATCTTCAGACCATGTCCAAAACACCTGTGAAGTTTCAAAAGAATCAATATAAAACTGTAGGAGGAGATGCGCACACAAGGTACCCACTATCCATTCACTTTGATAGTAAAAATGTCAGAAAAATGGCTAAGTTCAACTGGCGGAAAAAGTGTTAAAAAATAATCTGAGGAATATATCCAAACCACATGCATATCTTCAGACCATGTACAAAACACCTGTGAAGTTTCAAAAGAATCGATATAAAACTGTAGGAGGAGTTGCGCACACAAGGTACCCACTATCTTTTCACTTTGATAGTAAAAACGCCTAAAAATGACTAAGTTCAAATTGCGAAAAAAGTGACAAAAAATAATCTCAGGATAATATCCAAACCACATGCATATCTTCAGACCATGACTAAAACATCTGTAAAGTTTCGAAAGAATCGGCATAAAACTGTAGGAGGAGTTGCGCACACAAGGTACCTACTATATTAGGGGGACGGAAGGACGGACGGAAGGACGGACGGAAGGACGGACGGAAGGACGGAATGCCGAAAACTATGTCCCTCCGCTTTTCTTCGAAAAGGCGGGGGACAAAAAGGTATCAGCACACAACACTAGGAGGCAAAGAGTTAAACTATGTTGTATTAATTATTGAATTAATAAAATTCTTAAAGAAAAAATACCATTTAAATTCATGGAAAGTTTATACCATTAAAAAATTTGTAACAACAACAATTCGATTAAAATTTCTTGATATATAGTTCTTCTCACAATAAATATTGTGCAATCTTTCACAAACCCAAGAAGTGTTGGAATTATTTAAACAAAATCTGAAAATAAAGCCTTTCCCAGAGCTAATAAATAAATGATAGATCAGGCCTTTAGTTAAGAGTGTGTAGCAGAAATATAATTTTCTTATTTTTCAGCCAAAACATATGTTGTTGGTACTCAAAAGAACCGTCTCATTGAGATGGTTCTTTTTGAGCACCCAAAATATGATATGTTAAAAATCATGGGTAAGAAAGTATTTACTATTTTACGCTGAAACTTTTTGTTTCTCTAAACCTATGGTAGATGCAATGAGATTCTTTAGTGGATGTATTCATGTAAATTAAAAATTATCATTTTATAAAACACAAGATTTTCTTCATAAAACTAAAGAATGATAATTATATTTTTTTTTTCAATCTGAAACTTTGGGATATGCCCATGAATTGTAGAAAAGATGTTCTCATCAACTCGAAATAATAAAAGATAATTCTCTTCTTTTTCCCTGAAAACATCTGGCCCCAAGGTTATAAAACTTTAGTATATTCTCATACTCAAAATAAAGCGCAATGATTGGCTGCTTGCGGACACATGTCCGCGAGCAGCCAATCATTGTACTTCATTTTGAGTTTGAGAATGGACTCAAGTTTTATAACCTCAGGGCCTGTTGTAATACCCATTAGATACATCTTTTACAAAACGTATGTTTTCATGGTGAAATAAAGAGAAATAGGCACCATAATTATCTGACTATAAGACATGGTCATTGGGTATTTCCCTTCCAAAACATTCCCAAAAATCTGTATTCATCTTGAACAAGAAATATCTTTAAAAAAGATATTCGGCGGCTCTCAAATACTTACAATTTTTACACAACTAAGTGACGAAATCCCCTTATACTCCCTGTCTTTGCATGCTGGAAAAGAATGTTCCGTCTAAAACCAGCTAATTTGGAAGTTGTGCTGTGTTTCTGGTCTCTCTTTTGCTTGGTGCTCTTTTCGCTGAGCGATATGCATCTGAATCGTTCCAAAATTTAGGCACTTCACCAGCAAAGGCTAGGGAACAATGTTATTAGTCCTAATGTTTTTAAGAAAACGGGAGATTTTGACGATAAATGTATGTACTGAAACAAACTGAAAACCCGGAAAAAACATGCCATATTGTTGTTGTTGTTGTCACATAGGCTAGATTCTGCCCGTCTCAGATCTCAACTTGGAGTAGTTTTCAAGTCTTCAATGGTTTACACTTTCACCACTCTATTTACATATTATGAATGTCTCTATTTACAGAAAAATACTGATATACCAAATCACTTTTGTGTGGAACTAACTCCTATAACCTTTCTATTTCCTGTGGCACCTCGCCATAGCCAGGGTCGGGGAATAAATACATGTAGACTCAAAAACTGATCGACTAGCTCCCAGTAAGCACGTAAAATCCGGCTACTCTCGGCCTGCCAGAAAAACACCCCCCGAAAAGCGTTTTGCTGGCGGGCCCATAGTGGCCCGAGATTTGGTGCTGGCTGTTTGCAAGTTAGCCCCAGGAAGTTAGCCTTATATGATACATGTTCGTCTGACATACATGTAGTTAAAGAAACTAGAGCTTGTGCTTGTCATCTTCCTTAAGGAAATAGCAAAATACGCTGATACATGTACAGCTGCGGAGGTTGATCTGAGTCTAAGTGTAGGATTGTGGGTTGCGGGCACATTCAAATTGTAGGAAATTATGTGCCATTATTTACCGTTAAATATCCATCCCCATTATAACCTCTTTTTTTAAGATACATCTTTTTTCACAAAGATGTATCTTGTTAAGCGCTATTAATAGACATTATAACGTGGGCTTTTTGGCTGTCTATTTATAACGCACCATGTTGTCTGATTAAAGAGAGACTCTGCCGATAGCTACACTGTCCTTGTAAAAACATGCATTTGCCGGTCAGAGCAAGCTTTGCACGTATTTACTCGCCTGAACCCCGAGGTTACTCTCTAATTCGCGATGAATTTTACGCCCTTGTATATAATGTAATGCATTAAATACACTTGTTATATTTGTTTTAGAAATAGACTAGACCTAATAATCAGTGATTTTTTTACAAATTTGTTTCTATGAGTCCTGGGACTCACTGGGCCAAAATTCTTTGCATCCCAAACTCGAAGTTCTGCATCCCATACGACGTCCACTTTGAATTATAAATTTTGTGTATCCATACAAATCCGGCCATTCATAGAAGCCAATTTGGGAAGCAAAACACTGGCATACTTATTTATACTATAATAAAGATAAAACTTAATTTACTTTGTCAAGTAAAATAATAAAGATATAAAAACCTACCTGACTTTCTTATTAATAAAAAGTTCAGCTGCAGACAGTATATTTCCTTAATTTAATCATATTATCATCTTTTGCCAAGAGTCAGACTTTTGTCTTGCAGTTTTCATATATGTTTTAGAGCCCAGGTCATTATCCCGTGTTCATCTAACTCTGCATGCCTACAAGTGTAGTGCTGGAAGTTACTGCATTTGAGCCTTTGGACATACCATATTAATTTTTCTTTTATCATCTGTGCACAGTCCAGTCTCCGTACTTCATGAGCCTGCAGTAATACTTTAACCATTCTATTGGCATTTGCTCGAAGCAGGGTGTTTAAACTTGCGGGTAAAACGCATTATTCAAATGTTTCATTTCGGGTTGGTAGTATTGGATCAGTACTGGTTTATCGGTACTGGTTTTTACCAGTAGTCCGGTACTGGCTTTTACCGGTAAACTCCCCTACAGCGGGTCATTTCTGAAAACACGTGTTTCCCAAGGGAAGTAATGATCGCTATACTGTTGGGGAGTTTTTTTCAGTACCGGTTTTTACCAATATTATTCAAGACACGATGCGCAAGTTAAAAAAAAACAAACACTCAAAACGAAAGTTGCAAATACTAAATGCAGACTTTTCGCCACAATTTTAATGCATCCTGCAGGACTCTCATGGTTTAAAATCATGCGTCCTTTGTAAGAAGCATACGTCTGAGACCCAGGACGCGCAGGTAAAAAAAATCACTGCATATTGTCGAAATTTATGAAACAGACTATAATCGTGTAACGCGCATTTGATACGGGAAACCATTATGGCTTGAATAAAAAATAAAAAGATTTGCTTTATATAATGCTGTTAAAGTCCTTTAGGATATAGTGAGTTATCTTATATTGCACTTATTTACTATGTGTAATTAAGCAAGGCATGCAAAGAATGGTAGTAAAGCAAATTAGAAATGCTGTACAGCGGGAGTTGACCTATATTCATGATCAATGTTCATTATTAGGACTAGTGCACAGACTGGTTCTCGGCCATTTACATGGAAATTTTCAAGTTAAATTGCATCTATAATAAGATCGCGTGGTCAGTCTGAGTATTAACCAATGAGGGCATTGTTTTCTATCTGGTGTGATGAATATTACAATTTAAGAATACTTCTGATTGGTGAAAATTTGCATAAATTGTAGGTCTAAAGCGATATTAGAACGGCGGCCTTTTGGCCGCCGTAAAAATAGGCACAATATTTATCCAGTTATAAGACAGTTGTTTTCACCTTTGGTATTAATCTAAAAAATACATCCATCCTGTAAGATGGATCTAGATTTCATAGATTGTTTTGGAAAAAAATAATCTTATATTCAGTTATACACTAGATAAGCAAGTGTAATTAAAATCAAATTTTCTTATTTCTCAACCAAAACATATGTTGTTGGTACTCAAAAGAACTGCTTCAATGAGATGGTTCTTTTGAGCACCCAAAACAAATGATTAAACTGATGAATAGGATTTTTTTTTTTCAGCTGAAATGTTTTAAATCTGGATCTATTGAATTTTCTTATTTCTCAACAAAAAACATACGTTGCAGGTACTCGAAAGAACTGCCTCAATGAGATGGTTCTTTTGAGCACCCAAAACAAATGTTGAAACTATTTCCCTTTTTCAGCTGAAATCATTTGTATGATTGACTGAAATATTTGAGGTAACTCTGAGAAGGAAAACCCCTGTCTAATAGCTGCATAAATACAGAATACCTGACTAATTGCCACAATGCCTACAAAGAAGACAGAGTGTTGTGTATTTGCTCCAACACTTTAGGTGACCTATAAGCTATAATGCCCCCGTCATTGCACCATTTCTGTGCACCCGTGAGTTCTGGCTGATCTGGTATGTGATATTTTATCTGCATAAGTTTGGAGAGATTGTAATCGGAGTTTGCTGACTGGGCCATTTCTTGCACTTCTTCAAAGTTGACTATTCCACCGCCGACGGATCGCAGAATGGCATGCGGCCCACAGCAGTCCCACTTGTAATTGGAGCTCTTGGTGAGGATGTAAGCATCTGCATGACTTTGACTAACACCTAGAAGCTTGTAACCTGCACCAGCTACTTCCTGAATGAGAAAGGCTTCCTGTAGGACATCTTTGATATGTTGAGATTCGCTTGAGCTTAAGAGCACGGCAGGTTTCACCTTCTGGGGTGATGTTGTGTCAATAGACATTGAATTAACCTTGACATCTCCCACACATACTCCCCATGTTGTTTTTCCTTTCCACCTACAAAAACAGAATGAGTTTAATTGGACATACCCATACAGTAACTGAAATGTTCACAACTGCCTTAAATAATTCCGTAACTCTTTTCATCTGAAGGATTTTCTCATACATATTGATTTTGTTTGTTTGATTTGATTCTTTACGCCCCAGTAAACAATTTTTTAGCAATGTCAGGGACGGGTCTTCCTGTGTTGAACCAGTACTAAGCAAGGATTAATGTGTCTTGCTCAAGGACACAACACAGTGACGTCGGTGAGGCTCGAACCTGCAACCCCTCCATTTCGAGACAGAGCCACTACGATCCCACATACATATTGATACAATTTGTATTTTAAGGTGTTTGTTTGTTTGTTTGATTTGATTCTTTACGTCCCATCAACAATCTTTCAGTTATAAAGGGACGGGTCTTCCTGGGTTGAACCAGTTCTAAGCTAGGATTAATGTTCTTGCTCAAGGACACAACGCAGTGACGCCGGTGAGGCTCGAACCCGCGGCCCTTCGGTCTCGAGTCAAGCACTCTACCACTGAGCCACTGCGCTCCCGTATTTTAAGGTGTCGCAGATAAAAATTTGGAAATCTTAATATATTTCTTTCCCTACTAATGATTGTTTATATCTTAGCAACCATTGCAGACCCTGATGAAATGCCACCTTAAGCATATCATCTGGGTCTTCACTGTTTGCCAAAGTACCTGAGCATCGGTATCCAGAATGCAAAGGATTAAAAAAAAGGGTTAAACATGCATGCAAATATATCCAGTGATGATAGAGGCATGGTAGAAAATTTCCGAATTCCTGAAGTTAAACTTTTGAAATTCAAATCTTAAAACTTGCAGTGCCACTTTGCCTACAAAATATTCACAATTTCAAGTTTAAATGGTCAGTTTTCTTTTTCTAGCTCCATGAAGATAGATAGCCCTTCTCCCCAGCTCCCCCAAACCCCTAGGGGCCTCATTGATACTTACTTGCCATTTTCTTCAAGAATATCAAATGGTTGATTTGCAACACCTATCAACGGTAGACCTGTGAGTTTATCGTAGACACCGATCAGAACTGCCACACATTGCAGTCCCTCTGCTACAAGGCCAGTCTTGTTCCTTTCTCCAACTTGACCATGAATGTATTGTGCTGTTGAATCTAAAATAAACTAGTAATACAGTACAACTAGCAAAAGAGACGTCCCATAATGCTACTTATGACAAGAGAAATATAATGGTTCAAATACCTTTGGGACCATAAAAATTTGTTCGAAATAGGGGTAGTTTGAGCCACTCAGTGATTCTGATATTGCTAACTTGGTGTACAGTAAAACCTGTCTTAAGCGGCCACTCAAAAAGAAGACCAAAAATTGGTTTTCAAGACCATTTATCGCTTATTGCAGGTCAAAAGTATTGCAGAATGCTCCAAGAGAGCATTCTGCAATACTTTCGACCTTCATTAAGCTACCTTTTGTCATTAAGGTCTTTGTTTTGTCTATTTTTGAGTGGCCGCTTAAGACAGGTTTTACTGTAATTATTTTGCTCCTATTGTGCCTTGGAGTTTTTCTTATGTGTCCTTTCTAGTTTTAACTGTTTAGTAATTACTAAGAAGTGAGCGATGGTTGCTTGTTGTGTGGGTGTGTCTTTTGATGTCTGTCTTCCTCTTGGTGCCATAAGTTGGTCTGTGATTGTGGCATTCCTGGCTGTATTTGCATTGATTTTGGTTCACCCAATCCCATAGATGATCCCCAGGGCTTACCCTGGCTAAGAATTTGCTGTAGCCAACACTGTAGCCAAATGAGAAAAGTTGGAGACAAATGAAATTAACTTTAGCCAAGGTTTTAGCCAGAAAGTAGTATCAAGTTGTTTTGTATTTAATTCTTTGCCCGCTAGGGTCGACTTTTGTTGTCTGCTGATAACCTTTGCAAACAGTTTGGACCGAGATCAGGCCCGACAAAATATCGGGCCTGATCTGGATCTAAACTGTTTGACACTCAGATGGTATTGAAATAAAAGCACCGCAAGCACTGCGTAATACCCCGCCACTGCTGGGGGCACCAAAAGTTATTTTGTGAGATATATAATGCCTAAATAGCAACAGAACTGAGATAGACAGTGATATGACGTCCTTAGTCACAATATGTAACCTTTGATGGTCAACATACCTGTGAAGTTTCATTCAGATACTCCATATAGTAAATGAACTACAGGTCAAAAACCATTTTTCAGATCAATCAAGGGCGGATAACTCATGAACTGGAAAGGTAAGGGTGACGGTCCTTACTAAAAATATGTAACCTTTGATGTTCAACATATCTGTGAAGTTTCATTCAGATATTCCATATAGTAAATGAACTACAGGTCAAAAACCATTTTTCAGATCAATCAAGGGTAGATAACTCATGAACTGGAAAGGTAAGAGTGAAGATCCTTAGTCACAATATGTAACCTTTGATGATCAACATATCTGTGAAGTTTCATTCAGATATTCCATATAGTAAATGAACTACAGGTCAAAAACCATTTTTCAGATCAATCAAGGGCAGATAACTCATGAACTGGAAAGGTAAGAGTGATGGTTCTTTGTCACAGTATGTAACCTTTGATGTGAAACATATCTGTAAAGTTTCATTTAAATATTCCACATAGTAAAGGAACTACGGGTAAAAAACATTTTTAATTCAATCAAGGGCGGATAACTCACAAACGGTTCTTAGTCACAATATGTTACCTTTGATGTGAAACATATCTGTGAAGTTATATTCAGATATTCCACATAGTAAAGGAACAATAGGTCAAAAACCTTTTTTCAGACCTATCAAGGGCGGATAACTCACAAACTGGGAAGGTCAGAGTGACGGTCCTTAGTCACAATATGTAACCTTTGATGTGCAACATATCTGTGAAGTTTCATTCAGATATCATGAATAGTAAAGGAATAACAGGCCAGAAACCATTTTTCCAATACGAAAAAGGGCAGTAACTCCGTTAAAAATGGACGGATTTTGCCCATTAACAATCCCATACCACTTATCGCCGATAACAATATGTATGCAAAATTTGAAAAAAATCTGTGAATAAATACTCAAGTTATCGATCGGAAATGGTGCGGACGGACGGACGGACGGACGGACGGACAGACGGACAGACACCGAAGGGTATAACATAATACCTCGCCACACTTTAGTGGCGGGGTATAAAAATCCAGCATCCAAAGAGTAAAATATAGCACAATAATAATAATATGTAAAGGAATAATAAAAGCAATATTTGAAAATCCAAAAGCTGATCAAATTACACTTTTTTTGCAAATATGTAATTTTTCAGCCACCAAGACTGTACTTTTAGCCATTAACTTATATTTGTAGCCACTCTACATTTTTAGTAGCAAATGGCTACAATGGCTAATTGGCTGGGTGAGCCCTGATCCCTTTGAAATCTATCTTTTTGCAGCCCAGTGCTTTCCAAGAAGATCTCTCAATATCTACTGGATGAGTAGAGTACAACAGATTTAAACCCTTGGCAGTGTTTTCTACATCCACCATCGGCCGGCGATTTCACCTTCCACAAGGTTCATACAGATAAGTTTATGTAAAATTCAAGGACTTATCAAGGACTCCTCAAAGGCTTTCAAACTGTTTTCAAGGACTGAAAACACTTATGAAAAATACTGATTTACACGTTAAAATTCTACTTCTGAAATGCTACAGTGCATTACTACAGATATTAGTTTAAGAAAATTAATATAACATTGTGGTGCTTTTATTTGGTGCAGCATCATGCTGCACCAAATAAAGACACCAGAATTTTATTGTGATTTAGGTCTCCAAAGACACTGTTGAATCCTCCTTTCAAGGACTTTTCAAGGCCTTTGAGTGTTTTTCAAGCACTTTTCAAGGCAATTTAATTTTCAAGGAATTTTCAAGAAAGCCCTCTAAATTCAAGTACTTTTCAAAACTGTGCGAACCCTGATCTACTGGATGAGTAGAGTACAATAGATTTAAACCATTGGCAGTGTTTTCCACAAGCACCATCGGTTGGTGATATCACCTTCCACTTGGAGGCTGGAGCTGAGTAGCTGGCTACCTTATTGCAGAACGCTACTTCTCTTATTTTCATGAGTGAAACTTCTACAATAAAGGCTTAAGTACTGGCTACTTTGACAGCTAATCTGTCTTCTTTAAATCTTTGGAAATTCACTGCATTGGCCTAAAGAATGAGAATTTTTGTTTTTTTGATTTGATTGTTTACATCCCAGTAAACAATTTTTCAGTTATGTCAGGATGGGTCTTCCTGTGTTGAACCAGTACTAAGCAGGGAATAATGTGTCTTGCTCAAGGACACAATGCAGTGCCCCCAGTGAGGCTCAAACCCGCAACCTTTTGGTCTCATGTTAAGCACTCTACCACTGAGCCACTGCACTCCCTAACCCTTAAAGCGCCAGCAAAAAATTCCTCTGAAAATTCTGTCTGCTTTTGTTGTCTGCTGCAAATTTTTGCTAACATTATTTAACAAAGTTAAGTATAGAAACAAACAGTGTGGACCCATATCAGACTGCTCCTATAGGAGCAGTCTAATCTGGGTCTATACTGTTTGTTGGAAAGGCTTCTAAAACATTTCAGCAGACGAGAAAAGCAGACGACTTTTGTTGCAATTGGCGCTTTAAGGGTTAACGTGTCTTGCTCAAGGACACAACGCAATGCCGCTGGTGAGGCTCAAACCCACAACCCCTTGGTCTCATGTGAAGTGTTAAGCACTCTACCACTGAGCCACTGCACTGCTAACCCTTAAAGGGCCAGCAAAAAAATTCATCTGAAAATTCTGTCTGCTTTTGTCATCTGCTGCAAATTTTTGCTAACATTATTTAACAAAGTTAAGTATAGATGCAAACAGTGTGGACCCAGATCAGACTGCTCCTATAGGAGCAGTCTAATCTGGGTTTATACTGTTTTTGGAAATGCTTCCAAAAATGTTGGGCCTGATCTGGATCCAAACTGTTTGACACCCGGATGGTATTGAAAAAATCCAGCATCCAACGAGTAAAATATGGCACAATAATAAAGTGTGAAGGAATAATAAAAGCAATATTCGAAAATCCGAAAGCTGATCAAAATACACTTTTCGCAAATACGTAATTTTTGAACAACCTAGACTGTACTTTTAGCCAATGACTTATATTTGTAGCCTCTCTACATTTTTAGTAACAAATGGCTACAATGGCTAATGGTAGGGTGAGCCCTGAACTTTTGTTGTGTTTGGCGTTTTAAGAGCTAAAAGTATGAGAAGATAACTTACCAATTGGATCAATCCAGACCCCGAGATTGTCTATATTGAGGTTTTGGTCAAGATGCTCAGTGGCAGAGGTGTCACAAATATTTACATCAGTGTGAACCATCTCAGCTAGAATCTTAGCTGCCTGCTCATTGTCATCCAGTACTGTTGCTACAAAGAAAAAGTTATCCATGATAATAGAGTACAAGGATATCTAAGGCCAAATAAAATTAAAGCAGTGTTTTCAGAGGAAAACTATATCCCCCCCAGCCGCAAGAGGAGTTGGTAAGCATGCTTATTGCTCTATATTGTGTCACAATGTTCCATCAATTATTTCAAGGGAGTGCATGCACAAACGCAATTTTGGTCAAACTTTGAAATTTTAAAAGTGCTGTGGTTACCGTGAATATAAGGTCAAGGTCATTAAAACCTAATTCACTCTTTTCTGTCTCCAAATAAATTACATGTATCTATGCAAATTTAGTGCAGAAAAAATGTTTGGTTTTGTTTGTTTGATTTGATTCTTTACGTCCCATCAACAATCTTTCAGTTAAACAGGTACGGGTCTTCCTGGGTTCAACCAGTACTAAGCTAGGATGCATGTGTCTTGCTCAAGGGAAAAAACCTTTGGTTCAGAAGACAGAGCTCAGAAAAAGCTGAATTTACAATTATTTAAGGATGATGACCTTGAAATGAGGGGACCTTGAAAGTTAGGTCAAGGTCACCAAAATCATATCAACAGTCAACTCCACATTTTGTCACAATGATACAATACATTAAGTTTAGCTAGAATACAAAATGTTCAAATCAAGAGATATCATACAAACAGTGATTTTGTTACCTGCGCATCCTGCATCTTTTGCGCATAATTTTGCAGCTGGGATGCAAATTTTTTATTTCAGCGAGTCCCAGGATGCAAAAGGATTGTAGACTTGTCATTAAAAATAGTGTTCTGGACTCATAAGTTTGCAATTGGGACTCACTGATATGGGAAACAGCGAGTCCCAGGACCCATAAGCCCAAAATCGTAAATGAAGCACTGATACAAAGACCCTATTTTGGTCAAAATATGACATTTCAAAGTGCTGATGTGACCATGAAAATTAGGTCAAGGTCATCAAAATCTATTCAACAATTCCCCTTCTCCCAACAATGTTCCTCGTATGTGAGTTTGATCAAAATCCATCAACTGGTTTAGAAGATAATGCACAGAAACCATATTTTGGACATTTCAAAGTGCCTCTGTGACCTTGAAAATAAGGTCAAGGTCACCAAAATCTAATCAACTCTTCCTCTCCTCCAAAAAATGTATATATGCAAGTTTGGTCAAAATCCATCTACTGGTTCAGAAGATAATGCATCGAAACCAAAGTTGATGCCGAGGCTGACGCCAACGGGATTTGCACTAAAAACAATATATCCTGTGTTTAGGGTAACCTGACAGTGATTTTATTTGGGATTTTAGGAAGCTACCTTTCCTTCACATTTGGGAAATATTTTATTAAAATTGGGAAAATAAGTGCTAAAATTCATACAATTGAGAAAATAAAGGCCATTTTTGGATTGGGAATGACTCCCATATACGGCCTTAAAAATGGCCAAATAAAATCACTGCATGACCATACCTAAATTTACTGGTGAAACCTGGAATTTGTTTGCCTTTCAAAATGCATAAAAATTGTATTTTTTTTTCCAGAAAAAAAAAAATACGTGTGCCTACCCTACCTAAAACTTCAGACCCATTACCCAAAACACACTTATTTTTTCAATTTGGCCAAATGTATTGAGGTCGCTACGAAGAAGCAGTTACAATGTACCCCACAATGAGAAAAAATAAGAATCTTGTGTGTTTTAAGGTGGAATAGGGATTTCCAATCCTCATAAGGCTTGTTTGTTTTGATTCTTTACATCACAGTCAACAATTTTTCAGTCATGTTCAGACGGGTCTTTCTGGGTTGAAGCAGTACGAAGCTGCGGATTAAGTGTCTTGCTCAAGGCCAGTCTAACTAGTAACCAGGGGTTTCATTAACTTTTTTGGCATCCGGGTATCAAGGCAAAGTAGGCGGGTAATTTGACAGTATTTGCCTATACTCTTTACAAATTTATCAAAAGTAGCAGGGGAAACATGCCTGAGTAGAAGGGGAAAATCCCCGCCTCCCTCCTCTTAATGAAACCCCTGAGTAACCCTTCCATACCCAGTCTAACGCAAACAGATGAGCAATTAAGTAGAGGATCAACCTCAGGACCATTTGCACCAATTTATTTTCAAATCAAGCCAGTAGGTGTAACATTGTGTTTCCTTATAGGACGGTTGCCTTGGCAAACAGATTTCTGCATGGAATGGAAATACTTGAACAACTTTATAAGGGATCATTCTTGTAAAGTTTGGTTAAATTCCACTCAATAGGTTAGGCGATGTTTAAAGTAAATTGTTGACTGACAACAGACGACAGACTATGGACAAAGCTCAACTTGAGCCTATGACTCAAGTGAACGAACAAGTGTACTGTATGTGGTTATTTTTGTTTGTTTAATTTGATTCTTTACGTCCCATCAACAATCTTTCAGTTAAACAGGGACGGGTCTTCCTGGGTTGAACCAGTACTAAGCTAGGATAAATGTGTCTTGCTCAAGGACAAGACGCAGTGACACCGGTGAGGCTCTAACCTGTAGCCCCTAGGTCTCGAGTCAAGCACTCTACCACTGAGCCACTGCGCTCCCATGTATGTGGTTATAAGAGTATGCACAATTTCTCTAAGGTTTAATATAGCATTTAGATAATACACCTGTAAACACTAGTGTTCTTGATGTTTGTTCACACTTTTTAGACCAATGGAAGTTTCCATAAAGTTTGATAGAGTTAAGACAGGATGGTCCATTACATATATAGCTGATTTCATAGGCCTTCTGTACTTTTCCTGATTTCCATCTGGACTCAAGTCACATGTACTTATATCACATGACTACCTCAGCCAATCGAAATTACTTCTGTAACCAAAAGACCAAGTAGCCATGGGCTCAAGGTCAGTATCAAAACACCAAAAGAAATTCTGTTGTGTAAGCGGAACCGGCTTGCATGTATCGCATACGAAGTGAGGATTAGTTGTAAGGGGCCACTTAGTGCCACTTTGTATGTTTATTGTTACCTAAAAAACCAATTTTATGTTTTTCAAACAGCAGCCCGTGGTTGTTCACTCTGACATCAGTATTGAGTACGTCACAGCACCAGTGTCACTGACTGAGTCGGTGTTTTTGTAAACATTTCACCATTTGAAGAATGACTCAAAATATCGTCAAAAACATCATTGGTAATGTGGCATTGAGCTATCAAGTCAATCTAGCGATAGAAAATTAACCTAATATAACCGAAAACTACATAAATCCGCACGTTTTCACTTGTGGACATTGGGTATCTGCAATGCTTATTTAAATTTATGTCATGTTGTTGTGAAGTTTTTTTGATTGGCCAGATACTTTTCTATTCGGGAGGGCTCGGAGCTAATCAGAACATGTCGGGAAAACTAGGTATGAAATTATCTACTGAGGGGTCACAGGTTATAATTTAAAAAAAAAAAGATTGTACACTGTATTTCTTTCCCTAAAGATGTTTTCTTAGCAAACAGTGCAGACCCTGATGAAATGCCGCAATAGGCAGCATTTCATCTGGGTCTTCACTGTTTGCCAAAGTACCCATTTAAGGGTTTCCGGTCTCCAAAGTCCAAAGGGTTAATTTAGAATTCTGGTCAAATCATACCTACCCAGCAATGCTTTTGTTTTCTCTGCTGATGGCTGTATTTTGATTGTAACTGTCTCCCCAAGGGTGTTGGTAAATCTGTTGCTTTCTTCGCCATATATACTTTCACCAATACCGGGGAACTTAAACATAAACAGACTACAGGGTTCATACAGGTAAGTATGAATGGGCTCCAGATAAGAGGGGGTAAAGGGTATTTCATCATTGATTTTTTTAAATTCAGCAAAGAAAATTAAATTGAATGGTGAAAATACCCTTTGCAGTATGAGGTTTCAGTGCTGATATTCAATTTATGTGGTGAAACCTTTTATTCTTAGTCAGAAAAAACTAATTAATATACACCAATTGTACATGTATAAATCTTGGAAGTTTTCCTAAAAACGCAAGATGTATTTCATACAAGCAACTTTTCTTTAAAATATGTTAAGCAAATATTGGTTCTTTTTACAAGGCTTTGCATCTTCTGCAATTTGATAGTTTAAATATGGAGTAAAATACTCATTAAATTAAAAAGTAGGGGGTGAAATACCCATTTATCAAAATCATTATCTAGACCACTGGTATGAGTAAAATTCAAGGACTTTTCAAGGACTTCTAATAGCCTCTCCAACAGTTTTCAAGGATTTAAAGTTAAAGAAAAATATGCTAAAATTCTACTTCAGGAATGCTAGACTGGGATAATGGAGACATTAGTACTGGAAAACTACTATAAAATTGTTGTGCCTATAATTGGTGCAGCATATGCTGCACCAAATAAAGGCACACCAATTTTATACTGATTTAGGTCTCTACCAACAGTGCTAAGTCCAACAGAAAATAGTAGAATTCAAGGACTTTTCAAGGCTTTTGGGTGATTTTCCAGTACTTTTCAAGGCAGATTTAATACACGGGTGGGCATCAGCGGAACTACCGCGAAATCGCGTCAACGTAAATTTGTTCCTTCGTCACGGGACCTTTCGCGTTAGTGGCATCGTCAAACAAAAGCCAAACAAAGGTAGGTACACTCGCTTGTTTTGATGTTTTGTAAAAGAATGAGCAAACTATGTAAAAATCCGGCAATGCTATTCCATGTAGATATGATTTACCTTGCTAAACAGGCCAAACGCGATGTTGAAAAAAGCTTTGCTCTGAGATGAGGACCGTAACCAATTCGAACCCAGTACGGGATTTCTTCAGTTTTATGTCAAAATGAAGAGTGTCTGCAGATGTTTTGCCAGTTTTAGCTCAGAGCACGAGCATTTTACACATGGCATGTACATAACAGCCCTTATTCGTCCTTCAGACGTAAAAAAATCGAACCGATCATGTACTATGAAGGAATGATGCCAACGTTTTCAGGCGCGGAGGCTCCTTCTTGCGTAGATGTGGTACAGATGCAAGTATCAGGTATCGTCCACTGGCTCAAATAGACTTGAAGTGTGTTTATATAACTTATCTACACGTATGAATGCGTCAGTACATGAGATTTTTCATTTATCGCAAGTGTCACGAATCCAATAAGCCTGCGCATTTTAAAAAAATTTCACCAGAGCTTTCGCTGCTCGCACACACAAAGTATGCATGTGCGTGCAGCGAAAGCTCTGGTGAAACTTTAAAAACGCGCACGCTTATTGGATTCGTGGTGACAAACTCGCATGTTCTGACAGATAAATTATATAAACACACTTCAAGTCTATTTGGGCCAGTGGACGATACCTGATACTTGCATCTGTAGCACATCTGCACAAAAGGCTGAGCTAAAGGTTGTGGGAGTCTTGGGGGTGAGACAGGGGTAAGTGTGCTAGTTTCTAGATTGGGAGCAGCTTGAGATGGATTGGTGGTCGATTGGGGTGTTTCAGCATATACTTTAATAATACACATATTTCTCTCTGCGCCTGCATGTACTGACATGGTATCCTCCAAGGAACTAGAGCGTGACGCTACAACTAACGCGATGGCAAAGGAGCCTCCGCGCCTGAAAACGTTGGCACAATTCCTTCATAGTACATGATCGGTTCGATTTTTTTACGTCCGAAGGACGAATAAGGGCTGTTATGTACATGCCATGTGTAAAATGCTCGTGTTCTGAGCTGAAACTGGCAAACATTTGCAAACTTTCTTCGTTTTGACATAAAACTGAAGAAATCCCGTACTGGGTTCGAATTGGTTATGGTCCTCATCTCAGAGCAAAGCTTTTTTCAACATCGCGTTTGGCCTGTTAAACAAGGTAAATCATATCTACATGGAATAGCATTGCCGGATTTTTACATAGTTTGCTCTTTCTTTTACAAAAAATCAAAACAAGCGAGAGTACCTACCTTTGTTTGGCTTTTGTGTGACGATGCCACTAACGCGAAAGGTCCCGGATGTGACGAAGGAACAAGTTTACGTTGACGCGATTTCGCGGTAGTTCGGCTGATGCCCACCTGTGTAATAATCAAGGACTTTTCAAGAAAGCCCTCTAAGTTTAAGTGCTTTTCAAGCCTGTGCCAACCCTGGAATAGGATAATACATGTTTATCAATTATCAATGTTAATCTGCACACTAAAACTCTTTAGAATTTCTAAAATGGAATAAATGGAATCTTCAAGTTGATCTGATTTTTTTTAGTTTGTTTTGCTTCTATATATATATATTTTTTTTTTTTTATTTTTATTTTTTTTTTTTTAATTCTATTCTTTTTTTTTTTTTTTTTTTTTTCGTCTGTTAATTTATTCAGTATTGCCCTGTAACAATTAAACCTTGGTAGCCCAGGGTAGCATACCAAGATTTTTGATCATGCAACTAGCTCATTCTTTCTTCCTTTTTTCATACAATGACACAATGACATGAAATATATATATATATATATATATATATATATATATATATATATATATATATATATATATATATATATATATATATATATATATATATATATATATATATATATATATATATATATATATATATATATATATATATATATATATATATATATATATATATATATATATATATATATATATATATATATATATATATATATATATATATATATATATATATATATATATATATATATATATATATATATATACTGAGGGACTTTAAAAACGCACCATTATACATTCTCTGTCTCTTCCACATGATGTATTTGAGGATGTTTTCTTTATCATTTTTTATCCTCTTGCAAAATGAGCCATGATTTGTCATTATTTCAATTTGCTCATGCTGTTAGTTCTGACGTAATATCGACGTTAGTGTTTTTCAACAATTGTCGTCTGACATATGTGAATTTGATTCAATTTAAAAACAAACACTTTTAAGTGGTAGCCAGATGTCTTAAGAAGTGAAAAAACACAAAAGTTTTCAGAAATAATCGTTTTATTACACTCCCACTCACAGCATTTCTTTGCTAACGTCAGTCTTAAATTTTCAAACATCAATAACAGACAGGTGACGTCCGCGCATGTTGGGATACTTTGGTCTTTTATGCAACTGATTGAGGAGTATCTGTTGGCAACAAAAACATTTTGATTATTAATGATCCTTAGAATATAAACAGCCAATTACGTCAAAAATCATTGACGTCATGTAGACGTAATGAACGTTGCCAGAGGCCTTAAACTTCATGATTTGTTTTTGTCTTTCCTTTTGCTTTCAAGAACAAACATCGGTTCGAAAACTTTTTTCGTTCATAATGGAAGGTATGGGGACTCTGTGACTTTTTGAGTTTGAGTTGTCTCAGAATTATTGCGACGTCACGGCAATCATAAGCCACAGCATTTCGATTTCCTTATTGAATGCAAGCTAAATGACGGAACTTGTCAATTTTATTTTTCACATAATGAAAATATCCAATTTTCGACATAAATTAGCATTTAAGCAGGTGGTGCGTTTTTAAAGTCCTTCAGTATATATACTGATGATAATCATACAATGGTAATTCTGGTATACTTACAGTAACGAAAAAAAAAAAAAAAAAATTATATATATTTATTGTGATCAGTCTTGCAGGGTTGCCTTCATAGCAACGTTTTTGATTGGCTTGTGCTATAAAAAATCATTATGTGGGGTGGACTGTTATTCTCAATTTTTTATTATTTGATACCAATAATTATGTATAAAATTCTTGCTCAACAGGATTACACTATTAACCATTGGTATCGGTACCATTTTTTTTTGAAAGTTTTCAATATCATTATTACTTAAAGCAATCTCTCTTTGAGTCTGATAGAATGTCTTAACATATGATTTATAAACTTTAAAATTCATTGCACATTTATTATTTCTGCACATGTATATATAGTATTTGACTATTAACATTAAGAGCTGTATTATTTCCGGCATAATGTTTGGATAAAGACTTAAGATAAAAAAATTTTCATTTAGGTCTAATATAATTGATCTATATTGGAACTGCTTTGTTAACTCTGTAATGAATGCATTTGTATGTGAACAGTTCCAGAGCAGATGTGAAATGGTTTCATTTTCCTCTCCGCAAAAAGTACATTTGGGATCATCTGAAATATTCATCTTATTTAATAAGTGGTTGGTCGGCAGTATCCTATGATTAATTGATGTTTGGAACCATCTAAGTTTTGTGCACTTTGTTAGCTGATATGGTGATTTATAGATATATCCCCATGAATGATCTGGTATTTCATATATTTGATTCCATTAAATTTTACCTGTAGGGATATCATCGTTTTTATTCAAAATTTAGTAGATATTCTGTGATCCTTTTTTCTGTTTTTGTATTACCTCAATTAGTGAAGGGAATATTGGTCCTTGTTTCTTTTCAATTTTTACCCTATTTTCTTCCATGAATTTTGTTATGCATGCAATAACGCCTGTAAATTGTATGAAATTTGATTGAACCCCTGTCTGTTCCACAAATTCCTCATATTTGATAAAGTTACCATTACTATCCATTAAGTCAGTGATATATTTCACACCATTATTAAACCAGGATTTGTAAAAGAATCCATCATTTGCAATATGAAGGAATTTATTATAAAAGATAGGTATATGGTCAGCTTTTCCTTTTCCATTATCTACCTCCAACACAGTTTGTAATTTTAATAGGGCTTTTAACACGTCCTTCCAAAATTCATTTTTAAGATTAGTTATGATATTTTTTATATAATCTGAGCCGCAGGAAAATAGTGTGTTCATAGAAATCTTGTTTTTTTATAAAAAGTTGCCATTTGCTATCATCCTGTAATATTCTTCTTATCCAAGTTATTTTAAGTGCCTGCTCAAATGCATATAAATTCACCATCTTTAATCCTCCTTCAAAATATTGTTTAACCACCACAGACTGTTTTATTTTTGCTCTGCCTTTCCACAGGAAATCATAAAATAGCGAATTAATTTCTTGTAAAAGTGTGATTCCAGGATTGGGTAAAGCTATCAAAATATGAGTAATTTTTGGCAGAAGAAGTGATTTTATGACTGTTATTTTCCCTAATGGACTAAGTGCTCTTCTTTGCCACAGTTTAATAGAATTTTTTAAGGTTTGTATCTTATTACCGTAATTTATCCCGATTATTTTTGTTAAATCCACATCAAAAGTAATCCCTAATAGTTTAAACTGACTTGTACCCCATGATAGTTTCCATCTGGTTTTAATTGAGTGTGTGCTATATTTTTTTGACCCTATCCAAACTACTTGTGTTTTATCAAAGTTTGTCTTAAGGCCGGAGATATTGGCAAAAATGTCAAGCTCATTTAATGTTTCTTCTAGTGATGTTTGTGAACCGTCTAGATAGGATGATGTATCATCAGCATATTGTGACAGTTTTATTTCTGTATTGTTGATTTTGATACCTTTTATATTTTTATTACTTCTTATTTTTGCAGCTAAAATTTCTGCACATAATACAAATAAATATGTTGATATTGGATCACCCTGGCGACATCCACGGCCAAGCATGAAAAATGCTGATAAAAATCCACACTGTGTGACTGCAGAACATGAGTTTTTATAAAAAGTTGAAACCCATTTTCTGATAGATGGGCCAAAGTTAAAATAACCAAGGACTTTATCTATAAACCTCCATGATAAGGAATCAAAAGCTTTTTCGAAATCAATTTGTAGCAATAAACCAGGGATATGTTGCTCATCTGTGTATTGCATTATATCATACAGAAGTCTTGTATTTTCCCCTATATATCGACCCTCCATAAATCCAGTTTGATCAGTACTTATTAATTTATTCATAACCTTTTTACTCTGTTTGCGATGGAACCTGATGCTATTTTATACACAGTATTTAAAAGGGTGATAGGGCGCCAGTTTTTAAGAAAATGTCTGTTTTTGTTCTCTTTTGGTGTGCATATAATTAAACCCTGCTTTTGTGTAATAGACAGTTCCTCTTGCCTATACCCATAATTTATTATCCGTACAACAAAATGTCCCAAATCTTTCCAAAATACTTTAAAAAAATCAGATGAAAATCCACTTGTACCTGGGCTCTGATTATTTTTCATATGTTTTAATGTTTGACCTGCTTCTTCTATTGTTAACATTCCCTCTAGATCATTGGCTTCCTGTTGTTCTAATTTTGGAATAGTAGAATTAAGCATATGCGTATCCAAATCAATATCCCAAAGATTATGGTCTTTACTTGTATACAAGTTTTCATAATATTTTGCCGTTTCCTTTAAAATTTCTTCTTGATTAGTTATGAGAACCCCATTTTCTTGTTCTAGAACATTAATTGTCTTACTTGTATAATTGTTTGTTTCCAAATTACAAAAAAACTTTGTTGGTTTTTCACCATTTTCGATAATGTTTGCTCTTGACCTTATTAGAATTCCTTGCATCTTATTTTCACGTATTTCCTTTAATTGCTGTTTCATTTGTTCTAGTTTTGGGACTACTGATTTAGGTCTCTACCAACAGTGCTAAGTCCAACAGAAAATAGGAGAATTCAAGGACTTTTCAAGGCTTTTGGGTGATTTTCCAGTACTTTTCAAGGCAGATTTAATAATCAAGGACTTTTCAAGAAAGCCCTCTAAGTTTAAGTGCTTTTCAAGCCTGTGCGAACCCTGGAATAGGATAATACATGTTTATCAATTATCAATGTTAATCTGCACACTAAAATTCTTTAGAATTTCTAAAATGGAATCTTCAAGTTGATCTGATTTTTTTTAGTTTGGTTTGCTTCTATATTATATACCTGCAAAGAAATACACCTGATACAACCCCCTTATGACTCAAAAATACAAAATCTTGTATCACGCTACTAGCGTGATATTTTTCCGTATCACCATCCTCCATGTTTTACCCACCTCACAAGCATAAAACCCAGCACCTGACGGCGAACCGCAATCTGAGCGGTAACAATACCCTAATCACTAAATTCACAAACCACTCTATCTGACGTTTTGGCTATTAGCCTTAATTAATTTTTCCACATTAAAGAAAAACAATTAAACAAGCTATATGCATTTTCCTCCTCTGCTGAACATGTTTACATAATGTGACGTCATCAAAAATTTGTCACGATGTTATTTCCTACGGCGCTGCAATGTCACACGGTATCAATTATATATTTTGTTTGTGTTTATCACTGAAATGGAAGTGTTTGTTGTTGTTTTTTATGTAGTTATATAATAAAAACATCATTACTTTAGTAACTTGATCTGATGGGACAGATCACATCTCATGGCTGCACCAGGAACTACATGTACCAGATCACACTCCATTTCGTCTCATCTGATCAGATGTTCCTGGCGCAGCCACTCGACGTGATTCGAAGGAGCATTCACAATTTCTGCAATACTTTTGACCTGCATAAAGGATAATCGGTCTTGAAAACCATTTTTTGGTCTTTTTGAGAGTGACCGTTTTACACAGGTTTTACTGTACATAAAATGTGGAAGATTTGGATATGAGAACAGAAACAAAGAATATGTTAATACCTGCTGACTGAGGTCATATATAACAAGCTCTTGGACTAGTACATCAGCCAGAGTCTTGAAATCATGTAGAAACCTCTCATTTTTATGATTTCCCTTCTTCTCCTGCACAAGTAGCTTTAGCAGGGATTCTTCTGATCGGATGATTCGTGCTATATTTGCCCCTTTCTCAGAAATGTTAATCAAGGCATTCAATAAGTCACAAATTTTCATCCTGCAAGAGACAAAAAAAAGTAACAGCTCATGCGCGGATCTTGAGAGGGGGACTGAGGGTCCGGACCCCCCTCCCTGTGAATTCACAAAGCTATAGGGTTGCTTAGGAATATTGATCTAGGAAAATCACAAAGCTACTCAGCCAGCATTCAATGTTGGGTTGGCGGGCCAATACCATTGGCCCGCTTTCAGGCCTCCAGATAAGAGTGCATATTGTAAATTTACGGACTGAAACTGATACGAGCCTCCTTTTTAGCTTAGAAACTCCAAATGATGTTCAGTCAGTAGCTTTACGCTCATAGAATATTCAAGCCACTAGCAAAGGCTCTGATCAGACTGTGCATATGCTGATCTAATGCTTTGCTGGTCGCACATACCACATTGTTGGAAATCTCATGTCGCGGCTCATACAGTACAGCTCCGGTGGTTTTTCAAAGACCCACCCAAGCCAGTGGGGAAGGATTTTTAGCCCACCGCAACCCCACCCGATGTTCCGTGCAAGTCCCCACCGCGGGAAAGATTTTTTCCCGCCGTAATTCCACCGCAACCCCACCGCGGGTCAACATTTTTACCTGTATGACCGCGGTGGGTGATAAAACTGCTGGCGTGTGACGTCAGAATGATTGACAGCTGTAAAATGCAGAAAATAAATACAATTAATGTACATTTATTGTTCAGTGTTTTCTTTTAGCTTCTAATTATAATCCATGATCCTCAATTATCGCCAAGTTGTAATTTTAATTGATTTGACAAGCGATGCTCATAATCTCTATGTTTGCATGTAAGCTCAGAAAATTGTGACTAATTATTTCACTACCTTGCTTGGAGGTGAGGTCATTCGTCTTACATGTACACTGGTATGAAAAGACATCCAATTATATGCAAAAATCAGTTGATTGGCGACTACAATGCGTGACAGAGAGAGTATAGCATATTCAGGAATATTTTCTTCTATATCGTCTGTTCCAGAGACTTCCAATGAGCGCATAAACTGTCCACTGTTTTGCAACGTGCATTTAGTCACGTAGGCACACTTAGCCACGTGCAGAATCACCATCAGAAAAAGGCCATGTCGTAGTGTTATGCCGTACATGAGTTCCCTACCGTATTAACCAAAATTCGTGACCACGTAATTTAATGAACATAATTTTTTCCATTTAAAAGAATTTTGATGTTTAGAATCGCATTGAAGACATGCGCGGATCTAGAGGGAGGACAGGGGCTCCCAACCACCCCCCTCCCCCTAGAAAATCATAACGCTATAGGGTTCGTTAGCATCCCTGAGAAATTAAAAATGTTGGATCATCATCGCCTCGCTAGCGTTCACTTTAAGTGGTATTTGGATGCTCTCTCAACTCATCAACTTAAAAAGTTGTCAAGAGTTGGACCCCCTCTGACCCCCTTTCTGGATCCGCGCATGGAAGCGACGATTCTAAGGAGTAACCACAACATATTCACATGGGTGAAATTTCAAAAATTCCAAATCCTGAACTTAAGGAAATTCAAATATTAAAACATGCAGGATTTTGAGGTTGACTTTCTATGGAAAGTCAGCCTCAAAATCCTGAATTCAGGATTAATCCTGAAAATTTTCACCCAAGTATTCAGAAGACGGTGGTTCCATATAGTTTTGTGAGTTTCCAGGGTGGGGGGTCCCTGTGCCCCCTCCCTCTAGATCCGTGCACGCCGCAAACTAACGAGAATTGACCTTTTAGCACGAGATTTTTTGTATTTATTCTGCATCAAAAAAAGATGCAAGACCAAAATTTAGACTTCTAGTCACGCTGAATTGATCATGCAGCATGAGCATGTAAAGGAGTCCTTTGCGCTGCCGCATTGTGCATACGTGTTACAAAAGAGAATCTCCCACAAGAATGATTATTTTTTAGTATTTCATATCATGTTTTCTGTGTGTTTCAATAACCACCAAACACGCCCTGATCTCTAAATCCACTGTATCACATTTGAGCTCGCCTGAACAACGGTCAGTACGTTTCTATTATACTTAAAAATTGATTCTATTACGGAGAGCTGCCCTTCTCGATGAAGATGGAAAATATGCATGTAAAATAGTGTTAAAAGATACAAAATACGGA
Source organism: Loripinus fragilis (assembly GCA_964019695.1). NCBI lineage: Eukaryota > Metazoa > Mollusca > Bivalvia > Lucinida > Lucinidae > Loripinus > Loripinus fragilis. Next base: position 25,224,240 of record OZ026527.1, read on the forward strand.
CCGCCACTACCACAAAAACGGTAAATATCCTACAATAAATATAACGAACATGATTGCCTACGATATTTTACTTGCGTAAGTAGTGGAAAACTAGAACGATCTTTACCAGAGTCGTTCGTTTTTGTCATTACAACGATGGGAAATGTACAAAGTATGAAACCTGTGCACATTTGCTTAGGTTTTATATTTTGTTCATTTTCAGCGCTTGCACTCGTTTAAATCAGCTGTAGGACATGGAGTCATCCTCGTTAACCCAGGCGTCATTCGTGACCCGTTCCGTGCCCACTGCATTCCGTACCCACTGGGATAACTGATGGGTCACGCCTGGATTACCGAGGACGTCATCTGGTTTGATTCTTAAAATATATCGGGCTCTTGCATAGCGCAACGAAAACACGTGCAAAACAAGGGTTTCATACTGTTCAGTATGCGCGGATCCAGAGGGACAGGGGTCCAGAGCCCCCCCCCCCCCCCCGAAAATCATAAAACTACCAAGCCTACATTCAATGTTGGAGCATCATAGGTCCGCAAGCGAAACGCCATTTAAATGGCGTTTTGCTTTTTGTGGTATTTGGATCCATTCTACCCATCAACTAAAAAAAAAACGCTGTCAGAGTTGGTGCTTCAGTGTCAAGGTCAGTTCGAGAGGTCAAAGGTCCCATGTGCAGAATTTTTCTGCTTTCCACTGTCTGCTTCTAGACAATAGTTCACAAAGATGTCCACCTTCTTGAGACAAGTTTTCAGACATCCTGTGTCAAGGTCATTGCGAGAGGCCAAAGTTCACCACTACATATGAGCTGCGACGTGCGATTTCTTCCAACAATGTGATATTTTGACAAGTGCAGACTCAGATGAGTCTGCTCAACTCCAACTTCGGTCAGTACCTTAATCAAAGTATAGTCAAGCGACTAACAAAGGCTCTGATCAGACTGCGCGTATGCGCAGGCTGGTCTGAGCCTTTGCTGGTCGCACGAAAATCTCATGTCGCGGCTCAATTATCTCCGATTCTTGAAATAATACATACATGTCAACACACCTACAAAAGTACGCAGTAAAGACGGTAAAAAGTCGAGATATAATGTCAATTTTTTTAATGTTTTCCGTGCATAGAAAGCAAACACCTTTTGTTGTGGTTGGTTCTTTAAAAATTTATGAAAATTTGCATGATCTGGGGTGGTATAGGCGAAGGCTCTGTGGAGACTTCCCTACTGTGTTTCTGTATGAGGTGGGGGCATGCGCGGATCGAGGAATTTTTGTGCCAGAAAACAGCTCTGACAACTTTTTTAGTCCTCAACTTTACAGAGGGTGCCCAATGGTTATTTCAAACAAAACTGTATATTTTTTTTTTTATTATTTTTTTTTTTTTTTGGGGGGGGGGGGGGGGGTCCAAATGCTAATTTCTATAGAAACCCATACAGCTTATGATTTTCCAGGGGGGTCCGGACCCCCAACCCCCTCTGGATCCGCATGGGGAGACTGTGCGTGTGCACATGCCCATCTTCTGAGCCTTCGTTGCTTGCAAATGCGACAAGTACACGGATGCGTCTTGTCTCGAGAGACGCTTGCAATGAGCAAATGATCAATTGTAATTGTACACATCAGTCTTCATCTTCGCAAGCCAAGGGTACTAACTCCACTTCGTTCCTGGAGTTAGTACCCTTGGCTTGCGAAGATGATCAATCTTTTGAAAACCATCGTCATATTTGGACCTGCTCATGAAATTTTTGCAGTTATCGCTTACATTTGCCTACTAACTAGTGTCGGACGCTGATAAGCTTTGCAAATAAGTTGGACCCAGATCAGACACGACAAGATGTCGGGCTTAATCTGGATCCAAACTGTTTGACACTTTGATGGTATTCCTGAAAAATTCAAGGTTGTTTTGAAAAGAAAGTAGCAGACGACAGAAAAGCATGCATAACATGTTACTTGTGAGCAATGAAGACCCTGTCCGAGATATACATGTATGTTATTCAATCGCTGCATTTTTTCACGTACGTACATGAAAGGGCCTTTCATTTATACACAAGGGCGATTTTGGCTTTGAAGTTTGAAGCCGACAAAGAATGTTTCAACCTCAGACGTCAAAGATCATGTCAAACTTTATAAGCGGTGTTTCTGTAAAAATCCATGCTGTGGGTACTCCTAAGAAATGCATCTCCAAGGCGCTTCTACCGAGTAGACTCAACATGTAGGATACACAACGTTTTGACGAAAATTATTTGGTCGATACGATTTTTGGTTGTACATGCGATCTTGAATCGATGGATCTTACCGTCGAGTACGTTTGAATTAAATCAGTTGAGAATTTTCTTAAGAAATAAAATTTGAAAAACATAGAGTTTTTTTCAGGTCGGTCAATTTTTTGGACGAGTTTTATACAATATGACGCAGTCGATTGAACGTCAAAACTATTAAAACATCGTATCGACTGTATGTCGCATTCGAGCAAACGCCGTATCGACATAATATCTTTCGACCAAATGTCAAAGAAGCACCCTCGGAATATGCAAAAGAAAACTGCATTTTATATTACTTTACTGGCCTGCCAGCCAAGAGTGACAGTGACGACGTTTTGTTTACAAAGTTATTAGGGGATCACTTGTTTATTTATCCTATCCGCAGGATAGGATTAATACAGAAGAGATCTCTCGATTCGTGTCTGTACAAGTTAGTGTTTTACTTAACAATAAATTTGTTAACATAATATTTCATCACTGTCACTTTTGGTTGGCACGACAGTAGTTATCGTCAAATATGGCTGCTGATTGGCGGAAAATTAAAACAAGCCAGGCGTCGTGTTAATAAATCCAAATAACGGATTAATGGATTAATTAGTCAATTACAGGTAAGGACATTTTTTTACCATTTTCTGGACCTATCTCTTGGGATACCGATTTTCACGTCAGTTTGACCATTCAAACCGATTGAAGAAGGCATCATGCACACGAGGGAATTAGTTCATAGGACAGTTTTGGTTTTGCTCAGTATCTTTATTCTTCGAAATGCATGTAGCCCAAGACTGTCATGAGATAGGGATATCACATGGGCGAAAGTTCAAAAAATTTCAAAATCCTGAACTTTTGAAATTCAAATCTTAAAACTAGCATATCAATACTTCCATGTTTTAGCTGTCATAAAATGTCTTAAGATAATAATAAATTAAATCAGAAAAGCTATTTTAATCTACTTCATTCAGGATTTCTGTGGAAAGTGGATAGTCGACCGCCAAATCCTGAATTCAGGAATAATCCTGAAAACTTTCACCCATGTCATCAGACTGAGTGCATGCGCAGACTGATCTGCGCCTTCGTTGTTCGCGAACTCCCGACAGGGTTTAAATATTGTTTCCCCATCTTCCCCATGTAAAAACTTTTAACAAACTGAAAGATATTTTCCTACCTACCGTCACAATTTTAAAATTGAATGTTATCTGAAACACGCATATTTTTTGTTTGGCCTTAGTGACGCATTGCACACTAGCTTAAAGCAAACAGTGTTGACCCAAATGAAACGCTATTTGATCTGGGTCCACATTGTTTGTTTATACATGACTCCTCGACTTAGAATTAAGTTAAGATTTAAAGCATTTCAGTCATGTCGGACTATCAAATTAGACAAGATATTTAACATTTCTTTACCCTATACTTCGCGTGTGCGAGCAGTGAAAGGTCTCGTGTGGAAAATAATTTTAGGATCATGCCCAAACCACCTGCACGTTTAAGACCATATACAAAACATCTGCGAAGTTTCCAAAATATCGGAAGAGTTACGATCATAAATAAATACACATTGTATCCGAGATTGGCATATGGTACAAGTTCACAAGTTGAAAAAAGTGAGAAAAAAAATAAGTTGACGACAATGGACCAAACCAAATGCACATCCTCAGTACATCTGTGAAGTTTAAAAAAGATCGTACTAAAACCTGAAGGGGGTGGGGGTGTGCTCATTAAGTAACAGTACCCCCTCATTTCACCAACGGACAAACTCATATTAATAGTCTCATTTCATATACGTCAGGAGACAATTAAAGAATCTCCTTGCCGTGAAACTATTTACTACTATATCCGTTTTAAGCAAAAGTGGTCCAGATCCCTTGAAAAATCTGTCGGCATTCAATATTGGCGAATCATCGACATGCCAGCGAAACGCCATTTTAAATGGCGTTTCGCTGGCGGGTCGATAATGGCCAGCTTGTAGTAGTATTTTGATGATTTCTCCCTCCTCACCAAAGTACGAGGTCCCCCTCCCCCAAAACAACAATAACAAACAAACAACAAAAATGTACTTATGTTTTTAATGGGAGTAGAAAATGCTCTGACGAGACTGCGCAAATGCGCGTTCGTTGCTCGCAAATGCATTATAAATCACAGCCCATTGCATGTCTTCGTCTTCTAAATCTATAGGGGGTAGCGAAGGCTCTAGCGAGACTGCGCCCCCTGAGCTTTCCTTGCTCGCACAGTCCATCAAAACACCAACAACTGCATGTCGTGTAGTTTTTCAATGAGGAGAGCAAATAATCTTGAGACTACGAAAATGGGCATAAGTTGCTCGCACATGCAATAAAGCCACTGTCCACTTCTAAAATGTATAGTTATGTTTAGAAAGTGAGCAGCTAGGGCTCTAGCGAGGCTGCGCATACTGAGCTTTTGTTGCTCGTACATGCAATAAAAACCCACCAACGATTACATGTATATATCTACCAGATGTCCTTAAGTTTTTAATTTGGGTAGATAATGCGCTAACGAGTATGCGCAAATGCGTATTCGTTGCTCGCACATGCACCGTCCATTGCGTGTCTACGTCTTCTAAATGTGCGTATTTACGTCTTCTAAGACCATCCTTAAAATATATTTGTTTGCCGTGCATTTCAGTTTGGGTAGATAGTTTTTTTTAGAAATTCAAAACCAACAACTGCATGTCGACTACGTTTTGTTTTATGAGAAGAGCAAATAATCTTACGAGACTACGCAAATTGGCATTCGTTGCTCGCACATGCAATAAAGCCACTGTCCACTTCTAAATGTATAGTTATGTTTTGAAAGCGAGCAGCTAATGCTCTATAGCGAGGCTGTGCGGATCGCCTAGGCTTTTGGTGCTCGCACATGCAATATAAATCACCGTCCATTGCGTGTCTACGCTTCTAAGGCCAAAGGTAAGAATGCACACAATAACAATCAATGTTACCTTTCTTCAATATTAAAATACAGTTTTTAATGATCTTGAAGACGAGTTTGTTAACAGAATTAGAGAAAAAATGATAAAGATTCTCAGAAAGGCAATAAGTTTTTTGGGGTAGGGCCTGTTTTGGGTGGGAAGGTAGGAGCACGACAAACCAACATTTTTTAAGGTCGGCCTAAATGTATAGTTTTGTTTTGACGTTTCGAGCTTTCCTTCGAGCTTTCCTTGCTCGCACAATCAATAAAAAAAACACCAACGACTGTATGTCTATATATGTCTACTACATTGTAAATGAACTTATATTTTGGAGAGTAGAATCGGGTTATCATCGGCCCACTAGCGAAACACCATTTAAATTAAACATGACATTAAACCATCTATCAAATTTATTTGTATTATTCATGTAGTTTGCATACTGCGCAGATCTGGACTAAGTTTGCCAATCTCGGGTAAACAAGGTCTTCACTGCTACGTATGAAATTAAGACTTATCTTAATCAATCACTTTACAGCGAAGGTTAAGAATGCGGACTTTGTTGATGTTAGAAAATTAAAAAAACAGAGAAACAATTCTTATAAAAATTAATCATTGAGAGGGGAAAAGACACAGCATCCAATAATAAGTCGCATTTTAGTACACGCTGTCGCCAACGGCGTGTTCTAATTAACTAGCTAATTGGACCATGGATCCTTTATTCAATTTCGGGTCGGTGATTGGACATTATTGTTCTCGCTAATTAACAAAACTAAACGCTTATTAAACAAACTAAACGTATAATAATTGGGCAATTATCGAAACTGTTAGAAGTAAACCAATATACTGATGGTTTTTTTTTATTTAGAAATAATTTGATAAGTTAATTTTTAAGAATGAGATGGGTTAAAGTTAAGCTCCGCCCCTTTCTGACACGCCTTCATACCCACCGCGGAACCACCGCGATTCCACTGCGATGGTATCACTTGACTCGCGAAAATTTCACCTGTTTCCCACCGCGACCATAAATATTTTTGATAGTGGGAACGCGGTGGATCCACCGGAACGGGTGGAAATCAACGGTGGTCATTAAATTTTAATCCTCCCCACTCAATTTTATGCCCCACCGGCTTGGGTGGGGCTGTGAAAAAACACCGGAGCTGTACTGTATATAGTTTTCGACTCAAAAATATTACATGTACTTTAATTTATATTTTTTAATATATGTGAAGCGTAGATTATTGTATGGTTTGTGCGTTTGTATGGGAAGATAATGCATGAGCTTTAGCAAGTATACAGACCCTATATTGAAGGTAATACAGGATCCCTGTCCGAATGCAACCTAAAAAGACGGACTGAATCATTGAAAACCAGGCTAAAAGATACGTTTAGTATGAACATTATAATGTGCCGAACAGCGACAAAGTAAACGCATTTTCATTGAGATATAAACCTTGTGTACCGCATGTCAGTACAGGGCACTCATTTTTAACGGTCATGCACTCGGGCGATAATTTTGGCTGCAGATTTCCCAGACCTGGAAACAGGTGTTCTGGCTGCCAAAATGAAACAGTATACAAAAGAACTGGATTTGAAGCAAATAAAATATATAAAAATACCATCATAAGTAAAATAAAACTGGCTGTACAAGGCAGGTAGAAAATAATTAGTCGCGAAAATATATGACATTTGGCAAACATGTTAAAAATTCACCTTATATTCGAAAGGATGATTAAAATATTAAAACTCTGGAATTCTTCTCAGTGGAACCTCAGCGCTTTATTAATTGGTACTTTCTGGTCTGGAAAATAAGACATATTTTGGGAGATCTCAAGCAAGTTCCTACGCCTTTTGTGAACTACGTCATCAATCTGTGTGTGCCGAAAAGGTTAAACCGACTTGGCAAAATTTGGGTCGAAACAAAAATTCAAGCCAAAAATCTAAAAGTTTTTGCTGCATCACTGCCTAATATTCCAAAATCCGATCAAAATCATGAAAAAGAATTATCAAATAAACTTATTAAATAAATATTTTCATTTTGTCTTCAATTAAACGAGTCAAATAGAGTTGTTTTCAAAACGAAACAACGTCAAACCTTCACCTACAGATTTTGCCAAAACACTTCCTGTCTGATCTTGAAACTACGCCCGTATACATTAACGTCATGCAGTTATGGAACTCTGAATTGTATGTTATGGTTCTATGAAAGGATAACGGATAACGAATAGGCAGAACAAGGTGGAAATATGTGAAATTTTGAGGAATAAACATTGCGACATCTCCAGGGAGAAATTTTTCGTTCAAGGAAGGTAACTCCAACCGGTATGTTTGTCATGTGGCAAAAAGTTTGTGATAATTCTCGTTGGGGATATTGATAATATGCCTAGGAGGAGGGACGAGGAAGTGTTTGACGAGTACGATGCACGAGCATATGCACATTTAGTTCCAAATTCTAGTGAAGATATGACACAATACCCCAAGAAGCATGAGAAGCGAAAAAAATCAAAACAGAAGTCTCACAAACGCCCTAAAGAAAGGGGTGACAGGGAGCGAAAGAAAGACCGAGAAAGGCAGAATGATGACAACAACGCTTCCACTGTCACAGTTTTTGGGAGAACTAATATTGTCGATTATGAAGATGTAAGTTCGGACTCCGCGGATCTATCAGATCCTTTACAATCAGGTGCTAATAGTCGTGTTTCTGAACATCCGTCTTCTAGTGCTAGTGGTAAACGTGCAGAATCACCGGCTTCTGCAATACGTTCATATCTTAAAGAGAGAAGCCATAGTCCATCACCTGTGATACAAGAATCTAGTCCATACAATAGAACTGAACGAAGTGCTCGAAAATCAAAGAAGCGACCTCGTGAAAGATCACCAATAGAGACGCCTCCTAAACTCAAATATATTGAACAATCCCCACCAAAGACAAAACAATATGTTAATCCTCCGCGAGCTTATGCAACAGAACCTCCAAGGGCGTATGCAGAAGCTTCTAGCAAATACAGTGGTGCATTTAGGAATTATAGTCCTCCAGGTACAAAGAAGCGATACCGATCACGGTCTCCAACCAGTCCATTTGGTCGACGGAAAAGTAGAAGTAGAAGCAGGTATGGAAATATTGATTATAGTTCCAGGGCCAGAGCTCTCACTAGGATTTTGAAAACATTTTCTCCCCATTTTAGGAACATAACAAAGCCGAAAGATTTTTTTTTTTTTCTTCAAAATTCCAAATTCACACTCCCTGGCATATTGATCCTATTTGATCGTGCCAGAGAAATGGATAGATAGACCCCTAGAATTGGGAATTTTTCGTGTCCTTTTATCACAAATAGTCACAAAATTGGAAAAAATTGCACTGTGTACAGGTTGGGGAAAAGCCTAAAGCCACTATTATAGCTTCTTTCAGCTATAATAGCTTCAAATGGCTAGCAAATTGGTCACTGGAAGATATGTTTTTCGGAAATACTTTTAAATCGCTCCGAGTCGCACCTCCTCCTTTTTAAAACACTCACGAAAACATAAGACTAATGTTCGCTGTATCTTATATTCTATCAGCATCCTCCAGGTTTTGGGGTAGAAAACACTATTTTTGCCGTTTTTATTCACTAGACTGATGATTTTGATAAAAGAAACAGATTAAATGTTTATTTCTTCAATTTTCTTGAATAATATCAAAAGTTAGACGTTCAGATCCACCATTGCTATCCCAGAAGCAGCAATTTAAGTCTGGTTCCCCGCCTGCAGCTACTTTCAGAATCCATTGGGTAAAGTATGGTGGATAATGTGTACCTTGATAGGCAATCGGAATTTGATTATAATCTGTATTGTATATTTCCACGTCTTCTTTGTTTGATTGAGTTAGTGTGGTTATGAAATGAATTTTGATGCCTAAGTTGGCACGGTGTTTACACAATTTGTATTTATTCATGTGCGGATCCAGAGGGGGGGGGGGGGGGGGGGGGGGGGCGGGGGTCTGGACCCCCTCTGAAAAATCACAAAATATAGGGTTTCTTTAAAACTTTCTTAGCAATACTGGTCCGGACCCCCTTAAAATCACAAAGCTACATATCCAGCATTCAATGTTTGGCTGTCATCGGCCTGCCAGCGAAACGCCATTTAAATGGCGTTTCACTGGCGTGCCATTGATGGCCCGCTTACAGTGGTATTTGGATCCTTCCTCCCCTCATCAAACTAAAAACAAACAACGAAAAACGTCAAAGTTGGACCCCCTCTGACAAAACTTCCTGGATGCGTGCATGTTTATTCAGCTGCCATGAGCCATAATTAAATCCTTTTTTTTTTGTCCATCAGTATGGTGTCTGTAATTCAAAGAACCCATGCACCATATTAGCCCAGTACTCAAGCTATAAAAGTCGCTATAAAAATTCAGGGGTGTGAACAGGGTGTCATAGAAGAAGAAGATAAAAAAGAGGACCCCCTAACCCCTATCAAAAATACAAGAGATTTAGACACTTTGTTTCAGCAATTATTATCGAAAAAGAGGAAATCACGCCTGAGAGAATGTCGATTAGTTAGAAAAAAAGTGCATGAACAACTGGTATACATGTATCAATGGTTTGCCTGTCATCTTCGGGGTTTCTACAATGCACAGGTGTTTTCATGGCCGAACGCTGAGAACTGCACTGCCGCCCCCACCCCCAGAACAGTTGGCATCTTAGAAGCAGAGCTGCTTAAGTCTGACTTCTATCTCCAAAAGGCCTAAGTATAAAGGCACTTTTGCAGTGGTCATTTATTGTTGTCATAGCTTGTGACAATCAAGCAAATCGCTTGAATAATGCAGGAAATGACAGACATGTCCGCATGGATTATGTGAGCTACATATGCGCTAAATTCTATAAATGTATAAATAAAACGTCAGTGAAATGTGCACTCTATCCAGGACACTGGCAAATAAATAAACTATTTAATAGTATTTTTGATTTCATATGGTACGCATAACCTACCATACTTTATACAAAATGATTCTGAAAGAAGCTGCAGGCGGGAAACCAGGCTGAAATGCTGCACCATGGGATTGCAATGGTGAATAGAAACAGTAGTTGATTGAAATTCTTCAAGAATTTTTACAAAATAAGCATTCCATCGGTATCTTTTAGCGTAATCGATCGTCTTTTGGATAAAAACGGCAAAAACAGTGTTTTCTACACAAAAATCAGGAGGGTGCTGGAAGAAAGTAAGATACAGCAGACATAAGTCATATGTTTTCGTGTGTGATGTAAAAAGGAGAAGGTGCGACTCGACGCGATTTAAAAGTATTTCCGAAAAACATGTCTTCCAGTGACCAATTCGCTAGCCATTTGAAGCTATTATAGCTGAAAGAAGCTATAATAGTGGCTTTTAGGCTTTTCCCCAACCTGGTGTAAGCGAAAAATTAAATATTTGGTTCACTAAGGCCAAAAAAAAAATAGGTGTGTTTACGGTTTGCCGACCGACCCTGTTTTATAGCTGCCGACCCTACCATTTTTTCTCAGAAAATAAAAAAAAAGAGACAGTTTTCCGATCCTGCTTCAGCGGTCCTGGATTTTAGTATCAGTATTCAAAATTTTTCACTGATTTTATTCGGTATGTAGTCAAACCTTTTACGGATACCTTCGGTTTTTGTCAATCCAAGATGGCGACGTTCTCGTCGCTTTTCCTTTCAAAAAAGTAAAGCTTGTTTGAAGCAACAAGTCATCACCAGATGACTTGGGATATTTAATGACAACCATCCATGCAATGACGTCTCTCTTCTTTTGGTTTAGTTCCCTCTTATGTTGCTTGATGTTGTAAGTATTGGAAGAAAGAAAGTTAAACGCATTTATTACTGACTACACTAACTAGCGCTTTATTATTTACAAGAATGCCAGATATGTTCTTTTTCTTCAGTGTCTAAGGTAATGTAGGGGAAAATCTGTGCTTTGCCTTTGGATTTTGTCATAAATGAACGAGCTAATCAGTTTGATTTTCAGTTTGAGAATGTTTTTTTGTTCTTTTCTCAATAATATTCTTTGGTCCAAGCTTGGATCATATAAAACAAAACAAACCAAGTACTTTGCATTATGGCTAATTTTTTTCTTTCCAAACCTTGGTACATAGTGAAAAAAAATCTAGCGAAAAAAAATCGTGAAAAAAAAATCGACCTGACCTACCTACCCTATTTCAAATTAAAGAAAAAAAAAAAAAGAAAAAAAAAAAAATCGACCGACCTACCCTGTTTGAAATTTTCATCAAATAGTAAACACACATATTTTTTTTTTTGGCCTAATAAGCACATTTCAAAACTTGGAATGCAAAAATAGTGTTTGCTGTGGCACAGCGCAGTTAAAATGTCACGAAATCAAATGGTGATAATTTTTTTCAGTTCCTTGAATAGGGAATTTTAGTCCTTGAAATTGGGGAGAAAAAATACTGTAAAGTCTCTATTTAGTATTACAGGCCCATGCTCTAATAGAGGCCCATTCCCCAGTTTGGATGACAGAAATGCAGATTTTCAAGCAAATTTTCCCAAAAATCGAGCTTCTAATAAAGGCCCGCCCACGAATATTGAAAAAAAAAATCAGTCCTACGTTTTGCAGAAACATCTCGATTTTGTTATTCAGTACCTTAATTAATTTTTTGAACACTTTGGTACAGTACAGCCAGCACGATCTTACTATCAAATGCGATGTGACGAGTCTTCCCGCGATAAAATTGTGATGGTCACATGTCTTTTTGTCGCGGGTGTAGCGAGGGTATAGGACGGACACGTCACAGGATCAGCGCTGGCACGTTGTGTGAATGAAAAGGGTTACACAAAAAGGAGACATACTGCAGATGCTCAGTATCATGCGCGGATCCGGATGTGTGTGTGGGGGTAGACCGGACCCCACTGGAAAATCATGAGTTCTATAGATTTCCATAGGAATAAGCATTTGCCCCCCCCCCCTGGAATAATTGGACCTCTCCTGGAAAATGTTGGACCCCGCCCCCTGTAACCTTGGGCCCTGACCTATCCACCCCACGATAATTCCAGGTTCAACGGTTGTACGTCATTTCGTTGCCTAATATGCTAGATGTTGGTGAACAACATTACTTCTTACCTGGGAATGATTTACTAATTAAATCCGTAATTTCGATTCACTAACGTTTTAAACTTCGACAAATTTCACGATCATATTTGTGTGTACCCTCCAACACCAAATAGGTGCCAATCGAAAATGTTCTTAACAAGGCCTAAAATAAAATTTTATTTGTTTCCCCTTACCGGACCGACCCTGAAAAAAGGGCCCTACCAAAAAAAAATTATTTCCATTTTCAGCCTGGAATTATTTTTTTAAAATTCATTGGCAATTTGCTAACTTAAAGAATTGTCCAAATTAAACAGTTTATATTTAAAAAAAATTTTTAGTTGCAAATTGTTTGTGTATTTAATGTTATTGCCTAAAGAAGGACTATTTACAATTATGTTTAATGGGTATCGAGTTTGGGAAGTAAAATAAAATAATTTTCCGACCAACCGACCCATACCGGTTAAACAGGGTGGGGTATGGGGAAACAAAAATATTTCTAAGGTTGGCCCAATTGACGAACGCCATGGGCAGATACAGAGGGGGAACAGGGGGTCTAGAGCCCCCCCTCCACCCCCACCCATTGAAAAATCACAAAAACATAGGGTTTCCAAAGCAATACTGGTCCGGATCCTCTGAAAAGTCACAAATGTACAAAGCCAGCATTCAATGTTGGGCCACCATCGGCTCGCCAGCGAAAGGTCATGTGGTGGCATGCTTATTGTGGTATTTGGACCCTCTCTTCTTCTCTCATCAGCTAAAAAAGCCTCTGACAAAACTCTCTGGATCCCCGCATGAACGCTGATAAAAAATCGCTAGAAACAGTGTTTTCGATTGCCATTTGGCGACAAATTGCAATCAAAAACTATGTTGCTAACAATTTTTTAGCTCACCAGTGGGTGAGCTAATAGTATACCAGTCACTCCGTTGTCCGTCCGTCTGTCTGTCAACATTTTCAAACATCTTCTCCTCTGAAACCACTGGGCCAATTAAACTCAAATTTCATATGTAGACTCCTTAGGACGCGAGAAGTAAAGTTTGTTCAAATGGTCCTGGTCACATCACCAAGATGGCCGCCATGCCCATATATGGTAAAAACCCTTTAAAGAACCAGAAGGCCCATGACCTTTGGACTTGGTATGTAGCATTGGGGGTGTTGGGCCTGCCAAGTTTGTTCAAATAATGATCCTAGGTTGACTTGATCTACTTAAGGTCAAGGTCAAATTTGCTTCCTTATGCATTTAAAGGGGAAATTTTTTGAAAAGTTGATATTTTGAACACTGTTGAAGCCAAAGTCATTATTCTTACTTGATATGTTAAAACTAATGAGACAATGGCTATAAATAAGTTTCAAAGGTCAAGGTTGACCTTTTCCCTTTCAGCCAAGGTTGCTCATATTGGAGTCCCATCAACATATGTAAACATAGTTTTCTCAGAACCACTAGGCCAATGGAAATTAAATTTCATGTGAAGACTCCTTATGATTGGTTAGCCAAAATTTGTACAAATTGTTATTGTCTCATGACTAAGATGGCCACCAAGCCCATATATGGTAAATACTACTTAAATATCTTCTTCTCTGGAACCAAAACAAAAGGCCAATGGCCTTGGGACTTACTATGTAGCATTGAGGATGTGGTCCCTACCAGGTTTACACAAATGATGAATCAAGGTTGACCTTGACCTACTTTATGGCAAGGTCAAATTTGATTCATAATGCATTTATAATGGGAAAATTTTAAAATGTTCATTTTTCTATAACTGTTTTAGCCAAAATCATAATACCTGTGAGAAACATTTAACCTAATGAGACAATGGTTTTACATATGTGCCAAATGTCAAGCTGACCTGTGACCTTTAATCCAAGGCCACTCATTTGGACCACTACATACCTATCTAAACACCTTGTCTCAGAAATCACTGGGCTGTTAGATTGTTTAGGTTACTGGACCCAAATGGCTGCAACCCCCATATATGGTAAAACAAAATATGTTTCATTATAAGCTGCAGTTGACCATGACCTTTTTTACAATCATTAAGGAGATCAGGTGAGCGCCTCAGGACCTTCAGGTCCTCTAGTTTTATCTTCATTCCTCGGTAGTATTAATGTTTTATATTGCCACCTATCAGTTATATTACCACTGACCAAAACGAACCTGCAGCGCTTGCAGCGCAATGATAGGGCCATGATCAGACAGATCTGCAGTATAAAGCCAGAAGAGGTGGCCATGGTACATTGTGTAGGGTCAAGCGAATTACTGGCAAAGCTTGAGCTTGAGGACCTCGACCTCATTTTGAGAGAGAGAAGGCTTCGCTGGTTTGGGCATGCAGGGTTTTACAGGACGTAATATCCTGCGTCTTATACGCATAAATCATTAGGTAGGACCCCTCAATTTACCTTACCTGCGTCCGCTGGGACGCAGACGTGTTTGTTGTGCCTTTCATTAAAATCCCAAATTCCAAAGTTATTTCGTAACGATTCGGTTTTTCCCATATTTACAGCCTATCTATAAATAAATAGGACAGGTGCTGTCGTTTAACCAATAATATCGGAAGGTGTGTCAAAACAGTCCAATCAAATTCGCGTTGCTATGGCGCTTTGAAATCTCATCATGTCTCGCACCCGCTCTGATTTATCGATCAACATAGACGCTTGTCAACCTATTGGATTTTCTTACGGTCAAGCGTGTAAATGACTAGAAAAAATGGCTGCTAAAATGTCGAAACAGAGCGATCTGAGAAACTTTTTTGGCAAAAGAAATGCAGAAACGGACCAAGAACCATCCTCTAGCGGCTGTTCAGAGTGAGATCAGTCCAAATCTTCTAAAAAAACCAGCCCCCCCAATAAAGATAGAAAATTCCTATCTGGCTGGCTAGGTCGCTACAAATGGTTGAAATGCGAAAATGACCTGATGTTTTGATACACCTGTTTGACAGCTAAGGCCTGTTCGAATCCCTTCACGGAAGGATTTACTACCTCCCAAAATTCTACGCCTATATAAAAAGATGGGACCCCCATTTTCAATGATGGGACCCCCATCATAATCAAAGTTGAGTCCCAGGGACCCCCAACCATTAACTTGGTGTAAAACCCTGGGCATGTGGAGTGTTCTAGTGGTGCAATCAGAACAGCGTGTGATTTACAAATTGATGGCAGGCGTGTGGCAGGGAGGCCCAAGCTAACATGGAAGAAACTGACGGAGACTGCCGTGAGTGGAAGCTCACGACAGTTGATCCTCATGAAAGGAGCAGCTGGAGATCAGGTGTAAGATCTGCTATGCCTGCAGCTAGCCAGTTACCTGGAAAGGGCCCACTGATGTGGATGATGCCCCTGCACCTGCATGTTAATCAAAAATCCGATTATGATATATAATATGATCCGATGTGCCTCAGAGTTGCGTGTTGAGTCTACTTGGTAGAATCGCCTTGGATAGGCTTTACTTATGAGTGCCCACAACATGCAGAAATAAATTTGGCAAAAGCTGAAACATTCTTTGTCGGCTTCAAACTTCAAAGCTGAAATCGCCCTTGTGTATAAATGACTTACGTGACAAAATGCAGTGATTGAATAGCAGACAGTGTCGTCTTTCCATAAGAGAGTCAAACAGTTTGGATCCTGTATTTTCGTCGGGCCTGATCTGTATCCAACTTGTTTGCAAAGGTTATCAGCAGATGCCACTTGTTATGCCCATTGAGTCGACACCGCTTGTCTCTGATTTTAGTCATACATTAGTCAATATATGCAGCAGACGACAGAAGCAGATTACATTTTCAGAAGGCGCTTTGAGGGACAGCGAAAACTGACAATACTGAATTAAAGTCTTACAGAAAACGACTTTTAAACAATAAGTATTCGTTTTTGCGGCAGATGCACAGACTGAAATGAACTTCTGCTTGAAGCAGGGTGTCTAAAATCTTCATTGCACATTGTCTCATCGAGGTTGACGCGTGTGAAGGGAAGGGACAAAAAAATCTCTAGTCCCACTAGATAGCTGCGCATACAGGCTTTCAAGTGGGCCCTACTTTTCCCTATTTTTTTTATCTGCTCCTACTTTTCCCTACTTTTTCATGAAAATGCCATACTGTCCCTACTTTTTCACTCTAAAATGTCATTTACGCATAAAAATCCAGACATTTTTTCTTGCTCGCTTCGCTCGCTCAGGTTTTTATAAATTAACTTCTATTTTCATTCAGGGAGCGCGCCGCTTAACACCTCAATTTTTAATGATCAACCTAAGTCTCTCTGTTTGGCTAGTACTATTGACACAGCTATTATCCTGCTCATTTATTCTGAAATTAATTATTTCAAACCGCTCGTTGTAATGAATTTTATATTTGGAAAAGCCCTACTATCCTTACTTTTTTACACTGATAATCCCTACTTTTTCACTACTTTTTCCAAATTTTTATTCCTACTTTTTCCCTACTTTTCTGTTGATGGGCTCTTGAAAGCCTGCGCATATACGTCAGAAGAATTAATAATCCCATCTGCGAAATATACATAAATCTCCCGTGCAAGTCTTCTGCAACAAGGCATATCAGAACCTATATTTTATGGTGATTTAGTCTATAAATTCAAACGAATTGTTGGAAAACCTAATTTTAGTGATCAATTCAAAAAGATAGTAAAACGTTATATAAGGGTTGGATATAATTTGGATATCATGCGACAGTCTGCATACCTAGTTTTAAACCCAATCACGGTTTATAGCAATGGTTTCCTCTTTAATTGCACGACGGTGGGTCAGGCCTCAGACTCTATGACGGCTCTGACGTAAAGCTTTAATCGGTGGGTTGGTGCCTGATGCTTATCTGTAGCTGGACCCACCATGGCTCAACTTGAGGTTTTCTTTAGCTCTGACTATCTGTGAGTCATGAGCCCTTTTCTTTGTTTCATCATGGTGTAGTAATTTGATTAGAGTGTTTCTCCATGATGATACATTGCATTAGTTAGATGGCCTCCATGCGAGCTGAACATTTCTTGTACTTCAACAACAGCAGAATCTAGGGCGAAGATTTGGTGCCAGTAAAACGCATTTAAGCCCCCCGGTGGCTTAGGCTGCTGTCCGTTCTAAGGGGGTGGTTCTGTTGTTGTTGACTTTTTGTTTATTGTTACTCCCATTGTGGGAGTCTGTAATTGTTCTATGTTTTGTTGTACGTTACTTTATGTCCATTCTAGTATTGCAATCATCTTGATGGGGAAGAGAGAGCTGATTGCTTTGCTTAATTTGTCTTCCCGGTGTCTCGTGATGGTTGAGCGGCTCTTCCTCGCGGTGCCACGGGGTAGTCTGCAGTTTGTGATTGTGGTATTTCCTGATCATACTCACTTACTTTTTTCGACCAGTACACCAAACGACAACATAAAGCATGATTATGCAGATGTGTCTACGCATGGAAAAGGGCTGACAAAAAAGATTTCAGAATTTTAAACAATAAGCTTCGAAGTACACTGGCAAACGGTTCGCTGTCTTCATTGCAATATTTTCTTGGAAAAAGCACATGAAAAAAAGTAATCAG
Source organism: Loripinus fragilis (assembly GCA_964019695.1). Taxonomy (NCBI): domain Eukaryota; kingdom Metazoa; phylum Mollusca; class Bivalvia; order Lucinida; family Lucinidae; genus Loripinus; species Loripinus fragilis. Next base: position 25,241,963 of record OZ026527.1, read on the forward strand.
ACCTCATCATCATCATCATAATCGGATTTTTGATTAACGTGCAGGTGCAGGGGCATCATCCACATCAGTGGGCCCCTTTCCAGGTAACTGGCTAGCTGCACGCATAGCAGATCTCACACCTGATCTCCAGGTGCTCCTTTCTTGAGGGTCAACTGTGGTGAGCTTCCACTCACGGCAGTCTTTCTCTGTCAGTTTCTTCCATGTTTGCTTGGGCCTCCCTGCCCGCCGCTTGCCGTCAATCTGCATATCATGTGCTGTTCTGATTGCGCCACTCGAACGCACCACATGCCCAAACCAGCGAAGCCTTCTCTCTCTCAAAATGAGGTCGAGGTCCTCAAGCTGAAGCTTTGCCAGTAGCTGGCTTGACCTTACCCTGGCCACATCCTCTGGCTTGATACTGCAGACCTGTCTGATCATGGCCCTATCATTGCTTTGCAAGCGCTGCAGGTTTGTCTTGGTAAGTGGCCAAGTTTCACTGGCATGGAGCATGGCGCTCCGCACGCAAGAGCTGTACACATGGCCACGGGTCTTGTAAGAGAGGTGGCTGGATGTGAGAACTGGTAGTAGCTCCCTGAACTTCTTCCAGGCGGTTTTCACACGAGTAGTGACCGCCATTTCACAGCCTCCACCAGCAGAAAGCATGTCACCTAGGTAGCAGAAGGAAGCTACCACCTCAAGCTTATCAGGTCCGACCTGGACTTCACTCTGTGGTCTGCTGTCAATAGGGCGAGCATTTCCCATGCACCGTGCACACCTATAATCAGGATTTGGTGTCAGTCTTTGTAGCCCACTGCATTTCTTATGCACCCAAAGTTTGCAGCCATTGCAGTAGATGCTGTTGTTGCCTACTCCTGTACGACAGACAGCGCATGGGTATTCGCCTGAACTCTGCAAGAGGTCCAGGCCTGTACCACAGATCATGACTTTTGTCTTTCCTGCATTCACCCTCAATCCCTTCTTCTCCATGGCTTCTTTCCATATCAATAGCCTCCTGACACATTCCTCTAGGGAGTCAGCAATGACAATGACCTCCAGATAAGAATGTGCAATTTACATATAACTTGGTTTCTTAACAAAAAACACTTGTCTTCAAAAGAACCGTCTCGCCGTTCCGATGAGACAGTTCTTTTTAGCACCCAAAACACATGTTTGAACTGGAATCACACTAATATTATCTGCGTCATGTCAGAGCTCGAAATCTGGCAGCTTCCTGTTTCACTTTGTTAGCGCAACTCCTACAATTTGATTCCGATCTTTTGAGAACTTTGCATATATGTTTTTGTACATGCTCTAAAGCTATGCATGTGGATTCGGCATAACATCAAAATAATTTTTATCATGTTTTTGAACAGTGACTGGCTAGAATCTTGAAATGTTCAATGTTGCAGGTGTTTTAGGCTATTATTATTTTCAGAGAGAGAAACCAGGTTTTCTCGCGTCGAGGCCCATATTTTATATACATGTTTGATCTAGATACCTTACTTTCTAAATGTACTTTTGTTTTATACACAAGTAGAAAGGTCCTGGCCAGACTGAGCAAATTCACACACTCGTCTGAGCTACGGCTGCTCGCATATGCAAAAAAGACCAACGTCGATGGTGTATCTTAAGTCAATTGAATATACCGAGTAGCTAAGGGTCTGCCCAGCCTGTGCAAATGCGCACTCGTCTGAGCTTTTGCAGTCTTCTAAATGTTTTTAATGCGAGTTAGAGCTTTGTTTGCTAAAGAACAACGTTGGTTGCGTGTCAACGTCTTCTAAATGCACTTACGTTTTTTGAATGCAAATAGCAAAAGCACTGGTGAGACTGCTCAAATGGAGACTCATCAGAGGTTTACTGCTCGCACATGCAATGAAAACCAACATTGATTGCGTGTCTATGTCTATGAAATGTACCTGTATCTTGAATGCCTGTAACAAAGGCTCTGACGAGTGTGCGCTGCGCCGACACGTCTGAGCTTTCGTTGCTCGCACATAAAAACCAACGTCAATTGCATGTCTACGTCTGCGAAATGTGCTAATATGTTTTGAACGTGAGTAGCAAGGGGCTTTTAATAGGGCTCTAGTGAGACTGCTTATTAAGCTTTGGTTGCTGGCATATGCAATATTAAAAAAGATTTGAAAAATAATCATTAGGCGATATTGTCAAAACAAATACTGGAAAGAGAGGCAGTCTGGTTAAAACCTGTGAACTGATCTGGGTTATTGAAGAAAAGATATGATTCCCATAATAATGTGATTCTGGTAAATTTTAAGAATTAGAAAAAAATAAGAGTGTACTCAAATATAGAAGTCCAAAAACTGCCATTCAACAGTCATTCTAAAAATAATAATTAAATAGGTAGTATAACTTGTATTTAAAAAGGACAGATAACAGTGATATCATGCTAAAAACATACATTTATAATTGGTAATATCATATTCAATTTTGAACTTGGGCTTAAAAGTGCCCTCTAAGCCTGTCGCCGTGCATTCAAAAGTGCCCTCTTAGCCTGTTGTCATGGGCTTAAAGTGCCCTTTTCCTGGAAACTTTACCATGCCGTTTTGGGGGGCTGGCAGGGCTCAAAAAAAAATTTTGGACCTACTCGTCCTGTGGGGCAAGTGGTATAAATTTTTCACTCGTCCTTACTCCAGTTGAACTCGTCCTTAAGTCTGGTATTTTAAAAGAGACAAAACACATAATTCAGGAACTTATTTACAATTGGTTTTAGGTGACATGTGACATCAACTGACTAGTAATATATGTCAAAACAAATAAAACTGTGGTTTACACTATAGGGATCCTACTATATAGTTAATTTTCTTCAATGAAAAGCTGGATACATCATTCAAGACTTTTTTTTTTTAAATATTTTCCAACAAAAATATAACTCTTAACTTAAGATATAATGGATGAACCTATTTTATATTTTTACACATGTGATATTGCACGGATTCATAAAAAAATTCAAATATCATCTTAATCTAGGAAAACCTTAATCATGATTCATAGTTATGAAAAATATATCAAATATAAAAATAGAAAATAATCATATAATTTGTCGAATTAACAACACCAAATTATGTTATCCTTCAGCTAATGTGACAGGGTGTCTTTTTAATCAGTTGGTTTATTGCATGGCTATTTTTACCAACAAAACAAGTGAAGATATTTACTGTCAATACAATTATTTATTATATAATGCCTACTCCATGTAATAATATGGTAAATTCCTTTGAAAACGCCAATATCAGGGGACCATGGGTATCCTGTGGTAGCCTGCGGTAATCAGACTGACCCCCGTTTTCGTATACAGAGATAAAATCCAGAACGTCGGCTTAATACTTTCAAAACCCTAAGGCCAAATTTTTTATTTTCCAATGTGTCCCGGTATTTAGTTCAAAGATCAACCAGATTTTACCGGGTTGCTTTTACTGCTGACTAGTGTAAACATCCGGTTACAATTTAGTGACATTTTAAACCTACCGAACGATCTTTCTTCACTGTGTTTGCGTTGCTTTTGCAGGCTGTAAAACATGCTAGGTAGTTCTTTTTTTTCATCATAAATAATTACAAAACCAAAAAAATCTACTCGTCCTGTCGGGCTAGCAAATGGCAATTTCCACTCGCCCTTACCGAACTTCCACTCGTAAATACGAGCGGACGTGTACAATTTTCGAGCCCTGGCTGGGGGGAAACATTATATATCATTTGAGATAGGAATCCCAAATTTGGTGTTTGGATGCATCTTGGGATGGTGGAGTGTCATGTACCATTTATGGGTAGGGCTGCCACATTTACGAAATTTGGTTAACGTTTACACGAGTTCTTTAACCGAAACGATTCCTTTCACACGTAACTTCCAGATTTATTTTTTTTTCATTATGCAGCTCCGTAAAATCGTCTTAAACCCTTTGAAAAATGTACCTTGTGCGAATATTGATAATTGTTTCTGGTCGGTTGTTGAAATAGATAGATAGTAAATGGAAAGTGATTGCATCATGGGCAGACTCGTACATTACGGACAAGATAGTAAATGGAAAGTGATTGCATCATGGGCGGACTCGTACATTACAGACATTTTCTTCAGTTGCAAGCCTGTAATCACACAAGACATAACTGCATATCGTCACATAGGCATCGATACACACGCCAACAGGAAGTAAACTAAAAAACTTTCACATACGTCTCCTCTTTAATAACTGTTAAAAATGCAGGAATATAATTGTTCCAGCGAGACAATTTTCGGGACATTTTTATGTCCTGTTCAGCATGTCCGCCTGGTTATCCCCACGCTTTTTTAAAAAAGCGTCGGGGATATTGCAATCGCCTACGTCCCTCCATCTGTCCGTCCGTCACGCTATCTCCTAAACCACTGGACGAAATCCAACCAAATTTGGTGTGTGAGTTGCTCACATGAATGGGGTGTGCAACGGCACATATTTTTATGGCCCCGCCCCCTGGGGCCCTGGGGATTGGCCAAAAGGTCAAATATCATTAGATATCTTTAAATTTCAATTACAAAGTCAATTTCAAAGATTTTTTAACCAAACTTTGTGTGTCTTCTCACACATGAAAGATATAAAACATATCAGACGGGATTTTCATTTGGTCGCCTGGGTCATGCCCCAAGGGTCGGACTTAGGGGTGTGAGTTGCTTACATGAATGGCACATGCACCGGCACCATTTTTTTGGTCCCCGCCCCCTGGGGCCTTGGGGAGGGGCCAAAAGGTCAAATATCATTAAATCTGAATTACAAAGTCAATTTCAAAGGTTTTTAAACCAAACTTTGTGTATCTTCTCATAAATGAAAGATTTGTATTATATCAGTCAGGATTTTCATTCGGCCGCCTGGGTCATGACCAGGGGTGGGACTTGGGGGTACAGTGGGGGGTTGGGGGTCAAATTTTTTTTTGCGATGGCGCGCCATCGAATGTGTTCTAGTTTCTAATTGCAGTAGATACTTTATCAAACAAAACAAACAATCTGATTGATGATCCAGATCCAGACTACCCCTTTCTGTCATGCCTATGCACATTTTTACTTGTCAATAAAAGACTTAAAAATTTAGGATGATTGAATTAAATTCATTTCAAAATCTTCATCTGTGCACACGAAAATCCGTTTGAGCCACAATGTCCAGACCATTTGGAGAAGTTGGCGGAAAGTCTGTTCTACAACTATATCTCAATATTGCAAACACATTTTGCTAAAATTTAAGATAAAAAAGTTATAGCGAAAATTTAGTTCTAAAAACTTTACAGGCAGTGCAGTGGCTCAGTGGAAGAGTGCTTGACTCGAGACAGAGGGACGGAGGGTTCTAGACTCACCAGCGTCACTGTGTTGTGTCCTTGAGCAAGAACATTAATCCAAGCTTAGTACTGGTTCAAACCAGTAAGACCCGTCCCTTTATAACTGAAAGATTGTTGATGGGTCGTAAAGAATCAAATCAAACAAATAAAAACTTTACAGCTGGAGTTTACTCTACATATAAATCCATTTACTTCTCTGAAATGACACACATTCTAATATATTTTTATTTACTTTGCAGGGGTAGAAATATGTACAAGAACAGCAGAAAATCGCGTAGTAAAAGTCCACGTAATTGGTCTCGGAGAAGTCATTCTCGATCTCGAAGTCATTCCCGTCAAATGAAAGCAAAAAGACGCTCATCTTCAAACAGTCCATCCAGACGATCTCGGGAACATTCAAGTGGAAAACACTCAATGAAATTCTCGACTAGTTTAGCGTCGGAATTATATAAACATAGAAAAGCAAGAGAAATGAGAGACGCTCAAATAGCAGCAAAGCTGCGGCAATCTGTGAAAGAAGGCATTCCAGTGGAAAAGAAAAGCCGTGTGAAAAAGGAAAGAACTCCAGAAATAATACATGTAAAATCAGAACCTGCTCATAGGGAGCCAGAGTTCTCACGTAAAGAAAGGTTGTTGGACGCTAGAGACATTGTTGTGAAAGTTGAAAACATTCACCACAATCATGGAGAAGTTTATGAAGAGCGCCGTGTTGAAAAGAATGAATCCCCAAGACCGGTCCCTCATGAGCCGGTCAAACGAGAATCTGAACCTCGGGAGACTTATCATCATGAAACTCGTGATACGGAAGAATTCGAAACACATAGAGACAAGGATAGGGAATATGTTAACAGTGCTATTAATAATAATGACAAGAGACATATGTTATTAAACTTGCCATTACCAAAAATTTCTCCAGCGTTTGAGGATGCAGAGAGTGTTAGTGATGCAGAGCCAAGTCCTCCAAGGTATGATACACATACAGTAAAACCTGTGTAAAACAGCTACTCTCAAATAGACCACAAATTGGTTTTCAAGACCAATTATCCCTTAATGTAGATCAAAATTATTGCAGAATGCTCTAAGAGGAGCATTCTGCAATACTTTAGACCTTCATTAAGCTACCATTTGTCATAAAGATCTTTGTTTTGTCTATTTTTTATTGACCATTTTAGGGATGATTTTACACAGGTTCTACTGTAATTCCTTTACTTATTTTGATAAATTATAGAATTTTTACTTAGCCCCTAGTAGTAGGCTCCTAGATAAGACTTTGCTTTCCTCTTTAATTGCACGCCGGTGGGTCGGACTTCAGACTCTATGATGGTTCAGACTTAAAGACTTATCTATTGATGAGATGGTAGGGGCCTGATGCTTTGGCTGTTTGTCGGGCCAACCGGGGTTTACCTGTTGGATTTCTTTCGCTCCGGTATTCAGTTTAATTTACTGTTGAGTCCTTATCCTTGCTTTCTCTCCTTGTTATATCTTGATTTATATGTTTTAGGAGATGATGCTTTGATAAGTTAGGGGTCTTTCATGCAAACCAAATATTTATATGTCTTGATCCACATCTGAATTAAGGGTGAGGTTGGCGCCGTTAAACCGGTTTAAGCCCTCCAGTAAAATATTTTACTGACCGTTCCAAGGCGGTACTTCTTTTGTGGATCTTTTATGTTTTTGTTCTGTCTTGTGTTTGCTATGTTTTGTGCGCGTTTGTTTATATGTGCTTTGTGGTCACCTGCTGGGAAAGGGCTGACCTCTTGGCTCTCGTTTGTGGTGTCTTCTGTGAGTTTGTCACTTTCCCATTGGTATCCTGGGTCAGGTGTGGTACTTGATTGTATCGATTCCTGATCTTTGCAACCTTATTACTTCCTATATATACCCCAACATTTGAAGTACGGTATGTTGGGCACGCAGGGATGGAACATTTTTAAACTTTTTACTCGTCCTGTATGCCCATCAGTGTCTTTAAAATCAATAATTCACATTGGAAACAGTGAAAATTTCTACTCGTCCTGCAGCATGAGATTCTCAATTTGGCGAGCAGACGAGTTGATAAGGAGGCCCCAAAGCATCAGGCTCTGATTTTACTGCAAAAAATATAAGCTCCATGGATTCTGCGATGATTAGTTGGTTGCTTGAATGAAAAGTTCAGGGCTCTCGATCAACCAATTTTGAGGCCGAAATTCGGCCCCATTCCCAACACCAAAAAGTATGTTTTTACCCAATTCCAGACAAAAAATTCCCAATTTGACGAAAAAATATTATTTTTTTTGTCAAATTGGATTTTTTTTTGGTGGGGGGGTTCTATATCTATATTTCATATAATATTAAACAGGAATTATTGTTACATAATACTTGCTTCTTTCTCTCCCTTTTCTCATTGTACACTAAGGTAAGGTTTAATTATTGGAATCAATCTAGCAATGGAAACAGCATACATAAGGATGATGTCAATTTTCCCAATTTTAGTCAAAAACGCCGCTAATTTTCCCAATTCCATGGGCCTGGCCCCATTCACAAAAAGGGATGTGAGAGCCCTGAAGTTACAGTGGCATTTTTTTTTTAAACTTTAAATACTCCAACTAGAAATTTACCGGAAACATCAATTATGTTCAATGACCAATAATGGATTGTCCCCCTAAAATTTTTACTGACCCCTAGGAGGACATGATGTCCCGCGAATAAAAAAGTCAAGGTAAAACCCTGCGACATGACTGAAACATGACTGAAAAATTTTGACAGGGATGTAAAAGAATGAAATCAAACAAAAATAGATTTTCTTTAGAAAAAGTTGTTTTTCTCTCTAGATAAGTGTGTGTTATCAAAAATTAATTTTCTTATTTCTCAGCCGCCGGGCCGCATAACTGGTAAAGTGTCTGGCAACAGATGCGAGTCTGACTGCAGATCCAGGGGTAGCGAATTTGATCTCGGCCTGGTCCCATACTTTCGTGGAGATTATGAAATAATTTCTACGGTCAGTGACCTCCCTTCCGCTGAATCATTCAAGAAGGATTGTTGTCAGTTACAATCGAAAGTATGTGCACAAAGTACTGGTTAACTGCTTGTTCAAGCTTGCCCAGGAATAAAAGTGTGGTTAGGTGAACCGACTGTCCCGCCATGACCATAGCTGTTGACTTGGGACGTAAAGCAACAAAACAAACACATTTTTTCTCAGCCCAAACATATGTTGTGGCCCACAACTTGTGGGTACTCAAAAGAACTGTTTCAAAACAAATATTATAATGGATTGATAAGAAAATATTCACAATTTTATGCTCAGAATATTTGTCTTGACCTATGATCTGGGCCGATTCAGGACAAGTTAAAAAATATTTACAATTATAAAGTTAATGCAATTCTGTATTTCATTTTTATCGCACCTGCTTATAGCAGGGTGCGATATATATGTAGGAGTTCCAATTTCTGTCCATCCGTCATTCCGTCTGTCCGTCAACTTTTGTCACAATTAATTTCTCAGTACCTATGATAGCTAGGATTATGAAACCTTGCATAGTAATTGTCCTTGACATAATCACATGCTCTACAAGCATGCACCTTGACCCTGTACCCTTGACCTACATTTCACGCTTCATTGACTTTGTCAGAATTTTATGTTGCAACGTCAAGTAAAATACTGAAGTGTCTTTCTATGTTCTTATGGAAGCTAGGATGATGAAACCTTGCATAGTAATTGTCCTTGACTTACTCAGCAAGCACGCACCTTGAACCAGTACCCTTGACCTACATGTCACACTCCATTGACATTGTCAGAATTTTGCGTCGAGTAAAATACTTAAGTGTGTTTCTCTGTACTTATGGTAGGTAAGATTATGATACCTTACATAGTAATTGTCCTTGACTTAGTCAGCAAGCATGCATCTTGACCTGGTACCCTTGACCTACATGTCACGCACCATTGACTTTGTCAGAATTTTACATAGAATAAAATACTATAATGTGTTTTTCTGTACTTATGAGTAAGGATTATGATACCTTGCATAGTAATTGTCCTTGACATACTCTGCAAGCACGCACCTTGACCCGGTACCCTTGACCTACATTGACCATTGACTTTGTCAGAATTTTACGTCGAATTAAATACTTAAGTGTGTTTCTCTGTTCTTATGGTAGCTAGGATTATGAAATCTTGCATAGTAATTATCCTTGACATACTCTAGCATGCACCTTTTTCCCTACATTTCCCGCTCCAATGACTTAGAAGTTTTGTGATTATTTTGCCCAATGCAGGTGCGATATTGACGTCCGCGGAGTTCTTGTTAATTACCAAGTTTGTTCAAATGATGATCCTGCAATGTACGATGACCATGACCTACTTAACATCAAGGTCAAGTTTGCTTCGTAATGCATTTAAATAGATGAAAAAATTGAAAAGTTGATTTTTTGAAAACTGTTGTAGCCAAAGTCTTTATATTGTTTAAGCTGAAGGATCAGTAATTATTAGGGGTGACTATTGCGACAAAAAATGACTATTGCGATAGTATTGACATTGCAGGAAGTTCCATTGCGATACTATTACTATTGTAGACTACCATTGCAATACTATTGTGATACTATTGTCTGAAACATTTATGCTTCTTTAAAGGAGAAATTCAAGAATATGGAAGGACTTTTCTGCATGTACGAGTACCAATTTTTGTATGGAAGCAAGAGAAAAATTTCAGAATATTGTCAAAGTCCACTTAATTTGCATGGGAGGCAACAACATATACATCCTATTGCCATTTAACTTTCTTTTTGTGTCTAACCAAACAATTTTAAAGTGAAAATCCCTATGTCTAAAAATTATTGAAACTATTGCAATAGTAAAAAGACTATTGCCGATACTATCGACATTGCCACTTTCCTATCGATGTAGTAACATTGCCTAGATTACTATTGCCATATATCGATAGTCCGATGTATTGTTACATCCCTAGTGATTATTGCAATTTTACGCTCAAAATAGTTGTTTATCTGGCTGGACGTGTGATATGAGTACTATTTTAGCAGGCCTTCACCTCACAGACAACGGAGAATTACAGAACTACCGATGCCGCCTGTGATAGATGATGCTGATCAAGAGTACGAAGGAACCCCAGAGCAAGATGGTTCTTCAGATAAAAAAGATGGCCAGAAAATCAAGAAACCAAAGTGAGTAACCCTTTCTTTATGAATGGATTCTTGGGGTGTCGGGTTATGATTTAAAAAAAATATTGTATTTTTTTGTCTGAAGATCTTTTTTACCTTAGCTGTCTGGCCACATTTTCAAAATAAGATGTGGTCCTGTTCTCAAAATAAGATGTGTCCCTGTTCTCAAAATAACATGTGACCCCATCCTCAAAACAAGATGTGGTGACCCCATCAAAATAAGATGTGGCCGCAACCTCAAAATCAGATGTGATGACCCATCCTCAAAAAAAGATGTGGCCCCATTCTCAAAATTAGATGTTGCCCATCCTCAAAATAAGATATGGCCCCATTCTCAAAATAAGATGTGGTCTCATTCTCAAAATAAGATGCCCCATCCTCAATACAAGATGTGGCCTCATCCTCAAAATAAGAGTGGCCTTGTCCTCAAAATTAGATGTGGTCTCGTTTTCAAAATAAGATGTGGCCCTGCTCTCAAAATAAGATGTGACCCCATCCTCAAAATCAGGTGTGGTGACCCAGGTGTCCTTAAAATAAGATGCGGCCTTGTACTCAGAATTAGATGTGGTGACCTGGTCCTCAAAATAAGATTTTGTCTTTACTTAACCTTTTTTGTAGCCAACCATTATTCAAAATTTTAGAGCATTTATATATAATAATTATATGGACATGTAAGCCACTAAGGCCAGGCAAACAGTGAACCCCTGAAAGAGTGGTCGGATCAAGTTTAACACTATTTGCCATAAAATCACTACCATTACCTCACAGAGAGGCCTTTTAACGCTTTGGCAAACAGAGCAGACCCAGATCAGGCAGCTCTTGTAAGAGCTGCCTGATCAGGTTCTACTCTGTTTGCTAATGGAAATATGATATATCTGATCCTACACAAGTGGACCTGACAAGTAATTTCTTTGTTCTATGTACCAGCATGAAAGTTTATTTGAATAATTATTCATAGTGGGTGTAGCCTAGCATGAATATTCATGAGGGAAAGGGATCATCAGGTAGCCAAATGAACTTGTGCTAATTTTAGGAGTGAAGAATTACGGTGTCTTGAGTATTTAGCCTTTAGGGTACTGGTACAGTATAGTAGATTTTGTATGGGGTACTCAAAAGAACCATCTTATTGGAACACCCAATACATAATGTTTAGACTGATGGGTGAGAAAATAATTATAGCCCCGCTTTGAAAAAGGTGGGGCTATACTGCATTTGGGTTGTCCGTCATTCTGTCTGTCATAATTTTCTTTTCTGCTCAATATCTTGAGAACAAATTGAATGAATTTTTTAATACCAAATTTTGTATGTGCATTGATTGATATTGACAAGTTCTAGGTTGGGATTGTTGCCTGTCATTTTTCGCAAATTTGTAACAGAGTTATGGCCCTTGATTGATGTCAGATTTTCATTATACCCCCCGCAAACTTTGTTTGTGGTGGGTATTATATACTGTTTTCACGTTGTCCGTCCGTCCGTGTGTGCGTCCATCTGTAACGATTTGTTTCCTTAATATCTTGAAGAGTCATTGCTAGATTTTCATCAAACCTTGCAAACATGTTCATATATGCAAGACAAAAACTTTAGACAAAAAAGTAAGGGCTAGGGGCCAATTCTCTTAGAGTTATTTCCCTTTGTAGTTCTAAATGGCTTTTTATATAGGGTTTTATGCTTATGCTATTATAGTCCATACACCGGCCGATCAACTCCTACCACAGCTTTTAATGGAACAATTTGATACTCTTCCTATACAATGTAGATACATTGAACATATGCATAAAGGAGTTTGGTTCAGAAAAAATACTTTTTGACAAAATGACTGCTGTGAGAACTTAGACAATTTTTCCCTAATATGGCTTTTGTATATGCATTGATGGTGCCTTCATAGGCTGATCAACTTCAACCACAGCTTTTAATGGAACAATTTGATACTTTGCCTATAGAATGTAGACATATTTAACATATGAATGAAGGAGTTTGCTTCAGAAAAAATCAATTTTGACAAAATGACAGCTTTGAGAACTTAGGCAATTTTTCCCTAATAAGGCTTTTGTATATGCATAGATAGGGCCTTCATGGGCCGATCAACTCCAGTCTCCTACCACAGCTTTTGATGGAACAATTTGATACTTTGCCTATATACAATATAGACACATTGGACATATGCATGAAGGAGTTTGGTTCAGAAAAAATAATTTTTGACAAAATGACAGCTGTGAGAACTTAGACAATTTTTCCCTAATAAGTTGTTTGTATTATGCATAGATAAGGCCTTCATGGGCCGATCAACTCCTACCACAGCTTTTGATGGAACAATTTGATACTTTTCCTATACAATGTAGACATATATTGAACATATGCATGAAGGAGTTTGGTTTAGAAAAAATAATTTTTGACAAATTGACAGCTGTGATAACTTAGACAATTTTTCCCCTAATAAGGTGTTTGTATTATGCATAGACGGTGCCTTCATGGGCCGATCAATGCCTGCCACAGGTTTTAACGAAGCAATTTGATACTTTGCCTATACAATTAAACACATTGAACATATGCATGAAGGAGTCTGATTGAAAAAATTTTTTTTTTGACAAAATGACAGCTATGAGAACTTAGACAATTATTCCCTTATATTGCTTTTGTATACTTAACGCCAGTAAAAACGCAACTTTTACAGTATAAGCTTACTCGAGATGTAAAGCTATTTTATCATTCTTATAAAATAAAAGCATAAACCTATGGTCGCGATATCAAGCCAATACTCTTTTGGTGCAGATAAAGGGGTCCAGATAAGCCAGGCTGTATTTTTTGATAAAGGGACACAACCCGAACTTCGACACACAAACTGCAAAATCACCTTATTAATATGGATATCAGATCTTCATTATGAATGGCTCTTTTGGATTCAAACTTTCGGAAAATTTCAACATTGCTCTACTTTCTATGCAAACGCAACAGATTTTTTTGGTTTTGAAGTTTTGACCTTCAAAAATGTTCTCAAAGTTTCAGCATGAAAACCGGAAGTTAACGAAAATGCGACACTTTCGGCGGTAAATATTGTGATAAATGATAAGCATAGGTTATGACCTTACAACTTACGTATGCCAATTTTTAAATGATTCAGTTTAATTGAAGCTTTAGTGATTTCTCAAATTTTGGGGAAATTTCACGAAAAATGAAATTTTAAACATAAATTTTAGGTCATTCCAGCAAAGTGAATTTTGTGTTGTAAACCGTTTTTCTGTTTGTTTGAGTGAAACGCAGTACTTGCACGCTGAAATTAAATAAAATTTCAAAATTTAATATGGCTACCAAAAAATTTGATGAATTTGTCATTTTTCACCAAATTTTTTGGCAGAAGTGTGCAATTGAGCTCAAGTTTTGGTAAAACATTCTCCTACGTTAGGGACGCTTGTTAGTACCAAGACATAGTGTATAAAACTGACATTTACAGGAAATACAACACTTGTACCAGTTGCGTTTTTAATGGCTTTAAGTATATATGCATGGATATTGCCTTCTTGGGCCAATCAACTCCGACCACAGCAATTTGATGGAGCAATTTGATACTTTGTCAATACAATGTAGACACATTGAACATATGCGTGAAGGAGTTTGGTTTGGAAAAAATAATTTTTGTTTGCACAGATTCTACTGAAACCTTCTTTTCAAAAGTAAGGTCTGCTGGTTTGAACTAAAACTTAACAAGTTTTTTTACTGACTCTTACTGTGTGGGGGTATCTTATAAGCATTGCTTATTGACTTTTTTCATTTCCACTGAACTGATTGATTGAATTTGACCAAATTTTGTATGTGCATTTATTTTGATAAGATCTAGGTTGGGATTGTTACCTGTCATTTTTACATTTTTTTAACAGAGTTATGGCCCTTGATTGATGAATTTACAGCATGAAAAACGCTACAGCGGGGATATTGTCAGATTCACTGACAGTTCTAGTTACAAATGTACGCTAAAAATGTTGCTTATCTAGACCAATGTTATATCTTTTTCAGGATGTGCTCACAGCGTCGTCACAATGAGAGAGTAAAGGGTGACTGGGGTGAGAGATGTGTGGACCTGTTCAATATCATAGAGATTATAGGAGAGGGTACTTATGGCCAGGTTTATAAAGCAAAGGATAGTCTTACAGGTGAATATAATGAAGACTGTACAGTAAAACCTGTCTTAAGCGGCCACTCAAAAAGAACCCCGAAAATTGGGTTTCAACACAGATTATCACTTAAGTTAATGCAGGTCAAAAGTATTGCAGAATGCTCCAAGGGGAGCATTCTGCAATACTTTCGACCTTCATTAAGCTACCATTTGCCATTAAGACCTTTGTTTTGTCTATTTCTGAGTGGTTGCTTAAGACAGGTTTCACTGAACACTGCATTAAATGACATGACTGAAAAACTGTTGACTGGGAAGTAAACAATCACACACTGTAATTCAACCAGTGAGACATTGTTTCAAAAGTTGCAGAAAATAAATTTCCGTCCAATAACGGATTTGTTTTCAGTCAAAATATTATTGACTTTACTCTTAAATACAGCCCTTAGCTTCCACCCACCTTCTTTCAGCCCTGGGTGTGGATCAGGTCAGTATATCCAATGTCAATGTTGCAGTAACCAATTCATCATCAGAGCCTCAGTATCATTTGTGTCCACGTATTGAAAGATATTCAATCAGATGTTGTAACTTGTATGATTTTAGCTCACCTGAGCCGAAGGCTCATTGGTGAGCTAATAGTAGTATACCAGTGACTCCGGGGTCCGCCGTCCGTCCTTCAACATTTTCAAACATCTTCTCCTCTGTAACTACTTGGCCAATTGAACTCGTTTTTCATATGGAGACTCCTTAGGATAGGGGAACGAAAGTTTGCTCAAATGGTCCTGGTCACATGACCAAGATGGCCGCCACGCCCATATATGGTAAAAATCCTTCAAAAATCTTCTTCTCCAGAACCAGAGGGCCGATGACCTTGGGACTTGGTATGTAGCATTGGGGTTGTGAGGCCTACCAAGTTTGTTCAAATGATGATCCTAGGTTGACCTTGACATAATTAACGTCAAGGTCAAATTTGCTTCCTAAAGCATTTAAATGGGAAAATTTCTGAAAAGTTGATTTTTTGAAAACTGTGAAGCTTTAGTCATTATTCTCACTTGATATGTTTAACCTAATGAGACAATGGCTATAAATAAGTTCCAAAAGTCAAGGTTGACCTTTGACCTTTCAGCTTAGGTCGCTCATATTGGAGTACCATCAATATATTAACACATAGTTTTCTCACAAACCTTTGGCCCAATTTAACTCAAATTTCATGTGAAGACTCCTTATGATAAGTTCAAATGGTCCTGGTCACACTACCAAGATGGCCGCCACGCCCATATATGGTAAAAAACATTTAAAAATCTTCTTCTCTAGAACAAGAAGGCTGATGACCTTGGGACTTGGTATGTAGCATTGGGGATGTGGGGCCTACCAAGTTTGTTCAAATGAAGAACCTAAGTTGACCTTGACCTACTTAACGTCAAGGTCAAATTTGCTTCCTAATGCATTTAGATGGGAATGTTTTTGAAAAGTTCATTTTTTGAAAACTGATGAGGCCAAGTCATTATTCTCACTTGATATGTTAAACCAAATGAGACAATGGCTATAAATAAGTTTCAAAGGTCAAGGTTGACCTTTAACTTTTCAGCCAAGGTCGCTCATATTGGAGTCCCATCAATATATTAAAACATAGTTATACCCCCCGCAAACTTTGTAGGGGGTATACTGTTTTCACGTTGTCCGTCCGTGCGTCCGTCCGTCCGTAACGCTTTGTTTCCTTAATAACTGGAAGAGTCATTGCCGGATTTTCATCAAACCTTGCAAACATGTTCATATGCAAGACAAATACTTTAGACAAAAAAGTAAGGGCTAGGGGCCAATTCTATTAGAGTTATTTCCCTTTGTAGTTCTAAATGGCTTTTAATATAGTGCTTTATGCTTATGCTATTATAGGCCATACACGGGCCGATCAACTCCTACCACAGCTTTTGATGGAACAATTTGATACTTTTCCTATACAATGTAGACACATTGAACATATGCATGAAGGAGTTTGGTTTAGAAAAAATAGTTTTTGACAAAATGACAGCTGTGAGAACTTAGATAATTTTTCCCTAATAAGGTGTTTGTATATGCATAGACGGTGCCTTTATGGGCCGATCAACTCCTACCACAGCTTTTTATGGAGCAATTTGATACTTTGCCTATACAATGTAGACACATTGAACATATGCATGAAGGAGTTTTGATCAGAAAAAATATTTTTTGACAAAATGACAGCTGTGAGAACTTAATCAATTTTTCCCTAATAAGGCTTTTGTATATGCATAGATGGTGCCTTCATGGGCCGATCAACTCCTATCACAGCTTTAGATGGAACAATTTGATACTTTGTCTATACAATGTAAACACATTGAACATATGCATGAAGGAGTTTTGTTCAGAAAAAATAATTTTGGACGAAATGACAGCTGTGAGAACTTAGACGATTTTTCCCTTATTAGGCTTTTGTATATGCATAGATGGTGCCTTCATGGGCCGATCAACTCCTACTACAGCTTTTGATGGAACAATTTGATACTTTGCCGATACAATGTAGACACATTGAACATATGAATGAAGGAGTTTGGTTCACAAAAAATTATTTTGACAAAATGACAGCTGTGAGAACTTAGACAATTATTCCCTTATACGGCTTTTGTATATGCATTGATAGTGCCTTTATGGGCCGATCAACTCCTACCACAGCTTTTGATGAAGCAATTTGATACTTTGTCAATACAATGGAGACACAATGAACATATGCATGAAGGAGTTTATAATTTTTGTTGAACTTAGACAATTATCCCCTTATATGGCTTTTGTATATGCATGGATAGTGCCTTTATGGGCCGATCAACTCCTACTACAGCTTTTGATGGAGCAATTTGATATTTTGCCGATACAATGTAGACACATTGAACATATGCATGAAGGAGTTTATAATTTTTGTTTGCACAGATTCTACTGAAATCTTCTTATCAAAACGAAGGTCGTCTTGTTCGAACTATAACTTGCCAATTTTTTTCACTGACTCTTACTGTGCGGGGGGTATCAAATAAGCATTGCTTATTGACTTTTTTCATTTCCTCAGAAACCACTAGGCCATTTGAACTCAAATTTCATATGAAGTCTCCTTATGATAGGTTAGCCAAAATTCATACCAATTGTACTGGTCACATGAGCAAGATGGCCACCATGCCCATATATGGTAAAAACCCTTTAAATATCTTCTACTCTGGAACCAAGAGGCCAATGGCCTTGGGACTTGGTATGTAGCATTGGGGATGTGGGCCATACCAGATTTGCACAAATGAGGAATCTAGGTTGACCTTGACCTACTTTATGGCAAGGTCAAATTTGATTCCTAATGCATTTATATGGGAAAATCTTGAGATGATCATTTTTCTTTATCTGTTTAGGCTGAAATCATAATACTTGCAAGAAATGTTTAACCTAATCATAATGGGACAAGGGTTTTATATAAGTACCAAATGTCAAGCTGTCCTGTGACATTTTATCCAAGGCCACTCATTTGGACTGTCACAATTACCTATCTAAGCATTTTTTCCTCAGAAATCACTGGGCTGTTTGATGGAGTATTCATTAGATTGTTTGAGGTCACTTGACCAAAATGGCCGCAACCCCCATAAAACAAAATATGTTTCATTATAAGCTGTAGTTGATCTTGACCTTTTTTAACATCATTAAGGAGATCAGGTGAGCGCTTCAGGACCGTCAGGTCCTCTAGTATATTTAGTATGTAGCAATGTCTAGTGGTCTCCTAAACCATACCCCTGGGGTCAAAATTGGCCATAGCCTGGTTGTCTTTAGCTCCGATAGACTTATCACAGAAAAAAACTTTAAAAATCTTCTCTAAAGCCATGAGGTCCTATTTGATTAGTATGTTGCAATGCTTAGTGTTCCCATAGGTAAACCCTGCCAACCATGTCCAAGCAGCCATAACTGGCGACTCCATGGGGGTCATTTGCTTCCATAGGCTCCTAATAAAAAAAACTTCTCTGAAACCATGAGGCCAACAAGTCAGGTGAGCGGTATAGGCTCATTGAGCCTCTTGTTTTCAGTGGGACATAATATAGGCCTTGTGACAAAACCTGTCTTCGGGTTTCTGACAAAGCCAGACTCAAACCAGTCTCCCCAGCTGCAGAGTCTAGCTAGAAAAGTGAAATTTTGCTTGTAACAAGTGTAGACATGATACTTTCCAATAAGCAAATAAAAAAGGCGCTGATCAGACTGTGCGGATAGGCAGGCTGGTCTGCGCCTTTGTTGTTCGCAAACACCCAAAGACAGGTTTTCTCACGTCGAGACCCATATGTCTTTTGAAATAAATGCACTGTGAGTTCTGGACATTAATGATTAAGTTACACAACTAGCCATAACATTTCTTTTTAGTTAAGTTCGAAAACTGTTCGTATCACCCAGTAGCCAGTGTCAATTCTGCCCTTTCTTAAAGTTATGCAGGGCTTTGGCACAATTCTAGTTTTATATAGAAGTTTTAGACAAACCAAGATCTGATCGTGTAATTCATATTTAATCAAAAAATATATTTACATTCCTTTTATTGCATTCATATTTTGCAGAAAAACTAGCCAATTGTTTGTTTAATGAAAAGAAACAAATTTTACAAGCAAAACCTATTTTCCCATTAACTCTTTACCCTCTAATGATAACATTTGCAAACCGTTCAGACCCAGCTTAGGCACAACAAAAGGTCCAGCTTTGTCTGGATCCAAACTAGTTGACCCTTTGGTTGTGTTCCTGAACGAATTTCTTGAAAATGGTAATTTTGAAAAAATGCAAAATTTCCAAGCATGCAGAGAGTTAAGCAAATTCTGCTGAATGGGTTGTTAACATTCATTTTAAACTTGTCAAAATAAGTTAAGTCCCATGTGAGTTTTTTTCCATAGGCCTAATGCTAAATGCTAAAGTTTAGTTGTTCATTTCAAAAATGTTTAAAACAAATTAACAATTGAAATTTCTTAACTCAACTCAACAATATCTTAGGTGTAATTGCACAAAGTTTCAATTAGAAATACCGATTTTCTTTCGACATGTGCTAAATTTTCCAAGAGTACCCATATTTTTGTCAATTTTACTACATGATTGATAGGGAACAAAATGGGACATTTACTGAAAAGTCTGATGTTCTACAGAAAGTGAAACCTAGCACATGTTGAGAAGAATGATTTCTTTGCTGAAATTTTTTGCAAAAATCTTTATTCAGTAAAACGTTATGATAAAGGTAACATTAGAGTAATGGGAAAAATTCAGCTGGGGCTTAACTTATTTTGACCAGTTTATTTATACATGTATTTTGCAATTTTACAGATGAACTGGTCGCCCTGAAGAAGGTTCGACTAGAGAACGAGAAAGAGGGATTCCCTATAACAGCCGTGAGAGAGATCAAGATTCTACGACAACTTAATCACGTGAATATTGTCAATCTAAAGGAGATTGTAACAGATAAACAAGATGCCATTGATTTCAGGAAAGACAGAGGTATGAAAAACTAAGTTTACTTCTTAGTTTAGAAAGTTAATTTAACCCATAAAGCGCCATCTATAAATTGCAGTAGATGACAATTTCAAAATTTGCTGCTTTTTCAAAAATAACAAATAAGGCACGATACTTCATGAGAATCATCTGCTGGCAGACGATTCTCATGAAATATCTTACCTTATTTTTTCGAAAATTAGGAAAGATGTCGCAAAATTTGTTAGGGGTGCAACGAAACGCCAAAAAGCCTATTGTGATATATTGTGATATGGAAAACCCGTATTGCGATACATATTACGATGCACCTGGTATCTTTATTTCTGTCTATTACTGCCCCTAGTTCAGTATTATAGTATAATTCAAGGGTCATGAAATTGGCATCTATTACACACTGTCATATTTTCAGCTACTCTTTGTGTCCCTTGGCTGCTTTTCAAGGACAAATGATCGAATTTTGCTTTTCCTTTTTAGATATTTCACTACAATAATTCTTGAATGTCACCCACCATATTTTTTGGAAACCGAAAGTAGCTGTTGCCTGTTGGTCTAATTTGCAACGCAAACAGATATGTACAAGTTTTACCAAATAAGCGTTGGTATTTGAAATGCGGAAATAACTTGAAAGGGGGGGTAGGTACAGCCAAAAGTGTATCCCGATACGATATTTATAGAGAGTGAATCGCGGATTACCTGTTTATCAGTATATCGTTGCACCCCTAAAATTTGTTGTCTGTTGTAATCGTGATTGGCGCTTTAAGGGTTAGTTGTTAACCCAACTGTCTTGCTAAATTCAAATATGTCTTCTTTGGAAAACTACGGTGATCCAAATCATTTGGCTTCTTAAAAGCATTTTGATATGGGCTGCGACATGACAAAACCTGTCTTCAGGGTTTCCTACAAAGCGAGATGCTACAGAGACTAGCTAGAAAATTGAGATTCAGCTTGTGGCAAGTTATGATGCTTTCCAAAAAGCGAATAAGAAAGGCGCTGATCAGTCTGTGCGGATGCGCAGACTGGTCTGCCTCTTTGTTGTTCGCAAACCCCGAAGACAAGTTTTCTCGCGTCAAGGCTCATAATGTTCTATATCCCATTAAGAAAAATGCCAAATGTTTGTCATCAATAAAATTTACCATGCTTATGTTCCTTATATTGCCCTCTACTAAAGTTGCTCAAATAATTTCATTTACCGCCAAGCTATGAATTAGTTGAGCGATTCAGGGCCATAATGGCCCTCTTGTTTGTACTTATCGCAAATGGGCAAAAGCCTCCTTTAAAACCCATGCTGGCCTTAATAATCTGGAAAAACGGATCCTTCGGAAATAGAGAGAACCAACAATACTAGGAAACAGCAGACTCTGTTTTATTGAGTCTGTTCATGAGAACAAATGGAAAGGCAACAATTATCACGCCCCCTGGAAATAGCTTTTAAGTGGTATTCTGCTTTCCGTCAGAACCCAGCATTCTCGAAGGGCCAGAATTTGAACAAATATCAACACTATATCAAAGCACGGGTAGAAGTTTTGGTCTTGAGTTTTTTTGTCGTCTGCTGATTTTTTTTCAAAATCAACTTTTTCAAAAAATTCTTTCAGGAATATCATCAGAGCGTCAAACAGTTTGGCTCCAGATTTGGGCCTGATCTGTGTCCATACTGTTTGCAAAGGTTATCAGCAGACGTCACTAGTTGTAGCCAAAGAGTTCAGGGTATTAACTTTTCTCAATTTCAGGAGCTTTCTACCTTGTGTTCGAGTACATGGACCACGACTTGATGGGGATTCTGGAGTCAGGAATGGTATCCTTTCAGGAGATTCACATCGCATCGTTCACGAAGCAGTTACTCGACGCCTTGAATTATTGTCATAAAAAGAACTTCTTACATAGAGATATAAAATGCTCCAATATTCTGTTGAATAACAGGTAAGTTGTTTACCCATACATGCCAGTTTTCAGGATTATGCCCGAAAATATGGGCCTAGACGTGAGAAAACCTGTCTTCGGGGTTTGCGATCAACAAAGGCGCAGACCAGCCTGCCCATCCGTACAGTCTGATCAGCACCTTTGCTATTGGCTTATTGGAATCTATCATATCTTAACTTGCTACCAAGGGAATTTTATTTTTCTAGCTAGTCTCTGTAGCTGACCAGGATGGTTTGGGTACGAACTGGTCTGAAACCCCAAAGACATGTTTTCTCGCGTCGGGGCCCATATTGTACTTGCTCCATTGTTGTAGTTTGACTCTGTTGAACATCCATTAGATAGGTTGGTCCATGTATGGGCGAGTGCACAAGATTTTAATACTTATTGCAATGGCTGAGCAGTGATGGTTTAGGCCCCTCTGCTAGAGCCTTCGCTGCTCGCGTACAGATGCTCACCTCTAGCTTCGCTGGATACACCAGCATGGAGTTTTATTAGAGGCTAATTTTTCATATGCGATAAGTGCCATAATCTTGTGTGCCTGCCCATATCTTTTAATTTCTGCCCCCAATGCAACAAATAATACTTGCCGCCTCAGCACCCACATCCTATTAATGTAACCAGGACCACTGTCATTCTATTCTTTATTTGTAAGCCCATTTCCTTTATAAAGCAGGACTTAAGTTAAGAGTGCGTAACCAAAATTTAATTTTCTTATTTCTCAACCAAAACATATGTTGTGGGTACTCAAGAGAAACGTCTCAATGAGACGGTTCTTTTGAGCACCCAAAACATATGCTAAAAAATTATAGGTAAGAAAATATTTACAATTTTACGCTGAAAATTTTTGTTTAGCTAACCCTGTGTAACTTATTCATGTAAATCTTAAATCTTTAATTCTTTGCCTACTAGTGTCGTCTGAATCAAGTGACGTATATATTTTAATTTTGCCAGAAAGCTGGAATGATATGCCGATATGTTTCTTATGAAATGCTTGAGTAAATGTGGTGTAACGGGGGACAATAATTCCACTTGTCTGCTCGTAATTACAAGTGAAATCTAGAAAGGACGAGTTATTCTTCCTCAAGCACTCGTCCTGTAGGACGAGTGCTTTGGGAAGAATCACTTGAGGAAGTCGTATTACTCCCTTATGTTCTTAAATGCATACATTTCTAAAGGACAAGTGTATGTGTTTGCAGGACGAGTGAAAAATGTAAGTCACTCATCCTGCAGGACAAGTGCAATATTGAAATATTTTTGTCCCCTGTGTAAGTTGAACACCCGGAGAACATCAAGATAACCATAACCCATTCAGTAGAAAATTAACAAATACATGCATGAAAGAGTAGACCTAGGCAACAAAATCTCTGGAGGCTAAGTTTTGAAATAAGTTATTGGCAAATTATTATTACGGTATCAACATTAAAAACAAATGGTTTATTATGATGTACATTTGCATGCTAAGTGAAAACCTGTAATTTTTGGTTACTTGTACAAGGTTTTAATTGTGCCTGTGTTATTTTTTTGATATGATGGCTTGTCTGGGAAAACCGTAATGAATATGGTTACTGATTATTTTGCCATCTGCTCTCTCATCTGCTTATTTATTTTGGTAGCCTATAGTGCAAACAATATGGATCTAGATCAGACTGCTCTCTTAATATAAGCAGTCTGATCAGGGTTCATAGTGTTTGCTTCCATGGTAAAGATATTCTGGAATGCATTTGAAAAAATGGCAACAGAAGTAATTAGCAGATGGCATTTTCAGAACAAAAACAATTGGCAGTATAGTGTTAATAAAATAGCATTCCTTTATATTTGTAATTAGCTGAAGTAAAGATGTAAACAAAGTGTTTTTGTTTTGGCATCAATCTCTCTGCAGTGCTTTGTTGGTGATAGTCCATTTCCCCAGTAGCTGTTTGTAGTTTGAATGTTCTTAATGCCCCTTGGCTTTCAGAGGACAGTTGAAACTGGCTGATTGGGGTCTGGCTCGACTGTACGACGCGGAGGATAAGGAGAGGTTGTATACTAACAAGGTGATCACACTGTGGTACAGACCACCAGAGCTCCTGCTGGGAGAGGAAAGATATGGACCTGCCATTGATATTTGGAGTATAGGGTATGTATGTCGGGCCTCCAGATCAGAGTGCGTATTGGAAAATTATTTCTTTATTTCTCATCCAAAACATATGTTGTGGGTACTCAAAAGAACCGTCTCAAAGAGACGGTTCTTTTGAGCACCCAAAACACATGTTTAAAATAATGGGCAAGAAAATTATTAAAATTTTAAACAAATGAAATTTCCTTATCTGGACCTATATATGTTTCCTGCAGTAGACAGCAATGTCAGTTCTTCAATGATTTACGGGGAAAATAAGGCTTAATATTTCATGTGAATCGTCTGCTACCTACATTTTGTCACTAAAATAGCAACAAAATTTCAGCCGGGACATGAGATTTCCAACAATGTGGCATTTTGACATGAATAGACTCAGAAGAGCCTGTGCAACCTCCTTTAAAGCTTCGAAACTCCAAATAAAGTTCGGTCAGTAGCTTAACACTCATAGAATATTCAAGCGACTAGCAAAGGCTCTGGTCAGACTGGTCACATTGTTGGAAATCTCATGTCGCGGCTCAAAATTTTGACAATGTCCTCTACTGCAAATTTTGTAAGTGGCACTTTAAGGGTTAACCACTGAATGAAAATCAAAGGGAGCTCAGTGGTAGAGTGCTTGACACGAGACAGAGGGGTTCCAGGTTTAAGTCTTAACGGCCTCACTGCGTTGTGTCCTTGAGCAAGACACATTTATACTTAGTACTGGTTCAACCCAGGAAGACCCGTCCCGACTCCCAACATAACTGTAAAATTGTTGACTGGGACGTAAAGAATCAAATCAACAAACAAAAAACCCCACTGAAAATCATAACATTTCACAAGAAAAAGTGAAGCCATATACAATGTAATGTTTTTTATAATAAGAACAAAATTATTAGCTGATTAATATTTTAGCAAATGACCGTACAGGCATATATCTTCAAGAAACATACCAACTCCTTATTTTAGCAAATGGCTATACAGACATGTGACCATGACATTTTAGCAAATCGAAATGGTCATAGTGATGTTACTTCAAGAAACGTATCAACTCATTTTAGCAAATGGCCATACAGACATACCACTGAAATATATTAGGTACGCACATCAAAAAAGTAAATACCCTCTATGCATTTGCATTGTTTATCTTCCATTTACAGCTGTATCCTTGGAGAACTGTTCACTAAGAAGCCCATATTTCAAGCGAGCCAGGAACTGAACCAGCTTGAGTTGATCAGCAAGACGTGTGGTTCTCCATGTCCTGCTGTCTGGCCTGATGTAATCAAACTGCCGCTGTTCCACACCTTTAAACCTAAGAAACAGTATAGAAGAAAACTGAGGGAGGAGTTTTCATTGTAAGTATTGATAAGGCCAAATAAAAAAATTGTGTGTTTCCGGTAACGGGTGTGAACATTTTACGTAGGGTAGGCACACATATTTTTTGTTAATTATTCGGTTGTTTTCTGGAAAAAATATCATTTTATGCATTTTAAAAGGCATTTTTGCCTTTCAAAATGCATTTTTTTTTTCCAGAAAACCTGAAAAAAATTCTAGGTTTCAACTTTCCCCATTAAAGTTAGATAGGGATGGATTACCCAAAAAAACAAGTATTTTTTTATTTGGCCTAAGACAAGTATTTCAGAGAAAGAGTTACTCTCGAGTTACACAATGATTCCGGTGTTACTTAAACAAATGTAGCTATTTCAGAATGATATTTGATTAAATGCCACAAATCACACATATAAGTATCACTTGTCAAAAAAGGAAGTGAGTATGATCAGGAAATACTACAATAGCACACTGCAGACCAACCCATGGCACCGTGAGGAAGAGCTACAGACAGGGTCCCACAAGCTCTGGAAATCATGGAAAACCTGGAAAATCACTAAAAAAAAGTTCCATGCATAGAAAAATCATGGAATTTAAAAAAAACCCTGAATAATCATGGAAAAATCATGGAATTTTGTGAAATAATTTGACAAAACCACCAGTAGCCAGAAAACTAGATGTCCGACACTAGCTGTGGGACATTTGTGTGTCGGACATCTAGTTTTCTGGCTTCTGGTGGTTTCAAATTTTAACTATTTCAAAATGCATGCGTGGTCTACAAGCCGGCTGTTGTTGCTGCATTTTGCATTTATGCTCAGCGTGGTGAAGTTGCTGCTTAAAGGGGAGGTTGGTGGCTGTGCATTAAATAGTCATGGAAATTACTATTTTTGATCATTGAAAATCATGGAAAAATCATGGAATTGTGTTTTTGTATTTCTGTGGGAACCCTGTATAGAACACAAACAACAGAACCACTGCCTTAGAACGGACAGCAGCCTATGCCTTTTGGGGGGGGGGGGGGGGATTAAATGCATTTTACTGGTACCAAATTGTCGCCCCAGATTCTGTTGAAAACACAAAAATTGTTCAGTTCGCTAACCTTTTCAAAAAAGTAATGTGTGTGTGGCAAGATGGGGGGGGGGGGGGGGGGGGGGGGGATGGCTGATTAGTCAAATCTTTCCCTGGAGGAATAAATAACGCAGTAGGAAAAAACTGACGAAGAGGAGGGGGGACTGACCTTTACATCGGTATAAATCAATAAATCAAATGCCATGGTATCGATCATAAAGATATATCCAATTTGTCTGAACTAATCAGGAAGCTGCTTTCTTTCTGATCATATAACACAGTTTAGTGGAGGTCAGGTAAGTGTCGGCCTGACTTTATGCTATACCTCAAGAACCAGTTGATGGATTTTAACCAAATTTGTGTGAATATATTTAACATATGGACATGATGAAGAGTTGATTAGGCTTTGGTGAACTTGACCCAGTTTTTAAGGTCACTGCTGGGCGTTACCTTCCAAATGTGAGCTAAAATATTTCTTTTAAACTGTTGGATGAATGGCCCCATTCAATCACATTCTGGTTTAGATAGTTCAGTTGAGGAACATTTTTTCACAATTATTATATATTTTCAATCATTTAGATGAAAACTCTGTATTAATACAAATTACTACAGTAAAACCTGTGTAAAACAACCACTCTAAAACAGGCAGAAAATTGGTTTTCAAGACAAATTATCACTTAATGTAGGTCAAAAGTATTTCAAACTTCATTAAGCTACCATTTGTCATTAAGGTCTTGGTTTTGCCTATTTTTGAGTGGCCGTTTTACACAGGTTTTACTGTATTCTCTTGCACGAAAAGAAACTATTTTACCTTGTTTGGTTGAGTTCTTTCTTTAAAAATCCATAAATGAGAGGAAAATTATTTTCATTTTTCAGTTTACCAAAGTCAGCATTAGATTTGATGGACAATATGTTAGAACTTGATCCAGCAAAGCGGTGCAGTGCAGAGGAGGCTTTGATAGGCCCCTGGCTGAAATATGTGGAACCAAATATTGTACCCCCACCTGAGTAAGTACACCCATTGTTACAGTGTAGTCCCTTTATAACTCTATATTTGGGGGAGCGCAGTGGCTCAGTGGTAGAGTGCTTGACTCGAGACCGAGAGGCCGCGGGTTCGAGTCTCACCGGCGTCACTGCGTTGTGTCCTTGAGCAAGACACATTTATCCTAGCTTAGTACTGGTTCAACCCAAGAAGACCATTCCCTATATAATTGAATGATTGTTGATGGGAC
Organism: Loripinus fragilis; assembly: GCA_964019695.1. Lineage (NCBI taxonomy): Eukaryota > Metazoa > Mollusca > Bivalvia > Lucinida > Lucinidae > Loripinus > Loripinus fragilis. Next base: position 25,269,639 of record OZ026527.1, read on the forward strand.
GTAAAGAATCAAATCAAACAAAAATCACCCATTGTTACAGTGTAGTCCCTTTATAACTCTATATTTGGAATATATAGGAATCGCAGGTTTAGATAAGCAAAACTTTTGAGTGTAAAATCTTAAATTTTGTCTTAACCATTCAATTTGAACATATGTTTTGGGTGCTCAAAAGAATTGTCTCATTGAGACGGTTCTTTTGAGTACCCACAACATATATTTTTCGTTACACACTCTTAACTCAAGGCCTGGGAATGGACCGTGTTATAAGGGAATCATGTTATTATATAGGGAGCTCAGTGGTAGAGAGCTTGACTCGAGATTGAAGGGTTGGTTGGTTGGTTGGTTTTGTTGCTTTACGTCCCAAGTCAACAGCTATGGTCATTGCGGGACGGTCAGTTCACCTAACCACACTTTTTCCTGGGCAGGCTTGAACAAGCGGTTAACCAGTAATTCGTGCGCATACATTCGCTTGTAACTGACAACAACCCTTCTTGAATGAATCAGCCGAAGGGAGGGGAATGACCGTAGAAATCATTTCATGATCAATCTCCACGAAAGTATGGGACCGGAGCGGGATCGAACTCGCGACCCCTGGATCTGCAGTCAGACACGCATCTGTAGCCAGACACGTTACCGACTGCGCTACCCGGCCCGTTATGAAGGGTTGTGGGCTCGAGCCTCACCAGCGGCACTGCATTGTGTCCTTTTAGCAAGATTTTTCATTCTGGTTCAATCCAGGAAGTCTTCCCAATATGACTAAAAAATTGTTGACGGGGACATTGAGCACCATCTCCAACAAACAGACAAGAAGAGCATGTACAAACCAAAGGTCACAGATCAGTCTGATCAGGGACTATTTATATATAGTCTCTAAATGCGATATGTACTGTTATCCATGATATGGCACACTTATACACTTACACTCAATAAGTCCGCGTAGCGCAGTCGGTAACGTGTCTGGCTACAGATGCGTGTCTGACTGCAGATCCAGGGGTCGCGAGTTCGATCCCGGCCCGGTACCATACTTTCGTGGAGATTGATCATGAAATAATTTCTACGGTCATTCTCCTCCCTTCCGCTGATTATTCAAGAAGGGTTGTTGTCAGTTACAAGCGAAAGTATGTGCACAAATTACTGGCGAACCGCTTGCTCAAGCCTGCCCAGGAAAAAGTGTGGTTAAGTGAACTGACCGTCCCGCAATGACCAGAGCTGTTGACATGGGACGTAAAGCAACAAAAACAAAAACAAACAAACACTCAATAAGTTAGCATATAAGGACATAGGCCAAGATAAACAACAAAAAAAAGGGCATAAAATTGTGGTTATTTTTATTATCCATCAATTTTAACATTTTTTTTTTGGGGGGGGGGGGGGGGGGGGGGGGGACACTGTACAGTACTACACACTGTGCAGATAAACTTCCACGCCGTTGATGTAAACAAATACAGATACATACAGACTCCCATTGGATTATTGATTTTTTGAGGTTATAGGTCATGTTTACGCTGTACAATGTGAGGTACTGTGTAAAGAACTGTTTCATTGAGACATTTCTTTAGAGTGCCCACAACATATGTTTTGGTTCAGAAATAAGAAAAATATTATTTAATTATGCACTCTTAACTACAGTCAAATGTCGGTTATCCGAACGTCGATTATCCGAAACTACTGGGTTAGTGGAAGATGACGGACAGTCCCGACTTTTTTCTCAATTATCTATTGCAATAAAACTACCTATTATTCGAATTTCGATTATCCGAAAAAATCAATTTTTCGAAGTGATTCGTCGGTCCCGATCAAAGAAATTGCTATTAAATTACCCTTCAAGATTCGAAGTCCAAACGTCACGCATGGTGATCAAAGTTGGGGTAATTAAAATTGTAATTGTAATTAACTGTAATTTAAATACATTTTTGAAAGTAATTGTATGTAATTGTAATTAAGACATTTCTTTAATTACAGTAATTGAATGTAATTAATTACATGGCCAAAAATGGGAGTAATTAACAATTACTTTCAATTACTTTTTAATTACTTTTCAGATCAGTTGTGAACTTCTTTTACTGAAGATTATCATAGATTCTTAAAATACTGCTAGATGAATTGTTCTTGGCCTTTGTAAATGCATATAACATTTGCTACATACTAGTTAAATGCAACAAGAAACAAATGAGAATTGGGACTAGTCATGCTAGTATAGACATAATAATAGAAAATAACAATTTCACCCCAGGCACAGGCTCTATGGTACTTCTACTATTTCTTTTTTAAGCAAATTATTTATGCTTTGTTCATCTGCTTATAAAAGATATGTCTTTGTGACAATCAACCTTTAACAGTTAAGTCACCAAAACAGTACAAAAACAAAGAAGGTGTGAAAATCTAAACAATAGTATTTACTCAGACAATAGTGTTGGTTATTGAATTGACTCCTTGAAGGCATTTTGTTAAATTTTCGCACCTATGTTCAACACACTCATATGCTAAGGTGCATGACCCAATCTATCTATTACACTCTTTAAAGCCGTTAAGCTGCTCATTTGCCATTTTCAATAATAATGATTATTAATAATAATAATAATAATAATAATAATAATAATAATAATAATAATGATAAAATTAATAATCCTAAAATGTGATTCAGAAAATTAAATTGGAATTCACTCATTCAGTGAACCTTGGGTCCATCATTGTTAATATAATAACAAAAAATGAAAATAAAATAAAACAGATGTTCAAGTGGTGACCGAACAAGTGACCTCTTGCTTGCCAAGCCAGCAGTTCAACAGGCTAGTAATATTTTAGTTTGTCACTATCTGATATTCTTTTTTGTACTATCTTGCCAACTTTCAGAACTCATAGGGCCACACAGATTTTTAGCAGCACTTTTTGAAAATAGTTATTCTCTGGCATTTCAGCTAGTTTTAAAAAATATTTCCAAGGTTTATCATCCACATATGTAAGACTTTTCTCAGGCCAATGTGTATTCCCGAACTTTGTTCTGCGGTTAACAACTAGTCTGAGAACTTTGTCAATTTATTCCCCCCCCCCCCCCCCCCCCCCAAAAAAAAAAAATATTGTCAAAGTTACTGTATTTTCTCTTGTGTTATCATGTCATCAATCAAAAAAAAACAACAACTGATTTTGTATATTACATTTCTTTTAAGTTGCATCACTTGACAACAGTTTAAATACAAGAAGTAAAAATAAAATAATCCGAATGGACATACATGTATATTGAATTTAGAATATCAAGGTTACTCAGACTTTTTAAGGAGTTTGTAAACTTATTTAAAATATTTCTGAAATTAAAAATCTGACGAAGCTATCTAAGTGGCAGTGAAATGTAATTGTAATGTAATTAATTACATTTGGCAAAGTAATTGTATGTAATTAATTACTTTGCTCAAAAGCCATGTAATTGTAATTGTAATTTAATTGAACAATTTCCAATGTAATTGTATGTAATTAATTACTTTTCGAAGTAATTGACCCCAAGTCTGATGGTGATCATGATTTCTTTGTTATGGACGAGTTCGATTTATACACCTGAGTGATTTAGCAAACAAAGTTGCAACAGATAATTGACACTGGATTAACGGTCACCCTATTACGCGATGAACCGTTAAGTGAGTAAATGGTGTCTTTTATTAAAGTCGTCTGCAATGATGGTTTTGTTTGATGTTTTTTAAATGTCTAATTAGGGGCATAAATGAGCTAAATTGATTTTAATTTGGTCGTCTTATTCTTGACCACTGTACATTTAGCGAACACACCACGCACACGGACTTTGAACAACAAAAATAACAATTTCGATCATAGACGAATATCACGGACATGTGTTTTGGGTGCTCAAAAGAACCGTCTCATCGAAACATTTCTTTTGAATGCCTAAAACACAATTTTGCGATTGAGGGGAAACAACCAAAACCTAGATTTGGATGCTTAACGAGACGGTTCTTTTAGCACCCAAATCGTATGTTTTCACTGAAATAAAAGAAAAATTCGCAGCCAAAAGAGCACACAACGTCGGGCCACCAACAGCCTGCCAGCGATATGTCATCTCAATGGCCTATCACTGGTGGGCCGTTGATGGCCCGACGTTGTGTGCTATCTGAGATGGAGACCTTATCACATTAGGATGATAAAAAAGGAGACAATATTTCGTCAGTAAATGTTTCGTCAATTTACATTTAACCTTTATTTTCATTGTTGGTATCGATGTTGTTACATGTATATACATGTAGTAGATATCAATAAAGATCGAATTTTCTTTCTTTTCGGCGTTCTTAGACCTGCAAAGCATATTAGAGACAATGAGGCCACAGCCTCCAAGAAGCTCATTTTCTTTAATGCTTTGATAGATGTTCCGATTATATAATTACTTCATGGAAAACACAAGTCGAAGTTGCGAACTCTGGTAAAACAATGACGTTCTATGAAAGCACCCGAGCTTTTCCGAAAATATCCATAAACTCCCGTTTTCTATCATTCGAACTACCGATTATTCGAAAGGATTCCAGCGGTCCCTGGGACTTCGAATAATCGAGTTTTGACTGTAGATGTTTTTTAGGGGCAGAAATAATTATTACTTATTTGTGTTTCAGTCTCCCAAAGGATCAGGATTGTCACGAAATGTGGTGCAAGAACAGAAAGAAGATAATCAAGGAAATGAAACAAAGAGGAGAGGACCCTAGTACTTTAGTACCTCCAAAGCCAGAACCTAAGCCAAACAAGCCTCCACAAAAGACATCTTCTCAGAAAGAGACTGCTTCAGTTGATAGGAGCAAGAATTTACCTAGAGTACACTCTCAGAAAGAACTTACTCCTGGTGATAGGGGACGAAATATGGGTCATTCCCAATCTAGCACATCAGGAAAGGGCAAATCATCAAGTTATACTCATTCAGTTCAGTATAAGGATCCTCCTACAGAGCTGGCAATGAAGAATTCACCGGCAAAAATCAATACTTCTAGGAGTGAGCCGTTTGCGCCCTATGTGAAACCAATAGCTTCGAAAGCAAATGAACAGTTTGCAACAGGTTTAAAACAAAGTGTGACAAGTGAATCCTATTCACCCGTAGTTCAACACAGTGCTCCTGCGATGCCTCCTGCATTGCTAACTCACCCTAGTTCTGCTTCTGTTGTATCGCAGTCCACGACATTATCAAATGTGAAATCTAGCTCAAGTTTACCTAGTCTTAATAAGGCCACCAGTGAACCGCAACCAACATTACTTCATACATCATCAATGTCAGTACCACACTCGGCACCGACGACTCATGAACCATCTCCAGAAGATCAAACATTGCCATTAAAATTCATGGATATTACTCAGTTCAAGGCTCCTGAGGATCTTGAAGAGGAAGAAAAGATGGGGGAGCATCATAGGCATGCAGCGGCTCCTCATGTTGAACCTGTCCCTCCTACTAGTTCTGTTAGCCAAACTGCTGTGCCAAATCTGTTTGATCCTGACATGCAACAGTTAACTGTGTTGTTACAACAAGGTGGTAGTATACAAGATGTTGCGAATTCCCTGAACATAAACTTGGATGAGCAAACGACAGAATTGTTGAAAACTTTGAAACAGCAGCTTGATCTTGCTGCGACTTTACAGACTGTACCTGTGTTACCTAACAGTAGTACAAGTGTTGTAAGTTCCCAGTCTGTGACTACAAGTGTACATGAAGCAGGTTATAGCCAAGCTACTACTGGCTATGATTACAGTTCCAGCAGCTACACTGATACCTATTCATCTAGTGCCTATAGTAAGGGATATGGACAAACTGAACACTTCACTGATGCTGCTAAGGAAAATTCACAGAATAATTCCGGTGCAAATCTACAGCAGGGTCAAAATATAGGTCGTTCAGAATTTTCTCAAGCAGAGCAGTATTCTCAGTCAGGACCAACTTATAGTCAGGCCCATGGCCAAGATGATACATATTATTCAAACTCAAGTCAGCTAGATTATGGCAATAGTTCTTATCGCGAGGAACATTCTGTGGGTGCTGAGCCTGGTCAATTTCCCTCTGAAACTTCTATATCTAGTGCTGGTTCTAGCGGAGGGTTACCGCGGGGTGGATCTAAATCATTTAGTTACGGTAATGGAAGTAGTGCTGCAGACACTAGTACAGATTCAATGTCTAAATTTAGGTATGGTTCTGATTCCAGTTACACTAGGGGACATGGTGGGAGGTATCAAAGTTATGGGGCTGAACCAAGGCCAGATAATCTACAACAATTTACCTATGGCTCTGACAGCTATAGTTCAGGTATTGACAGTGATGGGGGGATTGGGTCTGGATCGATGAACAGAAGGCGCTCTTCCAATTCAGGGACTGAATATGCCTCTGGAGAAGGGATGGCTAGAAATTTGGATTCAGGACCAGGTTTTACAGGTCAAGGGGCATATGGAAAACGTGGTCCTTATGGGAGGTCTGAAAGTGATGGGGCAGGACAAGGTCCAGTGAGTTTAATGGGCTCCCCTCCATTTAGATCTAGCATGGGATCTGGGTCTGCTGGATTTGGGCGTCAGTTGTCTGATGAAGGAACACCCAGGGGTAAAAGTGGTGGAGGAGGGCTTCTTGGAAGTGCGCCTTCAGGGTTCAGAGGTGGACAGTTTGGGTCAGGAAGGGGAAGCTCACAAGGTCCTAGGCCCTTAATGTCATTTGGTCCTGTTAGAGGTCGGGGTGACCGGGGAAAATATAGAGGAAATTGGAAATGAAAATAAAATTGGGGAAATCCTGGGGTACTTGAAGTAATCAGACTTTCAGATATTTGAAGATTTCTTGAGTTTCAACTTCCAAACATTGTAGTATTTGGATGAAACTATTAAATAACATTGTCCTTTGGATGAAACTACATGTATTAAATAATTTTGTCATATATAAGCGATAAAAGTGTCCCATAAATCTGGCCATAGAGAAGACATCTTGGAATATCTGAATTTCTGAACCCATGTTACAAAAGCTCATAAATTATGTCTGATATCGCATCAAGCCTTTACAGAGTATACAGACACACAAGATATCTATCATTTGTGGCTTAAAATTTGGTTAAAATAAACTGCAATTGTTGTAAGTGTTTCTTATCTGTCAGCTAGAGGAAAAGTGTTTCTCTTGGAGCTATGTGAAGGATCATTTCCTGCTAATAAAAGCTAGATAAGAGTGATCAAACTTTTGGAAGAAGTCCAGGAAAGAAAGAAGTTGTGAGAGTTCAGAAATTGGGTTAGGAGTAAGGATAAACATGGCAATGATAATAATGCATAGACGGAAATGGAAAATGTTGTACTAAGTGTATTTGGATTGAGACATAGTTTAAAATGACCCATAAAGGGACGTCCAAAATGGAGAGGAAAATGCTGTGTTAAGACAATTAAATGGAGGGAAGGAGAGATTGACAGTTCTTAGAAGAATGTGAAGTTGGAAAAAGGTAGCAAAGATGTGCTAACATTAAGAATTTCAAGTGATGGAAAGCCTAACAATTCTTAGAAAACTTCTATAGTTAGAAGTGATGCTGATGTGGAGTTGGAAAAGGATAGGCAAATGTGCTGTTAAGAATATGAAAAGAAGTGGGAGAAAGGTAGACAAAGCTGAGAAGACTTTTGCAAGACACTTTTTATGTATTGAAAGTGACTATTCTGAGTCGAAACTGGGAAAAGTGTAAAATTGATTGAGGCCATAGAATGCAGCTTTGGAAGACACTTTTGTGAGAAAGTGACTTAATATGGAATCTAGTGAGGAAGTATAATATGGAATCTAAAATGTGAGATGCGGTGATAAGGGGATAAAAAAGAAAAATGTTGCAAAGCTGTGACTTCCTGTTGCAGACATAAAGTGGTGGATTATTTTGACTTTCATGGTGGAAGAGTACAAGTGGAAATGTTCTTAAATGTAGTTGTCTTTCTTCTTGTATTGGAAATGGAGAGTGAACAAGTAGGGGATTTTCAATTTTACCAAAACTGAATAAAGGTGTAAACTGATGTTTCAGGCTAGATAACGAGTGCGTAATTAAGAATTGTTGATCTTATTTATCAACCAAAACATTTGTTGTGGGTACTCAAAAGAACCGTCTCAATGAGACGGTTCTTTTGAGCACCCACAACAAATGTTAAAACTGATGGATTAAAAATAATCACAATTTTTCACACACAAACTATTTTTATCTAGACCTATATGATTGTTCACAGCCATTCCAAGAAAGTTTACCATATACATGATATAACAGCACCTTGTTTATGAACTTGAATCAATGGATATGTGTTTCCCTTTTGGGTTAGGACATAGGAAGAAAAATCCATAGAGAAGCAGATGACATGTTATGGATTAAACCATGGTGTTTCCGATTGTGAATCCGGACAATGGCAGTTTAATCTAGGAGGAAAATATGGTGGAAAAAAATGGCTGATACAAGATGGTAATTTCATATCACGTGAGATGGACACCAAAGAAATGCCAGGAAAGTGCTATATGTTTCATGATATTCTAAGCAGATACACACGAAGGATTCTTTGATATAGAGTTGATTAGAGATGGGTAGTGATTCTCTGTTCTTGCTTGAATGATAGATGGATTTCAGACCAGCATCAGGCATTTAAACTTTATGAAATGTGGCATGAGCTGTAAAACAGGCTAGGATTGGCCGGTATGGTTTGTTTTTTATTTCAAGTAAAACTATTATTAATGTGTGATTTTGTTTGGCTTAGGGGTTACATAAATCACATTTAATATTACTATATATCTGTATTTAAAGGGAATCTTCCATAGAAATTAATCATATCTAGAATGCAGAATTCAATTATTTCTTTTAATGGTAAATTGATAGAATTTTTATGGAAGATGTTCCTTGAATGGCCGTTACTTGTAATAACGGTATCAGTTGTTCAGCCCAGGCACAATATTGCCTAGTCTGAAATTTATTTTTTATGCAAATCTGTAACTAGCATAGATAACAAACACCTTTCGAGTTTGAAATGTGATTTAAGGCCATGGTCAAAAGTTAACTCTTAAAGTGCTAGCCACTACTTTGAGGGCAACGAATTTTAGTACCGAATCACAGAAATATTAAGGTTGATTTTGTTCCTTTAAGCAGAGACAAACATTTGAAAATGTCTGCTGCAAATTTTAGTGGCGCTTCAAGGGTTAACATAGAATAATCAAAGAACTGACATTGAGATTGAATTGTAATTTTCTTGTGATTGAAGGCACTATAATTGTCTCAAAGGACTATTTTTCTTCCGCCATTGAAAAAGATCAAATTAAATGTGTGCAGGAGAAAACCAACAATTTGACTGCACCCTCTAAACAAATTAATTTTTTAATACACACTCTTAACTAAAGGCCTGTGAGCTTTGGGATTATTTTCTTATTATTTAGTTAAAACATGTATTTTGGGTGCTCAAAAGTACCATCTCGTCATAAACAAAAATTTTGAGAGTAAAATTGTAAATATTTTATTACCCATCAATTTAAACATGTTTTGGGTGCTCAAAAGAACCATCTCATTGAGATGGTTCTCTTGAGTACCCACAACATATGTTTTTGTTGAGAAATAAGAAAATTAATTTTTTGGTACACTCTTTAATAACTAAAGGCCTGTGAGCTTTGAGATTATTTTCCTATCAGTTAGTTAAAACATGTATTTTGGGTGCTCAAGAGAACCATCTCATTCTTAAAAATTTTGAGCGTAACATTGTTAAATTTTATTACCCATCAATTTAACATACATTTTGGGTGCTCAAAAGAACTGTCTCATTGTCTTGGTTGAGAAATAAGAAAATTGATTTTTTGGTATGCACTCTATCTGGAGGCCTGGAACAATGGTCATTTGTGACAAATATCATGGCTTCAATCAAATTGATATATTTTTTAAAAGAATTTATTGATTTGTATAGTAAATGGGAAGGTTTGCTTTGTAAATTTGATGTTTGCTTGTTGTAAATATATATTAAACATTCAGTTGCAGAATAAATGGTAATAGACAATATGTGTATTTAAAGGAGTGAATGTTTACTAACATTCAACAATTTAGCTGCAAATTCCAATTTAAATGCAGTGGAATTTCCTTGTAAAGGGTGACATATAATTGTCAGTGGAACTGTGGAAGCTGTTAATAGATTTTTGATAGGAGTGCTAAAAAGTTAAAGTATAAATGAGTTTGTTAATGATGTAAAAATGCGTCTTTCACAAGATTATTATTATTAGTTGTACGGATATTTAATATGATGTCCTGGAGAAATTGTAGAATGATCGTGCTATGATGGAACAGAATTGTGGTGGGAAAGTCAAGACTGGACGTTGATGGGATTTTTACGACTTAGAAAAATATGGACGTCATCGCCGTTGAATCCGAAAAATATGGACATCGCCGAAGAATCCCTAGTATATTGAACTTTCCGAGGTTAATGTGCTGCTGGATTAGGGAAGCTGTTTACAGATGTGTTGGTGAAAGGTGATTCAGGTCTCCAGATTAAAATAAGCGTGTGTAATTGAAAATTTAATTTCCCTACTTCTCGACCAAAACGTATGTTGTGGGTACTGAAAAGAACCGTCTCAATGAGACGGTTCTTTTGAGCACCCAAAACATACGTTTTTACTGATGGTTAAGAAACTGATAACAAATTTACACTCAATATGTTCGCTTTATCTGGACCAATGGTGATTGAATAATGATGCTCACTTGTTGCTTATTTAGTTAATTGTTTAATGTTTGGACAGGTGCCTAACTTCTCGTTTAGTTTTTTTCCTTTGTTTATATTGTCATTATATGGAATCGTCAGATTTAAGTTAAATAGCGTATTGTGACATCTGTAATAATAGGTGAAAAACATTTTGTTTGAGTAAATGGTTTACGTCCCAGTCATCAATTTTTCAGTCGTCCAGATGTTTTATTTTTGGTTGAACCAGTACTAAGCAGAGGATAAACTGTCCGGCTTAAGGATACAACCCATGCTTCAGGTGAGGTTGAACCAGGGAACCCTGGTCAAGCACTCTACTACTGAGAGACAGCTTTCCTGTAGCTGTGTTCTGAACATTCGACTTAACAAGCAGAGTATGGTTATATTAACTCTTTATCCTGCCAATGTGTGGTCCTCGAAGTGTTTGCTTTTTACGTCGGCTGCATACATTCAAAGGCACTCCAGGCTTAATTTATCATAGAAGCAAACACCATGAACCCATATCAGACTTCTCCGTAGGGAGCAGTCTGATCTGGGTCCATATTGCTGGCAATATAGGATATCAAAAGTTTATGAGCAGATCAGTGTGCAGACCATTGGGGTAGCTCCCATTACGCACATGCGTAATAAAAATAGTAACACTCAAGGGAGCTCACCTAATGTGGTAAAAGTGATTTTTCATACCTTAAGGAACTGCTCTCAAAGGAAAGAATTCGCTTCCTCTGGGAGCGAATTCTGTCCTTTAAGAGAAGTTCCCATTTGCTTGATCCAGTAGACTCCCTTTGATGTGGTAACTTTTTCAGCGTTCTGGCTAAGCCATTGCAGACAATGGTAATTGTTGTGAATGGCGAGAAAAGGGCTAAAGATATTGAATACCTATCTGTTGTTGAATTCATTTGTTATTTGTTATTTCAAGCACTTGTATAGTTGATGATAGTAGTATTTGATTTGAAAGTTTCTGACAGTTTATGATAAATGCATTCAATTTGGTAATGTCCGTCTCCATTTTTCAACAAACATATTTTTCTGTGTTCACAAGATATTATTATATTTTATTAGCAACAAGCATGTAACTTGCATGGAGTGACAGAAAAATCACAGTCAGAAGCAGTAATACCCTATACAGTAAAACCTGTGTAAAACAGCCACTCAAAAATAGACAAAACAAAGATCTTAATGACAAATGGTAGCTTAATGAAGGTGGGAAGTATTGCAGAATGCTCCCCTTGGAGCATTCTGCAATACTTCCCACCTTCATTAAGCGATAATTGGTCTTGAAAACCAATTTTTGGTCTTTTTAAGAGTGGCGTTTTACACAGGTTTTTACTTTATTCATCTATATTTATAGAAAATGTCTTGGTTTTACTAACCCATTGGGTCTTGGAGTTGATATGATATGAGCCAAAACAAAGCATGGTAAATCAGGCAAATGGTTTTGATTAATATATTAAACATAGGTTTAGATAAGCAAAAAATTTGAGCCTAAAATTGTAAAAAATTTCTTACCCATTAGTTTTAACATATGTTTTGGGTGCTCAAATTGAGACTGTTCTTTTGAGTACCCAAAAACATATGTTTTGGTTGAGAAATAAGAAAAATATTTATTTGGTACTCACTCTTAATTTAAGGCCTGATTACAGCTCAAAACATGCAATTTTGAACCATAATAACTGATTTGTTTTTTTTTTTTCTGAAACATGTAATATTGAATTGTATTAAGATTGTTAATGTTTGAAGAAATATACTAGCTTTTTAGGCAAACGCTTTGACATATCTTGAAAAGTCAATTGTTTTTGCAGTATTTGAATAACTATTGAAATTAATTGTTTTCTAAGGAATTTAAGATATAAGTGCCATTGTCATGCTAATTTGCATCTTTAAGAAAAGGAAAGGTTTACACAATTTGTCATTTTCTGCAGTTAACAACTTAACACTTATCACGCCAATATTATTTGTCCTAAAAATGTTGTCTGCTTATTATGGCTGCTGCTTATATTCAAGTGCACTTCAGACTAGATTTGATCATGTTAGTAAACAATATGAACCCTAATTAGACTGCTCCCTTGGGTCCATACTGTTTGCAAGAACCTTTATAAGCAAACAAGAGAGCAGATGACAAAAGTCATGAATGGCCGGAAAAGGGATAACAGCTTTGAATTGTTGTCTGTAAAAGAAGATTATAAACCTCAAACCGTAACTTTGATTTATTCATGAATCCAGGGTGAAATACAAACATATTGGTAATGTTTGTTCCACACAACGGGAAATATTTACTGTTGCGACTATTCGTTTGTAGAAGTAATGACTGAATTTTTGACATTTTGTGGCTAAGAAAAATGTTTGAATCGCCACAATAGATTACAACATAATAAATAAGAAACAAGAATAAATGTGGTTCACAATAAGAATACATTAAGCTACATCATTGGAAAATCCGTTTTTCTTGTGTGCAAACATCTAAGGTGCTTATCAGCCTGTGGAGCAGCACCTTATGATTGGCACCTTTATTGTTTAGTATCTGGAAAGCACATCTCAAATTTCAAGATTCTGCATGATCTCTGTAGCTGAGCTTTGGCTTGAGTCTAGCCTGGTTGCTTACCATGAAAACTTGTTTTTCCTGATGTGGCTGGTGTATGACCTGCATTTTACAGTTCTCTGTACAACCACCATCAGGATTATTCTTGAATTCAGGATTTTGAAGCTGAATTAGGCAGGTTATAATACCTTCTCTGGTCCATTTTTCAGTTTAGCTGAGGACAAATGACCATTAATTTTAAAATTGAATTTGTTATATTTTGTTGGCAATAGTATGAGTTACAAGATTTGAATTTCAAAAGTTCTGGATTTTGGAAATTTTGGACTTTCAACCATGAACCAAAAAAACACTATCCATATTCTAGTTGGATTAAAGCACTATCTGTTAATCATGAGCATTTTTCATACGATACAAATTCTGGTATCAACAAAATATGATCATTAATTAGACCTAAAGAACCCATCAACACACAACTAAGTGTCTTTATTACAAGAAACAGATTTCTGTATTAGTCGAAATAAAAAGAGTTATACTTTTGAGTGAAATGATAGAAATATTTGAATGATAAAATGTTTTCATTATGTGTATTTTGAACATTTTTGACAGATTTTAAGTATTTGGTAGTATCGGGTGATTAATGCTCAATTTTAATGGGCATAGTGCCCTAAACAGTGCATGTAGATATATGTCTTGGTCAACTTTCTTATTTCTCAACGAAAAAATATGTTGTTGGTACTCAAAAGAACTGTCTCAATGAGATGGTTCTTTTTAGCATCAAAACACATGTTGAAACTAATGAAAAAGAAAATGTTCACAATTTTGCATTCAAAAATTATGTTTATCTAGACCAATGGAGGTAATACTGAATTTTTTTATTTTCTATAAAGCTATGACTATAAAATTCTGCAGTTTTAAACAGACAACAATGTCATCACATGCTTTCTTGATATAGTACTCAAGATTTTTTAAAATATGGAATTTACCTTTAAATATGGACTATGAGAATGACATACAGTGCAGTCCCTTTATAAGGCTAGATTTGGGGTCCATCAATAGGATTGGACCACTTTATAAGTGCACTATGTTATAAAGGGACACATTTGCAGTGTCATTTTCCTATAATCTATGGTAACAAAATTTGGGAGCCACTGCATGACCTCATTATAATTTATATCCAAATCGATGTTAAAATGAGGAGTGTTATAAAGAGACTGCCCTGTATATTTACATATGGACACATATAAATAGGCCATGGTTACATGGAAAAGAAGAGACCTTATCATCATTTTCCTATAAAGGGAAATCTCAATGAATTGTACAGTGCAGTCACATTATAACGCTATGTTTGGGGTCCATAGGATTGGACGGTGTTAATAGTGAATCATGTTATAAGACAATTCTACAAAGGAATTTTAGGAAAATGACCATTTTATGGTCATTTTCCTATAATTCCTTTGTAAAATGTCATGGTAAACACATTTGGGAGCTGCAGCACAATCGTGTTATATCTAAATCAGTGTTATAACAAGGTGTGTTATAAAGAGACTGTACTGTATGTTGTGCGTCCCATCCTGTAACTTGTTTAATGTTAGCATTGTCATTCAGTACGGGAGCAAAAGGCCTCCTTGCAGTCATTTAGTCGCACCATTATAATTCTCACATTACATGTTTAAAGGTATTTCAATATGTAAAAAATCCTGTATTAAGGGATTTAATTGGCACCGTCATATGTATATATACCCAGTTTGAATGATTGTATTTTGTGTATATGGATGAAGATTGGCATTTCATTGAAAAACATTTCAGTTAATTCACTTAGGCAATCATGCATTACACTTTTAAATTAACTTGTGCAGATGGCACATCATGTTATACAATTAGACCAGTTGTCCATGATTGGACACTCTGACAACAAATTTTTATTTTGAAGTGGTGGTTTTAGGTGGTGGTGGGATGTTAATTTCTTGCAGAAGAAAAAAAGTTTTAGAACTTGAAATTATATACTTGAATGACAAACAGCCCAGGCTTTCTTTTGTGGATAATCAAATCAAAAAATAAGGCCAAACTGAAAACAGTTTCTTAAATAGTCCACATTTGATAGCAAAAATTAATATGTTCCTTGTTTTGAAGAATGCATCAGAAAATTTAATGAGCTACATCATTAACAGTTAGTCTTAGCGAGACCTTTTTAATTTACCGCATTAAAGTAGCTCAGTTATGCCTCTTACATCTACTGCATTAAAGTAGCTGTTGTGCCTCTTAAATTTACTTCATTAAAATAAGGCATTGTTGCTTCAGCATCTGCTAGTACAAGCCTCATGTTAAGAAGGCTTAGTTATGAATCAGTTTCCTTATTTCTCAACCAAATGGTTCATTGAGGAAATGAGAAAGAAGTGTAGATCCTGATCAGCTGGCTTCATCATACAATCATAGAGGATCTATGCTTTCTACTGATTGATCTAGGCCAGTTGTCGCCTGCTAGCAACAAATGTGTATGCACTCTGTACTGCTTAACTAACTGCTTTGATAGAAGTCTGCAAAGGAACAGTATGATAGGATAGCTGAAAACATTTGTGATCTTGATGAAATATTATTGAAAGGGACCCCTAACCCTTAAACAAACAAGCAAAAACGAGGTTATTTAATAAACTGATTCAGACTATTTTTATATGCAAATTGACTTAATCCATATATAAGCCTAGTATCCTTTTTATGGGACATAGACAAACAGTCCAGACAGATCAGATGCCACATTCTGTGGCATCTGATCAGGGTCTTCACTGTTTGCTTTCAGAATTTCCTATTTAAAATTTAAATAATACAAAAAAAACCCACCTAACAAACCTTGGGAGCGCAGTGGCTCAGTGGTAGAGTGCTTGACTCGAGACTGAAGGACTGCGGGTTTGAGCCTCACCAGCGTCACTGCGTTGTGTACTTGAGCAGGAACATTAATCCTAGCTTAGTACTGGTTCAACCTAGGAAGACCCATCCCTTTATAACTGAAAGATTGTTGATGGGACTTAAATTAGATTACAATTTTTGCAGTTGAAGAAACAATGAAATGCCATTCTTTGTCTTGAACATTTGAGTGAGTTCTGTGTAAGTAGTAGTCCGGAATAAACTTCTTCGCTTGACTTTATTGTCTGTTCTATTTTAACTGTGCTTCAGACATTATGATTACCTAAAATTTTTATACCTCATTTATGGAACAAAGTAATATATTTTAAAGAATATTAAAATTTCTAGAGATTTTTAACCTTTTTCGTAATTTCAAAATAAAATTAAAAACTGTTCTGACATGGTGCAGATATTAAATATTTGTAAGTTTTTGTTGTAAATACAGAAATAGTCGGTACAACTTTATTTTCACAGCATTTATTCCACTGGTTTAATCTTCATATTTTCATTTTCGTTTTCTATGCAGTGGTTTAAAGCAAATATAGAAACAAAATCTTTATTCATGTCTGATTGTCTGAAGAACAGAATATATGGCCAAATGAGAACCGTATAAATCAAATTATAAGCTCACCTGAGGCGAAGGCTCACTGGTGAGCTTATAGTATACCTATGACTGTTGTCTGTCCGTCCATCAACATTATCAAACATCTTCTCAGAAACCAATGAGCCAGTTGAACTCTTATTTCATATGGAGACTCGTGAAGTTTGTTCAGACGGTCTTGGTCACATGACCAAGATGGCCGCCCATATGTGGTAAAAACCCTTTAAAATCTTCTCCACAACCAGAAGGCCAATGACCTTGGGCCTTGGTATGTAGCTTTGGGTATGTGGGCTCTACCAAGTTTGTTCAATATGATGATCCTAGGTTGACTTTGACCTGCTTTACGGTGACCCGATGCATTTAAATAGGGAAAACCTTGAGCAGTGTTTTTTTTAAATCTGTTGAAGCCAAAGACATTATACTTATAAGAACTATTTAACCTAATGAGACCATGACTATAGATAAGGGTCCACCCAAGGTTCCTCATATTGGATTGCCAACAATATATTATCCCCCGACGAAGTCGGAGGGATATAGTTTTGGCGTCGTCCGTCCATTTCGTCTGTCAGTCCGTCCACACTTTTTGTCCGTCTGGAACCATATCTCAGTACCTATTGGTCAGATTTGATTCATTCTTGGTACAAATAATAAGTACCATGGACTCTCGATATCCTGTAAGTTTGGTAAAAATTGACCCCTTAACACTTGAGTTATTGCCCTTGTTTAGTATATGCAATTATAAGGCAAAACCTATATTAGCTTTTTTTTGTGTGATGATCTTCACATTTCATCAAAGCTATTATA
The DNA here is from genome assembly GCA_964019695.1 of Loripinus fragilis. NCBI lineage: Eukaryota > Metazoa > Mollusca > Bivalvia > Lucinida > Lucinidae > Loripinus > Loripinus fragilis. The sequence continues at coordinate 25,287,155 of OZ026527.1, forward strand.
TTTAACAACTTCTCACTAAAGACCATGATTGCCAAGTGCCTGTAGATTTGCATGGCAGTGTCAAAGTTTTACGCCACCCCCTTTGACCCCACCTAAGGGGTCAAAGGTCAAATATTTAAATTTCGCAATAACTAAGGCAATTGTTAATACTTTTTGCTGAAATTTTGCATGCAGGCAGAGCAGCAATATATATGAAACATATCAAAGGGGATTAGAGTTTGAAGGCCTGGATCTGAGCCCGTTGAGTGGACTTAGGGGGTGGGGCCGAGGCCAAAATTAAACTTTTTCAGAATATGGTCATGTTGCATATCAAATTAAAGCTGGCAGCAATATGGTAGCAAATATTTTGCCCACAGACACACCCTTGACCCAGGGGGTGGGGTCAAAAGGTCAAACTATATCTTTTTCTGAAAGTAGTCATGATGCATATCAAATTAAAGCTGATGAGGCTGGCAGCAAGATGGTAGCAAATATTTTACCCACAGACACACCCTGGGGGTGGGGTCAAAAGGTCAAACTATATCTTTTTCTGAAAGTCATGTTGCATATCAAATCAAAGGGAATTGAGCACAGAGCACCATGAAAGCAAAGATGCTGTCATTACACACACCAACGACCCCTGGGGTGGGATCAAAAGGTCATTTTTGTTCTAAAAGTAGTCATGTTGCATATCAAATTAAAGACCTACATGCAAGGTAACACTTTGAATTTATTTACACACACCCTTGTTAAAGGTCAGATATTGAAATTGTGCAGATGTAAGTATTTTTTTTATTAAACTAAGCACTAAAACATACTTGACAGTCGTTTGTTATGATCTGAATGATACTGAAGGTGAACTAAGGGTTAGATAAATGGGAATTATGTTTTGTGATTTACATGTTTCTCTAAAATAACCCTTCGTCGGGGGATATAAATTCGTCGAATTTGTCTTGTTAAAACCTAGTTTCTTCAAAAGTATTTCGCCAATTATACTCAAATTTTCATTTAGACACTCCTTAGGGTGGGAGAATGAAATTCTATTCAAATGGTCATGGTCACATGGCTAAGATGGCCTTCACGCCCATATGTGGTTAAAAACCTTTTAAATCTCCAGTACCAGACGGCCTTGGGCCTTGGTATGCAGCAATTTGGGAATGTGGGCTCTACCATGTTTGTTCAAAGGATGATCCTTTGTTTACCTTGACCTACGTTACAGCAAGGTCAAATTTGTTTCCTACTAAATGCATTTATTTTGGAAAAATCTTTAAAAGTATTTTTCAATTACTGTTGAAATTATAATTATTAAGTATGTTTAGCCTAATAAGACCATGACTATAGATGAGGAAGGTTGGCCTTTCAGCTAAGGTTGTTCATATTTGACTCAATAATATATTCATAGTTTTCAAAAATTATAGGGTCAATTGATGTCCAACTTCATATGGAGCATTCATTATATAAGACAACCTGAATATTACTACCAGATGTTGTCTTGGCCACCAAAATGGCTAACATGCCCATATAAGGTAAAAACTCTTTAAAAATCATCTCCCCAATCAAAGGGCCAATGACCCTTGGACTGTGTATGTAGCGAGGTCAAAATTGACCCCTAGGAAAATCTTGAAAACATCATTTTGTGATAACTTTTGAAGCCAGTAATGTTCATGCTTAATAGAGATGTTTAATCTAATGTGACAATGACTATATACGTAGCCATTGGAACTTAAGGGCCAATTACCTTGGGTCTTGGTATGTAACATTGAGAGATACTGGCCTTGTAAAATTTGTTCATTTCTTTGCCATGTTAAGTAAATTGTTAAAAAACGCCCCAAAACTAAAGGGCCAATCAAAAAGTTTGTTTAACTGATGATCCTAGCTTAATCTTGACATTTTGATGAAACCTTATATTAAGGTGATCTAAATTTCTGTAACTCAGTGTCAGGTGAGCGATTTAAGACCTCATGGTCCTTATATGTAGAACTATGAAACTTGCAGATAATCAGGACATGTATGATGTGGGCCCGGTAGCGAGTCTGACTGCAGCTCCAGGTCCTGGCCTAGTCCCATTATTTCGTGGAGATCGATCATGAAATATTTCCACGGTTATTATCGACCCCCAGCTTATTAAAGTTACCAGTGAAAGTATGTGCACGAAGTACTGGTTAACTGCTTAGTAAAGCTTGCCCAGGAAAAAGTGGTGTTACATGAACTGGCTGTCTTGACATAGGCATAGCTGTGACCGAGACAATCACTTTAAGAAACAAACCAAACTAAAAGGACATGTAGGAAGCTCAGTGGTAGATTGCTTGGCTGAAGACCGAGGGGGTGGGGGTTCGAGCATCACTGGAGTATGTGCGTTTTGTCCTTGAGCAAGACACATTAATCCTTGCTTACTGCTTAGTACTGGTTCAACTACTCAGGAAGACCCATCCTGACATAACTGAAAACTTGTTGACTGGGACGTAAAGAATCGAATCAAACAAACAAAAAAGGACATGCATGAAATCTCTAGCTATTATAATCTTGACCAATATGTGAACAGGACCATTGGCAAATAATTGTGAAGCAGAACCGAAAGTAGATCGCAGTGACCTTTATTTTATGGATCAAATTTGTATGATCCATATTTTCTGGTATGGTAATTGCTAGATATCTGCAAAATATTATGTAGGTCTTTGGCACGTTGAACTGAAGTGAGCGAATGTTGCCCTTTGGGCTACTTGTTAATAGCTGTCCCGTACCAAGCATATTCTATCCCGTGTGGAGAGTTTTGGCATAAATATTTTATCGCGCGTGAAGAGCTAGTGTTGGCATTTACCGTATGTCCTGCATGCTTCTGGGGCAATACCTCGTGCCATGGTGGGTCAACATACTAATCAATCAAAGGTGAAGCCAGGAAGACTACTGGAACGCAAACATGAACCTTTCTCAAAGAAAACTAGACTGCAGTTGAAGTATACCATCGCATACCCTCTTTTTTGGACACCCAAGGTCAAGATTACACAAAATTTTTGCCCAGTAGCCTCTACATAATGTGACAAATGCACCTGCAAAGTTTGAAGTTGTTTTCAACGGTTTAGAGAGCAGATGAGTTTACAAAAAAATAATTCTTTGACCTTGGCCTTGGATCAAACGAACCCTCTACATCATGTGACATGCACCTGCAAAGTTTGAAGTTAATACATGTACGTCCAGAAACTACATTATATGACAGTGACCTTGACATTAAGGTCTTACAAAATATTGCCAGGTACCTCTCAACATGCAAAGTTTGGAACTGCAATTTCCAACGGTTTTGGAGCATATGCATTTACAAGAAAATACATTTTTTTACCGTGAGGTCAAGGTCATTGCCCTGTACCCTCTACATCATGTGACCGTTTGAACGGTTTATGAGGAGATTCATTGTCAAGAAAATACAGAATTTGACCTTGGCATTCGGGCCAATGGCACACGAGATTTTGCCCAGTACCCTCAACATCATGTGACCTATGCAGCTACAAAGTTTGAAGTTGCTAGATGTAACGATTTAAGGGGATATGCATTTACATGATTTGAAAACGCATCACCCAGACTAAATCCTTTATTGCTCAAACACTGAATATGTCAGCGAGATAAATTATACTGCATATCAAAGTCTGACCAGATTTTAGTGTGCCTTATAAAATTCGTGGTTGTAAAATTAATCTAAGATACTTTTAGACAGGGACGGTCGATTTTGAAGGACACCAATTCAGCTGCCTGTTAGTCCACAATAGTCAACAGATATGTGTCCTGGGCTTCTGTGACAGTCGCACATTCATCAATGAACGATTCGAAATGTATTGACAGTATGGTATACTCAAATTAATACACATTTAAAGATGCCGACATACCCCACCCACTCTGACTACTTGTGCAAGTGACGTTAACGTAAACTTTGAAGACGTTCTCTATCACCTGGCACAATCTCTCCTGACATGATTTACACCAAAACATATTCCCCAAATGTGTGTAAGTAGTCATTGTCAGTAATGAAAGTACGTAAGCTTAACTTATGGAGATGATGTGAACTGACGTTCAAATTTGACGTTTATTTACGAAAGTTTGAAGTTAGTTTAGAAAATGTCTAGTAACTGCGTTATTGGTTTTGATATCATACACGCCACAGTTTAAACACAAAATAACCAAAAGGAAATCAACTGACATTGCAGAATGGTGCTGGATGCTGAATGTACCAACGCGACGTCACCAACAAGTCACGTTGTAATGCAGTCAAATTAGTGCCTTATTTATTCCAATTTTGAGTTGCATAATATACTCAACTACAAAAGAAAACCATCAGCCACTTCTCGAGGCAATATTGGAAATCAGAATTAAGAAATGAAAATATATTTTTACCATATTCCGTAGCAATCAGTTCTGCATTTCATTGAATAACGTAACAGTTTTACTTAAATCTGTTCATGCTATTCGCCAGTGTTTAGACAAGGGGTCATTTTCAAAAATGACAAGTTTTTCACTTGAGAATGAATATCTCGTTCTTGTCTAAATCAGTTCACTTGAGTTAAATTCGTCCAAAAACAGACATGACCCTCTCCTGCAACAATAACTGCCTCATGACGAGGTCGAACCAAAAGCATGTGACGCCGCACAACGTTCTTAGGAATCCACGCCCATTCTTAATGGAGAGCAACCTGAAGCTGTCGAAGATTCCGAGGTTGCACTGAAGGATCCCAGATGCGTCGCCAGAGCTCATCCGACACCTGCTCTATCGTATTGAGATCCTGGCTATTAAACTAAACTTACACGGTCTGTTTTGGCTTCTGCACACACTTGATTGCATCGTCAGAGAGGGACATACCGATTATTGGACGAAGTGAACCGATTAAGACTAGAACTCCAGTGAAAACAAATTGTCTGAAACTTGTCATTTTTAGAAATGACCCCTTGTCTATCATGAAAAGGTTTAAGTAAAACTGTTACATTATTCAATAATTTGATGCATAATTGATGGTTAAAGAATATGGTACAAAATATATTTTGATTTCTAAATTATTTTACCATACTTGCACTAAAAAGTGACTGATGGGTTTCTTTTGTAGTTGAGTATATAACCAGCAAGTAACATGTCAATCGCATATAACGTTTGCGAGAAACGTGAAAAATTATGGTGATGCGTTTTCAAAGTCCTCTAGTATACTATGCATCTGATCATGCTCTTAGAGAGACGCACACTATATTGTTGGACTCATTGTAAACTCAACAAGGCACCGGGTCGTATCTCGTGTGCTCAAGGGTTACTGTGCGGCGCTGTAATATTCGCTTGACCAGTTATGAAGGCATCAAATATGGGTCAATGTAACACATATTTGTCGAAGTGCGTACTTGAAGAGTAGATTTGACTAGTAATCGCTAATCGATAACCATATTATCCACAAAAAAGCATTTTTTATGTTTTTGGCATAAAAATCGTTAAAATATAAGGTAATTAATCGCTTATAAGGCCATTAATCGATATTTCCCACACATGTCCTCATTATTCGGGCATGGCGTGACACGCGCAGCCATCAATGCTGCAGAGATAGACATACGCAAATTTGAGACAGTCACTAGAGCATGAAATGTAGGTCGTTGGTATGAGTTATTGCGTGCACGAAGAAACACTTCTTCGCACGCAGAATATACCAAACAAACAAAAATAAACGCACCATTAAGTTCTTTTATATACAAAAATGCCAATTGTCATAAAATACTCATTTCTGATTAAATCTTAAACTAAAACTTCAGGATGGCACAGATAAGTATCCGGTCCGTCCGTGTGCAATCAACAAAAGACATCAATGCAGTCGAAGATCATGCATTGGAGGCGGGTTTTTTCAGTTATACTGTCTACACGGAAATTTCGAGTATGCTTAACAAAGTATGCTTAACAAGTTCATTGTTTGAGACATCTTGAAAGTTAACTTTCCAAAATCCATTTCTTGAACTTGATCAAAACCATGCTCTGTAAGGTTTATCTCCAGTATATATATTCCTACAACAGGAACTACCAAGCGGCACACAACCGCGAACAATTAAAAGGCAGATATAATTCGGGAGTTCCATGGATATACTGACCCCAGAGGGGGGGGGGGGGTACTCTAATTTTTTCCGCATACGTAGGCTCGGATCCAGCATCTATCGTTCACCCCAAAAAACTATCAGGAATTTCAAGCACCCCAAAAAAATGATTGAAATTTGAGCAACCCAAAAAAATATCCCAATTCTGTACCTTGACCTTAAAAAAAGACCCTAAATTGCATAAATGACCCTCAAACTAGCCCAATTTTGTGATGACCCAAAAAAAATATCCACAAAATCTTCATACACCAAAAAAATATTCATTTTTTTGAAAACTCCAAAAAATATTGAAATTCAGAATTTTGAACCAAAAAAAATGGGCCGAGCCAACGTATGTGTGAAAATATCAGAGTACCCCCCCCCCCCCCCCCAGGATACTGACATGAGCTAATCCAGCAAGTGAGCATAAACTAGACGCAGATTTTATGTGACTACAATATGACCCCCATCTGATTTCGGGCCAATTTTCTAGAACACATTTTTGACCCCTGGTTGCAAAAGGTGTGCAATGAAACAGTAACTGACAAGCATGAACATCTGCAGGCAATTGTTCAAAGTGTGAGCGCGTGCAATAAGAGCTGTCGTAGGACAAATAGCTCGACTGCTGGGCCAATTTTGCTTGTTTTTAAGTAGATATTAAGTCCCCGTCAGCAAAAAAAATCAATTTAAAGACGCTTTTTAAGGTAATGCCATTCATTTGTATCGGTCCAGCGATGCAGGGACCAAGTATCAAACGGGTTTTATCAGTGTGCATTCAGAAAGAATTTCTAGCGATAAGGCGAGCAACCTCCCTAAACGAGACGTTCGTTTTATTTTGTTGAAATAACGACTGGAGAAACTAGGCACATTCAATAAATATATATAGACGAGCCGTCGATGCACCATTGCCCCCAATTTGTATATCTAAAACTGGGTTTCCTTCATGCATGTAATAACGCTACTTCTTATTGAATGAGAATTTATTTCGATCATCAACTGTGCTTGTTATTCAGTAACATATATGGGAACTAGACCGTTAAACAGGGAACCACGCTATGTACAGTAAAGTTGATGTACAATAAAAACGACCATCTTGCAAAGTGGTCTATTTTTTTCAGATATTTGATGTCTTCTTTCGCTTATACAACCCCTTTCCCCCCTAGACCCAAGACGCCATTTACATATGTTATATATTTGTATAGCGACATTTAGTTGTCCAAAGGGCATCTTGGGTCTAGGGCGGGGGGGGGGGGGAGAAGCATCTAAAAACAAACTGAAAGACGCCAGTTTCATCTTTTCAATGACAAACGTCACAATTTTAAGTATATTTCGTACGCATGCGCAGAAGGAATACCGCAAAGTTTTGGAAATGAAGGGCACTCATATCCTTAAAATTTTAGCACTTTTACTTTTTGAAAACCTGCAAAGGATTTACTAAAACTATCGTATAAACGGCACCCAGTCTAAAGACGTAAAATGAGGGGTGGGAGTAGAAGGCGCAAATTTTCACGGCTTTGTAGATAATGGATCGCTTTGAAACCTATTTTGATGCTTGCTATGCATATTTTACTACCGAAACAGTCCAATTTTAAAAACATTAGGGCAATTTGAAAATTTAGGTTTTTAATCATGTCAACTAGGTTAAATATACGCCTTATCGCTAGAGCTCCTTAATGACCAGAATTTCCTGTATTTAATAATTTCACACAAATGCATCTCGAGCCCCTGCTTCCATCCGCTTGACCTTGAAGTCATGGTCGAATATCAAACCCAGGCACCTATTTTCCAAATATGAAAATTGTCTACCGAGATAAAAGCATTTGAAAACTTGAGCAGCAGTCGATGGTACACCATCGCAAATACCCCCTTTTTACCTTCGACATTTACCCTGGGGTCAAGGTTACTCAAAATGATGCCCAGTACCCTCTAAATCATGTCACCTATGCACCTGCAAAGTTTGAAGTTGCTACGTCCAACGGTTTAGGAGATGTATTTACAAGATAACATATATGACCTTGACCTTGGGGGGTCAAGGTCACACAAAATGTTGCCCAGTACCCTCCACATCATATGACCTACGCACCTGCAAAGTTTGAAGTTGCTGCGTCCAACAGTTTAGGAGGAGATGCATTTACAAGAAAATACATTATTTGACATTGACGTTGTGGTCAAGTTCATATGAATTGTTGCCCAGTACCTTCTACATCATGTGACATATGCACCTACAAAGTTTGAAGTTGCTACGTCCAACAGTTTAGGAAGAGATGTACGGGTATTTACACGAAAATACATTATTTGACCTTGACCTTGGGGAGCGCAGTGGCTCATAGGTAGATGGCTTGACTCGAGAAGGAGAGGCCGCGTGGTCGAGCCTCATCGGCGTCACTGTGTTGTGTCCTTGAGCAAGACACATTAATCTTAGCTTAGTACTGGAGCAACCCAGGAAGACCCATCTCTAGATAAGTGAAAGATTTTTGATTGGACGTAAAGAATCAAATAAAACAAAAACGTTGACCTTGGGGTCAAGGTCAAATGAAACATTGCCCAGTACCCTCTACATCAGGTGATCTATGCATCCGTAAGGTTTCAAGTTGCTACGTCCAACGGTTTAGGAGAAGATACAATTACAAGGACGAACTTTGGTATGAAATTAATATTCCCTTTTTACTTACGAAAAAGCTGGTTTAATAAAACACTTTACATCTTAAATGCTGTCCTAAATTTTTAACCCTGGGACATAAACCCAGGTGTCCCTTCTACTGAAATATTTGGATGACACTAACAGGCAGGAATGTCCAAATATGAAAGCTTGCTGACAAATGAGATATGGGCTATAAACACAGCATAACATCATTTTTGGTGTCCTATTTTTTTACGGCGGCCAAAAAGGCCGCCGTTCTAATATCGCTTTAGACCTACAATTTATGCAAATTTTCACCAATCAGAAGTATTCTTAGATTCTAATATTCATCACATCAACAGGAAAAAGATGCTCCCATTGGTTAATACTCAGAATGTCCATACAGTCTTATTAAACATGCGACTAAACTTAAAAACCTACAGATAAATGGAAGAGAACCAGTCTGTGTACTGAAATGTATTAACGACCTTATCTCGAATATAGGTCAACCCCCGATGTATAGCATTTGTAAATTGCTGTATTATCATTGTTTACACCCCTTGCACACGGTAAAGAAGTGCATTATAAAATAATTAACCCACTAAATCCGAAACAACTTTACAGTAATGTCACGCGATTTAAATAAAATATGTGTTCCATTCTGGACACGATTATAGTCTGTTTTATATATGTCGATAATAGTCTATTTGCAGGGCTTATTTTTGGCTGTTTTACAGTTATATATCCAATGTCAAAACGTTTTTTTTTTCTCCAATGTTCAGATGAAAAAATCCCAATTTCAAGTCGGAAAAAAATTCGAAGAAAAAATCATCGTTTTATCAGTAAATTGCGTTTAAAATTGTTTGTTTATTTGTTCCCCAGCTATTGGCATCTCAGTCGTGCTACTACTATGTAAACCCTGTCGTTGCATTATCAGGGCCCAATGGTGTTGTGCCCTCTAACGATCGGCATGTCAGCCGTGGTTTACTTCTTTGCATTAACAGGTAATATCCCCTGTAAGTACAACAATCAATATATGTTGGCTGGGGAAAGGGCTGGGGTGAACGGAAAGTTTTAATTATTAAGGGAACCCCTGCCAAATGTTTTTTCAGTGTGTTGACTTAGTCATTTTAGTGCAAATTGTGTAAAGGGGAGCCCCGCTCAAATTTGTTTAGGGTGGGTTTGCAGAATCATTTTTTAGCAGTTAATAGGAAATCTAGGCCTACTCTGCGCTTTCAAAATGCTTGCATGTGTAGCTGTCGGAATTTTCGTGGGTCCATGTACCCTCTAAAAAATTGTGCCCTCTACATTTGGCTTAGAGGATACATGTCATGTACCCTCAAAAATATGAGTGGTAGCCCTGGTAGTATTCAATATTGTGCAGTCTCATATAATACATCATGCAAGTTAACATTACAGCTAAATTCAGATAAATATGATGTATTTTATGATTTGATAATATAGCTACATGTAACAACACTAAAAAAAAATCGCAATTTTAGGCGTATTCGAGCTAAAATTCCCAATTTCAGGGCAATGCGTCATTGTCCCAAAATCGTGAATATAAACCATTTATTTAAAAAAATAATAATAATAAGCTTAACAAGTGTATTTAATTTGTTCCATTACAATGGCGTATAAAAATTAACCGCAAATTTGCACGTAACCTTTGGGTTCAGGTGATTGAGCTTGCCCTAGCCGGCATATGCATTTTCTTACAAGAACAGTGTAACTATCGGTAAAGTCTCTTCTTTCAATTACGAGTAGTTAAATGGTCACATGCGCGGATCCAGAGGGGAGGGGGATAAAGGGTTCGCACCCCCTCCTGGAAAATCACAAGTTCTATGGGTTCCTATAATTAGCATTTGGACCCCCTACCCCCCTGGAAAAAGTTTGACCCCCCTGGAAAAGGTTGGGCCCTCCTTGAAAATATTGGACACCCTTCCACGACCCCGAAACCTTGTAAAATTATAGTTTTCTTTGAAAAAAAAACCCATTAATAATCCACTGTAATACAGTAAAAGTTGAAGACAAAAAATAAATAAAACAAACGTTGTCAGAGCTGTTTTCTGGCAATCGAGCCTGGACATCCCTGGCAAAAATTCCTGGATCCGCGCATGGGTCAGCAAGCATCCAAACTCAGCCCACTATCGGCCTGCCAGCAAAACGTCATTCGGATGGCGTTTCAGTGGCGGGCCGATAATGGCCCGATTGTAAGTGCTTACTGGGTGTCGATCAGTTTTGAATCTTACGTGTATTTATTCCTCGATCATGGCTATGTTCTTTTCTGATGTTCGGTTTGTTTCAGTGAACGTTTAATTTTACATTAATTTGTTGTAAACACGCCCCGTTTTCTTAAAAACTTAGGACTTAAAACATTGTTCCCAAACCCTTGCTGGTGAATGCCTAAATTGAAAAAAGGATTCAGATGCATAGAGTTATCTGTGCACAAAACCAAACAAAAGAGAGACAGAAACAGAACCACAACTTCGCTGTTTTTAGATTCCAGGGGTAGTAGGAAATTTCGTCTAAAACCAGCGAATTTGGTTGCGTTTAAATTGTCAGTATTTGAGAGCCGCCGAATATCTTTTTTAAAGATATTTCTTGTTGACCCTATCCTCATCCCCAGGCATGCATCTATGGAATCCTAGAACACCATTCGATGCCCCCATTTTCCAAATATGAATGCTTTCTGGTAAGTGATTTTCAAGAAATAAGGATTTAAAAAAAAACGTGGCTAAACATAAGTAAATTGGACGAACAACACCTTTTTAAAAACAAAAGTAACTTTACAGTGCTTCCAATTTTTCTTCCGCTTCGATAGGAAACGAACCACTTATAAAAAAAATCAGATGCAATAAGGGATAACGCTATCGTTTTAATTCAAAGGGAGATAATTTCAACGGAAAGCAACTTTAAGACGCTGCCAAAAACTAACCGAAAGTCACACACAAAATGCCAAGGGCAAACGATGGTCGTTAAAATAGCGTTTTGAAATTCTTAGTTTACCTAAGATTTTGTGAGAAAATGCTGTGTTTTAAATGAAAGCGCAAATAGCTGGCAAGATGAATGACTTGCGTAATTCGTTGTTGCCGCGTAATTAGTTGTTCCTGAATTATGTTGGGGCAAGTGCTGGGAACTCATTGCAATATTTAATTTGCGTAAAATCAATATGGGTCGATTTTAGCACATCACCATCCTCTTCCAGAAGAGGATATGTGCTTCAAGGCTTAAAATAAGACATTATTTTCCCTAAGATGTGCTCAAAGTGAGCTATTGTGATCGATGTCCGTCGTACGTCGTCCACAACTCCTCCTATACCACTGGGCCAAATTTAACCAAACTTCACAGGAATGATCCTTAGGCGACCCTCTACAAAAATAGCTAAAAACATGGCCGTCAGGGACGTGGTTTATTGCGATATCAGAAACTCTAAAATTTTAATCTTCTCTGAAACGGGTGATCAGAATTCATAATTTGGTAGAAATGATCACTAAATGACCTACAAAAATAACTATGCCGGGTTTGGTCCGTCAAAAAACATGGCCGCCCAGGTGTATTTCCCCCATGTATCTATGTACGAAGCTTTAAACATCTCGGAAACCATGGGTCAGAATTTGAAATGATTTGGCATAAATGGTCACTAGGTGAGCCTGTACAAAATTGCTAAAAAATGTATCCATCAAAAACATGGCCGCCAGGGGGCGTGGCTTATCGCAATAACAAAAACTTTAAACTCTTCTCTGAATTCAAAATAATTTGGTAGAAATGTCACTGGATATTTTCTACAAAATTGGCTAAAACCAATTTGATCCGTCGAAAAATATGGCCACCCAGGAACGTGGTCACTTCTCTCTTATGTATCTATGCAAGAACCTCTGAAACAAGTGGTCAGAATCGAAAATAATTTGGCAGAAATGGTAGCTAGGTGAACTTCTACAATAATAGCTAAAATGTAGTTTATCCGTCAAAAACATGACCGTCAGGGGTGTGGCCAGTTTTCCGTCTGTGCCTAAGTAACATCTCTGAAACCAGTAGTCCGAATTGAAAACAATTTGGCAGAAATGATCAGAATAGGCTCGGACCCACTAAAAAAATCTTTACAAAAGTAGCTTAAAATTGATCCGTCAAAAACATGGCCGACAAGAGGCATGCATTTATTTATGCATGGCGTATCGTGACTGGGGAAAACTTTACTATACTTCTAATCAGAAATCACTTATCAGAATTCAAATTGTCAATGGGTGGCCTTAAAAAATAGCCGACACAAATTTGATCAATCGAAAAACATGGCCGCCGGGGGCGTGATCAATTTCTCTCGTGTGCCTATATAAATAACATTAAACTTCTTTTTCTCTGAAACCAATGTCCAGAATTGAAAACAATTTGACAGAAATATAGTCACTAGGTGGCCCTCTACAAAAAGAGCTAAAACAAAGATTATCCATCAAAAACATGTCCGCCAGGGGGCGTGGCTGTGACTCAGGAAACTTAAAAAAAATATTTCTGAAATCATTTATCAGAATTCAAAATAATTTGCAGAAATGGTCAGTGGGTGACCTTCTACAAAAATAGCTAAACAGCTTCTACAAAAATAGCTAAACAGCTTGACTTCTCTAAAATCAACTGTCAGAATTGAAAACGATTTAGCTGTTATAGTCACTTTAGAGGTGACCCTCTGCAAAAATGGCAAAATATCTTTTATCTGTCGAAAAACATGGCTGCCAGAGGCTTGCCTTATCACAGATCTCACAAATTTCCATAATTCACACACCATTATGCGTTTTTACATTGTATATGCTTCTCTACAATAAATTTAAACATTGCTTATTTGTCTTTTTAACACCGCGACAGTGAACTTTATGTGATCTGGACCCTTTTGTGTCCTTGCCTCCCAAATTCTCCAAGTTGGCTCGCCAGCTCCCCTAAGATAATTGTCTTCTTATCTGCTGTCTTCAAACAATTGACCTTGCTCACTGGCGGGACCTCCTCGATGATAGCACAGTTTCGACATCCATCCACATAGGTTAACTTATATATTTAAACAAAACGACCAAAATGACTGGTTACCCAGATCTCGTCCCCTTCGATTTGTTTGGTGGTATTAGTGCAATGCCCATAGTCACATTACTAAACTTGCTGCGTTCTGGATCGCTCACGCGAGTCACTTTCCTGCACTGACAATCAGTTTGTTCAGTGGAGCTGAACGGCAACATAGGGAACTGTAGTTTGATGCTATTTTGAAATTGGACCAGCAGTTCTCCAACCAACATGCTCGGTGGAATTGAATAAGCTGGCCAATGTTAGTGTTAAGTTAGACCCTACGCTAAGGAAGCGATTGTTATGCCCCGCCATTTTCAATAGGTATACTGAACGAAACTTCCAAACCGCCACTCGACATTTTTTCATATATCTTAACATGTATGATACATACATGGCCAAAATTTACACTCAATATGGGGAAATTAATTAAACAGAACCTATCAAAATTTCATCTTCATAAATAGAAAATAACATGCTCAATTGATAGACTGTATAAAGGCACCGTCGCATTTCATTTTCACACAAACGCTAGAATTTGAACTCATCACTTAAAACCGAGTATTCAAGGGACCTAAAGTGAAAAACACCTACTTTATGGTGTTATAAATGGACATTATTGAACATTTTTGGGTTTCGCTTTTATTAAGTAGCGATTTTCAGGTAATCCACAATGTTCCTATGGAAGCCCATATGACATAAAACAACACAATAATGCTTTATGGAGATGACATGTTTTTTGTCCACAATATTACTGAAGACTTCTGGTGCTATAAATGGACATTATTGAACACTATCGTGTTTATTTTGTAATAAAGTAGCAATTTTCATGCAATTCAGTGCTCCTATGGAGGCCCATATGGCCTAAAAGAACACAGAAATGTGTTTATGGTGATGAAATGTTTTTGCCTTCAAATTTTTGAAACATTCGTCACCCATTAACCGTTTACTGCACATCAATCTCGACACTTTCGACGTTCCAATGCAGCATTTGTGCATCACCGCACAAAAGTATGGTGGACTATACAGGACAATTTATGACATATGTAAAACTCAGTTTTTGTCGATTTTTCTAATCATACGAGTGCAAAAATGAAAAATGACCAACACTTTGTGGTGTAAACTTTCGGCTCTATCAAAACATGTCAAAATTTATGATAAATTATGAATCAATCTCAGCGAGGCCCCGTTTACGATTGAACCCACAGCCCAACCCCTCTACTTTATACGCATACAGCCCAAACTTTGGCATTTTTGTGATAAAATAAAGTTGTCCGATAGTTGTCGATGAAAATACGAGTATACACATGGCGAAAAACATTTAGCATATGTGTGCCACGTGCAAAACAGGTATAAGTACTCTATCGTTACGCATAAATGAACATCCTTATTGAATCAAACTGTGTTATGTTCAATCGATGCATACATGTGTCCAAATATACTGTGTCAAATATCATTTCAAACAGTTTAATAATAAATGAGTTATATTGAAAAAATGTGTTTTGCTAACTGGCGGTTTAGAAGTTTCGTTCAGTATATATTGGTTATTGCCGCTACATCCCGGAAATGGTTCATACGTGGTAGGGATAATCTGGGCAAACATGGAACCAGTCCTGTTTTCAAATATCTTATCATAAAGGGATGATCATTAAGGAAAGCCAAGATGGCATGGTTGAAATTTTTGGTGGAAGAAGGTTGGTAGCTGATTTGAAGTGAGGCCAGAGGAACACGAATGATCCATGGACCGTCAGATTGGTGCAATTCACGGCATGGTAATGTATAATAATTTCAGGCTTAATGAGTGCATGTATCGGTATTTGTTCGTGGCATGAGCAAACTCGTAATTGGCATTCTTGCCTAGCTTAAAATTAGCAACAAACAGAGAAAAGACAATCCTCACCAAATGTTTGTACCATTCCGTCATAATTCCCTTGTCGTTCATATTTTATTTTATTAGATTTTTTTATTGTGGGTTATTTTTGTCCATTTTACAGATTATCGCTACCCTGTACAATCAAAATAAATCTGCATATATGAACACAAAAGTTAAATCAGCGCGGATGATTACATGGGTATAAGGCCCTTATTAGCTCACCTGAGTCGAAGACTAATGGGTGAGCTAATAGTATATCAGTACTCCGTCCGTCCGTCAACATTTTCAAACATCTCTAAAACCACTGGGCCAATTTAACTCAAATTTCATATGGAGATTCTTTAGGATAGGGCGAAATATTGTTCAAATTGTCCTGGTCACCTGACTAAAATGGCCGCCATGCCCATATATGGTAAAAACCCTTCAAAAATCTCCAGAACCAGGACAAAGACCTTGGGACTTGGTATGTAGCATTGGTGGTACCAAGTTTGTTCAAATGATGATCCTAAGTTGATCTAGACCTACTTAACGTCAAGTTAAAATTTCTTTTTAATTCATTTAGATGGCAATTTTTTTTTGAAAGGTTGATTTTTTGAAAACTGTTGAAGCCAAAGTCATTATTCACACTTGATATTTCTAACCTAATGAGACAATGGTTTTATGTACTGCATTCCAAAAGAAGTGCGATCCTTAATATGCTCGCAAAGTGACTTTCTACGATACCTAAAAGCTGTGAAGAGGCTTTCTGAGATTAGAACATGGTTTAGTCGTTGATAAATATGTGCACATGAACTTTTGCACATGAAATTGAACGGTGCCGGGACTGTACAAAGTGTATAAACATTCCTAAACCTTACAGTGATTAGAGTGATGCACTCACAAGAGGTCTACGAGCTTTTTATAGATTTCTAACCAGAAAATCTTGGGAGATAGCAAGAGAAGACTTCTTATAGTGAGCAATTTTAACATACCAGACAGTGCTCCAGGAAGTAGAGGAATTTCCTATCAACTAGAACTAATGGCTATAAATAATTTCCAAAGTTCAAGGTTGACCTTTGATCGACCTGGCAGCAAAGGTCGCTCATATTGGAGCCCCATCAATATATTAAAACATAAGTTTTCTTAGAAACCATTGGGCCAATTGAACTTAAATTTCTTATGAATACTCCTTACGCTAAGTTAGTCAACAATTATGCAAATGTTCAGGTCACATGACCACCATGCCCGTAGATGGTAAAACCCCGTTTAAAATCTTCTTCAGCCAATGTCTCTCACATTGGACTCCCGGTTATATAGTTTTCTCATATTATAGATGACATTTGTTACCGCAACACTTAAATTGGGGTGCCTAGTTTGTGCAATCTGTAACTCCAAAAGTTTTAATTCCTTTTTGTTCAAACTTTGCATAATGATTGCTCACATTTTGAAGATGTGCACCTCTCATTTTATGCACTTTTACTTTTGACATTGGTTTCATACATTTTTCCAACGGAAATGCTTTTAAGGGGTGCCTAGTTTGTGTAATCTGTAACCCAAACAGTTTCCATTGCTTTGTATTCAAACTTTGCATAATGAGTGTGCATACATTGAAGATTTGTACCTTCCATTTTGTGCACATTTGATAAATATTTTCCTATTTTGACGGGTGTTGAACTTAAGACATTTTTTCCATCCGAAATGCTTAGGGGGTGCCTAGTTATTGTAATCTGTAACTCCAACATTTTTCATACTTTTATATTAAAACTTTTCATAATGATTGCTCACACATTAAAGATATGCACCTCCTATTTTGTGCACATTTCACGAATATTTTTTTTCATTTTTGGGATCTTGAACTCAAGACATTTTTTCCGTTCAAAATGCCTAGATGGCG
This sequence comes from Loripinus fragilis, assembly GCA_964019695.1. Classification (NCBI taxonomy): domain Eukaryota; kingdom Metazoa; phylum Mollusca; class Bivalvia; order Lucinida; family Lucinidae; genus Loripinus; species Loripinus fragilis. The sequence continues at coordinate 25,304,621 of OZ026527.1, forward strand.
TCTGGTTAGTGTAATCTGTAACTCAAGCATATTCAAACTTTTGCATTACGATTGTTCAGCGCAGTGGCTCAGTGGTAGAGTGCTTGACTCGAGACCGAAGGGCCGCGGGTTCGAGCCTCACCGGCGTCGCTGCGTTGTGTCCTTGAGCAAGAACATCAATCCTAGCTTAGTACTGGTTCAACCCAGGAAGACCCGTCCCTTTATAACTGAAAGATTGTTGATGGGACGTAAAGAATCAAATTAAACACATTGAACATGTGTGCGTATTTGATTATATATTTGGGAGTGTCGAAATTCGTCATTAATTACGTCTACATCACGTTTGGAGTGCTTACATTGTATCTCAAACAGATTTCATTCCTTTATATTCGAACTTTGCATAATGATTGTTCACACATTGAAGATTATATGCACCGGCGACGCATGTCCAAAACAGAGTTTGGCCTTGTTTAAAATAATAATGTTGGCATTGGATTTCTGAAGGCTTAAATTGTTTGAGATATGAATAATTATGTATATGAATACATCCATACACATTCCAAAAGCAAGAAATTTGGCAAAAACTTGTTACAAATATTCACAAATTATTAACAACAAGAAATGTTGTGAGTGTTCTCTAAACATTGGTTTCAATAGACCGATATGAAACGTTTACATAACGTTTCTAAAAGCTCAAGTTTAAACAAGCTTTCATACAACCAAGGACCGTCTATACTTTGTATATTGTATGGGTCATTATCAAAAAATGGAGGAATTCAGAAAGGCAAAATCATAAAAAAATATTGTCCAAAATTTCATTTTTTCTCAAACATTTTTATTAACACCAACATGGAGAAGATATATGGAAAATATGTACAGTTCAAAAATATATATAATGTGTCAATTGTAAATTACATGGATGGAACTCTTGCTAAAATGTCAGTGCAGTCACAAACAAACTTTTTGATCAAAAACAGACAGTTTAAAGAATTTTCAAAATTTAAAGGGGTCCCTTTAGAGATCTTACTAAAAACCTTAATGGGCATGAATCTTGGGTTATTCAGATGTGGCACTTGTAAGAGAAATACTTTAAAAATAGATGTACAGTAAAAAAATATATTTTCGAAGTGTGTTGTTTTTTGTGCTAAGAATTTTATAAATTGACGATCAAAATAATTTCACCTAAAAGTTTGGCATTTCTGCATGGCATGATCAGGTATGAAAAGCAAGTGCATTATAACAACACATTTCGATTAGCTTAAAATTTTACTAAACGTGACTGCACTGACATTGCTGTGACTGCACTGACACAGTCGTGACTGCACTGACACATTATGGATTCGACCTTTCAAAAAAAGATCTTTGAGACATAGCACCATGAAACGCAGAAATTACATGTCATACATCGAGAGCTTGGATCAACCGTCACATAAGCATTGTCTCAGTGACAACATTGAGCGATTTTCTATTGGAAATTTAGAAATATAAAGTTGAACCCAAATCATCGTTGGAGCATACATTTATTGTCCCTAGGCTTTTTGATTTGGTACATATGATATCAACGAGTGTCCGTCATAAAAGCATATTCAATACCTCATCAGGAACACTCGTGGAGTGTATGAGTGGCATATATATATCATCTTCTTCTTTTAAATACAACAAGTAACAAATAATAATTTCTGTGTGCAACTGTAGCTCTCCTGGATGGCAGTTGGTTAGAAATACGGACCATTAACATACTATGTTAAAGATTGGGTAGGATGTGAAGTGAATGTGGATACGCAGTAACGCAGTAGTTTGAAATTGTTGATGGGGTGTGATTTGCTCAGCAGTGTCTAACACGCTATTTTCATATTAATCTAAGTACTAATTAATCAAACCTTCAAAATGGACACAAATGACTGAGAAACGAACAAACTCTAAAATATTTCCAGGGGAGCTAGAGTTGGAAACCAATAACATTAAGAATAAAATTCCAAACAATTAACAGGTGTTTATGCCTCTTCTCGAATTTATTTGGATTCGTCTTTATTCTGCAGAAACTTGCCGTGTGCTCGTCTAATATGCCATCTGCAAAATATAGACAAGCACAAATAAACTCCCCTATGTATCAGACATATGTAGAATAAACTATCGCTGTCAATAATCCATAGAAGCGACTGCACAAGAGAGCCATAGAAAGCGATTTAAGATATTTAAGTTAATCTATGAATACATAGGCCCTTATTCACATGTTGTTCTACACCATTGCTGTTTTATGGGATTTGACCATAAAGTGATGAGCAACACCACAACAAAATCAACAATGTGTTATTTTTGGTAGCAAAGACTCAAAAGGCTGGGCATCCACCCAGTCTGATCAAAGTCTCGACTAAGCACACAAAGAAAACTCAGTTCCTCCTATCCTGTTAGTTCATACCAAAGACTCTGATCAGACTGAGCAAATGTTCAGGCTGATCTGAGTCTTGGGTTGGCGCATATGCCACCTTGTTGATTTAGTTACTGTGTGGCGACGCATTGGTCACTAATAGTGCGTTTTACTAATACTTTCTTTCCTGTTTTTATCTAGTACGCAAAGAAGCGAATTCACACGAATCATAAACAGCAAATAAAATAAATTAAATTGGCAACTAACCGCCTGCCCACTTAGCACACGTTGTTCTACATCTTGTTGTTCGATTAAAGTGTTTGACAATAAAGTGAATCATTTGAGACACACCATGACAAAACCAACACAGTCACATTTGAGCCGTGACACATGGTTTCCAACACTGTGGTATTTTGACAAGGGTAGATTCAGGTGAGCCTATGCAGCCTTTTAAGCTTAGAAACTCCAAATGGTGTTCAGTCAGTAGCTTAACAGCCATAGAATATTAAAGCGACTAGCGATGGCTCTGATCAAACTTCGCGTATGCGCAGGCTGATCTGAGGCTTTGCTGGTCCCACATACCACATTGTTGGAAATCTCATTTCGCGGCTCATTTGATTGCAGCGAAGACTAAAATCAGTCTGGCCATCCAACAAGTCTGATAATAGTCTTTATTGCTCATATTATGAATTAAAAGAGTTTAAGCTACGCAGTGAGCTCATATAAAATATTCTGATCATACTGCGAAAATGGTCAGGCTCATCTTAGTCTTCCTTCAGCGCATATGCTATAGTGTTGGTGTTGGCATGGTGAAGCTCAATATTTTAATGATTGATTGATCACTTATTATGTACTTCACTATTTCTCTCTTTCTTACGTCTACGTAAACTAATTAATGCTGACCGCTGCTCAATTATCTTCTGTACTTCCAAATTTACTTTGCGTTTGAGTCCTTTGTATTTCGTACCATTGGTGTTAACTGATTGTTTATCTGTAGTTTCATAAAATGATTTCTCTGCTTTCCTTATACTTTTTTCACTTTTAGCTCTTTGAAAAGCGAGAAGGGGGACAAAATGATTGGCTTGCCAATGACCTTTGCTCATATCACGCCGCGCACTTGTCCACATAATATACGCACAATCGTTTGGGTTGCTTGAAGAAATGCGTGGTTCAATAGTTCGGTGTAAGTCCTTGCGTATGTTCAGGTTTCCTTTTTTAGGGTGTACAGACACTAGCTTTTTCCCAAGAACACTTGCCAAAGCACAAAGCTGCCACATGCCCATAAAGGAACCAAGCCTTGTGATTTTAAGTGCCTCCATTTGATATATTTTTTCAATGGTGGGCTTATTTAAAATATGCACACCAGGGATGTATTCTTCTGAATACATAGCAAATATTTTAGCAATGCTATGTCTTGATGGACTAACCAGTCCCCTTTGTAGATGGGACTCTGACAGATATAACTTTTTATAAAGCACTTGTTCTACAACAATTCTAACTCTCATTTCATCCCCATGGTCTGGATTTCCAAAAGCAATGATACTTCCACTATATGGAAGGCAGTTCCCATCTCCTAATACTGCCACTGGATATAGATCTTCACTGTTGATAAAATCATGAGGAAGGTGTTTTAAGGCATTTTCATCTAGCTCTACTGGCTTTGGATTTCGTGAGTCTGTATCTATAATGTAACTTGCTTTTTGTAAAACATCGATTTTTTCACAGAGTTTAAACAAAGAATTAAATGTCTTGCATGTTGCAATTTGGCTTAAATGCTTCTTATAAAACTCCTTTCTATCCTTTAATATTTCATGTTGAACTCTGTCCGCAGTTTGTGGCATTTCACAATCTCCATTAACAATATTTCTCATATTGACCTTTTGAGGCGCTCTATCAGTGGTTTCAATGTTTTTCCGTTTTTTAGACAATCCATCTCGGTCTTTACCACAACTGATATTAAAATGAAATTGTTTAAAATCATGGCCTACATGGGGATTATCTTTGGTGCAATAACAGCTAATGTCTCTATAGAGTAATTGGCCAGGTGTCTGAGTAATTACTTGATGTAATTTACTGGTCCCTGGTACAGTTTTTAGAGCAGGCAATTCTTTTTCTTTTTTGTCAACTTCTTCTTGGGACACTTCATATAGAATGACAGAAGAATCTGTTTCTCTAAGTTCTCTTATAAATGAACTGGCATTTTCAATAGTGCCGCCATGTAAAATTCTCATATCAGCAGCCCTCTTTAATGAACCACCAACTCCGTCAGGTGCCCCTTTGCCGTGCCCAGCCTCATGGAAATTCCAAGATGCCACAGAGAAGCCTTTGGCTGCTAGCTCAGTTGAAAAGTAGTAAAATTGTTCTTCTGTCTATACTGGCTAAAAGGTCCATCACTGAAAAAATGAATGTGTTGAATACTTGGATATAGGTTTTTAATATCGTCAAGTACTGGATTCAGAAATGCCCAAACACCAGCTGGTCCATGTTGAAGAGAATCAGAGACTGTGGCAAACGATACAGGTTTTTCAGTTGAAGATGTGTAATAAACACCAGTATGTATAGTAAGTTGACGTTTGGAAGCACCATACCTACTTTCCTGTATTTCTTTCAGGGATTTACATACATAATTTTCTGAGAAATCAATGTGAATGAGAAGTTCGTCATCTTTCATGGTACTTTGAAGGTTTCTGTAATATTCAGTTTGGTTCTCAATATTAAACAAATGTACTTTGAACCTTTTCAGCTGACTTTCAAACTTAGCAACTAATTCACCTAGCGTGGACTTAATTTCTACTATTGACGTTATTGTCACTTGTTTAATTTCTTTCCTAATTTCCCTGTCTTCAACTTTAGTCTCCCACTGCCGATAAATGATATTTTCAGTTTTGTCATATGTTTGTTGTATCAACTTTCGAGACTTACAATTGATGCAGTCACCGTACATACAGTCCTTGTTTTTCATGTCACAAACAGAAAGGTTTGCTAAAAGTGAGGGTTTGTCTGTGGATAAAAGCTGTTTTTTATCCAAAGCGTCCACTACAAGTGCCATATTTTCATGAATTCTGCAAGCGCAGGTTTCTCTATCACTATCACGGGGTCGAATGACCCAAAATGGTCTCTGTCTACAGAATGATGTATAGCTTATACTGATATCATTGTTTTCATTTTGAAACTTTTTGTGAATATTGATAAGGTCATCAGTTAAAAATCGCTTTTGCTTTTTCTGCTTGTTTTGTGTGATCGTTCTTTTAATGCCAGGTACAATTCTGCTAATGTCATCCCTTTCGTAAAACTTCCTGATCCTATCTTCGAGTCTGCATGTTAAAGAACGCTTCTTAACTCTATGTCCATGGTCCTTTGATAATCCTAGTTCCCTTCTCGCATGACAAATAAGGTTATATTTCTTCATTGTATGTCCTGTAACGATTTTGGACACCCTTTGTTTCTCCCTGTTGTTGCCATTTTTGTATTGATCTGAAAGTTCTGTCACTAACGAGTTATGAAATTCCAAAGTCTTCCGCGCTGTTTTTGTTGACTTGCCACCAGAAAAAACCCTAAGAAGTTTTCTTGTTTTTGTTTTAGGAGTGTCAACATGTTGTTTGAAACGACTCTTTTCTATTTCACGAATCCAACGCTTCTTGTACAATTCTGATCTTCTCTTGGCAGCTTTTAATTCCTCTTTTAGAGATATATTTTCTCGATAAACTCTGTTGTTTTGCCTTCTTCTTGCCTTTGTGGATCGGGAATTGATTTGTTGACCTGGTACTAGACTAGAACATGATTGATCTTTTGGGGGTACAGAAGGGGTCACTGTTTTAAGACTTTTCATTATCCTCACTTTTCGGCGACGCACTTCTTGTTGTCTACGCCAGTATCTCCGTTGGCGTCTTTGTTCTCTGTTTGACATTTCTGATACTAGCTTTCTTTTACCAACAGACTTATCATGCTGATACCGCAGTCTCTGTCTCAGCAGGAACTCTCTTCTCCTATCAGGATCTTGATCCCTGCTTTTTCTGTACTTCCTGGCACTTTCAGCAGCTGTCATAGCCATTTTCTTCAACCTATAATATAAAAAAAAGTATTTTATTCGAACTTTTTATTGATAATTGTGCTTTCAAAAGTATTCCGACTCAAGATAGGAAAACAAAAACGGATTGGAATGCCTGTTTCGTCAACTGACCACTAACTGTTGGAAAAACTAACAATCAGATATAGTGGACATATGGAATCTCAGCCTTTACCACTGGGTCATGCAATATTCCAGAAGATGTAAGCGTTTATAATGGCCTTCTTTGCTTAAATGACTACTGATGGACAATTTGAAAAGGGCAGATCACTGAAAAATCAAAACAGTGATTTTTTTTCATGTGCAAGGTGAACTGATATACTGCCGTTATTTGTATAAATTCTGTACAGTATAAAAGTTATGACTGCTGGCATGACTGAGTTCATACCTTACCACTAGCTGATCAATAAAAAACGAAAGCAGCAAATAAATAACCAACCAGACGGCTGACGATAGTACACCAACACCCGTTTTATACTTTTGACCTTAACCCTGGTGCCAAGACCACACAAAACGCTGTCCAGTACCTTCTAAATCATTTGTCTCATGCACCTAATAAAGTTTGTTGTTGTTGTATCCAGCGGTTTAGGAGAAAAATTACAAGAGTACTTTTTCACCTTCGACCTCGACCTATCGTCATACAAAATATTGCACAGGACTCGGAATTACAATGCCTCCTTAAAGTTAAGGAAGACTTAAGTTAAGTATTGATATAGTAGATGCTAAATAAATTGCCTGGAACGATGCAGTACTTGTGGTCAAAGATAGTATTGTGATCTACAGAAAAATGAAACTATTTTGATTTTAATCAGTTTAAAACGTTATTTTTCGCATCCTGAATAATCAATACTTAACTTAAGCCTTCCTTAACTTTAAGGAGGCATTGTTATTCTGGGCCGAGTACTCTTTACATCATCGGACCTATGCACTGGCAAAGCTTTAAGTGGCTAAGTGGTTTTGGAGATACATAAACAAGAAAATGCATTATATAATAGATCATTTACCTTGACGTCAAAGTCACCTGAAATGTGTACCCAGTACCCTCTACGCTATGGACCACCAAGATTCGAAAGGTACCATATTTAGCATGAATAGAAGTCTTTGAAATGGACCTTCATTGAATACAGAGGTCAGGTGTGGCGCTTGATTACACTGATTCCTGATCTTTGCCCTCTTTCTTAATTTTATTAATTGAATTTTCAGTGTGCGGAGTGTGTGGGGGGGAGTGTGTATATGTGTGTGTGTGTGTGTAGGTGTGTGTGTGTAGGTGTGTGTGTGGGTGTAGGTGTGTGTGGGTGTAGGTGTGGGTGTAGGTGTGTGTAGGTGTTGGTGTGTGTGGGTGTGTAGGTGTGTGGGTGGGTGTAGGTGTGTGTGTTGGTGTGTGTGTAGTGTGTGTAGGTTTGTGTGTAGGTGTAGGTTTGTGTGAAGGTGTATGTGTGTGTAGGTGTGTGTGGGTATGTGTGTGGGTGGGTGTGTGTAGGTGTGTGTGTGTGTGTGTGTAGGCGTGTGTGTAGGTGTGTAGGTGTGTGTGTAGGTGTAGGTGTCTGTGGGTAGGTGTGTGGGTGGGTACGTGTGTGTGTGTGTGTGTAGGAGGAGTGTGTGTGTGTGTGTGTGTGTGTGTGTGTGTGTGTGTGTGTGTGTGTGTGTGTGTGTGTGTGTGTGTGTGTCCATAGCTAATTAATAGGAGGTAAAGGGACAAACCAACCAATCTTACCACTCAAAAAAAAGACATACATGCAAGCAATATCGATTATTTTTGGGGAAGGGCTGCTTAAGTAAGGATTCTTCACACAGGTATACATGCGATGAATATTTATCGATATTTAGCAGTTGTGAAAAATTCGCACAAAGCCCTAACAGATAGGACTTAGATATGATTTCTTTTGCTCCGGTATTCAAAGGTATTTACTGTTGGGTCTTATCTTTGCTTTATCCCCTTTTTATACCTTGATTTATATGTCCTAGGAGCTGATGTATTGATACGTTAGGGGTCTTTCATGCAAACCAAACATCTATGTGACTTAATCCACATCTGAACTAAGGGTGAGGTTGGCACGCCGTGAAACCAGTTAAGCCAACCAGTAAAATAATTTTACTGACCGTTCCAAGGCGGTGCTTCTTTTGTGGGTCATATATTTCTGTACTTTTGTTCGCGTCTGTTTATTGATGCCTTGTGGTCACCTGCTAGGAAAGGGTTGACCCCTTGGCTCTCGTTTATGATGTTAAATTGTGAAGTTGTCACTTTCCCATTGGTATCCTGGGTCAGGTGTGGTGCTTGATTGTATCGATTCCTGATCTTTGCCCTATTTCTTACTTTAGTTGGAATGGGAGCAATGTTATGAATGTAAAAATTCTTTAAATCTGTAAAGCATGCGAAAAAATCATACCAATTTATCACAGACGCGAGAATTCCAAAAAAACTTCACAGATAGTTTTGAGTGCTCGAATCAAGTTTCCACATGCAAACTTACGTAATTGTTAAACAATAGACTAATCTATGTATTTGACAAATTTTAATTGAAACGACGAGCTTTGAAGTTTGAACTGAAAAATAATAAGTGACCTTATGTTTTGTATGAAGAGAGGGCTCGTTGCTTTGGTTGTTAATGTAAGAAGAGAGGGCTCATTGCTTTGTTGTTGTTTTCCCTGGCCATCCTCACTTATCTTTTGGGCCCAGTGTGTGTTTGTGTTTGTGTGTGTGTGTGTGTGGGGGGGGGGGCTTGGCCCAGCATCTACTTTGTTTTCCCAAATACATTTCAGGAATACAAGGCATAGCCAAAAAATAATTGAATTTTTAGCAACCCCAAAAATATGTTCCATTTTGTATCTTGACTAAATATGAAAACCCCTAAAATTTATAGAAATCAACCCAAAAATAGTCCAGTTTTGTGATTACCCCTCCCCCTCCCTGCCGTCCCCAAAGAAAAACATTTAAATAAATAGAAAAAAATATCGTTAAATTTCTTGATACCAAAACAAATCTATATATTATTTGATAAAATACTAAATGCATTGAAATAAAAAAATTGACGCCCCCAACTGGGCCAAGCATATATACGTCTAGGCCTATATTAAACAATTAAAGTACCCCCACCCCCTTATCCCTAGGGTTTTGGGGTGAGGAAAAGATTATCGTTTTAGGAACAAGTACGATATCGCCTCAATAGATCATCACTTCTTCCTAAATAGCCTACACTTTAGAGTTGAAAGTCAGTGCAGTCACAAAACTCGTCAGTGCAGTCACGATAAGGAGCGTGATTGCACTGACCGTGACTGCACTGACTTTCACACCTTAATGTGATTCTTGAAACTAAGGATTTAGCTCAGGCTGAAAATTTCGCCTATCTGTTTCGACAGATCCTCAACTGAAACAGAAACATGGCAGTAAAAATGTATTCAATATCTGAGGAAGCGTCACATTTCTCGTGATTGCACTGACGGATGTGGAAATATCACATGGATTTTATCGAATCTTTTTAATATTTAACCTGTATGATCCAGCTTAGCCAACAAACTTTCTTGTGTTTTTGTTCTCATAAGTTGTCGTCTGCAAAAAATGTTATTTTGACTCAGATCATTGTGAGCAACTCTAGCTGAGATTGATTTTCTATATCTGTAATTGCATTGACAGGTATTCTAGGGACACTCTGTATACATTATGGCTTCCTCAACAAGTGCTTTAATGATTCGTAATTTCTATTGGGATCGTTTCTATAAAGTCCTATGTAATGATTTACTTAAGAAAAAGATGACTATTTATATGTTCTTGGTAAAATTGGAGATAATAAAACTACTTACCCTGCTGTTGGGACATGGTGAAATTGTGAGAAAAGGCGTTTCTGTCAGGTTGAATTTTCAAACAACGTCATCGGACACATGACATAGTATTCTGTTTTATTGACCCACAGTGTCGCTAAGTGTTGTAGACACAAAAACAAAAAAATGGACGGCACATATGCGAGAAAATTATAAAGGACAACGATTCCTCCATTTTTTGATAATGACCCGTATAGACGGTCCCTGATACAACGAAACACAACCGTTTAAGAAAAAAAACGTTTCCCCGTTACCTAGGTTATGACTCGTAATGCAAACTCTTTTACAATTTTTGATGGTTTCCATATTTGACACATTGATTGCTTTAGGTTTGTCGATGACTATGAATGCTTCAGTTCGCCAATATGACCTTGGGTTCAAGGTCAAATAAACGTGCGACTCATTGCAACATCTCGTCTTATATCTTTAGATGGGGAATGTTTATATTTGGCACAATGGTGGTGTTTTATCGATCTTAAGGTGACAACAGATGTATTGGATCGCTTATATGACCTTGAAGTCAAATATACTTAAACGCAAAAGTTTCGCAACCGTCGTATATCTGTGTTTTCTTCAGTATGGTTCATGTTATAATATTTCTGTAATCATATCTTATTTTCCTACACAATGTTGAAAGATTTACCATAAATCAGTTTTGATCATGCTCTTCATTCTGACGTTATAATGACGTCAGTGTGTTTCAACAATTTACGTCTAGCATAAAGATAGTATTCTCGATTTAAAAACAAACGGTGTGATGTGATAGCCAGATGTCGTAACTGACGGACAACATTTAAAGGTTTAACAATTAACGTTTATCAACGCTCAGCGTCGCTGCGTTTCTTTGTTAACGTCAACCGATTTATCAAAATTATTCATTTTATTCCGTTTTGTCGCGCGATACTTTTGTCTTCTATGCAATGTGCTGAAGGCTTTCACCTGTGACATTAAAAACTCGATTATTGATGTTCAGTTGCGTTTAAACGGCCAATTACGTCAAATATTGAGGGCTTTACGTTGGCGTTATGAACGTTAATAAATACATAAAATGAATTGATTTGATTTATCTGCCCTTCTGCTTTTGAAAACAGATAACGGTTAAACACCTTTTCCAAATAAAATGTAAGGTGCTGTAACTCTGTAACTCGAATAAAATGTAAGGTATTGTAACTCTGTGACTTTTCGAATTTGGGTTGCCTTACATTTCGCGTTAAAGATCGGCAATCGTAAGTCTCACTGGTCTGATTTTCATGTTCAATGGAAGGCAAATCATTGGACTTTTTAATCACAATATCACGGAGTGAAATATTTGGGTCAAAAAGAAGCAAATAGCATTTTAGTAAGAGTTGCGAAACTTTTGCGTTTAAGTATATAATTAAAATCTTTCTGATGGCTTGTAAGGCTAACTCTTACATTTTGAAATGGAGCGTGTTCATATTTGGCACAATGTCTGCTTATAGTGTGTAGATGACCTTTTGACCCCACCCCTAGGGTTATGGGTGTGTGTAAGGGCAAAATATTTGCTTGTATGTTGTTGTACGCTGCATTCTCTTAAATTTGATATGCATCGACCACTTTCAGAGAAAAAAAACACGTTTTGACCCAATCCCAGGGGTTAAGGATCTATGTAAGGGCTAGCTATTTGCCTTTATGTTATCATGTTTCATTACCTTTAATTTTATATGCAACATAACCATATTCTGTATACCCAAGTTGATTTTTGACCATGGTCCCACCCCAATCATGGGAACGGATCCAGGCCTTCAAACTAAACCCCAGTTTGACAAGTAATTGAAGTTGCACATCTATTGTTCCTCTGCCCACATGCAAAATTTTGGTTAGAAATATTGACAGCTTAGTTATTGCATAATTTGACCTTTGATCTCATTCCTAAGGGGCCAGATGGGTGGGGTAGTTTTGGACGTGGTTTACACATCTATGGGTACTGAGCAATTACTTGCTGTTTTTGTCTAAAAGATGAGGTGAAAAACTAGGTGTTGCGTTTTTTAAGTCCGTCAGTATAGTAAAACCAGGTCTCACCACCAGTGATTAAATTGTGGAAAGCCTTTTGCTGTATTTAGGGTATATTTTTTCACTAGTACTCGTTTGTTTACCTGAAAGCATCTTGCATTTATTTTCCCCAAATTGTAAATGCAACTTCAAAAATAACACGAAGTGCAGACACGTTTGTCATCAGGATAATTGCATCACTGTGAATTGGAAATCTTTAGAATATTAACGATTTTTTGTAAAAAAATATTTCTTATATTGTTGTTGCAGGGCAATGTTACCTGTGAAAGCAGCATCTTTTCCCTCTGCCAACCGCTCCTAAATTTAGTTACCCTCCTGCAAATCGTCCTGTGAGACACTTGGTCCTCCTCACAGATATTGCATACATCATGGTGAATGTCTACATGTTTTATGTGTTGCAACCTACCTTTGGTATTGGCCCTAATTTCGAGTATGTTGTTAGCTCTTCGCTTGATCATTTTGTGGATAGTGTAATGAATACATGCTATAAAGAAATGTACAGCTTTGTTCTAAAGTTTCAAACACTTTTCTCTTTATGTTTTCAAAATGTTGGTCATTCACACAATGCTTCTTAGAAAAGGAAACAGATAAGACCCTGATCCGATGTTTCTTCAGAAGCAGTCTGATCTGGGTCTACCAAGATTGTCAAGGTCTTTTTGTAGGCAACTAGCATTTGAATTTTAGAACATCTACCGTACACTGTGCAAAGGTTTAATAGTGATGTTGTGAGCAATTTTTTTTTTACTATTGTTGTTTCAAAGATGCATAGTAATGAGACAATTCTATTTTTCTTATAAATAGGTAAAGTACGACTATTCACTTTCACGCGCATATGCAGTAATCTGTGGTAGGTTCAATATTACTGTAAACTGAGACTACCTGCACGCCCAAAATCAAGGTAAACTCGCCACTGTTTGTTTACAACGATTCTCATCTATCTTTGAAAGTATTGTACTGGTATATTGCACCTCAAATGGAACACAGTTTTTCGTTTTTAAAATTTTACATGAAGGTTTCTTCACCCTGAAAATTTGCATGCGGTTAGCAAAACCCTAACTAAATTTAAATTTTGGCGGAGTATAACAATCCACCATGAGTCTCCATGTAGGATAGAGATATCTCACCCGAGGGGTCGGAATTTTAACCAGGGACGAGGCTTGCCGAGTCCCTGGTTAAATTCCTACCCCGAGGGTGAGATATCTCTATCCTACATGGACAGGCTCATGATGGATCGTTTTTCTCCCACTTTTCCGAGGTTTTTTTTCGGAACATAAAACAGTCAAAAATCCTGAAAATTTTAACTTTTTACTCGTTGGATTTACATTATTTCTGAGTTCTTGGTTGTTTTTATCGGGTATTCAAATGGGTGTAAACGTAGTTTGCACCTTGTTATTGACTAGAAACCACGATTGGAGTATTAGTTTAGTTGCAAAATGCAAAATAAAATCCTTCTATGCCACCTGTGCCTTTAGCGTCACATTGCCGTTATCGTCACGTGGTGCACATTCGGTGACGTAATTAACGTTATATGACGTCAGTAAGTAACGTTTTCTCTTGCTTGGTGTCTTTGAGTTACTTAGGCGCAATATATTGGTCCTTTGAATATCATATTTTGGGAAAAAAGAATATTTTACTCGGCCCATGTAAGAAAGCTGTCACGTGGTCATGTAAGATAGAAATTTCTTACATGACCTGACAGCCTATCTTACATGGGCAAAGGTGGGAGAAAATGTTATCAATGTTCCTGCTCTGATATCTTGTAAAAAATAACTTAGTTTTTGTTGGAAAGAAAATACCCATTTAGTACCCATTTTTTACTGTCAGTGCAATACACCTTGGATAGATATCATCGTTTTTGCTCAGCTATAAAATGTCCATTAGAGATTACAGCAGACGATTATTTTGTAACATCAAATGGTGCAGTTACTATTCAATCCAATCTGCTTATAAAGTTCTACGGATAATGGGTTATTAACGCGTTTCATGCCTACCAAGTACCATCATTTTGCCTCCTTCCGTCTGTACCTAATTGTATGTTTTGTTCATGTGTCTGTATGTGCGAGCGTACAACTAGAAATGCACAGGCCTGAAAATACGAATAAGATCACAGATGTACAGGCACTTACATGTACTACATTTCATTTTATATTTAACTTTTACTGCTTCTTTATATGATGGAAAATATGCATGTTTTCATATGGGAGTGGTGAGATCAATAAGCAGACTCATTCATGGAATAGCTAGGCAAATGGGCGCTTCCAACTAAGAGGGCATTTTGGGTACTAGACATCTATAGATGTAGCCTTTCGTTTGTGTCACCGACTTTGTGGCAAGGGTAACTGAAATATTGTTGACTATGCTGATATACAGCAACGCAAGCCAAAATACAGCTACATTTAAAACCCACTGATGCCTTGTAAATTGTCTTATATTAGTATATACAGGGTTTTGTATTCAACTGATAGTCATTGATCCATATCGCCCAAGGTACAAGAAGGGAATGTTATTTGGCATAAAACATTAAAAATGTTAAAATTCCATCCTATCCCAGCATTTATGAAAACGTAAACAAACTTCAAAAAAAATATTTTTGGTAAGGGTTTTTGGTTAAAATATATTTTTCGAATTGAATTTAAAATTCCTATTTTAGATTTAATGTTGTTGCCAAAAAACAGAGTTCCTTTCGAAGGGCTATACTAAAGTAGCAGTGTTCCGCTTTAGTGATCACTGTTTCAACATGAGATGGTTTTGAGCACACATTACACAATTGGTGCAAAATAAAACTAGTGGCACTGATTTTGGAACAGCCCCCATTTAAGGATGTTGAAGCTACCATTCCACAAAATTTGAAAAATTGTCAGAATTCCTTGACCAGAAGCCACAGAAGTATTTACTACATGGTAAGCTTGTGGTAATTTTTGTTGTCGCAAACAGTTTGGACCAAGATCTGGACCGAAAGGTTCTGGGTCCTAATCTGGATCCAAACTGTTTGACACTCTGATTGTGTTCCTGAAATAATGTTTTGAAAAGGTTAATTTTGAAAAAAGGAAATGACAAAAGCATGTAAAAAAATACCCAGCATGCAAAGGGACTTAATTCAATTATCACTTCAGAATACTTTGCATTTGATATGAGCCACATCTTGAGAAAATGTTTTTATGTTGTAAACAAACGAAAAAAAAGTGCAGCACAATCTGGGCATCAGGCAGTGTGATCAATGCCATTGTTATTCACTTTAAAAATGGCTTGCTACGTCCGAAATTTCAAGATTCTATAGCTCATCACCTTAGCTTGGATTTAGTCACAAACACAACAAAACACAAGGCCCACATTATACTGTTGTGCTAACCAAGAGTGACAGTGACTTGATATTTTGTTTACAATGGCTCATAGGTATATAGGCCTAGCACAATGCTAACCTTTAAACATTAACTTGTACAGATCAGGGCTACCACTTATGCTAAGTGAATCCATAGAATCCTATCCTGAAAGGTAAGTCCCTGATAACTTTGTAAACAAAACATGAGTCACTGTCACTCTTGGCTGGCAGGACAGTACCACCATACTATGTCGAAATACAACTTTTATTATTTCCTCTTGCTTTTGTTTGATTTGAGTCTTTACGTCCCAGTCAACAATTTTTCAGTTGTGTCAGGAAAAGTCTTCCTGGGTTGAAGCAGAGGATAAAGTGTCTTGCCCAAGGACACAACTGATCAGTGCCTCTATTGAGATTCTGACCCGCTACCCATTTACCCAGAGTAAAGCACTCTACTACTGAGCTTATGCACTTTTCATATTTCCTCTTGCAGTTTTTTAACTGTTTTCAACCCAGTGAGCAAATTGTATGCATTACTTTTTCTAAATTCTATAGTCTCTAATGACTCATTTTCTTGCTTCACAAAGGATCATTGACACTTGCTATGGATAAATGCCTATGGTTTTAAGTAAAAATAAAAGTTTGTCAATCATCCCTTTCTTCGCCTTGATGCTACCCTGACCTGAGTACTTTATGGCTGTGAAATCCGTTTTCGATATTAAATGCTTCAAAGATGTAAAAGCTTTTGCCTGCATATGTGTTACCATATTTTACACTGTATGGAAGTAGCTTGCTGGCACAGGGGGGAAGGGGGGGGGGGAAGATGTTCAGCAGCCCAAAAACCCAGGGCCTAAGCCCACAAAATGCCTTTTCTACCAAATAAGAAATTAATGACAGTTATGAAGTTCTCTAGAACCAACCTCCTAAATTGCTTTGTATTCTGTGCTCGTTTAATATAAAGATTAAAAGTAGAATTAGCAAGGTTTTATGCATTTTTTCATAAGAAAAAATCTCACTGTTATTAAATGACACATTATTTTGCAAACGTCCTGTACTTATCTATTTGCATGCTAGGGAATTGTTCATGTTTTTATTTTCGTCTGCTGACTTTCTTCAAAATTAAGTTTTTAAAAATAAACCACCATCAGTGTCAAACAGTTTGGATTCAGATCAAGACCGACATTCTATTGGTCTTCATCTGGGTTCAAACTGTTTGCAAAAGGCTATTGACAGATGACAAAAATTATCCACTGGCATGCAAAGAGTTATAACAGGTAAATACTTAGGTGTTCAATATATTGTCTCATATAGGGATATACATGCATCATGCATACCATAAATATTAGGACACTTTAAATACATTCAACATGCTATTCCCTTTAAACAAAGCAAAAGTAATATTCAAAGGATCTAGTTAGAATCAGTTTTACTTCCAATGCTAAATGGGACACTTTCATTCCTTCAAAAACATTTATTTCTTTTGTTGAGCTTTCAGTTTTGTATTATTATGGTACATGTAGTCTCTCCCCAAAATCATTTAATTACAAAACATATTTTGTTTTTAAAACAATTTCATCAATTATCATGATTCGTTAATACTCTGCATATGGTATGTTCAATAGATATCACCATGCCTACCAAATAAATCAAGAAAACGTGCGGAAATCACTTTTTAAAGCACTTTTTATTTTCATGAAATTTCAGACCCCCTCCCCTTTCTAACCGCCATAGCTCTCGAGTGCGTAGGAATTTTGAAAATATTTTGCTAGCTGGCTCTTTCCATTTGATTTACCTGTTGCACTGATACTACATGCACCACACTAGAAGCTCAAAAGCAGCGTTCTGGGAATCAGAAAAATAGGCATATAAGGCCCAAACCGTCAATGATCCTTTATTCAGCATAACTTAATAATAGTGAATAAATTTCCATTTTCATCAGCACTACAATGACTTTTGGGACCAACAGTTTGTGTTGATGCTTTACACCCCAGTCAACAATTTTTTTGTCATGTTGGGATTTTTCCAAATTCCTAGGTTGAACAAGTACTAAGCAGAAGATAAAGTGTCGGAACACGTTGCCTCCGGTGAGGCTTGAACCAGCAACCAATCACTCTCAAGTTGAGCAATCTACCACTTAGCTTCTCAGTACTGTCAGTAAACTAATCAATACTTATATTTATAATATCACGAACTTATTATTGGTCATTTGAGCCAGCGTAGAATATTTTGGTACTTATCACATATGAGCCGTAACATGAGATTAACAATGTGGTATGTGCGACCAAGAAAGCCTCAGATTAGCCTGCGCATACCTGCTGTCTGATCAGAGCCTTTGCTAGTCGATTGAATATTCTATGTCTGTTAAGCTACTGACAGAACATCATCTGGAGTTTTTAAGCTTAAAAGGATGCTGCACAGGCTCATCGGAGTCTACACTTGCAAAAATGTCACATTGTTGGAAATCAAATGTCGCGGCTCATATGCATATGCACAAATGCCTCTAACAAACGCCGATGTTGACATGTATCGGGCGAAGCTATATGCCTAAATTTAGGTCTGAGCCTTCATCTACATCTAGAGATGGCTCTGGCAAGTCCATGCATATGCGCTGGCTTGTCTGAGCCTTCAGTTCGCCGATGCAATAACTACCAAAATCTCACACACTGGCGGATTCTTTGAATGTAAATGGTTATATTTGCCACCCATTATACGCCATAGAAAATATGTCAGAAATGAATCCATGTATGAAACTAAGTAAAGCATATGAGAGATTTTGGTACTTGTCAATCAGCCAAAGCTCAGATAAGCCTGAACATCTGCACAGTCTTGTTATAGCAGGACTAAAACATGCGGTAAAATATGTCTTTTCACTGAAGTAGGACATGTGCATGAAATATTTTCATAAGCAGGGGTTAATGAGACACAAATTCTGTAAATGAGCCGCGACATGTGATTTCCAACAATGTGGTATTTTGACAAGTGTAGACTCAGACGAGCATGTGCAGCCTCCTTTTAAACTTAGAAACTCCAAATGGTGTTCAGTCAGTAGCCTAAGAATCATGGAATATTCAAGCGACTAGCAGAGGCTCTGATCAGAAAGTGCGTATGCGCAGGCTGGTCTGAGCCTTTGCTGGTCCCACATACCACATTGTTGGAAATCTCATGTCATGGCTCAAATGTGATCTTTGATCTCTGCTATGATCTTGACCTTGCAGCTGTGCAAGTATTTTCTTCCCTCTGCATGTCCTCTTATTGAGGGTATAACATGTCTGTGAAACATTTTCAAAATCAAACCTAGGGTTCAAGAGATATGCAGACATAAATTCTGTATTCTGTGACCTCGGACCTCCCACTTAGATCTTAATCGTGAAGTACGGTGTCTGAAATGAAAACTTCACTTTCCATATTTTTCTCCTAGAGAGTGACATGTATGCTAAATATAAAAAACAAACATTTTTATCAATTAATCCAATAATGCAAAAATTAACATTATTATCATTTGAACGTAGTTACTCTCGATACATATGTGTATGTGGCTGTGTTTAACATCTCATCCGACAGACTGGAGAAGCAGCCGATCGAATGTGCAACCCCTGGTTTACAAGGCAAGTTATCCATTACAAGATAGCCGCGTACTGGCATTTGTTATTAACTGAATCCATCAATACTCTCAAGGTTAACATTATTATCAACTTATTCACACAACCAGCACTCTTCATAAACTATTCAGGAAGTCAGGGAGAATGAAATGGTGGATACTGGGAGGTAAGTAAGCTATTTTCAGTCTAAATGAGCATCAGATCCCAAAACAATGTAAAATAAAACCTGTCTAAAGCGACCACTAAAAAGGAACAAAATTTGGTTCGCAAGACCAATTATTGCTTAATGCAGGGCAAAAGTATTGCAGAATGCTCCATGGGGAGCATTCTGCAATACTTTTGACCTTCATTAAGCTACCATTTGTCATTAAGATCTTTGTTTTGTCTAATTTTGAGTCGTCACGTAAGACAGGTTTTACAGTCCACAAATTGGATATAGAAATACAGAGCAGTAGAACATGGATTTGGATATAAGACTGTCATGTTGTGACTTCCAAAATTTTTTACCATGGAATTTTACACAGGAGTTTTAAGAAAATGACCCTTAAATGGTCAATTTCCTATAATTCCTTTGTAAAAGTGTCCCCTTATAACATGGTCCTTTCCTATGGATCCCAAACATAGCATTATAAAGGGCTTCTGCATGAAGAATATCTCATTAATTTCCTAATGGTTGCCGTTTGCAAACACTGTAAGCCCAAATGTAGGTCTTTTCTGTTTGTTAAAACAATTTTCACACCGAGAAAATAAGTTTTATGGTGAAATGCTACCCTTCTGTCCTGAACATGGATATATCCTCATTAGAAAATAGCAGTGTTGTGCCTAGAGTGCTGGGTTGCAGGATTCCCATGATTTTACCATCCATGTCCATTAAAAACCTGCTCAATGCAAGCTTTTGGGCATGCAATTGAAAATCTGCACTGTCCTGAACATCCCTCTTCAAGCTGGATCCATAGACATCAAGATCAAAATCCATAAAAACTTTCAGATAGAACAACTGGAAACTGTACTACAATTAACAAGTAAAGTATAGTTGTAGTGTGTCCCCAGGAATTTGCAGATTTAGGAAAGGGTACAACAGTGTCCCCCAGGAATCTTGGACGTAAGCACAAAACTGAAATAGTATAGATCCAGATAAGCTGACTTCTAGACACCAGCTGATCTGGAGCAACTCTGTTTCCTTTGCATCTTCTGGTTCCATTGTTGCAAATGGAATCCTGCGTGTGTACTGGATAACATGTGGATGTACATATCAGTGCAGTGAGCCAGTGCATGAGATTCCCAACAATGTGGCATTTTGACATGTGTAGACTCAGACTACCTGTACAGTCTCCCTTTAAGCTTAGAAACTCCAAGTGGTGTTCAGTCAGTAGCTTAACAATCATAGAATACTCTAGCGACAAGCAAAGGCTCTGATCAGACTGCGCATATGCGCAGGCTGATCTGAGGCTTTGCTGGTCACACATACCACATTGTTGGAAATCTCATGCACTGGCTCAAATCCATTTATTCAGCAGTGCAAAAATTAGTAATAAACCTATTAAAAAAATCATATTTAGCACCTAACCGAACTCAACGCAAGAACACCAGTCTTCGGAGGTTGAAAACAACTAAGGTGCAGACCAGCCTGGGCAGTATGATCAATGCATTTGTTATTCTCTTATTGTAAAGTAGCATATCAAAACTTGCTACAAGCAAAATTTCATTATTCTAGCTAGTCTCTGTAGCTAAGCAGGCTCATTTTGGTATGACCTGATCGGAAACTCCAAAGACAGGTTTACTCGTGTCGCCACCCACTTATTTGTATTTTGTTACAACTAAAAAAGTTTTCCTTGAAAAACTGGATATTTATTTTATCTCACTTTTCCAAGTAAATCAGTATTATGAACAAAATATCTAGCTAGGGTAATATCAGGATCCAGTTTCACAGGCCCCCAGAGTATGTAACAGAAAATTATTTTTCAACCAAAACGTATGTTGTGGGTACTCAAAAGAACCGTCTCATTGAGCACCCAAAACACATGTTTAAACTGATGGGTAAGAAAATAATCACAATTTTACGCTTAAAAATTGCTTAACTGGCCCTATGGTTTCAGTGTAAGATGTAGATGGCTCACTAACTTTTCACAAAACTTTGTAAATATTCTCCTATTTAGACATAGGCCCATGTCCCACTAAGAACAATGAAAATATACTTTCAAGAAAAAGTGGATATGATCATAATTTTTGTCATGTAGATTGAGCCTGGAGTATATATAACCCCATTTGCTATGAGGAAATTTATGTATGTATTTGGCTGAATTATCCTTTAATATTTCCATCTGACATTTTGAAGACTTGAAAAAAATGCCGCTAACAAATTGTGAATATCCAAACAAATTAAGCTAATGTTTGTACAGGAATTCAGTGAACAACGCTTTTTTGCGTTTATTTCGTTATGTGCTGACTGATCGCACAATGACCACCAGAATTTAATACATATATGAATCGCCTAATTGGTGATATTTTTTTCGTTACATAATGTGTTGTCAAATGGGCTGTGATATGATGGAATTTGTCCTCATTTGAGCATCTGCATTTTTTAATTTACCCTAAATGTACCTTTGTACGGACCACTGCCTTAAGTTTACTATCGATGAATAATTATATGGTTTTATAAGACGAAGTAACGTGTAAGGAGAAGGGATTCTTATCATATCAAAATCAAATGCAAATTATGGCCATAGTTTGGGCGCACAGAATTTTGGCATACGAGAAAATATTGAGGCCTTCCCAGTGAGTACCCGTCCGCTTGTTCCTATGAAATGAATCTCTGTGTTCCATGTTCCTCATTTTAAAATCTTGATTTTCTGTGTTCTCTGCTCCTTCTCTGATCATCAGATTTTAAAAAAAAAATCGAACTTGTTTTATTGAATAAATTGAACTTTCTATCTGTTTGTTCCAAATACTGATTTGTTGACACCAGGCAATGCAAAACATGCATGCCAAAACGTAATTCCGGGCAACTATAAGTGATAAGTTAAAATAATCACAGGGCTCACCCGTCAGGTGTGATTCAAGTGAAAAAAAGACTCATCCAATAACAATAATGCTGAGGTAGGAAAGAGAAACTAGTAATGATCTTGGAATGTGCTTGGAAATAGGTTGAACAATATATCAGCGGATGTCATATTTTGTGTTTGGGGTCAATATGTTTTTAGGGTGGCTGAAAACTAAATGTTCATGCGAAGTGCATCATAGGCTATAAATAAAGCACCGGTCATTTGCATCCACTGCTTCATCCAAGCCTCTGAGCAGGATGGGGATTTAATGTGCTGTGTTTTTACTTTTACGTTGTCTCCACAATGCGGAGGAAATGTAGGGGTTTGATAGACCTAGACAAACATTGCTGTGCAGTATAATAACTGACTGCGGTAAAGAACTGTCATGGTTTTGCCAGCTAGCTGCCCCCACAGTATGGTGGTTACTATGGGAACTGCAGACACAAACTCAAAGTCCTCGACATTCCTCTGAGCTGGGGGCGGTCACAAATGACTGGTGCATAAAGACAAAAGAAATTATGTGCACCATTCATTTGTAGCCAAGCGCAAGCCGGGCAAATGCGCTGTTAGTACAAGGTCATACCAGAGACCTGTAGCCAGAAAATCAAAGCCCCCGCCGTTCCCCGGCTCTGTGGGCCGTAGTTACCAATGACTTGTGTATTAGACGATGTAGAGCGCAATCAAATAATGTGATTCCCGTTAATATATCTGAAGAACAGCCCCCTCATTATATTTGTTTAATATTATTATCTGTTGCACTTGAAATATTTGTCCTAGAGCTGTCGAGCCACGACGCGTGAAAACCTGTCTTCTGGGTTTCCGACAAAGCGAGTCTCAAATCAGTCCCTTCGGCTAAACAGGCTAGAAAGAAAATTGACTTTTTTTCGCATGAGGCAAGTCTAGGGATGATTCTTCTCAAAAAGCAGACAACAAAGTTGCTGATGAGACTGCGTGGATGCGCAGGCTAGTCTGGGCCTTTATTGTTACAAATCACTGGACAGGTTTTCTCAGTCGCGTTCTGATTGCTATGTGTGTCATTTAACCATAGCACATATAAGAAAGCAAGATGCGAAATTTGATTATCGTGGAATATGATAACTCAGACAGAATTGTAATTTGTGCAGTCTCTTCAAAGCAGTTTCAGTGAATATATAGACATACCAAGAGTTATCCTGCTGGTGACCGTTTTCTTTATCATATACGGAAGTAAACTTGGTAATCATTGAACTGTATAAATCACGTGTTACCCATATGAAATACACTGAGGGAAAATAAGGATTTTTCTAAATCGAAAATGACTAAGTTATTTTATTTCACAAGAGATTCCAGACTTATTTTCCTATCATAAATATTCAAAAATGCAATTGTATATTAGGCGGTGTTTTATTATATGTATATGCAAAATTCTGGTCCAAAATTTTATCATTAAAGACATTTTAAAAAAGAAAAACGATGTTCACTGAATTTCTGTACGGACTATAGTTTCTTATCAACAAGCTTCAAATGTGTGTGCTTATAGTCAATTTTTAAACATGCCTGTGCAGCTACTGAGTAAGGTTAGAGGCTAAATTTTCATTCAAAACCTTCATTTGCTTCAATAGTTTATGCTCATGTACTGGTCAATTTGTAAAACATGCATGTATACAACAGCTATCTAGTGTGGCTTAGTTTTTGTACTGGACATACATCTACATCCATACTTTATGGGTGCAAGCAGTGATGGCTAGAATGAAAGTGCATGAATGTGAAGGCTGCCTATATGGTAAACCCTTAAAGCACCACCTATAATTTGCAGCAGATGACAATCTCAAATTTTGCCGCTTTTTCAAAAATAACCAGTAAGGCATGATATTTCATGAGAATCCTCTGCTGGCAGATGATTCTCATGTAATTTTATATCTTATTTTTTGTCGAAAATTGGGAAAGATGTAGCAAAAGTTGTCGTCTGCTGCAGTAGTGATTGGCGCTTTAAGGGTTAATCATCATTTTAAAGCCAGCTAAGACATTAGTAATAATTATATTCTCTGAATACTGGTCGCCCAAGGCGAATTGGTAGCAATTGTTTTCTAGCAGTATACAAAGTTGATTCTTCTAGTCTTGATGGCATTTCTATTGTTCAATCTCCCACTGCACACTCCCAAAGACCATTCCTCAGTAATCTGAAACTTGGGGCCACTGCAGAAGAAAGAGGTACTGTATCAGATAATAATCTCATTTTATGTAATCAAAATTGAAAAATTAATGGCACTAATTGGATAGACAAATCTTGTAAAGTATACATCGCTACATTATGAGTTACATATACAGTGATGTCCCTTTATCAATGCTATGCTTGGGGTCTATAGGAATGGACAGTGTTATAAGCGAACAGTCGTGGCTCCCAAGTTTTTATATACCACAGAATTTTACAAAAGAATTATAGGAAAATGACCATTTCATGGTCATTTTCCTATAATTCCTTTGTAAAATTCTGTGGTATATAAAAACTTGGGAGCCACGACTGTTATAATGAGGTGTGTTCTAAAGGGACTGCACTGTATGTATACTTTTGTAGATTGGCCAAGTGTAAATTATTTATCTGTTGGAATATTTAGGGTTTAACAGTAACAGCATGTTTTGTCTTGAACACCTTACAATATCAATGCTGATGACAGTTTTAGGAGTATTAGATATTGCCCGGGAAAAGTTGCAGAGTTTGTGTTGAACATCCCAACAACAGCTAAGGTCATATGGAGACAGGGCCTAAGCTTAAAGTTTCATCCGACAGACGGGTGAAGCTGGGGATTGAAGCCACAAATCCTGCTTTACAAGGTAAGTGGCTTACCCACTACGCCACAGTTGCAGAGTTTGTTCTGTCCTATGTCTGAATTCTTAGCCCGTCAATATGCCACATCACCTTCAGGTTAATAGCCAGTTCACTTGTACAATTACATTTATTATGCCTTTCCATTCTGATGGATTACCCCATACAATGATCATACAATAAGTATGGAATCATTCATGAATATTCAGTGTAAAACTTCTAATGCAGAAATTGTTACAGTGTAAAATACCTTGGAAAATTTCTTTGTCAACAGTTAGACAATTCTGATCATCAATTTCTAGGATATTTACTGTATCATGTACATGTATATAAATGATGACTGTCCTCGGACAATATCAACTCTTTAAATTTGGGCATAAACAAAAATTAATTCCTTATAGCTCAAGCAAACAGTATACTTTGAGTCTCTAAAGAACTGCCAATTTTAAGAAAGTATGCTCACTAATGCAACAGTCATTTATTAAAACTGCTCCACCTCAACCTACATAATTGGATTTGTGATGGCAGGACTTATGTATGCAGCAGGAGCCTTTTGAGGTTCCCAAATACATGTAAGCTTACAAGTTATCCTGCCACTATTTTTTTGTTCTGAAAATTGGTGTCTGGAATCAATATAAACCCTGATCAGACTGTCCCCAAGGTAGCAGACTGATCTAGGTCAATACTGTTTGCAGTATAGTAGATAAGAGGAGCAGAGGACAAGTCGTGAGTAGTGGCCGTAGGTTTGTGGTTTTTTGCAAATATACTTCCTTAGTTTTAACTACATGTATTACACAGAGCAGGGTGATGGCTCTCAGCAGGTCACCAAGCGCATGGCTTCTCTCGGACCACTCCTCCCATCAAACCTTGTCATCATAAATGATACACCATCTATGCAAAAGAAAACACGACATGGAAATATAAAACAAAATATAGAAACTGCAATTTTGCTATTTTAAAGCTTGTCACGATGAATGTGCTCATGTTCTACCTCATCCCAAATTTTATCATATGAGCCTAGTTGAAAGAATGTATTTTCAATCAAAGTGAAAAAATTGTGTAGATCCTGATTAAATAGCTTCATCAGAAGTCAGCTGATCTGAATCTACACTGGTTTCTAAAAAGGATAATTCCAGGTTGAGCAGATCAAGGGTTAAACTGCTTATAATATTTTGAAATCTTCTCTGAAATATGAGTTATGCCTAGAAAACTGCAATCACTCGTATATCATGCTAACCTGTTGGCAATTACCATAACCTTATTGATGGAATATGTGCTCTGTATACATTTTATACCCTTGATTGAAAAATGCAGATCAGGATCAGATGGTTTTGTCTCAGATGGACTTTGAAAAAGCCAGCTAATCAGAATTCCACACTATTTCATCTGAACTATGTATCATTTGTAATGAAATTGCGCCACTGGACTGGCTGGCGATCAGAAGCTGAAATAACATTCACAAAAAACATTTCAGTCATGTTGCCTCTGAATGTGTTGATCACTTCTATCAACATCAGATATACTCCCATTCATGAGAGTTCTGCGTTCCAGATATTCATATTTCACATTTATATATTGTCATTTTCATTTTTGTTATCATTTAGAACGCACATTGCACATCTAGAAAAAGTCAAATCAATAATGAGTGCATGTGTACATCTAAACCTGTTGCACAACATCAGATACATAATACTCTCGACCTGCAATAAGCTACCAGCAGCTCTACTACAGAAGCACCATACAGCCCATTCACTTTACAAGTCCCTTTGGATGGTGGCAAAAAAAATTGACACAGCAGGATACTGGTTTACCAACCACAATGACATTACAATAACTGACATTCACAGGGTATATATATTTTACAAGACACTTAATGGAAGCTACAACTTGTTTGTGCTGGTGGTTCAAATCCACCAAGTGTCAAATCAAATATATACCACTGTTGACAGACAATTACATGAAATACAAAGCTTTTTTGCTTCACTGACAAAAAACATTCATATCCATCCGAGATTAATTTATGCCTCATTTTGAACATTTTGCGACGTCTAATCAAACTGAATATCATTCGTAGGTAGATGTACATGTATTTACAATCACATCTACATTCTTGCCCTGTGAAAAAAACTTCAAGTCTGTTACATTGGGACTTCAAGAACTCTAGTCAAGCACTGAGTTCACCTAACCACACTTTTCCTGGGCAAGCTTGAACAAGCGGTTAACCAGTCCTTCATTCACATACTTTCGCTTGTAACTGACAACAACCCTTCTTGAATGGAACAGCGGAAGGGAGGAGAATGACAGTAGAAATTATTTGATGATCAATCTCTACAAAAGCATGGGACCGAGCCGGTATCGAACTTGGGACCACTGGATCTGCAGTTTAACATGTTACCAACTGTGCTACACTGCCCGGTCCCCCATAACTCAATTCTACTTGGACTCTGAGCTGAACTTGGTTCTTATGCAGGGGTGTTAAAAACAGTTTACCTCAGGCTGAATCTAAATTTCCTAATCCACATAGTATACTAGACATATTCTTCTGTGACAATCCTTCGTCATTTCATATCCTGCAACTCCATGGTTGAACAAAGAGTCTACAAGAAGAACAACCCATAATATGATATATAGAGAATAATAGGTGAGTGTCTTTTGATATCAAGCTTATCAGGCAAGGCTTTGAGAACACTTGTTGACATCGCGAGGCTTGCCGAGATATAGAGAATACTAAGTGAGTGTCTTTTGATATCAAGTTTACCAGGCAAGACTTTGAGAATGCATGTTGACATCGCGAGGCTTGCCGAGATATAGAGAATAATAGGTGAGTGTCTTTTGATATCAAGTTTACCAACAAGGCTTTGAGAATGCTTGTTGACATCGCAAGGCTTGCCCAGATATAGAGAATACTAGGTGTCTTTTGATATCAAGTTTATCAGGCAAGACTTTGAGAACGCATGTTGACATCGCAAGGCTTGCCGAGATATAGAGAATACTAAGTGAGTGTCTTTTGATATCAAGTTTACCAGGCAAGACTTTGAAAATGCATGTTGACATTGCGAGGCTTGCGGAGATATAGAGATAGTAGGTGAGTGTCTTTTGATATCAAGTTTACCAGGCTAGGCTTTGAGAATGCTTGTTGACATTGCGAGGCTTGCTGAGGTATGAAGAATACTAGGTGAGCGTCTTTTGATATCAAGTTTACCAGGCAATGCTTTGAGAACCCTTGTTGACATCACGAGGCTTGCCGAGATATAGAGAATACTAGGTGAGCATCTTTTGATATCAAGTTTTCCAGGCAAGGCTTTGAGAAGGCTTGTTGACATCGCGAGGCTTGCCGAGCGATTCTACATGTGTCTCAAAGACAAGCCTTATAAACTTGATATCAAAACACACAAACCTGGTATTCTATTTATCAGTTTACCCATTGTTACACTCTTCAAACTAGCAATTATGACGTTATTTTCGATTTGTGTGTTGATGCAGCGTAATTAGTGACGTCATTCAAAAAGTGCAACGTCATCATGACCTGATTAAGGCACATGCCATGAGATAGACTATGTTTATCAGGCAACGTGCAACAATGCAGTTAATATGAAAGGTAACTGATAATTGCCTTCTCTTTTCGGTGTTCAACAGATTTCTATTAATTCTTTTACCATCAATTTTCTGATAGATGATCATATTTACGTTTACCCGCCATTCACAACATTAAACATTTGTCATCTGATCTCTCTCATCTGTTAAGTATGTGTATGTGTATTTTCAGTGGTTAATATATGTGCTGGGACCCAACGATATAAGTTGATGCCACTTTGACATTGCAATCAGTCGCAGTAAGCTGACACACATATGACTTTCAATAAAATCAATGTACAGGCTACAGAGCACATGTGCCATCCAGCAAAAGATAACATTGGTAAGATAGGCAGGGGACAAAATTTCCACTTGTCCGCTCGTAATTACGGGTGAAATCTAGAAAGGACAAGTTATTCTTCCAAAAGCACTCGTCCTGTAGGACGAGTGCTTTGGGAAGAATTACTCGAGGAAGTCATATTACATTTTACTCCCTTATGTTCTTTATTGCATACTCTTTTAAAGGACAAGTGCATGTGTTTGCAGGACGAGTGATAACTTGTAAGTCACTCGTCCTGCAGTACAGGTCCCCTGATGGGTTTTTTAACACAAAAAAATCAGATACATGTACATCCATAATCAAGTGTGCAAGAAAAGAAATCAAAATGGGTAGAGGGTACCAATAGGATCTCTGGACCCCTACCCCTTCCTGACAAGCATATTCACTTCAATTTCAGTCTTGTTTGGCATAATCTTATCATTATGAACTACATGTATAAGCCGAGAAAATGTTTGTTTTCACAAAGAAAAAAGGTGGCATGGAAAGCAAACAGACCAATACTATTTCAGCCAGCTCACGAGATATTGGTACAAATTCCTTTTCCCGCCAGTCACAACTTTTGCCATCTTCTCTTTCATCAATTCATGTTCTTAGGTAGCCTGTATTGCAAACAATGAGGACCCAGATCAGACTGATAATGGTTCATAGTATTTGCTTCCTTAAAATAATCGAGTCTGAAGAGCAACCGAATATATCCA
The DNA here is from genome assembly GCA_964019695.1 of Loripinus fragilis. Classification (NCBI taxonomy): domain Eukaryota; kingdom Metazoa; phylum Mollusca; class Bivalvia; order Lucinida; family Lucinidae; genus Loripinus; species Loripinus fragilis. The sequence continues at coordinate 25,334,251 of OZ026527.1, forward strand.
GCAGAGGCAAAAAGGAAGACATTTTCAGGACAAAAAAAATATTGGCAGGATATGGTTTCAGGCATATGTGAGCATGGCAGCTTCAGGTGAAACCCAGCAAATGGGTATGCTCACAAGTCTTCCTTGCTCCCATACACTAAGAAGGGACATAAATGAAAGCTCATATCATATATTCAGCACTTTAGTTATTAATGTGAAACGAAAAAAAAATTTTTTTTATCTCTCAACCAAAACATATGTTGTGGGGACTCAAAACATATGTTATAAACAATGGGTAAGAAAACATTTACATTTTCACGCTCAAAAATTGTATTTATCTAAACCTATAATATTAGACCTCTAGCCCCACTAGGTAGCAGTACATGCTTGTTTCAAGAATGATTTACATGTGATAAGAACTGGCTCATATTACTTTTCTTTATTTCAGATTTCCTTACCTGTTTTGAGTTCTTGTGCCTGTGATCTTCAGTTTGTTGGTCACAACAAGGTGATGGGGCATTTATCATCTGACTGCCTCCAATTCATATTATTCTATTTGTACATCAATGGCAATGGTGATGATTGCTCCACCTTCTACAAAACTCCTAAACCTTATGTGACAATGTCAAGTACCAGTAACCACTCTTTCCACTGAATCCCAACCCCAAGAATATACTTCACTCCACAGAGTGAAGTATATTCTGTGAGTGGGGACTCAGTGGAAACAGCTAAGATGCTAGATTTATCACACATCTTATCTGGGGGGTTTCTAACAATAAATCAAATGAAATAAACTTCTGAGAAAGGTCAGAGCCTTAGATAAGAGTATTGATTTTTTTTGTTTGATTTGATTCTTAATGCCCTTTGAACAATCTTTCAGATATGTTGGGACAGGTATACCTGGGTTGAACCAGTACTAAGCTAGAATTACTGTCTTCGTCATAGACACAAGGCAGTGATGCAAGTAAGGCTCAAACCTGTGGCCCCTCGGTCTCGAGTCAAGCGCTCTACCACCGAGTCACTGGGCTCCCAAGAGAATTGATTGCTTCTTTGGAAACAGTTGAGGGTTTCAAATACTTTTTAATGTTGTTTTTAAAAGAATGGGATTAAAATACTCAACGAATTTCAAATCATTCAGAATTTCATTAAACAGAGAATAAAATACTCATCATGCTCATAGAATTTCAAGAACATGGAATAAAATACTCACTGATCTCAAACTGCGAAGAACTTCAAATCAGGGAGTATAAAATTCAAAGAATTTCAAAAACACAGATTAAAATGCTCACTGATTCTCAAAACTCAAAGAATTTCAAATCACGAAGTAAAATGCTCATTATTCTTTAAAAAAATACTTATCTAAGGTACTGAAAGTGGGAAAAAAATATTGAAAAAGCATATACCAGTTATTTTTGTCTTTATTTTTGAAAATATCATTTTCTCCTTTAACAGGTAATAAAAACTGAAAAAACCTTGGTATGTACATAACAATTTCACCCTCAAATACTGTAAATTCAGAAATTTTCGCCAGAGTTTTATTTCCTGGAAACTTCGCAGATACAAATTTTTCGTGAAAATAAAAGCCTCGCGAAATGACTCTGTTGTTCACTTATGTAGGTAAATCATGCCCTAGTCGCAAATTTTTAACATGGCATATTTAACATTTTAACACTTATTCTTATTTCTTGACAATAAAATTTTCACGATAATTTCAGAATTTACAGTAACTGACTATAAATATATAATTTATATATTTGAAACACAAGAATTATTTAGGGGATAACTGTACAGTAAAACCTGTGTAAAACAGCCACTCAAAAATAGACAAAACAAAGATCCTAATGACAAATGGTAGCTTAATGAAGGCCAAAAGTATTGCAGAATGCTCCCTTGGAGCATTCTGCAATACTTTTGACCTGCATTAATTGATGATTGGTCTTGAAAACTTATTTTTTGTCTTTTTAGGAGTGGCCACTTTCACAGGTTTTACTGCATTCAAAATTTCATTTGGGGAGGTATATGATCGGATATAAGGTCAGTCTCAAATATATTTTTTTAGTAATATGCTAGCTGAGCCATAAAATGTGATTTCCGAACGTATCCCCCCCAAATGAAAATTTGAATATGGTTACCGTATCCCCATTCTAATGCACCTGTGACATTTTTTTCGTCAAAAAGACAGAGAAAATTTAGTATGATGCGCCTACGCCCAGCAGCTGCCAGCTGCATAAAGCTACTTGCTAGCAGCATAAAACCACTTTGCCAGCCAATGACGTTATCCAATCAGACGTCACGTTACATTTGCAAGTGCATTAGAATATTCTTGTCCTGAAAATGCTCTGCTTACTACGTTTCCCACATATATTCAAATGCACTCCAGCAGAATACTTTCACTATGGAAGCAAACACTATGAACCCTGATCAGACTGCTCTAAAGGGAGCAGTCTGATCTGGGTCCATATTGTTTGCAACGTAAGCTATCAAAAGCAGATAAGAGAGCAGACAACAATTGACTTGAATGGCAGGAAAAGGGTTGAATTTGGAATTTTTAAAATAGAATGTCAGAATTACAAGTACACACAATATTTTCAGCAAGTTATCATTTGGCTCCAGCATTGAACGTTGATGCATAAATGCTTGATGAAGGACACATACATTTAGCATACCTAATTGTATGTATGTATGAATAAAAATTAATTTCCGATTTGGAGTGTACAGTAAAACCTGTTTAAAATGGCCATTCTCAAAAAGACCGAAAATTGTTTTCAAGACCAATTATCGCTTAATGAAGGTCAAAAGTATTGCATTCATTAAGTTACCCATGTCATTAAGATCTTTGTTTTGTTTATTTTTAGGGGCCCTTTTACACAGGTTTTACTGTAGATTAAGTTTAATGTACATTTGCCTAATCATCATCATGTTTTTGATTAACAGGCAGGTGCAGGAGCATCATCCATACCAGTGGGAATAATTAAAAATTAAATTTCTTATTTCTCAACAAAAACATATGTTGTGGGTACTCAAAACAACCATATCAATGAGAGGGTTCTTTTGAGCAACCGAAATAAACATTTAAACTGACGAATAAGAAAATAATCACAATTTTTACGCTCAAATTTTATCTTTACTGGACCTTTTCTTGTGTTTGGTTTGATGCTTTACGTCCCAGTCGATAGCTACGGTCATGTCAAGACGGTTAGTTCACCTAACCACACATTTTCCTGTGCAAGCTTGACTAAGTGGTTAACCAGTACTTTGTGCACATACTTTTGCTTGTAACTGACAACAACCCTTCTTGAATCAGCCGAAGGAGGAGATAACCGTAGAAATAATTTCACAATCAATCTCCACGAAAGTATGGGGCAGGCCGGGATCAAATATGCGATCCCTGCATCTGCAGTTGGCCTTGCTACAGACTGCGCTATGCAGCCCGGACCTATTCTCACATTCTATTATCCAAGAAAAATTCCAGATTTAAATATATTGTGTTTTGATTATTTTTGTCTTATTTTTCTGACATCCCATTCAATCCTACTAGTCAGGAAAAATATTTTAAAAAATGTATAAAACCTTGTGCCTGATAAACTATCAAGCACAAATTTTGACAGCAACAGATGAAAAACATGCCTGAATTTGTCAAACTTGTTTCTTTGTTTTGATGCTTAGGTACTAGTCAACAATTTTTCAGTCATGTCGGGACGATTTCCTGACCTTCTGGGTTGAACCAGTACTAAGCAGCAGATAAAGTGTCTTGCTCAAGGACACAACAGTGTCTTGCTTAAGGGCACAACACAGTGACTTCCGTGAGTCTGGAACTAGCAACCCTTCAATCGTGAGTCTATCAATCTACCAACTGAGCTACTGTGTTCCACATTAAGCATGTGCTACAATGTAAGTACCCCATGTCCTGGCCAAAATGTTTAATTAAAGAAGTAAGAAACAAACAAAAAAATGATCGGTTTTACCGACATGAAAAATGCTAATGCATTTGAGAATACAACCAGGCTTCTCATTGGATGATGATGCTGATGATGATGAATACACCAATATTATGTGCAATCAATGATATACCAAAACATGACATGAGAAAGAAGACTGCTCAGCTATAGAGACTAGCAATAATCCTCGAAGCCTGAATATGATTACAGGCCTCTAGTTAAGAGTATGTAACAGAAACATAATTTTCTTATTTTTCAACCAAAATTTAGTTTTTAATTATAAAACTTATTTTAACGAAGATACTCACCAATAGGCTTAACTATAGCAGTTTCCCTTACTCCCCGCAAAGTTTGAGGACCGTTCTGTATGTTATGGAACCAGTCCAGGGAACCATAATAAGAGCGCGAAAGCGCACGTGCATCAGAAATTCCTTTGCCCCAAAGAATGAGGGGCGGGAGGATGGGCAATATAAGTTAGCCTATTGGTGAGTATCTTCGTTAAAATAAGTTTTATAATTAAAAACTAAATTTTAACTTCATCTCCTCACCAATAGGCTTAACTATAGCAGAATCACATTTGGAGGGTTGGATTCTTGACACACACACAGAACGATCCTCTATCCAGGGATTAATCCTGTAGAAACTTAAGATTCCATGATAATGGAATTATAAAGGGTATTTCTAATAAAGAAACCTAAATTTCCACCATTTCAATCCCTGGATGAAACAAAACTATTTATATCCAAGTACCTTTGAACTGGTCTTGCTTGGCCTTGGACGATAGTCTCTTCAGATTAGCAGTCTTGGTTGGAAAGACCAGATGGTCCCCCCACCACCTTTTGCGCAGAAACCACTGGACCCAACAGTCTGAGGTTCTCTACTTGTCTATTTAAGTCTCTAAGGTAGAACTTAGCAAAGGTTGACCTAGATGACCATACAGCAGCCTTAATAACATCCTCAACTGGAGTTTTATTAAAATAAGACCAGGAAGCTGACAAGGCTCTCAACTCATGAGCCTTAATCTTAAGTAAAGCTACTTTTGATTTTGACAAATTCTTATAGGCTAATCTAATAGTATAAGCAATCCATCCGGAAATAGATCCCTTATTGATGTCATGATTTCCCTTCAAGGGAAGAAATAGCCTTGTCCTATTTTTCCGGATAGGCTCTGTTACTTTTAAGTATCGTTTAATAGCTCTAACAGGACACAAAAGCCTGTTAAAGTCATTGCGTTTAACAGTTTTAGCTAAATTTTGAACCAAAATATCATCAGGACAAATGGATGGTAATTGATTTTTTGCTAAAAACCCTGGCTCTGTTCTTAAAGAAACGGAGCCATCAGATTGGTTGAATCTGAGATGACCTGGATCAATAGACAAGGCATGAATCTCACTCACCCGTCTAGCCGTTGCCATGGCAAGCAGAAAGACCGTTTTTAAGGTGAGATAGAACCTTGATGCCCGATGCAAAGGTTCAAAAGGCTCGCCACATAAAGACGAAAGAACACAGGAAAGGTCCCATTTTGGAGCTAAAGACCTTTGAATTGGTCTCTGTAATTCCATATACTTAATAAGTTCAGAAATTATAGGATCTGAGCCAATATTTTGCCCAGACTTGAACTTTAGGGTATTAGAAATAGTAGATCTGTAGCCCTTTACAGTACTAACTTGACATTTCTTCTCCTGAAACATATGTAACAAAAAATCTGCTACGTTTCCTGGAGATGCCATGACTGGATCAATCTCCCGGATACGACACCAACGGGAGAAAATGTTCCATTTGAGATCATAGACTTTTCTAGTAGAAATTCGTCTAGCTTTAGAGGCGTGTTCGGCAACTTTCTCCGAAAAGCTTCTATCTCTGATTGATTTGCGCACAATATCCAAACGTGGAGTCTAAGGTTTTCGATATTGTTTCTCACAAACTGCAGTTGTGTTAACAGATGCTGTTTTACAGGAAGCCTGATGGGAGGTGCTACTAGTAGCCGAAGTAACTCTGGGAACCAAGATGCTTCGGGCCAGAATGGGGCTACTAGAACAATTTTGCACTGATGTTGACGAATCTTGCTGATTATTGCCGGAATCAGAGCGAACGGAGGAAATGCGTACGCATGGATCCGGTCCCAATTCATTGATAGAGCGTCTATTGCTAGAGCTCTGTCGTCTGGAATAGGGGAAACATAAACTGGTAGTCTGTTGTTGAGACGAGTCGCAAACAGGTCTATGTTTGGGTAACCTGTAACTGATAGAACTAGGTTGCAAACAGCCTGATCCAAACACCATTCTGTCGAAATTGGCTTGGACAGACGACTCAGCCGATCTGCCAGTATGTTGGATTTGCCGGGCACGTGGCGAACAAGAAGGTTTATGTTTCTCTTGTCGCACCACCGAAGAGTTTCCCAAACCTCCATGCAAAGAGATGGAGAATGGGTACCCCCCTGCTTCCTCAAATAAGCTACCACTGATGAATTGTCCGTGGCTATCATGACTGTGGTATTGTTGACATGTTGATGACACTGTTTTAGAGCTAACAGAATGGCTTTCATCTCCAAAACATTGATGTGTAGCGCTGATTGGTCCAGAGACCAAACACCATGAAACAGAAGTCCCTCCGGTTCCAGATGGGCACCCCATCCGGAGAGACTGGCGTCTGTGAAAAGAGTGTGAGATGGCAGGGGTGGTTTCAGAAGTACACCCTGGGCAAACCTTTCTCTGCTGTTCCACCACTCCAAATGACTCTTGATTTGCATATTGATCAGAATGCAATGTTCTAATGGTAGAACATGAGGTTTCCACTGAGCAAAAAGAGCCATTTGAAGAGGACGTAAGTGTAGCCTGCCCAAAACAACAAATTGAGCAGCTGCACTTAACTTCCCCAGAAGAGACAGGAATAGTCTTGCTGATACTTGTTCTTGTTTCTTGAACCAGAGTACAAGACTCAGAATGTCTTGTACTCTGTCCCATGGCACTCGAACTATGTTCTTGTGAGTCAGAAATTCCATCCCTATAAAAACAAAATTCTGGGCAGGAATTAAATCTGACTTCTTTTCGTTGATTATTAGTCCTAGAGATGAAATCAGCTTGATGGTGAACTGCTGATCTCTGAGGATATCTGCCCGAATTTGATTTCTGACCAACCAATCGTCCAAATATGGAAACAGAACGACTGATCTCCGCCGCAGATGAGTTGCTATGGTAACCATCAAGCGTGTGAAGACAAACGGACTCGTGGCTAGACCGAAGGGTAGAGCCTTGAATTGGAATGTCTGACCCTTGATACAGAAGCGGAGGTATTTCCGAGACCGCCAATGAATAGGTACATGGAGATAGGCATCGGTTAAATCCAGTGAAAATGCCCAGTCGTTGGGTAGAATCGATTGCCTGACTTTGTTTGCCGTTTCCATTTTGAAAGACTGAATGTTCAGAAAGGAATTCAGTTTGGACAGATCTATTATAAGTCGTAATTTCCCGTTTTTCTTGGGAACCAGGAAAATTCGAGAGTAAAATCCTGGATCTTCCGGGTTTATTTTCTCCACTGCCCCTTTGAGTAGGAGTTCTTTGACCTCTTCCTCTAGTGCTGGACTTTCGGTCTGCCTGAGAAAAACAGGAGTTGGGGAAAGAAAGGGTTTCCTTATAAAAGGAATCTTGTACCCTTTTCTTATTACAGAAAGGACCCATGAGTCTTCTGTTATATCTTCCCAACGTTTTTGAAAATGGGCCATTCGTCCTCCTACTGGAAGATCCCTTCGAGGACGAGGCAGTGGAGAAAGCGTTTCATTGATTGGGATTGTTGGAGGCACTTCCTCGGGAGGGGGCATGATAACCCCTTCCACGAAAACTAGAACCTCCACGTCGTTGGCCTCTTCTTGAGCCACTTCTCTCACGTTGCTTAGGTGGTCTAGATAAAGAAGAACCCCTATTGTCAGGTTTCTTGGCTGGGCGCTTAGGAATCCTGAAATTCGAAAGAGCCGATTTATTACCTCTTGCTAAAGAAGAGGCAATAAAATTCTGTTGTTGAGATTCAGAATTAGACTTCTGGATTTCAGCAACCTGACCCCCAAACAATGATTCAGCTGCAATAGGTACTGTACGAAGCTTGTCCTTTGCTGAATCAGTCAGGATTTTGGATTTATCAATAGCAGATTCTCTCCTAGCCTGTAGTAACTCGACAGCTAAGAGAACTGCCATTGAAGAGGAATGCTTTAGACAATTAACCAAAGAAGTAAGCATTTTCTTAAGTACAGGAGCATCTAAATTCTCTGATTGTAAGGATTTAACAGATGCTGCCGCAAAAAGATCAGCGTAAGAATTTATGGTTACCATATTCCGAGCTTGTCGCTCCATGGTTTCCAAACTCTTAACAGGTAAGGAGACATTCCCAGAAGATGACAGATCTAAAAGGGATGCATCCTTATCCAACCTTGGTACACAAGACGGAAACAACTGACTGTGTGTACGGTAAAATTTTAAACTAATACCTAGATCTTTTTCTAGGGATTGATTTGAAACCCAACCAGGTTCAATTTTGACCTTTTTATTTATCAAAGATTGTAACAATTGGGTTATATCTTTAATTAGTAAAGATTGGGGTAACGAAGCCAATTCTTTACCATCAGAAGGATTCAGAGCATCAAGAGTAGATCTTGGTTTCTGAATAACATCTGAGCACTCTTTTTTCGGACTAATTTCCGGAGGTAATAAAGACATTACCTCGGAAATAGCATCAGCGAAAGAAATAGTGGGTTCTTCCTCCTCATCAGAGTCAGAACCACGTTTGTCAGGAGAAAGTTTTCTAAGTGATTTAGACCTGTTATTAACAGGAGATCCAGTCATACTTTCACCTTCAAATTCATTATGATCTACTCTCACTGAAATGTTATCATTGTCTGAAGATATACTCTCTGACCTAGAAGTATGTCTTCTCACAGTATGGGTTCTGGATATATGAGATCGTCGGTGCTTCCGATCTCTAGATCTAGGCTTCCTAGAACCATGTCTTCTATGACGAGAAACAGAAGAGTGCCTATGTCTCTTAGAATGTCTATGGCCAGAAATAGATCTGTGTCTATGAGACCGTTTCCTCTTATGACGCCCTTCACTATCTGACGAATTTGTCCTATAAGAGCTATATGAAGAGGATTTAGATCTAGATCTAGACGAAGAGCCAGAATGACTCAGACTACTAGAATAATGTCTATGATGTCTAGAACGAGAAGATCTGTGATTAGATCTTGACCTATGTCTCCTAGGGGAAGACCGGTAGTCTCGTTTCCTAGATCTGGTGTCAGAACGGCTGGTGCCTGGTTGACTCTCTAAAGGCTGACTGGTACCAGTTTGACCGGTTGACCGGTGACCGGTTGACCGGTGACTGGTTGACCCATGAACCAAGTCTACATCTATTTCAGGGGACTCATTTGACTGATATCCCTTTGCCTGAATACCAGGTGACCGGATGTCTGGAGACCTAGTAAATGACCTATGTCTGGTTGACTGGTGACCGGTGCCTGGCTGCCTGGTCAACCTGTGACCGGTGCCAGGTTGCCTGGTCGACTGGTGACCGGTGCCTGGATGTCCGTTTGACTGGTGACCGGTGAACCGATGACCGGGATGGTACCGGTGAGGTGTCAACCCTCAAGTCCGTAGACACTGGAGTAGCCAAGCTACTAGATCGGTCAGGAGTTGCCCCCTTATACCGAAGAGTGTCAGATAGGAGATTTTCCCGATTGTCTCGGTACTTCTCCCCTAAGGACTTTTCAGACTGAGACAATGTCTCAGACTGGGACTTCCCAACCGAAGCCCCGGAGCCTGTGTGACGGTTGTCACTAGAACCCTCTACAGTTGGACTAACTGTCTCTAGGGTACCAGGGGCTCCCATGTCCCGCTTCTTCTTGTCCTCAGTGGACTTCTTCCGCCCCATGGAGGTACGGCGTTTGGCAACTAAAGTCCAAATAGCACTAGTCCACTCCTTGCAAGTTGAACACCTGGTCTCAAAACTGCAACGAGAACATGAGAAACATGTTGCATGGTTGTCCCAGGAGGCTTTGACGTGCCCACAGGAACCACGAATTTGGGACATAACAAAAAACTTTTGAAAAGAGAAAAATACAAAATAACGTAGTCACGAAAATATGTGACAAGGAGTCACGGAAATATGTGACAAAGCCGGATTTACGAAGCAAGGTAAAAAATACAATAAATACCTGCACAGATAAATTCCGGTATAAGAATAATCGATAATTATAAAATTTTCTGCGGGGAAAACACGCGAACAAACCAGAAAACAGAAAAAATTAAAGTTGAAAAACTTCCACTAAAGTTCTCTGTCCGTCAGTCGGCTCGCAAAGGAAATTTCTGATGCACGTGCGCTTTCGCGCTCTTATTATGGTTCCCTGGACTGGTTCCATAACATACAGAACGGTCCTCAAACTTTGCGGGGAGTAAGGGAAACTGCTATAGTTAAGCCTATTGGTGAGGAGATGAAGTTAAAACATATGAGACGGTTCTATTGAGCACCCAAAACATATGATTAAAACTATGGGTAAGAAAATATTAACAATTTTACGCTGAATTTTTTTTTTATCTAAACCCGTGTGATTAGTAAAGCTTTAAAACTTCCTTTGTCAGCAAACCACAAAGGTGCAGTCTGATCTGCCACTTTATTGTTTTTGCTTGTTTGGTTTGAGGTTTTACGTCTCAGTCAACAGCTATGGTCATGTCTAGATGGTCAGTTCACCCCTAACCAAACTTTTTTTCCTGGGCAAGCTTGACTAAGAGGTACATAATACTTTTTGCACATACTTTCGCTTGTAACTGACAACAACCCTTCTTGAATCGGCCAAAGTAGGAGAATGACCGCAGAAATTATTTATGATCGATCTCCACAAAAGTGGGACCGGGCTTGAATCAAACTTGCGATCCCTGGATCTGCAGTCAGACTCGCTACCGACTGCACTATGGGGCCCGGTCCGCTTTGTTGTGAGCATGTGCTTAGCACATATTTTTTACATTAGATGGCTCATATACATGTATCCATACATGTATGCATAATGTCATTTACAATTTGTTGACATGATTCAACATTATAGAATCTACCAGCTGCCCTTAAAAAAGAATGGGCAGTAAATGTATACATTGTATATATCCTATGTAACCCTCAAATTTCTCATACCAAGCTACATGTATCAAGGTCGCTAGCTCCCATAATTGTCATAGACATCACTGCAAAGCCGTGAGATATATTTATCTAAGTTATCATACATGTAATAGAGTACAAATCAGACAGTTTCTGTTTTGTTTGATTTTGATCGGCAGTCTCCCTTATTAAGGCCTTTAGTTAAGAGTGCTTAACAAAAAATAATTTTCTTATTTCTCAACCAAAACATATGTTGTGGGTACTCAAAAGAACCGTCTCATTGTGACAGTTCTTTGAGCACCCAAAACATATGTTAAAAATGATGGTTAAGAAAATATTTACAACTGTATGCTGAAAAATTGTGTTTATCTAAACCTATGCTTAGTACACAAATCTAACTAATCCCTGTCCCGTTGAATGAATCATCATATTCAACTCTTTTCATGCTGGGTAATTTTGTATGCTCTTGTCATCAAAATTATCTTTTTTCAAAAAATTCTTCTAGAAATACCACCAGGGTGTCAAACAGTTTGGATCCAGATAAGGCCTGATCGGGGTCCAAACAGTTTGCAAAGGTTATCAAGAGAGGACATTAGCAGACAAAGCAATAACATCTGTTTATGAAGAGCAATATCAAAATTCAGCTTATAAAATTATTAAAACACTTCAGTTTCGCATGCAAATTTGTGCCGATAAAATGTCATAATATTCCGATTTCATTTAACTTAAAAAGCATGATAAAATTTTTGAATGGGTATCAAGGCAAAATATGATTTTTACATAAAATCCCTGATACAAAACACCTGAAGATATTTAGCAACCACTTATTGATTTATGAATATTGTTCATTATGATTCACTACTCACGAAACGTATTTATGATATCAGTACATGAACCTTTGCTACCAGGATAAATGAACAAGTATACTCTTAATGTAAAGTACTCCATTTTGGCAATATTGTACCTTAATTTAATGATCACTGTTTCAATGTGTGTGTAAGCAATATCATTAATCAATGTATACCATTAATGTACGTCAGTTGCTGCAATGTGTACGTCAGATGAGTTTCAAGATAGAATTTTGGCTAGTGTTGTTCAGACACTTAAACACCAGATTTTTGCTAGTGTTGTTCAGACACGAAAACACCATAGCACTAGATTAGATCATCCTGAAAATATTGACCTATTTCTCCACAAGAACATGCTGCAGTTACTCAATGGAAGCATCTGTCTAAAATGATTCTAATGAGTACCACATTAACATTTTGCATGCTGCGTAAATTTGCATCCTTTTATGAAATTATTTATTCTAGAAAATCTTTCAGAAATACCATAAAAGCGCCAGTTAGAATCCAGGCCAAGCTCAACATTTTGTCAGCCTGATCTGGATCTGAACTGTTTGTAAAGTTTATCAGCAGATAAACAAAAGCCGTCACCAGCAGACAAGTTAAATTCTCAGTAGAGAAATAAGAAAATTATATTTGAGCCAACACATGAGATTTTGGTACTTATTGCAGAAGCAACAAGGGAAGGCTCAGATTAGCATGCACAATGTGTTTGTTAACCAGAGCCTTCCTGCTCACATACACATAAGTGTTGATACATGTAGAGCAGAACAGGATAAAAGTTCAGACCTAAATTTAGAGATACCTTGCTGGACTTCAGTGCTTACATATTTAAAATGTGACACCTTACCCTTATCCTGCTGAGCCTGGATATATCATCTTTAGAAAACAGAGTAGATCCAGTTCAGCTGGCTTTTGAAAAAGCCATCTAAGCAGGATTTACTCTGTTTTCCAAGCAGCCTCAGAACGTATTGAAAGCATGCAATTGAACTTGCTGGAAAACAAAAATGAAAGTGCCATATTAGTTGATTTAGCAGGACAAGGCTTTATATCATGTGCTGGCTACAATATGAAGAAAAAATGTTTTTCTAAGTCTGAACACAAAAACATCTGATCTATAGCTATGTGTTTAAAAACCATGATTTGAGTATCCTGAGAAAAACGGTATTAATCCAAAAGCTACTTCCTGTCACGATTTTGAAGCCTGAGAGACTAACACAGGGGCCATATTTCTCCAAGGGTCTTCTACCATACCGGGGTTATAATAATCTTCAATGTTTGTGCTGCCACCGATGTTACAATTTGGATCAAATCGTGGGGTCTGTGGAATTGAAAAATATTTCGACATTAATGGCTGTTGTATGAAAATAACAACAATTTACCTACAAAATAATAAGTGCATAATTTAGATGGAACAAAAACATTTGAAAATACGTTTTCAAGAAAGGCAAACATTTTGAAACTAAGCATTAATGATATGGTCAAAAATGGTGTGAGATACATGTATGAAAATGAAATACCTTAAGCTGAAGCGGCTGCAATTCGCAATAGAAAATAACAACTGTTTTCCCAATTTCATGTGGTTTTGTCCAAATTCAGAAAAAAAATCTGATTTTTTTTTCAATTATCAGGAGAAGTCCACATTTCTCTAACCCTTGATTATGAAAAGGACTTTTAAATTTGCTGAAAGACATAAAAAATGCTAAAGCTGATATAAATTAAAAAGTCATTTCAGTGAACCTGTTAAGTGAAAACCTATGATCTTTCAAAAGATTTATTGATTTTGAAAATGCTCTAAGCCTAAAAACAAATAATATATATGAGATATGTCTACAATCAATAAAACAGTAATTTTCCATTTGGCATATTGCTCATCAGCCATGACACAACTCCTGCTCAATAATCATTACCAAATAAGGTCAATTCATTTTTACTACTCTCAAAATTTAAAGAAGAGTAAAATACATACATGTACTAACGCTGCTGATTTATTATTTTGATTTATTGATCTATTCAATTTGTTTTGGTTAGAGTTATTGCTCTATGAGGAGCACAGTGGCTCAGTGGTAAAGTGCTTAACTTGAGATTGATGGGTTGCTATTTTGAGCCTCAGCAAGGGCACTGTGAAGTGTCCCTGAGCAAGACACATTATCCTCTACTCTAATAGTATTGGTTCAACCCAGGAAACATCCTGACATTACTGAAAAATTGTTTACTGTGACATAAAGCACCAACTCTAACAAAAATAGAATACTGAGCATCATAGTATGCCATTTAGCAAAAAAGTAATGTGTTGCAGGCTACTCAGATAAGGTCTTCCTTACCATTCTGTGGATATTCAGCAGGTTTACCCAGTTCAGTCCTATTGTTTACATATGTACCTTAGTACATTGTCTCATGCCCATGAATAACCATCAGGACTTTAGTTAAGTGTAATGAAAAATTTAATTTTCTTATTTCTCAACCAAAACATATGTTGTGAGTACTCAAAAGAACCGTCTCATTGAGACAGTTCTTTTGAGCACCCAAAACATATGTTAAAACTGATGGGTAAGAAAATATTTACATTTTTACGCTGAAATTTTTTGTTTATCTAAACCTCAGACCATTTCAGTTTTCATGACATAACCTTTTTCCAGACATACCCTGATTACCATTCTTCTTGTTCCCTACAATTCCTTGTAATCTGCAACACATTTTTTTAACCTGTCTATGGTAAATGTTCTAAAATTTCTAACAACTTTCTCTTTCTGTGCTCAAATAAAATGTTGGTTATTAGAGCAGGAATTCACAAAATGCTTGTCAGAATACATGTAGCAAACAGGGATCAGACCCCTTCCTCAGGGTACCCGGTATGCATTGTTTATCTTGGTCTTTTTGGCAGGCAACTAAGTGTTCGAAATTTTAGAACATCTACCGTATTAAACTGTAGTTTTGGGCTTGTAAGTTGTAATAGTTGCAATTCCACAGCTTACAAATATTGACGTCAAGCCTACTTCACTAGTATTATACCTAATTTTGTAAAACAATGTACATAGCATGTTAATGGTTTAGACCAGTCACCATACCCATTCATGATTGGTAGAAGGGCTACCACATTTACATGTGTAAATGGCTAGTTTTTAAGTCAGTGCAATAGACATTTATAAAACTGACCTATAGTTTAATGAACATCAGGAGACCAGCATCATAATTTAATGACGTTTATACATGTACTCGCCTCTTCTAATGAAACAATAAGATACATTCATTCTAGAATCACTAATTCACTTGTATATGAGTATTGCTCTTGTAAAAACTAAATTAAAGCAGATCCAGTGCTTTTTCTCTGTTTTAGGGGAATGGTGGCGGGGCCTTTCAAAAAGGAAAATTAGCGCGCGTAGGGGCAAAAACAGGAAAACTATTAACTTAACACAATAGCATCTTTTATTGAAACATTTGCAGTTAAAAAAGAAAGTGTTATATCTTTTGACAGACTTATGGTACAACACAGCCAAACTGGATCCATGTTTTCCATTCTATTTATTAAATAGAATGAAAAACTAGAGGACCTGAAGGTCCTGAGGCGCTCACCTGACCTCTTAAATAATGTTAAAATAGGTCAAGATCAACTACAGCTTATAATAAAACATATTTTGTTTTACCATATATGGGGGTTGCAGCCATTTTGATGACATAAGCAGTCCAAATGAATGGCATTGGATAAAAGGTCACAGGTCAGCTTGACATTTGGTACTTATATAAAGCCATTGTCTCATAAGGTTAAACATTTCTCAAACGTATTATGATTTTGGCTTAAACACTTATAGAAAAATGAACATTTCAAGATTTTTCCCATATAAATGCATTAGGAATCAAATTTGACCTTGCCATAAAGTAGGTCAAGCTAGTTCATCATTTGTGCAAACCTGGTAGAGACCACATTTGCAATGCTACATACCAAGTCCCAAGGCCACTGACCTTTTGTTCTAGAGAATAAGATATTTGAAGGGTTTTTACCATATATGGGTGTGGTGGACTTGACCTTTGAAACTTATTTATAGCCATTGTCTCATTAGGTTTAACATATCAAGTGAGAATAATGACTTTGGCTTCAACAGTATTCAAAAAATCATCTTTTCAAAAAAATTCACATTTAAATGCAATAGGGAGCAAATTTGACCTTGACCTTAAGTAGGTCAAGGTCAACCTAAGATCATCATTTGAACGAACTTAGTAGGCCCCACATCCCCAATGCTACATACCAAGTCCCAAGGTCATTGGCCTTCTGGTTCCCGATGAGAACATTTTTAAAGGGTTTTTACCATATATGGGCGTGGCAACCATCTTAGTCATGTGACCAAAAAATGTTTTTGCATACATTTTGGCTATCTTATCATTAGGAGTCTTCACATGAAATTTGAGTTCAATGGGCCAATGGTTTGTGAGAAAACAATATTTTGATATATTCATGGGACTCCAATATGAGCGACCTAAGCTCAAAGATCAAAGGTCAACCTTGACCTCTGGAACTTATTTATAGCCATTGTCTCATTAGGTTAAACATATCAAGTGAGAATAATGACTAAGGTTTCTACAGTTTTAAAAAAATCATCTTTTCAAAAAAAATTCCCATTTAAATGCATTAGGAAGCAAACTTGACCTTGACGCTAAGTAGGTCAAGGTCAACCTAGAATCATCATTTGAACAAACTTAGTAGGCCCCACATCCCCAATGCTACATACCAAGTCCCAAGGTCATTGGCCTTCTGGTTCCGGAGAAGATTTTTAAAGGGTTTTTACCATATATGGGTGTGGCGGCCATCTTGGTCATGTGACCAAAATATTTTGCATGCATTTTGGCTAAATTATCATAAGGAGTCTTCACATAAAATTTGAGTTCAATTGGACCAATGGTTTGTGAGAAAACTATGTTTTAATATATTGATGGGACTCCAATATGAGCTACCTAAGCTGAAAGGTCAAAGGTCAACCTTGACCTTTGGAACTTATTAATAGCAATTGTCTCATCAGGTTTAATATATCAAGTGAGAATAAGGACTTTGGCTTCAACAGTATTCAAAAAATCATCTTTTCAAAACATTTCCCATTTAAATGCATTAGGAAGCAAACTTGACCTTGACATAAAGTAGGTCAAGGTCAACCTAGGATCATGATTTGAACAAACTTGGTAGGCCCCACATCCCAAATGCTACATACCAAGTCCCAAGGTCATTGGCCTTCTGGTTCTGGAGAAGAAGATTTTTAAAGGGTTTTTACCATATATGGGCGTGGCGGCCATCTTGGTCATGTGACCAGGACCATTTGAACAAACTTTCGTTCCCGTGTCCTAAGGAGTCTCCATATGAAAATTGAGTTCAATTGGCCCAGTGGTTTCAGAGGAGAAGATGTTTGAAAATGTTGACGGACGGACGGACAGACAGACGGATGGACGACGGACGGACGACGGACGGACGACGGAGTGACTGGTATACTATTAGCTCACCCATGAGCCTTCGGCTCAGGTGAGCTAAAAATGGATCCAGTTAAGTTTGGCTGTATGGCATTTCATCCTCAGACTGAGAGCCTAAACTACTACTAGACTCCGACTCTGGATTTGCTTCACATGCAGAAGTGCTAACGGTCGCAGACAAATTAGGTTGATGGACTGATTCGTTTAACTCAATACATGTCACCGAAGAGACTGAGTCAATCCCCAAATCCTTGTCACAAACATCAAAGTCACTGGTAAAGGCCTTCAGGGAAGCCTGCTTAAACATTAAGTCGACTCTTCTTGATCCCTACGCCGCCGATTTATTAATTTTCTTCACGTAACAACGCTTATTGTGTGACATTTTGTTTGCGAAGTCACGATTGGAACTTCTCCCTTAGACGCTCTTGAGAAAATCGCATGAAAGCGTCTATGGATCACCAAGGGACGCTACTCGCAAATTCACGGCATGGCTAATGCACGCAACAAATTTATACGCACTTCCGACACGCTGTTGTCACATTTTGCCGATTTTTTTTAAATACTTCATTTTGAGGGGAATTTTCTTTCAAAATAGGGGAAAAAAACATACTTTTTGGCGAGGGGAATGGGGCCAAATTTCGGCCCAAAAAACAGCAGAAAAAAAAACACTGATATCTACATTAGAACTTCTCTGTACATGTACCAATGCAGCCAACACTGACGAGAAATTATGAATTTTCTGTGAGAATTTTTTGCAAAAAGCCAAAATCCTTAGCTAAAGCTAAATTACATTTAGCTGTGAGATTTTCTCCCATTAAGCCAATTTCAAAGAGATTTTATCAGATAAATGAGCTAATATCTCGTAATTTGGTTAATAACATGTGAATAGGTGGTATGTTTTGTCTGCTATTATTATTATTCCAGTGACTGGTTTTCTTAAAATATCCTGATGACTAAAAATAATTATGATTTGCACAAGTTTGATCTGGATTACGACTTACTAGGCAGTCATTTCTTTGGAAATCAAAAACTTACACAAACATTTTAATGGACTGTAAATACCAAAAAATGATATGAAAATATTTTATTGCTTCAGGAGAAAATTTTAAAGGATTTCCTTCCCACAGGTATCATTGTTTAGTAATTTCATCGAAATCATAGGTTTGTAAATTGATATTTTTTCTTTACGCAGGTAGGGATTATTGTTCGTTTGTTTGGTTCTTTACATCCCAGTCAACAGTTTTTCAGTCATCATGTCGGGAAGGGTCTTCCTTGGTTGAACCTACGCAGAGGATTAAATGTCTCGCTCAAGGACACAACCCAGTGCCTTCAGTGAATAGTAGGGATTATTGGAAATGTTCACGATGACCTCGCTTTAAAAATGAGCAATGCTCAAACAATTTTGAATTAATCAGACTACTACTAGGTAACAGGCCCCCAGATAAGAGTGCATAACTGAAAATTATTTTTCTTATTTCTCAACCATAACACATGTTGTGGGTACTCAAAAGAACCATCTCAATGAGACTGTTCTTTTAAGCACCCAAAACAGATGCTTAAACTGAGATAAGAAAATAATCACAATCATACGCTCAAAAATTTTGCTTAATTGGCCCTATGGGTAAACAGAATCAGTTTGCTTTTTTAACTTTGTGTTAATATTTAAAAAATTCTGTGTAAATGTGGAAGCCCAATCCACAATTGACCAAAAAAACAACAACTTTTGGCTCTGGTTAAAATGAGTTGGTATTTCCAATTCAACAATAAGTCACATATTTCAATACCTGATTAAACTGTCTTGTAAATGATTTTCTTCCATTGCCTCTACCTCTTGGTGAAAAGGACTGATGTGGAGTTTTAAACCCACTATTATCACTGAATGTCTGACCATTATTATGTGATCTATTAGAGCTGGAGAAACTGGGTGGAGTGTACTGATATGAATTCTGATGCCTGGGACTAAAGTTTCTTGGTGTACTTTGGTAAGGACTTGGCTGTCGATTTGCAGGCACACTTTGATAAGGGCGTGGACTGGCTTGTCTATTTAAAGGACTGGCTTGTCTATTTAAAGGACTAAAAGAAGTATTTTGCACAGCTGGACTTCCAAAACTCAAAGCTGGTGATCCAAATGGGGGAAACGATGCAGGACTAGATAACGCTGGCTTGATGTGACGAGAATTCGGGGTGTTTCCATTCGAAAAAGTTCTGTTTTGCTTCAAAACATTTGGAGATGATCTCTTCTGTTCGTTGCCAGAAACATTAAAGGGAATAAAGTCCATACTGAACCGCTTTTCTACAAAGTTAATCTGTGTTTTCAAATTTTTGGATAAAAAATCAGAACCGGAAATTCAACATAATTACCGGAAGCGCAGGTGCTAGGTAAAATACAACACCCATGGCGGGTGCGATTTACAGCTTCTGGAAGCGGAAGACTGTTTGCAGAAGATTACCATATCACGTGACAGAAGCTGTTCGGAAGATAGAAGATCGGAAACAAATCGAACACGCCAAGTAAACAGGAAGTGTAATGTGTATCGAAGCTCTCCTGTGAAGAAGGAAATAACAATGGCGGCCTCCATGACTGGTGTATTGTTCCTGATAGAAGATTTGTTTAATCAAAAGATTCAGATTAGAACACGAGATGGGCGCCTAAATTTGGTGGTTGCAAGTCTTTTATCCGAGTGAGAACCTTGCTCACTTCGGTTTAAATACACTTTAGACGGCTCGGCAGCCGGATATTTGCATTTGTAGGTCTTTCCCCGTAAGCTATGCCATGTGTACTCATTTATGCGACTCGTCATAAATATCATTGTTAATATCACTACAGGTAGAAAATAATTAGACACAAAAACAGTCCAGGTAGCCAGCAAAATTGATGGGCACCCCCACCCCTCCCCCTTATAAACATTGAGGACCCAGATGAAATGCCGCATAATACATAATCTGTCATCTCATCAGGGTCTACACTGTTTGTTAAGGCAAGAAGATCTTCAAACGAAAATTACATTTTTTAAGGTTTTAACCTTACACCCCTAGATATGTACAATGGAATATCCCAGGGTTTATTGTACCAAATCAGAAGGAAGAATCCATTACTGGTATACAATTTTACTTTTCGCACTATCAAGGCTTACAGTAAATTAATGTTAACTGTTTTACATGCTGGGTAATTTTCAATTCTTTGTTGCCGTCTGCTGACTAGTGTTACATCTGTCCTAATACCTAAATCCAATTCCTCCATGCGTCCCTACCCAGCATGGAGCTAGACAAAACTTTAGGAACACTATCAGTGTATCAAACCGTTTGGATCCAGATCAGGACCTACAGTCTGTCGGTTCTGGTCTGGCTCCAAACCATGCATGGATCCAGCAATTTTCATCAGGGGGGTCCAGATCAGTCTGACAAAAAAGCTCTGACGTTTTTGCTGTTTTTTATTTGGTCCTCAGCTTATTAGACATAGTTAAATGGTCAATTTCAAAGTTCCAACATTTTCCAGGGGGGGGGGGTCCAACTTTTTCTAGGGGGGTGGGGGGGGGTCCAATTGGTTATTCCCTTTATTTTCCTAAGTCATTAAAAATAACATTTCTTCTACTTTCAGGTATCGTAAAGACAGACACAGAATTCAAGGCTATGTTGATGTGACCATACCCAAATATTCACCAGGTACCTTCAAAACTTTCTTTCGGATGACCCCTACAACTTATGAGAAACTTTTGACTATTATAGCTACTCTTCCTGAATTTCAACACCCTGATGTGAACCCAGGCAGACCTCAAGTGCCATTGGATAAAGACCTCCTGATGTATTTATGGTATATGGGTTCCCTGGAAACAGTTCGATCAATTGCAGATCGTTTTGATGTCTCAGAATCTACATTTGTAGCGCACAATAGGAGATTGATTGATGCATTTTGTGATCATCTTCTGACAAAGTTTATCAAATGGCCTGACCAACAGCAATATCATGACATTTCAGGAGTATTCATGGATAAAAAAGGCTTTCCTAGCGTCATAGGTGCTTTGGATGGCACTCACATTAAAATCAAGGCACCGTTTGAGCATGGAGCAGATTATTTTAATCGCAAAAAGTATCATTCTATAATCCTACAGGCTGTGTGTCGGGAGGATCTTTCGTTTACTGATGTGTATTCAGGCTGGGCTGGAAGGGTGCATGATGCAAGAGTCCTCCGTAATTCTCCCTTGTGGGAAAGTGGGGCAAGGTTGTGCGGTGAATATCTAATTCTCGCCGATGGAGCATATCCATGTCGCCGATGGTTACTTACACCGTACCGTGACAATGGACGTTTAACAAGAGATGAAGTGAAATATAATAAGTGTTTGTCAGGCTCCCGAGTTGTAATTGAAAATGCCTTTGGCATACTCAAAGGCAGATTCCGTCGGCTTCAGTACATTGACATGGCAGACATAATTTACATTGTTAGAACAATAATAAGTGGCTGTGTACTTCACAACATATGTATCATAGATGGAGATAGCCTTGAAGACTATTTCAATGAAGAGCCACTGGAATGTAATGACAATAATGTTTATCTCTTCGATAATGATGTTGAAGGTCCATTGCAGAGACTGCAGATTACTCGATTTTTGGCAGCTCATTAATTTTTACTCATTTGGCACGGAGTTGATGCAGTACTGAGTGTTTGTGCAATGGCTGACAGGACTATTTGGATGATATTCTTAGGTAATCAATTCAATAAGGACACAATCCCCCATTTTTTTCAATCGAAAACTATTTGAAAATAATGGGGAACTGTGTATATATTAAATTGATTAACTGTATGAAGTGACTAATGACGTGTATGACACCAGCTAAGAATAAAATTAAGTAAAATGATTGTTGCTAATTTACTCGGAATTCAAAATAAAATAAATACAACTGTAAAATGATGCTATGATTTGTAAAATGTACATTGTCCCTTTAATAAACAAGAGGACAAATGGTCCTGTAAACCCTCACCTGATATTTGAGCCTGGTATACATGCACAAAACCTGATTAAATTGGAAAATGTGTTGGACATGGGGCAGGGATCAAATTTAGCACATGCTAACTTGCTAAATGCTACTAGTTTTTCTCAAAAAGCAAGTTGAAACTACCGTCACTTGCTATTTTTAGCAAGTGAATACAAGTCATTTTCACATCAACTAATTTCTAAATTATGCATACTCTGCTTGATAAACAATGTAGATCCAGATCAGCCAGCGCTTCTGAAACTGGCTGATCTGGATCAGGACTGTTTTCAAAGTAGCCAAAATGTGATTTCAGAAAGGCAATATTTTAAATAAATTTTTGCCACACATCTTGTCAAACACATATGCTATAATTGAATTTTTTCAAGTGAATAAGCAAGTTGATCATCAACTTTAGCAAGTAAGTAAAATGATTATTTTGTCTAATTTTAGCAAGCGGTTAAAACACTAAAATTTGATCCCTGATGGGGGTCAATCTCTGGTCTGTCTTCGTTGCAGTCAGCATGCTACCAACTGAGCTACTGGTCCTGGACATTCTACCGAGGTTAAACTCATAAAACAATAACACAAGTAGTGAATACAAATTTTTATTCCATTAACAAATGGATAAAATGTTTCAAGTGAAAAAATCAAGAAGAAAATTAAAAATCAATGTAACAGCAAATAAGAAGATTTTTCCTCAATTGCACCTTTCAGACAAAAAAATCCTTAAATTAAATCTAACAACTTTCAAAATAGCACTTAACTTGACAACCACTGTCTCTTTAACAAACAAAATGATCAAGCCAAAATGAGCCTCAGCACAAGAAAACTGGTGGTGAAGTCTATATGGGTCAGGTCATGAGAAAACCGAGCCCGAGGTTATAAAACATTTTACATGCTGAACTCAGCTGAACATGAAATGTATCTTGCTGGTAAATGTTAAAATACTAACAGTTGTTGGTATTTTAACATTTATTAGCAGAATAAATGATAGCCTTCTCAAATTTACACCTGAATTTTCTATTGATTTCGGCTTTGTCAGTATTTATGCTGAGCTGAGTTGAGCATAAAAAAGCTTTATGACCTCAGACCAAGTTTTCTCATGACCGGGCTGGCTCATATAGATTTAGTGACTAGAGCAATAAGACTAGAGCAATAATGTGAACACAGAACATATATATACAATCAGGTGACCAAAGGTCCTGGCCCCAAGGTAATAAAATTGTTTGATGCTAAACTCAGCTGAACAGTGAACATGAAATGTATCCTGCTTGTATATGTAAAAATACCAACAGTTGTTGGCATTTGAACATTTATTAGCAAATAGCAGTATAAATGATTGTCTGTTGTAATGTAAGTTTACACCTGAATTTTCTAGTGATTTCAGCTATGTCAGTATTTATGAGGAGTTTTAATTTTATGCGCAGCTGAGTTGAGCATGAAAAAAGTTTCATAACCTCAGGGCCCGTTTTTTTCATGGCCTGACTGGCTCATATAGGCTTCATGACTTTAAGACTAGAGCTATAATGTAAACACAGAACATATATACAAACAGTTGATGACCAATAGTCCTGGCCCAAAGGTTATAAAAAATTTCATGCTCAACCCAGCTGAGCATGAAATGTATCCTGCTTGTAAAAGTTAAAATGCCAACAGTATTTATGAGGAGTTTTATGGTCAGTTGAGTTGACCATAAAAAAGTTTTATAACCTCACAGCCTGAAATTTTGCCTGGTCGTGAGGTTATGAAACATGTTATTCTCAGTCGAGGCTGAAATTATCCTGCTAATAAATGTTAAAACGGCAACAAATTGTTGACATTATAACATTTATTAGCAGGATATAAATGATTGGCTTTTGTGACTTAAGCCTGAAATTCCCATTAATTTCAGCAATTTCAGTATTTATGAGCAGTGTTAATTTGATGCTCGGCTAAGTTGAGCATGAAAACGTTTTATAACCTTTTCACAATGGTCTTTAAACATACATTTATAACTGATGCTTAAATGGGCCAAGTTCACCCTGGGTCATCATTAGGAAAATAAACAATATAATAAACAAAATAGCCTGTAGTATGATAGTATTGTTCTTAAAAAAGTGACATTTTCATTTTAGTTAAATTTTCATAATCAGCGACCCTTGGGAAGTTCACCAGCATGGTTGCTCAAACATTAGGTTGTGCAATATGTGGTGTTAAATATTTAATACAACAGATATCAGTACTCAGAATATGCGTAAATTAAATTTGAAGATACTGACAAATTGTGGATATGCAAGCCTGCAGGTACTCACAATTTGTGGATTTTCAAATGTGTGGGTTTTTAAAATTCAGGTATTTTTAGTACTTATATATTATTTGTACTAAAATCTGTGGATACTCAAAAATGTTGTACACAAAATGCTTCAGTACAATTAATGGTTTTCTAAATGTGTAGGTATTTGAAAGCAATTATGGGTATGCGTCATTGTGACTTAGTTAACATAAGGTATTCATCATATGAGTCATCAAAGTGGGTAGTCAATATATTAAGAACTAAAAATAAGTTTCACACCAAGACTTCAAGATCGGCTACTTTACCGAAAAAACAAACAAAAAAACATATACTTATAGAGATAGTTTTTTTGGCCTCATCCTCTCCAAATAAAGAGCTATGTGCATTAAGAGGCTTTTTTGGCCCCCATATGAGGCTAAAATATAAAAAATGGTGTTTAACTAAATTGCTCTTATTGGTTTATTAGAACAATAGCCAAAGTGTAAAAGTCTAACATTAATTTGACTAAACTGGTTGCTATGGTAACAAAAATGGCCACCAAAATAGGCTGAAAACAGGAAATTGACCATTTAGGAGAAAATTTGAGATTTGACAGACCAATTAACATAGAGCACAAGCAAATACCAAAAAAAATTTAACAGCTGATGAGAATTACAACCGCACACAACATATTAAAAGGATTTTTGGTATTTAATTGTGCTGACATCTAATTTTTAAAAAATAGCTCTCCAAAAGCATTAAATTTGTCCAAAATGGCAATTTCTCTATTTTAAGCCTACTTTGTCGGCCATTTTTGTTACCAAAGCAACGGTAAAATTTAAATAAATGCTGAAATTTTACACTTCAGTTATTCTTCTAATAGACCAATCAAAAGAAATTGGTGAAAAGCAATTTTTATTTTTTGCCCCAGAGGGGGCCAAATTAGCCCCTAAATGCACATACCCCTTTGTTAATCAAGTGTTAAAACTTTAAAAGTCAATTATACTCTTTCAATTCTTTGTGTTTTTGGTAATTGGTAGAAAATCATCATACTCCTCCTTGTGATCATCCCGAGTGTTATCAAGGTATGAATGTGTGTCATCCGTAGGTAACCAGTTGTTTAAAAGCTCCTCAATGAGGTCGTCATCGGAGAAATAGATTGTTTCTTGACTAGAATTCCAAACGTCTGAAAAAGAAAAACACTCACTATAAATGACCTGTGTCTTGAGAAAACAGCCTTATATATTCAAAAACAAATCCGTAGATCAGATGCGCATCATACGCAAACCCAGAATTTTTTGTAAGAGGGATCCAATTTTTCTTCCAATTCTGATTTTTTGCTGTTTTATTTTGTTGATTGTTTTTTGGGTCATGATAGGGGAGAGAGGAACCAATACCACTACTAGCAGGCTATCATTGGACCACCAACAAAACGCCATTTGAATGGCGTTTCGCTGGTGTATCGTTGATGGCCCAACATTGAATGCTGGATTGGCAGCTTTGTGATTTTCAGGGGTTAATTTTCAAGGTTAATTAGAAAGTTAAGCCATGCAGAGATTTTTTAAAATCAAATTTGCCAGCCAGTGTTTTCTTGATATTCTTGGCAAATAGTTTGTACCCAGATCGGGACATACAAAATGTTAAAAAGTGAGTATGATCAGGAAATACCACAATCACACACTGAATACCAACCCACCATAAATCCAGATAAGGAAACTTTATTTGCGTAATATTTTAATTAATTTCCTACCCATTTATTTAAACATTTGTTTTGAGTGCTCAAAAGAACAGTCTCATTGAGACAGTTCTTTTGAGTGCCCACAACATATGTTTTGGGTGAGAAATAAAGAAAATATTTTTCTTATCTGGAGGCCTGACCCA
The DNA here is from genome assembly GCA_964019695.1 of Loripinus fragilis. Lineage (NCBI taxonomy): Eukaryota > Metazoa > Mollusca > Bivalvia > Lucinida > Lucinidae > Loripinus > Loripinus fragilis. The sequence goes on from OZ026527.1 coordinate 25,360,698, forward strand.
TGGCACCATGAGGAAGAGCCACAAAACATTTATAGTAACAATACATCTGTAAGACAATAATAGCAAAGCAACTAGCTCTCTCTTCCTCATCAAGATGATTGAAAAACTAGAATGGACGCAGAGTTATGCATAACAAAATAAAGACACCTACAATGAGAAGCACATTAACAACAGACCAACAACAAAAGAACCACCGCCATAGAACGGACACCAGGCTTAGCCACTGCTTAAATGTATTTTACTGGAGCCAAATATGCTTTCTCAATCTTCTAGCTATCTCCTGCAGCTGTACAGGCTGGTTTGTGTCAGATCAGATCAGAAACTTTGAAAACAGGGTTTCTCATGATGTGGCTCAAATATAAACATTCATGCTGTAAATCCTAATTTAGCCTGTATACTGTTGTGAGAATTTAGGAACAAATTAAATGCTGATGCATACATAGTACTGCATTAATGCATTTAATGTACAAATCTCAACTTCTGATGCGACTGTTGGAAGTTTAAATGAATTAATATTTATTAAATTCATACTTAGTGAAAAGACAGGTATATACTGTTAAGTTTCATTATAAAAAACAAAAAACTATTTTAATTGTCATTTTGCTTCAAGGAGTGTTAGGCAAAAAAATATATGCGTGTTTCCAGTTTTTTTTACCTACCCTATATTTTTGAGCAACCCTAAAGGTTGTATTGGCGTTTTAGAAAAATACCCCACTTCAATTTCCTCTTTTCACCATTTTTGCAAAATGTATCAAAAGGTGCCATTTGTCATTGGTTACTGGTCTAAATGGGGCCCCATTTCAAAGATACTTCGGGCAAACAACACATCTTTTGTGTTTGTGTTAACTAAGCGGAACATAATGAATATCATTTTAAAAGCTGCGTACCTACCCTATTTTTTTGAGATGTAACAGGAAACACAACAATATTTTTCTCAGCCTTACCTTAGTTTGAACTGTCCTTGTTTTTCATTTGTTCTTTCATAATATCTAAAAAACCACTCATTACATTCATTCTTTCTCTATGCATTTCTGTTTCTCTTTCAAACCTTTGTTCCTCCTTTTCATCTTGTTTTTTGGTGTAGTCTTGGAGGAATTTCATAACGCATGAAATTCCCCCTTGGGTAGATGATTTTGATTTTTTTACTTTTTTTCCTTTCCAACTTGATTTTGACTGTTCAGTATCCTCACCTTCTGCTTCTCTCTCCCTTTCTTCGTCTTTTGAATTTTCCTCAACATTTTCTTCTTCCTCCTCATTTGGTCTCTTTTTCATGGAGCTAACAGTACAAACTGGCTGTATATCGTGCCTATCCTGAAATATATTATCTAGTCTTTCTTCATAAACAAAATTCCTCCTGTCTCTACCTGTCTTATTCTGCTCTGTCTTCTGGTTTCTGTAACTTTTTGTCAGAGTTTTCCATCTTCCCTCTATTTGATCTTTAGTGACATTTTTTCCGAATGTTTTATTGAATCTGTCCTTGATCATATCCCAGAGTAGCTTTTTCTTTATTTGAGGATTTTCAAATTGTGATTTATTTTGTGCATACTGGTCTATTAGGAAAAGGTTCTCCTCATGAGAAAAACTGCAGTAGGTCTTAGTGGGGGCGGATTCTGTAGAGCAAGATGGAGACTCTTCTAAGTTTGGTAATGCTTCTGAATTGGGTGATGCTTCTGAATTTGGTGATGCTTCTGAATTTGGTGATGTTTCTGATCTAGCCTCTTGAGCTTGACCTGCAATAAAAGTATATGTATTTTGAAATTGGATTAAAGGGAAAATTCACATTTTTTTTCAAATGTATTTATTATAGAGCTTATAGTATGGAAGGAATAATCCCTCATTAAAATGTTTGTGAATGCTCGCCAATTAGCATGTAGTTAATTACTTTTCACTTCCCCACAGACTCTGGCCATTTTGAGGTCAACTTACTCTACACAAGGGAACTGGAAGCACTATCACTTGCTTACACACTACCAGAGCAGATTTATAAATCCTTGATAATGGCAAAAATTAGTAATGTTTGGGAGTAATATTTTAATCAGTGTGTATATTGAAGAGTATATTTTGACACCTGGCAAATGTTTGATATTTATTTCTGAAATTTAAACCTTAAAGCACTAATAATTTAAGAAAAAAAAATCAGCTCTAGCAGTGAATTGTTGAGTAATATTTCACTGATTGGAGGTCAGTTGTATAGAAGATCAAATAACGAGTGCGTAGCACGAGTGATTTATCTTCGAACAACTGACCGATAAACGGTGAATTATTACTCAACAATTCATGTACTGGAGCTGATCTATTTTGATTGAAAAAAAAATAACGACAAAAACGCATTTGAAGTCTTCAGCGTCCTCTAACTTCCCCCATTGCACTAAAAACCTCCCGCCAATGCTTAGACTATGTCGCATACGTTTACATGTATTTGTAGCACCTTTCAAGCGTAAAAACAACGTTACATCCGTCAAACACCATGAATGACGTCATTTTCTAGTAACTAATAACGTATGCTAGCACGCACTTTCCTCGTAAGTTTGCAAGCACTTTCCTAGTGCTTTCAAAACTGCGAATTATTGTTTGATATATCACACTTTTTAGGCATTGGCTCAATGGGCGAGTTGTGTTAAAATTTGTTACAACTTTCTTCATTTTTGGGTTCAAAAAGACAGAACAAAATCAAATGAAACTTATTTTGAAAAAACAAAGAACTTTTGAAAGTCGTTACATTCTAATTAAATTCAATGACTGTTGAATGTAATTAAAACAGAATAACTATTATCCAATTTGAAATGAAGAAATGTATGAAACCCACTGAACACTGTGCTGCTTGAATCATTTGGGCTGACCTGAATAAGGATTAATCTGTTTAATGCCAATTGCTGTTAGATGGCTACTCCTGGATGTTTACATAAAAGCAATACATAGTTGCGTAATTAACTTTAATAGCAGATGAATAATGATCTGTGAAAATTAAATCAGAACATAATAAAATACTTGTTTTTGGTTAAAGTGAAATGTCCAAAATCACGAACTAACACTTTAATACATTCGGTGACTGATGGTAAACATAACAGCTAAATAAAGGTGACAATTTCTGAATTTACAGTACGACATTACCCATGGGACATAATGAAATGTAATAATGTTTGTAAATTCTGTCTACAATGTCAGTGATTTTATTTGGGATTTTGGGAAGCTACCTTTTCCTTCACATTTGGGAAAATATATCATAAAAATTGGAAAAATAAGTACTAAAGTACATAAAATTGGGAAAATAAAGGTCATTTTTGGATTGGGAATGACTGCCATACAAGGCGGTAAAAATGGCCAAATAAAATCACCGAATGTTTACATGCACATCTATACTGTAAATGTTAATGGAGACTGATTGCAGCAACATTGTGGCTGCCCGAACTCCTTAAATAATTATACAGCTTTGTAAATTGTAATATTTTCCTTGAACATGAAAAATACCCAGAGCTAAGCTTGAAACACTGTCACTTATTCAATGCACAATGCGTTGGGCCCACTGACCCTGTAAATGGGATGAAAAGTCAGGCATCTACAAATTGTGCCACCATGATAAATGATGCACAGAGGACATAATATCTTAGTATGATTCTACAATCATCATCTACTTACTTTCATGGTTTCTTCTAATTTTCTGCATTAAGTCAGTATCTGGAATAAACACACACAAACATGATGACAGTTTAGAATATTTTTCTATTAGAGGATTTTACTTGGCTGCTCTGTGAGCATTGTATGCACTTTATGAAGCATTGATATAGTGTTGCTCTCTCCTTGCATTGATATAGTGTTGATATTTCATATTCTGGTCGATCTGGAATATTGGGTTCTAACAGAAAGCAGAATACAACTTAATCCGATGCTAGGGGGTGTAAGAAATGTTGCATTTTCCATTAGTTCTCACGAACTGACTAAAAAAACTGAGTCTGCTGTTTTCTAATATTGTTGGATCTCTTTTTCTGAATGAGTCATTTTCCAGATAATATAGGTTGCTATTATTTAATCCATCAAACGATCTTCATAAAGTTCATTTCAAATTAATATCATTCGTCTTGTACATGTATATGAAATTTTGTGGTTGTTGTGTTGTTGTTTTTTTATTCTATAGATCTAAACTATAAACAACCTTTTTGATTTCCTTTGAAATAATTTGTATAATTTGACAAAATTTACAAAATAATATAAATTTAAAAAAGGAATGGTTATTAAAGATTTCAGACATTTTTCTGGCAAGAATATGCTGAAGCTAGAAATCTCAAGGAACTCCTTAATAATTTACTTCATCCCTGGACAAGAACAAAAATTATGTTGAGTAATTTTATAAGTAACTTGATCACTTACGGCATAAAGGCATATGCATCTTTGTTTATTGTTTGTTTGTTTAATTTGATTCTTTACGTCCAATCAACAACCTTTCGTTAAACAGGGACAGGTCCTGGGTTGAACCAGTACTAAGCTAGGGTAAATGTGTCTTGCTCAAGCACAACAACGCAATGACGCCGGTGAGGCTCGAACCTGCGGCCCCTTGGTCTCAAGTCAAGCACTCTAGGACTGAGCCACTGCGCTCCCTGCATTTGTGTTTAAACACTTCTTTGTTGTAATTATAAAACTTACCGCCTTCTGCAAGTTTTTGGTAGGTTGGTCGGTCAAGAGTGACCAAAAGCTCAAAGCCATCATCATAGACAAGTTTAGTTGACTCCCAGTAACTGCAATTCATATACAAAGTGTGTTAAAATAAATGTAATAATGAACCAGTCATTTGTATCCACGGTCCCAACCTACAAAGGGGGATGGTGACTTTTAAAATTTCAGAGCCCTAGTATTGGCGCTACCCTGTGGGGACGAGCTGACGGTAACAACCCTGCTCTTAACCCTATCCCACAACAAAACTGTTAAAACCCTGCCAGTTCCCATGCACTGAACCCCACTATGGCCAGAGCCTACGTACAGTAAAACCTGAGTGTGTAAAACGGCCACTGAAAAATGGACAAAACAAAGATCTTCATGGCAAATGACAGCTTAATGTAGGTCGAGAGTATTACAGAATGCTCCCAGTATTACAGAATGCTCCCAGTATTGCAGAATGCTCCCAGTATTGCAGAATGCTCTCAGTATTGCAGAATGCTCCAAATGCTCTCCTTAGAGCATTGTGTATATACTTTTGACCTGCATTAAAGGATAGTTGGTCTTGAAAACCAATTTGTGGTATCTTTTAGAGTGGCTGTTTTACACAGGTTTAACTGTATGTATGAAAGGCCTTAGCCTGGCAGTACCCCGGCAATCCCTGTAGTGGTGGGGGGGGGTGGGGGGGGGGGGGGGGTGGGGGGGGGGGGGGGGGCGGGCGTAGATACAAATGACTGTGGCATTAAAATGGAAACAGCTCTAGAGGATAGTGTGTCACTTTGGCATGCTCATCTTAAGTCATGGCACAGTGGGTAACATGCCACAATTTATTTTAGTAACAGAAATTGTGCAAAGACAAATGTAAAACCTTATTATATTTCTCGCCGAACAATTTCTTTGCTATTAGACCAGAACAGGGTTCATACAGACTGGATAAAACAAAATTCCCTGACATTTCCCTGACTTTTCCCTGACGCCAATCCAAATTTCCCTGACATAACAGTACTTGTCAGAGAAACTTGATTTTATTCAAACCATTGTATATAGCTACAGTGAACAGCTCTGTTTTCAATTTTAAGTGATATATTTTAATTTTGGAAAGATTTATTCAACATATACAGCATGTCTATAGATTTATAAATAGCTATGCTTTACTAAAAATAGAAATTTATAAGATTGTAAAATTATTGTGTTTAAACTGCTGTCTTCTTTCGAAACATGTGGATGTTAACCGTTAAACCTCCCCTACAGCCACCCATAATGCAACCAGTATATACAGATATAAAGAAAAGCAAAGCATTTGTAAATAATCTGATGTTGTGGAATATTTCATTGTAAAAGCAACAACAGAAAAGGTTTTTGTCATGATAAAATTCTACTAAAACCCTGAACGTAGCCAAATATTGACAACTGATGACTCAAAACAAACATTGAGTGAGTTTGAGCACAAAGCGCTTAGGTGAGCTAACAAGAAGCTTAATGAGCCTAAACTGCTTAACTGAGATGTTGACGTAAATGTTTCAGAAGATTTTTTATATTATTTTTTTATGAGTCTAAGGAAGCAAATCACCCACAGGTGTGGCAGTGGCCAATTTGAACCCCAGGGTTTAAGACTGCAAAGGGTCATCTGGATTTACATAGTGAACCACTATGCATCGCTAGTTTGCTACATACTAAATATAAAAGCTATTGGCTTCATGGTTTTCAACAAGGGCACAGTTGGCACGATTTATGCAGGGGGCGACAAGACATTGCTATATATTAAATCAGGGATTTTCCTAGGCCTATTTTGACCTGAATATTGGGCCCTGCCCTATCCAAAAAATTAACAAAAAATTCCCAAAATAGTGAATAACATTCCCAATTCATTAGCTCTACAGTTCGGGGAAAATTTCGCAAAAATAGGACCAAAAATAGCAAAGTTACAGATGTTTACATTCACACATTGATGCATATATATCCATGAGCAATTATAAAGTCAAGGCAATTACACTAATATTTATCATGGTTTTGAATCTGATAACTTAAATGGAAATCTTGTTCTTTTAAACCAAATCTAGATTTCAGAATTTTCATGGCTCATATGATATTTTCCTAAATTCAACAGACCCCTCGCCCCGTCTTCAATAAGGTAGGAAAATCCCTGTAAATTGGGCCTCATAGAAAAGATTTTTTTGTACCATTATAAGTCTATGAGAGCTATTGATCAACCTGGACTTTGCAAGTTTGCACCGAAGCGCCTTGATTGGCAGGATTTAAGTGGGGGAGCATTAGACGTTGCCACATACTAAATATATATGGTTTGAAAAGATTCTTTTCCATAATACACGGAGCTTTATTGATCCCAGGGTGTGGCCAGTTTTGACCCCAGGGGCTTGATTGGCAGGATTTGTGAAGGAGACTACTAGACATTGCTACATATAAAATATACAAGCTGTGGGCCTAAGGCCAATGGTTTCAGAAGACTTTCAAAATTTTTCATATGTTATAAGTCTATTGGAGCTTTATTGTTTTACCCTACCTGATGAATCTTTACATGAAATTTCAGCACATTTGGCTAACAAATAGTAGAGATATACTTTTGAAAGCAACTTAGAGGCTATCAAAATGATTTAGCTTGGTATCTAAAATGTTAAGAATACTGCCCTAGCAATTTTCTATTTCTCATCATTTGATACAAACAGAAATTATAAAATTCCCTGACATTTCCCTGACATTTTAGCAAATATCTATTTTTCACTGACACAACATAAAATTCCCTGACAATTCCCTGACCTTGAAAAAATTTAAATTTCCCTGACATTTCCCTGACGCGTATGAACCCTGCAGAAAATGGCTCTTTCTCCTGCCACTCCCCCACGCTCCTTTGCCCTCGACTAGAGGGTGTGGTTACAAATGACTAGTGCAGTATATCCAAAGCTGAAATTAGCAATAATTTGTATGAATAATACACTATTATTTTGTAACCGCAGCCGAGGAATAGCAGGGACTTTGACTTTTTTTTTTGTACTACAATCCCCTGCAATTAAGCCTAACCCCCACACTGCGGGAACAATTAAACGACGAAAGTTTTCCAGGGGGGGGGGGGGGGTAATATATGCCTGGGCACTCGAAAATCAACAAGACGTTAGCCCCACTTTTACTCATAGAAGGGGGTAGTGGATACGGATAAAATATGCATAATTTAGTACAATAGGCTTCCACTAGCTAAGGTAAATCGGAAATGGGACTGATTTAGTCCCAACAAAAGACTTGAAATTCCGGTATCAAGCTTGTGATCCCCTGTCTTCTAGGACTACACCACATATGAAAAGAGAGAGACACACACACAAAACACACACACATCTATATACCGACTAAATTCATGATAAGGCTACCAAGCCAGCATACATGCTGTATCATGAAATGGCGTTTCGTTGACGGGCCGATAATGGCCCCCTTACAGTGGTATTTGGAACCTCTCTCCCCTCACTTAAAACAGCAATGAAACTGGGCAATTTACTGTACATATAAACAGTCATTTTTGGCAAACTTCATCTACATATGCTTAAATTCATTTATATACAGATTTGCAATGATTTAGATTACTGGTGGTCATTACTCAATACTGCCATCATATATTATGGGCCGACATGGTTTGGGGTCGAAATGGTTATGGGCCGAAATCGTCATTAACCGAAATGAAGTCCTATCAATAATAAACGGACACTATTCGGCATAATTCTGAATACATATGTAATAAAATCATCTCGGTGAGGACAGAAAAACATTGGTCGTTCACTTTCAAGTCAGTAAAAAGACACAAATCAAAATAATACCTTCTGCTTCCAACGCTGGGTTCACAAGAGGACGCCATATTTGTTGCAATGCGCGATCACGTGACTATCTTCTGTCTTCCAGCTTCTACTCAAAATTCGGAAGATCCAGAAGAGCTTCTTAAAGCAGAAGAGTCCCGTTCGATTTGTCGGAAGCAGAAGAAATAAGTTTCTTCCGGTTTCAGAAGACGTAAATCGAACAGAATTTACGATCTTCTACTTCTAGAAGACATCTTCTGGCACAAATCGCACCCGCCACCAGTAATACTCCGTCAAAATTCGTTATTTTCCGTCAACTGAATAGAATACAGCAGCATTCAGGGGTTAGGGATGCTAAAGTATCAAGATGACAATAAAATCTGCTAGAATGCACTTTACATTTTGTCTCTTCCTCACGGTGCTGCGGGTTGGTCTGCAGTGTATGTGTGTGTTTTTTTTCTTCTGAATATCTAAATCTGCCATCCAAGTACTCCTAAAATTGTATTAGACTACAAGAAGTGTGCGCGCAAATAGTGGCGGTTTTCAAAAAAAAGAAGAAAAGAAATCAAATCAAAAGTAAATTTTTGTTTTTGGTTTGGTTCCCTACGTCCCAGTCAACAGCTATGGTCATGTCGGGATGGTCAGTTCACATAACCACACTTTGTTTCCTGGGTAAGCTCGACTAAGCGTTTAACAAGTACTTTGTGCACATACTTTCGCTTGTAAATTACAAGAACCGTTATGAGATAAGATAAGATAAGAAAATTTATTTTAGGACGGCATGACAGTAAAACAGAGAAACATAAGCTCTAATGAGCTTTTGGCCGTCTCTTTTTGACCATATTGAATCAGCAGAAGGGAGGAGAATGGCCGTAGAAATTATTTCATGATCAATCTCCGCGAAAGCATGGGACCGGGCTGGGATCCAACTCGCGACCCCTGGATCTGCCGTCAGACACTCATCTGCAGTCAGACATGTTACCGACTTCCATACGTGGCCTGGTACTTCATGTAGTTCTCTCTCTTTCTTTCTTCTTTTAATACTGACACGATCAAATTATCATCATTACGCCAGGGAGTGCGATTTTGGAATTTTGAAGCAAAAAACAAAAGCAAAACAAAAAAACAAAAACAAAACAAAAAAAAAAACAAAAAAATATTTCGACTATGTTTTTAACTAAATAAGGAGTGCCCTAACCTAAACTCCTCAGCAGTCTGAGAATTGACCACCGAAGGAGAAAGACTATTCCACTGTGGAATAAAGACTATTCCACTGTGGAATAGTCCGGGGGGAAAAAGAGTTCTTCAGGGCTTCACTGTATGTCAGGTATCTACAATATTGGGCACTGTGTGATGACCTGGTAGATTTCAAACTGCGAGCAGGGGTCAGGTACTTGTCTTTTTCTATAGACACAGCACCAGAATGTATCTTATGAAAGAGAAGCAGGGAGGACCGATCCCTACGGGCCTCAAGAGATGTCCACTCAAGCTCATCAAGCATCTCGCCGACACTACTTGTGTTACGCCATCTCCTGCAGGTCCAACGGGCTGCTGTCCTCTGAACTTTCTCTACCTGATTAATCTGAAGTTTTGAGTAAGGGCGCCAAATGGGTGCTGCATACTATAGTTTAGGCCGAACCAAAGTTTTGTATGCAACTTCCTTAGTACTCCGAGGTGCAAAAGCCAAATTCCTGCGAAGGAAACCAAGTGTCTTAGTTGCTTTGGAAGAAATTTCTGAAATGTGTTGACCCCAATCCATATTATCAGAGATGGTTATGCCAAGGTGTTTTGCTGACTGAACGTTTTCCAAAGTTTGGTTGTGAAGGGAGTAATCAAAGAGAATCTGTTTGTGATGCTGATGCCGAGTAACTCTCATAGAGTGACATTTGGCCACATTGAACTTCATTTGCCAATCGGCTTCCCATTGTCCTAAGCTAGTGAGGTCTTCCTGCAGTATAAAACAGTCCTGAATCGAATGTATGTTTCTATACAGGACACAGTCGTCCGCGAACAGGCGAACGGAATACCTGATGTTATCCGGCAGGTCGTTTATAAAAATAAGGAACAGGATCGGTCCTAAAACTGAGTTGTACAGATTTTAGAATTTAGGTATTTTTTTCTAATTAAAGAGCTGAGAAATAAACATAGGTAAATGACTAAGTGGAAGACATCATCATGGAATGGTGATTAATGAATAATGGAAAAGTTTAATGGGGTTGAAATTGGGTGTTTATGTGCCTTGTGGTCGCCTGCTGGGAAATGGCTGACCTCTTGGCTCTCATTTGTGGTGGCCAACTGTGAGTTTTTCACTTTCCCATTGGTATCCTGGGTCAGGTGTGGTACTTGCTTGTATCGATTCCTGATCGTTGCACCCTTACTTACTTTGAAAATGGTGATGATGGGGTGATGTTGTTAGTTAATTAATGAGTTTTGAGGACACTGTGCGGAATGATCCGAGGTCAGGATATTACAAATGCCAGGTGAAAGATTGTTTCAAAGTTTGGCAGTTCTGGGAAAAATGAGTATCTATGTACGTTTATTCTTGATAAAATGTATATCTGGATCTCCGGGACGGCTGAATATTGCTTGGAAATTGAATGTTAACAAAGTGATGTTTGATTTTATATAACATAATCAGAGATGAAATTTGGCTGCATCTCTAGAGCTTCGGGAGATTAAGCTTAGATAACATATTTCTTACATTATTAGTGAAGCTGTAATCTTATGGCCCTGTGTTGGATCATTGCAATCTTGTTTACATAATTCTTTCTTTCTTTCTTTTTACGTTTACTCTGGCGATCAGAATCTGTTGATTACCAGAGGTGAGTGAATTTTGAATTTTTTGGGGAAAACACCTTCTGGCTGAGTTATTTAAAATGAGTGCCCTGAACTCCTCTGTGATCTCAACTGCAACCACAGTTGGAGCCAAACTATTCCAATGGGGAATAGTCCTTGGGAAAAAAGAATACTTCAGGGCATCACTCTAAGTCCGGGACCTGCAATACTGTGAGTTGAATGAAGACCTGGTGAATCTTGTTCTCTGCCCTGGGTCCGACACAGAGGCCTCATCAACTAAGGGACGGACATGTGTCTTATATGCTGACTTTCAGTTTAGGATTGTTGGTCTGGATGTTACGTTTAATGAATTTTAACGAGTTATTGGTTTCACGGTGATTTTGGTTGATGTGTTATGCTCACGGCATGTCACGTGAGATATTGACTATAACATCCAATCAACGGGACCTATATGTAAATAAGCATTTCAGATACCCTGTGATGACAAGTGAAAAAGTGCGAGTTTAAGTAATTTTCGGCTTTGTTTGAAATATATAATGGTAGTTTGACATGATAGCACAATGTCACAGTGCCACTGGTGTTTTTGCTGAGATTTTGAGTCATTCTTCAAACGGTGAACTGTTTTCATGAACACTGGCTACACCAGTGCTGTGACATTACCAATGCTGACCTCAGAATGTAAACACACATGAATGCTGTCTGAAATACCTAAAATTGGATTTCAAGGTAACAAAAAATATACAAAACGTCCCTGGCCCTTTACAATTAATCTTCGCTTCGTATGCATTATGCTTACAAAATAGATTACTGTTGGTATTTTGATGCTGGCCATGTGCTCAACCTCGTGGGTACAGGATGAGGTTTGATTGGCTCAGCTAGTCATGTGATATAAGTACACGTGACTTGAATCCCAAAAGAAATCAAGAAAAGTACGTAAGGCCTATGAAATTGACTATTTAGCAGAATCAGTTTCTTTTAGGCCAACCCGATGGAGGGTGTAGTTGAATAGGGTGGGGTGTTTCTTGTTTGTGATTCTGATCACCTCACACTTGTCGGGGTTAAACGCCAGCAACCACTCACTCTCCCAGGTTTCAAGTTTTGTAAGAGCTGACTGACGGGCTTGACAATCTGTCTGGTTTGAAACAGTGAGATACAGTATGGTGTCGGCTGTGAAGAGTCAGATATAACTATCTATCATGTCTGGCATGCCATTTATATACAAAAGAAACAGACTGGGTCCCAGCATTGAAACCTGTGGCACACCAGACATGACAGAGCAAGGGACAGACTCCTCGCCTTAAAGCACTTCTCGTCCAGTTCTGTTTGAATGAAAGGATCCAATCCAGGTAATAACGTCGTTATTGATGCCAAAACGACGGAGCTTCAGCAAGAGCCTTTTGTGATCCACATTATCAAAGGCTTGCTGAAGTCCATTACAATGATGTCAGTCATTAAAGTTTTCTTTTAGAAATAATAGGTTTGATGATAATTTTGCTTTTGGTAGGTAGGGATTATTGGGAATGTTGTTAACTATGACCACGCTATAAAAATGATTCCTGGTCATAATCACTTACTGCTATGCAATTTTTTATGGATGGGTTATCTTCTTCGGTGGTATGGGGGCAGCAGCTCTCATTATTTATAGAATCATGAGAATGGTCTAACTAAATTTAAACAGAGATCATTAAAGTGCAACTTTCCCACAAGATGTAATGTCATCTTGTTTTGTTTGACTTGATTCTTTACGTTCCATCAACAATCTTTCAGTTAAACAGGGAAGGGTCTTCCTGGGTTGAACCAGTACTGAGCAAGGATAAATGTGTCCTGCTCAAAGACCACAACGCAGTGACGCCGGTGAGGCTCGAACCCGCGACCCCTCAGTCTCGAGTCAAGCACTCTACCACTGAGCCACTGCGCTCCCTATATGTGATCTTGTACATCGTGGTGAGACGGCTGTCAATAACATCATTGTTCAAGGGGCGCCAATTTAGATCCTTCAGCATGAAGGATCCACTGGAGGTGTATCTGTAATTTTGTGTTGCCCGTCAAACAGCTCTTGTTTGGATTGATTCCACTTTGTGCATATTCGTGGCAATATGAGGGACCATACAAGGACACATACTCTAGCTGTGTCCTAAGATCGTGTATGTTATTGATTTCGGGTTGTGTTATATTATCCATTTTCCAGCTGAGTGTCATGTAAAAGACACATAGCTTGGAGAGAACTGTTACATGAAGGATCTGGCATTTGGAGGAATTAAGGGATTAAAGTTCGTGTCCCACATCTTTCCCCAACTGTTCCAAACTTAATAAAAGTAAGAAAGACGACAAAGATCAGGAATCAATACAATCAAGTAACACCTGACCCAGGATACCACATGGGAAAGTGACAAAATCACAATTAGACATCACAAACAAGAGCTAAGAGGTCAGCCCTTTCCCAGCAGGTGACCACAAGGCAGCAATGAACAGGCGCGAAAGCATGAAAATCACAAGACATAAATAACACAAATGATCCACAAAAGAAGTACCGACTTGGAACGGTCAGTAAAAATATATTACTGGAGGGCTTAAACCAGTTTCACGGCGCCAACCTTGCCGGACCAGGACACATTTGGGAAAGTGACAAAACACGAGAACACAACACACATGACAGCCAAGAGGTCAGCCCTTTCCCAGCAGGTGACCACAAGGCTGCAAAGAACAGACACGACAACACAACACACATCAACATGAATCATAACTAACAAAAACGATCCACAAAAGAAGTACTGCCTTGGAACGGTCAGTGAAATATTCAATGTAGAGCTTAAACTGGTTTCACGGCTGCTTGAGCATTTGGCCCGTCTGTCTAACAGTTGATGGCGAGGTACATGGCAATTTCATTCTGCAAAAAACCTTACTCTTGATCTGATCTGCTCAGACAGATCATTTATGTATACTAAGAAAATGATTGATCTGAGAATACTAGGAAAAGAATTGGTCCATTCAATTCTGACCAGCTCTCAAATTAGACTAACCTTGGGGGCTTTTACATTGATTTTAGAATAAAAAATATTACTAATTTTAACAGAGTGTGTTCACAATGAAAGTTGCTGAGGAGACTTAGCGACAACTTCTCCAAACGGTTCCAAATCCAAGATACTGCAGAAAAATCTGTTCATATATGCACTCTTTGAACATTTTTTGAAAAGCGCAAATAAACTTAGTCAAACTGGTAGCGCCCTTATTCACTATCTGAAGCGAGGAACGTTTTAAAATAAAATAGTTGTCGTCACTAAAGCTAGCTTCTTGGTTCGAATTAAATGCTTATTTCTAAAGGACATACTGCTCACATAATTCTTGTTCGACGTTGGAATCATGGAATCCATTGTGGAACTTTGAAACCAATAGAGAGTCGCCGATGAGGCATACATGGCTGAAACTGGCTATTCTGGCCCAGAAAAATTTGCACACTCGACACATTCAGTTCTTTTAGTTGGCAGCCCATTTCATGAAAAGAACCACTTCTGATGGCAAAATGGGATAGAAGCTGGCATCCATGCTAATTATGTTCCTATATGTGTAGTAAAACCGATAGGGGTGGATCCCAGGTCTGAAAATGACTTGGGTCTCAGAATTAGGTCAAGGTCAACTGAGTGCAAAATAACAAAAAAAAAAATCACAAACAATCCTTTCTATGTGATCTTCTGACCGCATGATACACATTAAATTCATTGAAACTATCCAGAATATATATATACTGAATGACTTTAGAAACGCACCAGTTAAATATTCCCTGTCTCTTCCACTTGGTTGATTTGGGAATGTTTTCTTTATCACTTTTTATCCGCTTACACAATGGACCATGATTTGCCATAGTTTCGATAAGCTAATTTGGTTCATTCTGACGTAACACTGACGTTAGCGTTTTTCAGCAATTGTCGTCTGACAGCTGTGAGATTAGTTCAATATAAAAGCAAACACTTTGAGCTGGTAGCCAGATGCCTTAACCAACCGAAAAACAAGACAAGTTTCGGAAATAATCGTTTAATTACACTCCCAGTCACAGCGTTTCTTTGCTAACGTCAGTCTTAATTTTTCAGACAGCCATAACAGGCGGATGACGTTCGCGCACGTCGCGATATTTTTTGTCTTCTACGCAACGGGGTGCGGAGTATCTTGTTGCACTAAACATTTTGATTTTTCCTGATCCTTAGGATATAAACAGTCAATTACGTCAAAAACAATAATGACGTCACCTAGACGAAATTAACTTTACCAGAGGCCTAAAACTTCATGATTTGGTTTTGTCTTTCCTTGTGCTTTCAAGAACAAACATCGGTTCGAAAACTTTTTTGCGCTCATTATGGAAGGTATTGGTACTCTGTGACTTTTTTTAATTTGGGATGTCTCAGAATAATCGCGACGTCACGGCACCCATGAGGCACAGCGTTTCGATTTTCTTATTGAATGCAAGCTAAATGAAGGGACTTGTCAATTTTATTTTTCACATAATTGAAATATTACATTTTGACAATAAATTAGCATTTTAGCAAGTGGTGCGTTTCTAAAGTCCTTCAGTATAAGATATATGTTACATTTAATAATAACCTAGACAAGGACTGAGCATATGCCCATGCAAGGTAAAAGGTCATTTAAGTACAAAATTTGCAGAATCAAAGAATGAAATGTTAATGCTACATTTTTGTCAGCATCATACCAATTCAACAACACATAATTATAATAAAGCTGCATGTGGATGGTCTAGAAGCTTTGCATAGGTATATTAATAGTGTCACTACAGGCCAGGCTAGGATTAAAGGTCACCTAAGTGTACAGTTTGCAAAACACAATATAAAAAGGCTTGTTTTTGTGATCAGCATACCTAACACATCCAATAAACAAAGAAAAAGTGAGAAGGACGTATGAGCGCAGCAAACTGAATGAAATGAAGGTCTTACCTGAAGGAAATATAGGTATCCAATTGTAAACTAGCAGCAAAGAAACTCTTGGGCCTCTTATGGGACCACGTTAAGAGAAAATATGCGTTCAGCTTTTAAGAACAGCAAAGGTACATAGCAGCCTTCACATCCGTGCTGTATGACTAGCACTTTTGTTGTTCGCTCATTTAGGTACCTAATCTTCCAGACTCTAGCTAAGCTCTGCACCAGAGCAGGTCAGTTTAAGCTATACCTGATTGAAAACAAATTTTCTCCAGACAGGGCACAATTATGATCAAGTAAGCACTACATATACATGCTTGAGTCCTCTACAGCTGCTCTTTGGTCATAAATAATCTGTATATTACAATTGAAATAGATCAGCTCCTTTGTGTAAGTTACGGAGTGATAACTCACTGTTTATAAGAGTCGCAGAACTCAAACAGTGAATTATTTCACAAAAATTATTATTGCTGCATAGGAGATATTTTTTACGTAACATGTGTAGGATTTTTACCTTATCACCAGCCAATAGTGTCAATTGCTTTATTTTCTAGATTCATTGTTGCAGGGTCTGCTTGAAGACATCCCTTAGCTTGATAGTTTGCCCGTATGATTCGTTACTTCATTTGTTGGAAGTTTGGGACTTTGTCACAAGTTTGGGATCAGCATATTACTAAGTGAGAATAATTCTGATTTGGCTGATATCTCGTCTGTACTTTTGATGGCGGAAACTCTCTATTAGCTTAAGACTTACATGCATAATTGAAAATCCCTCCAGGGGTACATCTTACAGACATGAAACGGCACACTTGTCATCTAATAATGAAGATCTGGACACCAGGGCGGTGTTACATGCATAAGATGCAACAGCAGTGGGATATAGAATAATACTGAATGTTAAATGTTGTGAAACAGCCTGGCGACACAGGCATGTTTATATTGTTACTGTATCACCTTGGGGACAGCAATACTGAGTTTTGGATGGTATCAGGAACAGCTAGAGTAATGAAATGATTATCTGCCCATATTGTTGCGAAACGGCTACCCCAGTCAGTATTTTAACCAAAAGTTTGCATACAGAAGTTATAACAGGACGCAATACCATCTTTTTCTGGCAAAGGCAAGAATGCATGCTGGAACATGTTCATTAAGTATCCCCAACGTCTACTGGAGTAGGAAGGGATGCTAATGTCGATGCCGCTGAGAAGTGTGTATATTTGATGTATGGAATTGAAGAAAAGGATGTCAATGGTGTTGTAAATGCCTGGCATAGTCTTTTGTGAAAGTGAAATGTGACCTAGAAATGTTGCCTCCAACCCATTACGCATTAGAGTTACATATCAAGAGACCAAACTATCAAGCTAAGATACGTAAGAGTGGGTCACTGAGGAGGTCCAGACTCCTGGTGTGCATAGCTTACTGACAAAAAAGGCATAAATAAACAGCAACATAACTAACTAGTATCGTCCAATAGTTATGGACGTCATCAGAGGATTTTACAGCCTGCTCTTGAGGCAATTTGCTCCATATTTTAGTCATCAGGGGCCAGTGAACCCATTAAGTTAGGATATGGCTTTAAGCAAGCCATGCAATAATCAATATAGAAAATGAACCAACTGAAACAATTGGGCTGGAAAGATGGTACAGACGAACTAGAAGTTGTTTGGAAGCGCTTGCCAGCAATCCCAGACGCATGCAACTTATTAGCAGCAGATGCAATATGAAACGAATGTCACTGAGATACAAATGATCGACAGCATTTCTGAAATGCACACAAGCTTGTGGATGCGATGCCATTGGATGGCGAAAATTCTACATATGTTACTTGAAATAGATCCGCTATAGCAATAACCATCGATAAACGATTCACTGAGTTCACGGCCAACAGTGAATTATCACTCATCACCTTACACAAAAGAGCTGATCTATTTTGATTGTAATATAGATGAAATGACCAAAAAGTGAGCTGACCAGGAAAAACAAGCACACACTGCAAACCACCCACGACACTGTACACACAGCAGAAAGACAAATAATAAAAAGCAACCAGCTCTCGTTTCCTCAGCAAGAATATATGCTTGCAAAAAATAAAAGGGACACTAAGTACTGCATAACAAAACAAGGACCAAACACCAAACCACCACAAACAATGGGAGCTACAATAAACAATGACTCAACAACAACCGAACCAAATCCTTAGAACGGACAGCAGCCAAAGTCACTGTTTGCTTACATGTACATGCATTTTACTGGCGCCAAATCTTCGCCCTATATTCTGCTGTTGTTAAAGAGACTAGATCTGTAACTATGAACTATTTTCGAAAAAAATATTTTCTCTTTAAATCATTTGTAAAAATAGAATTAAGTTATGTTTTCACAATAAATATGTTCAGTACAGCTGAAAGCTGCATGGAACAGTGAATTGTCCAATAAAAACAGGTGATTTTTCTCTTGTTAGGAATTATTTACGTCCCTCCAATAATTCTAGACAGTTGATTTTTAACATAAATGCTGTTGTTTTGATAGATATAATTTGTTAAAATTTACGAAAATGGTAAAATGTTTACCTAAATTTGAGTATTTTTACTGTATTCTTGAAAATAGAAACTTTATTTCCAAAACTAGAATATCAAAAGTTACAGACTATGCAGCTTTAAGGCACAAACATAGTTTAGCTCCCATAGAGGCTTTCTAATATTTGCAATGCATAATCACAGAGAAGCAATCTTACCAAATTAACACACTGTAATGGACGTAGAAAATGGCTTACGATTTACAGACAGTCAGAGCTAAAGAAAACCTAAAGTTAAGCCATGGTGGACGCTGCCAAGTACAAGTATCAGGCACCAATCCACCGATGAAAGTTTTAGGTCAGGGTCTTCATTGAAACCGGTTTAAGTCCTCCAGTAATATATTTTACTGACTGTTCCAAGGCGGTACTTCTTTTGTGGATCTTTTATGTTTTTCTGTCTTGTGTTTGTTATGCCTTTGTGCACATCTGTGTATTTGTGCCTTGTGATCATCTGCTGGGAAAGGATTGACCTCTTGGCTCTCGTTTGTGGTGTATAACTGTGAGTTTGTCACTTTCCTATTGGTATCCTTGGTCAGGTGTGGTACTTGATTGGATCGATTCCTGATCTTTGCACCCTTACTTACTCTGATGCATGATCCACCATCATGCAATGAAAGAGGACAACATGGCTATAAACCAAGATTGGGTTTACAACCAGGCAAGATGGCGCTGTAGAAAACGAAAAATAAACAGCATTATGGTATGTTTACTTGATCATAATTGAACCTCGTCAAGAGAAAATCTAGTTTCAGGGTTTCAGACTTAAGATATGACTCAAATTGGCCTGCTCAGCTACAAAGCTTAGCCAGAGTCTGGAAGATTAGATGCTCATCAGTGTACAACATATGTGATAGTCAGATAGCACTGATGTGAACACTGATATGTGCCTAGACTTTTCCTATGCTTAAAGCATATTTCTCTTAACATGGCCCAATAAGAACCCCAAGTGGGTTTCTTTGCTGCTAGTTTACAATTGGATGCCTATTTCAGTGAATTATTTGCTGTACTCATACATTATAGCTACTCACTTCTGTTGTTTTTAATGGATATAGTGGGTATGCTGATTACCAAAAATAAGCTATTTTCCATGCATTTTTTACGCAAATTGGGCAAGTTTTAGTGAATTGGTAAATTTTCATGACTTAATTATGCTCTTCAACAGTGATATTTCTGATCAACATTGCAATGGATAGATTTGCGCAAAAATAGAAGTCTACTTTCCGTTTCTAAGAAGATATGACTGCCTCAGTCTGTATCGCTAGATTTTGCATTTACTTTCAGCGAATGTTGTCCCCCAGGAATGAGTTTGTATAGACAGTCTGGTAATGGGAGACAGCAGTCAGTTTTCTCCCTTGAATACTCTCTCAGAACAACTAGGTCCAAATAGCTGGGTCTCCTCGGTTTTTATCCCTGCTTTTATTGCAAATATTGGAAAACATTTTTTCTTGAAATATGACTAAAAATATTCCAAATCAATTTAAAACAACTTATTTTATAATCCTTTCAACATTTTTACTCAGTTAATGCTTATCAGCATCTCTTAATTGGCACAGCTGTCAAAATAATTACACTTATTTATCACCTAATCACCATTATGACCCTATGATAAAGGCAGAGGATTTCAAATGGTTGGACCGGGTTTATCATTTGTTCCACCTCGGTAGTTACCTGTGTTAATCAGGGGCATTAACTGACTGCTTTTTGCCATTAACCAATGATTTTTTTTTTATATTTTGGCAGGTACTCTAATATGCATATTTCTGTCTATTCCTGATTGGTTGAAGTGTAGAAAATGGAAAATGATATCATGCTGCTGCAAGCAGCCGAAAAAATGCACACAGTTCTTTATCTTGCTGGTGTGTGCAAAAACATATTCTAATAAATTACACTAAGTGTCCGATAAAGTGGACAAATAGTGAAACCCCACGGTACCATATGTGTATTCAGTGACTCGCTACCACTCTACTTATATAACAGGACTGGTGTTAGTGTTACCTAACCGCAAACACTGGAAGACAGGGTTTCTCACAAGGCTCTTAGGGCCGCAGTGCATTGTATCCACGTTGTTATCATGTATACACATACATGTAGCATATATATATGGGCCAGCACTCGATATTTTTGTATATATCCTATATTGCGCTTAAGACTTATATGAGAGCCCATGCTTATCTTTGGTCTGAGCCTTCTCCCACTCCCATACTTTGACATTGTGAATGCAAGAAGCGAAATCTCCAGTGAGACTGCCTATGCGCAGGCTCGTCTGTGAATCCACTGCTCGCCGATGTGATATGTACCAAAATCTCATATGCTGACCGCTATTATATTTTATACGTAACAGTCGTTCACATTTGTTTTTCAGGTTTACTTGTAAATTTCTGTTTGTAAATATTTGTAGTTATATATAGAGAGGACCTCATGGAACATTTGTTTTTGCTAATTGTTATCTTCACGTGCCTTATCTGCCTATCGCATTTATAATTACTAAAACTTTACTGGCTTAAAATGACGACAGCATCGAAAACAAGTGAATCTAAGATGCAAGCCCATATAAGAAAGTTACAGATGTCTGTCTAGCTATGAAAGTAATTTATTATTAGGCTGTAAAGTAAATAGTGGCACACGTCCCTTTTCAACATAACTAGTTTCTTGCTTTTCATTTTAATTTTGTTTGCATTTTTATCGATTTTTTTTCTGTTGAAAAATAGTTGATTTTGAAAAAACACACATCTGTACATTTTGCAATGAAATTGTTTTTATTGGCTTCTAAGTTAATTAGATACCAAAATGGCAGCCCCCATTGGCTTATTTGAAGTAAGAATTTTTATTATCGGATAGCAATAAATTTCTTCTGATAGATCTGGCTTTAGTCAGGATTTTGGGCAGATTGCATGGTTGAACAAGGGTTGCGTTTCAGATTCACTTACTTTCAATGTGGTTGTCCCCTTTAAAATCCATTTATGCATAGCGTCCAAAATGGAATATTATTTAACAGTGATGACCCAAATGAGATGCCAGAAAATGAGGACCTGTACTGTTTACTATAATAAAAGTGATATTCAGAAAGCAAAACATTTTTGTCAGCGACCCTTAAAAATGAACCCAACAAGATCAAAGAAAAATGGCAGTAAAACTTGTGTAAAACGACAACTCAAAATTGACAAAACAAAGATCTTTATAACAGTTTGTACCTTAATGAAGGTCGTAAGTATTGCAGAATGCTCCCCTTGGAGCATTCTGCAATACGTTTGACCTGCATTAAGCGCTAATTGGTCTTGAAAACCAATTTTCGGTCATTTTGAGAGTGGCTGTTTCACACAGGTTTTACTGTATTCGACATAAAGCGGGAAACTTTAGCCATTTTCCGCCATTCACGACAATTGCTGTCCGCTCTCTCATTTGCTTATGTGGCCTTTATCGCAAATACTATTTAGCCAGGCCTGACTGCTCCATTAGGAGTAGTCTGATCAAGGTCAACGTGGTTGTTTTGAAGATAGAAATTAGTCTGGAGTGCATTTGAATATATTGCGGCAGACGTAATAAACAGACAACATTTTCAGGACAAAATTATTGACAGAATAAGGGTTTTATCCTAACTTGATCTAACTTGCAAGTAAACTCTTCGCTTTTGTTGTTTTATCTAAAATTTCAGCAAAAAATCTCCACATAGAATTATCCTGAATGAAATTTCTGCAACTCATTCTGAAACCGAATTCACACTTTTTATAGTGGTGTATTACAGCCACTTCAGGACTCACGTCTAACGCCTTATTTTGGCCAATGGGTTTACTTAGATGATGAATTCCTATTTCAAACACCTTCTTTGAATCTACGATCATCTTTGTTCTCTTCTTATCAAAAATTCCATTTCTCCAAATCGTGTTTAATGTCACTAAACTCTTGACATCAGCTGCAAAAAATGGAGTGGGACTGTTTCTCCGATTTTCAAATACTACACTTTGGAAGCGAAATGCTGCTATATTGTCTCTATTTTTCTCTGAATTCTTTAATGCGTTTATCATCAATCGCCAGTTTTTAAATTCCTTTGGAACAATAAACTCATCTATATCATTGAACACGATATACTTGAAATAGTACATATTTCTAAAAAGACAGTCCCAAACACTAGCAGACTGCCCATGATACCATATATCATCGTTGTGAATTGGTAGTTTCCATTGTATCAAAGTGACGTCGCCATTTCGCCTGTACATATTCAAAACTTTTGTAAGATTTTTATTCAAAGTGTCAGTTTCTGTGTAAAATGTAAAATGCTCTGCTCCCAGAATTTTTGAAACTTCAATAAACTCTATGAGCTTTATCTCTGAGATATTCCCGAATAATGGAGGCACACACATACTGAACGTTTTCTCCACCTTCTGCTTGGGGTAGGAGACAACTTTCATTTGAACAGAAATCGATTTAAGACTGGTTGAATTTGATATTATCACACCATTTTCAAAAATCTCCTGGTTATTTACTTTAGCTGGCACTGCACAGGATATTATATAAGCTGCATAATATTTCCGATGAGACTCACAAGTGGCGTAGTATTTCCCAACAAAAACCCTACCATCTTTAAAATGACAAAACAACGAAGTAGGTTGATCGGTTCGTGTTAAAGCTATAGAAACGAACCTCAAGTAACGGCCATCTCTTTCATCCAGGTAGGCTGCAAAAACATACACATTTGGCACAACTTCAAGAAAGTTCCGTTTCTCAACTTGTAATTTATTACTTTCTGAAGCAATTTGATCTCCCGCTTTTTTCTCAGATACTGTTTTGTTCATAAAATGTCCTATTTCCATTTCCTGCTTGAATGCATCGAAAATGAAACTTTTCTTAGGTGTTATTGATTCCATTATAACATTTAGCTGTTGTTCTTGGTTCGACGTTCGAATTGTTTTGACTCCATCCAACCTCTGCCACTTATGTTCCTGTTTTCCTACTTTGTCATTTTTAATTACAGTGTTTGCTTTAGCCACGTTTTTATGTTTTCTGTCTCCGAGTTTGGTCTTTGGTGGACCTTTCTTTTTGTGTGCATTATTGCGGTCGGCCATGGCCGGCCGCTGATGTAAAACATTATAAGATTTGGAACTTTGTGGTTTGGCAATTAACTTTCCATTATCCTCTTTCTGGCGTGAGTTTGATTTTCCAGCATTCACGCTGTTTACATGTAGCTCATCCGGTGAAATGTGTTTGCTCTTCTTTGGCTGGGGCATCCGATGGCTGGCTAAACGTTCTAACCGAGAAATACTAACATCCTCCTTAGATATCCTCGTGTGGAAATAAAACATAACAAGTAAATAAGTGAGTATGCTTGTAAAAAATAAGCATCTAACTGATCCAAATGTGAAAACAAACGACGACATTATCTTTCTGATAACAAGTTGTGACCTATAAGTAATGATAGTTACATGTCAAGTGTATCGCTCGATCAGTTCACTCTTATCACATACTAAATTACTCTGGTAAAATATCTATGTTGATAAACCTTCAATTTTTTCACAATGTTTTATCAAATGTGTACAGCGTTAATTTACACTTTTAATGCTTTTGTTGATTTAATTTCAAACTCTCTCGCTTTTATTTTAACTTTATTTAAAGAGGACAACACATTTAGCGATCCACGCTAGTCTACCATGCGTCCCTCTAAAAGTATTTACATATATACACATATACACAAGTTAAGCATATGATAAAAAACATAAAATATGTTAAGTATAAACGAGCGTATAAAACATTAACATTTGGCAGCATTTGGTAGCGTTATTACATCAATGCTTAAAAACTTGTAAATGAGCATTAATTTATGAACATGGATTAAAACTCATGGTAAAAGCTTAAAATCATTCATTAAACAGACACTTTCTGACTCTCTCTCTCTCTCTCTCTCTCTCTCTCTCTCTCTCTCTCTCTCTCTCTCTCTCTCTCTCAAGTGAATATCCTTAAGGAATACATACAATACAGATTTTACCCTTACTTTATGTCTGAAAAAGAACTAAAGGCGATAATTACTCGCATAAAAACTTTAACATTTATTATGTTTCAAATGGATAAATGAAGCTATTCCATATGGAATTTTTATATGTTTTAAACATTGCAAAGTTCTATGCGATCGTTCTATAATGTTTACTTAGTCTTAACATTATAATATGGTGTAAGTCATTTTAAGAATGCTTTAGTATCATTCACTGTGATGCAAACTGTTTTACGCTGGTCTTTGTTGTACTTATGCATATATGTTTTATTGTTTAGTTATATGTTTCAGAGGGCCGCAATGTAGAATAGTTATCTTAGCTAATTGTGTCACCCTCTATAAAATTTGTATAAATAAATAAATAAATAAATAAATAAATAAATAAATAAATAAATAAATAAATAAATAAATAAATAAATAATATGACCAGGAAAAGCACCACTTACTCATCATGTCCTGCTTCTGATAAGAGAAAGATACTTATGTCCCATGCTTGCATGATAGATCTCGAAGCAGCTTCGTAAAGTAGTGCTGTGCCGATAATGGATTAATCTAAACTATCGATTAATTAGTAGAACTCCAATCGGAAGATATCGATATAATTTATTTTACTATCGATTAACCGAAATGCAGCCCTAGATAAGAGGATTCCATATCATTTTTTAGTTGTGTCTCCACAAAAAATATGCCGCATGTACTCATTAGAAGCGTCTCGAGACGCTTCCAATAATACATACACACACACAAATGTTCCACAAAATATTGTTGTGGGTACTAATTGGAAGCGTCTCATTGAGACGCTTCTAATAAGTACCCTCAAGAAATGTTTCATGATAAAATAAGAACATTATCACCATTTTATATAAATCTTATCAAGCATTATATATACTCAAATGGCTGTCATTTTATTGTCAGGAGTTTTATGTTTCTTAAAACTTCAAGTGGGTATGACCAGGAAATGCCACAATCACAAACCACAGACCAACCCACCGCACCGCCAGGGGTATACTCTCATTTTTCTTGATACGTAGGCTTGGACCCAGCATCAACTGTTTACCCCCTAAATATCAGGAATGTCAGGCATACCCCCCCCCCCCCCCCTCCGCAAAAAAGATATTAGCAACCCCAAAGAGTATTTCCATTCTGTACCTTAACCTTAAGAAAAGACCTTAAAAAATACATAGAAATAACCAGACCATTTTTGTGTTAACCCCAAAAATATCCACAAAATCTTCACCCCCCCCCCCCCCAAAAAAAAAAAAATCATTATTTTTCTGAAAAAAAAACCAAAAATATTTTAATTCAAATTTTGAAATAAAAAAAAAATGTCCCAAGCCTACGTAATATACCCCCCCAACCGCCGCGGAAAGCACCATCAGGAAAAGACACAGAACACAGACACCCATATGACAGCAAGAGCACAAATAAAACAAAGCAACCAGGGTTCATACAGGCAAGAATGTGTAAATAAATTCAAGGACTTTTCAAGGACTTCTAAAAGACTTTACTACTGTTTTCAAGGGGCTTAAAACTTTTAAGAGAATAATACTGATTTACATGTTAACATTCTACTTCTGAAATGCTAGAGTCGATTACCAAAGATAAAATTGTGGTGCCTTTATTTATTTGGTGCAGCACCATTTGATTTAGGTCTCCAAAAACACTGTTGAATCCTGTAAATGGTAAAATTGAAGGAATTTTCAAGGCCTTTGAGTTTTTAAATACTTTTCAAGGCAAATTTGATTTTCAAGGACTTTTCAAGAACATCCTGTATTTTTAGTACATTTCAAACCTGTGCGATACCTGGCAACAGGCTCTCTCTCTCTCTCTCTCTCTCTCTCTCTCTCTCTCTCTCTCTCTCTCTCTCTCTCTCACACACACACACACACACACACACACACACACACACACACACACACACTAACTAGAAAGAACACCAAGAAATACATCTCCAAACATTAGGACTGAACACAAAACTCAAAACTCCCTAAAAAGGAACAACAACAACTTGTGACAGCAATCAACAACATCAGAATCACCGCCGGAGCCGAGGCCACCGGAGGGCTTTAATATTATAATAATAACTTGACACCAAATTTGGTGGCAGCTAAACTACCACTGATCTTGGTGTCACCTTCCAATTGAAGCTATGTTATGCCCGGGATAACAGGTAGGAACGTGCACTTAACATAATGTTGTTTAAGTCACCGTTGAAGTATACTCCAAAAAGTTAGCTGCCACCTCTTTTTTTTATATTTTCAGTGTAAGCACAGGAGCTTGAAGTTACGCAAGCCCTGAAGGGACATTTTACTTATCACTTATTACTTACTACTTATTACTCATTTATCACCCCTATAACGGCGGGAAACTCCATTGTACATTCCATGTAAGCTGTAGTAGTAGTAGTAGTAGTAGTAGTAGTAGTAGTAGTAGTAGTAGTAGTAGTAGTAGTAGTAGTAGTAGTAGTAGTAGTAGTAGTAGTGGTGGTGGTAGTAGTAGTAGAAGTAATAGAAGTGATATTAGTAGTGGTAGTAGTAGAAGTAGAAGTAGTAGTTGTAGTAGTAGTAGTATTTGTGTAGTTGGTGTTGCTGTAGTAGTAGTAGTAGTAGTAGTAGTAGTAGTAGTAGTAGTAGTAGTAGTAGTAGTAGTAGTAGTAGTAGTAGTAGTAAAAGCGGTGGTTGTAGTTGTAGAAAATGGTTGTTGTTGAAGTACTATTTGTTATAGTTGAATAGCTATAGTAAAAGTCGTAGCTGTAGTAGTAGTAGTAGTAATAGTATAGTTGTAGTAGAAGTAGTAATAGTAATAGTAGTGTAGTAGTAGCAGCAGCGGCAGCAACAGCAGCAGCAGCAGCAGCAGCAGCAGCAGTAGTAGTAGTAGTAGTAGTAGTAGTAGTAGTAGTAGTAGCTCCTCATTTAGTCAAACAACACAGCTAAAAAAGTTTGTTTGTTGTTTTTTCCGAGTTTTTTTTCTTCAAAATCTCCAAATTCGCACTCCCTGGCATAATTGAGCGAGCCAGTAAATAAATAAATAAATAAATAAATAAATAAATAAATAAATAAATAAATAAATAAAAAGTCTCAAAGGGTGTTTCGAATGAATCCCTCGAACCCCCTCTGGATCCGCCACTATATATTGTTATATCATATGTCTTACTGCAGATCCATGGGTCGCGAGTTCGATCCCGGCCTGGCCCCATACTTTCGTGGAGATTGATCATGAAATAATTTCTACGGTCATTCTCCTCCCTTCCGCTGATTCGTTCAAGAAGGGTTGTTGTCAGTTACAAGCGAAAGTATGTGCACGAATTACTGGTTAACCGCTTGCTCAAGCCTGTCCAGGAAAAAATGTTGTTAACTTAACTTACGGAGTAGGCCATGTGTCCTATATCCCTGGAAGTAAAATGGTCTAGTGCGAATCATGTTTACTGTCGTCGCCCTGGGCCCGGTCACCTGTTAAACTAACGGTACCGGGAGCCAACTCACGACAGTAAACAAGAAACGGATTATAATATGGCAAACATCATGTATCTCTAAAACCAATATACAAGTCTCTATAATATATTCATATGGTATTGTATTGTCTGATCTTGTCTGATTTGATCAGACAAACTTAGCTTTTATATGCCCATCGCATACATGTACTTTGTTTGATTTCATGCTTTACATCCCAATAAACAACATGAACAACAGGACAGCGCGAGTCTGAAGTCCTTTGGCCATGATTTGCCTGTTTATGAACGGGTAGGGTTTTTCTTATCTTTTTTTTCAAATATCGGACGGTACTTCGATACCAGTCGCACTTTGACGCACCCTCATGGTTCCATACTTGACCCCATCCCACCGCACGAGCCTGCTCGGACACGGCACGAGCAACCAAACAGGTGCGACTGACCTTGAATTCAGCCAATCAAATCGACCGCACGCGGAGCTACCTTTTGAAGGTAAACAACAAAAGTAATCCGAAAATAAAACATGGCGATTAGAGTGTCATTCAGTTTAGTTTAGCGATTTCCTGTGAAGGAATTTGCAGTTTTCTTGATGCTCAAAGTGTTTGCATGAACAAACACAGATGCAACTTAAAATGAGATTAGAAACGCTTGTTTTGCAGCAGCTTGAAGATGAGGTAATGGAATTCTTGGGGCTATTTTAGGCGTGGCCTTCAAGTTTTCAGTTCATCTGTTTCATGTTGACTACCTTTTGGCCAGGCGTCAATCGGTGTAGTGTGTTGAATACATAAGCCACTTTTCTAAATTCTCTAGTGTCTTTAGGTAGTGGCGTCGATGCTTCCATCTAGGTAGTTTATGTGGTGAGAGAGTAGTGTTCCGGGGGGGGGGGGGGAGGAGTATCCTCAATCCAAGGCCTCTTCGGCGCAGGTGGTCTCGAATGCACTGTTGGCCTCGAATGTAGTTATATTTCCGCAAATGTGACTGAACTCAACTGTACTTCTGTACTTTAGAAAAACAAGGTGTTGATTGACGGATCAAAGATTCGGAGGGGTCGATCTGGAATTTCCTCGCTGAAACGACCTGGCTGCAACCTCTTGTCTGATGGTTTCTCTCCAGTCCGGTAGCTCTAGGGCTGGCTAATCAAAGCCAAAATGCTACAAGATACAAGAATCTTTATTTTACGTCGGATACATTCAAACAGATAACATTAGCTATTAAAGCTATTTTCCGACAAACATATTAAAAAAGCTAATATTCAACAAGTAAAAATAAGCTGTAAAAGAAAAACATTTTTGATAAAACAGTAGCAGAAAGATTCTTGCTGTTAAAATACTGAAAAAGAAATCTTATATCATTTGGCATTATCACTAAAACTTTATCACAGGCGGGTATTTAAAAGCATCACAGGGAATTCGGTATTTACATAAGGTTAAAATTATCCCTTAAAAATAGTCCAGATAAATTACTAAAAAATAAATAATTAATAAGTAAATAAAAGAGACAAATAGTGTGGACCCAGGTCGGCTGCTCGCTTCTGGAACAGGCCGCTCTGTGTCCCCACTCCTTGTCAATGCAGTACCCTTACATTTTTCAAAAGGCAACCTGACCTGTAGGTACAAGTCCCAACAAGACCGTCTGCACCAGACGACCCCTGCCGTGACCGGCACCCACAGGTCAGATTATAATTTACTATGAGCTCCTTCGGTGGGGCTAACCAACCTCCAGGTTGTCATAGCCAAGCCTCCATTGGGGCATTATCATGTCAATTTCTAATGTTACATAAAAGATTCCTGAAAACAAGCCTTCTACCAAGTTGGCGAAAGTCGAAAGAAACAGCAAGAGAAGAATCAGTGATGGTCATCATCTCTTGCACGAAAAATTCAAAATAGGCAGAAGATTTGCTTGACAGAGAATCAACACCTAAAAACATATCTGACCTTGACACAAAAATAAACAAAAAGTGGGGTAGGTATAGAACATGAAATGAAATAAACTGAATAAAGGGGGTTGAAGCATGCTATAAACATAATTTGAAATTAAAATGAACATTTTAAAAGCAAAAGTAAAGCCAGCAGGATTATAGAAGCAGGTTAACTGTGGCACACAGTACAGTTGCATTTTGGGCCAGTCCAAGTGCGGATAAGCCTCTCGAAGTCCTTGAAAGCTGAAACTTTTCTCAGTTCGTTCGGGAGGCTGTTCCACACCCTGGCAGCTTCAAAGCGAAAAGATTTCTGTCCGTATGCCACAGTTCTTACCGTAGGTATTTGTAGTGTATTCTCATACCTGAAAGAGTAGGAAGACTGCTTTAGATTGACTAAGTCTCTGATATATTTGGGAGCAGAGTTATTTATACATTCTTTTTTGTATGTTTCTGGAGCAATTGTTCTGAGTCTTCCTAGACCTGTGCAGTGTTGGTAAATTGGCTCTGGTTAAAAGCTCTTCATAGGAAGACTCATAACAATTATAAACAATTTTCAAACCTCTATATTGTAATTTCTCTAGCTTTTCGGTATTAACCTTGCTGCAAAAGTGCCAGATAATAGGACAGTAGTTAAAATTGGATCTGATAAAAGATTTAAAAACTAACAGCCTTGTTTCTTCTGATAAAAATTTGCTGATCCTTTGAAGCACATTTAGTTGTCTAATCAATAATCGGTCCTTGCATTGCCATATATAACTGATTAGTAATCCCTCAAGCTTGATAGAAGGTCTTGATCGTTTTGACAACTTTTGCATAGTCAATGACATTGATTTCCCAATCATTTCGCAACACAACACTAAGTAGCATGTGTTATATATTCAAAAGACAATAGGTTTCAAATAAAGGTTGGCACCTTTGCTAATAACAAGTGGTCATCCACTCTGCTGGAAGAATATTGACTTGCTAATTGGCAAAATCGGAAATGAAACTCGCAGTCAGCCATTTGTTGTTGTCAACTTCATGTTGCATGACGTCATGCAAAAGGAAGTCAAGTATGCATGACATGAACACTTTTATGTAAAATAAGACCCGCTGTAAAAATGAAAGCTTCTAAACTCAAATTTAACTGCGGAGAAAAAAAAAACTTTTATGCTAGATTGTTCATCTGACGAACGTTTTATAATTTTTTACCCTTTAAAACAGAGAAGCGCAAGTATGACTTTTTCTAACAATCAGTTGTTAACCTGAAGCGTACAATGTTCAGCAATTTATACACATCTTCTGTTTGCAACAATGCACTTCTGGTCTTAACAAAACATCACACGAGGCAATTACGCTTGGATTTTTATTGAAGAAATTAATAGAACATCCATTAAAAGTAACCGATTTTTGAATTTTCATATCGATAATCGTTTTCCTATTGTATATCGACCAATTAATGGATATTTCGATTAATCCTGCTAGCCCTATGTAGCTATGGGTGCTCTTCATTGCTGAGTAGCATATAGGAAGTTCAATTCAAGTTGGGATGAAAACTGTAGCTGAGTAGTTTCTCTGTAATGTTGGTAGTTTGGACAGTCTATGAGGAAGTGTTCAGGTGTCTCGGCTTACCCGCAGGTGCACTTATTACTGTCACATTTGCCCAGTTTGTAGCTGTAGTCTTGTGAGTTACAAATATCTTGTCTGTATTTGTAGAATTAGACAAAAGCTCTTCCTGTTGGGGATATCCAGAAACTTATTGGAGTCGACTTTTGGGACGAGCATATGGTATGCTCTGCCATAGTCTGTGTTATCCCATCTAGATTGCCATTTCGATGTTTGGGTCTTCTTGGTGGCCTCCTTAATCTCCAGTATTGTGGATGAATTTCTGCCCTCTGCTTGGTTCATTGCCTCCGTGGCAGCTTCTTTGGCTAGTGCATCGGCTATTTCGTTTCCTGAGATACTGGCATGACCTGGGGGCTGGGGTCCAGGAAATATCCACTTCAGCTCCCTTCTGCTGTAGTGTAGTGATAGTCTGCATGATTTCTGTGGTAATGTCCTTATAGCCTGTCTCCTTACAATTAAGTGTAAGGATTCCCATTGTGGATTGATTATCACTAAAGATTTTCAGGAATCTGCAGGAGATTGTTTCCAGATGTTGCAGGAAATATTCCAGAGCTATCTGCACTGCCATTAGTTCTCCCAAAAGGATAGATCCCCTCTTGCATACAGGCTTCTTCAGGGAGACTGGATCAGGATGAGGTGGATTAAACACTGCTCGTGCTCCACACGGTCCGGGGTTTGGTTGGCATGATCCATCGGTAGTCAGTTTTGGGTTCAAGCCCACTTAGAATGTTAGGTTGCCATTTTCCCGGGTGCATTTAATAACCGGAATGGGCCTCATTAACCCGAATGTGCATCAAAATAATTTGTATATGCAACTAACCCTTATTTATGCACTAGACATATGTAGCCATGGTCCCTGGGAACAGCTAACTTTGCTTCCAGCATTTCCCTGCCAAGAGCCCTACACGAAGAGCTGGTAAAACCCCCACTTTAGACGAGTCCAAACGCCCATGAAAAAATGCTGAAATTAAACAAAATCACGGAAAACTTATTTTAGATATGGAGACCTTTGTTATTTTTGGAAAATTTGTGCGGGTTTTATTGTTAAAATGTCATCATTGTTCAGTTTTACCAGAGAAAGTTCTGTGGAAAATCTGTGAGATTAGCCACTTTTGTTCCGTGACAAATTCAGTGAGTCAGTTGAAGATATCTGTGATATGTCTAAAAAGTTCTGTGATTTGTCCATTTATTCCGTGATGGGCGGTTTTAAAAAAAATGAAGTTCTTTTTAAAAACTGACCAGTAGCAAACCCAAATGGCTTTCAGATGTGTATTTTATGCCAGAATATGTGTCTTATGAAATTTTAAATTGCTGGAAAATTTAAAGTCAATATCTGCATTTGTTGCAAATTTATAGCACTTTAAGTGTCAAAAAATGTCCCAATTGTAACAGCTTTTGTGTGACATTTTAAGTAAACTATTATGTTTGGATGAGCATTTTACAAAACTGAGAAGTTCAGAGGCAAAACCTTGTATAGGTACAAAAACTTCAACAATCAGTAGTGTAGATGTCTCAAAATATAATACTTATTACAGCAATTTTGACACTTTAATTCATAGTCCAAGGAAACAGCTACCAAAAATTTTTGCAACACATAAGACAAATTTTTGAAAGACCTTGTTCTGATTTGCTCAAATATATCTCTGTTAATTCGGGTTTTCATTATTATAATATATGATACGAATGATGTTAGAGCCTTTTAGAAAACATAGAATTATCATTGTGTATTTGTGCATTCATATCTGTTAGCATCATTAGTACCATGACCCAAAAGTGTCCCAAGTGTAACATCCAATTACTAAAAATGATAGTCTGTAAAATGAAATAGGATCTCTTCTTTCATCAATTTCATAATTTGTTGCTTCAAGACATTCTTCCTCAAGCTACCAACCCCATAGCTAACTTAGGTCATGGGAGCATACATTGTCAAATCATATTAATTTTTTTTTATAGATCACTTTGATTCCAAGGCTTACTCTGGCGCAGAATTTGTTGTAGCCAACACTTTAGCCAAATGGGAAAAGTTGTAGAAAAATCAAGGTTTTAGCCAGAAAGTAGTATCAAGAAGTGGTTCTGTATTTAACCATGTTAACTATTTACCAGCTAGCGGTAACTTTTGTCATCTGCTGATAACCTTTGCAAACAGTTTGGACCCAGATCAGGCCTGACAAAACATCGGGCCCGATCCAGATCCAAACTGTTTGACACCTTGATGGTATTGAAAAAAAAATCCAGCATTCAAAGAGTTAAATATGGCACAATAATAAAAGTGTCCAGGAATTAAAAGCAATATTCGAAAACGCCAAAGCTGAACAAAATACACTTTTTCGTAGGGATGTAATTTTTGAACCACCTGGAGTGTACTTTTAGCCAATGACTTATATATATTTGTAGCCACTCTACAGTTTTAGTAGCAAATGGCTGCATTTGGCTAATGGCATTTGTGAGCCCTGCATTCCAAATGGTTTCAGAATTAATTTGGCAAATGGCAGGGTGAGCCCTGGATTCCAAATGGCTTCAGAATTAATTGTTGACCAGTCTGCAACTACATGTCAGCAGAGAAGTGTAGTATCAGGACTGCCAAGGTAGCTCTTCGAGTTGTTTTCAGTGAGACTGGTGTTGATTGGTTATGCCTGTAATAATACATGTATAATCAGAGTTCTCACTAACTCCAAATTTGGAGTATTTTACTCCAACTTTTTGATTCTGACTCCAACTTTTTCAAAAGTGCCAATAGAAAAGTATGGTAAAACTCCAATTTTTTCTGGCAAACAGCATTTTTACTCCTATTTTCAAAATCCTAGTGAGAACTCTAATTATAATGTTTATTTTCAGCCTCCACTGGTTCAAGCTTGTTTTCATGGTGATCCTGATGAGGTGAGAGCCCTGCTGTATAAAAAGGAGGATGTCAATTACCAGGTATGTGCCATAGGTCCAATTAACCCTTTACTCCATAGGCAGAGCTCTCACTAGGATTTTGAAAACAGGAGTCCCAGAGTCCTTTTTGTCAAAAAGTGGGAGTCCCACAATACAAAAGAATATAGCCGCCTTCAAAAATAGGA
This sequence comes from Loripinus fragilis, assembly GCA_964019695.1. NCBI lineage: Eukaryota > Metazoa > Mollusca > Bivalvia > Lucinida > Lucinidae > Loripinus > Loripinus fragilis. The sequence continues at coordinate 25,395,445 of OZ026527.1, forward strand.
GTCCCAGCACCAAAAATGGGAGTTCAGAACTGCAAATCGTCAGTTAGTGAGAGCTCTGATAGGCTATTCATAGATCATGACATCATTTTCTATTTTTTAGAAAACATTGATAGAATAAGAGAAAAATTTAATTTAAGTTTTGAAACTTTGAAAATATTATGGAAAATGGAGCATTTGCTCTAAAAGAGCAAATGCTTCATTTCCATAATACTTTCAAATACATGATGCTTCAAAGGCACCAAAAGGCATTATTATGGAGTAAGAGGTAAAGGATTTTTTTTAAACATAAAAGTGTATTTTCTTACACATCTGTTTTGGGTGCTCAAAAGAACTGTCTCATTGAGATATCTCTCAGTGAGTCGGTATGCAGAGCCTTTGACTCAGCTACATGTATGCAGACTCAAGATCATGGTCATGGGATTCAGCGGGGTAGGGGGGATTTAGCTGACTTTCAGGCTGCTGTCTTGTTATTATAGGAATTTCAATTCAAAAGTTGATAAACTTATTAAATATACCTGACATCCAAAAACTGGAAATTGACTCTCCCAATTGATAAGGAAACTATGTAGAGGCCTGTAACAGTATGTCCCTCCTACATCTATATCCATAGCGATGTTCAATTTTGGTTTTTGCTATATATTCCAGGACTTTGAGAAAAGATCTCCTCTGCACTCTGCCGCGTATTGCGGTGAGGCAGAAATTGCTGATCTCTTGATAATGAACGGAGCCAGAGTGAACACTAAGGACAACAAATGGTTGACTCCATTACACAGAGCATGCTGCTCTAAAAGTGAGGTAAGACTACAATTAAAGGAATGGTTAGCAGAAGTGTTGTGTAGACGACTCAAACCTGTCACTTAGACTTAGTTTGACTCGAGACTGAGGGGCCGCAAGTTCCAGCCTCACCGGCGTCACTGTGTTGTGTCCTTGAGCAAGACACATTAATCCTAGCTTAGTACTGGTTCAACCCAGGTATAAGTTATTATAACTGAAAGATTGATGTTGGGACGTAAAGAATCAAATCAAACAAAACTTAGACTAAGTGACAGGTGTGAAAATATTCTATTGATAACATCTGAATGTAGTCCAAGTCACTATTAGTGACTTGGACTACATTCAGAAGTAATCAGTAGAATATTTTCACTATTGAATCTTTGATGTTCTACAGGCAGAAAAATAGAACAGAAATAAATGAATGTAGTCCAAGTCACTATTAATGAAGAAGCTATCAACAGACTTTTTTCACTATTGAATCTTTGATGTTTTACAGGCAGAAAAATAGAACAGTAAAAAAATGTTCACTTAAGCTTCTGATAATCTTGTTCCCCTAGGGCTCCTGCTGCCAATGTCAAAGATTGATGCTACATACCAAATATAAAGCTCTTTCAGAAAAGAATATATACGGCTCTTGGCCTTGTGATTTCAGACAAGAAGATTTTTAAAAATTATTATAAGCATGACCTTACAGGGATTTTTTTGCAATTTTGGGAAGGGGCCCTAGGGATTTTCAGATTGGAAACATAAGTGCGGTAAGCCCCTGAATTGGGAAAATTTTTGAACCAACTACTAAATTGTTATTATATAATACCAGAATCATATACAAATAAGTTGCAGTAACTGCTGAATATGTAATTGATATTCTCTTTTAGGTCAATTAAAAAACAAATTAGCTATTCTGTACACATACTATTGCCATTGAATTGAAGGAGAAATATGATGCAATGGTAGTAGATGGTCACCATGTATCTTGTTTGTATGGTGACAACCAATCTTCAAAACAAGAAAAACATTTTTTTTGAAGATTGAGATTTTTTTTTTTCAAAATTGGGAAAAAAGTCATCTAAATTCTCTGAGAACACCAAAAAAGTCCCTGCCTTATAATGTGATGTGCTGTGCCTTTTTTGCAGGACACAGTAAATACACTGCTGAAACACCAAGCTGATATTAATGCCAGGGATAAGAACTGGCAGACACCACTTCATGTTGCTGCAGCTAATAACGCTGTCAGATGTGCAGAGTCTTTGATACCCCACCTCACAAATGTTAATGTATCTGATAGAGGTGGAAGGACAAGTCTTCACCATGCTGCTTTTAACGGACATAAAGAGGTATTTTAATTTTCTGATTATACAAAAACTATTATCAGTCACCCCTAATATTAACTGAATTGTTTCAACATAACCTAATAAACGTTTCCTATCTCACGGCATGTTACCTTTATCAGGTCATGATGACGTTGCACTTTTTGAATGATGTCGCTTATGACGCTGAATCAACACAAAAATAAAATAATACATCATAATCGCTAGTTTTAAGAGTGTTCAACAATGGGTAAACTGATAAATAGAATACCAGGTTCGCGTCTTTTGATATCAAGTTTACCAGGCTCGGCTTTGAGAACGCATGTTGAATCGCTTGGCAAGCCTCGCGATGTCAACAATCGTTCTCAAAGCCTTGCCTGGTAAACTTGATATCAAAAGACACTCACCTAGTATTCTCTATTTATCTGTTGACTTTGTGGGTCCTACATGTAGCAACCTATATTTGAGCTACATCTATCACATGGGAATTCGGAACTTTATCACATATGGCAAAAGCCTCCTTTAAATGCCCACTCTGTTATACGAAGGGGGGAGGGGGGCTAGAGGTCTAAAATGTCTGTCTGAATGTTCATTTGCATCCATATTTTTGTGTATCTTGTGCTTGCTTATCTAATCTTCTCCCTCTCGTGGTAGTTTTTCGTCTGCTGAACTGAGCAAACAATTTCAATTGCATAAAAAACGAAAATGATAAAAAAGAAAATTTGCCATGCTAAACTCTCAGATGCCGACAATTGATTGAGCAGAAGCAATTTCATCTTAGTAGAATTGAGCATGAATAGAGTTTTTTTAACCTCAAGTGTCTGGTTTGATTTATATTTGAGCCAGTGCATGAGATTTCCAACAATGTGGTATGTGCGACCAGCAAAGCCTCAGATCAGCCTGCGCATACACGCAGTCTGATCAGAGCCTTTGCTAGTCGCTTGAGTATTCTATGATTGTTAAGCTACTGACTGAACACAATTTGGAGTTTCTAAGCTAAAAAGGAGGCTGCAGAGGCTCGTCAAAGTCTACACATGTCAAAATACCACATTGTTGGAAATCACATGCACTGGCTCATTTGCTATGTTTCAGATGATACGGCTGTTATTAGACCAAGGAGCAACAATTAACGCTTTTGACAAGAAAGACCGACGAGCAATACACTGGGCTTCTTATATGGGTCATGTTGATATTGTGAGAATGTTGTTAGAGTCTGGCGCAGAACTCAACTGTCAGGATAAACAAGTAAGTTGAAGTTTCCTGTAGAAATAAAGAAGCTACCATGTTAAAACTATGATAAACAAGAAAGATTGTTGAGCCATACACTGTGCTTTTGATATTGCGAGAATGTTGTTACATGTACAGTCTGGGGCAGAACTCCACTGTCAAGATAAACAATTAATTAAGGTTTCCTGTAGAAATTAGGCCTCCAGATAAGAGCGTGTATTTAAAAAATATTTTTCTAATTTCTCAACCAACCATATGTTGTAGGTACTCAAAAGAACCATCTGATTGAGATGGTTCTTTTGAGCACCCAAAACACATGTTTAAACTAATGGATAAGAAAGTATTATCGATTTTACGCTTAAAAGTTTTGCTTATCTAGACCTATGGAAATAAAGAAATTACCATGTTTGGCCCCATGATAAAGAAATAATCATAGCTCAAGATAACAAACATTTTGAGTGTAAAATTGTGAATATTTTCTTACTCGGCAGTTTGAGCTTACGTTTTGGTAGCTCAAAAGAACCATCTCATTTAGACAGTTCTTTTGAGCACCCACAACATATGTTTTTGGCGAGAAATAAGGAAATTAGTTTTTGATCACAAATTTTTATCTGGTGGCCTGAGTAAGTTGAAAGAAAATACCATGTTTGACCCCATGATAACATGTGTTGAAACTTCCTGTAGAAATTAAGAAAATCATGGTATTTGAAAGAAAGTACACATACAATGTTTGACCCCATGATAAACAAATATGTTGTAAGAAGGGTCCTTTAGAAATAAAAAAAATACCATGTTTGACTCCATGATAAACAAGCTAGTTGAAGCTTCTTTTAGAAATAAAGAAAATACCATGTTTTACCCCATGATAAACAAGTAAGTTGAAGCTTCCTTTAAAAATAAAGAAAATACCATGTTTGACTCCATGATAAACAAGCTAGTTGAAGCTTATTTTAGAAATAAAGAAAATACCATGTTTTACCCCATGATAAACAAGTAAGTTGAAGCTACCTTTAGAATAAAGAAAATACCATGTTTGACTCCATGATAAACAAGTTAGTTGAAGCTACCTTTAGAAATAAGGAAAACACCATGTTTGACTCCATGATAAACAAGATAGTTGAAGCTACCTTTAGAAATAAAGAAAATACCATGTTTTACCCCATGATAAACAAGTAAGTTGAAGCTACCTTTAGAATAAAGAAAATACCATGTTTGACTCCATGATAAACAAGTTAGTTGAAGCTACCTTTAGAAATAAGGAAAACACCATGTTTGACTCCATGATAAACAAAATAGTTGAAGCTACATGTACCTTTAGAAATAAAGAAAATACCATGTTTGACTCCATGATAAACAAGTAAGTTGAAGCTACCTTTAGAAATAAAGAAAACACCATGTTAAGCAAGTAAATTGAAGCTTCCTAAATAGAAATAAAGAAAATACCGTGTTTGATCCCATGATAAACAAAAAAAGTTGAAGCTTTCTCTAGAAGTAAAGAAAATACCATGTTTTACCCCATTTGTCTGTATGCTAATACAGGAGATGGCAAAATATGAATTTTGCTAAGGCCAATAAACAAAATACCTGTGTTTCTGATGACTCATGGAGAAAACACAGTCCGTTGGTCGGATAAAGTTTTTTTATTTTTATTTTTTCAAATCCCACAGAGCAGTCTTTTTTATTTGAAATTTCTTAGAGCAAGCTGCAGCGAGTTAAAAAACTGATCAAATGTCGGCTTTTTGATCATTTTTTTTTACTTTAATTAACTTTAAATCCTGCAAAAAAATGAATTTTCTTGAAAGCTACTTTTATCAAGACACCCTTATCTTAGAATAATGGAGTATTGTGACTGTTCGCATGATAGTCATGATGGCCATGGGGGTCTTGTCGGTATTACTACATACCGAAATGAACCAAAATGAATGAACAACAGCAATTTCAAGATTTTGAAAAAAAGTTTTTGGGTCGGGGGTTTGGGAAAAGGGTCGGCCGGGTCATCAGAAACACAGGTATTTTTTTTCTTGGCCTAAGCTGTGCATGTTTGTTTAATGATTTTAGGGCTGCATGTGCGTAAGTATGATATAATCTCATCAGCTCACCCATCATTTTTATTACAAGAGCACTGGTTTGCTTCATTTAACCCTTTACTCAATAGGTTATTTTTAGATCATTACATCATTTTCTATTTTTAGACAACATTGAAAAAAAAAATAAGTTCAGTTTTGAATACTTTTGAAAATATTATGGAAAATGGAGCATTTGCTCCAAAAGAGCAAATGCTCCATTTTCCATATTTTTTTCAAATACATGATATTTCAAAGGCGTAACTATGGAGTAAAGGGTCAATGTTGCTTATGTTTTCCAGATGTATACACCATTACATGCTGCTGCCTCCAGTGGTCAGGTCAGTGTGGTGAAACTGCTGCTGGAGATGGGAGCTGAGGTTGATGCCGTCAACTGTTTTGGCAACACGGCCCTTCATGTCGCCTGTCATAACGGCCAGGATGTTGTTGTCACAGAGCTGCTAGGTTACGGAGCGGCCATTGATGCTGTTAATAATATGGGGCTGGTAAATATCACACTTTTAGCTATTTAAAGTGAGTTTTTGTGATTACTCAATGTATGGCGTCCAGTGTGAACAATTTGCTTTATATGACAACTATTATGCTATTGTGCCAGTTTGAACCAAACTTAATACTGTAAATTCGGAAATTTTCGCGAGAATTTTATTTTCGCGAGTAGTGTTAAAGGCATATTTGCCACGTAAAAAATTCGCGACTTCGATATGATTTACCTTCATCAGATAAGGACAAAGAGTTTTCACTATTTCGCGAGGGTTTTATTATCGCAAAACTCCGCATACGCGAAGTTTCGCGAAAATAAATTCTCCTCGCGAAAATTTCCGAATTTACAGTAAGAACATTCTCTACCTTTTACAACACTTGAATACTTTGAACCGAACATAATAAGAATGTTCCCTGATAGGCTTTTATCTTTTTCTTGTGCCCACTGCAGTCATCACGTGTTTTGATAGTGATGCCATAGATTCAAATAAGCAAAAGTTGTGATTACTACTGTTTTCTTATTCATCAGTTTAAATGTGTTATGGGAGCTCAGAAGAACCATCTGAGATAACTAATATTTAATTACACACCCTTTTTAAACTGGTTACCTGTAGGCTATGTACTAAAATTATGGTATAAAACAAACTCAATTTTACATGTTACTATTTGTGGCTGGCTGTAAAAATGGACTGGTCTCTATGATCTAAAGACAATATGAGCCGCGACTCAAGATTTCCAACAATGTTGTATGTGCGACCAGCAATGGCTCAGACCAGCCTGCGCATACCCCCAGTCTGATCAGAGCCTTTGCTAGTCGCTTGACTATTCTATGACTGTTAAGCTACTGACCGAATAGCATTTTGAGTTTCTAAGCTTAAGAGGAGGCTGCACAGACTCGTCTGAGTCTACACTTTTCAAAATGCCACATTGTTGGAAATCACATGTCGCAGCTCATATGTATTTCATTATCACACTTTCTTTCAGACTCCACTTCACTATGCAGCAGCGTCCACTCATGGTGGAATATGCTTAGAAATCTTGGTTACGGATGGTTCCTCAACGAAACTTCAGGTAAAATTTGTGATGGTCAATATTTAAAAAGTTCTTCTGATTTACAGAATAAACATGGCATTTGCAAAATGAGCATATCATTAGGTCAATAATATATGAGCTAGTACATGAGATTTGGTATTCATGACATTTTCCAGAAGCGAAGGCTCCGGCCAGCCTGTGCAAATGCGCAGTCTCGCCAGAGCCTTCACTGACTGCATACACAAAGAAGAAGGAATGTGGATACTCAGGCCAATATTTACACTTCTAGGCCCACTTGATAGATGTGCATGCATGTATAAGGCCAGAATTTTTTTATTAGTTGATTTACGGGAATTTTTTTTCAGATTTAGGGTCGTGGGGACAAAAAAAATAAATAAAAAAGCTCTGAAAATGACCAGTTAACTGGTCATTTTCAGAGCTTTTTTTTTTTTTTTTTTTAAATTTTCAGAGCTTTTTTTTTTTTTTTTTAATATCTCCAGATAATAGGTAAACCAACAGTCTGTGTTAAATCTTTAACTAAAATGGACAGGGCAATCACTTTTAACAGTGTCACTCTCAGAAATACACAGACAGAACCTCAAAAATATACTATTTTTTTTTCAACGAAACAAATCATATTTAGAGTAGGCGGATAAAATAAAAAAAAATTAGAAATTAAATTTAATTTTTTTCCTACTTTCCGGAAATTTACAGTAGGAGGGTTCGTAAATCAACTAATAAAAAAATTCTTGCCTAAATAATTGACTATATGCATATGTGATGAGGACTGAAATCTCATGAACTGGCTCAATCCGGCTTGACAATTTCTATTACTGAGAAATGGGAATACACATGTGAGCCACGACATGAGATTTCCAACAATGTGGTATGTGCGACCAGCAAAGGTTCATACCAGCCTGCGCATACGCCCAGTCTGATCAGAGCCTTTACTGGTGACTGGTCGCTTGAATATTCTATGACTGAAAAGCTTAAATATTTTATGAGTGTTAAGCTACTGACCGAATAGCATTTGGAGTTTCTAAGCCTAAAAGGAGGCTGCACAGGCTGGTCTGAGTCTACACGAGTCAAAATGCCACATTGTTGGAAATCTCATGTCGCGGCTCATGTACACTTTGCTGTAAGTGCAGAGCAATCCCTTTGTTATACACAGAATTATAAAACGATTTTCTTATATAAAACGGTCATGTTGTATCTCCAAAATTTTTAACAATGAAATTTTACGAGGGAATTTTTGAAAATGACAATGAAATTGACAATCAAATGGTCATTTTCCTTAAATTTCTTTGTAAAATTGTCCCTTTGTAACAATTCATTTGTAACATGGTCCATTTTTATGGACCTTAAACATAGCCTTAAAAAGGGACTGTGCTATATCATTATTATTCGCTCGCCCACATTATTGAGGAGTAAATGTCTAGATGAATATTAAACCATTTGTATACTAGTGAATTCTTCCATCTGGTTTGATACTTTGAACCTGAGATGGCTAAATTGTATCTGTCAATGGGTCACAGGATAGAATTGACAAACTAAAATGTACATAAGTCTCGAAAGATTGTTATCTTCGTAAAAAGTGCAGAACCTGATGAAATGCCTCACTTGGCGGCATTTGATCTGGGTCTTCACTGTTTGCCAAACCACGCTTTAATGGATTTCCAGTATACAAAGGGTTAAAGATTACACATTATGTTTATACTTTATATACAGTGCAGTCCCTTTACAATGTTAAGTTTGGTGTCCATAAGAATGGCCCAAGCTATAAGTGAATTGTGTTATAAAGGGACAAATTTACAAAGGAATTATAGGAAAATGACCATACATGGTCATTTTCCTATAATTCCTTTTTAAAATTCTATGGTAGAACAAATTGGGAACCACATCAACTTCGTGTTATAACAAAATGTGTTATAAAGGGACAGCACTGTATCATGATTGTGGATCAAAAATCTTGAATGAATAATAAGGAGCTATCTGAGAATGCTATACACCTAGTTTTGTTGCAGCTTTTGTGTATTGCTTTTGCCAATGTCTGGTGCTGGGCTGAATGGCCTGTAGGAGAAAGGGCTGGCTGTGTCTCTTAGAGCAAAGAATGAGGAAGCTGAATCTAATACAGCTTTTAAAGCAATTAAATTTAATCCTGGTGATTTTGGCATTTTAGAGATAGTGGTTAAATAAGTTGCCGGTATATCTGTATGATATGCACTAGTCATTTGTAACTAAAGTCCAATCTCATTAATTCGAAGTCCTGGGGACTAGAAATTATTTCGAAGTATCAAAAATTCGAGCTATATGGAGGTAGACATAAGTATATTTACTCCCCAAAATGATTAGTATCAGTTATTTTCCCTATCAAACATATGTTTTGTGTGCATAAAAGAAACATCTCAGGAAGATGCTTCTTTTACGCACATAAAACATATGTTTTTATAGATAATTCATAAATAGGCCATATTCTCTGAATCCATTGTGTCAGAAATTAATTTCGAATTAGCGAGTATTTCGAAAAATCGAAATATGAATTATCAAGGTTTTATTGTACGCTCCCATCCCAGAAGGATGATCCTGAAAAGCAGGGGAATATTGTAAATTTTTAACCGAGCTTTGTGCTTGAGTGGCTTATGAATGTGGTAGTTTTGTTTTAATGCTAAAACAGCCAAAACAAACAAATAAACACTCTAGGCATCTTACAGTGATTCATTTACAATTTTGGGCGTAGGGGCCTGGGAATCACTGTTTCCCGTATCAATGGGTCTAACTGCAAACTTAGTCCAGAACACTTTTTCATGACAATTTTGCAATACCATTGCATCCTGGGACTCGCTGAAATAAAAACTTTGCATCCCAGAGAAAAACTATGAGTAAAAGATGCAGGATGCACAGGTAAAAAATCACTGCAACTAAACAAATTGAAAAGAGGTCATATCCCCTGGAAACAGCTTGACCAACTTGATTTTATTTAGATCAATCTTAGATAGCTGTGCAGGGATGAAACATCAAAGTCCCTGCTATTCCCCAGGAATGGTGGAGCCATGTGTTACAATTGAGTAGTGCACTTACAAGGTAAAGCAAAAAAAAAAGAGAAAAATCTTAGCAGCATAGTGGAAGATTTATCTAATTTAAATTTTATGTAAAAATGATTTATATTTTTTTTTGGTTACATGTATGTGTTAAATGAAAAATGCTTATTTTGATGGGTGTACTGTACAGTCCTTTTATAACACACTTTGTTATAACACTGATTTGGATATTCACGGTCATGGTGGTTCTCTCAAATTGTTTTTATCATGGATAATAAGAAAATTACCATTTCATTGTCATTTTTCTATTATTCCTTTGTAAAATTATCTCTTTATAACATGGTTTGTTTGCAACACGACCCATTCCTATGGACCCCAAACATAGCCTTATAAAAAGACTGTAAAGTAAAACCTGCGTAAAACGGCCACTCTCATAAAGACGGAAAATTGTTTTTCAGGACTAATAATCACTTATTGCAGGTCAAAGTATTGCAGAAGGGGAGCATTCTGCTATACTTTTGACCTTCATTAAGCTACCATTTGTCATTAAGATATTTGTTTTGTCTATTTTTGAGTGGCTGTTTTACACAGGATTTGCTGTACTGTATCATGTTTCTTAACCTAATTAAAACAGCTTTAAGATTTATCTACGGTATGGTAAGTTTTGAGGCTGAGAGAAGGGGAGATAATGTGGGCTGTTGGTTTTGTTTACAGGGTAATAATAAATCAAGCGGGTTTTGGAGAAAAAAGCCAAATGGGAGTATGTAATGATGAAAGCATGGCGTTTTAATGAAAGCATATCTTTGAGTCGGATCATGAGGAAATGACCTTTATAACATATGCAGACCACCAAGGCCTATGTCTAGCTCACTTAAAGTAGGGTGTTCTAAGAAAACAAATTTAAGCAATTTTACCTCCCAGTATAATGAGCACTCTGCTGGAGGGTAGATAGAGGGAAATGAGATTTAATTTTTACCACGTTTGACCCTATAAGTGCACTGTGCACATACTTTTTTGACACTCTTATGAAAATGTTTTAAGTTGTCTGTTTATAAATATGGATTGTTCAACATATTTTTGTCTAAAAGCTAAATGTGAATGCACGAGGTGGTCTGGAACTTATCTGCATATGCTTGAAGGTGTTTCTTCCTCGTATTCTGCTCTGCCGTAAAAGCATGCTGGAATGCAGGTGTACTCATGGCCAAAGATTTGTTAACTACATGTATCCCATTAAGAACAATTATTATCAGAGTAAAACTCAAATAAGTTTGTATTTTTCGACCAAAGAATACCAGATCTGTTGGGGTAGGCATGGAACACCCTAGCAAATTTGGTTTTGGCAAAGCTGTGATATCATTTAAGCTTTGGTCAAACCTTTTTCCCCTCAGAAATGCTTCTTCAGTGGTGCAAATGACATAGTGTGCTTTTCAAATTTTTCTTTTGAGTACCCAAAACATATGATTTGGTGAGAAATAAGAAAAAATATTTTTTAATTGTGCACTCTTATCTTAAGACCTGCAGCATTAACATAAGTTCTGGAGATTCTTTTGAATATTATTCATATATTGACAAGTTACACAAAAAATCAAAACCATTAGCACCTTGGTCACTCTTTTGGGACCTGTATACATGTTAAAATAGCTTCCAATAAGAAGTATGAAAGTATCAGTAATTTAACTTTTGTACGTAAACTTTGGTTGTGTTACTCCATCAAAGCATCTCATTGAGTGCACACTGCATAGAATTTCAAAGTAGTGTGATTGGGATAATTCACTTACCTTTGGCTATTGTGTAATTGACTATACAGTTACATATCATCGAAGCTCATTAAGATATATACATGTATTGCAAAGTTGACCTGCCTGTTAGAAGTTACTGGTATGGCACATTAATTTGCATGGAAAAATGTCTACTGTTTTAAGCCCTATCCTGCCAACGTTTTAGGCCTGAACATGTTGTTTGCTTTTTACTTCTGCATATTTTCAAAGGCATTTCAGAGCACTTTTACCATGAAATTAAACACTGTGAACCCAGATTAGACTGCTTCTAAGGGAGCCATCTGATCTGAGTCCATATTGTTTGCAATATCATATAGGCTATCATAATTACACAAGCAGATGAGAGAGCAGATGACAATAGTGGTGGATGGCAGGAAATGGGTTTAAGTCAAGAAATAGATCAGCTTTAGCAATATATTGTTGAGTTAAAGATAACTGTTTGGAGGTAAGTTATCAAATAAATTATATGAGCCATCACGCAAGATTTGGTGTGAATGGCATCAGCAAGCTAAGATAAGATTTAAAAAAAAAGTTGCTTGTTCCTTTGTCAACCAACTCAAAATATCTGCGTTACTAAGACAGGATTTTTAGCATACAAAACAAATTTTTAAAATAACGGATAAGAAAATAGGCAAAATTCTGCTCCCAAAAAGTTTGCTCATCTGGAGCCATGACAGCCACAGGTTTCCTCTTGACATGGCTCATACTACAAGAACATAAACCAAAGTCATTCCAAACAGTGACTGTTAACCAACAAATTACTGCTAGAGGTGATCTGTTTCTATTCTAACAGTGTAATATGTTATAATAAGCAAATCATATCCTTGAAATTCTCCCAAAATCATATAGAGAGTATAGCATCATACAAATGTGTCATAACATGCATGTAAATATAGCATTTGAAAAAACTTGTAAGAAGTAAAAGCTTGCTTCTCCAGCTCCAGGGTAGGGTCCACATTCACCCTATAAATCCATGGGTAACACTTTGTATGCTTGAAACCTGCCAATGAGTCCATGTACTTTTGCCAAAACAGTGAAGACCCAGATGAAATGCTGCAATAAGCAGCATTTCATCTGGGTCTACACTGTTTGTTCAAATAAAAACTATCTTCAGGGACAGAAATACATCAAAATTTGGAAATTCCTACCTGTGACCCCTTGTAATATATAATGGACAATCCCATCCTATTTGTATTTATCTGTAATTGAAAATCTTGTATTTTATTAGGAGCCCAGTCTCTGGTGTGATTGCATGATTACTAACATGTGACCAGTTGTTCAACACCAGTGCATTTGTTAACAACGTGACCTTAAACATTTTATTGAAAAGTATGAAATATACATGACATTATTGCAAAAATAATGTGTGAAGCGTTTGCAATAAGAATATTCACTATTAGATCTTATACATTAACTTTTTGCATGCTTGATAATTTTGCATGCCTTTTTGTTGTCTTCAGATTCTGTCAAAATTGATTTTTTAAAGCAAATCTTTCAGGGATACTATTAAGGGTATTAAAACAGTTTGGACCCAGATCAGGCCTGACGTTTTGTCAAGCCTAATCTGGGTCCAAACTGTTTTATAGGTTATCAGCAGGGTGCCACCGATGAAGGAAAGAGTTGTATAGATCAATACTCTGTTATGTTGTTGTTGTGTTTAACATCTCACCAACAGCTAAGGTCATATGTAGATGGGGCCACAGCTTAAAGTCTTATCCAACTGGACTGAAGCTGGGGATTGAACCTGCGGCTGCTGCTTTACAAGGCAAGCAGTGTATCTACTACACCATGGTGGCTCCTCACTACACTGTGATATATCCTCTTTTGAAGTGTAGATGCAGATCACCTGGCATCTCCAGAAGCCAGTTGATCAGGTTCACTGTATGTCATCCCTGTCACAGGCCACCAGATAAGAGAGCATATTGAAAAAATTATTTTCTTTATTTCTCATCCAAAACATATGTTGTCTCAATGAGACCGTTCTTTTGAGCACCCAAACACATGTTTAAATTAAAGGGTAAGAAAATAATTAAAATTTTGCGCAAATAATATTTTCTTATCTGGACCTATGTAAATGTCATTCTGTAACTGAATGAGCTTGAAATGAGAAGAAATCCACATAGGACAAAATTTTAAGCGTAAAGTTGTGCCATCAGTTTTAACATTTGTTTTGGGTGCTCAATAGAACTGTCTCATTGAGACTGTTCCTTTGAGTACTCATAACATCATTTTGGTTTTAGTTGTGTACCTATCAGTATTTCCCTCCAGAGTGGAAGCAGCGGGGGCCCGGGGATACAAGGGGAATTAGGCAGCAAACAAATCCCAACCCCTGGGAATTAGACCTAAACCCTGGGGTGGGAAATTAGATAGTTAATCTGGAATTTCCAAATTAAATTACATTTACCGTGGGATACAAGGGGAATTGGACAGCAAACAAATCCCAACCTCCAGGAATTAGACGTAAATCATGAAATGAGAAGAATTCCACATAGGACAAAATTTTAGCGTAAGGTTGTACCATCAGTTTTAACATTTGTTTTGGGTGCTCAATAGAACTGTCTCATTAAGTACACACAACATCATTTTGGTTTTGCTTGTGTATCTATCAATATTTTCCCCCAGAGTGGAGGCAGCCGGGCATAGAAGGGGAATAAGTCAGCAAACAAATCCCAACCCCCCACGGAATTAGATCTAAACCCTGGGGTGGGAAATTAGATACTTAATAATCTGGAATTTCCAGATTACATGTACACGTATATAACAAATGTGATATCCAAGGGATTTTTAACACCACAGGTGGCGAATTAGACCCCAGTTTTACATAATGTCTAACTCCCCATGGGTATCACGGTGCTCTCCCCCTGGGGGAAATCAATGACAGGTGCATTATATTCAGCTTTTTTATGGGATTTGGAAATTTTGTTACTGGATTTAATCATAATTACCCCTTGAACTTACGGCTACCCTAGCTTGGTTGAATAGTTTATCTTTACTTCATCATAACAACACTTTAACCCCTTATTTATTAATGGTTTCTTACTCCTAGTTTGATACAGTAAACTTGGGATGGTCCATTATATATAATATTGTATATATCGAGGTGTTACAGGTTTTAACGTACATATTTCTCTGAAGATGGTTTTTGTCTATGCAAACAATGTAAATGCTGGTGAAAAGCTGTGTTATGCACATTTTTATCTGGGTCCACTGTTTTGCAAAGTAATCATGTAGGAGTTGTACAGTAAACAAAGGGTTAACCCTTAAAGCGCCAATCACGAATGCAGCAGACGACAAATTTTGCAACATCTTTCCTAATTTTTAGAAAAAATAAGGTATGATATTTCATGAGAATTGTCTGCCAGCAGACAATTCTCATGAAATACCATAATAAAAGTAAGTAAGGGTGCAAAGATCAGGAATCAATACAATCAAGTACCACACCTGACCCAGGATACCAATGGGAAAGTGACAAACTCACAGTAGACACCACAAACGAGAGCCAAGAGGTCAGCCCTTTCCCAGCAGGTGACCACAAAGCACATATAAACAGACGCGCACAAAGACATAGCAAACCATGCCTTATTTGTTATTTTTGAAAAAGCGGCAAAAGGGCTAAGTTCACGAAGGGGTAAAATCGGCCCTGTAAAATCCTATTTTAGAAATGTATGAATATAATATAAATGACATTATTTCTGAAGAAGACGATCTTCCCTCTCTTCAAATACATACCAAACAATTTCTTGGATGCTTCCCTTATACTGCAAAAATCCATATTATGACCCCCAGTTTCCCCAACATGGCTGAAATTGTGGGGATTTAGTGTAAATATATCCATAACAAAACATGAGGCCATTATTTCGACACCACAATTTTTGGCTTAGCTGTGCAAATTAACATTGAGAACCCATGACCAAAAATTCAAGGTGTCGAAATTATGGCTTCATAATGTAATATTACGTAACCTAAACGATCACGTTTGGATATTTTGTCTGTGTTTGGTCTTTTCAGGCCATTTATACATGTTCTAAGGCTTAAAATATACAGATATGACTACATTATCTCATGAAAACAGGGCTGGACTATTTTAGAAGCCGAAAATACGCCTACTTTCTCACATTTTTCAATGCAAACAATGCTGATTCCGAAATAATGTTACGTCCGAAATTTACATTCAGTATGAGACGCTCGTTGTGCTACCGTTAGTTTTTGTCTGCTTTCGCAGGTATATACTACCTTTTTTGGTTAACAGGATGTGAATTCATTCATAAATCACTATTAGAAAAATACACGGGGTCATATTTTTACAATTAATGTGTGTCAGCTTGTTTATTTTTGTATATTTCTAAAAGCCTATTATTGTTTTGTTGGTATTTAAAAATATATACTTTAAAGTGCGCTGCATTAAATCATAAGCATCTACGTGGTCGTGCGGTTAAGTCCAGGAATTGTACTATGTTTTGCAACGGGTCCTGGGTTCAATCCTCAGCGACGTCAATTTTTTTCTTTCCTTTTTTTCTCTCGTTTCTCTTAAAATGCTACTTTATATATTATTGCAAGCTTTGAGGTTTATCTGATAGCTGAAAACAAAAAAAAACACATGTACTGGTCGTTTTATTTCAGAATCTTCCACTCTCCAGTATATACTTACGCCAAGCATATTTGACATGCCTTAATTGTATTCCATAAACTCACTAAAAATGTAACTTTGGTTCCAAAGGGGGTCCAACATTTTTCAGGGGTGGGGGTCGAACTCCGTCCGGGCCACCTGTTACCCCCACCGCCTCTCCGGGTCCATGCATGACTGATCCTGATCGTGTTTCATGTCTTAATCATGAGTTAAGTTTAGTCTGTATTGCACTGATTTTCTTATTGCAAAAATAGCTTATTCGACCGCCAAAATGCATGCGTTTCTTTAGATATGAGACACAGTTGGAGACCGTTTTGAAAGAAAAATCGCATTGGGCATTCGCGATGAGGTGATAGCTCTACTATATTTATGTCCCTCATTATCCCCGTGTACCCCATGTGTAAGCTGCATGTAGTGTTAAGAACTGGGGATTTTTTGGTCAATAATCGGTAATGACGCATGTTTCACATACGTTCGGCAAGACAGGGAGTGCAGTGGCTCAATGGTACAGTGCTTGACTCGAGACCGAGGGGCTGCGGGTTCGAGCCTCACCGGTGTCACTGCGTTGTGGTCCTTGAACAAGACACATTTATCGTAACTTAGTACTGGTTCAACCCAGGAAGACCCGTCCCTGTTTAACTGAAAAATCAAATCAAACAAACAAACAAACAAACGTTCGGCAAGACGTACAGTTGATTCAAAGATAGATGAGAATCGTTGTAAATAAAAACATGAACTAATCCAGGTAATGTGTATTTTATACAGGTATTATTCAGTTGTGACCTCTCAGTATTGACCTTTGGTCAAGTCCATGTTCCTGGGTTGAGCAGATAATTTACCGTAAACTATTTGTAAAATTACTTGATACTCTTAAAAGCTATATTCAATTTATATCTGTCTCATTGGTTCAGTGGTTAAAACGCTCTCCTGAAACACGTGAAGTCATGAGTTCGAGCCTCAACACGGACTTGCTTTTTTTCTTGCAATTGTATTGCATGTATTGATGTTTAATTATCTTAATACAGGAAAGTAAAATGATTTTTTCGTGCGTGGGGAACAAATCCCTCATTGTAACCAGCATGGACTATGATCATTCTTTCACCTGAGAATAATCAAGTACATAGAATAAATGAATTTTATGTAAAGTGAAATCAACAGACAGTAACAAGCACGGCCAACGTTGAATGTTTGTCAATTTGAATGAAACCCTCTTCCATTAAAAAGTGCTTTAGCATGTCAGTGGTTAGGGAATGACATATGCATGCAGAATGTGATCAAAATATACTATGTGGTCAATAGCTATGAACATTTTCATGAACTGCTAACGGACGGACGAGCGGACGAACTCAAATAGTGATTATAGTGCAGACCCAAGGGTCGTGCAATTCCACTATTCTTTAATTAGCTTTAGAAAAGGGTATCTTTAGTCCAGTAGTACTATCTTGCCAGCATTTCCGGACAGCGTGGCTGATATGGACGTAAGTTTCATCTGTATAAACGACTGTGTAACCCGCCTCTCCCAAATCCCTGACCCTGCAAAGGTATCTGATCCTGCTGAGGACTACATCTTGTCTCTCCATCAGTACTTTTTGATTCAACCCACAGCGTGCGTAAGTAAACTTCATATGAAGGAGATCTTTGCGAGGACGACCCTTGCTGCCAGTGTAACCAACACTCTGTTTGAGCTCTGTTCCAATGTTATCAAGGGTTGACAGAACCTTCTTCAAGGAGTACATGCTGGCGATGGTCTTACGTACAACACCCTGGTCAAAGTCATCTAATGATACTTTCGATGTAGATGGCGGTGGTTGCTTTGGTTGTTGCTGCTCGTCCTGTGCCTTCTTCTTCTCTTCCACAATCTTCTGAGTGGTAGATCTGCTAACGCCAGTGAGTGCCGCAGTCCTGTCCCATACACGATTCAGTGACAGTTTCATTCCTGACTTCTTTTCCTCCATGCAGAACGTGTACACGATTTCAATAATAGCTCCTGCATCGTCGCTGTATCTCCATACAAGCCTCGCCATTTTACATGTGCATAATACATCAAAACATGTTTTTTTTCTTCTGCAAACATGTAAATCGCGAAAAATTCCCTGCTTCTTTGCGTAAGCAAAAAAATAAAAAAAATGTTTTATTGGGGCTCGAACCCTCAATCTTGGGCTCAAACCATCAACATTGTTTTCAGATTCTTTGAGTACAGCCGTTATACTTACTGCGCCATCGAATCGCTTGTTAAAGTTCACTTGTAAATAGGAATAAGTGCATGACATAACGTTGTTACACCCCTATTTTATGGATCAGTTCATTATTGTTAGTGCAGTCACGCCCTGATGCTTTTAATGCTATTATATATTACATTAACTGCCTCAAACTGCAGTATTTCATTGACCGTTACTAACCCGTTTCAATGGAAAAATACAATGTGGTATAGTCTGATTATTTTGCATCTTTGAAACATCAGTACGAGCAATCTGTGGGGTGAACGGATTTTTTTACACTTTGTCACACTTGTATTTGCATGGGGAGAATAAAGGAAGGTGATATAATTTAGGATTTATCATGATTTCAGGAGTCAGGCACATCGTTTTGAAAAAAAAAATCCATGTATAACTTAGAAGTTTGAATTATACTAACAATTAAACTCCACCTGAAATGTTTTAGACCTGCTTTTGCGATGATTTTTACCACGTCATTTTTTCGAAATCCTTATCCCGATGAAAAGTATTCAGAAACATCCCTGCCAACTCAGGGAGACGTTTCTTTTACGCACCCAGAACATATATTATTGTAGAAAGTTATCAAAATAGATCATGAATAGGTCCTATACTCTGAATTCAGTCTGTTCCAAATTTATCTCGAATTAGCCTGTATTTCGAAAAATCGGAGCTCGAATTTTTGAAGTTTTACTGTACACAAAATCTGTACGTGCATGTAACAAACACCAGACCTTTAGAAGTTGGCAGAAAGTCTTCTCTACAGCTTTATCGTTAACACATTTTGCTAAATTGAAGATAAAAACGTTATTGCAAAAGAATAGCAGCTGGATTTTTTTCATGTCGTATAATAACTTATTTTCAGGCTTGAGTAATTGAGATTTACTGTCGTGGTAGAGTGCTTGACACGAGACCGAGTGTCCGTGGGTTCAAGCCTCACCGGCGCTACAGCGTTGTGCCTTGAGCAAGACACATTAATCCTAGCTTAGTAATGGTTTTACCCAGTAAGACCCGTCCCTACATAATTGAAAGATTGTTGATATGACTCATGGCAAACAAGGTTTTACTGTTATCACTATTTAATTCCGTCCATCAAAAATGTTCGTTTTGTGTAAATGCTTAGTGTAAGTCCCATTATCATATTTTGACAAGCCTGCCCCACTTTAGCGAGGCGGGAAGAATCAAAAATAGCAGCTTACCATCGGCCCAGCAATATGCAATTACCTTTCGCCGTTGGCCGATAGTGGTTAGCTTTAACGTTCTTTCTGGGACTTTATCAAAAACGAAATGCCCATGAAACTTCTACGCTGTCTTTAATTTGAGCGGGCAGTATCAGGGAAGGTTCTGGCTAGTCTGTTCGAATGCTCAATCTACTTTGCACCTGCGCTGGTCGCCAATGATAAAAAACATAAATATCTTCTGAGCTGACTTAACCCTTAATGCGCAAATCGCAACAAAAGTCGTCTGCTTTCTCGTCTGCTGAAATGTTTAAGAAGCCTCTATGGAAAACAGTGTGGACCCAGATAAGACTGCTCCTATAGGAGCACTCTGTTCTGGGTCCACACTGTTTGCTTCTATACTAAATTCGTCAGTAATGCTAGGAAATTATTTGCAGCAGATGACCACAGCAGACGACATTTTCAGATGCATTTTTTTTCTTGGCGCTTTAAGGGTAAAATATTACAGCATCACTCTACAATAAGTTACCGCGTCCGGGAAACCCAACTATATCCTATATATATAAGCACGGGTATTTAAGATCAGTCAGAATGACAAGCTCCTAACTGAAAATCACGAGACTACCGAAAAATGATCACTCTGCATTCAATTGCATAAAATGCGTTACGATTATGTTATCCATCGCATCAGTATTGTGTGCATACAGTTTTAATACACTTTTTCTCGGACCCGCGAAGCGTGGTCGGCAGAGTTCTATTTATAGTCAGACTTCTATGGACTAGTCTAGAGGGTGACCGGGTGGGGGGGGGGGGGGTTCATGAGTCATGAGTTTGAACCCTTGTACAATTTTGTTGAAATTATTTTCTCTCTTCTACTGATTCTGATGAGAGTATTTAGTAAGTACTTGATACTGATACACCGTTTGTAAAGCAGCGGTATAGGATACATTGACCGCTAACGTGATATAACTAAAATTGATGAAAATTACATGGACATAAAGCCTCAAAAACATGCTCATTTCAGAGGGTTGGCGGGCGTATCGCCATGATAGACTGTTTATCGCGGTTTATAATACATTTTGGCACACATTTGGGTGCAATACACACTTGTTTAACATAAATTTGTTAACCAATCTTAGCGACGTCTTTGGCGTTGTATTGCAATGTAAATAACGTTACTTTTTGCGCAAAATTAAGAGAGGGTCCTTGTCTTTAGAAACCCATATTTTTCACAATTTAAGCACTAGGCAGATAAAATTTCGATTTTTCTCAATGAAATAAACCATATAAACATATTTTAAGTCAGTATGCATTTCTATGGCAGGGCCGATTTCACCCCTTCGTGAACCTAGCCCTTTAAATTGTCGTCTGCTGCAAATTATAGGTGGCGCTATAAGGGTTAAATGTACCTCCCCTAACAGTTTCACAGATTGCCTGTTGAAAAATATTTGTGAAAGTATTCGCAAGGAGGAAAAATTTGTGTTTGAAAAAGTATGCTGTCACTATTGTCGTCTGCTGATAGCCTTTGCAAATCGTTGTGACCCAGGTCAGGACCAACAAAATGTCAGTCCTTATCTGGATCCAAACAGTTTGACACTCTGGTAGTGTACCTGAATTTTTTTTTTGAAAAAAAATAATTTTGAAAAATGTCAGCAGACAACAAACAAAAGCTTGAAAAATTACCCAGCATACAAAGGGTTAATATTGGTAAGAGTTTTAACCCTTGAAGGAGCATCAAAAATTTATAGCAGACGACATTTTCCAATTTAGAAACCCAATAGAAAAGTGTGTTTGCAGCATACGACCTTTCCAAAATTTGTCCCTGCTTTAAGAAACCAAATAAGACCTGATATTTCATGCGAATCACAGACAATTCCCATAAAATGTCAAGCCTTATTTTACAAGAAAAGTGTCGGAAGTTTGTCGTCTGCTGCAGTAGTGATAGGGCTAGGGTGAATGGAGAATGACACAGGTAAGATATATGTTCTTCTTAAAGTAACACATGCCTGCTTGTTTCAGTGTGATGATGGACGTACCCCGTTACACATGACTGCCCTGCATGGTAGATTTACCCGTGCCCAGACCCTGCTTGAGCATGGTGAGATATGAGACAAATCAAGTTAATAGTGTCGTGTTTAAACTTTTTTTGCTGTATTTAACTAATAAGCACATACTTTGCAGAGTTTTTTGCAAATTTTTAAACACTCTTTCGAAAAAAAAAAGACTAGTAACTGCATGTTCATTTAAACTAGAATGTATACCAGACTTATAATGTGTAAAAAATTATTTCAGAAAAATTCCTAGGGAAATGCTTCCAATTCTGGTGACAGTCTTGCCAGGCACTGCCTTTGTAGGTACCCCCCCCCCCCCCCCCCTGTCAGACACAACTTTAGCAGCTAACCTCCATTTAAACAGATAATCCTCAACAACATTGCTAGCACTCTAAAATGGCCTTAGCAGCTGCCATGGCCTAGGTATCGGGTGTATCCAGGATTTCTGGAAATGGGTTCATATGTTTAAAGGTGTGGGGGTTTGCTTTTCTGATTTTATCTCATATTTCTACCAAACTATTTCATTTTCATAGGATATTTAAAAACGGGGGTCCGAGAGGGGGCCCCTGAACCCCCTCTGGATCAGCCACTGGTATAAAGCTATATAGACCAGACAGAGTCTTAGCAGACCCTCGTGCCAGATTACAGTAGCAGCTAACCCAATAATTTAATGCAGAGCAATTCTGGCAAAGATTTTAGAAACTTGATTTGTGTTCTATGTTGTGTTTTCATCTTTCTCAATTCATCTATTTGTATACAGATGGTGAACAAAAGTGTTTTTCCTGTAATAACTCTGCTGTTTAAATCAATGTATTTTCATTTTTTTGCAGAATTACAGAAGCTACATTCTTAAAAAAATGAGTATTGTAATATTGTAAAATTTGCATTCACTTTGAACATGTTCTACTTGAGAACCAAAAGTTGTAATCCTTTGTATATCGCTATACACTAAAATCGCAAATTTTCCTGTGTTTTTTTTTCCGCGAAACTAAAACTCTTGCAAAATGGCTGAATCACTCTGTCAATTACTGATGTAGGGAAATCATGCCCTAGTTGCGAATTGGCATATATGTTTTTAACGCTATTTGCTAAAATAAAATTATCGCGAAAATATTTGAATTTACAGTATTCTAGTTATCTGTAAGTCCCTGTAAGTTTTGTGAAATTGCATCCATTAAACTTGTGATGGTTAATTTTAGAAACAATTCTGAAAATACATTGTTTTAATTGACCATGTCACAAAAAGACGAAAACTTTTTGTCTATCATCTGTACATCTACTGCAAATCGCTTGAGATAGGATTATATTTTTACTCAAAATTAAGATGTCTATTTTTAACCCTTATCCTGCCAATATATTTTGTCCTGAAAAGGTTGTGTGCATGCTTTTTATGTAAGCTGCCTAAATTAAAGTGCACTTCAGGCTACTTTCTATCATGGAAGCAAACACTGTGAATCCTGATCAGATTTCTTCTAAGGGAGCAGTCTGATATGAGTTCGTAGTGTTTGCTTCCATGGTCAAATGTAATCTGAATGGCATTTGAATATATGGAGCAGAGGTAAAAGGCAGACAGCACAACACTTTCTGGATAAATAACAACTGCACATCTCTTTACTGTATGTATTGAGTGACACTTTCCCTATCCATATAGCCACTTTTTTCACGCCAAATGGTAAATGTTCTAAAATTTTGAACACTAGTTGCCTGCCAAAACAGCCTAGACAAACAGCGCAGACCTAGATCAGACTCCTTCTGAAGAAGCAGTCTGATCAGGGTCTTCCCTGTTTGCTGTTCTGACATCCATATTGTGAATTCCAGCCCTGAAAGTCAACATTTTATTTGAGAACAGAAAGGGAAAAATTTTAGAACATTTACCATATTGTATATGATCTAGCCAATGAGATTTTGGTACTAAACCTGAACAGGTGAGTTCGTGAGGAGCCTGTGCTAAAGCCTGTTTGGCTGTGCAACTTTCCGCAGGCGTCCGGCCGTGTAGCAGATTGCAGACAAAATTGCATACCTCATGTAGATTTTCACTAAATGTAAGGCTGCAGTAGGATGCTCGCACTATTGTCTTACATTCACATGCAAGACAGTTGCAAGATGGTTGTGCAGATTTGCAAGACTATCTTTAGTGGGGCAGTGCGGCAGTTGTGCAAACTTTATTGATAGTCTACATTTCACAGCGTTCTTGCGGCATCCGTGCAATAAAGTGTAAGGTCATTGCACAGTAATGGTGCAGCAGTCTTGTGGCATTTGTTAGCCAAGCTGTTACGTTGGTTGTATGACCACTTTGCATGTCTTGCAGCAGCCTTGTATCCTTATTAGGCCGCACAAGAATCACAAAGAAAATGAACCACGAAAATTTTGTGTTTGTTGTTGTGGCAGCCTTGCAACCCTGTGATATCATAAGGCAGTCTTGCGGTGTTGCGCACAACACCATACGCAGGTAACCTAGAAATTTATCGTCGTAGATAGGTGTACGGCTGCCGCAAGGCTGATACAAAACATGCTTAATGTGCAGCCCAGCTACAGCCCTGCAGTCACTGGATAGCTGTGCATGCCAGGTAATAAAGACTTCGGATGTGTGTCAAGTAAAAAAAATAATCTTATGGGCTTACACATTAATGAGCCGCAACATATGATTTCCAACAATGTAGTATTTTGAAAAGTGTAGACTCAGACGAGCCTGTGCAGCCTCCCTTTTAGCTTAGCAACTCCAAACGATGTTCAGTCTTTAGCCTTAGAGTCATAGAATATTCAAGGGAATAACAAAGGCACTGATCAGACTGTGCCTATGCGCAGGCTGGTCTTAGTCCGCTGGTCGCATATACCACATTGTTGGAAATCTCATGTTGCAGCACATTTTATTATTTCCCAATAAACTAACTGCATTTGCATGCCAATTTCTTATTTAATATTTTAAATAACAGTTACTGTTTAATTTTTGGATGTGACAAAACTGTTGGTTGCTACTATAGCAAATTGAAACATTTAAAATGTACTATACAAAATCTGGATCCATAAATGAATAAAAAAAAAATTGAATTTCAACTGATTCTAAAACTAAAATACTGAAAATTGAACGCTGATTATTTCAATTAATATTTCAAAGTGAATTTATTAAAAACACAAATAATGCATCTTTGAAAATTCCACTCTATGCTTCAAATTTTCGACTACTTGGCCATCATCAAGAAACAAATATATAATTTTATGTACTAAAGTACATCTTTTTGTGCTAGTTAACCAATCAATTTAACTGACATTATGATAATCATTGGCTACATGATATCATTTTCAGTTCAGTAAAACCTGTCTTAAACGACCACTCAAAAATAGACAAAACAAAGGTCTTAACGGCGAATGGTATAGATGATTTTGGATATCTCGGTATTTACCTGTGTACAAATCTTCACTATTTCAAAGACAGTCACGCCCTAATGCTTTGTAACCATTTTTAGCTTAATGAAGGTCGAAAGCATTGCAGAATGCTCTCTTGGAGCATTCTGCAATACTTTTGACCTGCATTAAGCGATAATCGGTCTTGAAAGCAATTTTTTTTTGTCTTTTTTGAGTGGCCGCTTAAGACAGGTTTTACTGTATGCCAAATGGACTCCTCAAGGATTATTTTGTCACATTGTGTCTAATTTACAAAGTGTGCTTATTTCTGTGTCTTTATTTTCCAGGGGCTGATATAGACTGCTGTGATAAAATAGGGAACACACCATTACATATAGCAGCCAGATATGGCCATGACCTGTTGATAAATACACTACTAGAAAATGGTTCAGATCCAACAAGGTAGGACAAGAAAAATTCTTTCAGGGATTTTCATTGCTAAGGCCAGAATTTTTTTATTAGTTGATTTACAAACCCTCCTACTGTAATTTTCCGGAAAGTAGAAAAAAAAATTATTTCAAAAATTATTTTTTTATTTTATCCGCCGACTAAATATTATTTGTATAGTTGAAAAAAATATATTTTTGAGGTTCTGTCTGTGTATTTTTGAGAGTGACACTGTTAAAAGTGATTGCCCTGTCCAGATTTTTAGGAAAATGATAAAATATTTAAAGATTTAACACAGACTGTTGGTTTACCTGTTACTAGTTTTACTGTTTCTGGAGATATTAAAAAAAAAAAAAAAGCTCTGAAAATGACCAGTTAACTGGTCATTTTCAGAGCTTTTTTATTTATTTTTTTTTCTTCCCCCCGACCATAAATCTGAAAAAAATCTCCCGTAAATCAACTAATAAAAAAATTCTGGCCTAACTCACAACATTTGCTCTTGAGGAACATTATAAAGGAAGTTCTAGCCTATTCAACATATAGCGCCCATTTCAGCTTGATCTGAGATCAAGACGTTGTGGTTTCAATCCTCACTGGAGGGACTGCGTTGTGTCCTTGAGCAAGACAGTTTATACCTTGCTTAGTACTGGTGCGTAGTACTGGTTCATCCTGGGAAGTCCATCCCGACCTGACTGAAAATTTGTTGATTTGGACGCAAAGATTCTAAACAAACGAACAAACATAGCGTCCATTAAGCATAATATCCAGCATACTGGCCTAAAGCATGTTAATGAAATGGGCCTCAACGCTAGAAAACCTGTCTTCGGAGGTTTGCGAACAACACAGGTGCAGACCAGCCTGCGCATCCGCGTAGTCTGATCAGTGCTTTGTTATTCGCTTTATGTAAACTTGCTACAGGTGAAATTAAAATTTTCTAGCTAGTCTCTGTAGCTGTGGAGACTGGTTTGAGTCTCGCTTTGACAGAACCCTGAAGACAGGTTTTGTCAGGTCAAGGCTCAAATGGTATACTGGTAATTGCTGAATTTCAACTAATTTAATGTCTTTATGATAGCAAATTATATGTTAAAGTTGGCTTAATTGTCAATATAGCACAGTCTCTTTATAAAGCTTTGTTTGGAGTCCATAGGAGAGGACCATGTTATAAGTGAATCATGTTATAGAGGGATCATTTTACAAAGGAATTATAGGAAAATGACCATAAAATGGTAATTTTCCTCTTATTCCTCTGTAAAATTGCATGGTCAAAAAAAATAAAAAAAATAAAAAATAAAAACAACAAAAGAGCACAGTGGTTAGGTGGTAGAGTGCTTAACTCAAGATAGAGGGGTTTCGGGTTTGAGACCAGAGGTACTGCATTGTGTCCTTGAGCAAGTTTGGTTCAACCCAGGAAGACCTGTCCCAACATGACTGAAAAATTGTTCACTCGGATGTAATCAATAAAAACAAACAAACTTGCATGGTAAAAAAAAATGTAGCGACAACATGACCATGTTGTATCTAAATCCATGTTATAACGAGATGTGGTATAAAGGGACTACAATGTATTATCTAAAATTTCAGACGAGGTGCGTACGGCATGATGCCTGTCCATGTAGCTGCCTTATATGGTCATTTAGACTGTGTGAGAAAACTGTTATCTGTGATGCCAGAAATTGATGTGAACGTGTGTGATGATTGCGGGAGAACCTGTCTTCATGCTGCAGCATGCAGTGGGTAAGTTGACATGGGTCCGAATAAGCAAACAATTTATTCGAAAATTTTGATTATTATCTTACCTATCAGTTTAAACATATATGTTTTGGGTGCTCAAAAGAACCGTCTCATTGAGACTTTTAAGTACCCTCAACATATGTTTTGGTTGAGAAATAAAAAAATGAATGTTTAATTACACACTCTTACCTGGAGGTCTGAGTTGAGAGTCATGTTGAAGTATATAAGTAAATGGAGAGAGTTCTACAGAAAATTGCCATTCAAGCACATATGTTTGCTTTTCATGAATCTTTAGATTTTCGCAACCCTTTAAAACCTCATTAACCGTACTTTTGTCTTTCATTTTCTACATATTAGAAAGAGAATATTCTGGAAAGCAGACAATTTTAAGGATCAGCTTTGCAGGGATGTGAAGGTCTTTAATTAGCATGTTTAAAGTTGTAAAAGTGTGAAATGCATGTTAAGATAGGAGACGGTAATAATTCAATCCATTTTTTTTATCGCAGCTTACTTACAAAATGACATTTTTCTCATGCCAAAATTATTTTTCTTTGCAATTTTGGAAAATGGAGACTGGTAACATGTACCTTGGCTCAGTAAATATAAGATTAAAGACCTTTGTTATACCTTAATTATCAAAACTGGTTCCCTTTTTCAGGAAGGTAGACTGTGTAGAACTTTTAACTAGGAGTGGAGCCAGTATTAACCAAGAAGACAATGCAGGAAGGTGAGTTGAGGTGTAGATTTTCTCTCTATTTGCTTTCCTCATGCAATCTATACAGTAAAACCTGTCTTAAGGGGCCACTCAAAAAGAAGACCAAAAATTGGTTTTCAAGACCAATTAGCGCTTAATGAAGGTCAAAAGAATTGCAGAATGCTTTCGACCTTCATTAAGCTACCGTTTGACATTTAGATCTTTGTTTTGTCTATTTTTGATTTGTCGCTTAATGGGAGCGCAGTGGCTCAGTGGTAGAGTGCTTGACTCAAGACCGAAGGGCCGCGGGTCGAGCTTCATTGGCGTCACTGCCTTGTGGTCCTTGAGCAAGACACATTTATCCTAGCTTAGTACTGGTTCAACACAGGAAGACCCGACCCTGTTTAACTGAAAGATTGTTGATTGGACGTAAAGAATCAAATCAAACAAACAATGGGTGGCCGCTTAAGACAGGTTTGACTGTATCAACGGTCTAGCCAGGATACGCATATCAAATGGAGACCACTGAAACAAGCAGAGTTAGATCCCAGTCCGAACCCATACTTTCACGGAAATAATTTCTACAGCCATTCTACTCCCTTCCGCTGATTCAAGAAGGGTTGTTGGCAGTTACAAGCGAAAGTATGTGAACAAAGTACTCGTTAACTGCTTATTCAAGCTAGGAAAAAAGTGTGGTTCGGTGAATGACCGTCCCGACATGACCATAGCTGTTGAGTGGGACCTAAAGCATCAAACCACACAAACAAATAAATCCCATCCCTGTTCAAAGTGGGGATACTCTTAAAGTAAAGAATTTGCTCTTGTAATGTGTGAATTCTTTCTATTGAGAGCAGCAGCCCTATGTTATGAGATAACAACATTTCTATACTTTGTGATCTCCCTTTCCGATGCCCATGTGTGTACTGTGCCTAAAGGGTGCTACATCTATATGTATAGCTTAGTATTTGACACTTTTTTTCAAGTGAAATGCAAATTCTTTGGCTTGTTTCTCCAAAACATTTGTTGTACACATTGGAAGCCACTTCAAATGAGTACCCACAACAATAGTTTATTTTGAAGAGTAAGAAAAACTGGCTTAGAGGTACTGAATGTATTAAGAGGTTTGCAAAGAATACCTGTTTAAGAGGAAGAAATTATCATCATCATCATCATCATCATCATCATCATCATCATCATCATCATCAGATTTTTGATTAACATGCAGGTGCAGGGGCATCATCCACATCAGTGGGGCCCCTTCCAGGTAACTGGCTAACTGCATGCATAGCAGGTTTGGATACTATAACCCTTTCCTTTATAAATATTCATGCTAAGCTCCACCCACTATGAGTAGTTATTAAATTAACTTTTACATTCGTACATAGAAGAAAGAAATTACTTGTCAGGTCCACTAGTGTAGGATCCGATATATATCATTTCCAAATGCAGACACAGTAGTACAAGATCTGCCTGATCTGGGTCTGCTCTGTTTGCAAAAGTGTTAAGACATCTCTTTGAGGTAAAGGTGTAATTATCTATCTAGCTTGGAAGGAGTGTGAGATGAAGGGGTAGTCTGGACATGCACAAGATTTCATTTTACCATACATTGTCAATATTGAATAAAATATGTTTAAACCAATATGTTTCAGAGATTCTGCACATTTTGCAGTAGCTAATGTCCTTCATTCCTGTGTTATGGTCTTGCTCAAGTCTGGTACAATATTCCCAAAGCTGCACGCTAAAGCTGCACACCATGTTTTACCATATACAGTAAAACCTGCCTTAAGCGGCCACTCAAAAAGAAGACCAAAAATTGGTTTTCAAGACCGATTATCACTTAATGCAGGTCAAAAGTATTGCAGAATGCTCCAAGAGAGCATTCTGCAATACTTTCGACCTTCATTAAGCTACCATTTGTCTTTGAGACCTTTATTTTGTCCATTTTTGAGTGACCGCTTAAGACAGGTTTTACTGTGTTTTCACTCTTTTCAGATATCCTGTACACTATGCAGCAGCTAACGTCCATCAATCCTGTGTTACGGCTCTGTTGAACTCGGGAAGCAGTGTGGACGTACAAGATTCGCAAGGCTGCACACCACTACATTTTGCAGCAGCAGCCGCTGCAGACGACAATGCAAAGTAAGTACAATCAAAGCTATCTTTTACCCTCTATATACAAATTGACTCTACCTTCTGGTTTGATACAACTTGGATTGGTCAAATTGTATATATTGAGGGGTCTAAGGTTATAATTTCCAAATAAAATCATAATTATTAGAATACAATATTCAATATAGAAACAGGCGTGATCTGGCAGATAAACCATTCTAATGACTTTCTAATTTAACAATGTAACACAAAGCCTGATCAGAAGCCACCATGGTGTAGTGGATAAAACACTAGTCTTGTACCCAGGGGTCTCTAGTTTGATCCCGTCTCTACCAGTCTGTATGATGAGGCCCATCTCCATATGACCCAAGCTGTTGGTGGAATATGTTAAAACATAAAACTCACAACTGTCACAATGAACGCCTGATTGGATAATGTTAGAAATTGTGACAGTTAATCCTTTCATATTTTTTCATTCAGCTTTGTATTGAGGGTTATCTCTTTTCACAATTGTAACCTTTTTCAGATTATTTTGCAGGGCCTTTTCTACCCATCTCTAGGGGCCGAATTTCGGCCCCATTCCCAATCAAAAATAGTCATCTTTTTTCCCAATACCATGTCTGATTTTCCGAATTAAGAAAAGTAAAAAAAAAAAAAAAAAAAAAAAAAAAAAAAGGTTTTTTTTTTTCTTACCTTTTTTTTACTTTTTTTTTTAAAGACCACTACTACTAATGAGAAACACTGACCCATATCAGAATGATACTTAAATACTTGTGCTTAAGCGGTATGCTTGGCATAATACAATCTAAAATAACTTGATTTTGTAGATATATTTTGCTACCCTTATAATGTTCTATGTCGTTAATTTCTCCCAATTTTGATGTTAAGTCGATCATTTTTTCCCAATTTTGGCCAGGGGCCTTTTCCCAAAATTGCTGGAAAAGGCCCTGTTTTGTCACCCAACTTTCTTGTTATTTTCAGAGTTCTAGAATTATTGTTAAAGAATGAAGCTCGGGCTGGGATGACAGATAACCAAGGCTTCAATGCGATACACTACGCAGCATTGAAAGGTCACAGATTAGCACTAGAAATGGTATGCTTTAAGAGCCTTTTTTAAATCCTTCAAGCCTTCCTGATAATTTGCAGCCGGTGAAGTTTCGCAGTATTGTTGGGTCATTTAGAAACCATTAAAACTTGCTGGCAATTACACACATTATCACCTTTACTCTGTAATTAACAATAATTGTCATTATTTTCTATGAAATCAGGGATAAAGTTTAGCACTTGCTCCGTCGCCCATGGCGTGTGAAAATTCATCTGGACGATATTAAATACCTTCTTTGGTTGCTCATCTGTACGACTGAAATCTCCGAAAATTTTTCGGTCAGTTTACTGCCCACATTTTATTATTTCCTTCCACAAATTATTCCAATATTTGTTGAATTTTGTTTGTAAATGGAGAGCACAGTGTTTCTCAACTGAATTTTATGTTTCTTCATTAGACATGTTTTTTTTCCGAAAGCAGGAGCTCAATTCAATAAAATTTTCAGCTGCGTTTTTCACAAAAATTACCACACCCACTAGGCCTGCATCACGAAGCAAATAATGTTGCAGTTGTATTTAGGAGCTTGAGTTTCAAATATCATAGGCAAGATAATAAATAAAAGCAAGATCTTCAACACCAGAAACTAGCAACCTAAATATTTTTGTGAGTCATTTAAATTTGACAGATTGCGAGTTGATGCCTAAATTACTATTTATAGAACTGCAACAAGTTGAGCTTTTAAAAAGCACTCTGCAAACAGAGCAAAGCTTATGGATGTGTGAATCTGTTTGAATTTCAAAATTTTAGCTTTAAGAAAAGTCTACAAAAAGTTATAAAAATCAGATTGGTGAAGTAAATGTAATCACTTTAATGCCAAACAGTGGATGCTAATGGAATTAAGGGCTTCATGTTTATTTCTTTCATTCTGAAGTTGATTGGCATGCCAATGATGGACACCAACTTCACACTATGACAGATTTTATGAGAAAGAAGCATCATGTAAAGTGATAATATTTGCATTCAAATATCCTTTAGATTACCTGTTTGTCTTACTATACTTGTAAGGTAAGGGTATTATAAAGGCACAGTCATTAATTGAGAACAGTAACAGTGAGAAATACAGATACTAGATGTGTTGCAATAATATAACACAATACAGGTTTTCCATATCGCAATACGCTCTTTGGCATATCATTGCATCCCTCCTTGCCAATGAATGTTTGTCGTAGCCGATTTGTTTTGTGGGGGGAAAATGATAAAATTGAATCTTTTCTCTATTTTAGTTACTTGATGTTTCTGCTATTAGTCTGGTCAAAGGAGAGGCCCCTTATTCACCAGCACATTTAGCTGTAAGTTACACTTTTCAATTATATATATATATATATAAAAAAAAAATACAATTTTCAAACTTTCTTTTTTTGCATAATGAATCACTGTAGTTCAGTTAACCCATTTAAGCCGAATGGACTTGCCTACCCTTGTGGTAGTCTATCTGACAGTCACATAACCAAAACAGTCTATGTCTGAAACCCTGCAAAAAGGTGCTCTAGGGAGCACAGTGGCTCAGTGGTAGAGTGCTTGACTCGAGACCGAAGGGCCGCGGGTTCGAGCCTCACCGGCGTCACTGCGTTGTGGTCCTTGAGCAAGACACATTTATCCTAGCTTAGTACTGGTTCAACCCAGGAAGACCCGTCCCGCATAACTGAAAGATTGTTGAGTGGACGAAAAGAATCAAATCAACAAATCAACAACAAAAAGGTGCTCTTTTGTTTGATTAATAAATGGAATATTGTTACAGCCAATGTGAGCTCCAACAGCCAAAGAAATAATAAAGAGGCTAGTTTTGGACATATAAACTAGGCATGGGCTTGTTGTCAATCACAGCTGCCTACATTGGCCCTTCCAACCATTGAGTTACCTGTTTTCAGCATATTGCATGTACATGTGTCAGAGCATTTCATACAGGGCTTCAGATTTTTTTCAAGATTGGTGGGCCGAAGTGACCCATGGAGCAAAAAATGGTGAGTCATTTTCTGAAATGATGGGCCCGAGCATATCAAACTAACCACATTTGACATTTTGGTTGTATACTTCAGCACCCTAGATAAGCAGCATATTTGCGTAAATACGCAATTAAAATCATCAAAAAAG
Source organism: Loripinus fragilis (assembly GCA_964019695.1). Lineage (NCBI taxonomy): Eukaryota > Metazoa > Mollusca > Bivalvia > Lucinida > Lucinidae > Loripinus > Loripinus fragilis. The sequence goes on from OZ026527.1 coordinate 25,428,753, forward strand.
CAATTAAAATTAAATGTGTGCGTACCGAAAAGCAATTCTAACGATCGGTATGCAATTACATGCGATGTCATTGCGTATCATTTGGTCCATTTCGTTTCCATTCGGCTAATAAACAAATGCCATTCGGGTATTGATTTTATTATTACTAGCGAGCGCGCAATATACTCCAGTTTTATGAAAATATCGGTGCCCAGTCCAGTATTTCGCCGAAAAACACTAAGATGAAAGTGAAACTTTGCAAAGTTTACACGCTCACATGTCAACAAAGATTTGCTTCAGGTACAATAAAATCCGTGAGTTTGATACTTTAGAAAGGCAGACAATGGGAGTGAATAAATATGCAAGCACATTCCCGATGGCTTCATGCCATAAGAAAAGGTGTAATCACAGAAAAAAAACGTGGCGTAAAAAAATATGAAAATACGCAATTGTTTTTGCAAGTATGCAATTGAGGATAACCAGGTTGCGTAAATACCCAATTGACCCAAAAGCTTATCTAGAGCGCTGATAATTTACCCACACACTGACACAGACACTTGTATGCATATATGTATATTGACTGCGGATTATACAGTAAAACCTGTCTTAAGCGGCCACTCAAAAAAGAAGACCAATTATCGCTTAATGCAGGTCAAAAGTATTGCAGAATGCTCCAAGGGGAGAGCATTCTGCAATACTTTCGACCTTCATTAAGTTACCATTTGTTATTAAGATCTTTGTTTTGTCTTTTTTGAGTGGCTGCTTAAGACATGTTTTACTGTATTGACTACCTACATGAACTTTCTGTTTTGTGGAGTTCATAGACTCACTGTTAGATGAATATATTTATTAAAGTGAGATTTATTCACAACTAAAAAGGATGGGTCCACTGGGCCCACTGCCATGGAAAGTTGGAAAGTGATGGGCCATATTTTGAAATCATGGGACAATGACCCGGGCCCACCATAAATCTGAAGGCCTGTACATAGTTAGCTGTATTGTTATATTTTGTGAGGTTTTGAACGGTTTCAAATATCGTCTTTACAAATATACTAATATTGATCCTTATTACAACCATCATTGCGACATGGACATACAGTCTCCTGCTTTGCTGTGGTGATATACATCCCCATCCAGGACCTGTGTCTTCAACATCAACCATCAGCATTGACAGCTCTTTGTCAAACTCATCTTGTTCTATAACTGACAATCTAAACCTCTCTCACCACCTATCTTTTGTACACTACAATGTACAAAGCATATCATCTAAACTTGATATAATTTACAGTGAAATTTTGGACTTTGATATATTAGCCTTTTCTGAGACATGGCTCAACCCTGATATTCCAACAGATGATCTTCTCTTAGATTCTTTTAACAAACCAGAGCGGAAAGACCGCCCAGCTGATAGCCATGGTGGTGTCATGGTTTATGTCAAAGAGGGACTACACTACAAGCGCAGACACGATCTTGAACCTAATAGAACAGAATGTATTTGGATTGAACTTATTAACAAGACTAAGCATGTATTATTTGGGGTATTTTACAGACCTCTGAATTCTGACTCTACATATTTTTCCTCAATTGAAGACTCTTTTCACTTAGCCACAGACACATCCATAAATGATATCATAATCACAGGGGATTTTAACTTTAACATTTTTAATGCACAGCACTCAAGGAAAATAGAAGCACTATGCAGACAATTTTCTCTTTATCAAATGATAACAGAACCAACTCATTGTACTGAGAATTCTTCATCTTTGCTGGACATAATCCTCGTTAATAACAAAAATCATGTGACAACAAGTGGTGTTGGGGACCCCTTTCTTGATCAAGACATTCGTTACCATTGCCCTATTTTTGGAATCTTTAAGTTTACAAAACCCAAAGTTCAATGTTACAAACGACACATTTGGCAGTACGATCGTGGTGATTATGATCACATGAGAGCACTAGCTTGTACTACCAACTGGCACTCACTCCAGGACGACGATGTTGATATATATGCTCTAAGTCTGGCTAATAAAATTTTACACATTGCTAAGGAGTGTATTCCTAACCGAGTTGTGACAATTTGACCTTCAGATCCCCCATGGATCACTACAACAATTAAACGATACATGAGAAAGAGGAAAAGAATATTTTGTAAAGCCAAACAAACAGACTCACCACACTTTTGGTCCAAATTTCGCAAAATAAGAAATAAAGTCACATCACTGATACGAGACTCAAAATCATCCTTTCATAAAAGCATTGCAGATAAACTCAAGTCTGGATCTATCTCTTCTAGGGACTGGTGGCCTACATTAAAGTCTTTTATTTCTCCTAAATCATCCTCTACCATACCACCTCTGGAAAAAAATGGCACTATTTAAGTTGAAGAGTTTGAAAAGGCCCAACTATTAAATGATTTCTTTACTCAACAGACACATCTAGACGAAAGTAATGCAAACTTACCAAATTTGGCCCCCTTTAATGGCACCTCTGAACTTGACTCGATCATTCTCAATTCTATTGAGGTTGAAAGTGTTCTTAAATCTCTTGCATCAGGCAAAGCCTCTGGACCAAATGGACTAAACAACTGTATATTAAAGGAACTATCAAAGGAGCTTGCCCAACCCCTTTGCAACTTCTTCAACTTTTCTCTTGATAAGGTTGTGTTGCCCTCCTCTTATAAAGAAGCTAATGTGTGTCCTATACACAAAAAGGACGAAAGATCTTTGGTGAATAATTATAGACCAATATCCCTTCTTAATGCAGAAGTAAAGGTATTTGAAAGGTTAATATTCAAACACCTGTTTAACCATTTGCAGGAAAACAGTTTTCTTACCTCTCTACAGTCTGGTTTCATGCCAGGCGACTCTACTGTGAATCAACTTACCTTCTTGTACAATATATTCTGTCAGGCTCTTGATGCCAACAAAGAAATCTGGGTTGTCTTTTGTGACATTAGTAAGGCCTTTGATCGTGTCTGGCATGCTGGTCTACTACGTAAACTCGAAGCTGCAGGTGTCACTGGGAAACTTCTTAATTGGTTCAAAAACTACTTATTTGACAGAAAACAACGTGTAATCCTTCCTGGTGTCAATTCTGATTGGTCAAAAATATTCGCTGGTGTTCCACAAGGTTCTATACTGGGCCCATTGCTTTTTCTTGTTTTTATAAATGATATTGTAAACGAAATTGGTTCTTGTATACGCTTATTTGCTGATGACATCAGTCTCTTTATCATCGTAGATGATCCTGTTGCTTCAGCAGAACGGCTCAATGCTGATCTAGTCAAAATATTACAATGGGCTGAAACATGTTTGGTAACATTTAATCCTAATAAAACTGAATCACTCATCATCTCTCGAAAAATTAACAAACCTTTACACCCATCCCTTTATATGAATGATCAACAAGTCTTAGAAGTAGACTGTCATAAGCACTTGGGTCTCTATCTTTCGAATAATGGTTCTTGGCATCAGCAGATAAATTTTATACTTGAAAGAGCTTGGTGTAGAATTAACATGATGAGAAAATTAAAGTTCAAATTAGATCGAAAGTCACTTGAGACCATTTATACAGCGTTCATCAGACCTATACTCGAATATGGTGATGTAATTTGGGATAATTGTGCTCAGTATGAAAAAAATGAAATTGAAAAAATCCAATTAGAAGCAGCAAGAATAGCAACAGGTACCACAAAATTAATATCCATCAACACTCTCTACAAAGAGACTGGGTGGGATACACTCGAAAAAAGAAGAAAGAATCACAAACTCACACTATTCTTTAAAATGAGCACAAATGTCTCTCCATCATACCTTTCCTCCTTAGTGCCTCAATCTGTTGATCATGCATCCAGCTACAACTTACGTAATTCTCACAATCTCCGGCCTATTGCTACAAGAACAAATCTTTATTATAACTCCTTTCTGCCATCTGTAATTAGGGACTGGAATGAACTACCTGTCATAGTCAGACAACTAGATAGTGTTTTCTCCTTTAAAAACTACCTCAACAGAGATTTTACTCCAGTTCCTAAATACTGTCTTACAGGCAATTGGTGGGAGCGCAGTGGCTCAATGGTAGAGTGCTTGACTGGAGACCGAGGGGCCACGGGTTCGAGCCTCACTGGCGTCACTGTGTTGTGTCCTTGAGCAAGAACATTAATCCTAGCTTAGTACTGGTTCAACCCAGGAAGACCCGCCCCTTTATAACAGAAAGATTGTTGATGGGGCGTAAAGAATCAAATCAAAAAACAAAACAGGCAATCGGAAATCACAAATCTTACACACACGTTTACGAACAAACTGTAGCTCATTAAATAATGATCTGTTCCTAAAAAACATATCTGAATCTCCATTATGCAGTTGTGGTAGCGTTGAAAACATTCAACACTTAACATTTCTTCTTAAGATACCCTCGATACAATGAACACAGAACATTGCTCTTTAACGAGGTTTCCAAGCACCAGCCAGTTTCTCTCAATTTGCTACTATATGGAAGTAGTTCACTTCCATATGAAACCAATGTTGCCATCTTTCAAATAGTACATAAGTACATATCAGACACTAAGCGTTTTACTTAATATCCATCTCAATTACTCTTAGCCTCAGGACATAATAAGAGTGAAGATGTAGTAAGTGACGGTATCCACTATTGCAATTTGCCTATCGCATATAGGCCTAGCCTGGTATCGGTGTTCCCCTCCTCCCTCTCCAACCAACATTTGCACATCCTATTTTTCATTTATTATCAAAGCTTGCTTTGAAAGTGAATTATGATGACTCAAGTCACAAGGCCCTATATACAAAATCCAATGCAGGCCCCCAGATTATAAGAGTGCGTAACTGAAAATTGTTTTCTTATTTCTCAACCAAAACATATGTTGTGAGTACTCAAAAGAACCGTCTCATTGAGACGGTTCTTCTGAGCACCCAAAACACATGTTTAAACTGATGGATAAGAAAATAATCGCAATTTTACGCTGAATATTTTTGCTTAACAAGCCCTATGCCAATGTTTGTGTTTCAGGCATCTCGAGGTCACAATGAAGCTCTCCATGTTTTAATAGGATGTATTATGAATCTAGATATTAAAGATGTAAATGGTAAGTGGTTTTATAATGCTTCACATTAAAATCCAGTATATCTTGGATGTACTGTCGGAAATAGTTTGACGTTGTTAATTACGTCACATTACATTGGAAGGCATGCGGCTTTATGTGGCTTACAATACTGCAATTTCATTATTGGAAACTTTACGAAAAATTAAAACATAAACAAGCGCAGAAGTGCATTAAAATAGGAATGACCAAATTCAAAATACCGGGCCCCGTAGCGCAGTCGATAGCACGTCCGACTGCAGATTCAGGGATCACGAGTTAGATCCCAGCCCGGCCCCATACTTTCATGAAGATTGATCATGAAATAATTTCTACAGTCATTCTCCTCCTTCCGCTGATTCAGGAAGGGTTGTTGTCAGTTACAAGCGAAGTCTGTGCACAAGTACTGGTTTAACCGTTCAGTCAAGCTTGCCCAGGAAAAAGTGTGACCATCTCTACATGACCAAAGCTGTTCTCTGGGGCATAAAACCTCAAACAAAACAAAACATATTCAAAATGTTTATTTGGGGAGTTAAACTGTCGGATGTATGCTCAGAAATTATGTTTTACAGTTCCACTCATGCATTGCCATAAAACTCAATCTCTGACTATATCTAATGATCTACCTCCCAAATGAAAAATTTGAATACAGTTATCCCCAAAATCGTTGCATTTGTTGATAGCCAAAAATTACAACATTCAGTGGGTGTGGACTAATGGATAAACCAGTAAGGCCAAATAAAAAAAGTGTAGAACAGGTTACACCATGAAAAAAATTAGGGTAGGTAGGTAGGATACTTTTTTTTTTGAAAATTCTTTTCTCTTGGAATATTCAGACCTGCTTGGAAATGTATTAAATAAGACAAAACTGATATAAAAGGGTATATTTTTGAAGATATAACCTTATTTTAATCCTTTTACTACCAATACCAAAGACTGAATGCATAGAAATTTAGATTTCCATTTTAGATGGTCATTTTGATATGTACATTTTCTCCTAATTCTGAAGTTGGAAGAGAATAGCAGAACAAAATTATTTTGTTCTGCTATTCTCTTCCAACTTCAGAATATGGAGAAAAAAGTTTAGGTTGGGGGGGGGATTTAGTGTTGGTCAGGTAATCTGAACCACACATATTTTTTTCTTGGCCTAAACAGAGTTGCTTGTGCCATATTTTGCTCCATTGTAAAGTACAGTCTCTTTATAAGACATGTATGGGGTCCATTGGAATGGGAAATGTGTTTGTGACTATTTTACAAAGGAATTATAGGAAAATGACCATTGGTCATTTTCCTATAATTCCTTTGTAAAATTCCATGGAAAAATATTTTGGAGCCACAACATGATTGTGTTATATCCAAATCTGTGTTATAACCAGTTGTGGGGAGCGAAGTGGTAGAGTGCTTGACCTCAGAACGAGGGGATGCGCTACAAGCCTCACCGTCGGAGCTGTGTTGTGTCCTCCAGCAAGACATATTAATCCCTCCTTAGTACTGGTTCAACTCAAGAAAACAAGTCCCAGCATAACGGAAAAATGAAATGAAAGAAACAAACAAACTTATAACCAGGTGTGTTATAATGGGGCTGCAATGTAATGATCAAATTCTCTTTTATTTGTGATACCCAGACATAAGACATTGATATTAATTTCATTACAGGTAGAACAATGTTAGATCTTGCTTGTTGCAATGGCTATACGGAATGTGTAGAAACATTGCTGTTACAAGGATCAACTATACTAGTACACGATAATATTACTAGACGAACACCACTTCATGCAGCAGGTAATTTTGTAACTTTTTTTATGAAGAAAAAAGCGTCTATACCAGATTCTGTGGCAGTTCATCTTAGTCTTCATTGTTTGAAAAAGTATGGCAGACGCAAACCTTTAGTTAAGAGTGTGTAACAACACACAATTTTTATTTTTTTTATTTCTCAACAAAATCATATGTTGTGGGTATTCAAAAGAACTGTCTCATTGAGACAGTTCTTTTGAGCACCAAAAACATATGTTAAAAATGATGGGTAAGAAAATATTTACAATTTTACACTGAAAATTTTTGATTATCTAAACCTTTGTAGACGTTTAAATGTAACGACTCCAGGTATATAAGAAATCCAGATATCCTAATGGAATGAGCATCATTTCAATATCTTGTCAATTTGGTTAGCCTATCTCGAGTCCTGACATACCCTAGAGTTGTTACTGAAGATTGTTTTTATTCTAGCAAACAGGAATAGGGATTGGGTAAATAAGTTAAGTGTCTGAATACAAAAGAAACTAAAAAAAAAAAACTTTTGATGTTTCTTATTTTCCATTCATTCAGAATGAAAAGTTAGTTTGTAGTGGAAATTACATGTACCTTTGAGCCAGATATGTATCATTTCTTGATTTGAAAAAAAAAACAAGTAGGTAGTATAGCAAGCATTGTGGACCTATATAAAAAGGCTTCAATGCCACTTCATCATATCAGAGCGTGCTGCATGCATACTAAAATAAAAGCAACCTTCACAACCAAAAGTAAAACTTGAAATGGAAATTTCTAACTTGTGACCTCTCTAAATATGTAATGGATTATTCATTCTACTCAGTTAAGAATGAGTGCTTGACTTTTTATGAATGGTCACATTTTGTTCCATAGATTATGCATGGACACAGTAGATGCATAATTGATATAGAGACAAATGCTCTTGAATTCTTACTTTTCTAGCTATGAATGGTCACACAGAGTGCCTTAGATTATGAATGGAAACAGTAGATGCATCATTACTATAGAGACTAATGCGCTTGAATTCTCACTTTTCAAGCTATGAATGGTCACACAGAGTGCCTTAGATTATGAATGAAACGGTAGATGCATAATTGATATAGAGACAAATGCTCTTGAATTCTTACTTTTCTAGCTATGAATGGTCACACAGAGTGCCTTAGATTATGAATGGAAACAGTAGATGCATCATTACTATAGAGACTAATGCGCTTGAATTCTCACTTTTCAAGCTATGAATGGTCACACAGAGTGCCTTAGATTATGAATGAAACGGTAGATGAATAATTGATATAGAGACAAATGCTCTTGAATTCTTACTTTTCTAGCTATGAATGGTCACACAGAGTGCCTTAGATTGTTAATGGAAACTGTAGATGCATCATTGCTATAGAGATTAATGCTCTTGAATTCTTACTTTTCTAGCTATGAATGGTCACACAGAGTGCCTTAGATTATGAATGGAAATGGTAGATGCATAATTGATATAGAGATTAATGCTCTTGAATTCTTACTTTTCTAGCTATGAATGGTCACACAGAGTGCCTTAGATTGTTAATGGAAACAGCGGATGACAATAACATTGTTGATGTCAGTGACTCTTTAGATAGGTAAGACCAAAAGATATTTTTTTTACCCTTTACCTCATAGAGACGCATTTTAACACTTTTGCAAACAGAGCAGACCCAGATCAGGCAGCTCTTGTAAGAGCTGCCTCATCAGAGTCTACTCTGTTTGCTTGTGGAATATGATTAGATATGATCCTACACTCGTGGACATGACAAGTAATTTCTTTTATTTGTTCTATGTACAAATGTTAAAGTGGGAGCGCAGTGGCTCAGTGGTAGAGTGCTTGACTCGAGACCGAGGGGCCGCGGGTTCGAGCCTCACCGGTGTCAATGTGTTGTGTCCTTGAGCAAGAACATTAATCCTAGCTTAGTACTGGTTCAACCCAGGAAGACCTGTCCCTTTATAACTGAAAGATTGTAGATGGGACGTAAAGAATCAAATCAAACAAACAAACAAACAAACAAAAATGTTAAAGTTTATTTATATCATTCGTAGTGGGTGGAGCTTAGCATGAATATTCATGAAGGAAAGGGTTGAATAAATAGAAAACTCTCTTCAGCATAGGTGCACTGGTCTCATGTTGCCAAGTGGTGATCCTCGGGATGGATGTTTCTAACCCAGCCTCCTACACCTGATATATTCTTATATTCTCATGACATAGGTGATTGCTTCTTCCCATAAATTTTAGAAAGGCTTCACTGGCTGAAGGTGTTTTTTTTCAGTCATAAAAATTAAAGTGTCAACTAGCATCTGACTTAATGAAGCAGATTGGGTGAGTTTACTAAATACACAGGGGACGAAAAATCCACTCGTCTGCTCATAATTAAGAGTGAAATCTAGAAAGGACGAGTAATTCTTCCTAAAGCACTTATCAATCTGATGGTGACTCCAGCATTTTCTGAATGGCAGGAAGCGTTTTCATCGACCTAAATACATTTTTTCAAAAGATTATGATTCTGAAATTAGAATTTGATATACGTAAATCAAGGGTTATGATTACAAATGTGTATAAAAGCTGTCACTAGCTGTGCATTGTAATGCGGTTGACTGTTTCCCAGTATATATTGATTTTTTCGGTGTGAATTTTAACAGAGTAATAGGTTTGTGAGCTGACAGATTGTATCGCCGTAGATATTGAATTTTCTGTGCGAATTTTACCGGCATATCGGTCAAATGGTTTCGTATTCAAAATGTTCGTAACAAAATGTATGATATACGAAAATTCTTACAAGGTGGTAGAGAGGTTGAAAAAGACGAATATAAACATGATTTTACTTATTTCACTGCTAAAATAGATATTACACAGACAGTTATGAACTCCTGTCTAGTGTCAATCTGGCTTGGTCACTGGATGAGTATTCACTTTGAAATTTTTTTGTCAGTGCATGGGATGCAGTTATGAAACTGACTGGGTAAATATCATTTTAGCAGTGATATAAGGGTTTTTATGTCATATTACTCCCTAATGCTCTTTATTGCATTAGCTTTAAAAGGATGAATGCATGTATTTGCAGGACTCTAAATTGTAAGTCACTCATCCTGCAGGACAAGTGCAATATTAAAATATTTTTGTCCCCTGATACAGATGATGAGGTAGATGAAAAAAGTTACTTCAAAAGTTGTACTTTTGTAAAAATTTGTCTAAAACTGCAGAAAATACACATTTTAAAAAATTGGGAGTGATTTCCCATATGTGGCCTCAGATTTGGACCTCAAAAATGAAACTGCTAATGAAGCCATGTGATTGTTTTTTAATTGCTAATGAAGCCATGTGATTGGTTATTAATTGCTAATGCAGCCATATGATAGGTTATTAAATGCTAATGAAGCCATGTGATTGGTTATTAATTGCTAATGAAGCCATGTGATTGGTTATTGATTGCTAATGAAGCCACGTGATTGGTTAATTTCTTTCAGAACTCCCCTGATGTTAGCAGTGGAACAAGGTCATCTAGATACAGTTATATATCTTATGTCAAATAGTGCCATAGTTAATGCCCGTGATATACATGGTCGGACAGCTTTACACCGAGGGGTAAGTGATTAATAGATTAATTAGTGAAGGTCAACCCTTTACTTTTCTATAGGAAAATAAATTGATCAATCATGCATTATCAGTTTTAGATTTTCAAGAAGATATACATTCTCTGAGGAGTGCAGTGGCTCAGTTGGTAGAGTGTTTAGATAAACACAACTGTTGAGCGTAAAATTGTAAATATTTTCTTACCCATCAGTTTTAACATATGTTTTGTGTGCTCAAAAGAACCGTCTCATTGAGACGGTTCTTTTGAGTACCTACAACATATGTTTTGGTTGAGAAATAAGAAAAATATTTTCTCGTTGCGCACTCTTAACTAAAGGCCTAGTGTTAGACTTGGGATCAAAGGGTGGCGAGTTTGAGATGCAGCGGAGGCACTGAATTGTGTCCTTGAGCAAGCCACTGCATCCTCTGCTTAGTAGTACTGGTTCAATGTAGGAAGACCGGAAAGCATCCTGACATGACTGGAAAATTGTTGGCTGGGGCATAAAACATCAACACAAACAAATTATGAATTGTCAAGAAGCCTAACATAATGTAACCAGGCCTTTAGACATTTCAAATTTAAAGCGTATGCATGCTAATATTCAGCACTCTTGTGTTGATTATTCTGCTCATGACGGGCACTTTGATTAGCAAATAAACCATTTGTATTTGTATGTTGCTCATGGATTTGTTGATTACTGTAAACCACTTAATATTCGTGGAATCATAATTTGGCAGTTATAAAAGACTGACATGTTGGTGTAGTTTAATTTTGGCGGTTTCTCAATTTAATGCAGGTTATTTACTTTTATCATAGTAGGGACTACTTTAATGCCCTGTAAAAATAAGATTATGGTGTGTTTTGTCTCCAATAAATGTACTTAAATTATGGAATACTTTGTTGACCTTTGCTAGCAGTCATTTGATTATTAGAGTACTAGACTTGTGAATCAATTTTTTATTATTGATCGTCAACTTATAACCAGAATATTCTTTTGTTCCAGGCTGCGAATGGCCATGAAGAATGTGTAGATGCGTTATTACACAACGGAGCTGATCTCTCACTACAAGATGACAAAGGAAGAACAGCACTACATTTAGCCGCCATGTGTGGGCATGTTGGTTTGTTAGGCTCGATGTTGCTGGTAAATGGACGTTATTGTTTTTATGTGTTTCTATTTAACTCTTTGTAAACAGCTTAGGTGCTTTTAGTATTTTCTGAAAAATTTTATGTTATATTACAATGGAAGTGGAATCCTAAATACAGAATTAACCTATAACTCTGTGTCCTTTTTTTTTTTTGAATATTCTTGATTACAAACTTATCTTATGCACTAAGAAATTTCATTGGAAATTGATTTTACATGCACAATTTAGTATAAACAATCAGAAAAACTTAATTTTTTGAGAACCAACCAATTAGAACAGCAGAGTCTGAGTCATTATAGGAGTTAATGGAAAGTTCAATAACTCTCATTTGGACAAGCACTGTCTGCTTGTCTACCTTTTTGTCTTGCAGGCCTCCAGAGAAGAGAGTGTAATCAAAATTTAATTTTGTTATTTTTCAACCAAAACATATGTTGTGGGTACTCAAAATAACTGTCTCAATAAGATGGTTCTTTTGAGTACCCAAAACATATGTTTAAAATGGTGGGTAGGGAGAGCAGTGGCTCAGTGGTAGAGTGCTTGACTCGAGACCGAGGGGTTGCAGGTTTGAAACTCACCGGCGGCACTGCGTTGTGTCCTTGAGCAAAACACATTAATCCTAGCTAACTACCGGTTCAACCCAGGAAGACCCGTCCCGACATAACTGAAAAATTGTTGACTGGGACGTAAAGAATCAAATGAAACAAAACAAAATAGGAGGGTGGAAAAAAAATTACAATTTTAAGCTAGAAAATTTCTCTTATATGGACCTATGGTCTTGATTGATTATAGCATAAATTAACAAAGTTTATTTTAGCTTAAGCATATTACCACTTATCACCATACAAACAAGTATACAATCTGTCAGCGTGAAATAATAATTAGATTCAAGCAGCCATGGCACCTACAAAGGCAATAGCTGTTTGATAGCTGAGAGGCAGCAATGGTGCCCACAGACACAATTGAGAGTATCAAATGCAATCTGTAAATTGTCCAATCTTTTGGCTGTCCACTTTGAAATGGGCACACTGTAAATAACTGCCACACTTCATATATGCAGAGCGCAGTGGCTCTATTGGTAAAATGTTAGACTGGGGATCGAAGGATTGCTAGTTTGAGTCTCACCGCCGGTGGAGTCACTGTGGTGTGGCCTTGAGCAAGACACTGTGGTGTGTCTTTGAGCAAGACACTTTATACGCTGCTTAGTACTCGTTCAACCCAGGAATACCCATCCGGACATGACTGAAAAATTGTTGACTGGGACATAAAGAATCAAATCAAATGAACAAAAAACTTTGGTAAACAATGGTTTGATTCTATCATTTTCTTTTGCATCATTACAGATGGGACCAATAGAAAAGTTGTATGATAGACAAGGCTATACACCATTACATTTTGCCTGTTACAATGGTAAGTCTAAACTACACCTGTTGAATATTAACCTTTACCTGGCCACTATTTTTTTGTCCTGAAAATGTCTTCTACTTTTTACGTTTGCTGCATATATTCAAGTGCACTTCACTGTATATTGTTATGGAAGCAGACAATATGTACCCTGATCTTGATCCATATTGTTTGCAATATAGGCTACCTAAGAACATAGGCAGATGAGAGGAGCAGATGATAAGAGAAGTGACTGGAGGGCTAAAGGTTAACCCGTATTCTACCAAGATTTTTCGTGCTGAAAATGATAAATGAACTCTGATCAGACTTCCTAGGGAGCAGTCTGATCTGGGTACATTGACATTGAGCTGAAAAGCATGTAGTTTGCTCTAGTGAAGTATGCAATATGGCAATGGATCTAGACCTTGATTGTTCTATACCATATGCGTAATAAAAGAAACTAACTTAACTGCACCACTGGTTTATTTGAACACAACAAACATTGTATGCGGAATAATTTTTAAGCCAAAAAAAGCATGCTCCCACCTAAAATTTGAACTTTGATAAAGCATGTTGTTAGGAATCCATGATTGGTGACAGTGCTATAACTGGTCACATAGTTATGACACAATGTTATACCACACTGCTATTCCCCACCCACCAGCTTCTTAGGGCACCAAATTTATTTATTTACCATATTTATGCTGTTGCATTAAAAACTACATTGTATACCTCTACAAAATTAACCTGATCCTGACCTTTATGCATGAATAAACTATTACAGTATTTGTACTGAATATGTATTTTTTTTGTGAGGGATCGTGTGTAATCGGTATGTTCCGAGCAATTATCATGGCCTCCAATCTCTGCCTCCTTCTCCAAAAAGAGCAGAACGTAAAGGGAGGCGAAGGCCCTTCCGGGAAGCAGGCAATGGGCATAAACAATGAAACACGGTAAGTTGTGTTGACACATTTTCAATCATAAGTAAATTTTCAGCGCAAAACTCGAAAATCTAAGAATGCTATGCTTCGGGCAATTGTTCAAGCTATCCGTAGAGCATGCTGTTTGCACATTTGAACTTAGTTTGTAAGCGTGAGAGCTTTTCTCCCGTTGCACAGTTGTCCAAGAAACGGTGGTTCCCGCATGGTTTTGCCTTCTAACCAAACAAATAGTAGCGTTTGGACCCTTATTCATACTACCGAGGCCCCTCCACACCCATGTTGTCCCAAATGCAATTTTTCGAGATATTTCAATGATAATTGAGTGATTTAGAGCCAAATTTCTTTAAGAGCAGGAGCTGAAGGGCAGGAGAAGGAGGCTGGGAGAGGAGGAGCAGGCGGCGATGATATCAAAATTTGCATTGATTTTGCTTATTTTTAATAATATACTTATCCAATCTATATCAAACTTGCATGTATGATACGAATGATTAAACGCTATTGTTAACTGAATTATTCTGATCACAAACATTGCTATATATACCTCTCTTATAATATATATACCTCTAGCAAGCTCATGACGTTCTGGGTTAAACAAACAACACAATGGGAGAATAAGCGTAATCATTCGTATCATACATGCAAGTTTGATATAGATTGGATAAGTATACATGTATTATTAAAGATAAGCAAAATCAATGCAAATTTTGATATCATCGCCGCCTGCTCCTCCTCTCCCAGCCTCCTTCTCCTGCCCTTCGCCTCCTGCTCCTAAAGAAATTTGGCTCTAAATCACTCAATTATCATTGAAATATCTCGAAAAATTGCATTTGGGACAACATGGGTGTGGAGGGGCCTCGGTAGTATGAATAAGGGTCCAAACGCTACTATTTGTTTGGTTAGAAGGCAAAACCATGCGGGAACCACCATTTCTTGGACAACTGTGCAACGGGAGAAAAGCTTTCACGCTTACAAACTAAGTTCAAATGTGCAAACAGCATGCTCTACGGATAGCTTGAACAATTGCCCGAAGCATAGCATTCTTAGATTTTCGAGTTTTGCGCTGAAAATTTACTTATGATTGAAAATGTGTCAACACAACTTACCGTGTTCCATTGTTTATGCCCACTGCCTGCTTCCCGGAAGGGCCTTCGCCTCCCTTTACGTTCTGCTCTTTTTGGAGAAGGAGGCAGAGATTGGAGGCCGTGAATTATGGAAATAAACGTCTTGGTGCAATTGCTATAATCGGTCGATATCTCAATGAAGTTGTAATTTCCACCGTAGATGTGTGGTTAGTCAACTTATCGACTGATACATGAATTATGGGTTCCAACCCTGGCTGATCCCCATTTTTTCTTTATTTTCATGTCAAAGAAATGCTCATTAACACAAGAAGTAAGTTCACGCTTCTTTGAAAATGTAATGACTCACAAATTCTTGATGTTTGGAGTTAGAATTTCAGTTTAGGAATGTCTTTTAAAAAGCCCTGCTTTTGGCTCAAAAGCAAAATAAATCATTTATAGCTCGTTGAAACATTCCTCTCAAGAGCAGCAAGGAGGTCTAAATATGAGCCACAACATGAGATTTCCAACAGTGTGGTATGTGCTACAAGCAAAGGCTTATAAATACCAGCCTGTGCATACGATCAGAGCCTTTGCTAGTCGCTTGAATATTCTTAGCCTGGTAAGTTATTGACTGAACAGCATTTAAAATTTCTATTCGTTAAAGGAGGCTGTACAGCCTCACTTAAACCTATTCATTTCAAAATACCACATTGTTGGAAATCTCATGTCGCAGCTCATACATGTATCTTAAGAACTGAAGAGATGACAGGCGATAGTTGAAGTACAGTGTTAAGGATCAGATGAGATCAAATTAAACAATATGGAGAAAGGATATTGCAAAAAGGAGAAAATTTAATAAAAAAAGAAACAAAATTCTTTATAAATGTGGGGTACGGGATTCGAACTTATCGACGCAGCGCTTAAAAAAATAGCTGTGCTATATTCACATGCTCTACCCAGTGAGCCACGCAGGAAATCGATAGGCAATTTTTCATTATTGCGGTATATGCATCTATTATGATATAAAGTAGCACGTGCATTTCCGAATTTGTACGTACGATGGAGGACGGAGATATATTTAGATGCCCAATCAGCTGTTAAATTATGTTAATGATAAAGGCCAGGATCAGGTTAATATTTTAGACTAATAATAAATAAATATTACATTCCCTGATTGGGTGATAGTCGAAAATATCATCCCGAGGAATGTGATTATCAACCGAGGCGCAGCCGAGGTTGATAATCATATTTCGAGGGATGATATTTTCGACTTTCAACCAATCAGGGAATGTGATATTTATTTTATTATACCGAACATTAGATCCTTTATTTTCTACCGTAAGGCCTACCCTGGTGAGGGGAGTTCCAAAGGAAAAATAATGCACAGCCTCTTATAGATATGCATTAATGAAAATTCATCTTTCACAAAAATGTTTCTTTTGAACAGTTTGAATGCTCGAACTGATCATGACATTCGGTTAAACAAATTTCGTCATAAAAGTTGATGAAGAAACTTAATACCAAGCAGCGTCATTTAAATGGAGATACTGTACAAGATGCGGTTTTGTTGCAAAATAGAAAATTTTGCCAAATCCACTCAAATTGGTGTGAACATGTTCCTCTCGTCCTAACTAAGAAAACGAGTACCCTCACTTTGTGTTTCTAACCATAAACAATAAAGTTATTTGCAGTTTAAAGTCGCCAAATCATGCGTCATGTCCGCCATTGCTGTTGAATGTCTCCTGACATGAACGAAATGTACGCGCATCGTCGTTGCCCATCATGTGACCCCCCTTATATTTTATAATATCACCTACTGCTATGGCAAACATGTGGCAATTTTCGCCGTTGCTGTAGCAACGGTTGATATCATAAAATATCAGTCGTTCGTCTATGGAAGTTTTGCTTGGGAAATTCACGTGAGGTATAATAATATACATTGTTTTCCGTAGTATTGGTAATCCCCATTATTAACCCTTTTCAATCTGATGGATTTTCCTTTGAATACATTTATACAAAAAAGTATGGGATAGTCCATTTTGTGTTTTAATGGATCACAGGTGGAAATTTCTAAATTATGATGTATTTATGTCCTAAAAATTGTTTTTATCTTATCCAACAGTGCAGACCCTGGTGAAATACCCCCTTATGTGTTATTTCAACTGGGTCTTCACTGTGTTTACCAGTATCCAGAATGAAAAGGGTTAACAGAGTAAAAATCTAAAGCTTAAATTTCTAAACCGTCAAGCAACTTTTTTTAGTCTTGGGGAAATTCCTTATGTTTGCAGTTTATTTATAGAGTGTTTAAGGGGCGTAATTCCAACAGGGGACATAATGCAATATGGTAAGCATGTCTGAGAAATTTGGACTAAATTTAGATTGTAACGCTTTCATTACGGCTTCAAAGTGGGTGGGGAGTGGGGCAAGTACTATGAGAATGGATGAATGCTCCGAGACACCCACAGTAAAAGAGGTGTCATAATATTTTTTTGACATAACCACCTCTGATAAGAGTGCATAATCAAAAATAAATATCTCAACCAAAACATATGTTGTGGGTGTCTCAAAAGAACGGTCTCAATGAGACGGTTCTTTTGAGCACCCAAAACATAAGTTTTGACTTAGAGGTAAGAAAATATTCACAATTTAAGGCTCAAAAATTTTGCCTGTCTTGACCTATGTGTGCTATAAGGAATAGTTTTGCATGTCTCAGCTGTGTGGCTCACTTGTGGAGCTTGATGATGATTTTCATGTGATTTCAGGGCATGATGCATGTGTTGATATTTTGTTGGAGAATGAGGAACACAAGAAATTTACCGGAAATCCTTTCTCTCCACTGCACTGTGCTGTGTAAGTATGACCCCCCAAAAAAATGCAAGTGAGTATGTCCAGAAAATGCCACAATCGCAGACCAACCCACGGCACAGCACGGGGCCCGTAGCAGTCAGTAACATGTCTGTCTGTAGATATGTGTATGATTACGGTTCCAGGAGACGCGAGTTTGATCCCGGCCCGGCCCCGTACTTTCGTGGAGATGGATCATGAAATAATTTCTACAGCCATTCTCCTCCCTTCCACTGATTCAAGAAGGGTTGTTGTCAGTTACAAGCGAAAGTTTGTGCACAAAGTACTGGTTAACAGCTTAGTCAAGCTTGCCCAGGTAAAAAGAGTGGTTAGGTGAACTGACCGTCCCAACATGACCATAGCTGTTGAATGGGGCGTAAAGCATCAAACCAAACCAAAAAACCAAAACAGACTAACCCACGGCCATGTGAGGAACTGACATTGAATTTATGTGTTGGTATAGAATGAGGAACATTAACACGGGTGGTAAACCTAGGAACTACCACGAAATTGTGTTAACGTAATTTTGTTCCCAAGCCACATCCGGGACACGTCGTGGTAGTTTCCAGGCCGAAAATTTGATAATGAAATGTTGGTGTCACTTTTATTATACAACTAAGAACGAACAATGGTGAAATCCGACAATGTGGTTCCGTGTAAATATGTTTCAGCGTCCTCTCTAGCCCAAAATTTTGTTTGAAAAGTTATTTTCTTTCTTTAGATTCGTGTTTCCCCACTGAGCATCGGACCAACTTTCCCCAAAGTTTGAAGGATTTTAGCCCATATCTGTCGAATTAAATGGAATTCGATATCATTTGACAATGGAAATGATAAAAAGACCCTGAATAAACAATCCTACACAGGAAAAAAATCTGAGCATTTACTCATAAACAATTCATGCCCCGTTCGTCCTGTGTGGTAGTTTCCAGCTCATCGTGGTAGTTAAAATGCTATCTTGGTAGTTTCCAAGACTTTGTAGGATACGTTTCTGAAGTGTTACAAAACATTATAGTGATTGTTTGTTTCGCATGATAACCCTCGAACTCGTCAATTAATTACCACGGTAAACAAATAAATCACATTTCAACACAATGGAGAAGCTAAGCCGAGGACTCAAGAGATTCAATGTGATGCTTGACAGGTGGAGATCATGCCCTCGACTGCCAAACAACACCTCTGGAAATCTAAAGCAAAAGAAGGTCATCAGTTGAGCCGTGGTGGACCAAGCAATAGACAAAAAATGATATAAAATTGCGTCACTCGCTACGTTGTGTCATGTTCAGTCAACTTTAAGATAAAATGGCAGGCTAAGACTACTGGCCCAAAGTATCGTTAGTACATGCGCTTCAGAAAAAAGGGAAATATCCTCGGGTTGGGACACTTTTTATATACATGTGAGTGCGATGATGAATGGGCATGTCATTTGATAATTAAAAAGCATGTTTATTCAAAAACAAAATATGTGAATATCCCTTATTTTCATTCTTCTCATCATTTCAATAGCCCACTAAAATTAAAATTCAGGCAGTCGACATCTGTTATCTGACAAAAGGTTGTTTGAAACAGTCTTCATATGAATAAGAGGGGTATTCAAGGTTCGGCCCGCACACCCCGTCTTTATAAAAATGAAGAAGCCCCTGAATAGTGAACATCTGCTGATGCGAACTACTACTAAATTCCTACAAAGTCTTGGAAACTACCACAATAACATTTTAACTACCACGATGAGCTGGAAACTACCACACAGGGCGAAAGGGGCATGAATCGTTTAAGAGTAAATGCTCAGATTTTTTTTTCTGTGTAGAATTGTTTATTCAGGGTCTTTTTATCATTTTCATCGTCAAATGATATCAAATTCCAGTTAATTTGACAGATATGGGCTGAAATCCTTCAAACTTTGGGGAAAGTTTGTTCGATGCTCAGTGGGGAAACACAAATCTAAAGAAGGAAAATAACTTTTCAATCAAAATTTTGGGCTAGAGGTGACGCTGAGACATATTTACACGGAACCACATTGTCGGATTTTACCATTGTTCGTTCTTAGTTGTAAAATAAAACAAAAATGAAAGTGACACCAACTTTTCTTTATCCAATTGTCGGCCTGGAAACTACCACGACGTGTCCCGGATGTGGCTTGGGAACAAAATTACGTTAACACAATTTCGTGGTAGTTCCTAGGTTTACCACCCGTGATTAAGAATATTCTGAAATATATTAGACTAAAAAGGTAAAAAAAGCATTTGGTAGCATTACCTCTTAAGTCTTTCTTGCTAGCGGTGACTTTTGTCTTCTGCTGATGACCTTTGCAAACAGTTTGGATCCAGATCAGGCCTAACAATATGTCGGGCCTGATCTGGATGTAAACGTTTGACACTCTGATGTTATTCCTGAATAAATTTTTCGAAAAAGTTGATTCTGAAAAAAAAATCAGCAGATGATGAAAAAGGATGCAAAATTCCATTATCAATTTCCTATAATATCTTGGTAAACTTCCATGGTTAAAAAAACTATGGGAGCCACTACATGACCATGTAATGCACTCTACCTATATAAGAAACCTTAAACAAAACACTCATGAGCGATCCAGGGCCATTTGACTATCTTGTTTTGACAAACAAAATGTTTGAGCGTAAAATTGTAAATACTTTCTTACCTATCAGTTTTAACATATGTTTTGGGTGCTCAAAAGAACCGTCATAGTGAGACGGTTCTTTTGAGTACCCACAACATATGTTTTGGTTGAGAAATAAGGAATATTTTTTAGGTGTGCACTCTTGACATGCATGTATTGCTCATTAAAATCAAGTAATAACTATGTATATTGCAGAACGAATGGTAACGAGAGCTGTGTAGAATTACTAATAGACACACTAGGAGATGACATAGTTAATCTACATGATCAGAAAGGCAGGTGAGTGAAATCTGTTGTTTGTTGGTGTTTTTAGGCCCCCGCCATTTTTAATGGGGGGGGGGGGGGGGCATATAGCATCACCCTTTTCCGTACGTCCGTCCTTCCTGTATGTACATCCCGTCTTGTGCGTACGAAAAATGGTTTCCGGGAGATATCTTTTGAATACATTGGTGTATTGGATTCGTATTTCATTCACAGGTTATAATCATAAAATACAGGCCAAGTTCGATTATGGATAAAATCCACCAATTATTATCAGAGTTATGGCTCTTGATCTCCGTATGAAAAATTGTTTCCGGGCGATATCTTTTGAAAACATTGATGTATTGGATTCATATTTCATACACAGGTATGTAATCATAAAATACAGGTCAAGTTTGGTTAAGGATAAAATCCACCAACTATTATCAGAGTTATGGCCCTTGACCTTAGTCAGAAATTTGTTTCCGCTCAATATCTTACAAATGAGTGGATGTAATTTAACAAGATTTTGCATACACTTTGATATTGACAAATTCTAGGTTTGGGTTGTTTTGCATCAATATATGCAAATTTATAAAAGAGTTATGGCCCTTGACCCTTGTCAGAATTTTGTATCGGCTCAATATCTTAGACTGAATGAAGGGAATTTGAAAATTTTTTGCATATGGATTGATATTGACAAGCTCTGGTTTGGTATTGTGGTGCAAATTTATAACAGAGCTATGGCCCTTAAATCATGTTTAGAATTTTTGTTTCTGCTCCTTATTACAAGAATGAATGGATGGAACTTGACAAACTCTGTAATAAATGTCGTCATATTGGCATGTTACAAAACCAGCCTAGATTTTGTCAATATTAGTGAATCAGTCATATCTGGGAGACTTTTTCTCTCATACAATGGCCCTGAGCAGGGGCATCTGTGTCACACTTGACACATTTCTAGTTTTCTTCAATTTTTTGCTCTATTTTTTCTCATGACAGAAGGATATGGTTTGGATATGATACTTTCTTTAATTGCTAACACATTATGGGCAAGTACATGAGATTTCCATACTTATTGCATATATGAAAATTCCTCCAATATATGCGCATGCTGACATATTCAGGGATGTGATAGGTCTAAATTTTAGCTGAAGCCTTATTCTACATCTATACATTGTGTAAATGAGCAGTGAAGGCTTCAACTGCTTCTTCCCTGCTCACTGATGTCATGAGTACTAAAATCTTGTGCACATGCCCATATCATTTGAGCCATGGCATGTGATTTCCAACAATGTGGCATTTTGACAAGTGTAGACTCACACAAGCCTCTGCAGCCTCCTTTTAAGCTTAGAATTTCCAAATGATGTTCAGTCAGTAGCTTAACAGTCTTTGAATGTTCAAGTGACCTGCAAAGGCTCTGATCAGATTGGGCATATGCGCAGGCTGATCTGAGGCTTTGCTGGTCGCACATACCACTTTAATGGTAATCCCATGCCACGGCTCATTTTCCTTACGTATCTGAAACATAGTGCGATGCATGACAGACAATGTCGCACATACCACATTGTTAGAAAACTCATGCCACGGCTCATTTTCCTTACGTATCTGAAACATAGTGAGATGCATGACAGGCACATTCATTTATCATCTTGAACATTGTGTATTTATCTCAATTTCAGAACCCCTTTACACGCAGCCTCTCACGGGGACCAGTTAGAATCTATGCAACTGTTGCTCACACATAAAGCTGATGCTAATCATTGTGATAAAGCCGGTAGAACAGCGATCATGCTAGCAGGCTCTAAAGGTTATTTAGGTGCTGTAGGTAAGTTTTACCTTAGGTTAAATAAAAAAATACCTGTGTTTAGGGTAACCCCAATCTACCTAAATTCACTGGTGAAACCTAGATTTTTATCCAGGTTTTCTGGAAGAAATATAATTTTATGCATTTTGAAAGGCAAAATGCCTTTCAATGCATAAAATTATATTTTTTCCAGAAAACCTGGAAAAAAAATATGTGTGCCTACCCTACCTAAAATTTTCTGACTGCTTACCCGAAACACACATATGTTTTTTATTTGGCCTTAATAACAGGACTCCAGAGTAAAAGTAAGCATATTTTTCTCTCCATATTTCTAAAAGTTTGTGGGGTGTGGGAGGGGGACAGGCGGTTTACTTCTGAACGTCACACTATTTTAGGCCTTCTAAAACTTCTAGACAATGCATGGTAGTCTTGAAATTTCATAAACACTGATTCATCATAAAAATATTGACGGTGAAGGCCCCTAACATTGCGCACTTGAGCATTTTAACCTCAGTTGGATATAATAAGAAAGAAACAAACTCGAAAAATTGTTCACAGCTAAATAAAGTATGTTATACTTTATTTACACAAAGTTCAAAATGAAAAATAGTCTCTTGATCTCTAGCAACTTTGATTTAAAGTGCATAACCCCCCTGTTTTTGGATAACAAAAATAGTCCCCTAACATTGCACACTTTCTACAAATTTTTTAATAACTTCTCTAAGATGAATTACCAAGGGAAAGTAACACCAGGATGTTCTCAACAATTTACTTCATCAATAACTTAATTCAAAGTAAATTATATGAAGCATGGACCATTTGACAATACGGTCAGAAAGTTTTTAAAATTATTTTCCAATTTTTGCCAAATTCCACTCCTGCTCAGCAGTGAAAGTATAAAGTGAAAACTTTTTGCTGTTTTTCTCTCTCCAAAAGCCACCCGATATTAAATAACAAAAAAGATTTGATCTGATTAAATGTGGCATAGTCACTTGGACTAGTGGGCAATGTTAGGGGCCACGTAATGTTAAGGTATGTTACTGTATATGAATACTAGTTTACAAAGTGTAAATGCCTGCCTTATAATAAAGGGGGAAAAACAAAAAAGAAAACAAACCCAGTTACAAACTGAAATTCCCACAATCTTAAGTCATATAAGCCTAGCGTCCTTTTTGTGGGACATCAGCAAACAGTGCAAAACCAGATTGAATGCCGCAAAAGCGGTGTCTGATCAGGTTCTCCACTGTTTGCAAACAAAAGATTCTTTTAAAATTGGAATAAAAATGAAAAATACCACCTAACAACCCTAAAATTGGAAACGAACTCATCCAATTGATAAGGATTGAAAAATACATTCGGCATAAATGGGTTAATCAATATCTGTCTTCAGATCAAGAGCCCAATCATATAGCCAATGTTATTTGAGCCAGTGCATGAGATTTCCAACGATTTGACATTTTGAGATGTGTAGACTCGGACGAGCCTGTGCAGTCTCCTTTTAAGCTTAGAAACTCCAAATGGTGTTCAGTCAGTAGCTTAACAATCATAGAATATTCAAGCGACTAGCAAAGGCTCTGATCAGACTGCGTGTATGCGCAGGCTGATCTGAGGCTTTGCTGGTCGCACATACCACATTGTTGGACATCTCATGCACTGGCTCATTAATTATTTTGTAAGATTATAAAGTATTAACTTTGGCAGTCAAGTCATTGCCATGTTATGTCAGACCTGTGTTTTAGTGTCTTGTTTTATTTTTTTCAGAGTTACTTCTACAGAACAGCGCTGATCTCAGTTGTGCGGATGAGTTACAGAATACTGCTTTACATTATGCTTGTATGAATGTAAGTAATAATACAGTGCATGCTGGGTAATTTTTCACTCTGTTGTTGTCTTCTGCTGATTTTTTTTGAAAAGTTAATATTTTCTAAAAATTCTTTCAGGAAAATTATCAACTGTTTGCAAAGGTTATCAGCAAACGACACAAGTAGCTGCTAGCAAGATAAAAGTTATTTAGATTTTCAAGTCGGTAGTGGGGAGATTAACCATTTTTCATGGGTTGTCTGGAAATAGGCTGTTCCGTCAACAACAGTTTGGAGATTTTACCTTTAACCCTTGCCTGCCATTCACATTTGGGTCATCTGCTGCTGAACTTTGGTAGTCTGTATTTCAAACAATATAGATCTAGACTAGTTTGCCCTAAGGAGCAGTCTGATCATCATCATCAGGTTTTGATTAATGTGAAGGTGCAGGAGCACCTTCCATATCAGTGGGCCCCTCTCCAGGTAACTGGCTAGCTGCACACAGGGCAGATTTTACCGTACTTTGTGTATACTAAAGACTACCATTCGTATATTTGGAGCAAAGTTTTATGGCAGGATGCCCTTCCATTCACCAACTTAGACACTTTCGGCAGTCCAAGACCTCAGCCTGTACCCTACTGACTTGGGCTGTGATCAGGGTTCATAGTGTTTTACACCATGTTTAAAGTAGTCTGTAGTGTATTTGAAAAATGCAGCAAACATAATGTGCAGATGACATTGCGGACGAAAACATTGGCAAAATAAGTGTTAACCCTTAAAGCGGCAATCACAACTGCAGCAGACGACAGATTTTTCGACATCTTTCCTGGTTTTCAAAAAAAAATAAGGTATGATATTTCATGAGAATCGTCTGCCAGAAAGATCATACCTTATTTGTTATTTTTGAAAAAGCAACAAAATTTGAAACTGTTGTCTGCTGCAAATTGTAGGTGGCGCTTTATGCCCTAATTAAACCTTTATCTTGTTTACCTTCATTCTCTTTGCGTAAATTTTGCAAGACACAACTTTCATTGTCTCCTCTCTGCATATCTGATTTTTGCTCACATCAAAAAGTGAATTTGCACACATCACACAGTGAATTTGCACACATTACATTTTGAATTTGCACACACCATATAGTGATTAATTGTGAAGCTACAAACTGGCCCTGATCTTTTAAAACTTTTTCCATGCTCAACTCAACTAAGTATGAAATTTCAACAGCTCATAAAAACTAAAATGCCAAAAAATAATGTTTTCTGGCTTTCAAACTCTCAGATTTTGTATTTATCATGATAAATTTCATGCTCAATTGAATTTGGCTTGAAAAAATGGATTTCTTTTTCTTGTTTCAGGATCATGAAGATGTAGCTTTGCTTATTTTAGACAAACTAGAAGATACTAATGTCATAAACCAAGCCAATGTTGACCTCAAAATGTAAGTTTTAATAGCTGATAAAGAACTTAATAATCTTATGAGGAGCGCTATGGCTCAGTGGTAGAGCTCGACTTGTGATCAAGGGGTTGCTGGTTCAAGCCTCCAGAGGCCTTGAGCAAGTCACTCACTTTAACCTCTGCTTAGCATTGGTTCAAACCCAGGAAAGGTCCTGACATGACTGAAAATTTGCTGACTAGGACGTAAAACATAAATACAAACAAAAGAAATCTATGGTATAAAAAGTAAATATCCGCCAGCACATGTTGCTTCTTATTGCACTGATGTGCACAGAAGGCTCCAACAAATCTGCTTAGAATCTAGTCGTGCCAGAGGCTTCATTGCTCGCATACACAAGGTATGGAAGGAGATGAAGCCCAAAAATAAGACTTCTAGCCTTACTGGATAGCTGCAAATACTGTAAATCCGGAAATTTTTGCAATGATTTTATTTTCACAAAAAGCGTTAAAAGACATATTTGCAGCGTTAAAAATTCGCAACTAGGGCATGATTTACCTGTATCAGTAAACTTAACTGGCCAGGTAGGACAATTTGTCCGAAGCAATTTTCCAGGTTTAAGCATGTATTTAAAAGCAGAGTGGAAAAAAACTGTGGATCAGCTGGCTTCTTATATCTTAGTGTAAGCAATAATCACGCATATATCACTTTTCGGCACATTTGATATATTCAATCACATCAAAAAAAAAATACTAGCATATTCTCGACTTTATTCATGTAAATCCTCACTACATAACTAATGATAAGTTTAGAAAACCTCTTTTCCCGTGCTCACACTGGCCTCGAAAATCCCAGACAAAAATGGAGACTTGCTGTCTACGTCACCAATAATAGCGCACTTCTCAAAAACCCAGTTTTATGCGAAGCCAGACATGCAATGCTTTTAAAAGTATGATCAAAATAAACAAGAGTATCTTATAAATTTTATAGGTAATGAATAGTTATAAACACCTCAGAACTAATAATTGATTTGATTCAGCACAAATCAAAGGTGGGACTGTTGTTGTTTATTCATTGTTTGTTGTTGGTCCCATTGGCTTTAGGGTCTTATGTTGAGTTCTTGGTTTAATGTGTGGTTCTAGTTATCCTTTCTAGTTTAGCAATCGTCTTGCTGAATGCTAGCTGTAATATTGATATGATTTGATCTGTTTCAAAATAATAATTAAATATTCAAATAACGAGGATTTAAGTGAGCCAAAGTACAATATAAAATACACATTTTCTCTCATTTTTACACAACAACTAAGGCAGGCATGGCAGTCTATATATTTTTTACCGCCATAGCTAACCACGTGACAGTCATGGGAATTTGAAGTAGGGATGATAGCCAACGCAGAAGACAAAGTGTCAACGAACTGGGATAAATGAAAAAATGTCTATTTGCCACCTAATTTCTACAAACTTTTGGGTATAAGAAAAATATGACTTAATATCACTGTGTGAATAAATTGCGCAATAATTTTACTGGTAGTATCGTCATTTTCCACATGATGAAAGCAAGCGAAAGTAGAGTGCTAAGAGTCCCGAAAATTTACGTGTGACGTCACTAGTTTATGTGTAGACAGCGCGAGAGACAGAAAAACAACACTGCGTGATTATTGTGTAGTGTGAAAATGCATACTCGGAGGATATTTTCATTTCATTTGGGCGTACATGTACCCCCTGATGTTGCCATTTGGGGCTACATGTTCATTTTTTGAGGGTACACATATTTAAGAGCTGTTTTTTCAAAGTCAAAGTATAGTGGCATTGGACTCTGATCATTTAGACGTGTGTAACAGTGTTTGTTATGCTGTGAATAATGCTAATAAATAAGTCATGCAAGTTACCATCCCCACCCCCTGCAAAACCTTAGTCTGAACTTGAGAAATAGTCTTAACCTGAGAAAAATTTGTGCATAGGGGAACCCCCTAGGGGTGTGAGCTAGATTGCATACCCCCCAACCACAATAACCTTGGCCGTTGAAAGTATTGGGTAAAGACAGAATGGGACCCTGAGAAAAATTTTGGGCATAGGTTCCCCTATAGGGGTGTGGGCCCGATTTCATTCCCCCAACAACAATAACCCTGGCCGTTGAAAGTATTGGGTAAAGAGAGATTGGGAACCTTAGAAAAAATTGGGCATAGGTTCCCCTAAGGGTGTGAGCCCGATTTCATTCCCCGCAACCACAATAACCCTGGCTGTTGAAAGTATTGGGTAAAGACAGAATGGGAACCTGAGAAAAATTTGGGCATAGGTTCCCCTAGGGGTGTGAGCCCAATTTCATTCCCCCCAACCACAATAACTTGGTCTTTGAAGCTTTGGGTAAAGGCAGAATGAAGAGGAGTGTGAGAGGTGAAGGATAATGCAATCAAATGTATCCAAATCACCCTCTTTTTCAGAATGATAGATCATTTTGGATAAATAGAATGTATGTAAATGCCACATACCTCTTAGATTATGTTCCTCCGATATTTAATTAAAAGCTCTTATTCCTAAAAGGTTATCAAATGCCGGAAAGCTGTGGAAAACAGACATGTCAAGCAATTTATCAAGTTTTCTTCTTTCACACCATGTACATTCGATTTTTCCTGTCCACTAGTCTGGTTCCCTCCACTAGATCTACATATTGTCAATTTAAGATGATAACAGGGCACCAGTATACCAGTCCACTTTACATCGCATTTGATTCGGTAATAATGATATGTGCGTGCATTGCTGTTTCTATGCGTCAATAACATACTGCAATATGTGAATGGGCATGTTGCAGAAGCCAGCAGATCTAGATATACACTGTTTTCAAAACAGTATTTAGACCAGTTCATCATGGTAAGGACTAAGATATGAGTCATTTTGAATGTGATTAATTTCACATGCATGCAATTGAGCCGCAACATGTGATTTCCAACAATGTGGCATTTTGACAAGTGTAGACTCAGATGAGCCTGTGCAGCCTCCTTTTAAGCTTAGAAACTCAAAATGATGTTCGGTCAGTAGCTTAATACTCATAGAATATTCAAGCAACTAGCAAAGGCTGTGATCAGACTGCGCGTATGTGCAGGCTGGTCTGAGCCTTTGCTGGTCGCACTTACCACATTGTTGGAAATCTCATGTCGCGGCTCATATGGTTTTCCTATTCCATTTGGGCATGCTATTTAAATAGCAAATTTGCGAACAAGATTGGGGACTGTTTGGACAAACTGCCTGGAGCAAAGAAGCATATGCATTTATCTGGTTGTGTTTGAGTGCTCACTATTATTGAAGGATTCATTAAACTCAGGGGTGTAAAATTCCACTTGCCCGCTCGCATTTGCGAGTAAAATGTTATGCAGGGCGAGTAACTTATTTGGAAATTTTACACTCTTGAAACTTGTTGCACAAAAATGAGAAGATGCTCGGCAGAATATAGTATTTTGTTTGATTGCAGGCCCCTTCATATAGCAGCTAAACAGGGACTTGTTCCTGTTGCCCAAGATCTGATAGCTAAAGGTGCCAGTTTAATAGCTCAAGATAGTAAAGGTGGGTATACATCTCTTTCCTCACTGATAGACTCTTCCATCTAGCATGATACATAGACATGGGTGAAAGTTTTCAGGATTAATCCTGAATTCAGGATTTTGAGGCTGACTTTCCACAGAAAGTTAGCCTCAGAATGCTGAATTATGGAGATTATAATAGCTTCTTTGATTAATATTTAGATTATCTAAACACAATTTACCATTTAAACATGAAATTATTCATTTTTGTAGGTATCCATGATCCTGCAAATTTAAAAATTTGAATCTCTAAAGTTCAGGATTTTGGAAATTTCAAACTTTCACCCATGCATAGAAGATCTAACACGAGTGTTAAATATTATTTAATTTATTAAACTGGTTGTAAAAAATGATAAAACGCAAGGCTCTGTCCCTTTTTCAACCAAATTTGTTATGTTGGACATATACAGTAAAACTGTGTAAAACAGCCACTCAAAAATAGACAAAACAAAGATCTTAATGACAAATGGTAGCTTAATGAAGGTTGAAAGTATTGCAGAATGCTCCCCTTGGAGCATTCTGCAATACTTTTGACCTTCAGTTAAGAGATAATTGGTCTTGAAAACCAATTTTTCGGTCTTTTTGAGAGTGGCCGTTTTACACAGGTTTTACTGTATTGTAAAGCTCTTATAGCAGGGATATATATGCATGCCTATCTATATGTGATATTTTATTAAATCTTTAGATCCCATGAACAGCATAAATATGAGTGACAGATTCCAAGATAACTTCTCATTCACAAAAGAAAAAACAATGTAGTTTTGATTGACAGCAAGCCATACATATTTTGCATGTGCAAAACAAGCCTCTTGTTGTTTCATTGGCTGTCCCCTTTCGCATTGGTTATTCTGTTTTACTCTCCAACAACCAAAGTCCAAAGTCAGTATTAAAATACCTGTCCCTATATGGCAAATTGTTTATACTTGCATGACAAATACATCACCAAATTTGATTTCATGAATTTTGTATTACATTAAATACACAATCATTATGTATCCTCAAGAATAAAAATAATTACTATATTTTTTATTTATAATAAAATATAAATATAAGAGATGGATTTCATTTTTGGGAGGTTCTTTACGTAATGAACACAGTATATTCAGTTCGAAGTTGACATGACACCCATTGGATATCACTTACTTTGAACTGAACGCATGACCTTTATCACTTCATGAACCTTTGAAAATCAGTTTTTTTAGAATGCATGTCAAATTTTACTCTTCAAGGAAACGTGTCTTAAGCGGCCACTCAAAAATAGATAAAACAAAGATCTTAAAGACAAATGGTTGTTTGATGAAGGTCAAAAGTATTGTAGAATGCTCTCTTGGAGCATTCAGCAATACTTCTGACCTGCATTAAGCAATAATCGGTCTTTAAAACTATTTTTTTGTCTTCTTTTTGAGTGGCAGCTTTAGACAGGTTTTACTCTATAATTCTTCATATGAAAGCAAAATTCCAAATCCTTTATAACTCTTTTACTCACTAGTGATGACTTTTGTTGTCTGCTCTCTCTTCTGCTTATGTACTGTCCTGCCAGCCAAGAGTGACAGTGACATCATGTTTTGTTTACAACTTTATCAAGGACTTATAATCGATAGATCACTTGTGTATTAATCCTATCCTCAGGATAGGATTAATACACAAGTGATCTATAGATTCATGTATGCGCAAGTGGAGTGTGTTGTTAGTGTTTTACTTAGCAATTGTAAACAAAATATTACACCACTGTCACTCTTGGTTGGCACAACAGTACTTTGGTAGCCAAATTGTAAACACTATGGACTTAGATCAGACTAAGAGCCATATGATCAGGGTTCATAGTGTTTGCTTCTGTAATTAAATTAGACTCAATTGCATTTGAATATATGCAGCAGACGTAAAAAGCAGACAAAAAATACTGGCAGGATAAGGGTTAACCCATAAAGCACAGCAGACGACAATTTCAAATTGTGCTGTTTTTTCAAAAATAACAAAAATAAGGCATGTTTCATGAGAATCGTCATACCTTATTTTATTGGACATCTAGGAAAGATGTCACAAAATTTGTTGTCTGCTGCAGTCCTGATTGGCAATTTAAGTGTTAGTATATTATATCTGTATATAGCCCACACACCTCTGCTTGTGATATGTATATAAACACTGTATACTTGAACTTGTGCATGTTATCTGTTTTTCTATTCCCTAGGTTATTACCCCGCTCTGTCCTGTGCCCCGAATGACAGGGTGGCTGACTGTCTATCTATAATCTTGGAGAGTATGTCATTTACTCCCTCCCTGTCCAGTACTTTCCGCCGATCTTGCTTAGAAAGCACGAGTGGATTTGGTGAGTAAGTGAATGTTTCCCTACCTTCTAGATGTTTTGTGCTAGGTAAATATATGCATGGCTGCACATGTTTGAGTGTGTGTGTTTGCATGCTGTGTAATTTTGCATGTTTTTTGTCATCCAATTTTTTTTTACAAAATAACATTTTCTAAAATTTCTTTAAGGAATACCATTAGAGTGTCAAACAGTTTGGATCCAGCTCAGGCCCAACATTTTGTTGGGCTTGATCTGGGTCTAAAATGTTTCATTTTGAATATAAATTTGGTATTTGCTTTTGCTCTGTGTGTTCTGTCAAAGTGTCAAATTTGGTGTTGTTTAAACTGTCATGTTTGTTTATGTAAATGTAAACATGAGCTTTATATGCTTTTATAACACTGAATGTTGCCAAGGTTGTCATATTTTTGCAAAGTAAATGTAGTTAACTTTATATGGTTGTATAACACTGAATGTTGCTATAGGTGCTTGTTTTAACCCCAAATGTTGGGAGGGCAGTGGCTCAGTGGAAGAGTGCTTGACTCGAGACCGAGGGGCCGCAGGTTCGAGCCTCACTGGCGTCACTGCGTTGTGGTCCTTGAACAAGACACATTTATCCTATCTTAGTATTGGTTCAACCCAGGAAGACTTGTGCCTGTTTAACTGAAAGGTTGTTGATGGGACGTAAAGAATCAAATCAAACAAACAAACAATTAACCCCAAATGTTGCTTAGGTTGTCTTGTTTATGCTGGTAAATATGATGTGTGAGCTTTTATAACTTGCACATATGAGCCTCGATGCGAGAAAACCTGACTTTGTTGCATGCGAACAACAAAGGTGCAGATCAGCCTGCACGTCAGCGCATTCTGACCAGCATCTTTGTTGTTCACTCTCTGGAAAGTATGATATCTAAACTTGCCACAAGCAAAATTTAGCTAGTCTCTGAAGCCGAGTTTGGCTGGTTTGAGCATGACCAGGGCCCGAGGTTATAAAACTTTTTTCATGCTCAACTCAGCTGAGCACGAAATTTATCCTGCCCATAAATGTTAAAATGCCAACAATAGTTGGCATTTTAACATTAAGCAGCATGATAAATACAACATCTGAGAGACCTAAAGCAAGAAAACTTCTTTATTTGTCGGTATTTTAGTGTTTATGAGCAGTTGAAATTTCTTGCTCAGTTGTTTTGACCACGAAAAGTTTTATAACCTCCCGGCCTGGTCGTCTCAAGACGAGGCCCATACAATCCTGAATGTTACTTAACCTGTCATGTTTGTGTTTGGTGAATGTCATGTGAGCTTTGTGTGCTTGCCTAACCCTGAATGTTTTTTAGATTGTCATTTTTGTGCTTTTTAAGTGTGAGCTTTATGTGTTAGTTAACCCTGAATATAACTTACATATAAATTTGTCATGTTTGTGCTAGGTTATACTTGTCAAGTCTTGAAAATTCCTGGGGGTGGGATGGCGAAGGCGGTGGGCAGCACAAAGTAGTCTTTTTGGTAATTTCAGTAGAGTGTTGAAAGCTTATCTGCACCCCAGGATCTGCACACCCTTCAAAGTAATTCAAATTTCTATGGGGGAGATTTTGGAAATGATATAACATTTGATATGATTAAAAGCAAGAAAAAACGGCCCCATAGTGTAGTCGGTAGCTAATTTCTACACTCATTCTCCTTCCACTGATTCAAGAAGGGTTGTCAGTTACAAGCTAAAGTATGTGCACGAAGTATTGGTTAACCCGCTTAGTTAAGCTTGCACAGGAAAAAAGTGTGTTTAGGTGAACTGACAGTCTCGACATGATCATAGCTGTTGACTGGGATGTAAAGCCTCAAAACAAACTAACAAAATGAGGGGTAAAAGGTAGACTAGCCCCAAAATAGTGAGATTTTGCAATTTTTGTAAAATAGGGAGGGGGAATGATGGTGCCTCCAAAAAATAGGGAGACTCAGTATTTATAGGGGAATCTTGATAGGTATGTGCTAGGTAAATGGTCAGATTGAAAACATTTTGAGCCGCGACATGAGATTTCCAACAATGTGGTATTTGTGACCAGCAAAGCCTCTGATCAGCCTGCGCATATGCGCAGTCTGATCAGAGCCTTTGCTAGTGGCTTGAATATTCTGTGAGTGTTAGGCTACTGAATGACCGGGCCGCATAGCGCAGTCGGTAACGTGTCTGGCTACAGATGCGTGTCTGACTGCAGATCCAGGGGTCGCGAGTTCGATCCCGGCCCGGTACCATACTTTCGTGGAGATTGATCATGAAATAATTTCTACGGTCATTCTCCTCCCTTCCGCTGATTTATTCAAGAAGGGTTGTTGTCAGTTACAAGCGAAGGTATGTGCACAAATTACTGGTTAACCGCTTGCTCAAGCCTGCCCAGGAAAAAGTGTGGTTAAGTGAACTGACCGTCCCGCAATGACCATAGCTGTTGACATGGGATGTAAAGCAACAAAAACAAACAAATACTGAATGAATATCATTTGGAGTTTCTAAGCTTAAAAGGAGGCTGCAAAGGCTCGTCTGAGTCTACACTTGTCAAAATGCCACATTGGAAATCACATGTCATAGCTCAAATTTTAGCAGAAATGATCACAAGGTGATCTGCAAAAATATAAAACAAAATTGAATGCTCAAAAATCGTGGCCACCAGGGGAGGCATGGCTGGTTTCCCTTATATACTTGTATAAGAAAATGAGCGTGACATGATTTCCAACAATGTGGAATTTTGACAAGTGTAGACTCAGACAGGCTTTCAAGTGGGCCCTACTTTTCCTACTTTTCCCTACTTTTTTGATTTGCTCCTACTTTTCCCTACTTTTTCTTAAAGATGCCCTACTATTCCTACTTTTTCATCCTAAAATGTCACTTATGCGTAAAAATCCAGAAATTTTTTCTTGTTCGCTCTGCTCGCTCTGATTTTATAAATTATCTAATGCATTTCTTCAGGGAGGGGTCTGCATAACATCTCAATCTTTTTTAAACCCAAAAGTCTCTCTGTTTAGCTTTTACTATTATTCTGCTAATCTTGTGTGAATTTTCTTATTTCTAACTACTTATTGTGATCAATTTTGTACTTGGAAAATCCCTACTATCGCTACTTTTTTACACCAATAATTCCTACTTTTTCACTACTTTTTCCAAATTTTTATCCCTACTTTTTCCCTACTTTTTTGTTGAAGGACACTTGAAAGCCTGCTCAGACAAGCCTGGGCAGCCTCCTTTTAAGCTTAGAAACTCCAAAAGGTGTTCAGTCAGAAGCTTAACAATCACAGAATACTCTAGCGACTAGCAAAGGCTCTGATCAGACTGCAAGTATGCGCAGGCTGATCTGAGGCTTTGCTGGTCGCACATACCACATTGTTGGAAATCTCATGCACTGGTTCAATTATCTTCTGTGGAACCAATGGTACCGGACCCAGTAGCGCAGTCAGTAGGAAGTCCTACTGCAGATCCAGGTGTCGCGAGTTCGATCCTGGCCGGTGGAGATCGATCATGAAATAGTTACTATGGTCATTCTCCTCCTTACGCTGATTCAAGAAGGGTTGTTGTCAGCTACAAGCGAAAGTGTGTGCATGAAGTACTGGTTAATCGCTTAGTCAAGCTTGCCCAGGAAAAAGGATGGTTGGATGAAGTGACTGTTTCGACATGACCATAGCTGTTGACAGGGACGTTAAACCTCAAACCAAACAAACAAAAATGGAATCAATGGTCGGAATTGAAAACAATTTGAAGTGATGTTCACTTTGAGAACCGCTACAAAAATACATGTGAGTAAAAAGGAACTTGATCCCTCTAAAAGTCATCTGCTGTATGGTCAGTTGAATTGATTAAGAAGTTTCTTTGACAAATAGTGAGAACCCAGACCAGACTGCTCCTACATGGTACAATTAGATGGTTCTTTTGAGCACCCGACACATATTTAAAAAATGATGGGTAAGAAAATATTTACAGTTTTATGCTGAAATATTTTGGAATAAACTAATCAGATCTGTTCTGTCTCTTTTTCAGGAACCACACAGACGCTTGAAACACCAACTGCGGTAGATAATAGTAACAAAGACCAGTCATACCAAAGCTCAGATTCTGAATTTTACTAGTTCTAATATATCTGGTAGTTAGATTGGCTGCTTAGCTCAGTCGATAGCCAGAAAGCTTGGTAATCCAAATTATATGGATTACTAATGTGGTCATAAATTCAAGCCCTAACCTTGAGGTTATAAAAATTTAAAACTCTCATGTTGGTTTGTCTCTGTAACCTCATTGTCAAGCTTAACCCTTAAAGCAACAAGAAAAAAATGCGTCAGAAAATGTCGTCTGCTGAAGTCGTATGCTGCAAATAATTGCCTAACATTACTGATGAATTAAGTATAGTAGCAAACAGTGTGGACCCAGAACAGACTGCTCCTATGTCTGATCTGGGTCCACACTGTTTGCCATAGAGGCTTCTTAAATATTTCAGCAGACGAGAAAAGCAGACGACTTTTGTTGCGATTGGCCCATTAAGGGTTAATATATGTAGTAGTTAGCTTGACAGCTTAGCTCAGTCGTTAGTCAGAAAGGTGAAATAAAGTATACAAGCAAAAAGTGTGGACCCAGAACAGACGGCTCCTATAGGAGCAGTCTGATCTGGGTTCACCCTGTTTGCCATTGAGGCCTCTTAAACATTTCAGCAGATGAGAAAAGCAGACGACTTTTGTTGCGATTGGCGCATTAAGGGTTAAATAATATATTCTTGAAGGGCTGTAGCCCTGTCAGTGACCTTCATCCCACCAGAGTATAATGAACAAAAATCAAAAACAATTGTGCATTTTTAAATATAAAAGAACTAATTATATAAATAAATTTGGAATAATAGACAAGTACATACAGATCCTATCTCTGTCCCAGGGAGCACAGTGGAAGAGTGCTTGACTCAAGACCAAGGGGCCGCGGGTTAGAGCCTCACTGGCATCACTGCATTGTGTCCTTGAGCAAGAACATTACTCCTAGCTTAGTACTGGTTCAACCCAGGAAGACCCGTCCCTTTATAACTGAAGGATTGTTGATGGGACTTAAAGAATCAAAACAAACAAACAAACAATCTCTGTCCCAAATGTTACACGATCCAGTCTCGGCCCTATGAGCCTTTGCTGCTGGCATACAGAAAGTTTTAATGTACTTGAAGACTCAGTTCACTAAAATTTAGACATCTAGCCACCCTGGGTAAGTTAGAATGAGTATTTAAAAGAGGCTTATGAGCATTTATAATCTTGTGTGCTGGCCCATATTTTGA
Organism: Loripinus fragilis; assembly: GCA_964019695.1. Lineage (NCBI taxonomy): Eukaryota > Metazoa > Mollusca > Bivalvia > Lucinida > Lucinidae > Loripinus > Loripinus fragilis. The sequence continues at coordinate 25,465,582 of OZ026527.1, forward strand.
TGTTGGTAGAACTCTGTAAGAGAATAACAGACATGAGATACCATTTAAGCAATGATCCCATGTATCCCTCGCTTTCCATAATACGAGTTGTGTACATTCTTGATGCCAACTTGACTACATTAACAAACATGAAACCATTGAATGTCGAAGGTATCATGATGTACAGTCACTTGACTTATTGATTATTTTGTACTTGCATTCAGACAGAACCGTTAAAAAATAAGAACATTTGTCATAATATTCTCAAAACTTGGTGAATTTTTGTGCAGTCAAGTGCAAATGTCCCGTAATTTTATGATTCAAAGCATTATCCTAATAATGAGCTGCGGCATGAGATTACCAACAATTTGACCTTTTGACAAGTGTAGACGCAGACAAGCCTGTGTAGCCTCCTTTTAAACTTAGAAACTCCAAATGATGTTCAGTCAGTAGCTTAAGACTCATAAAATATTCAATTGACTAGCAAAGGCTCTGATCAGTCTGCGCATATGCGCAGGCTGATCTGAGGTTATGCTGGTCGCACATACCACATTGTCGGAAATCTCAGGTCACGGCCCAATTTTCTTTTTACTAACCTGGACCTATGTGATATTTCCCACCACATTTATTCATGAATAACAAACGGCTCCTTAAAATATCTTACAAACTTGGACCCACAGAAGTTGAGAACAATAGACACCACACCCATATTTACAGCTGTAGATAATAGGCTAGATATTACCCGGTGATGTACTGTCTTGTACTTAAAGCTGCATAGTCTGTAACTTTTGATCTTTTAATTTTTGAAATAAAGTTTCTATTTTTCAAGAATACAGTAAAAATACTCAATTTCAGGTAAACAGTTCACCATTTTCGTAAATCTTAACAAAATAACACTATCAAAACAACAGCATTTATGTTAAAAAATCAACTGTCTAGAATTATTGGAGAGACGTAAATAATTACCAATAAGAGAAAAAAACACCTCTTTTAATAAGATAATTCGCTTTTCCTTGCAGTTTTCAGCTGTACTGACAATATTTATTGTGAAAATATAACTTAATTCTATTTTTACAAATGATTTGAAAAGAAATTATTTTTTTTCGAAAAATGTTAATAGTTACAGATCTAGTCTCTTTAAGTCATGGTTAGAGGATAATTGACACACATTTTAAAAACAGTAACACCTGTACTGTTTAAAAGAATGACCTGTTCTAGGTCACCATTTGACCTGTAACAAGTAACTTGAAAATGATACTTGTTAGCTAAACCCTTTGTATACTGATGGACTGGGTTGATACAATAAGGATAAGGTGCTACAATACATATTTTGAGAGGTCACACCGAATATTAACCAATATTATCGTATTTCTGTCCCTAAAGAAACCCTGATGAAATGCTGCTTTTTAAAACATTTTATGTTGGTCTTCACTGTTTATAAAAGAACCTTTTTATGGGTTTCAAGTATACGAAAGGGTTAACATACATGCTATCCAGTGATGATCTGAACCTTGAACTTTAACTCCATTTTTTTATGTTTTTACATTGTTTTTTGGCAATAACTTTATTTTTTCAGCTTTAGCAAACTGTGTTTGGGATGGAAGTTGTAAGAAAAAATTAGTTGCAATTTCTACAAACGGTTCCAACACCCAAGATGCTGCAGGTAATTCTGTGCATAGAAGCACTCTTAGACAATTTTAACCAAAGTGCAGAGCCAAATATGTCAGTAAAAAAGTTACAGTGCACCGCCCTAATTCACTAACTAAGGTGATGGATGGCTTGTTCAAATATATTGGAAACTGCGCCTGATTTGCATATGCATTAATCTAGCAAGTCGTCTCCAAACCTTCCATTTTGGAGCACAGACATTTGGGGTCAGTAGTAGAGAAAAAACAAGGATCCCCCCCACCTTTATACCCCATTAACTTTTGCATTCTTGCATTTTTTCATTTAAAATATGATATTTTGTGTGCTTGAAGTTATACAGGTGTTAGAAAAAATGACCTAGAACATGTGGAAAATATTTGAAAAAAATGCATATTGCTCACGATGTTCTTTCATATGGCATATTCACTGCTAATGAATATTCTTATGAGACAAACCCTTTCTGTTAGGCTGTCAGAATTCAATTTATTACAAATTTTTCATCTACTTAATTCAATTTATTACAAATTTTTCATCTACTTAAACAAAAATCTGTTTGCGCCAGAAACTTCAGAGCTTTTGGAGAAATTGGAGCTGCGCTATTTTTTCTTTACAACTTTCATCACGAATACAGTTTGCTAAATATATGTGAAAAACATAAAAAATTGAGTTAAGTTTTCTCTGTTTGTGAACAGTGAAGGCTAGGGTTAAACTGCATTGTTGTGTAGTCTCACTTTAGCCTTTTCTGGTTCCGTATGTGATAAGCATGTACTAATTTCACATTAGGTGGCTTTCTAAGGGTAAGTCTGCTGCTATTGAAGATAAATGCCATCTGTTTACATATCTACTTGTAAACTTTGGAAGCCTATATTGCAAACACTATGTACCCGGATCAGACTGCTCCATTAGGAGCAGTCTGATCAGGGTCCATAGTGGTTGCTTCCATGATCAAAGTAGGCTGAATGGGCAGACGTAAAAGCAGGTACCATTTTAAGGACAAAAAATTCTTGGCAAGATAATGGCTAACGTTGCTTTATTTTCCTAGTTCATTCATATGATAGTGGAGATAAATTTTGATATTATGTTAAAAAAAAAATTTACTATGATTAACAAAGTATACATTTGTAAAATGGAGTAATTGGTTATATAATGTATAAATTGCTGTAATATGTAGATCGTCAAAGAAACACAATATGGCAACCTACTTTGTAAATATCACACATTTTTGAACCTCTCTTTTGTGAAAACTGAGCTTTTTAAACTGTCTTTGTGATCCCAAAGCTTTTGGAACTGGTTTTTTTTTTGTATCTCAGAGCTTTGGTAACTGCTTTGTAAACAAAGAGCTTTTGGAATATGTGGTGATCCCAGAACCTTGTGATCAGAGCTTTCAAAACTGTCCTTGAGATCACAGAGTTTTTAAAACTGTTTTCTGTGATCTCAGAGCTTTTAAAGCTGTCTTTGTGGTCTAAAAGCTTTTGAAACTGTTTCTGTGATCACAGTGGTTTTAAAGCTGTCTTTGTGATGCTTTTAAAACTAGTTTGTGTGGTATCAGAGATTTTAAAATTCTTTCTGATCACAGAGCTTTTGGAGCTTTTTTGTACAATATCTCACAGAGCTTTTGGAGCTCTCACCTGTGATCACATGGCTTTTAAATCCATTTTTTTGTTGTTGATAAAAATTTGATCTGAGTCTTCACTGAACACATTGTACGATGTTTGAACACTTGGCCTAACGGCCTCGTGTTCAAACAGCTTCCTCGGGACTCAGCAAATGTTAATGCATGAAAAAACATGTGTGATCCTCATAATAACAAAGGAGCTGATCAGACTGAGTGGAAGCGCAGGCTGGTCTGCATCTTTATTGTTCGTAAGAAACAAAGTCAGGGTATCTTGTGTCAAGGCCATAAGATGTTGAAGCCCAGGCTACCTGGCCTCCGCCTGGCTACGCACCTGGGAGATGTTGATTGTATGGATTTGATAATGCTAAGGATTTGATATTTTCTACATGTATAATTGAAATAATTGAGCCACGGCATGAGATTTCCAACAATTTGACCTTTTGACAAGTGTAGACTCAGACCAGCCTCTGCAGCCTCCTTTTAAGCTTAGAAACTCCAAATGGTGTTCAGTCAGTAGCTTAACAATCAAAGAAAACTCAATCGACTAGCAAAGGCTCTGATCAGACTGTGCATATGCGCAGGCTGATCTGAGGCATTGCTGGTAGCACATAACACATTGTTGGAAATCTCATGAACTGGCTCAAATGTAATACACTCAAGTGAAATGGCGTTGATAGAGATTATAGAAAATATATTGAACTAGCCAAGATAAAGAATTATATATAAGATGGTAAAATATAGACATTATATAATACTTTAAATGGAGAATTTCAGAAAAATATGTAAAGATTATGAATACCTATGTGTGTCAATACAGTCATAGATATAAGCCTTTTTATGTGCAGGAATAATCTGTATGAAACATTTTTTGTGGTAAACCGTATATGGAAGCATTTCAGTAAAGGGGTGTGTGCATTAAGGGGCTAATTTGGCCCCCTCTGGAGCCAAAAACTGAAAATTGCTTTTCACCAATTTATTTTGTTTGGTTTATTAGAAGAATGTCTGAAGTGTAAAATTTTTGCAATCATTTACATTTTACTTTAGCTATGGTAACAAAAATGGCCAACAAAATAGGCTTAGAATAGAGAAATTGCCATTTTGGACCAAATTTAAGGCTTTTAGAGACCAATTTTTTAAGAATTAGATATCAGCACAGCTAAATACAAAAAAAAAACAACTTTTAATATGTTGTGTGCCATGATAATTCTCATCATCAGTTAAAATATATATATTTTTTTTTTGTATTTGCTCGTGCTCTATGTTAATTTCTCTGTCAACCATCTCAAATTTGCTCTAAAATGGTCAATTTCCTATTTTCAGCTTATTTTGGGGTCCATTTTTGTTACCATAGCAATGCTAAACGTCGAATTAATTCGAGACTATTACACTTTGGTTATTGTTCTAATAAACTAGTAAGAACAAATTGATAAAAAACAATTTTTATATTTTAGCCTCATAGGGGGCCAAAAAAGCCCCTTAATGCACATAGCTCTTTGTTCCAATGAGTGACTTACATTACAGTTACAGGAGACTCCATTTTTCAGCCAGAGAGGAATGTCATGTTATGTACCATGTACCTCACATCTAGTGCACCATTTATCATACAAATAAAATGGTAAGCAGCCATCAAAAAACCCTGCATTTATTTGAAACTTTCTTTTGTCATTTATATGGCTCAATACTCAATTTAGGCAATAGCAATAAAAAAAGAGTAAAATATGAATGTCCATATGAGCGGCAACATGAGATCTCCAACAATGTGGTTGGTGTGACCAGCAAAGGCTCAGACCAGCCTGCGCATACGGGCAGTCTGATCAGAGCCTTTGCTAGTCGCTAGAATATTCTATGAATATTAAGATATTGACCGAACATTATTTGGAGTTTCTAAGTTTAAAAGGAGGCTGCACAGGTTCGTCTGAGTCTAGACTTGACAAAATACCACATTGTTGGAGATCATGTCACGGCTCAAATATGAATATTCATATAAGTCGTGTTTCTGCAACGTTAAAACTAGTTCTATGGAATTAAGACCATGACTAAGCCATGACATGTGATTTCCAACAATGTGGCATTATGACAAGTGTAGACTCAGATGAGCCTGTGCAGCCTCCTGTCAAAATGATGTTTGTTCAATAGCTTAATATTCATAGAATATTCAAGGGACTAGCAAAGACTCTGATCAGATTGAGCGTATGCGCAGGCTGATCTTGAGGCTTTGCTGGTCGCACATACCACATTGTTGGAAATCTCATGTCGCGGCTCATGTATCAAATATCAGCTTATTTTATGAAAGTGAGGGAATTCGTCAAACATTTTTTTTTTAAGTTACAGAATTCATCAAATAAGACAATAGCAATACAACTTTTATTTCTGCGAATAAAGCTTCAGATGTGACTATGGCAGTGTCTCTATTTGTTTATTTTTATAAATTTTAATGTCCTGTCATGCAGAAATATCAGAATTGTATAATTTTGGTACAGTAAAACCTGTCTTAATCGGCCACTTAAAAATAGACAAAACAAAGGTGTAAACGGAAAATGGTAGCTTAATGAAGGTCGAAAGTATTGCATTCTGCAATACTTTAGACCTGCATTAAGCGATAATTGGTATAAAAAACAATTTTGGTGTTCTGTTTGAGTGGCCGCTTAAGACAGCTTTTACTGTATTTGTGAAAGGGGTAGAGTATAATGGTAAGCAGATGCAAATTTATGCTCTGTATGAAAGAAAATTGTTTCCCTTCTTTACTTGTGTCCTGGTCCATATCAGAATAAAGGGCGAGGTTGGCGCCGTGAAACTGGTCTAAGCCCTCCAGTAAAATATTTTGCTGACCGTTCCAAGGCGGTACTTCTTTTGTTGATCTTTTATGTTCTTTCTGTCTTGTGTTCGTTATGCCTTTGTGCACGTCTGTTTATTTGTGCCTTGTGGTCACCTGCTGGGAAAGGGGTGACCTCTTGGCTCTTGTTGTGGTGTATAACTGTGAGTTTGTCACTTTCCCATTGGTATACTGGGTCAGGTGTGGTACTTGATTGTATCGATTCCTGATCTTGGCACCCTTACTTTGTGTAAGATTGTTTCCCTCCTTTACCTTTGTAAGATACCTGACAGCCATTTGAGAAAAGTATCAATATTTCATGAGAGTTGCCAGTCACTGTAATATAGGTCACTGTTCCAATGATTATCCTTAATACGCGCCCCAACATGAAGAAACCTGTCTTTGGGTTTGCGAACAAAGGCGCAGATCAGCCTGCCCATACGTGCAGTCTGATCAGGGCCTTTGTTATTCGCTTAATGGAAAGGATCATATTTAAACTTGCTGAAAGCGAAATTTCACTATTCTAGCTAGTTTCTGTAGTTGAGCAGGCTGATTTGGGTATGACTTGGTCGATAAGGCCAAGGAAAGGGTTTTCTCATGCTGCAGCCCCTTTGTTTTATCCATAGAGAAATAAGTATTTTGATATTTACTTATCTAAGGTTATAAATGTATAAGTTAGTCTTGCCAATATTTAGATGGAAATAATTCTGGGCCTTGAATAAGCGGTATTTGCTGCATATGCATCTTGTTAAACCTTTATGCCCTAATGGACTCTTTCTTCCGATTCAATAAACTTGTGATGGCTGATTGTACAATTCGAGGGGGTCACAGATTATAATTTAAAAAATTAAATTAAATTAAAAAATATAATTTCTTCCTCTGAAGATCTTTTTTGTGTAAGCAAACAGGGTAAACCCTGATGAAATGCCGCATAATGTGGCATTTCATCTGGGTCTTCCCTGTTATCCAAAGTAGGCATTTAGGAGTCGTGCGCGGATCCAGAAAGTTGTCAGAGAGGATGCAACTTTGATAAGTTTTTTTTTTATTATTATTTAGTTTGATGAGGGGAGGATTATTTTTTGTTTTTTTAGTTTGATGAGGGGAGGAAGGATCCAAAACACCACTACTAGCGAGCCATCAATGACCCACCAGGGAAACGCCATTTACTGTACCAAAATTATACAATTCTGCCATTTCGCAGGCTGATGATGGCCCAACATTGAATGCTGGATTGGTAGCTTGGTGATTTTAAGGGGATCTGGACCAGTATTGCTAAGGAACCCTATATTTTTGGTATTTTCCCAGGGGATGTCGGGACCCCTTCGCCCCCCCCCCCCCCCCCCCTCTGGATCCGCACATGGGAGTCACTACTACTTCAGGGTTAAAACTTTGCATATTAAAGTGCAGCTAATAAGTGAGGCTAGAGGTCTACTTTTTCTGAATCTTTATCTACTTGCATACTTTATGTGTGTGGGTTTGTGGGAGCTCAGTAGTTTAGTGCTTGACTCGAGACCGAGGGGCCATTGCGTTGTGTCCTAGAGCAAAAACATTAATCCTAGCTTAGTACTGGTTCAACCCAGGAAGACCCATCCCTTTATAACTGAAAGATTGTTGATGTTGATGTTGATTCAAGAATTAAATAACACAAACAATGCTATAAGTACTGTGACTCATGTCCATTTTTCTGTATTTCTTGTTATAAATGGGTTTGAAAGCCCTTCTTACTTTTTTTCTGGAGATTTATGTTATTTAAGTCCCCACTCAAGAGAATGTTACGATGTTGCATACCACTACTTATAGCAAATCACTACTTACATTTATCAGTTTTTTAAATTGTTTAAAAAAAAGAGATTTTGTTTACAGCTAAGAAAACATTGAGGGGCATACTGCTTTCCGCTTGTTCATCTTTACAACCAATCCATCACACATTTCTTGTTAGGATGATACATGTAGCTTTGAAATATAAAAGTTACAGCATTACTTCTTGATAAGCTGTTCTAATATGGGCCTTGCTGGGACAAAACTTGTCTTTTGGGTTTGGGAACAAAAAAGGTGCAGACCAGCCTGCGCATCCGCACAGACTGATCAGAGCCTTTGTTATTCACTTACTGGAAAGTCTAATATCTAAACTTGCTTCAAGCGAAATTACAATAGTCTAGCTAGTCTCTGTAGATGAGGATACTGGTTTGAGTCTTGTTTTGTCGGAACACCCTGAAGACAGGTTTTGTCGCAACAATGCCCATATGATGAGTGGATTACCAGATTAACATTTGAAGGAATTCTGAAAATGTTACCAGAGTTATGGCTCTTGTTCTAGATGGACTAAGAGTACCACCCTCATGGACAAGCAGATGGTAATGGGAGGGAATAAAGTTTCAAAAACCAAAGTCTTAGGTCTAGATTGACTTAATATATTATTTTCTTTTTTCCAAACATAAGCATGTGTTGTGGGTACTTTAAAGAGCTGTCTCGAGGAGACAGTTCTTTAGAGCAACCAAAACATGTTAAAATTGACTCGGTCAGAGAAACTGATGAATAAGAAAATATTTACAATTTTACGCTCAAAATTTTAGTTTATCTAGACCCATGTCTGATCATGTAAAAATGTACGAAACGTTAACTGTTGTTGACTGTTTTGTTGAGATTTTGTTACGTTGTTTGTGTACTATTACTAAAAATATGCAGATTTCACTATTTTTGTAGTATTTGTTATTAACAGATAGATGTTTTTTTGTATTTATGAGTGATAGATTTGTTAGGATATGAACAATTCAGTAATGGTTGCTGCATGTATGTATATTGTAGAGACTTAATAACAACTTTATATAAGCAACTGGTTGAAATAAAATCTATGAATTTTGTACTAGCTTTGCTTTAATTGTTACTACATTTCTCTAACAGGATTTTCACAAGCTCTAAAGGGAGCGCAGTGGCTCAGATGTAGATTGCTTGACTCGAGACAGAGGGGGCCGCGGGTTCGAGCCTCACCGGCTTCACTGCATTGTGGTCCTTGAGCAAAACACATTTATCCTAGCTTAGTACTGGTTCAACCCAGGAAGACCCGTCCCTGTTTGACTAAAAGATTGTTGATGGAACGTAAAGAATCAATTCAAACAAACAAATAAAACAAGCTCTGGAAATAATGGAAAACCTGGAAAATTGCGAAAAAAAAGTTTCATGCATGGAAAACTCATAGAATTTGAGAAAACCTGAATAATCATGGAAAAATCATGGAATTTTGTGAAATAATTTGACGAAACCACCAGTAGCCAGAAAACTAGCTGTCAGACACACAAAACTTGTGTGTTAGACAGCTAGTTTTCTGGCTACTGGTGGTTTCAAGTTTTCATTATTTCAAAATGCATGCATGGCCTACGAGCATGTTTATTTAAAAACATTACTGTTGCTGCATTCCTCATTTATGCTCAGTGTGGTGAAGATGTGGCTAAAAGGGGAGGTTGGAGGCTGTGCATTAAATAGTCATGATTATTACATTGTTGATCATTGAAAATCATGGAATTGTGTTTTTGAATTTCGATGGGAAACTTGCTCTAAAAAGCCTTTTTTTATTCACCATAAAAAGTGTGTATGATGAGGAAATGACACAGTCACACACTGCACCATAAGGAAGAGACACAAAGTACTTACAGCCACATGACATTAAGCAATAGAGGATCTTACATGAGTGCTCCCCTTGTTGCAGATATAGAGGATCTTACATGAGTGCTCATGTTTTTTTGAATTAAACGATTTGAGGAAAAGTGATAAAATGCGAGGCTTGCGGAGAATTTTATCACTTTTTCGCAACAAGTTTGATAAATTCAGTAATAAAGGAGCACGAATGTTAAATTCTGTTTATCATATGACATTAAAATTGCTTAAAAATCGCATTTTGGCATGAAAACGTCAAGATTTTGCCATCTTTAATGCATGTTATAATGGACGTCATTACGTTACGTTTCTAAATCTGTAAAACACTAGTGGTTTATCGATTTTATTGCATGGCCTTATTGCCGGGCTGCGTATTGCAGTAACGTGTCTGACCATCCCAACATGTCAATAGCTGTTGACTAGGACGTAGAGGAACAATTCAAAAAAATATGTTTTCTCACTAAGTGTTTAAAGGAGGATATTAGACTTACAGTTTAGCAGAAAAATAACAAAATGTCCTGAAACGTATCTTCCTGTTTTTGGTGGGGGCAAGATAAAACGATCTGGACAGCTTGCCCACAGGTGTGAAGGTAATCAGAGTGGGGGGATTTATGGGGATATCTTCATCCCCAGTGGCAAACTGTCCATGGAGGCAAGATAAACTGTTACACCGATAGTGGCCTCTGACATAGGTGTAGCTTAGGTTTGCCTGGGGTTCAATTAAGCAATGTCAATGTATATAAACACTATCTGCCATATTCAGGAAGGTCCGCCACAGTTTGAGAATCAAATCATGGCTCAGGTGTATGTAAGGAGCATTACGCGAAGGACTATGTACCAAAAAGCTCCATTTTGTTCACCGGAAATGGCACAGTGAAAATTAGTTCTGTAGCATGCGGGTTCAGCTCTATTAAAATCGATTATTCTGATCATCTGAAAAGTTTAATTAGCAGAATAAATGAAGTTTATGTCTTTTAAATAAAATATCGCTATGGCGATATTTTATTGAAAAAACATAAACTTCATTTAAGCCGTTTCTTTTGCTGCAATCACACTTGTTATTGTGTTAACATGGTTTCTCTAATATATGTCACTGATGTACATCCGTGGTCTGATTCCGTAGAATTTCGCGAAATTGGGCGAGGCAGGTCCGATTGTATCTGCCAGTGTCATTCCTTGCAATCAATTTAGATAAAGATTTGGCCCGACAAAAAGTTGTACCTGATCTGGATCCAAATTATTTGGCACACAGACGGCAATAATGAAATAATGCCCTGCAAGTGCTTCTTCTGGACAGCATGCAAATAGTTAGAGCGGCCTTCCAGCTATGAAACAGGTTTCAGACTCAGTATTACTGGAGTCCAAGAACAGATCTAAGAGGAACATATAGCCTCGATATTGGAAACACTGTCAATTCACCTTTCCTAAACAAAAACCACGCCTACTTTAACTCTTTCTTTACTAGTGTCGTCTGCTGTTAACATCTGCAGACAGTTTGGACCCAGATCAGGCGGGACAAATTGTCCGGCCTACTTTTGATCCAAATTGTTTAACACTATGATTGTAATCCTGAATTTTTCGAAAAAGATGATTTTGAAAAAAAAAACATCAGCAAAACGCATGAAATATTACCCAGCATACAAAGAGTTAAATCCACTAATTCAATTAGTTGTGGGAGATGGAACATGTGCAATTTTGTTTGTGGGACTATGTCACGTGCTAAGTCGTCGTTGCATTGGTCAGTGGTACACTATCAGGTGACTTTTGAGTGACATTCTGGGCGTGGTTGGGGATGGATGTGGTTTGAGTGACATTCTGGGCGTGGTTGGGGATGGATGTGGTGTGAACAAGTTAGAAAAAGGCAAGGTATAGTCAGGAAAAAAAATAAAAAAAAAACGCTTATTTAAGAAGGTACAGGCATTTTGTGAAGAAAAGGGTTTGAGATGCCTATTTGAGGTATTTTTGTATGCTGAATCCAAAAACCAATATTGGCAAGCTGAAAAATGGCGTATTCACTATCAAATTTGCATATTTCCAAGATGGCCGCCAAATTAAAGAAAAATCCATAAAAATCTGTAGAGTAACATGTTAAGGGTGCCAAACTGGTACAAATCAATCCAAAAGCATCTTCTCATGATTGGGGATCTTCACTAACATTAATTTATGCATTTAGAATAAAAAATATGACCAAGAGGTAATCAGGGGAGACAACTTGAGCAAAAAATCTAGCTTCTGACTTAGTTAAGGTTTTTTTATGATAGTCCATGCATATAGTCTGGCCCAAATGTGTCAGGAATGACTTCATTAAAATGAGAACCTTAAAAATGCATCACAATGATATTACTATTGTTTGCAGGAAAATATAGCGATTTAAGCAAAATCTTAAAGGTTCAGCTAGGTGAGGGGAAATGCGATATTAAAGAAAGTGGGCCTGTACCTACAAAATGACTCTTATCTCCTAAGCATTCACCCTACACTATTAAACTTGCAAGCAAATTATAGCTTAGATATAGTACTTTCATCTGATGGAATGGTCTGATATGCAGATTAGTTATCTAATTTGCATATTCATCAATACTGACGAAAATTTCAGAAAATAAGGGAAAATTATAAAAAAGCAAATATAAACTGAATTCTGCCCCCAAACTGTCCTTGTTGCATGTTATTATATCATCAGTGATACAATTTGACAAGTCCTTTCATCCTATAGTCATATATTAAAATTATATCATTTGCATATTCATGAGTATTTATGAAAGTAAAATAAGAGGGAAAATCATGGAATAACTATTACCCCCCTCCCACACACACACACCTCCAGGTGGGGGGGGGGGGGGGGGGGCGGGCTTATTCGACTTACCTTGCACCCAAGGACAATTATTCATGGATGCGAAATTGTTCAATGGGACCACTAAATATCAAAAAATTTTATTGTCTCCAAAAATAAACCTATTTGGATTACATAAAATTGCATGGTGCCCATGGCAGCCCATCGGGCACTGTAGCTAGGTCATTTGCAAGCAGACCAAAGATTGACATTTTCCTGCTGCACATACTTTCATAGATTTTTTCTCTCTTCCACTTATTCAAGGAAAACATACTGGCGAAACAAAATTGTCGCTAAATAGCAAAGTAAAAACTGGCTAGAACAATTTACCCTTCCCCCATAACGTGAAAATACACAATATGATTCTAAAGAAAGTGGGTGTACCTACTAAATGATTCGTATCTAAGCAGCAACTCATCCTAGACTACCGACCCTGGTACCGAATTGAAGCCCAGACATAGTTTTTTATTCAATGTGCTGATATGCAAATTTTCGCTTTTGCATATTCATGAGTATTAATAAAAAAAATAAAAGAAAATTCGTAGAAATAATAAGGGGGTGTACCTATACACATTGCCCATTTGTCATTTGCTAGTTATCATAGACTATTAAACTGGGCACCAAATCAAAGCCTAGACAAAATACTTTTATTCAATGGTACGAAATGCAAATACTCTAATTTGAATAGTCATGAATATTTATGAAAACATGAGAAATAAGATAAAAATGGTAGAAAAAAATAAAGAGGGGGTGTTTAATATTACCTAAATGTAAACTGCTAACTTTTCTAGACTACCAAACTTGTAACCAAATTAAAATTGAGACATTACACTTTAACCTAATAGTATGATATACACATCATCTAATTTGCATATTCATGAATATTAATGAAAACATTAGAGATAAGAGAAAAAAGTTAGAAAATTTAAAGGGGTGTACGTACAACATAACGCATATGTCAGCTGCTAACTATTCCAAACTTCAAAAATTGGTACCTAATGAAAGGTGAGTCATAGTGCTTTAATACAATAGTCTGATATACAAATCTTATTTACATATTTGTGAATATTTATGAAAACATTTAACAAAGAAAGAAAAATTGCAGAAAAATTAAAATGGGTATATCTACAAAATTACCTATATCTCATCTGCTGATTGTTATAGACTAACAAGCTTGGTAGCAAATAAATGCTAAGACATGGCACATTTTATGCCATAATCAGATATGCAAATAATTTTTTGATTATATTCTTGAATATTAATTTAAATGTTAGGAAGGAGAGAAAAATGGTAATAAAATTAAGGGGGTGTACCTAGAAAAATTACTCATATCGTAGCTGCTAATATTCCTAGACTACCACACTTGGTACCAACTTAAAGCTAAGACATTTTACTTTACACAATAGCCATTATGTGAAATTATGCATTTTTGAATTTATTGATACTAATTTAAACATTAGAAATGAGAGAAAAAGTCTAGAAAATTAGTGGGGGTCTACTTCTAAAATTACCCCTATCTCGACGAATCAATAACGTTGTATCTTCAAAAAATACTCATTAATAAACAAAATAAATAATTTGCATATCAAACAACATTATTATAGAACTTATTCTGTACTTTAATTTGGGAACAAGTTTAGAAAGTAAGTGAGTATGAAAGGATAAATAGCAGCTGAGATATGAGTAAATTTGCATGTACATTTTATTAATTGTTCTCTAATTTATTCTCATTTCTAATATTTAGTTAATATTCATAAATACAATTTTTAGATAATTTGCATACTGGTCCATTAAGTAAACATGATATGTATTAGCATTAAATTGGTACCAAGGCTTGTAGTTTAGGATAGTAAGCAGCTGAGATGTGGATAAATTTGCATGTACACCCCCTTAATTTTCACGATTTTTCTCTTATCTCTAATATTTTCATTAATATTCATGAATATGCAAATTTAATAATTTGCATATCTGAACATTGGATGAAAGTGCTATGTCTTAACATTCAGTTGGTACCAAGTTTAAAAGTTTCGGATGAGTTGCTGCTGAGATATGAGTACTTTTGTAGGGACATCCCACTTCTTAAAGCTGCATAGTCTGTAACTTTTGATCTTTTCATTTTAGAAATAATGTTTCTATTTTTCAAGAACACAGTAATAATACTTAAATTCAGGTATACATTTTACCTTTTTCGTAATAATTAACAAATTATTAGTGCAAATTATTAGTGCCAAAACAACAGCATTTATGTTAAAAATTAACTGTCTAGAATTATTGGAGGGACGCAAATAATTACAAACAAGAGAAAAACACCTGTTTTCTAAAGATAATTCACTTTTCCATGCGGGTTTCAGCTGTAGAAATTAGATTTATTGTAACAACATAACTTAATTCTACTTTTACAAATTATTTAAAAAGATTTTTTTTTTTTGAAAAATGTTCATAGATACAGACTATGCAGCTTTAAGAAGCGTATTATGCGTTGCCATGGAAACCATGTCATTTAACGTAGCTCAAATAGGTTTATTCTTAAGGGCAATATTTTTCCCAATTTAGGTGGTCTCCCAAAACAATTTGACGCACATTAAATGTTTTCCTGATTGTGCAAAGGTTGGACTAATTAGACCCCATGGTACTAAGGAATAAGCATGCTGTTACTTTTTTATAGATACAAAATGTACCATATATTTGCGCATAGACATTATGACATATTTGTTTTAAAACAAAACAACTTGTTGAATATCAAAATTTCTTTCTAATTTATTACTTGAAAAGCTGGTAAACAGTCCAAAATCGTACAATGAATAAAACTAATATTTAAAAAGCAAGATACTGAATAAGGCAAGTTTATATAATGATTTTATAGACTAAATGGACATTTATTACCACGAATACGGTAGTATCCTGAAATAATTATGTAAATTGCCACCAAAACCATGTACTTTAATGGTAAAACGATCTTAGGACATAAAACAAATGATTTAGGATACAAAAACATTGTCAAAAAATAAAATATTTCAGTTATATGTCAAATTCCATGATTTTTGGCGGCCATTTTGAAAATATGCAAATTAGGCCATTAAGACGTCATTTCTCAGCTTGCCAACATTGGTTTTCAGTTTCAGCATACCAAAATACCCCTAATCCAGGTGTCAAACCCTTTTCTTCACAAAATGCCTGTACTTGTTAACTTTTCTGATTTTTTTCCTGACTAGTAGCCATAATATGTACAAATTGAGTTTAGTTAGGCTATTCAGCCAATGAACAGTAAAGGAGGAGGCCTTACTGCGTCATCGTGCAGACTGATCTTCACCTTTTTGTTTCTAATCTGCTCAATGGAAAAGGCACTAAAATTTAAGATCCTATTATATGACTTTTTTGGTTACTGTAAAGGCGGCACCTCATGAATGCGTAATTAGGACTGGTCTACCTTAGACATAGGTAAAAGCTTAAAATGGGGTGTGGTTTTATTAAAAAGTTACTGCATCAGCTTGCGCCATTACCTCAGTATAGACACAAAACACATTATTTAGTCCTTAAAACGCCAGCAAAATAACTGCATCTGAAAATGTCCATTTAACATAAGCATAGAGGCAAACATTGTTGACCCAAATCAAACTGCTCCTACAGGAGCAGTCTGATCTGGGTCCATACTGTTTGTCTATGAGGCTTCAGGTATTGTCTGTCTTACACAATACAACATGGCTTTCGCAGTGTTTGCACTAAAGAGCTACATGCATTAAGGGGCTAATTTGGCCCCCTCTGAAGCCAAAAACTGAAAGTTACTGTTCACAAAGTTCTGCTGATTGGTTTATTAAACGAATAGCCCAAGTGTAAAAGTCTGGTATTTATCTTACTTTTACCTTGCTATAGTAACAGAAAATGGCAGTCAAAATAGGCTTAAAATAGAGAAAATGCCATTTGGGCCAAATACTAGACTTTTGGAGACAGCTCTTTTAAGAATTAACCCATCAGCACAGCTAAATACCAAAAAAATGTGTGTCCTGATAATTCTTATCATCTGTTGAAACATATATTTTTGGTATTTGCTTGTGCTTTAAGTTAATTTCTCTGTTAAGAGTTTCAAATTTGTTCCAAAATGGTAACTGTCCTATTTTCAGCCTATTTTGATGGCCATTTTAATTACCATAGCAACGATCGAAGTCAAATTAATACCAGACTTTAATACTTGGGCTATTGTTCTTATAAAGCAATAAGAAGAATTTGGTGAAAAGCAACATTAAGTTTTTGGCCTTATATGGGGGACCAAAATAGCCCCTTAATGCATGGAGCTCTTTCCAAATTCTAACTGAAGAAGTTTCTGAGAAATCTTTGACAGAAAAACGTTCACACACACACACACACACACACACACACACACACACACACACAGAGTGGCAAACACTATATACCCCTTATATACTTTGTATACTAGGCATAGGGCATTATAAAACCAGTTAGTGTGTTTTAACAAATGCCTTGTACATCATTTAATATATATACAGTAATTCAAAAAAAAAACAATTAGGTCATTATTAAATATTTTATGGCAACAGAAATTATTTACAAGCAACTGCAAAACAAATCGGATGACTGCACATCAGGTTGTTCGAGCAATTTTACGCCCCATAGGAACCAGCGAAGAGCGTGCCAATGCCTACAAAAGAAACAAAAATCAACGTTAACATATCAATTGGATATAAACATGTTTTTTTCAAAGTGAGCGAAATGTAATTGCAAATAAGCTCAACCAGGATGAACTATCTTTTACAGTTTGGGAACAACGTAGACACAGATCAGCCTGTGCATCACCCCTATCTGATAAGCACCTCTTTTGTTCACTGGTTGAGTAATATGATTTATCAGTTACCTCTTATATTAACTGCATATCATCACGTTGACCTGATAAACGTTGCCTACCTCACCTTATGTGCCTTTATCAGGTCATCATGACGTTGCAATTTTTGAATGACGTCGTCATTGGCGTTGAATCCGACATGAAAATCGATAATTGTGTCATAATCGCTAGTTTGAAGAGTGAATCAACTTGTAAACCGATAAATAGAATACCAGGTCCAAGTCCTTGATAGGCTCGGCTTTGAGAATGCTTGTTGAATCATGAGTCTTGCTGAGTGATTCAACATGCATTTTCAAAGCCGAGCCTGGTAAACTTGATATCAAAAGACGCAACCCCTGTCTATGACTATGTCTGCTACATCTGAATTATCAAGGTTAAACCCACTTCCAGTCTCTAGAAACAGACATGGTGGTTTGAGTCGTCTGCATTCATACTTTATTAACATTCAAGAAATAATGATATGTGATTGTGACATGTTCTGGCCACATTGAGTTACTTATTGGTTGCCATTTTTTGCCTGAGAGACACACTAAAAGAATCAAACTATCTCACTGAAGCACTATTAATAGTCACTATGTAAATATCCGAAAAGAAAGAACGCAATTTAGATTAAAACTACATTACCTTTGCCATACAGTCTGATAGTTTCTTGTTTCACTAATTTGTCATATTTTATATTTTTAAGATGACATGTATAATCTCCATGATCTTCCTCTGTTAAAACTGAAATAAAATATTAAAACAACAAGAAATAAATTGCAGTAATACTAAAGTGTATCTATCATAGCTTAAGGTCATGTTATAATGATTTACATAAACAGTTGATTTATTGCGAGACCATCCAAGTAAGTATAATGTCTTGAGTGAGAAAATATATAACTAGTGGAGAATGCGGTTTTGAACCAATGTATCATCATGCCATTAGTTAATTTGACTATGCACTCACTGTAACAATGTTACTGAAAGTTTACAGGTGATGTAAGTACAGTAGTGCAGTATAAATGAGCCCGGGCATGTGATTTCCAACAATGTGGCATTTTGACATGTGTAGACTCAGACAAGCCTCTGCAGCCTCTTTTTAAGCTTAGAAACTCCAAATGATGTTCAGTTAGTAGCTTAACAGTCATAGAATAGTCAAGTGACTAGAAAAGGCTCTGATCAGACTGCACGTATGAGCAGACTGATCTGAGGCTTTGCTGGTCGCACATACCACATTGTTGGAACTCTCACGCTATGGCTCAATTGTCATTAAACGTTGTTACCAAATTTAATCTAAAAACGAAATGTAACCTAGAAAAAATTTGCTTACTAGCAAACATAATATCTACCGATATTCAATGTGGCTGACATCCCCAGATAACCTGATATTGATGCCTGTTGACAATAAATGTGCAGGCCAGCCTGAGTAACTGTGCAGTCTCATCAGCGCCTTTATCATTCACTCATACCAACATTGCATATATATGGCAAAATTTTGACGTTTTCACACCAAAAATGTGATTAAAAAATCATTTGAATGCCATTCGTTAGATATAAATTAACATTTACACTGGTGTATAATTGAATTTATCACACTCATTGCGAAAAAGTAGTAAAATGCTCAGCAAGCATCGCATCTTATTACTTTTCCCCAACTTGTTTAATAAATTCAATAAAACATGAGCACTTGTGTAAGATTCTTTATTTATACCTTTAATGTCTAGAATAATGAAGTATCTTTTTGGATCAAAGAATATACTGTATCGTTTTGGGTCAAAATCTTTACTCATTTCACCATTGGCTGAGACAATCTTAGTTGTTCCATTTGATGTCTTTGTCCATGTTAAATTATGTGTCTCAAGGTAATGGCTGTTCCACTGACTCCCACTGACAGTGCAGAGCATTCGAACATTTGCTGGATAGTTTTCAGTAATGGCAAGGGCTCCAATGGATACAGCTGCAGAAAAACAGAACAGAAATGTTATTTGACGATTAAAAACTGAAAATTATGAAAAGGGATACTAACACTTTTAAAATCTGGTCAAACATTTTAATGATTGTGACCAACATTTAAATGTTTTCACTAGAATATAAATAATGATATAATTCCTCGCTGTTTTATTTGTTTAATTAAACAATTAATCAAAACATCCTCTCTTCTCACTTTGTTAAGAACCAATTACTAAATACACTAGGTATGGATATAAGGGATTATTAATTCCAGAGATGCATCAGTTTTCTTTTTATCTCAGTTATTTGATATGAGTTTTGTCTGTACACGGTTAAGAAACTTCATAAACAGAACCAAGTCTCTGAAAGGGAAATCTTATGAGGGTCTTTCCCATTCTGTATTTGAAGGCTGAAAGAATCATCTAAAACTGCAAGTTTTCCATTCGGTGCTTTTATGGTGTAAAATAGCGAAAAAAGGAGGATGTAGTGTTCCACCCTGGTCTTTTAAGTTCTTATCTCAGCTGGTGGGAGCTGAAAATAATTGTGAACGGTTACGTCACGATCCTATTTGTCCTGAGGTACATGAAGTTTATTTCTCTCACAACAAAAACAATTTTGATTAAGCCATACACAATTTGCAGCTCACATCAGCTTGGATTAGAAGTTGAAAGACCAGAGTGGAGCACTACATTCTCCTTTTTCGCTATTAATAATTGTACAGGATAAAAGAAATCTCTTTAACTTTTATGCGACTTTTAGGCTCAATATACAGAGTCGGTAGTTCTGTTTATGAAGTTTCCTACCCTTGCTGTAAGTCTACTCAGGGTAAATTAAAAAGCCTCTACTTAGGGGATATTTCTATACAAATTTTTCATTTGGGGAGGTAGATGGTGGGATATACCTCCCCAAATGAAAAAAAAATGAATATGGTTATTCCCATTCTACTGCACTTCTGCAATTTTGTCTCGAATTGGAGTGTTTTAAGCTGAATAAAACTGCATGTCATCAAACGGAAAGTGATGTAATTACTCAGTGTAATTAATGATGTCAAACTATTTCCAACAGTATATCGTAAGACTATTGCATTTTTACGTTATCGTTACAAAGGAAAGTGCATTAGAATAGAGCTTTAATGATTGACATGGTGTATCTAAGTTTTCACGTCTCTCACTGACACAATGACTCAATCAACTGATAAATAAATTTGATAGAAAAGCGTACCATTAATCTAGTGATGGTAAAAGAGGCTATTGAGTATGTATATATTGCATTGTTGACACTATTCTCTCAATAGTGTCAAAATAAAATTTTCAAACGCCAATTATAGCTGATGACAATTTTTTTTTACATATATCTTCATATTTGGGTGGGGGGAATGCTTGACATTTGCTGCCAAATCATTTACATTAAATTTCAAAGTAAGTAAAGATGCAAAGATCAGGAATCGATACAATCAAGTACCACACCTGACCCAGGATACCAATGGGAAAGTGACATACTCACAGTAGACACCACAAACGAGAGCCAAGAGGTCAGCCCTTTCCCAGCAGGTGACCACAAAGCACATATAAACAGACGCGCACAAAGACATAGCAAACACAAGATAAAACAAAAACATAAAAGATCCACAAAAGAAGTACCGCCTTGGAATGGTCAGTAAAATATTTTACTGGAGGGCTTAAACCGGTTTAACGGCGCCAACCTCACCCTTAATTTAGATGTGGGACACATAGATATTTGGTTTGCATGAAAGACCCCTAACTTATCAATGCATCATCTCCTAACACATATAAAACAAGATATAACAAGGAGATAAAGCAAGGATAAGGACTCAACAGTAAATTAAACTGAATACCGCAGCAAAAGAAATCCAACAGGTAAACCCCGGTGGGCCCGACAAACAGCCAAAGCATCAGGCCCCTACCATCTTATCAATAGATAAGTCTTTAAGTCGGAACCATCATAGAGTCTGAAGTCCGACCCACCGGCGTGCAATTAAAGAGGAAAGCAAAGTTGCCAACCGTGATTGGGTGGACTACCAAGCATGCAGTCTGTTGCAATACATTAATGTTATAGCCAATCTTTTTATAATGGGAAATTATTTTAATGAACTGCGCTGAAAAATTATTAGAGCCAACAATCTTCTTCAATTTATACACCAAGTCACCATAGAAATCAGGTTCCGAAAGTCCTTGGTGTAAGAGAGATTTAAGTCCAACTTGGAATTTAGAAATCAAATCATAGTATCGTCTATAAAATTTTGAAATGTTTTGCAAAGTTTATGATACCAATGGCCTCGTTTAAGAAGTTTCTGAGTTAACAATTTATTGCGAGTGTTGAAGTCCGCAACATAGCTAGATGCTCTAGCAAAACGAATGCGTTGAGAGATATAGACTCCATAGGATGTAGAACGAGGAACATATTTTATTTTGTTTGCAATGGTGCAGAAAAATTGGAAGATGTCGTTTTGTTAGAGTTTCATGCTTTTGTAGTGCTTTTTTACCCTCTGTTGGCAATAATTATGCCAAGAAAGATAGATTTTGTTGCTTATTTATTGTGTTAGTTATTGTTTTATCTGTTAATTGTTATATTACCTGTGCAATTGACACGCAATGGTGACTTGTGACATGTGAATGTATCATTTCCTTATTATATTTTCCTGCATTTGCAGAAACTTCATCATGTGAGCAATAATTGTTTATTGCGGACCACTCCCTGGAATTAATACTACTGACACAATTTTTTGTGTTTATAATACAACTTGCCAAATCTAAGACAGTTTATTGTTTGCCACGCCTTTGAAAGTGTTTTTCTGTCAATGATCCTTAAGTCATCAGATGAAGTACAGTAATGGATATAAACATCTAGACATGTTTTTAATTATATGTTTGTTATTGCGGCCAAAGTGGGGGGGGGGGGGGGTGGTGATATCACATTGCTAGAACTCTTTTACGCGTGAATAATATTTTTCACTTATATTAACAAATTGGACTATTTATGAATTGAAACTCCTCCAAAAAGCATGTGTTATATGATGGCATAGTCCTTACGACATTGCAGTGTCCACTGGTTTAGATGTAAAGTAAAATGCCAAACAAAAATGTTCCCATCAGCCCAGCACATATACAAACTTCATTGCTTGCAAATGCTGGAAGAAGAAGCTTCTCGTGTAACGGCTAAAACAGTAATGCATTATGATTCAGGAACTTTGTGTAAAAAATCTGCGATTTTTTTACAAAAAATAGATAAAGTTCAACAAGTGAAAATGTGATTTACTATATACTTACGAGTGACAGTCACTGGAACTGAGGCTTCAGCGAGCGGTTGTCCGGTTACTTTGTCCTCCAAAATACATGTATAGGTACCTTCATGTACCATCTCAACAAGGCCTAGAAATATAAAAACAAAATGAATAGTTTGGGTCAGGTTACCAAAAACTACACATAGAAGTATGTTGTTTCATTCATATCAGCAAAGAGGAGAAAATTATAGGCTTTAGATATCAAGAAAACTGAGAGCTAAATTTTCAGACCTTGAGCTATGTACTCTTGTCATGCTAAAATCAATAAAGGTCTCCAGATGTTCAGTAAAAGGTATAATCTCGTTCATGCGTTTGACATGAACGTCTCTTTCTCTATCTTTATCTTAAAAAACAGTGCTTAGATGCGTCTTAGAGTATGCATTTTCCGCTATCACTCATGAACAAATGCATACTGAATCTGATGTTTTACATATTTTTTTCAATCATGCAAATAAACCTTTTCCTCAATATTCAAAAGAATGATCTCGACGTGAAATAGTTCATGCATATCTCCATGTATACGTTAGCTAGCCTACTGAGATAAATATGACTTGACTGTAGCATCAATATAATTAAATCATAACCATATATACACTTTTTAAGTTTATCCTACAAAAGCAGTTTGTTAAATAAGAAAATATATATAAACAACACCGAAAGAATAGCCATGACATTCATTATTGATTAAAATCTTATCAAATATTTGTTTACTTTGGTAAACAGTGAAGATCTAGATGAAATGCAGCATATTGCTGCATTTCATCCTGATCTCCATTGTTTGCTAAGATAAACAATCTATTTGAACAGACGTATGTAACTTGGAAATTATAACAGGGACCCTTCAAGATAAACATGGGAACATCCTAACTTTATATTATGAACAATTAAATTGGTCTAAAAGTGTTTAAAAGGAATGAAAAATAGCCTACCTTCGATTGTAAAGTTAGTATACCCCACTCCAGAGTTAACGAAATAAGTGTCCTTGCTGCCAACAACAACGCCATTTTTATAAATGTCTGTCTTTACTCCTGTATGTCTGTCAACGAAGGTCCAAGACATCTTGTTATCTTCACAAGGAACTGTATTCTTCTTGTCACACTTGCATTGGAAATTTGCGTATGAATCTGTAGGGACCTTAAGAAAGTACTTTGGAGTTATCCTTAAGACAGGTTCTGTAAAAAAATAATAATATTCCTGACCGCAAAACTTAGACACTAGCTGACAAGACAAGACCTCATCCAAATTCTGCAGACGAAGCTGTTGGTTAGATATAAACTTGCCATAGTCAACCCTACCTAGCAATAGTCATCTAGCAAATTGCATTAACAAGTTCAATATGAAAATTGGAACAAATTAAGCAGAACAATTTCGGAAAACAAAATCATTACAATTTAATGTTTGACCTATTTTTCTGCCCAGCTACAGAGTTAATATTTTCAAATTTCTTCTATACTTATTCGTTAAAATATGTGGACTGTTTACTTAACTATTAAATCAAGTATCTTATTTATTAAGTGACTATATACTACTGTGCTCACATGCAGTTGCTCTGGGTAAATTAGGCTTGATATTTTATATGAATCACCTGCCTTATAATTTTTCTAAGGCTCTAGCAAAAATTGCAAACGATCGACTGCTGCAATATTTAGGCAGGATTTAAGGTTTATATAATTACTTACTATCAATTGTTAAAGCAACGTCAGTCTGGGAAATTTCGCTTGTGTCATTTTCAACTTTACATACAATCACACCAGTGTCTGCTGCCTTCAGAGCTGTAATAAACAAATTTAAATAAGCTTTTTAAATTGTACTTGCTGGAAAATTTTACATCCTCTTTTGTCATGTTTGTCGTGTGCTGTTATTTTTCAGAAATAACCTTTTAAAACAAAATTCCCCAAAGTATCATCACAGTGTCAAACAGTTTTGGATCTAGATCAAATTTGTTTTTAGACAACAAAAAAGCTTTAAAAAGTATAACAAAATGCAGACGACAAAGACATGCAAAATATACCCTACATGAAGAGTCAAGGATGACAGAAATTAGTTGATGGGATTATTTTAGTAAGCAACTTAAAAAGGGCGATAATTTCATATTATGAATATCGAATACAAACACTATGAAATGTAGAAGTCAAAACGTGGAAAATATCCTTTTGAAAACATCCACAGTGGGCTGATATTTACATTCATAAATATCCGCAATGGACTGATAATGGCATTCATTGTTCTTCACTTTACAATTTATTCTCCGAAGAACATGCAAAGTAAAGTCTTTCCAATAAGATTGCAGTTGGCCATGAGTTCGCTATATGTTTGAATAATCATTAATGAGCCGTGACATGAGATTTCCAACAATATGGTATGTGCGACCAGCAAAGGCTCAGACCAGCCTGCGCATACGCGCAGTCTGATCGTAGCCTTTGCAAGTCGCTTGAGTATTCTATGATTGTTAAGCTACTGCATGAACACCATTTGAAATATCTAAGTTTAACAGGAGGCTGAACAGGCTCGTCTGAGTCTACACTTGTCAAAATGCCACATTGTTGGAAATCACATGTCATGGTTCATTTCTCATGCTCCAGCTTAGATAAGTTAACCATACCTTTTATTGTCAGTATGTATTGTGAAACATCCTCAACAGTGCCATTAACTATCTCGTATTTTTTGCCAAGTGAGGGGTCCGCCAGTTTCCCATTAGAAGCAATTGTGGTCGAGATTCCATCGGCTGTCACGTGACTGATCACAACACGCTGACTTTTGTCATAGGTGATGTCAGTTTTGTTTCTCTTGCAGTTGACTGCGATGTCTTTACCAGATTCTCCTCTCAACACGTAAGGTTCTAAAGTTAGTCCATTCTCTATAAATAAAAGTAACACATGTACACTATAGTTTCTATAGATGACATGTTAATGTTAGGGACCTATAGGGCCAGACAATACCAGGATATATTTAATAAGTAGATGATATACGATATACTTTTTGTCTGAATTTATATAAAGGAGGTTGGTTTAAAATAATACCCCTAAAAGGACACTGTTTCCTTAAATATTTCTCTAAAAACTTTCCATTGTTTGCTTATATCGGCAGTATTTGAAGAATTCCACATATAGGAAGATTATTCCAGTTCATACTAAAATGAAATATTGATTTTTTTTATCGTTCATATCTCAAATTTCTCAAATTCTTTGTCTCTTGAAAAACAATGCCCTGGTTTTTAAATCATTTCCAAACCCAAGGAGGGTCTAAAATTTATGACACCAACCCTGTCCAGCGTTATATTTACCATAGTAACAAGAAACATAATTTAAAAAAAAAAACAAGTGAGTATGAGTTGCACAATAAACAATTCTCAAAAACGACAATTTGCTTATAATAACAGTAAGATCTAAAATAAAAAAAAACTTACTATAAATAGAAACAGGAACTCTACTTTCAGCCATTACGTTTCTGTCAAAATCATACAATCTGCAAATATATTCTCCATGATCATCTGGTGTAAGGTCTGAAAATATAAAGCCAATAAATAAGTAATTGTCACATGTATTGTACGGTCATAAAGATAGATAAGAGACTATCAGCATAATGGGAAGGAATTTAATGAGCATGTGCCTATTTGTTGCATATCACCGTTTATAAATTACAGAAAACCAATCAGACTTCACAGTTGGTTTGCAAACATTTTTCTGGTCAGTGGATGGTATCATGAATCAATTGTGTTGCAATTCATAGTCTATCCTTGTCTTTTCATGTCCTATTCGACGCATTCGTTCTGAAAGATCGAAACTAACTCCTAAGCCTCTTTCACAGCCAAATAATAATAAGTAATTCTGAAAGTAAGTAAGGCTGCAAAGATCAGGAATCGATACAATCAAGTACCACACCCGACCCAGGATACCAATGGGAAAGTGACAAGCTCACAATAAGACACCACAAACGAGAGCCAAGAGGTCAGCTCTTTCCCAGCAGGTGACCACAAGGCACAATTAAACAGACGCGCACAAGGACATAGCAAACACAAGACAGAACACAAACATAAACGATCCACAAAAGAAGTACCGCCTTGGAACGGAAGTCTGTTATATTATTCCAACCCATATACAATCAGTCAGAAGTCAATAATTGCCATGGTACAATTTTGGACTCTCTGAACTAAATGCATATGGAATACTCTTGAGTATTTCTTTTACTGTGCACATACAGGGTAAGGAACACGTGACTTGTGACGTCATGTTTGTTTAGTTTAAACATATTTAATTTCAACTTGGTAAGGTACACATACAAATATATACAAGTTACAGAATGTAAAAGGATTAGAACGAAAGCTGGAAGCTTATGTTATTCTTCTCATGTTTGTTTCAGTAAGGGTGTAGCTATCTTGGAAATTGTCCTCGTATATGGTAAGTTTTTTTTTCTTATCTGTTACACAAACGTTGCAAAAGCTAGCAACCATTTCATAAGCTAGCACACAGCACACGTAATTTAAATACTTTCTCTTTGTGACGTTGACCTTTTTCTTTTTACTTCAACAGGAGTTTTTAACTAGGGCTTTGCGTCAACTGTCAAAATGGCATGGTTTGTGTTAAAGTGTTAGCTTTTACCATATTACAAAGCATACAGTGCATTTGTTTACACAACTGCAAAACAGTACGACTCATGCACTAATCATAGCACGAAGTGGATACTAGCTTCAATATGGCCGTGGCCACAATGTTGACACAATACCGTCACAAATCACGTGTTCCGCTACGTGATCTAGTTACTTATTTGAATTTTATACTTTAATACATCACAGTATGTAAACTGAAATAAACATCCTGTACCCGTTCCTCCTAGCTCACGCCTTATACATTATGAATTACAGCACTCGTGCGTAACCAGTTGTCGGAAATCGTGATGTGAGAGTTGTTGGTACAGCTGTAATTGTGAGGGCCCACCTATTAAAATTCATTTTTCCGTAGATCTAAGTAACTGTTACAATTACAACCATGTAATCATGTATACATGTGATTGCCAATTCCACTAAAACCGTGCAATCTGGCATTTAAGCTCGTTTTCGACACAGAACGGCTCTGATTGTGAGCAAGTCGTTGTTTAACAAAGCGAAATGCAAAGGAGGAAACCGTTAAAATCATGGAATAAAACGGAATAAAATAGATAAAATGGCTTTTCTTACCTTGTTCGAATGTGTATTGTCTGTGTCGCTAACAATATAAATCGAAACGTGTACAGGTACCTAAATACACGCATTTTCCGACTACTGAGGCGAGTTCAACAATGCGAGCTCGTTGTACTGGTGTCAGGCTTTACACAATATGAATAAAGATAGGTACCGATCAACGAGCGCTCGGCGAGCTCTCGCATTGTTGACCTCGCCTCTGGTTACGCACGAGTGCTGTTATTCATGTTTATAAGGCGTGAGCTAGCGGAGGAACGGTGCAGGATGCTTATTTCAGTTTACATACTGTGTACATAGGTCCATCTAAAACAAATGAGCGTAATTGATATAGTCAATATATTTCTTATCCATTAATTTCACCTTTTGTTTTGCGTACTCAAAAGATAGTTGTTAATTATAGAAATATTAGGAATACTACTTGCCGTTCTTGATCAGTGTGAAGTAAAAGTTTGAAGATTCGTTCGAAACTTTGTAGGCATTTGATGAAACTGAATAATCCGGAAATGACGCATCTTGTACCAACTGCCAATTCAATGACAAGAACTTCTCTTTGCCATCACGCCCTATTTTACTCCATGACATCACGTGATTGAGATAATAAGTCTGGTTCTCGTATGCCGTGCATTGGAAGAATCCGACTGTGGCATTATCTGTGGGCACAATCTGCAACTCGGCGTACAGTCTCTGTGGCTGAACTGAAGCAGAACAGAAAATAAAGTTACAGTAAAATCTGTGTAAAACGGCCACTCAAAAATAGACAAAACAAAGATCTTAATGACAAATGGTAGCTTAATGAAGGTCGAAAGCATTGAAGAATGCTCCACTCCAAATGGAGCATTCTGCAATACTTTTGACCTGCATTAAGCGATATCTGGTCTTGAAAACCAATTTGCGGTCTGTTTATGGTGGCCTTTTACGCTGGTTTTACTGTACATTACTCCAAAAGGAGGAATACTATGGGCACTGAGGTAAAATGGTGCTATTAAAAAAACGTGACTCTGTAGAAAAGCTGACCAACTCTTGTCTACAGTAAATATTAGAAAAAGAATAAATCACAATTTCTGTCCTTTAAGTCATGCCAAAGCGTGTCATAATAAGAATCTTATGACTAAACTAGAATCCACATAAACCATGATTCCATTCGGCACTCAAAATTGCTATGTGCAGGGTCTCTCTATACGCAGGGTTTTTTTTTTTTTTTTTTTTTGTAATTTATTTTATTTTTCTACTGACATTTTCACAATAATATCACAGGATTGTCAATAAATACATGCAATATGACCTAACATAAACATTCTATGTCGATGCTATTACACTTATGAACTATAATTTAGTGCAATACGATAAGAGTCCATTTTGGTATGCGTTTTGCACATCTGCGCTTTTATTTTCTATCGTGTAAAGAATAAGTATCTTTGTATATTTGTAAAGCTGTCTTGAATGTTGCAGTTAAAGTTCTGCTGGTGCGCTTTTAGCAGATATGTGCTCAAAAAGGGCATACCCAAAGGGACATAGTGATGCATTTATTATGCATCCTTATGTCTAAAAATTATATGTACGTCTATGTAAATTATATACTAAAAATACAACCTAAGCCTGAGCGGAACAGATGTACACCAGGTGCCCCTAAACATTATTACGCCACCAGCCCATCTCTCAAATTGCATATAATCAATGTTGTGCAGTAAAGAGATAGGACCTGTTTCCCGCGAAAAAGTTGACCCGAAATTTAGAGTAATCATTTTTCTCAGGAAAACAGAAAACAGAAAGTCCTACGTCATTAGTGCGTACGAAGAATGAGCCGGGTTGGTGGATTCAAAAAGCGTTCAAACGTGTTCAAACAGCGTATGCACAGTGTTGTGACGCTGCACAAGCTCTGAGGGCCTGGATTGGGGTCTGAAAATCACTATAACTAGAAGAGATTTAGATTTGGCTACTAAATCTCTTACTAAAAACGAACAACAGCAAAGCACCCGCCCAACCAAACAAAACTCACCAGTTAGTCAGTGAATTAAATTACGTATAGAAAAGTTAAGAATGTGATAAATTGGTAATCACATTCTTTTATCCTCATTATATTTTGGACAGAAGATCACCAATTTTATTTTTACCTCTAAATCGCTTACGTTATTTTTTTCATTTTTTTTTTCTTGGTGGGGTGTGTGGGGGGTCTTAAGATCCATAACCAACATAAAATATGACAAAAACTCGCTACCCAGGTCCTCAACTCTAAACCGGCGCTGTCCCGAAGCGGATTAACAGTTATGTCCGTCTTTTGGACAGCTACTGTACATCAGTTCACTCAAGCATTTCAACTAAATATGTAAACACAGTCACCAGAAAAACTACCTTTACGTTAGCCATTAGAAACAGCTAATTACATATGCTAAACGACGTGAACGAGCTTGATTCTTGAATATTGACTTGTTACTTTCAATATGCTATCAGCGCAGAGCAGAATGACTGCACAGATAGGAATACATAGATTCTCAAGCTGATCTGAAGTCTGTTCGGATACGAGAAAGGTTTTCTAGTGACACGGTTATTAGCAATGTACATGTTCAAAAAAGGTAATAGCATTTGTAGTTCGTACTTATAGTTTGTGAGGGGTTACAACTTCTGCTGGTGGATTAAAATGTGCAAATAGGTAAGAAAAGAAGGCATATTATGTTTATACGCAAATGTCTCCCTATTTAAGCTGCAGCATCGTGCATTTTAAATGACAAGGAGCAGTAGGTGGTAAAAGTATAATGCCCCGTGTTGGGATAGGTTGTGTGGATTGTAAGACTATTCGTATTGCGTGAACTTAGAACATGGTGAACCTTCCTTGCAAATATTTGGACAGTACGAATTATGACAATCAGAGTGTTTTTATAAAATCGCAAGGACATAAAGATATCCAAATAGATATGGTTTTATAATTTGAAAAATATTTTATGCCATACATCTTTGCCTTTAGCATTTTAGAATCGCATTTTAGTACAATAAAACTCAAGAGAGCTTAATTATCGTCAAATATTTGCATCCATTTCTGCCAATATTTTGCAAATTTGTCAAAACGGTCTATTTTAATAGCTATTTTCTTTTCAATATGTAAGAAAAACTTCATTTCTTTGACCCATGTAGCAATATTTAGCTCTTTGTTGTTTATGCGACATTTATAAATATAGAATCTTGTTAAGATCAAAATATAATTTATAGGTTTATTAAATTCATTTTGATTACATATACCGAAGATGGCACGTTTCTTGTCGATGTTCGCCAAGTATTGATTTTTTTCGTAAATCCAGTTTTCAATATTTTCCCAAAACTCCATAACGATGTTGCAGTACCAGAATAAGTGTTCAATTTTTTCGGGAACTCTTTGACAAAAAGTGCATAAGTTATCTTGTTTTATTCCGCATTTAAGCAGTAAATCATTAGTAGCCAAAATTCGATGAAGTATTCTATATTGAAACCAGTGCAATTTCGTATTACTGCAGCTTTTGGCGGGAATTTTATAGATTTGACACCAATCTAAAGGTTCGTTACCAAAAACCACATTCCATTTGATTTGACTTTTTGGTATTATTTCTTTTTCATTTAACACTTTATACATATCTTTACAGCCCTTTTTGCTCTTTAGCACAATTCTGAAATTGAATGGCATGTTGTTATTTGTTAATTGAGTGGGACCAATATGGATTTGTTTTCTTCTTATATAATTTAAAACTGCTGTTCTAACACTAAAGTATTGCATGAAATCTATTTGTAATTCATATTTATTGATAAACTGGTTAAAACTCATCAGGGTCCCATCTTCGTTAAGTATGTCTTTAATGAAATATATGTTTTTTTCGTACCATCTCCTGTAAAAGAATGAGTTATTTGCTATTGTTATATCTTTATTATTCCAGATGTTTATTGATCCTATTTCTTCTGATTTAGTTTCGTTTTGTTTGTTACAAATCTCTATCCAGGAGTTTAGAACATCATTCCAAAATATGTTGCTTTTGTTCCTTATCAATCGTTTAGTAAATTCCAAACCCCGATTAATTAAATCATTTATTTTAGTATACATCGTTTCAAAAATTGATACATGCTTTGAAGTATTAACTATTAAACGGCGAATCCAAGTTGATTTTAGTGCCAACATATAATTCTTTAAATTGATCATTTTTAGGCCCCCTTTATCATATTCTTGCATTAGTGTGTCACGTTTTATCCTGTCTGTTCCGGACTGCCAAATAAAATGAAAGAATTTCTTTTGTAAATTATTTATAAGTTCTTCAGTTGGATTTGGCAGTGCAATAAATAGGTGGTTTAATTTCGATATAACAATAGTTTTTAAGACTGTTATTCTCCCAAATGGAGTAAGTTTCCTTTTAGACCATACTTTTAGTTCTTTATCTATTTGTTCTATTTTATCCTTAAAATTAATTTTTACCATTGTGTCCAAATTGCACGAAAATTTAATTCCTAATATATCAAAATTAGTTTGGGTCCAGTTAAGTTTTAGCCTATGATTAAACGTTTCCCCACTAAACTTTTTACAACCTATCCATATGGCTCGTGTTTTTGAACTATTCACCTTGAGGTTTGATAACCTTGCAAATGAATCTAGGGTTTGAATAGCTGCTGTCAACGATTTTTCTGAACCGTCCAAAATAATTGTCGTATCATCAGCGAATTGTGATAGAATGTGTTCGACATTTCCAATTTTAATTCCCTTTATTTCAATATTTTGTTTTAGCATCAAAGATAGTACTTCAGCACAAAGTAAGAATATATACGGAGATGGGGGGTCACCTTGTCTACAACCTCTGCCTATATTAAAAAAGTCAGAAAGAAATCCACACTGGGTAACAGCAGGGTTAATTATGTTCAAATCTCTTGTAGGCCAGTGTCGTATTTACTTACACACAAATTGTACATTCAAAGTTTATCATAAAGTTCAAAAAATACTGCTAATTCACCATTTCTTCTTTACCACGACAGTCTAAACTTATAATATTCAGTTTAGAACATGTATTAATAGCATTGCACTATGTGCCACAGTGTCCTTTTAAACAGGTCTGGCCTCGAGGTTATAAAACTTTTTTTCATGCTAAGCTCAACTGAGCAAGTAATTTCAATTGTTAATAAACGGTAACATGAATAAAATCAGATTTGTTTTGCTCTAAAACTCTCAGATGCTGCATTTATCCTGCTAATAAATGTTAAATTGTTGGCATTTTAACATTTATCAGCAGATAAATTTCTTGCTCAATTGAGTTGAGCATGAAAAAGGTTTTATAACCTAGGGGCCTGGTTCTGATGCAAATTTTTGGTACAATTACCTGGAGAACTGTACAATGTATTTTGTTGAAAATTATATGATTGTGAAGCTGAAATGCCGTATAATGTAATGGAGCATATTTTATCTTTAAAATTGTAAATCATAATATGTTATTCTGAATATTACATTATTCTTTAACATGATTAATAATCATAATTGTTACTCTGAATAGTTATAGGTTAGTTATGAGACTGTTTCCAGCACTGTCCGTAAACATGATATTAAGCCTACAGGTTTTCTTGTTTCCTAACCCTGTGTATAGAAAGATCTTGCTATGTGGAAGCGATTGCACTTGCGAATGAGAACATTTACATTTTGCCTTTAATAAAATAAAGCTCTGAGATTTTGTTTATCGCATATGCAAGCAGAGATGGCTCTGACGGGTCTACAATTTTTCAAAGTTTCAAAGTTTCGCCAGATATTCACTGCTCGCACGACATATGAAATAAGCAGAAATTTAGCCCCAACTGATAAAAGCGCATATGGCCTGAGTAATATCACACTGATGGACTTACTTGCTGCATTTACGGCGTACAGCACACAAGACAACGCCACAAGAGTTTGAGATACGGACCCCATGTCGGAACCTGAAATTTAAAATAGTATATGAGATTGGTAAACATAGTGTGCATTATTTTCACAGCCGAAAAATGTCGCACGTGTTGATAAAATTGTTTCACAAAGTTTTGATTGCAATATTTTGCCAAATCACATTTTAGACACTCATCTCATTCTGTCTGGCTTATCGACTTCAATTTCTGCTGATCTGATTTGATCATTTGTTTAGCCTAGAACTTACGATCTGTTCATATCTGTTTATAACTTAAAATCGCAAAATTTTCTCTGAGATTGAATACAGATTGATTTCGGATCTGATTTGATCATTTAAATGGCTTAGAGCTTACGATCTGTTCAGATCTGTTTATAATTTAAAAGCCCAAAATTTTCTCTGAGATTGAATACAGATTTATTTCGGATCTGATTTGATCATTTAATTGGCGCGAGCTTACGATCTGTTCAGATCTGTTTATAACTTTAAAGCCCAGAATTTTCTCTGAGACTGAATTTTTAATTTTTTTATCTATCAACAATATTTAATAGCCTATTTTTAAAGCGAGCAAGAGTCTTCTCATGATTTGATATTTGAAAAAGAACATTAACCCTTAAAGCGCCAAGAAAAAAATGCATCTGAAAATGACGTCTGCATAAGTCGTCGGCTGCAAATAATTGCCTAACATTACCGACGAATTAAGTATAGAAGCAAACAGCGTGGACCCAGAACAGACTGCTTTATATAGGAGCAGTCTGATATGGGGCCACACTGTTTGCGATAGAGGCTTCTTACACATTTCAGTAGACGAGAAAAACAGACTACTTTTGCTGCGATTGGCGCATTAAGGGTTAAATAATTATACGCACACTCAGGTATAATGCATTATGTACACCCTTTTCAAACAAAAGAACAACTCATGAACAAAAGTTTATTTCAATAAAATTAAAAAATATATAACCTTAAGATTTTTGCTTTTGAATTTTAAAAACAATTTACCTTCTTATAGTGTCTTGGACTGCTGATTTTCTGTTCCTTCTTGAAATAACTTACAAATTGAAAATAATCATCAAACAAAGTAAGTAATATATGGAAAAATGAATGGCAAAAAGTAAAACTAAATAAAAATACGAGATTATCAAAAGCATTTCCTACCAGGCGTCTTCCGAGTTAGTCTCCCCTAAAATGGAAGGAACCCTGGACAGTGCATTAAATGTTTATTGGAGGTACCAAACAATTTATCTTTTGGCGTCGTCTGCTTGTCATCTATGTTACCATATTTATCCTAAATTCGAGAAAATTGTTTTGAAAATACGCGCAACCACTGAAAGAAGGGTGGTTAGTACGTTATTGTCTTATAGCTACGTGGGCGCAACATATAGACCAGAACATGGGATTTGGGTACGAATCGCATATGCGCAAATTCACCTTTAAAGGGGATTAACCTCCAAATATACAGGCTCTACAGTTATGGCTCTTGTATACTGCACTGCCACCCCCGTGCTTTTATGCATGTCAGATACACGCCAGTTGTTATAATACATTTAGAGAAAATTGCTAAAGTTTAGAACAATAACTCTAATCTCAGCATATTTTGAGTGATTCCCCCTTTTCACTTAAAATACGTTCACGCCTAAGCATGCAGGCATGAACATATTTTAAGCGAAAAGGGGGAATCACTCAAAATACGCGTTCAGCCATAAAAATATTTGGTTTAAACATATCAATTCAGCTTTGTACATACATAAACAATATAAACGAATAAGGTGAGGATCAGAACAAAGTTTGCATCTTATATAGTTATTATCCTGCGCTGTAAGATATGAAAAAAGTTTACGTGAAAAGGGAAAGCACTCATAATATACTGAGATTAGAGTTATGGTTCTTAAGGAATGTAGTTCTCCTCGTGTTGTCTATCTGTCAGTAGATTGTATACTCTTAAGGCAAATTGCCGACTAAGCTTTAGAAGGACAAAAAGAAGGCGGGAAATTATAACGGCACTTTTTGTTTTAGGAGATAGCACATGCGATTTTGGTACTTATCGCGCAGTCTCAGTTTAGTTCAGCATGGCAAAAGGATAATAACGTCGGGGACTGATCCAATGCGCTTCGGGTTCACTAGATTCGACGCTCACCAAACACGTATCGTCTTAATGTGCGCGGGTGCAAAACCATTACGCCACATCGAAGTTGATACAACCTCGGACTCAGTATAATTTTTATTGGGTCCGAGATACAACGTTGTTTTCACATTGTAGGCATACTGGACCGTCAAAGTTGTATACTTGTGATACATACGGTACCGTTCACGACGGTCATTAATGAAAACGTCAAGACCTGGTCATCTTTTAGATGACAGTAACATGGCCGTTATGACAAATTAATTTATCACAAGACAATACATTTACAGCTGTACGTAAAGACCCCCTGAAGGTGTGAAATTATGTGTATTCCGTCGGACATAACGCCCATATCGCCTTCTCAAACAAATGACCGCCCCGCTAAGCGTAGTGCCTAGTAAACACGAAGGTGAAGATTCGATACCCAGTCGCCGCATATAGTCGCGCAAACATGCACCAATCTGTTTACATTTGAAACAGTTGGGACATCGGTACTTATCTCATGGGTGAACCCCCCATCTAAAGGCCTATGCCGACGTATCAAGAATGCTAGGGGGTCTGAATTTTGGTCTGAGTTTTCAGCATGTGTATGAGAGCAGCGAAGGCTCTGGCCATACTACGCATTTTTGCACAGGCTCGTCCAGCATTGGCTGCTCGCCGATACGATAAGAACCAAAACCTCTTGTAATGGCTCATTTGTGACATAGTAGGGAGGCGTGGGCGGGTCACATCGAGCACTCGGAAAATGGAACTACAGTGTAGCCAGTAGCGGATCCAGAGGGTTCGCTTGAACCCTTCCTGCCCCCCCCCCCCCCCTCCGTTTTTAAATATCCTATGAAGATTATTTCTTTCTCGAGGGATATCGGCAAGAAAAATGAGTTAAAATCTGCAAAGCAAACCCCTACACCTTTATACATATGAGCCCCCTTTCCAGAAATCCTGTATCCGACCCTGGTAGCTGACCAGCGTTATGAAACATCGACGACTTCATTAGAACCTATGACTGTTTGAAAATCTTTCAGTTTGAAAATTAAAATTGATGCAAAATTTTGGGTTTCTTGGCATACGCTATTGTCACTGACAATGGCATACTAGCTTTGGTAGCAGCAGTTTTGGGCTGGACAGGACGGAGGCCATCTTTGAGCTTAATATTTCTTGTGCCACATGAAAACTACCTTTATCCCATACATTTGAAGACACTTGGCGATGATTTTCCTTCCTATCAAATACCAAGGCCCCTAAATCACACTGGTAAATGTATACGTCGATTTGGTGGTATTTACGTGTATTGCCGGTACTTCATAGACCGGAAGTGATAGATATTGCTGTTAATACTATATAGAAAAGCATGTCATATGCCTAAAGGACTATAGACTTCAATCATTTTTAAGTATTCAGTATGTGCATGAAGATTTATGTAAGTATTTAGGAATATATTCGAGTACCGATCATCCAGATCGGTACTCGAATCTATTCCTAAATACTTACATAAATCGCCATGTGCATACCTAATACTTAAAAATAATCTAATTCTATAGTCATTTAGACATATGGCATGTTTTTCTATATAGAATTAACAGCAATATCTACCATTTCCGGTCTATGAAGTACCGGCAATACGCGTAAATACCACCAAATCGACGTATACATTTACCAGTGTGTAAATGGGTACTGAAGCAAACAGAGACGACCCAGGTGAAATGTAGCCTCGCCAACCAGATGAGAGATATAGAATGTCGGTGTTGTCGGCAACACGCCAGTAAAGAATGACGCTGCGGAAATGTCAATGAGCGAGAAGGCAAAGCAGAATGCGTGGGCTGAACATTATGAACGTAGAGTTTGAGTGGGACCCTGAACACCCATCCAGCAAACCTCCACTACAAAGCCCACATATCCCAGTCACTTATGGTATGGTGAAGAAGGCCATGTCAATGATGAAGTCAGGTAAAACTGCAGGTCCAACAGGCATAGTGGTGGAGATTATCAAGGCAGCAGGTGATAAAGTTACCATAATGACCCGCGATCTTGCTACCGCGATTATCCCCAGATGACTGGACGGGAAATTTCATTGTCTGCCTTTACAAGGACAATAGTGATGCTCTGAACAGAGACAACATAGACTGATCAGGCTCATGATCTGAGGTACAGGCCTGGACGTCCTGCAGATCTAGAGTTCAGGCGATTACCCATGCGCTGTCTCTCATACAGGGGTAAGCAAAACAGCATCTTCTGCAATGGCTGCATAATCTGGGTGCATAAGAAAGGCAGCGGGCTACAACGACCGACACCGAAGCCTGCTTATATGTGTGCACTTTGCAGGGGAAATGTTCGCCCTATTGACGGTAGACCACAGAGTGAAGTTCAGGTCGGACCTGATAATCTGGAGATGGTAACTGCCTTTTGCTACCTGGGTGACATGCTTTCCGCTGGCAGAAGCTGTACTGAAACTAGCAGTCACTACTTGTGTGAAAACCGTCTGGAAGAAGTTCATGGATCTACTACCAGTTCTCTCACCCCGACAGCTCTCAGACAAAACCTGTGGCCATGTGTACAGCTCTCGTGTGCGGAGCGTCATGCCCCAATCAGTGAAACTTTGCCATTGAAAAAGACGAACCTGCAGCGCTTGTTGTGCAACGACAGGGCCATTATCAATCAAGCCAGAGGATGTGGCCACAGTAAGGTCAAGCAAGATACTGGCAAAGCTTGAGGCCCTTGAACTTGTTTTGAGAGAAAGAAAGCTTCGCTGGTTTGGACATAAGAGCGCTCTAGTGGTGCAGTCAGAACATCATGTGATATACAGAGGTATATAGGGAGGCCCAAGATGACATGGAAGAAATTGGCGGTGAATGACTGCCGTGAGTGGAAGCTTATGACAGTCGACCCTGAAGAAAAGAGCACCTAGCGATCGGATGCGAGATCTGCTTTGCGTGCAGCTGGAAGGGACCCACTGATGTGGATGATACCAATACACCTGCATGTTAATAAATATCTGCTTATGATTATGATGTTGATGAGTAGAATTTTGAAGTTTTCACCTTGTATGGGAATGACAGCCATTTTTGTCATGTGAACCATAATAAATTGTCAATTTACATTGCCTCACCGAAATTTGAGTTCAATTGGCATTGTGGCTGTTTTAATATTAGGTTAACCGTATCTAGTAAGTATAATGACTTTGGCTCCAGCATTAATTGAAATATCAACTTTTCAAGAGTATTCCCATTAAAATAAAATGTAATAGGAAACAAATTTGACCACGCCATAAAGAAGGTCAAGGTCAATCAACGATCATTATTAGAGCAAACTTGACAGGACCCATATATGAAATTTGAGTTCAATTGACCTAGTGTTATCAGAGATGTTTAAAAATGATGACAGACAGATGCTAGATGCTGGAGTCATTGGTATACTATTAGTCAACCCATGAGACTTTGGCCCCAGAGAGCTAACAATGGTTCGTTCTGGAGAGTTTTGAGTTTTTATATATGTGATAAGGAATGCTCACTCAGAAGAGCCTGTGCTAACATGTAGTCTCACGAGAACCTTCACTGCTTACACCCACAAAGTAAGCATTTAAGACGAAGGATCATACCAACATTTTGGCATCTAGCCATAGCTATATAGCTTTGTATTTAAGAAAGACTTAATAAGAAACAAAGAAGATCTAATGAGCTGGGCCAGATGTTTGACCACAACAGGCCAAGTGAATATGATAAGGAAATGCCACAATCACTGAGCACAAACCAACCTAATGCACCATGAGTAAGAGACATTAGAATACAAACAAAGACAAACTAATAAAAGTATGAACTAAATCAATGCAAACCAACCAGCTCTCTATTCCATAGTAAGATTTTGCAAAAAAAATAGTATGATCAGGAAATACCACAATCAAACACTGCATACCAATCCACGGCATCGTGAGGAAAAGCCACCGAACAATATGTTCTTAGAAGGGTATCCCTTGGAAGCATAGACTGCATTAAAGAATTGAAACTAGAGTGCGCATATTTTCTGGGCCAGACTAGCTAGTTTCTGCCCTTTAGGCTTCATCAGTGACCCTCTAATAGTTTCAAAGTTCCACAATGAAACCCATGATCCCAAAGGACAAGAAAATAAAATCTTCACTATAGTGAAGGGCAGGGAGACGTTCTACCGCCGCCACACAGTCCCAGTCACCAGCTGTAGTGAAGTCAAATATGTTCTTAAAAGGGTATCCCTTGGAAGCATAGACTGCATTAAAGAATTGAAACTAGAGTGCGCATATTTTCTGGGCCAGACTAGCTAGTTTCTGCCATTTAGGCTTCATCAGTAACAAGACATCTGAAAGACAATAAAAGCAAAGCAACCAGCTCTCTCTTCTTTGTCAAGATGATTGCGAAACTAGAAAGGACATAAAGTGATGCATGCTAAAATAAAGGCCAACACAGAATCCCCACAAACAATGGGAGGTACAGTAAAACAATAAATCAACAACAAGAGGACCTAGCAAATCTAGAAAGGAAACGAAGAGCTATATTATAAAAACAGGACAAAACACAAGATAATGTACTCTCATATTCTAAATGGCTGGAAAATAACCCATTTTTGAGGTTATACATTTTTTCAAGCTCAACTCAGCTGAGTATGAAATTAATCCTGCTAATTAATGTTAAAATGCCAACAATTGTTGTTTATTTGCAGGATAAATACAACATCTGAGAATTTAATTTCAAGACAAATCTTTATTTTTTCAGCATTTTAGATTTTATGAGCAGTTGAAATTTCACGCTCATATGAGTTGAACATAAAAAAAGATGTATTACATCTAGGCTTGATCAACAATAATTTACATATTGGGTGAAAAAGTGATAACTCACAATATATATTTTTTTACTGGCTACCAAAATGTTCACAAAAATTCTATGCCTAAATGTTTTAACATATAACTTATATAACAAGAATTAGAAAAGTAGTACTAAAACATTAAAATGAAAAAATAACATGCATAACTATGAGATGGAACGATTATATGCCTTAATATAACATACAACATATATAACATGGACTAAAACAATAGTTTTATAATATCAAAATAACATAACATGCATAACATGACATTAATAATGATTACTGTATTCATTCTAACTCCCCTCTGAAACAATAAATACTTCTCGAAAAATTTAGAGGCAATTTTCTTTCCTCTTAAGGCAGGATTCCTGAACCTCCAGCACGGGAGTGTCTATCTTTATGAAGCTGTAAGTAGGCAGACCTTAGCTACTGTCAAATAAGATTAGACCACTGAATTGATCTAGCTGATAACAGCATGGCCACTGATAAAAGCTGTTACCTATTTTACAGAAAATTTTGACCACCCAACCAAATTAACAATATAAGATACTAGAACTGCAAAATATGTTGACTTTTTGACTGCTATTGGATTTATGAGGATAGGTGGCTAATTTTGCTTTTTATAGCCCACTCATGTCTTTAAGCTTTACTTCAACTGAACCCAAATTTTTTTCTTGACATCTAAACAATACTGCAAAACATGTGTCGCGTGCAATCATAATTAAGGTTCTGCAGGGCTTTTGTATGGCCCTATTTAGCTCAATTTATACAACTTGCAATGTTTTAAATTGGGTTTTAATTTTGACAGGGCTCGTCTTTAATCAAATACATACAGTAGATTTAATGTGTTATTGAAACGAATTAACTACTTTGCTTCAGAGGGCTTATTAGAATAAATACAGTTCAAACATGAAATACAATGAATAAAATTAATAGATCGCTCCCATAGTTGAAAGACCGGATCTCCAATGGACAAGTTTTCTTGTGACAACAATCAACATAATCACATACATGTATGAGAGAATCTGGATGGGGGATGGTGAAAACCATTAATAATTAAATTTTAGCTCTTTAATCAGTAATTAAAGAAGCAAATTTATTTAAAACAGTAAATTTCAGAATGTATTGTCTTTTACTTAAATTATAATCGTTGAGCGTTCTAGTGGTGTAGTCTGAACAGCATGTGATATACAGGTTGATGGAAGGCACTGGCCAGGGACGCTGAAAATTACTTAGAAGAAACTGATGGAGAATGACTACCATGAGTGGAAGCTCATGACAGTCGGCCCCTAGAAAAGAACACCTGGAGATTAAGTGTAAGTCCGGTATGCCCGCAACTAGCCAGCTACCTGGTGGGGGACCAACTGATGTGGATGATGCCCCCTACACCTGCATGTTAATCAAAACCCGATGATGGTGATGATGATATAATCCCCCAAAATTTCTAATCATTAATTAAAACTGCCAAATATCACTAAAATAGAGCCATTAACCCTTTGCATACGGAAAACCCCTATACAGGTACTTTTACAAACAGTGAAGACCCTGATGAAAGGGTACATAATGCTTTGACTATTTTTCTCAGTAGCCACAAGGCCAATTGAACTTAAATTTCATACAGAGCATCTATTAGATGGGACAATGTAAATTGATTATGTGATCTAGGTCTCATGGCAAAAATATATTAAGGTGAAAACTTTTTAAAAAAATTTGATGATTTTGTCTAGCACTCGTTCATATTTGGGCCAGCACATGGATTTCAGTACTTATTGGATATGCCCAAATGTCTCCAACAAAGGCCCATGCCAGCATAACTCGTTGGGCTAGAGGTCTGTGTATGGAGAAAATTAAGGCTCTGTTAAAACTGTGCTAAGCCTTAGATGCACGTCAAAGCAATAAGAGACAAAATCTTGTGTGCTGGCCTATTTGAAATGCCCTTTTTCTTCCATATCATTTAGGCCAGCTCATGTGATATTGGTACTTTTCACAAAAGTATGCCTCCAATGGGGCTAGAAGTCTTAAGTTTTGGTCTGAGCATTCATCTACTACCATGATTTGTGTATAAAAGCGCACAGCTTGCATACACTAAACATGTAGTAGATGAAAGCTCACAGCTTGAATACACTAATCATGGTAGAAGATGAAAGCTCACAGCTTGCATATACTAATCACGACAGAAGATGAAAGCTCACAGCTTGCATACACTAATCATGCTAGCAGATGAAAGCTCACAGCTTGCATACACTAATCACAGTAGTAGATGAAAGCTCACAGATTGCCTACACTAATCATGGTAGTAGATGAAAGCTGACAGCTTGTGAAAGCTCAGAGCTTGCATACACTAATCATGGTAGTAGATGAAGGCTCACAGCGTGCATACACTAATCATGGTAGTAGATGAAAGTTCACAGCTTACATACACTAATCTTGGTTGTAGATGAGGGCTCACAGCTTGCATACACTAATCATGGTAGTAGATGAAAGCTCACAGCTTGCATACACTAATCATGGTAGTAGGTGAAGGCTCACAGCTTACATACACTAATCATGGTTGTAGATGGGGGCTCACCGCCTGCATACACTAATCATGGTAGTAGATGAAAGCTCACATCTTGCATACACTAATCATGGTAGTAGATGAAGGCTCAGAGCTTGCATTCACTAATCAGGGTAGTAGATGAAGACTCACAGCTTGAATACACTAATCATGGTAGCAGATGAAGGCTCACAGCTTGCACAGACTAATCATGGTGATAGATGAAAGCTCACAGCTTGCATACACTAATCATGCTAGCAGATAAAGGCTCACAGCTTGCATACACTAATCAGGGTAGTAGATGAAGGTTCACAGTTTGCATACACTAATCATGGTAGCAGATGAAGGCTCACATCTTACATACACTAATCATGGTAGCAGATGAAAGCTCAGAGCTTGCATACACTAATCATGCTAGCAGATGAAGGCTCACAGCTTGCATACACTAATCAGGGTAGTAGATGAAGGCTCACAGCTTGCATACACTAATCATGGTAGCAGATGAAGGCTCACAGCTTGCATACACTAATCATGGTAGCAGATGAAAACTCACAGCTTGCATAGACTAATCATGCTAGCAGATGAAGGCTCAGAGCTTGCATACACTAATCAGGGTAGTAGATGAAGGCTCACAGCTTGCATACACTAATCAGGGTAGTAGATGAAGGCTCACAGCTTGCATACACTAATCATGGTAGCAGATGAAGGCTCACAGCTTGCATACACTAATCAGGGTAGCAGATGAAGGCTCACAGCTTGCATACGCTAATCATGCTAGCAGATGAAGGCTCACAGCTGGCATACACTTATCATGGTAGCAGATGAAGGCTCACAGCTTGCATACACTAATCATGGTAGCAGATGAAGGCTCACAGCTTACATATACTAATCATGGTAGCAGATGAAAGTACACAGCTTGCATACACTAATCATGCTAGCAGATGAAGGCTCACAGCTTGCATACACTTATCATGCTAGCAGATGAAGGCTCACAGCTTGCATACACTAATCATGCTAGCAGATGAAGGCTCACAGCTTGCATACACTAATCATGCTAGCAGATGAAGGCTCACAGCTTGCATACACTAATCATGGTAGTAGATGAAAGCTCACAGCTTGCATACACTAATCATGGTAGTAGGTGAAGGCTCACAGCTTACATACACTAATCATGGTTGTAGATGGGAGCTCACCGCCTGCATACACTAATCATGGTAGTAGATGAAAGCTCACATCTTGCATACACTAATCATGGTAGTAGATGAAGGCTCAGAGCTTGCATACACTAATCAGGGTAGTAGATGAAGACTCACAGCTTGAATACACTAATCATGGTAGCAGATGAAGGCTCACAGCTTGCACAGACTAATCATGGTGATAGATGAAAGCTCACAGCTTGCATACACTAATCATGCTAGCAGATAAAGGCTCACAGCTTGCATACACTAATCAGGGTAGTAGATGAAGGTTCACAGTTTGCATACACTAATCATGGTAGCAGATGAAGGCTCACATCTTACATACACTAATCATGGTAGCAGATGAAAGCTCAGAGCTTGCATACACTAATCATGCTAGCAGATGAAGGCTCACAGCTTGCATACACTAATCAGGGTAGTAGATGAAGGCTCACAGCTTGCATACACTAATCATGGTAGCAGATGAAGGCTCACAGCTTGCATACACTAATCATGGTAGCAGATGAAAACTCACAGCTTGCATAGACTAATCATGCTAGCAGATGAAGGCTCAGAGCTTGCATACACTAATCAGGGTA
Organism: Loripinus fragilis; assembly: GCA_964019695.1. Classification (NCBI taxonomy): domain Eukaryota; kingdom Metazoa; phylum Mollusca; class Bivalvia; order Lucinida; family Lucinidae; genus Loripinus; species Loripinus fragilis. Next base: position 25,510,503 of record OZ026527.1, read on the forward strand.
GTAGATGAAGGCTCACAGCTTGCATACACTAATCAGGGTAGTAGATGAAGGCTCACAGCTTGCATACACTAATCATGTTAGCAGATGAAGGCTCACAGCTTGCATACACTAATCAGGGTCCAGATGAAGGCTCACAGCTTGCATACGCTAATCATGCTACCAGATGAAGGCTCACAGCTGGCATACACTTATCATGGTAGCAGATGAAGGCTCACAGCTTGCATACACTAATCATGGTAGCAGATGAAGGCTCACAGCTTACATATACTAATCATGGTAGCAGATGAAAGTACACAGCTTGCATACAATAATCATGCTAGCAGATGAAGGCTCACAGCTTGCATACACTTATCATGCTAGCAGATGAAGGCTCACAGCTTGCATACACTAATCATGCTAGCAGATGAAGGCTCACAGCTTGCATACACTAATCATGCTAGCAGATGAAAACTCACAGCTTGCATAGACTAATCATGCTAGCAGATGAAGGCTCAGAGCTTGCATACACTAATCAGGGTAGTAGATGAAGGCTCACAGCTTGCATACACTAATCAGGGTAGTAGATGAAGGCTCACAGCTTGCATACACTAATCATGGTAGCAGATGAAGGCTCACAGCTTGCATACACTAATCAGGGTAGCAGATGAAGGCTCACAGCTTGCATACGCTAATCATGCTAGCAGATGAAGGCTCACAGCTGGCATACACTTATCATGGTAGCAGATGAAGGCTCACAGCTTGCATACACTAATCATGGTAGCAGATGAAGGCTCACAGCTTACATATACTAATTATGGTAGCAGATGAAAGTACACAGCTTGCATACACTAATCATGCTAGCAGATGATGGCTCACAGCTTGCATACACTTATCATGCTAGCAGATGAAGGCTCACAGCTTGCATACACTAATCATGCTAGCAGATGAAGGCTCACAGCTTGCATACACTAATCATGCTAGCAGATGAAAGCTCACAGCTTGCATACACTAATCACAGTAGTAGATGAAGGCTCACAGCTCGCATACACTAATCATGGTAGTAGATGAAAGCTCACAGATTGCCTACACTAATCATGGTAGTAGATGAAAGCTTACAGCTTGTGAAAGCTCACAGCTTGCATACACTATTCATGGTAGTAGATGAAAGCTCACAGCGTGCATACACTAATCATGGTAGCAGATGAAGGCTCACAGCTTGCATACACTAATCATGCTAGCAGATGAAGGCTCACAGCTGGCATACACTAATCATGGTAGGAGATGAAGGCTAACAGCTTGCATACACTAATCATGGTAGCAGATGAAAGCTAACAGCTTGCATACACTGATCATGGTAGCAGATGAAAGCTTACAGCTTGCATACACTAATCATGCTAGAAGATGAAGGCTTAAAGCTTGCATACACTAATAAAGGTAGCAGATGAAAGCTCACAGCCTGCATACACTAATCAGGGTAGTAGATAAGGGTCACAGCTCGCATACACTAATCATGGTAGTAGATGAAGGCTCACAGCTTGCATACACTAATCATGCTAGCAGATGAAGGCTCACAGCTTGCATACACTAATCAGGGTAGTAAATGAAGGCTCACAGTTTGCATACACTAATCAGGGTAGTAGATGTAGGCTCACAGTTTGTATACACTAATCATGGTAGCAGATGAAGGCTCACAGCTTGCATACACTAATCATGCTAGTAGATGAAGGCTCACAGCTGGCATACACTAATCATGGTAGCAGATGAAGGCTCACAGCTTGCATACACTAATCATGGTAGCAGATGAAGGCTCACAGCTTACATATACTAATCATGGTAGCAGATGAAAGTACACAGCTTGCATACACTAATCATGCTAGCAGATGAAGGCTCACAGCTTGCATACACTAATCATGCTAGCAGATGAAGGCTTACAGCTTGCATACACTAATCATGCTAGCAGATGAAGGCTCACAGCTTGCATACACTAATCATGCTAGCAGATGAAGGCTCACAGCTTGCATACACTAATCATGCTAGCAGATGAAAGCTCACAGCTTGCATACACTAATCACAGTAGTAGATGAAGGCTCACAGCTCGCATACACTAATCATGGTAGTAGATGAAAGCTCACAGATTGCCTACACTAATCATGGTAGTAGATGAAAGCTTACAGCTTGTGAAAGCTCACAGCTTGCATACACTACTCATGGTAGTAGATGAAAGCTCACAGCGTGCATACACTAATCATGGTAGCAGATGAAGGCTCACAGCTTGCATACACTAATCATGCTAGTAGATGAAGACTCACAGCTTGCATATACTAATCATGGTAGCAGATGAAGGCTCACAGCTTGCATACACTAATCATGGTGATAGATGAAAGCTCACAGCTTGCATACACTAATCATGCTAGCAGATGAAGGCTCACAGCTTGCATACACTAATCAGGGTAGTAGATGAAGGCTCACAGCTTGCATACACTAATCATGGTAGCAGATGAAGGCTCACAAGTTGCATACACTAATCATGGTAGCAGATGAAGGCTCACAGCTTGCATACACTAATCATGCTAGCAGATGAAGGCCCACAGCTGGCATACACTAATCATGGTAGGAGATGAAGGCTAACAGCTTGCATACACTAATCATGGTAGGGTCTATGACAAAACATAGAACAACAAAACATAGAACGACAAAACATAGAAAAGCAAAAATATAGAAAAGACATAATATAGAAAAACAAACATAGAAAAAACATCGAAAAAACTCTGAAATAACATCGAAAAAGTTCAGAAACATCGAAAATTTATTTCCATCAATTTTGTCGACAACAATGCATCTTTTGGATATTTAAGGTAGGCCAAGTGATCATTGATTAATTTAGCGACCAGTAAAGCATAAAAGCGCTGTAGATTCTATCACTGAAAGTTTCGTTTTGTGATAAGTTATCACGTAATGTTGTGGGCCAAGCCCATCAGGTACTCCATACATGAATGTCCGTTATTGGTTCCTAACTCAACTCAGACACAAGTCTTTTCTCAGAGCTTGTTTCCTCGACTCAGTGTTGGATTGCTCTCCCTTGAGAAATTAAAAAAAATCCAAATATTTGAGTAAGCCTGACCCAGAATTGAGCTTATTCGTAGGTGCCAGTCTTCCTAACAGACCAAATAGATGGCGGATAGCTTGGTCGAGTGAGCGACTGCTAAACGACGCATAGCAATCGCCAAGCGGTCAACTAATTATAATTTTTCACACTTTTTGTTCTATTATTGGTCGTTCTATTATTCATCGCTCTATTGAATGTCGCTTCTATGTTTTGACGCATCTATTAAATGTCGTTTCTCTCTTTTGTCTTTCTATGTTTTGTCGTACACCGTCATGGTAGCAGATGAAAGCTAACAGCTTGCATACACTAATCATGGTAGCAGATGAAAGCTTACAGCTTGCATACACTAATCATGCTAGCAGATGAAGGCTTAAAGCTTGCTTACACTAATCATGCTAGCAGATGAAGGCTTAAAGCTTGCATACACTAATAAGGGTAGCAGATGAAAGCTCACAGCTTGCATACACTAATCAGGGTAGTAGATGAAGGCTCACAGCTCGCATACACTAATCATGGTAGTAGATGAAGGCTCACAGCTTGCATACACTAATCATGCTAGCAGATGAAGGCTCACAGCTTGCATACACTAATCAGGGTAGTAAATGAAGGCTCACAGTTTGCATACACTAATCAGGGTAGTAGATGAAGGCTCACAGTTTGTATACACTAATCACGGTAGAAGATGAAAACTCACAGCTTGCATACACTAATCATGCTAGCAGATGAAGGCTCACAGCTTGCATACACAAATCAGGGTAGTAGATGAAGGCTCACAGCTTGCACAGACTAATCATGGTGATAGATGAAAGCTCACAGCTTGCATACACTAATCATGCTAGCAGATAAAGGCTCACAGCTTGCATACACTAATCATGCTAGCATATGAAGGCTCACAGCTTGCATACACTAATCATGGTAGTAGATGAAGGCTCACAGCTTGCATACACTAATCATGCTAGCAGATGAAGGTTCACAGCTTGCATACACTAATCATGCTAGCAGATGAAGGCTCACAGCTTGCATACACTAATCATGGTAGCAGATGAAAGCTCACAGCTTGCATACACTAATCATGGTAGCAGATGAAAGCTCCCAGCTTGCATACACTAATCATGGTAGCAGATGAAGGCGAGGCTGCACAAATGTGCAGGCTTATCTGAGCATTAATGGCTGCCAATGTTATAAGTACCAAATTCTCATATTCTTGCCCAGTTCCAGTTGCAAACAAGAGGTCCCTGGATCACTCACCTGAGTCCTGGCTCATGAGGAGATGATGTTTAAAAACAAGCTATTTTAACTCTAGCAGCAATTTTTTGAAAGAGGACATTATGGGGAACATTCGTATGAATTTGGGTCAGTGGTTCTGGAGAAAATGATGTTTAAAGGGTTATTCTGCACTGGTGGAGATTTTGTTCATTGGAGTAAAACTATTTGTGCTATTTGGTAGAGGCTGGGCATTATGAGGAACATTTCTGAGAACCAATTTTTAATGTGGGATAGTGGTTTTGGAGATGTTTAAAGATATTTCTTATTAACTAATTTACAGCTCTATCAGCCCTTTTATTCATTGGAGTGAAACAATTTGTGCAATTTTGGTAGGGGGTATTATGAATAACATGAAATTTTCTGTGAAATTATTTAGAATTTGGACCAGTAGTTCAGAAGATGTTGTTTAAAGATATTTCTTATCTCCAACTCTAGTGGCCCTTTTGTTTGGTGAAGTGAAACCATTTGTGCAATTTTGGTAAGGGGCATTATGAGGATCATTTCTGTGCAATTATTTTGAATTTGGACCAGTGATTCAGGAGGAGATGTTGTTTATAGATATTTCTTATCAACAGCTCTGGCAGCGCTTTTGTTCGGCGGAGCAGAGCCATTTGTGCAATTTTAGTAGATGGCATTATATTTTGAATTTGGACCAGTGGTTCTGGAGGAGATGTCATTTAAAATATTTCTTATCTACAGACCTGACCCTTTAGTTGGGCGGAGCAGAACCTTTTGTGCAAATTTGGTAGAGGGCATTATGGAAAACATGCCGGGGAAATTATTTTGAATTAGGACCAGTGGTTCAGGAGATAATGTTTAAAGAAAAAGTTTACGCATATGATGGAGGACACACAACAGACGATGACCAATCACAATAGCTCACCTTGAGCATTTGGCTCTGGTGAGCTAAAAAGTGCATGTTCTACTACAAAGATGATAACGATGGGATTGTATCTCCCATATGCATTGGCCCTGAGCTTATAAAATTTTCAAGCTCAACTCAACTGAGCATGAAATTTCAACTGCTCATAAAACTAAAATGCTGAAAAATGATGATGTTGCATTTATCCTGCTAATAAATGTTAAAATGCCAACAGTTGTAGGCGTTTTAATATTACTGAGTGGGATAAATTTCATACTCAGTTGAGTTGAGCATGAAAATTGTCAGAACCTGGGCCTGATTTTCAAGAGATGAGATTGCCAAAACAGTTTTTTTCAATATTGCCTATTGATAACATTTTAACAAAATGAGAATAAATGTCTTTTCATTTTGTGACAAAATGATGCAAATAAAATACAATGTACAAATGGCTCAATCATTAGTATGTGCTACTATAAATTCACACATTTTCACGAGAAATTTATTTTTTTTAAAGTAGCATTAAAAAGACATATTTGCGACGTTAAAAATTTGAAACTGGAACATGATTTACCTACCTACATCAGTAAAAGACAGTGATTTCCCCATTTTACGAGTTTTGTGTGTGAAACTTTCACATTCACAAAATTCTGCAAAAATAAACTCTCAAAAAGTGTCTGAATTTACAGTATATGCGTAGCCTTGAATGTGCTGTAGTAAACCGGTTACACTTGACTATGCTTACAACATTTGAGCAAATAAATTGTGAATAAAATCTGTAATAGATTGCTTTTTTGGTTTGTTTGTGGCTTGATGTCACTTTCACAATATTTCCAGTCATATCATGATGTTCATTTATTCTATCACACTATACCTGGACATGAAAACTTCACATAAGGGGTTGTTAATCCTTAAAGCACCAATCACAACTGCAGCAGACGACAAATTTTGCAACATATTCCCAATTTCCACAAGAATGAGGTATGATATTACATGAGAATCGTCTGCGAGCAGACCATTCTCATGAAATATCACACCTTATTGATCATTTTTGAAAAAGTGGCAATATTTGAAATTGTCTTCTGCTGCAAATTATAGTTGGCACTTTAAGGGTTAACAGTACTGAGTGTATTCATACGCTTGTCAGAAAGTGACAACTGTCATTCTTGAATCAGCAGTAGGAGAGAATAATCTTAGTAAAGTATGAGGCCAAACTGGGGTTCCAATTCATCACCCCAATATAGCAGTTCTTAGAAGTCAGATAACTCAATCATCCTGCTACCAACTGTGCTGTGTGGTGAGGCTTTTTGCTGTTAAAATTGCAGGATAGTCCTGACATGACTGAAATATTGTTGCCTTAACTCAATCAATCAATCAAAATTGCATGAAATGTACAAAGTATGAAACCTGTGCAGTTATGTACAGGTTCCATATATTGTACATTTCATGCAATCACCACCCTTTAACCACAACTGATACAGCAGTTACCAATTTGGGCCAGCACAAAAGACTTTGGTACTTATCGCATCAACAATCAGGGAATGCTCAAATGAGCCTGTGAATATGCAGAGTCTCTCGTGAGCTTTCACTTCTGGCATACACAAAGTATGGAAGCAAAAAATGGCTTGGATAAAAAAAGACCTCTAGCACCTCTTGAACCGTCACCATGGGCCTTTAAAGGAGTCTTTTGCGCATTACTAATAAATAGAGAATACTAAGTGAGTGTCTTTTGATATCCAGTTTACCAGGCAAGGCTTTGAGAATGCTTGTTGACATCGCTAGGCTTGCCAAGCGATTCAACATGCGTTCTAAAAGCCGAGCCTGGTAAACTTGATATAAAAAGACACAAACCTGGTATTCTATTTATCAGTTTGCCCATTGTTTCACTATTCAAACTAGCCATTATGACGAAATTTTAGATATTTGTGTTGATTCAGCGTCATTAGCGACGTCATTCAAAAAGTGCAACGTCATCATGACCTGATAAAGGACATGTGGTGAGATAGACAATGTTTATCAGGCAAATTGCGACAATGTAGTTAATATGAGAGGTGACTGATAAGTACCAATATCTCATGTGCTGACTCATCTATAACAATCACAAATGATCATTGATAACTAAGATCTGAATAACTCAAAGTAACTTAGGGGATAACTGTATTGAAAATTTTCATTTGGAGAGGTATATAGTCGGATATACGGTCTAAATTTTTGTTTTACGATGACGCCCGAGTGGAGCAGTAAAACATGATTTCGGAACGTATATCTGACCATATACCTCTCCAAATGAAAGTTTTGAATATAGTTATCCCCATTCTAATGCGCTTCTACAGTTTCGTCTCAAATTAGAGTGTTGCTAGCTGCATAAAGCTGCAAGTCATCCAACGAATGTGACGTAATTAATGACATCAAACTATTTCCCACAGTATATTGCAGAACATACTGTCGCAAATTTTTGACACTATCCCATCAGACGCCGTGTTACAAAAGCAAGTGCATTAGATTGCTGATTTAATTAAAAACAAAAATGTATAAACTGCATTCAGATAACTTAAAATGGTGTATTTGACTAGTTTCCTTCTAATTTGCCAAATAAAAGAGGTGAGTATCAAGAAAACCATCTAAATAACATGTTTCTCTTGAGTACTCATAACATTGTTTTGTGATGAAATAAAAAAAAGTACAAATTGCACTTTTTATCTACAGGCATGCAATTGATCACAAAACCTATATACTTTAATGGACTTAATAAGCACACCTTGTACATTCCTTTTTCATAATTCTATACCAATTTTAAACAGAGTAGACCCTGATCAGCTGGTGAATGGTAAGAATCCATCTGATTGTATGTTATGAAACTGCAAAATCAGAATTCCACAAAACATTTACAAATATAAAACAACTCAGTTGGCAAACATGATTCTTTACATCTGTGTCAAGACTTTTTCAATCATGTAGGGACAGGTCTTCCTGGGTTGAACAAGTACAAAGCAGCGGATAAAGTGTATTGCTCAAAGACACAACATAGTGACTCCGCTGGCAGTGAGGCTCGAACCAATAACCCTTCAATCCCCAGTCTAACGCTCTACCAACTGAGCCACTGCGCTCTGCAAATGGTGAATATGGTATACAACATAGAGCTAGTATTGAATATAATACTTTAAAGCATATACAATGAATATGATGAATATTCACAACCTATAATTCTATGAAAGCTAATGAAAATCTCTAAAATATTTCACCACTGGATAACCCTATTGATTATACAGCTATCAACACTATCTGTCACCTACATTATTGGCCTTGACACGATAAAACCTGTCTTCTGGGTTTCAGACAAAGCAAGATTTAAATCAGTCTCCACAGCTACATAGACTAGCTAGAAAATTGAAATTTCACCAATAGTAAGTTAAGATATTATACTTTCCAAAACGTGATTAACAAAGGTGCTGATCAGTCTGCATGGATGTGCAGGCTGGTCTGCCCCTTTGTTGTTTGCAATCCCCGAAGACAGGTTTTCTCTCATCCAGGCCCATTTACAAACCCAAATTTTAAGCTTTCATCATGTATGAGCCAATTTTACATACATGTATGGTAGCTTTTACAAGGCACTATAAGCAGTTTACATGGAAAACAACATTATGTGATGGAAACAGCCAAAGTAATCTTAGTATAGATGCAAATATCCGGGGCAAATATCATACTCATAGGTTCGTATTATAAAAACATTTGAGTATTATATTGCAAAGATATTCTTATCCATCAGTTTATGCATGTTTTTGGGAGCTCAAAAGAATCATCAAAATGAGATGGTTCTTACACACAACATATTGTTTGTAAATTCATGTTTTAAGACACACTCTTATCTTGGGGGCCTCTATATCAAGTAAATACATCGATGACTAGTGAAACACATTTCTTCTAAATTTTATGGCACATTGTCACATGACCTCACATCTAGGAGTGATATAATGCCATGTCATAAAATCGATAAATCACTAGTGGTTTACATATTTAACCCTTAATGTGCCAATCGCAACAAAAGTCGTCTGCTTTTCTCGTCTGCTGAAATGTTTAAGTAGCCTCTATGGCAAACAGTGTGGACCCAGATCAGACTGCTCCTATAGAAGCAGTCTGTTCTGGGTCCATGCTGTTTGCTTCTATACTTAATTTGTCCGTAATGTCAGGCAATATTTTGCAGCAGACGACTTCAGCAGAAAACATTTTCAAATGCATTTTTTTCTTGGTGCTTTAAGGGTTAGTAATATTATGTAAAGACGGCCATAACAATGTTGCATACATAATGAAAAAATCTAAATGTTTTAGAATTAAAAAATGTGATTTCAAAGTAACAAACTGTCATGTTGTATTAGAAAAGAATCTAATATTCATGCTCCTGTATTATTGAATTTATCAAACTTGTTGTAAAAAAGTGACAAAATGCTTGACAATCCTCGCATTTGATCTCCTTTCCTCAACTTGTTTAATAAATTCAATAAAACATGAGCACTTATGTTAGCTCCTCTATTTATCAATCATCTGTGCCAGCACATGAAACTTTGGTAAAAATTGCATAATAAAATTAAGCATTAAGTCAAACTTGTTTCTCCAGGGTTCATACAGGCAAGTATGAGTAAAATTCAAGGACTTTTCAAGGACTTCTAAAAGCCTCTCCAACAGTTTTCAAGGACTTAAAGATAATGAAAAATACTGATCTAAGTGTTAACATTCTACTTCAGAAATGCAAGACTGAGAAAATGGAGACATCAGTACTGGAAAAAATTAGTAATAAATTGTTGTGCCTATATTTGGTGCAGCATATGCTGCACCAAATAAAGGCACAACAATTTCATACTGATTTAGGTCTCTATCAACAGTGCTAAGTCTTAAGGAAAATAGTATAATTCAAGGAATTTTCAAGACTTTTGAGTGATTTTCAAGTTTTTTTCAAGGTAGATTTAATTTTAAAGGACTTTTCAAGAAATAGCCCTCTAAATTCAAGTACTTTTCAAGTCTGTGCGAACCCTGTTCTCGTACACCAGAGCAGGATATCCACTGTTTTTACCAATATGAGAAAATTTTATCTTAAATACCGCATACCAACTCGTGGGAAAGATAAAAATTGAACAGTCACATGTCAAAAGACAAATGACGTCATCATTATATTAAAGTGACGTCATTATGTTATATGGTGCATTCAAGCGTATTCAGGAGTTTCTGGGAGCCTTCTTTCAATATGAAAATGCAGTATTTAATGGTGAACAAGAAAAATAAATCATTATTCATGTGAGGACAGGATAGAAAAATCCATCCCGCGCGCTCACAGTTTGTCATCACTTGGCAAGCCTCGTGATGCCAAATGGTGATCCTCGAGACGGATCTTTCTATCCCACCTATAAACTGATGATGGATTTTTACAGTCTTGCATACTCAGCTATCCATACAACGGGCTAGAGGTCTATTAATTGGTCTAAAGCCTTTATCAATATTTTCATCCTCGGTACATGTATATATATGCAAGTAGCAAAGGCTCTGATGAGATGCACAGGCTCGTCTAAGTTCTGCCTATTCATTGATGTAATAAGTACCAAAATCTCATGCACTGGTTCATTAAATATTCATAGACATATAGTAGTCGATGGAGCATTCTGCTTTTAAAGCTGCATAGTCTGTAACTATGAACATTTTTGGAAATTTTTTATTTTCTTCTTAAATCATTTGTAAAAGTAGAATCAAGTTATGTTTTCATAATAAATCTGTACACTATAGCTGAAAACTGCACAGAAAAGTGAATTATCTTATAAAACAGTTGTGTTTTTCTCTTGTTGGTAATTATTTGCATCCCTCCAATAATTATAGACAGGAAATTTTAGCTTAAATGCTGTTGTTTTGATACTGATAATTTGTTAAGATTTACGAAATTGGTAAAATGCATACCTAAATTATAGTTTTTACTGTGTTCTTGAAAAATAGAAACATTAGTTCTAAAATTAAAAGATCAAAAGTTACAGACTATGCAGCTTTAACTGTTTATCACAGTGAGGTAGCATGTTTTTAATTGTTCATCTCAGAGGTGTATCTTGTTTTCAACTTTTCATCACTGTGGAGGATCATGTTTTTAATTCATCATCACAGTGGTGAATCATATTTAACTGTTCATCACAGTTGAGTGTCATGTTTTAGTTGGTCACCACAGTGGTGAATCATATTTAACTTTTCATCACTGTGGAGTATCAAGTTTTAATTGGTCATCAAAATAGTGTATCATATTTAACTTTTCATCATCATGGAGTATCATGTATCTAATTGGTCTCACAGTGCTGGATCATATTTAACTTTTCATGAGCATGGAGTATCATGTTTTTAAATGGTCATTACAGTAGTGAATCATATTTAACTTTTCATCATCATACAGTATCATGTATTTAAATGGTCATCACAGTGATGAATCATATTTAACTTTTCATCATTGTGGAGTATCATGTATTTAAATGGTCATCACAGTGGTGAATCATATTTAACTTTTTCATCACTGTGGAGTATCAATTGTTTCAATTCGTCATTTCAGTAGTGAATCATGTTTAACTTTTCATCATCGTGAAGCATCATGTATTTAATTGATCATCACAGTGGTGAATCTTATTAGTTTTTTCATCATTGATGAGTATCATGTATTTAATTGGTCATCACATTGGTGAATCATATTTATTGTTTCATCATGGTGGAGCATCATGTATTTAATTGATCATCACAGTGGTGAATTATTTAACTTTTCATCACTGTGGAGTATCATGTTTTTAATTGGTCATCACAGTATTGAATCATATTTAACTGTTCATTACAGTGGATTACATGTACCATGTTTCTATGTGTTCATGACAGTCTCATAAGATGGTGGAGGATCATTGTAGCTTGTATCCATCGGCTGAATCTGTGGGGTACTTGGAGGGGGACCTTGACCACTCGGTATTCCACCCTCGTACTGAAACCCTGAGGCTTGAAATGCCACCATCTGCTGTAGAAGGAGATTTTGTTGCTCAATCAAGTGCTGTAGTTTTTCAGGGTCACCTTCATCCGCCTGTCGAGTGAGGATGTCTTCCAGAAGTTCTTTCTGTTCCTGTTGAATTTCCTTAGCCTGAAAAATAAATAAAATCCAGGATCTTAGGTCCTGAAGCGCTCACCCGACATGGAGTCATAAGAATGCTGATGACCTTCATATGGGCCTCGACACCAGAAAACCTGTCTTTGGGAGTTTGCGAACAACAAAGACGCAGACCAGTCTGCGCATCCTGATCAGCGCCTTTGTTATTCGCTTGTTGAAGAGATTAATATATCCAGGCTTGATACAAGCGAAATTTCAAGTTTCTAGTTAGTCTCTGTAGCTGAGCATGCTGGTTTGAATCTTACATTGTTTGACACCCAGAAGACAGGTTTTGTTGAGTATCGACCCATATAAGGTTTTACAATGTCAAGATCAACCTGAAATCACCGTTTTAGCAAATTTCGTAAGGCCCACATCACTAAATGAGACGTACTAAGAGAAAACGTGATTGTCCCATTACTGTAAATTTGAAAATTTTCGCAAGGATTTTATTTTTGTGAAACCAGTACTACACACTGTGCAGACTAACTTCCATGCTGTGGCTGTAAACAAAAACAGATACATACAGACTCCTTAAGGATTATTGATTTTTTGAGGTTATAGGTCATGTTTACAGTGCACAATGTAGAGTACTGAAACTTCGTGAAAATAAAACCCTCCTGAATTGGCAAATTCACTCTGTCGTTTACTGATATAGGTAAATCAGGGTCTAGTCTCGAACTTTTAACACCACAAATATGCCTTTTAACGCTTTTTACGAAAATAAAATTCTCTCAAAAAATTCCGAATTTACAGTACAGAGATGAAGATTTATGAATGGTTTAGCTATAAACATGGCATGAATGACATTTTGGTCATGTGACATGGACAAATTACAGTCCGATATTAAGGTTGCTTCAGTTGGCACTTTGATTTCTGTGTTTGAAATCCAACAAGAGCTACCTATCATACCAAAACCCAGGCCAGGGTCGTTGAGCCTTAGGTACTGAACAATTTTTTTTTACCTAACATACATAGAGGATCTTACATGAGTGCACATGTTTTATTGAATTTATTAAACGATTTGGGGAAAAGAGATAAAATGCGAGGCTTGCCGAGCATTTTATCTCTTTTTCGCAACAAGTTTAATAAATTCAATAATACAGGAGCACGAATGTTAGATTCTATTTATCATATGAGAAATACTTTGAAATCTCATTTCTGGCGTAAAAACGTTATAATTTTGTCATTACGATCGCAAAGTTGTTAAGGACGTCATAACGTTTCCCGTAAATCTATAAACCACTAGTGGTTTATCCATTTTATTGCATGGCGTTATTTCACTCCCAGACGCGACGTCATATGATAAACTAATATATTGTTTAGTTTTTATATTTTCATTTCAATCATTTTATTCAAATTATTTCATTTCATTACAATACATGTATAACAATTCATTTCAAATGTCATCCTTGAAATTAATTGCCATAAGACAGCCATTTTGTAGTTTCACAGTTATGTTACTGTGTCATACCAATTCGTGCAAATGAAAAAAGTATGTCAGGGTCAAATGCATGACCCACAATTTATTGGTAAAAATTATGTGAATACTTGTGCCTTCTGTGTAACTGACTGAGCAAGTCAGGCTTCATATTTTATGTTTGTCTAAAAATTTTGTACAAAAATGTAAGTAAACACCCGACACCCCTATTTCTTGGACTATTTCAATATTGTTAGTAAAATGTACATGTACAGTCTCAAGCTTTTGTTCATCTGTATAAGAAAATGTAAACATTGAAGAGAGCTCATTCAATTTGGGGGAGCCCAGTGGCTCAGTGGTAGAGTGCTTGACTCGAAACCGAGAGGCCGCGGGTTCGAGCCTCACCAGCGTCACTGCGTTGTGGTCCTTGAGCAAGACATATTTATCCTAGCTTAGAACTGGTTCAACCCAGGAAGACCTGTCCCTGTTTAACTGAAAGATTGTTGATGGGACACAAAGAATCAAATCAAACAATAACAAACAAACATTCAATTTGGAGGTACTGTCCTACCAGCCAAGAGTGACTGTGGTGTAATATTTTGTTAACAAATGTTCAGTAAAACTTTACATTGTACACTCCACTAGAGCTAACGAAAATCGATGGATCACTTGTGTATTAATCCTATCCATTGGATAGGACTAATACACTTGTGATCTATCGATTATAAGTCCCTGATAACTATGTAAACAAACATGATGTCACTGTTGCTCTTGGCTGGCAGGACAGTACTTTGTATAACTGCTCTTATCAAAGGTTATCTCTAGTTACCTGCTCCTGTGAGGCTGCCTGAAAGCCTGGATCTATCTGGCCCGGCTGTTGTTGTTGTTGCTGCTGCATCTGAGTATAGTAGGCCAAGAACTGCTGCTGAGTCATCTGGATTTCCTGTACATCCTTCTGTATGGTCTGATTGGGAGTGGAGGTGGAACCAACTACAATAAAACCTGTCTTAAACGGCCACTCAAAAATAGACAAAACAAAGATCTTAATGAAAAATTGTAGCTTAAGGAAGGTCGAAAGTATTGTAGAATGCTCCCTTTGGAGCATTCTGCAATACTTTTGACCTGCATTAAGCGATAATTGGTCTTGAAAACCAGCTTTTGGTCTTTCTAAGAGTGGCCCTTTTAGACAGGTTTTACTTTACAATAAAGGAGATAAAAAAATATGTCAATACAGTGCACACCCTTAATAACACACCTTGTTCCTCACATTTTAGGTTGTGAGCATGTGTGAATCAAGAGGGGGACAGGGGGTCCGGACCCCACTGAAAAATTACAAAAATTTGAGGTTTTTTTTAGCTAGCTGGTCCAGATCCCCAGAAAAACCAAGCCAGCCTTCAATACTGAGAAAGCATAACCTTGTTATAATGGGATTTAATGTGATCAGTTTGTGGCCACCACACTCTTTTAAATTACCAAAGAATTTTCCTTTGTAAACTTAATTAAATTGAGTGTCCTTTTATAAAAATTACAGTCCATTCCAAGATCTCGGGATCCCAAACAAAAATTTGTTAACTGGGACGTAAAGCATCAACACAAACATACTATATTTTTTTATCACACACAGTGGCACTTTTTTCTGGAGGCCTGCGGCCCCTTATAAAACTCATGAAAAGGGTACCTGCATTGAGGGGCTAATTTGGCCCCCTCTGGAGCCAAAAACTGAAAGTTGTGTTTCATCAATTCCATCCAATTGGTTTATTAGAAGAATAACCCAAGTGTAATATCCTCGGTTTTATTTTAATTTTACCATAATTGCTATGGTAACAAAAATGGCGGACGAAATAGGCTTAAAATAGAGAAATTGTCATTTTGGGTCAAATTTAGGGCTTTTAGAGACCGATTTTTTAAGAATAAGATTTCAGCACAAGCGAATACAAAAAAAACAAAACAACTTTTACTATATTGTGTGCCGTGATAATTCTCATCATCTGTTAAAATATATTTTTGGTATTTGCTTGTGCTCTTAATTAATTCCTCTGTTACATGTCTCAAATTTGATCCAAAATGGTCATTTTCCAATTTTCAGCCTATTTTGGTGGCCATTTTTGTTACAATAGCAACCGTAAATGTTGAATCCATGAATCAATGCCAGACTTTTACACCTAATAAACTAATAAAAAAAATACTTGTGAAAACAATTTTTATATTTTAGCCTCATAGGGGACCAAAAAAGTCCCTTAATGCACGTACCCCTTTTCTCCTAAATGTGAGCAAGTCCAGTGGATTTCCTGATGTGTGTGTGTAAAATTTTGATTTGGTGTAGCCAACTGTATAAACCCTGATGAGCTTGCACATGCATGTTTGATAGAATAATTATATGTCTACCTGCCCAATTATATAAGGTAAATATGGTTAATTCTTTCCTTGCTAGGGTTATTTTTGTTGTCCGCTGATTACCTTTGCAAACAGTTTGGAACTTTAGAACCAGATCAGGACCAACAGAATGTCGGTCGTGAACCTGGATCCAAATAGTTTAAAGCTCTGATGGTATTCCAGATTTTTTTTAAAAAGTTGATTGTGAAAAAAATCAGCAGATGACAAAAAAGCATGCAAAATTACCCAGCATGCAAAGGGTTAAAACAGCCAATTAGGGTCTTTCATCAGGTTAGAATTCTTCTATACCTGATCATACCTTAGCCCTTAAAGCCCCACCTATAATTTGCAGCAGACGAAAATTCCAAATTTTGCTGTTTTTTTTTTCAAAAATAACAAATAAGGCATGATATTCCATGAGAATCGTCTGCTGGCAGACAATTCTCATGTAATCTCAAGCCTTATTTTTTTCAAAAATTAGGAAAAGATGTTGCAAAATCTGTTGTCTGTTGCAGTCTTGATTGACGCTTTAAGGGTTAGAATGCAGATGATTTCTTGGAAATATAAATTAACTAACACACCTGCCCCAAATTGGCCTTTAGCATTCTTATCTTGACTAACTTAGATATAAACTTAGATTATTAACATCAACCAGGCCCCCTAGCAGACTCTCATGAAATTAAAGGTTTTTTATAAAGGCTATTTTAGGCAAAATAAAGGTTGTTTCATTGAAATTCTAACTAAAATAAAGAGCAAATTAACATCAAATTTTCTAGCATTTTTATAGGATCGTGATTTTTTGGGGACGGATGTTAGTCCGTTCCCCAATTTTAACAATAGCGTTTTGACCACACGTCGTAATTTGCTCTTGCACTGTTGAACACATCAATATGTTACCATTAATCCCAATTTTTCAGCATATGTGTTGCAAAGTATCAGGTTAAATGGTTGATTTAGAGGCAGAGAGGTAAACAGTTGATTCTGGATCAGTTACTTTCTGAGAAGCCGGCTGATATGGATCAACATTGTATTCAAAACAGGGCATTACCAAGCCGCATGATAAGGGATTAATACAATCCTAACAACACCTATTAAGAAGCTTCCGCGTAAAAATAGTTCCAACTTGTTTCGTGTTTTTTATTGTCGTTGTTGTTTTTGTCTTTTTAAAAATAGGTCTAGATCTACAGTAATTGAGATTTATCTGCTCGATTTCAAAAAAACAATCATAAATATATGTAAATTATTATCGCGCAATAATAAATTTATACGTGGGCAGGGAACCAGTTGATACATATACAAGAATTGGCTTTTTAAAAAAGTTAGCGGTCGTTTAGCGATATGATTTTAAGTCGTCTTACGCACTACATACTTGTGTTTGAACCTCTCAGACTTGTCCAATTGCATTAATATTTGTTCTAAGTTTTGATTATTAATATCCCAGCTGTGATTTTATATTTAATTTTTACAATTTAATACATTTTCCCATTTAATGCACCCTGGAAAATGCAAAAGCCAAAAGGTAAATAAAATCTAAACCTGTTGACTGTACAATGTGCATACTTCACGGAGCCTTCGTTTCTAGCATAAATGTGAACCATATCACCATTTAAGTCAACACGACCTTTTGGTACTTAACGCATTGTCCAGTGACGAAGACTCGGGCGACTGCGTGCAAACATGTGCAGACTCGCCTTCGCAGTCGCATTGTTGAGTGTCTCAGGCAAATGTGCAGACTCGTCATGCATTCGCTGCTCGTATTAGCGACAACCCAATCACCATTTGATCAAACACGCGACATTTTAATACTGTTGCGAAGGCTCAGACGAAACTGTCAGCGCAAATATGCAGACTCGCCAAAGCCGTAGTCACTTCACAATACGATAAGTGTCAAAATCTCGTGCTCTCTCAAATGGCGATTTCGGTGTCATTTCTGAAGCAGAAATGCTCTAAAGAACAGGCTCATCTAATGATTCATCACAGTTCCAAAATATCATGTGGTGGCTCAAATGGAAATCTGTGTTCCAGAAGCGAAGGTTCTGGTGAGTCTGCACATTTGCACAGGCTCGCTTGAGCCTTCGTAACAGTATCAGAATCCCATGTGCATGCTCGATCGGCGGTGTGTGTGTCATTTATGCGAGCAGCGAGTTAAGGCTCTGGTGAATATTCACAAGGCTGCACAGGTTCACCTGAGCCTTTTGTCAGTCGACAATCTAATAAGTACCAAACTCTCTTGCTGGCCCAAAATGCGCTTTCGCTGTCATATATGACTTCAGCGAATGCTCTGGTGAGTCTGCACATTCGCACAGGCACAACTGAGCCTTCGTCACTGTACCAAAATTTTTTGCGTTGGCTCAAATGACGACTTGTGTCCTATTTATACGAGCAGCGAAGGCTCTGGCGAGTCTGCACCAGTAAATACAACAACGGGGTGCAACCATCGTTGCGTTATTTCAATGCTCACTTCAAGGTTATGAAAATCCTCAATAAAACTTTTATCAAGAAAATGTCATTTCATGGAGGTATAATGCTGCCTATGCTTTCATCAACATAGGCTGCTAACTGACTCAAGGGTCGTTGTCGACTTTTGAAAAGTGGTACGATCTTGAAATGTAGTATGCGTCTTTCGAGTGTCAAAGGCACGTGTGTGTGTGTGTGTGTGTGTGTGTGTGTGTGTGTAGGGGTGGGAGGGGGGAGCACGAGAGAAACGACCCCTCTCGTTGGGGGATAGGGCCTCCCTAAAGAAATATTTCTAATTCGAAATGTCCGTAAAAGCGATTCTAATGCTTTTTGAGGTCATATTTTTCTAGTGAAGCCAAGTTTATTTTTTTACAAGCATTAGCTTTTTTTTTAAAAATGCATATAGCAGCTTTTTGAACCCTCACCATCAATGCATTAACACATATTTCGGCCCATCGGCGGTGGCGGTGGACAGTTTCTATTTCTCAACCAAAACATAGTTGTGGGTACTCAAAGAATTGTCTCAATAAGACGGTTCTTTAAAGCATCCAAACATATGTTTAAATCTCTACCAAGGCATATGTTGTGGATAATCAAAATGGAACTGTCTCATCTTTTGAGTACCCAAAGCAAATATTAAAACTGATGGACAAGAAAACATTCTCACTATTACGCTGGAATTGTTTGCTAATCTAGACCTATGATTCTATATCGAGAGAAGACTCAACAAATCAGGTTGCGCATCTACAACATTACTACGGGTTAACACGAAATCATGTTTGATTCCAAACAGCATAATTTTATATTATGTTTTCTGTTTCTTCTCAGCTCACAGGGGTCGGCAATGATGATTTAAGACCACTTTGATGCACGCTCACTATTATACTTTAATTGTAATTGGTGCCACTTTCTTAATCTTATTTTTTGTAACGTCCGCTTTTCACACCCTGATGCCCCAAGAATGTGTGTGTGTGTGGGGGAGGGGGGGTGGGGCTGAGATTTTCATATATATACGTAGGCTGGGACCATTTTTGGGGGTTCAAAATCTTGAATTTTAATATTTTTGGGGGGTTTCAGAAATATCATTATTTTTGGGGGTATGAAGATTTTGTGGATATATCATAACAAAATTGAACTGGTTTTAGAGGTCATTTCTATACATTTCAGGGATTTCAGGGGTTTTCTTAAAGTCAATGTGCAGGATGGGGATATTATTTTGGGTAGCCCAAAATTACAAATAATTTTTGGGGTCTGGCTGATATTCCCGATATATTTTGGGGGTAGACAGTAGATGCTGGGTCCAAGCCTACGTATGAAGAAAAACATGAGAGTACATAATAATGTCTAAGTTCAAAACTCCCAAATATACTATCAAATGTGCACAAAATATAGGCTGCACATGTTCAACGTGGGAACAACCATAATGCAAAGTTTGAATATAAAAGAATGAAAGCTGCTGGAGTTACAGATTACATAAACGAGACACCCAAACCATTTCGGATGGAAAAATGTCCAAGTTCAACGGAAAATATTTTTCAAATGTGCACAAAATAGGAGGTACACATGTTCAATGCATGAATGATCAATCATTATGCAAAGTTTGAATAATAAAGATATGAAAACTTTGAGTTACAGATTACACAAACTAGACACCATCTAAGCATTTTTAACGTAAAAAATACCTAAGTTCAAGACCCCAAAACACGAAACAAAATATTTGGGGAATGTGCTCCAAATCAGAGATGCACATGTTCAATCGTATCATCATGCAAAGTTTTCATATATAGGAACGAAAACTGTTGGAGTTACAGATTACACAAACTATACACCCAAAGCCATTTCGGAGTGAAAAAAATTCTAAGTTCAACACCCGTCAAAAATTGAGAAAATATTTTTCAAATGAACACAAAATAAGAGATGCACATCTTCAATGTGTGAACAATCATTATGCAAAGTTTGAATATAAAGGAATGAAAAGTGTTTGAGTTACAGATTACACAGACCAGACACCATCTTAGCATTCTGGACAGAAAATATGTCTAAGAGCAACGACCCTCAAAAATAAGAAACTTGATATTCATGAATTATGCACAAAATAGAAGGTGCACATCTTCTATATGTGAACAATCACTATGCAAAGTTTTAATAGAAATGAATGAAAACTTTTGGAGTTACAGATTACAAAAACTAGGTACCCTAAAAGTATTGCGGATGGATGGACAGACGGAAAGACGGACTCTCTTACATATGGATTCTTGTTGGTTGCCAATAAAGCGTAAGTACCCAACACATCCCAGAAAAGTTTAACGGAATAAACTTCATTTTGAGTTTATATTGCCTAGGTTACATTTGCTACGGTCGTCGTACGATTTATTTGTCTACGATTTTCTCTACGATTTTTTCGGCATCGAAGGCGGCTAAAAGCTACGACGTATGTGTTTACATTGCTTACGATCACCTTACGATTTCTTTCCGCGACAAACTAGAACAAAAGTTTACAGAGACCTTGCGGATATCGTACGACAACCGCAAGGTTATCGTACAATCATCGTGTTATCTTCATGACCTCCCTATATAAATCGCACGATGCCCGTACGATGACCTTGCAGAAGTCGCAAGGAGTCGGTACGCTGACTGTGCAATTGTCGTGTAATTATGTGCATGGATTCAAACGGCTATCCATGTTCATTTTTGCATTCCATTTGAACTATGTTTCAAAGTCATGTGATCACAAATCGTGATGTGAAGAGGCTAGTGTTTTAGTTGAATATGGTCCCAAGGTATGAAACAGCGTGATACCTTTGTGTATATTTTAATGTCGATTTCTAAGTTCTGCAGTTTTCATAAAGTTTAAATCACAGAATATTGCAACCACTTTTTTATAGTACACTTTTATAATTCGAAAAGTAGCACTTTAATTGAAAATATAAAGATGCTTTTATTGTATCAGCGTAGACTAAAACGCTTATTATGGTTTTATTCAGTTTAATCATTCAAAGGCACTCTACGGCCAGCAACACATAAAATCTGCGTCATAAGCAAAAAAGAAGTCGTTGCATGCGAACAGCAAAGGTACTGATCAGAATGCGCTTTCTTCCACTCGGCCTGGTCAGCACATTTGCCATTCGTTTTCAGTAAAATACATTTTGTAGAACATTCATTCATTCAAATTTCAATGTTCGAACTAGTCACATCTTCTCACTTCGAGATTTTATTCCTTGAAGTAATACTCAAATTCAAATCCCAGAGTTATAAATCACAAAAATATCTGGACTTTTTTTTAATCTTATCTAATTAATTAAACCCCTTATCCAACCAGCATTTTATATACTGAAAATGCATATGCATTTCACGTTAGGTGCATATTTTGAATTGCTCCTCAGATAATTTTATCATGGAAACATACTCTATGGGCCCTGATTAGCATGCACGGATCCAGAAAGTTATGTCAGAGGGGGTCCAACTCAACTTTTTTACTTGATAAGGGCGAGAGGATCCAAATACCACTAATTATTGGCCCGCTCGCGAAACGTCATTTTAAATGGCGTTTCGCTGGCAGACCGATGCTGGCCCGTCATGTAATGCTGGCTTGGTACATGTTTAGCTTTGAGATTTTCTACGGGATCTGGACCAGTATTGATAAAAAACCTATATTTTTGTGATTTTCCAGGGGGGGGGGTCCGGACCCCCTGTCCCCCCCTCTGGATCCGCTCATGATTAGACTGCTTCCATCAGCAAACTGAACTGTGTCCATATTGAGTCACACTGAGTGGTGGTATAAGAAACATCACCTGAAGACAAATATTGAAATGAAACAAACAGCTAATGATAAGTCGCAAGGCGAACGCACGATCATCGTGCCATCGCCTTAGGGTTACCGCAGGATGACCGTCCAATGTCCATACGATTTTATGGGCCCTGCAAAGGCATCGTACTGCGACCTTGCGGGCTCCTTACGACTATCGCAAGAGTGTACGATCATTTTTGGGCCAAGATGACAATCTAAAACCCTGCGTTGTCCTCACGATAATCGTGCGGTGCCCGTACGGGGATCATACGATGTCATTGCGATGTGTCTACGGGCTACGGGCTTACGATTTTTTTCAAATTTGTCATTGTGCGGAGTTATACAAAATCGTAGAGGCCACGATGCCCGTAAATCCGTAGGATGATCGCAAGGTCTCCCTGCGGAGGCGGTACGGAAACGGTGATTTGGACATCGTACGGGCATCGTATACTCGTAATAAGGCAAATGTAACCGAGGCGTTAGCTCCCTTTATATGCAAATGAGGTTTATTCCGTAATTGATTTTGGAGATTTAAAGTACCAAGAAATTTCGGAAATTTAAAGTACCCAACGAGAGTCCATTCGTGAGTACGAACGGACGGAGTGGACCTACTACTAGACCTGCTTTCGCTGAGGCCACGCAGGTAATAATAATTATGAAACAAGTATTAGCCTAAAAAAGCTGGTGGTCGTTTAACCTGATTATAATATGTATTCATGCACACTGCATGCTTCAATTTTTAACTTCTCTAGCCTGTCCATTTACAATGGTTCAAAGCTCTGAGATATAAACGTCAGAGCTGTAATTGTTTACCATTTAAAACGTGCTTCCATCGCGTATAGGTCTACTCTTTTTATGTGGCTGGATTTTAAGTACCCAGCTTATGCATGGCCATTTATAGTCTATCGTGAACAAGATATGTTATGATAGTGGATCTAGCATGCGACACAATTATGGAACGTTATTTGACAACATTGGACAGCCCATTTTTACGATATTTTTTTTCTAAAACTGAGGCCAGAAAGCAAGGTAACAGTGACACTGAATGATATTCGACACTCCCTGACCCCCAGGATGTGTCCACAAACCAAATTCGGGATTCCTATATCATATAATATAGGATTTATGCTCGTGACACGATTTTTCTAGATCTGAGGGCATATGTTAAGGTAGGGTACGCGACGCACCGTGACCCCAAGATACATGAATTCACGAATTTTGGCATTCCTACTTCAAATAATACAAGAGATATGATCCCAACATTATGTCAACACTGAAACACTGTCTCAGAGCTGACAACAGCAGAAACCACTTGGTGCCTAAATTAATTTTACTGGACAGATCTTCACTCTAGATGGATTCTGCTGAAGTCAAAAGCTGAGAAAGAATAGTATCTTAATTTGACCATATGTACATACAAATGGACGGTGATACTAAAGTATGAGAGTAAGTCCTGTTCCTTCAGCAATTAAGTACCTATAGTCTTATATTGTAGATACGTATGCATAACCATTAATAGTCTATAATAAAACTGTTTACCGTGTCCGTTATATGGCAGTACATCAATTCATATCTAATTCCGTGTGATGTAGATACAAATAAGAAATGACAATTTATATAGGAACCAAGTGGTTTCAAATTTTGATGCTGCCAGTTCTAAGGAAGTGGTTTTGATGTTGATTAATTGTTTATTGTTTCTTCTATTTTTTTTTCTTGGTCCTTGTTTGGCTTTTTTGTTGTAAGGTTTTAGTTAACCATTCTTGTTAGCTAAATCACAGGTTGTACAAAAGGTATCAAACTAAAAATCTCCCTATTTGAAGACTTGAACGCTTAAATACAGCCGTCCCCATCAGTACTCTCAGTGCTTTGATTAAATCCAGGTTATGATAGATGATGGTATGAAAGGTGTGCAGCAAATCCTTAGCCAATAAATTTATAGCCCATTAATCACAAATCAAAAGAAAAAATAATCTTGTTTTTTACTCCCTAGTTGAAAGCCTCACTTTTTAACAAAAGGCTTGAATTGAGCAGTGTCTGTTTGAAAAACAAGTCACATATTTTTGAATCTGGAAGGGGGGTACGG
Source organism: Loripinus fragilis (assembly GCA_964019695.1). Classification (NCBI taxonomy): domain Eukaryota; kingdom Metazoa; phylum Mollusca; class Bivalvia; order Lucinida; family Lucinidae; genus Loripinus; species Loripinus fragilis. Next base: position 25,534,974 of record OZ026527.1, read on the forward strand.
GGGTCCTCCCCCCAAAAAAAATGAAAACCAAGAAAGCAGGAGAAGCCATCTCTGGTCATATTGTAAGGACAATTTTACCTTCAGTAAATGAACAATTTCAGAGGATTTTGCTCCCATTTATTGTATGCTTTTTTTTTAAATATAAAGTTTAGACAGGTATGCATATTGTCTGTATTAGTCTTGGGGTGAAGATAACACTGTTTAGATTTGACAACCTTAGACAATGACATTAGGAAATCTAGACATTATTCAAAAGTCAATAAACCAAATATATGCTATCCATTAATATTCTGCAGTTGGTAGCATGCTCAACCTAATGTCTGGAGTATACCAGGTTCTATTCCCAGGTCTGGCACATTCTTTCACTAGTTGTCAAATACAAGTGAAAGAGGAGCACTGAGTACCAGTGCAAGGTTTTGGTTTAAGCCTGCCTAGAAAAAGGGTGGTTAGGATAAACTAGTATTTCTGTCATTACTGTAGCTGTTTAGCATAGATGTAAAGCAAGAAATCAACCCAAAAGCATTTATATTTACCTTACCTCACTCTTTTTTTTTTTATTGCTGCCTTATCTGAAGCCTGAGAAAAATTGACTAAAAGAGTCACCCTGGTGCAAGAGGTAGGTATAGACACAAAGGTCTGAGGATGAATCCAGCTCAAGATGTCACAGAGATTACTTGTCAAGATAAGTATGGTCTATTTCTTATGTTCAAATGATCTTGCAAAATTTAAAGGTTTATTGATCAAAATAAAGGTTATTAAAGGTTTTTCAGCCAAATTAAAGGTTTTAAAGGATTGCAACCAAATTAAAGGTTTTTAAAGGTTTTAAAGGTTCCACTAGGGGGCCTGATCAACTGGTACTTTCCTTCATGGCTAAACTCTTTGCAAGCTTGGTAATTTTTCATGATTTTTTTGTCGTCTGCTAATTTTTTTTCGAAATCAATTTTTTCTAAAAAAATTCTTTCAGGAATACCATCCAGACCGGGCCCGACATTTTGTCTGGTCTGATCTGGGTCCAAACTGTTTGCAAAGGTTATCAGCAGACGGCACCAGAAGGCAAAGAGTTACATGCAAATCGTGTAGATGGTGATTAGATCTATAGATAATACTGTTGCAGAAAACAGATAACCTCAGGCCTTTAGACAAGAGTGTGTAAATAAAAACTAATTTTCTTACCTATAAGCCAAAACATACGTTGTGGGCACTCAAAGAATATCTCAATGAGCGCCCAGCCAAAACACATAAACCTATATGAAAACTGACGGATACCAAAAAAAACCATCACAATTTTACGCTTGAAAATATTTTTGTCTGGATCTACAGTATGGATACAGTTCTGATCTTTCCAAGAAAAAATCTTTTCATACTCAACCAGCTGAGCACAAAATTTATCCTGCTCATAAATGTTACAATTGTTGGCATTTTAACATTATGAGCATGATAAATACAACATCTGAGAGACTTAAAGCAAGAAACTTCTTTATTTGTAGGTATTTTATTGTTTATGAGCAGTTGAAATTTAGTGCTCAGTTGAGTTGAGAATGAAAAATGTTTAATAACCTCGGGCCCGATCTTTCCAGGAAAACATCTGGCTCCGAGGTTATAAAACTTTTTCATAATCAACTCAGCTGAGCACAAAATTTATCCTGCTCATAAAAATTAAAATGTCAACAGTTGTTGGCATTTTAACATTTAATATAGCATTAAGTGAACAAAGCTCACATACACGCGGCGGTAGCCATCAGAGGCTGTAACACTTTCAGAGAAAACACAAAATTGTCAAATATTTAATAATCGTTAATCAAGTAGTTGCTGAGAAAAGAACTTGACAGTGACTGAGAAATCTAGTCAGGGCTGCCACCACTATGGACTCCTGGGCTTTGTTCATGGCTTGAACACGACTACCCCGACCTAGGTTTCGGCTATAATAAGGGGTTTCCTGCTATGTTTTGGACTCTCATGTCCCTGTCCATGGAAGTTTTGGTCCTTTCTAGTTTTGGCAATCATCTCATTGAGGAAGAGATAGCTGGTTGCTTTAGTTTAATTGTCTTCTTGATGTCAAGTGGCTGTTAGTGTTTTGTGTCTCTTTCTCATGGTGCCATGGGTTAGTCTGTAATTGTGTGATTGTGGCATTTCCTGGTTATACTCTCTTTTTAATTTGGAAAATTGATATGTACAATGATTTAAGCCTTATACAATGGATCATCCCAAGTTTATTGTATCAACCCAGAAGGAAGAATTTAACAGGACCAGGTTTAAATGTGTGAATGGCATCCTTTTTATGGGACATTGGCAAACAGTGCAGATCCAGATCAGACACCCCACGATGCGGTGTCTGATCAGGAACTTCACTGCTTGCTTACGGAATGTTCTATCAAAATTTGAATAAAAATACCACCCAACAAACCTTAAAACAGAAATGGCTTGGTCCATTTGATAAGAATGGGGAATTCCATTTGGCTTATATGAAATCTAGATAAAGGAATTCATTAGTATACAAAAGGGTTAACCCCCTTTAAGCCCCTGCCTGCCAAAAAAATGCATCTAAAAATGTTGTCATCTGCTGCACATATTTGCTTTACATTATAAACTAATGTGCGTAAAGGCAAACAGTGTGGACCCAGAACAGACTGCTCCTACAGGAGCAGAGAACAGACTGCTCCTACAATAGCAGTATGATCTGGGTCTACACTGTTTAATCAAGACTGAAGAGACTTCTAAAAATTTCAGCGGATGACAAAAGTAGATGACTTTTGTTGTATTGGCTAGGCTTAAATGGACTAAAAATTGTAAGACTACTTACGACCAAAACAGCACAAGAACAAATTAAATCCGCCACCACCACCTCCTCCCCCATGGGTCCTTCTCCGTCTATGTCTGACCCTGTTTCTTCGCCTTCTCCTCCCAAAACCTCCTATTCTATGGCGTCCATGATGCCAATGATGTCCATGATGCCCATGATGTCCATGTCTGTGGTGGGCATGTGCCCTATGATGTCTTCTGCCATGTCGTCGTGGCATTCTGGGGATTTACTGTGTAAAACAATCAAGAAGCAGTAAGGCCAAATTAAGGACACCAGGAAGCTACAATAAATATGTTTATTCTATTTTATTGTGTAATTCATTTTTTTCATGAATGTAATCCATCAGCATTTCCATGTAGTTTTGTGACAATATTTTTTTGCAAAAAATTCTAGAAATTTATTTAAATGGTGACATCACAAGTAGGAGAACTAGAACACATTCGATGGCGTGCCATCACAAATCCCCACGCTCTCGAAGAAATCCAATGGTAATTGACCTTATGACCCCATCCCAAGGTCACCAGTTTGATTGAAGGGCAAAATTTTTCAGTGTATTCTGGGCTACTGTTCATCCCCTTTAATTTGATATGACACGCCACGACCATGCTTAGAAAATTAAAATTTTAACCCCCCAGCACCCCCAAGTCCCAAAACCTTGGGCATTACCCAGGGGACCTAATGAAAATCCCGTCTAATATGTTTTATATCTTTCATCTGTGAGAAGACACAAACAGTTTTGTTTAAAAATATTTGAAATTCACTTAGTAATTGAGATTTAATGATATTTGACCTTTGGCCCCTCCCCAAGGCCCCAGGGGGGCCAGGCCCGGGGGACCCAAAAAATTGTGCTGTTGCATGTGCTATTCATGTAAGTAACTCAAACACCAACTCTGGTTGAATTTCAGAAAAAAATATCCCCCAACCCCCATAGTACCCCCAAGTCCCTCCCCTGGGGCATGACCAAGGCCGTTGAATGAAAATCCTGTCTGCCATGTTTTATATCTTTCATTTGTGAGAAGACACACAAAGTTTGGTTTAAAAATCTTTGAAATTGACTTAGTAATTGAGATTTAATGATATTTGACCTTTTGGCCCCTCCCTAAGGCCCAGGGGGGGGGGGGACCCCAAAAATGTGCCGTTGCATGTGCCATTGAGTATATTTATCCTGGCTTCTTGTGTTTTTGCCGATGTAAGTAAAGGTCGGCGTGTGCTGCCGTGACATAAATATAAATTATCTATTTTACTTGATTGTCTATCTTTTTCTAGCATAAGTACTTTTATCTACACCTCACCCCCCTGTACAATCAGGACAGAAGAATCTGTCACCCAACCTTAGTACCCATAGCAATTATTATTCATGTTTCTGGTTAAACGAAACAGTCTAGCATAGAAAAAAACTTTTACTGTCTTTAGCATGTTACTTGGTGTGTCTCAAATTTATCTTGAAAACCACGTTTGTAATTAACAGGAAACCCAATATGATTCTCATACATGCCCTTTTTATGAAATGACAACTTTTGACATGGAGGACATAAGAACCCTATGAACATGTTGCTTATTTTTTTTTTTTCGAATAGTGTAGAAAGGAAAATTCACACCACATGACCTACTTAGTCAATAGAGCAGAAGCCAGTGTGTATTGACTGTCTGGAAAATATTGTGGTGAATGAAAAATTTGATTCTGAACATGAAGATAATTTGAGAATAGTAAAATTGCGTGAAGATAAGGTGTGAACTTTAAATGTTCTGTGTTTTATATTCCTGATATAAATTTTTGATGAGATAATTTTGAAGGCAAGACTAGTTTATGTTTACATTTTTGTTGTTGTTGTTGTTGTTGTTGCTGTTGTTGTTATTGATTCTTCTGCCAATATAACACTGGCTGTATCCACTTGGTGCTTCTTTGAACTATGCTTTCTCCAGGTGCAAAACTCTAAGTAAAATAGGTCTTCGAGCGAGTTATATTTTTGTTTTCTTTTGATAAAATTTAAATTAATTGAATAATATATTATAAATTCTTATGATTCGTTTCTTCTTTGTATATATTTTTAGCTGTATTAATTCTAGTTAATGAGTCTTCCTGTAGATCTCAGGAACGTGCCAAATGCTGCCTTTAACTCCAAATTAATAGCCCTGCATATTCCATCTATATTTCGTGTCAAGACTTTAAGGTTGATATCTGTCTGGATTATTGTGTTTCTGGCTAGGATTTCCTCTATTTCTCTTTCAAGAACCTGTCATTGTGTATGATACTTTTGACACTTGAATATGTAATGGTCAACTGTTTCTTTTTCTGAGCATAAGTCACAGTTAGGGGATTTATTTTTGTCAATTTTTGATGTTAATAGTTTAAACCAACTTGACCAGTAATGAGTTGATTTATAATGGCTTCAACCTTTCTATCTCCAATGCTAGGCTGTGATTTCCCTACTTCTGTAATAACATCTTGTAATGTGTCAGATTTGGGGGAATTGACATAAATCTTCTGCCATTTTTCTGTAACTTCTTGTTTCATCAATGTTAGTAGTATTGACCTGTCTGCTACCCCTTCAAAAAAGTCTTCTTTTTTCCCTATCATTTCTTTTGCCGCATGTTTGGCTAAGCCATCTGCCAATTCATTGCCTTTGAAATCTTTATGGCCAGGGATCCAATGAACAAACAAGCTGTGACCGTTATTCTGAAGGGTTGAAGATATTTGTCTGATATTCAAAATTACATCAACGTTGTGTTTTGGAATTTCTGTACCAAAAGCTGAGATGATGGCAGGTTGACAGTCCACAAATATATGAATTGAATGTTTAAGGTTCTGTTGTTCTACCAGATGTTGTAATGTTGTTTGAATGCCTATTAGTTCACCTATGTGATTGTTACCATTTGAGCATACTGGTTTAGAGATGCAAATGGGTTCTTCTTCCAATCCATTGTAGTAGATCAATGCTCCTGCCCCTGTCGGTCCAGGATTGCCAAGTGCCGAGCCATCAGTGAATGCTGCTACACAACTGGGGTCTAGTCCATCTAGTATTTCTTTAATGTTTTCTTCTTGTAAGGCTTTATCACTTTCAAATTCTTTCCAGTTGCATTGTAGGTTAGTGTTTCTGCATAATCCCATAGTGTCTTTGGTGTACTGGAACTCCTTAGCCACATTCTCTAGATTGAATTTACCTTTCATTTCAGTGAATGCAGAAATAAGCATATTAATTGTTTTTTTTCCCTTTTACATTTTGATTAGGCACTGTCTCCGGGTCCGGTACCGGACCTCTAGACTACGGGGCTACGGGTCCGGTACCGGACCCCTAGACACTGATTCTAGGGGTCCGGTACCAGATCCCGAGCCACGCCTATGAGGACTGTCTCGGGGTCCGGTAGTTTGTGAAACAACTACTGACAAGTCTAGGGATACGGGTCCGTACCTGCACGTATATGTAGTAACAGTTATTTTACCAACAAAAACTCATGTTGAAGTTTCACTTTGCTTCCTCCGACCTCTTTGATCCTCAAAGGGAAACCTATCTGTATTTACTGTCATGCGTCACACTATTCAAACAATTAAGCTTATACAAAAGGTATATAAATAATAACAGTAAAGTAAAAAAAAGGAACTTAACTCACCTGTAACAAATCAATTATCTTCTCATCTTCAATTAAAGGAACCAATTAAACTACTTGTTGGCAGCTGATTAGTTAGATGAGTGAGCAGTGTCAAATAAGCTTACATGGTCTGTAGTGTAGATTCATTATTCAACTAGAGCTTTCAAAGAGACTCACTACTGGGACATTCGGACATAGCTTTATAAGAAGACTCTGAGTCCTTTTTGTCTTATTTTAAACAACTGATATGGTCCAAAAAGGAAATGACTTTTTAGCATAAATACAAACAGTGTTGAACAAGATCAGACTGCTCATACGATAACAGTCTGATCTGGATCCACACTGTTTGCTAGAGAGACGTTACAAATGCATATCCTAAGGTTGAAGACTCGATCGCGGAAATGCATCTAAAATAATGACAAACAGTGATGAACAAGATCAGACTGCTCCTATGATAAGAGTCTGATCTCGGTCCACTCTATTTGCTACAGAGACGTTACAAATGGATCTACATATAGGTTGAACGACTCAATTGCGGAAATGCATCTAACATTTACGTCTGCTGGAGTTATCTGCTACATGTAAATGCTGACGCCAACGCGGCTTATTTCGCCGTGGACCCTGATCAGACTGTTCCTAGGAGAGCAGTCAGATTTGGGTCCAAACTGTTTGCTACAAAGACGTCTTACGGACAGACAAACATTGCGAATGCGGTTCAGGCTACTCCTAGGATAGTAGCTTGATACGGGTCCACACTGTTTGCTACAAAGACGGCTTATGGGTCGTTATGTCAGGGAAATGCAACTTATGCCTACGTCAATGGCCAATATCCCCATACAGACAAACATTTGGGACCAGGATCAGATTGCTCCTATGAGATCTGGGTTAATATTGATTGCTTCAAAGACGTCTTTCAATAACGAACTAGTAGACGACATATGGGTCGTTATGTAAGGAAAATGCAACTTATGCTTACGTCAATGGCTAATTTCTCCGTACAGACAAACATTGTGGACCTGGATCAGACTGCTCTTAGGAGAGCAGTTTAATCCGGATCCACACTGTTTGCTACAAAGACTGGACTGGAATAATCTAGCAGAATATAAATGGCGCTTCGCTGGCGTGCTAATGATGGCCCAACATTGCTGGCTTAGTAGCTTTTTAATTTTTCAGGGGATCCTGATCAGTATCGCTAAGAAACCCTATATTTCCATAGTAGGTAAAACTAGTGACTTGTAAAGTCTAACAAAGATACTTTGGGAACAACCGCCATTATTGTTGATGAAATGTTCAATACATTTTAGAGCTTTAAAGCCTTTATTTTTTCTCTCCTGAATATGTAGGTTGAAATCAAGATTTTCGTCAACTATTCTGCCAAGAACCTTCTTGTGTTGAACTTGTTTTATTTCTTTGTCTTGTAACTTGTAACTTGTAACTTGGTGTTAGTAGAAACTTTAAGTCCTGACGACTTGTCTTCTACATCTCTTCTTGAGTAACAATTTAAAACTAACTTCCGGTGCTATTTTAAAGTCAATATTGGTCATATGTCTATAGTCAGCATATATATATCTTGAATAAGAGTACTATTTGTGGATAATAACACTAGTAAATATCTCCAGTATGGTATTTCTGATCCCCCATAAATCTGTCATACATGGTCTTGAAACTAAGCACAGTAGAAGAGTTCACAATATCATCTGTCAAATTATTCCACTTATCTATAGCTCTAATGCTAAAAGAGTTCATTCTGAATGATTTCAAAACTCTGGGCTTTTTTAATTTCAAACTATGACCTCGTGTTATTGAGTCAGAAAATTCAAAGAGTCCTTCCATCTTTATATCATCAATCTTGTTAATAATTTTGAAAGTCTGAATCATATCCATTCGATGTCTTCTATAGTCGAGTGCTGTAAGATTTAATTTACGCAACCTCTCTTCATAACTTATATGGGAAAGTTCTGGAAGTATTTTTGTGAGCCTTCTTTGTACACTTTCAATAGCACGAATATCTTTCTTCAGTGTTGGGAACCATATGGTGTTTCCGTAATCAAGAATAGGTCTGATAAGTGTCTTATATAAGACTAACAATGTCTCTTCGTCAAGGTAAGAGAAAGCACGCTTAATTAATCCAACTAATCTATTTGCTCTGTTTACTGTCAAACTGATGTGTTTATCAAATTTCAGATTCTCTTGTACATTAACTCCTAGATCTTTTTCCATTTCAACTGATTTCAATACTTTAGTGTTTCCATCTTTATCTGTCATTTCATATTCAAATCTTGGATTATTTTTACCTAGATGCATAACTTTACATTTTTCAACATTGAATATCATTAACCACTTTATTGTCCACTGGCAAAGTTTATTCAAATCATTTTGGATGGTTTCAAAATCTTCAAGATTTTGTAAGTCTTTATAAAGTTTGGCATCATCTGCAAATAGTTTACAGTATGATTTTACTTCATCGGGAAGGTCATTCACATATAAAATAAATAACAGAGGGCCCAGGACAGAGCCTTGGGGTACACCACTCGATACGTCTGTCCATTCTGAAGACTGTCCATTTATAACAACTCGCTGTGATCTATTCGATAGGAATGAAGATATCCACTTCAACACATTTCCAGACACTCCAAGTCTTTCAAGTTTCAATAATAATCTCTTATGTGGTACACTATCAAATGCCTTTCTAAAGTCTAAAAATATAGTGTCAACTGGAATGTCTGAATCAATATATTGAGACCATGTGTCAAAAACTGATAATAACTGTAATATGCATCCCCTTTTCTCTCTAAAACCATATTGAGAGTCCGTGAAAATATTTCTATCCTTGCAATGTTCCATGACTTCATTTTTAATAATACTTTCCAATAATCTACATTGTCATTGATATTCATTTTTACTTTGGGTGTAGGTGTATTAGGAGGTGAAAAAACCATCACTTCTGTCTTTTTCCAGTTGACAGCACCGAGATTCGCGCGTAATTAAGCGTTCATACATCGGCGAAATCACAAGAACGACGAAAATAGAATATGCCAGGATACGTCAGGTGTGTCGAAAACATAGTTGGCTAAAGCCAAACCACTAACGAATAGATTTCTATAAGATAACAACAGAAAATTACCTTTTATTTGAAACTCGCTTGCTCACAAGTTGAAGTTGTTGAACAACAGTCTGACAGGACTTTGTTTATAAATTTTGACAAAATCCAGACTGCGTAACTCTGTTCCAAACCTTCATGTAAATCTGCAACTGCAGAAGTATATAGGTACTCCCCAGTCCCATTCGGAACAGCGCAGGCCTTCATTCAAACTCCCCAACAGTGGCAACCGACAGTGCATGCATATTATCTGTATCTGTATGGTTACGGTGTAGGGCTTTTTCAGCATAACACACCGGGGAGAGAGCGACTTAGTAGTACTGTGGGAGAGCTTGTTTGTAACTCTCTACTGTCTCTGCGCGTACTGTTTCTGTGTCAAGATGGTTCCACTCAACTACTGTTCTAACTAAGAATGAATGTTTTAGTTGCTTTATATGGCCCCATATGGGCTACCCATATGGGGAGTGCAAACGGGTTCCACATGGGTCTCATATGGATTAGCCCATATTCGAGTTGCCCAGATGGGTCCCATAAAACAGCCCCATAAAGAAAAAGAAATATCAACATATTTGTATATAAACTTATTTCCTTATTTATAATGCATGAATAGCTTCTACAGTGGCGGATACAAAGGGGATTCATGTGGTTAGCTTGAACCCCATTTTAAGACAAAATTATTCCATTTTCATGACGAATTTCCAGAAAAATCAGCATAATCTGTCAAATTATCAGGTTCAATTTTCAAATCGAACCCCCTTTGTAAATTTGAACCCCGAGCAAGAAAGCCTGGACCCGCCCCCGCTTCTACTATTATTTTATTTTATTTACATGAGCCAGCCCATATGGGACCCATATGGAACCTGGTCCCTGAGCATAGAATGGCTGCAATTTTTGAAGGGTGCGTTGATTTTGTAACCGAAACTTGTTTTCTCCAACGATGAGTAAATTTTCCATAGTAACTACATTTTTTTTTTTATTTTTCTAAAGACGCGCTATTATACTGATTGAATTTTTTATATGATTATTACAAAATGATAATCTGCTTTGAGCTGTCACGTGTTATTTGGAAATAATCTGCCAGGGGCTAGTTCGGCCACTTACGTCGGCGCAGGTTCGGCCCATAACCAAACTTGCTCAACACGTACAGAAATATTTGACAGCGTATTTGTGCCACTTTACCCACTTTGTAAAGTGTATTCATATTTAGAGCGATCAAAGAAAACATTTCGTTGAATCTGAACGGATTCTGCTTTTACTGCATGTTTTCAGTACGTTCAAAAGCAATTAGATACTAGTTCTATTTTTCATGCTCATTATTGGTTAAATTGTCATCCGAAGTACCAATGCAGATAGTTCATATGATAGTTTAATGCCTTGAAATTTTCTTGGTCCCTACAGAAAGTTTACTGTATAATAATTGGCCAGGACAATTCTTTTTGTCAAATTTGCCCCGAGGGGTTGCGGAACTTAGCACATGGCGGGGTAAGTTCGGCCATCATGACCTGATCTCTTTGACTGATATTTACCCTTTGTCGTACAGAGACATCGGAAGGGCAAGTTTACCGGGACTGGTACCGCCCTATTGTGCCTTACTGCTTGAAAAAATATGTTTCACAGAGCTAGATGTAATAGTCATTCGAAAATTGTACTTTTCTAAAATGAGGCCGTACTAGCCCCGGTCTCCTCTGCCAAGAGGAGTTTAGGACACTCCTCATTTAGTCAAAAACACAGCTAAAATTTTTTGTTTTCTGTTTGTTTTTCCCCTCAAAATTTCAAAATTCACACTCACTGGCATAATGTTCAAAATTGAGCGAGCCAGTATACATAGAAGGAAAAAGAAAGAAAAAAAAAACTTTTGGATGTGTTTCGACTAAATGGGAGTCATAAACAGGACAAAGACTTTTCCAATGTTGAACAGTTCGGGGCTATTAAACGAATTCTTATGGTATCTACAATTAATACTGTGCACAATGTGGTGGCCTGGTAACTTATGAACTGAGAGAAGGGCCAAGTAGCCTACTTGTTGCTTTCAATAGACGCAGTGCCACAATGAATCTTAGGGAAGAGAAGCAAAGAGGACGGACCCCTACGGACCTCAAGAACTGGTCACTCAAGCTTATCAAGCATTTCGCCGACAGCCACTATACTCAGTGTATTTCGCCATCTCCTGCACGTCCACCCGTCTGACGCCCCCACGGGGGTTAAGACGTATTGGAAGATTAATAGATAGGATCATGCCGTCTTCTGAACTTTCACAATTTGGTTAATCTGAAGTTTGGAGTTCGTATTTCTAATGATTGCTGCATACTCCAGTTTAGGCCGAACCATTTTTAGTTTTGTATGTAACTTCCTTTTTACTTCTTAGGTGCAAAAGCCAACTTCCAGCAAAGAAATCACGTGTCTTAGGCTGTAGCTTCCTTTGTACTCAGGCTTAGATGCAAAAGCCAAGTTCCTGCTAAGAACACCGCGTGTCTTAGTAGATTTGGAAGAAATGTAGAAATGTGCTGATCCCAATCCATGTTATCAGAGATGGTTATAGAGATACAGGGTATTTTGCTGTATGTAATGTTCGAATGGATTAAGACAACAGAGAGAGCAAGAGCGATTTAAACACATCTGTATTTATTGTGTAAACGTGGGTAACTGACTTGTTATTAAAATACATTGAGTCAATGGAATATAAGCTCCGCCTATTATAAATAGATGCCAGCTTCAGTGGGTGTATGCTAATTCTAAAGGTTACTTAATACTGTATGCATTACACTGTATGAACATTTTCCCAGGCTTGGCTGTGTTAGGAATACTCAAAGTGTATGTGCTCGTAAAGTCGATGTCGAGTCACTCATATAGGGTAACATTTGGCGATATTGAAGTTCATATGCTGACGTGGTCGTCCTGCGGGGACTGGCAGTCATGAATTCACATATAACGGTTTCTATTCTGCGAACAAGCATATATGTTGTATATGTAGAAGACCTTATGTTGTCCGGTAGATCATTTATAAAAATGAGGAAAAGGAGCGTACCTACGACCGACCCCTGGGCACACTGGGACTGGAACTGAGGCTTGACCTATCAAAACTACAATGTACTTGTTGGCCACGCGTTGATCAGCTTATATCCATTTATGGGTGGACCCTTTTATATCCCATAGTAATCTAATTTGCTAATTAGCCTCTTATGTAGAACCGTGTTAAAGGCCTTTGCGAAATCCATAATGATAAAAACTGTCTATTTGTGTCCACTATACACAGCCCAATCAAGGTTGTTGATGATCTCGTCCACAAACTGAACCAAATGGGTTTCGCAAGACCTCTGACTCCGAAAACCATGCTGACAATCAGTAAGAACCAGGTAAAATGCAAAAATAAAGATAAAACATGTTTGTTTCAAATGCATTCCTATTAAAAAAATAATAGCACTAGTCGGACCCCTCGTGTTCAATCAATTCTTGGGAGCATGAACTAAAACATGTATGCGATCCCTGAATTCGTGCATACTGAATATAAATGCGCATAGCTGTTTGAAGCCATTATCAAATGAACAAAATCATATGGTTTACATACTGTTTGATTTTCGGTTTTAACTGAGAATACGATGAATCCTGCGTCACATTTAGTCTAGAATATCCGAAGGGCCCATGTTTGATCGGATTCTCGCTCAATGGTAAGGTCTCAAATAGGCCTTTTCGCTTTTAGAAGCAATCCAGTATCCAAAGAATATCAACATCGCTCACGCAATGATGGAATTTTGGAAGTAACTTGGTCGACGGGGAGTCTGAGAAAGAACTGTAAAAGATACTGCTGTTGGGGAGTTAACACCTTATCCATTTCCGCAACTTGCTAATGGAACAGGCCCAAATCGAACACGCGCCCTATGGAAGTTTACTAACGTATATCACCAGCGCTGGTGAACAATAGAGGTTGTAAAACTTTCTTCAAACTAAACTCATCAGGATTGAGCATGCCATTTTAGGTCTTCATAAATATCAAAATACTACAAATTTAGGCAATTTTCTCTACTTAGATCAGTAGACAATGCCATTTGTTTTGGTAATCAATTTTAAAATGCCGTAAATTATGTTGGCGTTTAAACTTTATGACCGAAATAAACTCACACGAGTTGAGCATGAATAGACCTAACGTTTTATAACCTCGGGGTCCAGACTGATCTTTTCGCCGAGACCTTTATCTACGAAAACGTTGCACACGTGCGAAACTTTGCCAGCTGACGGGTTTTGTCTGTTGCCTGCTGAGAGACCCAGTAAATGCTTTATCGGTGATTTTACCGGGTTCCTTGGGAGATGTTCGAACACTCACCCAAGTGGCTGGGAGTATGATTGGTGAGTGGCCTAGTCAGGCGTTCAAACAGTTTTGCGGGACTTGGCAAGTGTTATACATTGAAAAGCATGTGTGATCCAGCATCCCTATATTGTGTCATACCGCTGCTCGTCTGCTCGTGTCTTTATATCTTAAAAGAATACAGGGATCACACACATGTTTATAAGATTTCCGGGTCCCAAGGGAGCTGATTGAACACGAGGGATGCGATAAGTGCTATATTCAAAATAAACGATTTGTTGTCATTCTGTTTTACGTTGTTGTTTTTTGTTGTTGTTTAAAAAAAAAACAGTGTAAAATATACATTAAGGCGGCTGTAAGGTTGGTTGATCTAACCTATTTATATTTAAAGTCTTTGCCTCCTATGCTTTTTTTGTCGTCTCTGATTTTTTTTTTTCAAAATCAACGTTTTTGAAAAATTCTGTCAAGAATACCATCAGAGTGTCAAACAGTTTGGATCCAGACCAGGCCCGACGTTTTGTCGGGCCTGGTCTGGGTCTAAACTGTTTGCAAAGGTTATAAGCATACGACACTAGGGGGCAAAGTGTTAAATGTTACGGCAGGTGATTTTATTGCCTAACAACATTCAGGCCTGCCTCTGAGATAATGGTACTATCGCATATGCTTAAATTTAAACAACTATGCTTACCTATCTATTAAAAAATTAGTTTCTCTAGAGATATAATTACTCTACTGCCTTATTTTATGTGTCCGAGCAGCTAAGGCTCTTGCGTGACTGCGCATGCGCAGACACGCCCGAACATTAGCAGCCCGCCACTTTGATAAGTACCGAAATCTCATGTATTGGCTTATCAAAAAAAAAAATGTTTGTCGATATGTTAAAACTTTATTTTTCCTAGTTGACTGGAAAGTACAACGCATGTAATTACTGGAAAGTACAACGTATGATGTATAAGGATTAAATACTTTTATCATTCATTCGTTACAGAAATAAAACAATGTGGATTTATATTTCATCTGCAGTAGTTTGTGCAGTGGTGTGGATATTGTGCTTGACCAGACTTTTTGCCTCATTGAAATATAATTGGCAAATCTATAAGTGTTTGTCCCATTTCCCCTCACCAGAAGAGAATCATTGGTTCTACGGTGTAGCACATGTGGTCCGAGACACAGAGAGTTATCTGCAAACCCTACAGAGGACAGTCGATAAATGTCAACCAAAAGCCGTAGCATTGTGGCTCACACGGGTTCGCCCGTCTCTCGCGGTGGTTCATCCTGATACAGTAAAAGTCGTTCAAAGCAAGTCATGTGATAGCTCCGAAAAGTCGGGAGTACAGATTTTTTCGTCCATGGCTAGGCGATGGTCTAATAGTTAGTAGCGGGAAGAAGTGGGAACGTAATCGACGTCTCGTGACGCCAGCGTTTCATTTCGACGTCCTCAAACCTTACGTTGACATTAGCAATGCTGTGGCAAGACTGTTTCTAAGTAGGATCGCAACTCATACCGTCGATGGGAGAAGCATTGACGTTTGTCCATTTGTAAAGCGTGCCACACTAGACACTATGTTAAGATGCGCGCTTTCCTATGTAAACGAAGGCATACAGGCAATGGATACTGAACGAGAACACCCGTATTGTTCAAACATACATAAGGTTAGAGATATTATCACACGACGCTGGACTAAACCTCTGTGTCACAACGACTTCATATTTAGTCTCACAGCCGATAGCAAGGAGTTGAAGACGCGATGTGACCAGCTCCATCAATTTTCAAACAATTTGATACAATTAAGAAGAGCCACTTTAGAGTCAGATCCCTCGCAACTAGAGAAGCGACATCTTGACTTCCTAGATGTACTCATATCCGCTAGGGATATCAATGGTAGTGGGTTATCCGATCAAGAGATAAGAGATGAAGTTGATACATTCATGTTTGGGGGACATGACAGCACGGCGTCCGCCATTATGTGGTGTTTGTATTCGCTGGCTTAGTATCCAGAGATGCAGCAGCGTGCCCGGAAAGAGGTCAGTGATGTTCTTGCTGGGAGGGCGAACATAGAGCATAATGATCTTCAGAAACTCCGTTTCACCACGTGCTTTATAAAAGAGACACTGCGCATGTATACTCCGGTTCCTGGTGTAAACAGAAGGTTAACAGAGCTGGTAACCATTGAAGGTGTGACATTTCCGGCGGAAACAGTTGTGGATGTAGTACAATATTGTTGTCACCACAACCCAGCCGTGTGGGAAACCCATGATGAATTTAATCCGGATCGCTTTTTACCAGAACACATTGCTAAAAAGGACCCGTTCTCGTTTCTGCCCTTTTCTCCAGGGCCGAGAAACTGTATCGGGCAACAGTTTGCAATGGATGAAATAAAAGTGTTCATATCCCAAGCGACGAGACAATATGAAATTGCTGTTGAAGATTCTCGACCTGCAGTGCTGTTCCGAGATCTAATTGCTACGGCTAAAAATGGAATCTATCTGTATTTCAAAGGTGCAAGCAGAAAATAGTGTGTGATAAATATGGAATAGATATACGCGGTTTGCTTAGAAGTCAAAGAAAGAGCTAGGCTCTCTGATTATAGTTATTCTGTCGACCGAGCAGAATTTTCATTGAAATATTTTGAGAGACACCTGATTGCAAAGTGAATGATCAGCTAGCTAGATTAATTGAAGTGAGTCTCTTTTTTTTCAAGCAAACTCAGCATCAAGTTTATTCCGCACAGGTCCAAAAGTAGGCTAATTTCCTTTAATTATATAATATTCTTTGTTTTCTATACACTAAGAACTCACTACAAATTGATGATTTACATATCTAGATAATGGCTCAAAATTAGTTTAATAACATTATTGTTGCACACCCCCCTTTTTTATCGAATATATAGTGATCATTTTCAAAGCATCATTTCTTTTTTACCCATACAAGAATAGCATGAAGAAAGTCTGCTTTGCACCCGTTTTACTGAAATGAATTCCCCATGGCTTGCTTACTATAGAAATAAGAAGGGGGGCAAAGATCAGGAATCAATACAATAACCTGACCCAGGCTTCTAGGTTATAAAACTTGAGTTCAGTCTGAGACTAAGAATAAAGCGCAATGATTGGCTGCTGGATACCATATGGGAAAGTTAAACATCACAAACAAGAGCCAAGAGGTCAGCCCTTTCCCAGCAATTCGTTGAGAATTGTCACAGGATAACTTCGAGCATAAAAAGTGATTCATAAAAAAGTTACGGAAGTTAAATTTTTACGAGTCAATTATATTTCAATTTAACTTTGCTGCTGTGGAAAGCATTTTGAATTTTTAACATTTAATCTAGGATATAAAAACAACAACACTTGCGTTTGAAGCGTCACGAACTTTGTCATAGGCATAACCTTTGAAAGTTAAATCACCAGTTGCTAAGCGTTTCAAATTTCATATGAATGATGAAATAGTGTCATTCACTTATTAGAAGGAGAACATTAGGTGGATACCTTAACCAAAACATGTAGCTGTTGGTACTCAAAAGAACTGTCTATATAAGAAGGCTCTTTTTAGTACCCAAAATAGTATGATAAGTAACTCTAAAATTTTGTTTATCGACCAAGTCAGTGTGATTGTAAAATTTGTTGGTTCATTTTGCCACATTCTTGTGAAACATGTTGTTTTGGCTTGACCATTTGTCATTTTGTTGTTGTTGCATTGGTTCTTGCTGTTGTTGTTGTTGTTGTTGTTGTTGTTGTTGTTGTTGTTGTTGTTGTTGTTGTTGTTTCTTTCGTTAAGTCATTTACACAGTCACTTTAATATTAAGCCCATCGATAACTTTGTAATCGTGTGTGCTTGGGTCGAGCATGATGTATTCTATATGAAAAAATACAGTTGGGAATCTCGGCAGCTAGTTGTTTGAGTATAGTCTAGTACTGTTGTTTGCAATGTAGCTAAAGTAAGCATACATTCCAGAACATAAGCATGTTTCTTTCATCCTCTTTTTCAGGAAAAAACAAACACATTTTTGGCATAAATCTGGCATTGTAGCGACTATCACTCAACAAAAAAAAACATGTTAAGCAGTTACACATCTGGATTTATACGTGACAATAATTTGCGATGAATATTGACCAAACTATTAGCCTTTTTAACAGCTAGCTACACTATTTTGTGCACTCTTCGACTGCAACCACCACGCTATGACTGCGCTGTTCGAGTACAGTGGCTCTCTAGCGTGATTTTAGGACAATAAAACGACGGTAAGTGTGAATGTGCAAGCAAAATGTGTAATTTAATATCACGAAGACGATCATTTGACTATAAAATACAGTTGTGAATCTTGTCAGCTAGCTGTTTAATCATATTTAATGTAGCGTTTAGTCGCATTCGTTAAACAGAAAAGAAATTTAATCAAGTTTTCAACAACAAAATGCGACGAAATGTCTTTTCTTTTCGCTTATAAAAGGTTTCCTCTCTGGCAGAGCGATTTCTATTTGTGTATCATTAATTATCATGTTTAATTTAGCCCAATTGGAATTTCCCATGCTTATCAGATGGACCAGCCCATTTCTGTTTTAAGGGTTGTTGGGTGGTATTTTTCATTTTGATTCAAATTTTAATAGAACAATCTGTAAGCAAACAGTGGATACCCTGATCAGACGCCGCGTTCTGTGGCGTCTGATCTGGGTCCGCACTATTTGTCAATGTCCCACAACAAGGACGCTAGGCTTACATGTATATGGGTTAATTGCTTGTGTCCGACGAAAATGCTCATTTTAAACGGAAATATATAGGGAGCGCAGTGGCTCGGTGGTAGAGTGCTTGACTCGAGACCGAAGGGCCGCGGGTTCGAACCTCACTGAGTTGTGTCCTTGAGCAAGACATATTAATCCTAGCTTAGTACTAGTTTAACCCAAGATGACCCGTCCCGACGTAACTGAAAGATTGTTGACTGGGACGTAAGTAATGAAATCAAATAAACAAACGGAAATGTATCGTATAATATAAAGGTTCAACACTATAATGGTTTTCATACAACTGATGTATCATATCTTGTGACTGTACATTTAAACAAGTCATAATCACATGAAGAAAATCTTATCCTGGCGGGGTTAGCTACAGCCGCATTGAAAACGCTCAGGCGCTTTACCCAGGCCACTATACCGCTTTTTGTAGGACCCATATGAGTATCCTGATTTTAGTTGATTTTGAAATGAAATGGGGTTTTTTTAAAAATATATACATAGATATTATAATGCCTATAAGTTTGTTTACTGCACTGTAATGTACTGTACTGTATTCGGATGTAGATTTAATTCAGCCTCACAGCTTTGAAAATCATATGCCTTGATAAGGTTCCAGTTTGCATGTACATTTCATTTGAAATACCTTTAATTCGGTTTATTGGGTAGGATGGGGGCTTTTTCACCAAGCTAAATATCAATATTATATCAGAAAAATAGGTAAACATTTCTTTATTACCCCCCCCCCCCCCCTACACACACACACACACACACACACACACACACACACACACACACACACACACACACACACACACACACACACACACACACACACGGTGTCCATAATGCCTGGCATAGCGCATATGGAGAACCATAACAATTAAGTGGGTGGTACCACTTTTAGAGTGTAAATTTTAGGTCTTGAACTGCAATACTTCAGCCAAAAATATAATAATATACTTTATATATGAATAGATTGACCTTTGCGAATAGCATTAACCCAGATCAGACCGCTCATTCCGTAGCGGTCTGGTCAGAGTTTACTCTATTTGCTCTCTCTATCCTTTACACATACTGTATGATAGGGCTGTATAATGGCCATGAAATATTACTAATCTTAGAATTTTAAGATAGTGAATTACCTCTTTCACATCTCATAAGAATGTATAATGGCCATGAACTTGGTGTAAGTTTAGAATTTTTCAGTACAATAGTGATGCGTAAAGGCGTCCGACTATTTGGGATGAATACAGTATCCTAGTCCAAACTCTAAGCATTGACCATTCTCAGAACGCTAGGGTTCAAAGAGCATTGAACTTCTATCACCATTACATGGCTACCTCATGTCCCATTTAACCCTTTGCCTACTGAGAAATTTTGGATGTTTTTGTCGTCTGATTTGCAAGATCAACCTTTTCGAAAAATTCTTTTATAAATACCATCAGAGCGTCAAACAATTTTGATCCAGGTCAGGCTCGACATTTTGTCGGGCCTGATCTGGGTCCAGACTGTTTGCAAAGGGTAACTAGTAAGCAAAGAGTTAAGTGTATTTACCATGTGAAAATGTATCGCACGCACATGCTATCAGCTCAGATTGCGCATCTTAACAGCCATGGTAGTATACAGCCATCTATAACAGTGTCAGACGAAGTGCGAATGCATTGATAAGTCTGCGCGATAAATGTCTGACCCTTGTCCTCGTCAACCGCCTATAACTTAAGCGTATGACGTCCTTTTCATCATATTAACTGGTACTTATCATAATACTGCAACCCTTGAAAAGGGGCCTTCAAGCATATGCGAACTGCCGGTCTCTATATTAAATGAAAAAAGAACATTTAAATTAAGAAACGTGCCTCACCGTAAGCACGGTGCTTGTCCTTCAGCAGTACTGGTTAAACCTAGGAAACATCCCCAAATAACTGAAAAATTGTTGACCGGGACGCCAAGGCTTTAGCCCAAACAAACAATCTCTCATTTAACGTACAACGAAGTGGGTGAACATGTACTTTGTTGTCCGCCTACTAACAAACGCTGTTTTGTCCGCCAACCAATTATGTACAAAAGATGTAAATGTACAACTTCAACTTAAGAAACTGGGAAGTTGATCTCAACTCATTCGGTACAGATCATCTGTATGTTGCGCATACCGATATGATTACAGATTAACTTCGTTAATTCGAACTACGCTAGTTCGAAGTATCGCTTAATTCGAGTTAAATTGGAATAGATAGATTCAGACCAGAGGACATAATCCTGAATCATTTCCAATATTACTTATCAAAAATGTGTTGTTGGTTCTTAAAAGAGGTTCTTTTATGGATCCAAAACATATGAGCCGCGACATGACATTTCCAACAATGTGGTATGTGCGACCAGCAAAGGCTCAGACCAGCCTGCGCATACGCGCAGACTGATCAGAGCTTTTGCTAGTCGCTTGAATGTTCTATGACTGTTAAGCCACTGATCGAACAGCATTTGGAGATTCTCATCTTAAAATGACGCTGCTCAGGCTCGTCTGAGTCTACACTTGTCAAAATACCATATTGTTTGAAATTACATGTCACGGCTCATATTGTGATAGGAAATGAGGAAAATAACACTTTCTATAAATTATGATAATATAGATATTAATTACAGGTTATATAACTCTTTTTTAATCGAACCATTGAATAATCGAAGTTAATATTCTAGTCCATTCGACTTAGCGGCAAGGAGCGTGGATTTCATTTGGAGAAAGACTCAATCGATGAACAAGCTGGATATTTTTGTTATACTTTCACTGTGAGTTCCCTTTTCTTGTTGTTAAATATAAACTAGGTCACTCGGATTGTATTGTTTTTGGTTATCTGCTTTGATATAACAATATATAACAATAAGTGTTCTTTGCGTCCGTCTGTTCTGCTGTTTGGGCAAAATAATAAAACTTGATTCCTCCTTAGAGGATGAAAAGCTGACAGGATTTCAGAATACGTGAGTTTTAAAACGGTAAGTAGACTTTTGTCATCGTCTTAGTTGCTCTCTCTCTCTCTCTCTCTCTCTCTCTCTCTCTCTCTCTCTGTTTGTGTGTGTTGCAGTGGCTGGGGGTTTCTGTTAGTCCCATATTTGCGTATCAAAACAAAGAACAGGCCAGTAATCAACGTTTATATAATGAAGGTCTCTGTCGTAAATTGTCAGTCGAAAAGGAATTTAATATAATGTTAGACTGGCTCCGGTCCTTAAAACAATTTTTCATCAGTGTCATATTATAAACTTGTAGCCAGTCTTACACTGATGGCTCTGTTTTAAAACAGAGCCATCAGAGTAAGACTGGCTACAAGTATATTATGTGACACATTGATGAAAAATTGTTTTAAGGACTGGAGCCAGTCTAATATAATGTTAGTGCGAACAATATTTTATTTTAATATAAGGTACACCGATAAACGATTTACATGTATTATAAACACAAGGCTTTTTATACATTTGAAAGGGATTCAGAAATAACTTCTTGTTTACATACAAAATAACACATCGTCTGCATCGAACACTTGTTTTAATAAGTGACCTGAAATACGAACCCTTATTGAACTATGCTATCTGCCAAAAAGTATTAAAATCGGATGTAAAATAAGAAAGTTATAGCAATCCGAAAATAAAAATTCTGACTTCTAGTAACCCAATGGAAATCGCCATTTTGAATATATAGTTATCTTCCTGTAAGTGAAAGAAATCCCAGACGTTTACACTCGGGTTATCACACTGGTCAATGTAAACGCACGGGTGGTTGCTACAACGAGCTGGTGGTTGCATTTTACAGCACCGGTGGTGGCGTAAAAGGTAAAAAAATCTATACCTGTTGACTTTATTATTCATTTATAAGCTTGCATTTATTTTATTTGTGATGACACCTGGCGCACAGACCACCGGTAACATTGCAGTTTATGGCTCTACCAAGCAATTGGTGATTTAATTCATGGTTTGGACTGCAAATCCAACACAGTTCTGGAGTTTTGCCATGACAGGTGCTTTTTTCTAGCGTAACTGCCAAAATTGAGTGAAATCTGCACGTCTAAGCGCAGCTGTTGTCATATTCCCATGAAATAACATCCAAAAAACGATTACTACTTTGGTTTTTTTTTTCTTGGTAAACTAGCAAATGTTTTATTGAGGAATTTTTATTACAACGCACTGGGAGCACTTTTGACGCATTGATACAACGCACTGATGGTTGCACAGAATTCCTGTGGTTGCTGGTGCAGCCTCACCACACCATTCACTGTTCTTATAAACGGTACATAAATCGTTATTTGAGCCAGCACATGATATTTCAGTACCAGGACGAAGACTCAGGTGAGCCTGTGCAAATGTACACACTCGCCAGATCCTTCTCTGCATAGAAAAAATAGAGAGTAGTAATCGTTTTTGGATGTTATTTCTTGGGACTATGATAACATAGCTGCAGCTGTGCTTAGATATGCAGAATTTCCTGAAGTTAGGCAGTCACAATAGATAAAAAGCACCTGTCACTGTCAAACTCTACAACTGTGTCAGATTTGTTGGTCAAACCATTAATTAAAACGCCAATTGCATGGCAGAGCCATAAACTGCAATGTTTCTGACGGTTTGTGCGCATTGGGTCATCAAAAGTAAAAAAAATGCAAGCTTATAAAGAAATCATACACTCAATAGGCATAGATTTTGTGTTTTTTGTACACTGATGAAGGCTCAAGCGTGACTCTGCAAATGTGTAGCCTTACCAGAGATGCTCCAGAGCTAGCCCTGTTCGCACTTTGAGAGTCTTTCCGCTTATTTTTCCGATTGGCCCCAAAACTTTTAATTTAATGAGATTGTTGTCCTTTATGATACATTACAATAGTTAAGAAGCCTCCATGGGAGCTTAAAATTTTTGTGCTTCAACAACAGCAGATTCTAGGGCGAAGATTTGGTATCAATAAAATGCAATTTCAGCACCCCAGAGATATAGGCTGCTGTCTGTTCTAAGGCGGTGATTCTGTTGTTGTTGATTCGTTGTTGATTGTTACTCCCAATTCAGGATTCTGTAATTGTTCTATAATTTGTTACTTTATGTCCATTCTTGTTTTGCAATCATCTTGAAGGGGAAGAGAGAGCGCTGGCTGCTTTGCTTAGTTTGTCTTCCTGGTGTCTCGTGATTGTTGTGTGGCTATTCCTCTCAGTGCCATGGGTTTGTCTGCAGTTTGTGATTGTGATACTTACTATTTTTGGGTGTCGTTCATGCGAACAGCGATGGCTTTGGCCACATTTGCTTGGTCTAGTCTGAGCCTTCGTCACAGTTTAAAATTCTCATGTGGTGACTCAAATGGCGATTGAATGCCATTTTGTGCGAGCAGCGAAGGATCTGGCGAGTCTGCACATTTGCACAGGCTTACCTTAGCCTTCGTCACTGTACAAAATCTCTTGTGCTGCCTTAAATGGCGATTTGTGTGCTCTTCACGCCAGCAGCGAATACTCTGGTGAGTCTGCACATTTGCGCAGGCAATCACTGGACAATGTAATAAATATCAAGATCTCTTGTGCTGACAGCAAATGCTCTTGGGAGTTTGCACGTTTGCACAGGCTCGCCTGAGCCTTCTATACAGTATCGAAATATCATGTGCTGGTTGAAATGGCGATTTTTGCAACGTTTATGTGAACAGCGAATGATGTGATGAGTGCACCAGCAACCACAGGAATTCTGTGCAACCATCAGTGCGTTGTATCAATGCGTCAAAAATGCTCCCAGTGCGTTGTAATAAAAATTCCTCAATAAAACATTTGCTAGTTTACCAAGAAAAAACCCAAAGTAGTAATCGTTTTTTGGATATTATTTCATGGGAATATGATAACAGCTGCGCTTAGACATGCAGATTTCACTCAATTTAGGCAGTTACACTAGAAAAAGCACCTGTCACGGCAAAACTCCAGAACTTTGTTGGATTTGCAGTCCAAACCATGAATTAAATCACCAATTGCTTGGCAGAGCCATAAACTGCAATGTTACCGGTGGTCTGTGCGCCAGGTGTCATCACAAATAAAATAAAGGCAAATTTATAAATAAATAATAAAGTCAACAGGTAAAGATTTTTTTACCTTTTACGCCACCACCGGTGCTGAAAAATGCAACCACCAGCTCGGTGTAGCAACCATCGGTGCGTTTACATTGACGAATTTTTGGTGAAAGCAACTTATACTATTTTATGCCCCCAACTTTGAAAAAAGTTGAAGGGACATATTGCCTTGGGCTTGTCCCTCCGTCCGTCCGTCCGTCTGTTACAGATTTAAGGTAGGGTTTTGAAATTTCATAGATGGATTCCTAATAAAAAAAATGTACTTTTTTAAATCTGGATTATCTCCCTTTGTGGAGTTATGCCCCTTTTAAAGGGTCATAATGAAATTTTGTAATCAGGATACAGTCAGCCCTCTTTATAACGACACTGTTTGTTTGAAGCTATCTTTGACGTTAAAGTGAATTTGCTGTTATAAAGAAATTCTGACCATTACCAGATTTCAACATAATAATCATTTGGTAAAAGAAAACATTGTACAAATGAATTAAAATGCTATTATTCCAAATGTATACACAAGTTCATTTCATATTGCATCAAAATGCACGAAGCTTCCCACTTATCAAGTGAGACAGAAAACCTGTTCATGCAAAAAGACCTTGTTCTGATCACAAAATTGTCTGACACATGGTAACAATTCTGTTACATGTAAAAGGAATTTATTTTCAATAGAAATTGTATATCTGTTCCCTGAAGTTACTGCCGGTGTCGTTAAGTGAATACTCTGTTATAAAGAGGTAATTTTAATGCAAACAGGTCCGTTTCCAGCAATTCTATGTCGGATATTGAATATTCTGTAATAAAGAGTGACGTTATAAAGAGTTTTGACTGTATTTCAAAAATTATAACAGCCAGGAGCTTCTAATTTGCTCAGCTTATAGCTGATAATATGTAGATTACCTGGTGAAAATTAATAAAATCATTTTTTTTGAGTTATTGCCCTTTGCAAATTTGGACATAGAAAACTTGATATCTCAAAAGCCATAACAGCTAGGAGCTTCAAACTTGCTCAGATAATAGAAGATTAGGAGTAGATAAACTGGTGAAAATTTGATAATTTTAATCTGGACTATCTCCCTTTGTGTAGTTATGCCCCTTTTAAAGGGTCATAAAGAAATTTTGTAATCAAGATATTTCAAAAGCTACAACAGCTAGGAGCTTCAAACTTGCTCAGCTTGTAGCTGATAATGAGTAGATTACCTGGTGAAAATTAATAAAAAAAGTCTTTTTTTAAGTTATTGCTCGTTGCAAATTTGGCCATAGAAAACTTGATATCTCAAAAACCATTACAGCTCGGAGCTTCAAACTTGCTCAGATAATAGAGGATTAGGAGTAGATTACCTGGTGAAAATTAAAAAAAAAAACATTTTAATTTTTTTAGTTGTCGCCCTTTGCAAATTTTGTCATATAGAAAACTTGA
The DNA here is from genome assembly GCA_964019695.1 of Loripinus fragilis. Classification (NCBI taxonomy): domain Eukaryota; kingdom Metazoa; phylum Mollusca; class Bivalvia; order Lucinida; family Lucinidae; genus Loripinus; species Loripinus fragilis. Next base: position 25,560,969 of record OZ026527.1, read on the forward strand.
TATATCAAAACCGTTTCAAATTTAAGATAGGTTTTTGAAATTTCATAGATGGATTCCCCATCAAAAAGTAACTGACCCGTATTTTTTTAAATCTGAAGTATATCCCTTTGTGGAGTTATGCCCCTTTTAAAGGATTATAATGCAATTTTGTAAGCAGGATATTTCAAAAACTATGACAGCTAGGAGCTTCAAACTTGCTCAGCTTATAGCTGATAATGAGAAGATTACCTGGTGAAAATTAATAAAATCATTTTATTTTTTTATATTTTATTGCCCTTTGCAAATTTGGACATAGAAAACTTTATATCTAAAAAAACAATTACAGCTAGGAGCTTCACACTTGCTCAGATAATAGAGGATTAGGAGTAGATAAACTGGTGAAAATTTAATAATTTTAATCTGGACTATCTCCCTTTGTGTAGTTATGCCCCTTTTAAAGGGTCATAATGAAATTTTGTAATCAAGATATTTCAAAAACTACAACAGCTAGGAGCTTCAAACTTGCTCAGCTTGTAGCTGATAATGAGTAGATTACCTGGTGAAAATTAATAAAAAAAGTCTTTTTTTTTAGTTATTGCCCGTTGCAAATTTGGCCATAGAAAACTTGATATCTCAAAAATCATTACAGCTAGGAGCTTGAAACTTGCTCAGATAATAGAGAATTAGTAGTAGATTACCTGGTGAAAATTAAAAAAAAAAAATTATATTTTTTTTTAGTTATCGCCCGTTGCAAATTTTGTCATATAGAAAACTTGATATATCAAAAACCGTTTCAAATTTAAGATAGGTTTTTGAAATTTCATAGATGGATTGCCCATCAAAAAGTAACTGACCCGTATTTTTTTCAATCTGAAGTATCTCCGTTTGTGGAGTTATGCCCCTTTTAAAGGACCATAATGCAATTTTGTAAGCAGGATATTTCAAAAACTATGACAGCTACGAGCTTCAAACCTGCTCAGCTTATAGCAGATAATGAGTAGACTACCTGGTGAAAATTGAAAACGAAATCATTTAATTTTCTTTGAGGATTTGCCCTTTTTGGACATAGAAAACTTGATATCTCAAAAGCCGATACAACTAGGAGCTTCAAACTTGTTCAGCTTATAGAGGATAGTGAGTAGATAACCTGGTGGAAACAAAAAAACGTTTTATTTTGTTGTTGAGTTATCGCCCTTTGCAAAATTTGTTACAGAAAACTTGATATCTCAAAAACCGTTACAGCTAGGGGCTTCAAACTTGGACAGCTGTTAGAGGGTAATGATTAGATTACCTGGTGAAAATTTGATTGTTTTATTATTGCCCTTTTCATTTCTTTAGTTAATTCCCATTGCAAATATGAACATCGGAAACTTCCAATAAAGATATCTCGAAAACTATTACAGCTAAAAAAAAAAAAAAAAAACTTCAGCTGTTAAGTCTTTAGACTTAATTTTTTGCGGAAACTTTTTTGTCTTCAATTTTAGCAAAATGTGTTCGCGATGAAAAGTATACAGGAACATCTCCGCCAACTTTTCCAAATGGTTCCAACACCCTAGATGCTGCAGGTTCCTCTGTGCTTAGATGCACACTTTGAATATTTTAAACAAAGCGCAAATAAACTAAGTCCAAGATGTCAGTCAAAAATGTACATTGCACCGCCCTAATTCAATTACTAAAGCGATGGATGGCTTGTTCAAATATAATAGAAATCGCACCTGATTCGCTCGTGCGTTAAACTAGTAGGGTCATCTCAAAACCGTTCATTTCATAGCACGTGCATAAGAGGAAAATTGCACGTCATGCGATAACCCTGCCTTTGTTCCTACAAATGAGCCTGCTTTAAGTTGATTCTGCATCTACACGGTAGATTCTGAGTATGTTAACGGCAGTTTTATGTTATGCACAGCCTTTGAAGAGCGGGATATGCACCGCTTCCGAATATTTTTTTTTAAACTACCCCTTTCTGTCACGCCTATACGAATTATACCTGTCATTAAAAGACTAAGAAATTTAGGACGAATTCAATTTATTGCAAAATCTTCATCTATATACACAAAAATCTGTTTGCCCCACAAGCACAAGACCTTTTGGAGAAGTTGGCGGAAATTCTCCTCTACAACTTTCATCGCGAACACATTTTGCTAAAACCGAAGACAAAAAAGTTATTGCGAAAAATTAAGTCTAAAAACTTAACAGCTGGAGTTTTTTTTTTAGTAGCCTCAGATTTGGTCAGCTGGTGAAAAGGGTGGTGGACAAGCTAATGGTTGGGGGCATACTGTTTTTATAAACACAATTTCTAGTTTAACACAAAGGGTACCAAAAAAGGCCTGTAGATAATGCACATAGCTCTTTTAATGCGCGTTAACGTAATTTTAACAAGATCATGGAAGTTATGTTTATCTTTCTTTTATTCAGATAAGAATGGGTCATGGTGAAGGTCAAGGTGAGGGTAAAGGTGAAGGTGGTGCTGGAATACTCTGGGGGATACTTTGGTTCCTCGCGATCTGGTTCATTGGCTGGCCAATTGGATTTCTGGTTGCTTGGCTATATGTGCTCCTTCTTCCATTTTCTGTGTGTATTGACCCACTAAAAGACGTATGCCAAGTTTTACTGAGATGTGTTCAATTACCGTTGACCTGTGCTGAAAACATGGTATCAATGAAACCAATGTGTAAATAAAGCGTGACATATGAAATTATATGTGTATTCTCTATGTTACTGTAAATTCGGAACTTTTCGCGAGGGTTTTATTTTCGCGAAACTTCGCAGCATATGCGAAGTTTCGTGAAAATAAAATCCTCGCGAAATGCCGAAATCACTCTGTCGTTTACTGATATATGTAAATCATACCCTAGTCGCGAATTCTTAGCTTCACAAATGTGTTTTTTAACCCTATTCGCGAAAATAAAATTCTCGCGAAAATTTCCGGATTTACAGTAACTGATGTTGTATTTACCCATACATATGTAAGTTTAAATAGGCTTTGACATAAGTGGTAACTTACTATAATATGGGCTGCGAGAAAACCTGACTGAAGGTTGAGGTGACATTCCCTTTCCTCTTTGCAATATTGAGAGACATTTGTTTTTGATTATGGTAATGTTACTCATATGTGTACAGTACCATGCACACTTTTCTATATACCCTTGTTCACCAAGAGTCTACTACATGTAAACGAGGTGTTAACTACTAGTCAACTGCCAGGTTAACTATTGTTTATTAAAAACAGTGGAGTATAGTCAACTCCATGTTTACCTATAGTAAACTTTGACGCCTTTTCTTAGTCTGCTCCTGGCCAACTTCTAGTTCACTAGGTGTAAAGAATAGTATAAATGGTACTGTATGTTTACCCCCCCAGCTAGCACACAACAGCGGGCCACGTACGGCTCGCCAGTGATACGCCATTGAATGGCGTATCGCTGGCGGGCTGTTGGTGGCCCTACGATGTGTGCGAGCTGGGCTGTAGTTTACTTTGATGTTTATCCTTCGTCTGCTCCTAGTCGACTTCTAGTTAACTAGGTGTAAAGAATAGCTTAAATGGTAAAACACGTTTACCTGTAGTTAACTTTGATGTCTGTCCTTAGTCTGCTCCTAGTCGACTCCTGGTTAACTATTTGTAAAGAATAATATGAATGATACTGTATGTAGATATGCCAAGGTGGGGAATGACGTGGATTTCTTTCTTGATACACTGCGCGGACGGTTGGTTTATTCCCATAAGTAAACTCTTTTTTAGGGCAATGGTATTCATCGATCCTATCGCCACTTTCCGGCCCTAATTTTTGGATCTTTTGATACCATGCATATCTAAAAAGAGTGTGTTATTGGAGAAAACACTCTGTCACAAAATTTCCAGCGAGACTGTCCGTACAGTGTACCCAGTCTTTCGCCACTTCAAATTTTGTGACAGAGTGTATGCCCAAAAATATGGAAATAATATGGAATCATTAGATCTGGACAGAAGTAAGCTTGAATGTGGTGCATCAATTAATAGATACTTTTACTAGTCTGAAGAACAAAGTGATAAAGGTTTTATCCATTAGGATTTTTTAAAGAAAGAGTCGTCTATTTTATACATGCAGTGTTTCAAAACAAAAACCACGTGATTACCCACACCGTGTGTGACGATTTACGTAGAAAGAGGATGTTTATGTTTTTGTACATTTGTATATGTATTGTCCATATATTAAGTCATAGATTCTGAACTTCATGCTGGTTACATGTTGAAATCCTCCACTAATAAAATGTTTGTATTTTGTATAAATAATATATGATTGTTTTGACATGAATAAACCCCAGCAACCAAACTTCATGGAGCACAAAGTGTGGTTATTTTTTATGCAATTATACGTTTTGGGGTGGTACGATTATCAAACACGCAACACAATGAGTAACTGTTAGTAAAATCATGTGGTGAAGATGCTTACCCAGCTATTTAGTAAAGCTATATGCCTTAAATTTATCAAATCTCTTACTCAGTTGTGTAATATATACCGTGTTACTAATCATATTCAGCAGTGCACTTCTATTTCAATGAATATAGGTGCACATGGCATTGAAACCAAGATGCACTTGTAATCACAGAGGCCAATCCAGGATTTCTGGAATTATGGTTCATATATAAAAATGGCTTTGCTTTGCTGATTTTATCTATTTTTTTCTTAAATATCCCATGAAAATGAAATAATTTGGTCTCACTGAAACCAAATTTTCCATTTTCATAGGATATTTAAAAACGGGGGGGAACGGGGGATGGGAGGGGGTTCAAGCGAATCCCCTCTGGACCCACCACTGGATCACTTGTAGTTTGAATACTATTAAACCCTGTATAGAGCAGACGAACTTACTGTTAACTCAGTTCATACTCCACTGTAGGATGCCTGTTTACTTTAAGATTACTTACCGATTTTAGAATCAGTCTAAAGGTTACACATGTAGTTCACCCAAAATCTGTTTTCGAAGAATTGGTCCACTCCAATTATTTTAATCCAGTTAATCAAAATAAATTGATTTGAACCTTGAACCCAAACAGGAACTAGCGAGAAAACTGCAGAAGCAGAGCTACACAAATAGGTGGGTAGTGGGTGTCATAACTGTCATAAATATTGGCGTCTACTTATGCTAAAATTATATGAAAATGATTGTATCATATTAAGAAATAATTTATCTTTCCCCGATAAATACATTCTAAAACAGCTTTCGTCCTTTAAGTGCTGATAATACGGGGACTCATCATGTTTTGTTTATGTCAAGACTCGCCGATTACACAGGGTAATTCTTGCATAAAAACGTTTGTCTATTCAATTAAAATCACGTGTAAGGGGTTGTTTTTAAATGTTTTTCTTTCACAAAACCAGCGTTATATATAGAAAATTACGAGAGTAAGCTTGTATGAAATAGGCCAACTGTACATTTTTGCCAATATCAACCTAATGATCTGTCCGTCACTTGCGAGTTCACTGAACCATATCTAGCAAATCACATGTGGGCATTTCCATTGCTTAATATCTATATTTTGGCTTTCATGCAAACCAAACATCTATGTGTATTGATCCATCTCTGAACTAAGGGCGAGGTTGGCGCTGTGAAACCGGTTTAAGCCCTCCAGTAAAATATTTTACTGACCGTTCCAAGGCTGTACTTCTTTTGTGGATCATTCAGGTTATTTCTGTCTTGTGTTTGTTTTGCTTTCTTGCGCGTCTGTTTATTGATGCCTTGTGTTCACCTGCTGCGAAAGGGCTGACCTCTTGGCTCTCGTTTGTGATGTCTAATTGTGAGTTTGTTTCCTGTGTCAAGTGTGGTACTTGATTGTATTGACTCCTGATCTTTGCCTCTTTTGTACTTTTACTGAACGAATTGTGTAGTTTCGAAGACAACAACAACTATATGGCTAACTTATAGTTGTGTCTCCTGCTTTAGAAATTAATAAACATTTATTTGTTCCAAGGTCTCTTTATTATAGGTTTATATAGACACTTCCTAGCTGTACATATTAAGCTTAACTGTTGTATTGCATAAGATTTTGGAGCTTTTTTAATCGGTGAAACGTTTTCTTGCCTTGGAATTCTCACTGTCTTTAGTTTCATCAGTTGGTAGTTAAGTCCTGTTTGAACATTTTAAATCTTTAGGAATTATTTTGAAGTCTTTTGAATATATGATATTTCTTTTGTTTTTGAGTGTAATCTTGAAATGTTGAGTTTGAGTTTGTTTTCTTCGTGGGTCGCCAAATATGAAAATGAAATCGCTGAAATTGGTTGTTGATAAGTTCAGTAGGGTCATCTTGCCTGAAAATGAACATAAATGCTTTAGAGAGGTTTCGTTTATTAGCATACAGAGGTATACACTGGGTACTGTTGTCCTTTCTCATACGTTACTAATGTAAAATAGAGTATTTTGTGGGCATGTGCAATAATTCTATTACATCTTGGTTCTGATCCTGATTGGAGCAGACAGACTGTTATGAGATCGTCACAGTACAGTGCAAAGGTAAGTTCTTATGGCTTTAAAATACTTAACCCATAAAGCGCCACCTATAATTTGCAGCAGACGACAATTTCAAATTTTGACGCCTTTTCGAAAATAACAAATACGGTATAATATACATGAGCATCGTCTGCCAGCAGACGATTCTCATGTATTATCATACCGTATTTTTTTGAACATTGGGAAATATGTGACAAAATTTGTCGTCTGCTGCAGTCGTGATTGGCGCTTTAAGGGTTCATGTGATATTCTTGGAGAAGTGCAAAACCGGTACGTTTTCCCAATTAACTGCTGAACCCTCGTAATTCAGCTTTATAGCACATCTCATCTGCCCAAAAAGTGTCATAGATATGTTTGATAGGCTCTAAATACACACAATCGAGTGTCTGTTAAAACATGATACATGGGTTATATATGGCACAATAACTAAGGTCATAAAATAGTGACATTGACTTATATTTAATCATTTTTACTTATATTTTGCATTATATTAAGACTATTTGATGCATTGACATGATATTTTCAATATTGGTTTCATTGGACTGATAAATGGACCCAATAATAAATTTAAGACAACATGACTATAATTTATCTTTTAAGTTTAATTCCTGGTGAATTTCGTCTTACATTTTTTTCAAAAATGCAACTTGATTGATAATCTAATTGATGGCACCAGCTGGGGATATTTGCACCATTGGGTCACTTCTCAAGTTTACATATGTGTACAAGGAAGCCTCAGATCAACCAGCGCATCTATAAAGTCTGGTCAGTCTTTGCTGTGCACTCCTCATGTGGCAAAGATTCTGACCAAACTGCACTGGCAGATCTGAGTTTTAACTTGGCACCCTTGTAATGCATGTTGTAGAAATAGCTCTGTCCCATCTATATCAAAGTAGTCCCACAGATATCTTAACGTGTACTGTACAGTATTTAATGGTCAGAGACGCCGGATATACACATGTTTCAGTCGGGCTCATACAACTTTTCTTGTCAATAAACAACGGTGTTAAATACACTGGGGCCTATTCTGGGTTACTTGCAATGGAAGATATGTGAGAACCTCAACAGTCCTCATTGTCCAATAATTGCCAGAAACACTCAAAATCATAAACTTCTTCTCCAAAGAAACGTACATATTTGTTTGAAAATACTCTCAAGAAGTTGTACAGATAGGTTATGTGAAATAACAAATGAGGTTCATAATCATAGACAAAAAATGTACAGTTGGCCTTTTTTTCATTCTGTCTGACACTCGTAATTTTCTAGATAATGAAAGTGTCCTTGTATATATGACGCTGGTTTTGTGAAGGAAATATATTTAAATACAACCCCAACGTTTTATGCATAAATTGCCTTGTGCAATCAGTATGTGTTTACATAAACAAAAATTGTTGAGACGAGTACACGTTTTATCAGCGATAAAGGACGAAAGCTGGTATAGAATTTATTTATTTGGAAAGATCAATTATTTCTTAGTATGATACATGTACAATCATTTCCATATACGAGTGACGTTATAAAGAGTTTTGACTGTAACTTCAGCATCAGTAGACTCTGATATTTATGATAACTATGAGACACCTACCTCTTTGTGCAACTCTGCTTCTGCAGTTTCCTCGCTAGTTCAAATTTGGGTTCAAACTGTTTATATACTGTGACACTGTTAAAAAAAACCGTTTTTGAGTGTTTTTTATGCATACACTCAGTGGCCATAAGTGAGTTCTCAAATCAGCTTACAAGAAATTGACAAAAAATATGGTCTGAAACAATATTCTTTTCTAGCCAATTAAGACAATTTCCCCAAATGATAATTGCCCTGGATAAATATACAGGGTATATGTTAACGTCATCACCAAATTGTATGATGTCATCATCTGTTGCTATGGAGATATTGTGTATCACAAACATTGGCTCCATTTCTCCAAAAAAGATAGCAGGTGTTGAAAAATTGCTGTCAAAATGTCAGATTGTGATGTCGCAGGGTATGGATTCGGTTCGCCAGGGATCTCAACGACAGATGTTGTTATAGGTTTATTTTACATATGTAAATAAAAAAGGTGTCCTAAAATACAAAACAAACAATGAAACAGTACAGACAACACAGACAGACAAATGAACAGACACGGACAACGAAATACATTGCACCCGTATGCAATACATATTTACAACACAGACAGACAGACAGACAATCGAACACGGACAACGGATATACTTGCAACTGACTGCGAGTACGATATTGTAATTCGTTTGGTACCTGAGCAGTGAGCATGTCATGTCTATTTTTAGACATGGGTATTTTGCAGTGATAAAATTATATACAAAGAGATTAAAATATTAAAACCACACCTTTTGCATTTAACTTACATTTTATGCGTTAGCTCAATTTACTAATTCCTCCATTTGCAATGTCCATAAAGATCAAAACGATAGCCATGCCTATTTCAGAAAGACAGAACAAATCCAAAGCAATTTGTAATTTGCGTAAATACGTCATACAGAAATATTGTGAACTACGTCACAGGAAATGTACAGAATGTAGTTCCTGGCGAAAACCTCCCTTTGGTGTTTTCATCAGAAACGACAATCTGTGATCTGTATGATAAAAAGAATATAAATTCACATACCTGCTAATAATACTGTTTCCATATCATTTCCGTGAAGGAATAATATAAATAATAATATATAAATATATGTCTACAGCCTGTAGATCGATTGAGTCGATCTAACTGCAAAAATGAGAATGCCTTTTCCAAATGTCGCGCGCATATGTATTTGTGAGGTTAGGCGCATGCGCTAAGTAAGTTAAAAGAGGTGTGTTCGTTAGCAACCAATCACCCATCATCTTTCATCCTTATGTCTAACTAAAACGGCTACTGATTGGACGATAAAATAGAACAGCTCAGTTTCAAGGTACTCCATAAGAAAACAATGCAAGACAGGTTAAACCAGTTTTTCCCACGCTTGGTACGATTTAAGTAAATCTCAACACTACTCACGGTGGCACTAAAGGAGAAAAGGTACTTTTTGCGTTAAGCAAAATAATCACAAAGTTCACCTCTGTGACAGTGATATTTTTTTTTTGAAAATTTGCAGAAATATTTGAAATGTACTGGAAAACTAAAGTTCAAATTAGTATAGACACTGAAAATAAAATAATGCAGAGCAGAGAACTGGAGGGAAAATAATGCAGTGAAAATGATCCGACTGCAGTATACTTTGACTGTAAAAACCAAACTAAATAAACAAATTCAGGAATATGAGGTATGTATGTATTGTGAGGTATCATAACAGAGTTCTATTTGAGATTAATATTTTTTGAAAAATGATGGATATAAGCTATGCTTAGATCCTAATAAAATCTCCTAATTTTCACTGTCAGTCCTGATATTGGTGCCACAAGCAGCATAACCTGCGATATGATATTTGTGTAATAATTATTTTTAGTTGAAAGTACCATTTGGGGTTACATTATTACAGAATATTTATTTTTTTAAGAAGAACTATCCTATGATTTGTATGAAAGTTTAGGTACTCCCTTGTAAAACAAAATTTGACCAAGGAGCTAGGTATCGCTTGGTGCTGTCTTTTTGATTTGAAAGAATGAAACATTTAAAGACTAATTGCTTCAAACACTCATATATAGACCCTAGATAGACTGATACTTGTCGCTAAGTTACCATGCGGATTCATTAAATAATTTAGATTTTTGGGTCAGGGCATCCTCGGTAACCCAGGCGTAACCCATTCCGTTATACTGCATTCGTCATTCGTGATGGAAGGAGTGAAACGGAATGCTTCACCCCTGGGTAAACGAGGATGGGGTCAGGGGTACAAATACCCCACCCACCCCTAATATGACGGTGAATAAATCAGGAAGATGTGAACACATCTTGTTCACAACTCACGATTATAACATATTAGCACCATTATCACCAAAAATATATAGAAAATAAGCAATATCTATAGTCATGTAAAACGGAAGAAGCTTAGAACCAACATCAAATTTTCAAAAGTGTTTCAGAAATCAGGGGTGGTCAAAATGAATAACACCCATATTTCTGTAATAATCTAGAATTCTTGAGTTGAAAAAAGCAAATAGTGATAGGTTCAAAATTTCAGATAATTTGCAATCCTCGTTTTCAAATTATACAAATTTTAAATGTACTTAAATTTTTGCAAATGAAACAACGTTTGCCATTTTGGGAACTCACTTATGGCCACTGAGTGTACATCCGCATAGTCAGACCTTCAGAATTGTTATTTATTGCACACTTGATAAGGACATCTGAGATTATATCCTGGGATAGGAAATCTTATCTTAGCAGTGTAATCTTACCCAGGCTGTCACTTGAGGGCTGTACATTGGTTGTATTGGAATTCACGCGCATGGTCGTCAAGTGACGTCATCGTCATGTTAAAGTGACGTCATTATATCATGCTGCATCTCAGCGTATTCAGGATCACATGAAGATTTCTCGTGATGCTTCCCCAACATGAATAAAGAAGATCTAACATGAACGCCCATGTATTATTGAATATATTAAACGAGTTGGGAAAAAGTGATAAAATGAGAGGCTATGCCGAACATTTTATCACCTTTTCGCTGTGAGTCGCCATTAGTGGGGGTATAAAAACGTTAAAGACTGTAAATCCATCGCAAATGATTTTTTTTATACTATGCATGTGGTATGCCATATCCTCTGTAGTTCGGTAATCAACAAGGGGAATTCCATTCAAGATTTCCATAAATGACGTATTCCTGTCCCTGAAGATTTTTTTGATCTTAGTAAACAGCGCATACCAGCATTAGGCTGAATTTCATCTGGGTCTTCACTGATTGCCAAAGTACCTGTTTCCCAGTATCCTGAATGAAAAGGGTTAAAAGTTTGTTTTCATAAACACGCAATTATCCTGACATATGACGATTCACTTTTAATATTACACTGGGTCCATTGTCTATTTTTTAGAGTGTGTGATAGTCATCATATAGAATCATAGGAAGTTTTTGGTCTTTTGCATCCACCAAAGATAAAAGTAAAACCATCCTGCAATACACAAATAAAATAAAACTAAAACATTTTCAATCCTTTAATTCTGATGGATTTTCCCATACATGTTGATACGATAAATATTGGATTGACCACTTGTCACAGATGGAAGCCCCTAAATTATTTTAATTTCTGTTCCCTTGGGATTGTATTAATATTAGCAAACAGTGAGAACCCTGATAAAATGCTACATGATGCAGCACTTCATCTGGGATTTTACGTTTTGCCAAAGAATTGTAGCTCGTTTTCCAGTATAAAGGTGGTTAAATAGGCCTATGGGCTTACATCCTGACATAAATATGAAAAATATCAGCACCATACCTCTGTGAGTACAAATGCCATTATTGAAAATGTATTGTTGAAGTCTGGCTAAGCAACCCTTCTCTGCAGGCCAAACAACCTAAGTCAACGTCACATTAAGTTTTGAAAATGTTTTCCACCAGAAGTTTGTCACTTCAAACACGCCTATCAAACGCTCGAATGCTCAACATCTGGTTGAATATTAAAAACAACTGCTCTATGAAGAAAATCAAAAATTAGGGAAGGTCATGCAACAGTCTATGGATTCCTGCGTTTGTGGTATAAATACGAGCTAAGAAGTATTCTCATAAGGTCATATTTACTATTCTCGCGATAAACACGTTCCTGCCGAATTCTGAAACACCTGTTTTACGTGAATTGTAAATCTGACAAAACGAGAGAAATTTCTGACCTTAAATTTATACCACAAACGTAGGAATGCATAGTATGTTGCATGACATTTCCGGATTTTTGATTCTCTTCCTTGAGGTATTGTTTTTAATATTCAATCAGATGTTAGGCGTGTCAAAGCTGACAGTAGTTGTAGCATATACTTTGATATTTGGAAAGAATGTCAATTAAAGAACCAATTGACATAGGTTAATAGATGATGTTGTTGTTTTTGCATCAAAAAGATTTTATTAGAATATGTGTAAGTAATTCTATACCTCACATGTCATCGAAGAGACAATTAATATCCTTATGACTGTTATGGATTCCTTACTCCTTTCAATGGAGACAAAATATCTAGTTTCACGACAATACATTTTTTATAATACAGGATGTCCTTTATGAGGCATATAACCAGACTTGATTGTTTATAAGGGTACTTATAGTGGCTTTACACTTACCTTAACAGTCAACTAACTGATGACTAATTCTATGAGGTAAATGATTATATAATCGTTTATCATATTACGTCGCGCCTGGGAATGAAATAACGCCATGCAATAAAATCGATAAACCACTAGTGATTTACAGATTTTCGGGAAACGTCATGACGTCAATGACAACGTTGCATACACAATGACAAAATTATAATGTTTTTACGGCATTAATGTGATTTCAAAGTAATCTTAATGTCATATGATAAATAGAATCTAACATTCTTGCTCTTGTATTATTGAATTTATTAAACTCATTGCGAAAAAGAGATAAAATGCTCACCAAGCCTCGCATTTTATCTCTTTTACCCAACTCGTTCAATAAATTCAATAAAACATGAGCACTCATGTAAGATGCTCTATTTATGATTTCTTATGATTGGTGTAACGTTTTTCTCTATTTAGGGAACAAGAAACAATCGAGTATGACCAGGCAATACCACATACACAGATCGCTGAGCAACCCATGGCACCGTGCAGAAGAAACATAGAACACAGACAGCCACAACACAATTAAAGTAAAGTAAGTAAGGGTGCAAAGATCAGGATCGATACAATTAAGTACCACACCTGACCCAGGATACCAATGGGAAAGTGACAAACTCACAGTAGACACCACAAACGAGAGCCAAGAGGTCAGCCCTTTCCCAGCAGGTGACCACAAAGCACATATAAACAGACGCGCACAAAACATAGCAAACACAAGACAGAACAAAAACATAAAAGATCCACAAAAGAAGTACCGCCTTGGAACGGTCAGTAAAATATTTTACTGGAGGGCTTAAGCCGGTTTAACGGCGCCAACCTCACCCTTAATTCAGATGTGGATCAAGACACATAGATATTTGGTTTGCATGAAAGACCCCTAACTTATCAATGCATCACCTCCTAAAACATATAAATCAAGTTATAACAAGGAGATAAAGCAAGGATAAGGACTCAACAGTAAATTAAACAGAATACCGGAGCAAAAGAAATCCAACAGGTAAACCCCGGTGAGCCTGACAAACAGCCAAAGCATCAGGCCCCTGCCATCTCATCAATAGATAAGTCTTTAAGTCGGGACCATCATAGAGTCTGAAGTCCGACCCACCAGCGTGCAATTAAAGAGGAAAGCAAAGTTGCCAACCGTGATTGGGTTGACTTCCAAGCATGATGGTTGCTAAACTAAAATGAACAACAATAACCACACCACAAAACAAAACAAGGACTCAAGAAAACCCCACACCTAATGGGAGCAACAACAATCAATGAATAGATAACAACAGAATTTTTGTACTATGGTTATGGTGTCCAGAGATAAATATTGCCAGTATAAAATATAAAGATTATATAAAAAAAGACCATATACAGATTATAGAAAAAATGGCCATTAACGGTCATTTTTTCAATATAATATATATAGTTTGTTAACATCTTTCCAGTTCTATTATTCCCCAATGTAAAGAGGAATGCAAAGATCAGGAATCCATACAATCAAGTACCACACCTGACCCAGAACACCATATGGAAAAGTGACAAAAACACAAGAAAACACAACACACAAGAGGCCAGCCAAACCATACTTAAAATACAACACTTGATTTGTAACTAACAGTTTCGTGTGCCATTGGTCAATCGTTTATTATCATTTTTCTATATAATCTATATTTTGTAAACATCTTTTCAGCTCTATTATACCCCAAACCATACTTAAATCACAACACTTTACTTGTATCAAGCAGTTTCGTGTGTCATTTGTCAACCATTAATCCTCATTTTCCTATATAATCTATATATTTGTAAACATCTTTTCAGTTCTATTATACACTAAACCATACTTAAATTAAAAAAAACTCACTTGTATCTAGCAGTTTTGTGTGTCATTGGTCAATTTTTATTAATCATCATATTTCTATATTATCTATATACTTTGTAAACATCTTTTCAGTTCTATTATACACCAAACCATACTTAAAACAACACTTGACTTGTATCTAGCATTTAGTGTGCCATAGGTCACTCATTAATCGTCATTTTTCCATAATATCTACATATTTTGTAACATTTGTACACTATCAATGGACCAGGATCTGACAGTAAGCTAAAAGCTTATAAGAGTCATTTCCTGTTAAGCAGTCAGTAGCAGTAAATACATTATCTTATAATAGGGAGCATTTTCAAATACTGACCTATCTGATTTGAGCATTGTGGGTGCATGCGACATACTTGTTTACCGATTGCGTAACAAAATCATGTGATCCACCCATTGGTTGATTCATACTTGTTATCAATCTGCGTTATCACGTGTTACTGAAACCAAATTTTTGACTCAAAAATGTTTTTGTGTAGGAAATCTTATCATTGTTACGCTAAATACTGTCATACCAATCATTATTATTGTTTAGCTATAAAAGGTTACTGGATGTCTCCATAAACAGATTATCTATAGCCATTCAGTGCTTGTTACTCTTTTAACGTAGTGTTTTGGGTAATGCACACCACGTATTGACACAAATCCGACTTTTCAGTCGTGATGTGCCTAAGAAGACAGGTCCATTCTTTAGTATCGCGCCTGCGCAAGACAATGCAGTAAATAATGGTATATGAATAGTGTAAAATTCAAACCATTTTCTGTAGAGAGAGAGAGGGGGGGGGGGGAGAAAGAGGGAGAGATCCAGAGTACACATTGATTTTCTTATTCTATTTGATATGTACTTTTGCACCTTGGACCCTCTTGACAATAATTATAATTGTGGAGGAGGCGAGCATATGAGCGTGGCCAAAGATGCTATGACTGACAACTGATATGACTTGGCGTGACCATTGGTATCCTGGGTCAGGTTTGGTACTTGATTGTATCGATTCCTGATCTTTGCACCCTTACTTACTTTCATAAGTCGTCTCATTTTCACCAGTGACTTGTATACGTAAAGCACACTACTTTACTTGTATCTAGCAGTTTCTTGTGACATTGGTCTATCTTTAAAATGGCTAAGTCTGTAACTATGAACATTTTTCAAAAAAGAAAAACTTTTCTTTTTAAATCATTTGTAAAAGTAGAATTAAGTTATGTTTTCACAATAAATCTGTTCTCTACAGCTGGAAAATGAATGGGAAAATGAATTATCTTATAGAAACAGTTTTTTTTTTCTCTTGTTGGTAATTATTTGCGTCCCTCCAATAATTCTAGACAGTTAATTTTTAACATAAATGCTGTTGTATGGATACTTATAATTTGTTAATTATTATTCAAAAGGTAAAATGAATACATGAATTTTAGTATTTTTACTGCATTCTTGAAAAATAGAAAAATTATTTCTAAAATGAAAAGATCAAAATTTACAGACTAGGCAGCTTTAATCGTCATTTTTGTATATAATCTATATTTTGGAAACATCTTTCCAGTTCTTTTATACACCAACCCATACTTAAAGCACAATATTTTACTTGTATCTAGCAGTTTCATGTGTCATTGGACAATCATTAATTGAGCCAGTGCATGAGATTTCCAACAATGTGGTATGTGCGACCAGCAAAGCCTCAGACCAGCCTGCGCATACGCGCAGTCTGATCAGAGCCTTTGCTAGTGGCTTGAGTATTCTATGATCCTTAAGCTACTGACCGAACGTCATTTGGAGTTTCTACCCTTAAAAGGAGGCTGCACAGGCTCTTCTGAGTCTACACTTGTCAAAATGTCAAATTGTTGGAAATCACATGCACTGGCTCAAATGTAATTTTTCTATATAATTTACGGACTGTTATGTGCACTACCCATGGTGAACAATTATATTTATCAGTATCTGGTGCCAGGGTCATACAAGGGTTGTGCAATTTTAACCTGACGAGCACAGGTAAAGGGTATATAGGTAAAAGTAAGTAATGGTGCAAAGATCAGGAATCGATACAATCAAGTACCACACCTGACCCAGGATACCAATGGGAAAGTGACAAACTCACAGAAGACACCACAAACGAGAGCCAAGAGGTCAGCCCTTTCCCAGCAGGTGACCACAAAGCACATATAAACAGACGCGCACAAAACATAGCAAACACAAGACAGAACAAAAACATAAAAGATCCACAAAAGAAGTACCGCCTTGGAACGGTCAGTAAAATATTTTACTGGAGGGCTTAAACCGGCTTAACAGCGCCAACCTCACCCTTAATTCAGATGTGGATCAAGACACATAGATATTTGGTTTGCATGAAAGACCCCTACTTATCAATTGCTCTAGTGTAGTATACAACACGTTGTGGCCCAGTGGTTTAAGAGGCTTTCATGTAATCCAACAGCCTGGCGCACAGTGGTTCGAAGCCAGGCGTGACCTATTTTTTTCTTTATATTTTTTTCTTTTCTTTGTCATTTTTCCTGCCAATTTCAAAAAATGTATAAGTGAGCAAAAATTGATCAGAATATATGGTGCAGTTAAAGAGTTATGAGGCTTTTAACTAAAAGCCCTCTACCTGCCAATATGATGCTCAGCAAAGCCTCGTCGCCATTTGCATACCAGTGACTGGACAATGTTAAAATAAATAAGTGTGCAAAGTTGATCCAAATATACAATGCATGAACATTTCGACTAACTGACCACAACTGGCTGAAATGAAACCCTCGCCCATCAAAAAAGGCTGTTACACGTGCAAGTGGTTAGATAATGTTGATATGCATTTGTATGCGAAATTTGATCAAAATATACCTTGTGGTTCAAGAGTTGTGAGCATTTTTACTAACTGAAAACGGACGGGAGTACTCACATAGTGATTATAGTGCAGACACAAGAGTCGTGCAATCTATATTCTGTAAGCCTTTTTACCAGTTCTATTATACCCCAATCAATACTTAAAGCACAAAACATTACTTGTATCTAGCAGTTTCGTATATCGTTGATCAATCAAACAAACTGATGATCAACCATCAATTTGGAGTTGACTCTAGACAACGTTTCCAATCACAAGTTACTAACCTTAATAAGTCCTGGAAGAGCTGCCCAAAATGATACATTAGGGATCACCTCCTTCCCCTCTGCCCTTTTAACAAACTTCATAAAAATAACACCTACTATAAAGTATAACACTAATGCAGAAAAGAATCTGAAAGAAAATGAAAATGTTAATTATACATTGAGTTTTCCAAGCAGAAATGCATAATGCAAAAAGTCCCAAGCGAAGCCAAACTGTTAGGGTTTTCGTTAAAGCTTAAAGTAAATGACTTTAATACTCTCTAATTGAATAATGCAATGACTTTCACAAGACCTTAATCAGAGCCTTTAATAATGTGGTGATATAAAAAGTTGACCCTACGTACCTCTCAAAGGTCAAGATAACTACAGTGTTTAGCGAAAATGGTCATTATCTTCTTACCCACCAGTTTTAACATGTGTTATGGGCTATCAAAAGAACCGTCTCATTGAAACAGTTCTTTTGGGTACCAACAGAATATGTTGTGATTGAGATTTTTTCAATTACGCACCTTTAACTGGATGCCTTCCCCTGATTTCTTGTAGACACACAGCTGAATGCTAGGGGTACACTTCCCTCCCCAAAATATACAAGTATGTTCAGTTAGTAGGACCAGTTGTAGTATAGGACTATGAAATCACGATTTAAGACACTCAATAACTTACATTATAAGTATAACACTCCCTGCACCTAGAGGCCTATGGCAGTTAGTTGGGCCAGCCGCAGTACATTGGTTTGGACATGCGCAAACCGTTGTCAAGTGCATCTCCTGAAATAAAAGAATAAACTGTAAAAAAAATTCAAGTTAACACTGAAACATGTGGTAGCTAAGCTGTCACATCTTTTGGTGTAATTTTACACATACCTTCCTACTAAAACAACTTGAGGCCAACAGTTCTCCAGTAATAATGTTAAACATTTATAATTGTTTTTGTTGTAGTTATTTTCTGAATCAATACAATTGAATAGACATAACGTTAAAAGCAGTTAAAACGTTACAACAAGATCAATGGCAGTTCAGCTGCTACCAAATTTGGCGAAAAGTAACACGTATTCTGTACAGTGTACCACTAATGGATCAAATGGGCCTCGTCGCAACAAAACCTGTCTTTGGGGTTTCCGACAAAGTGAGATTCAAACCAGCCTGCTCAGCTACAAAAACTAGCTAGAACAATGGAATTTGCTTGTAGCAAGCTTATATATGATACTTTCCAAAAGGCGAATAACAAAGACGCTGATCAGACTGCGTGGTTGTGCAGGCTGGTCTACGCCTGTGTTGCTCGCAAACCCCCGAAGACAGGTTTCCTCGCATCGAGGCGCATTAATGATCCTCAACAACTACATGGTTATATTTACAAAAAAAAACAACAAATAAAAACACACACAAAAACAGTTGAATATTACCAGAAAACATCTTGTTAAAGGCAGCTTAGTCAAGACTATGAAAAGTATTTACACTCGCCAGAGGGAGACGAATAGGGCATTTCAGAACTAAATAGAGACAAAATACAGACATTTGACACTGTTTTATAGGGAAAATCAATCTTAAAGGTCTTGTGAGCCTTCAAAAAACTTTTTTTTAACTCATATTGATTGAAAAGCCAGAAATGAGAGAAACAGAATGTCGAAAGCCCCATCAAAAAATCAAACTAGTTACCAAGCTATGAAGGTTTCAAAATTTAATTAGATGAAAATATGCGAGAGGCTCATAAGCCGTCATTTGAGCTTTTTGAAACATTAAATTTAATATATTTCATTAATTTTATCATTATTTGATATTTTATTTGCAGAAAATGATTCAATATGATAAAATACAACATTTGCATATAAAAGCTTAAATGTGTTGTTTTTAATTGCTTAGAAATCACACTACATAGAATCTGACATTTTTTAAAAAAAATCTGGAAACAATATTATGCTAATTTGCATTATTTTAAAATTTGCATAACTTTTGACTTGGTTGGAATTCTAAGATGGGGTTTTCGGCAGCTTGGTTTTCTCATGACTGTCATATAAATCATGAAGAGTTCAAAAAATGTTTTTGAAGCTTCACAAGACCTTTAAGATAAAAACATGCATCAATATTGATAACTTATAGTCTTTGATCCCTAAACAAGCACAATAGACTACTCTGACTTAATTGAATCAAACTTCAGAAAAAAAATATTTTTTACAAATTATAAGCTTGAACAGCTCACAATATACACAATGGACCATCCTGACTTAACTATATAATGAAAAAATTCATGGTCTAAAAAGAGGTTTATGACTATCTCACTCGTGATACCTACATAGAAGCCCAATGGTTCCTTGTCTATTGGCTGAAAGACTGGGTCACATGCTTTGGGATCACATGTCAAGAAAACTTCTGTCTTCCTGAAAAGTATTTTAAAAACAAAGGCTTTTGGGGACTCACGATGTCTAGCCAGTACTCAGCAGGCAAACAATTGATACAACGATGTCTCGAGGTCAGGGGCCTGCTGGGTACGAACCCTTAAACAAGATATAAGACATTAAACGATATAAACACTGTAAAATATGTGTAAGTTAACATCAAGAGAGAAGGCGGTTCGGCTACCACCACTTTGGTGTAAACTTATGCTTTCTTTCTTATTAATATACAAAACAACTTGATGCCCACATCTTTCCTGTGATAAATGTTATAAAATAACACCTATTATTGCTATTTCCTGGATCAATTCAATCGAACAGAACATATCTTTTAAAACCGATGCAAGGCTACACAAAAATCAGTAGCAGTTTACCTGCTACTAAGCTTTAATGTAAAGTAACACTTGTTTTAACATGAATTTATATGAGTAGCGACATGAGATTTCCGACAATGTGGTATTTTGACAAGTGTATGTGCAGCCTCCTTTTAAGTTTAAAAACTCCAAATGCTGTTAGGTCAGTTGCTTAACATTCATAGAATATTCAAGCGACCAGCAAAGGCTCTGATCAGACTGTGGTCTGAGCCTTTGCTGGTCCCCGATACCTTATTGTTCGAAATCTCATGTCACAGCTCATATCTAAACTATATTGGCATTATCAATTAGTACTAACAATTTCTCCCAAACAAACAATGTCTCAAATACTATAGGCAGCAATCATATTATGAATTTCCCTAAACCCCACACCATAGGTTTTTCTTGGGAGTTTAGGTATTAATTTTAAGCAAGAAACTATATTACGCAGAAAGCTATTCATATGAGTAGTATGCAGGTCTCTTTAGTGCCAATGACGTTACGAAATCCAAATGCAAATAAGGGCATCAACTCAAAGAAGGCAGCCATAGAAGTAGGGTTTGACCTTGGATGACCCTGTGATGTGTTTGGTTACACCTCAGAGGGTGAGTCAATGCTCTACACCATAGGAGGTAGTGCCACGTCCTAGAGCATATCATCTTCCCCCCTCCTTCTCCCCTCCTCCTCCTCTCACCTCCCTTTATTCTCTTCTATTCCTCATCCTCTTTTTTTTCTATTGTGGCATTGCATTTTTAGAAAAAAATAAATGATCTTCAATGTAAACACCATCAAGTTCAAAGCCCAAATTAGGTGTCACTCAGGACGCTGTGTTCAGAGCCTAAGTGTACATGTTGATACTTGCCAGACTGTATACAGATATGCTACATCTAAATTCCCACTCCTCCTCCTCCTCTTCCTTCCTCCTCCTCCCCTACTCCTACTCATCCAAATGACCCCAAAGCATTCAAAGAATGTGTGGTTCAAGGGACTTTTATACTACTTCTACTACTACTGGCCACCACCATTGAAATTCAGCTTTAAGCTTGCACTTTACATAGAGAATTTGCACTGCTCTGTACGCTTTATTATCAGTGACACAGCATTGAAATTTTCAGCGCTTATTCATTATCACCAAACGTCACCGTTCTTCTTTGAGATGTGAAAAAAACAAAAACTTAATGCTACCAAATCGATTTTTAAACTCTCCCATTGAAACTGGAAGTGTTCAGTAGTCGTAAAACTTTAATCGCACAAAATGGACTAATCAAGTTCTACTATGTCTGACCAACAGTGTTCAAATAAAATTAAGTACATTTAACAACTTTACCAGAAGCTACTGGTGAATTTCATAAATCTCGAAAATTTTAAAAAATGCAACATTTTAAAAAATGCGTAAAAAATCTACCGTAAGCAAAATTTCAATATTTTGGTGTTTTACAAGTCAAACAGACCAGTTTGTAACCACCTAAACTTCAATTTTATAAAAAAAAGCTACTCTCAAAACTATTTTTTCTTGAAAAAGCCGATTTTTGCATTTTTAACCCGAAAAACTTTGAAGTAAAAGAAAGCTGTTCAAAAACACCACTTAACGTTTGCCCATTAAAATGCACATATATATGCAAAAAATCATTACAATTTTATTAGTGTTTGGTCAGAAATAATAAGTTTGAAATGTGACTGATTAGAACTTGATTTTAGAATAGTTCAGCTAGCATTGTTTTATCATGAAATGCCAAAGAATGTTGTACAATGGTTTTGTAAGCAACACTGATAGTCTTACTACTATTGCAGAAATATATAGAGGATCTTACATGAGTAATGCTATCCAATAGGCTTGATGTTTGACTTCACTAAATAGTATGTCCTTAAACATAGATTGGTTCTAGAATCTAGTAGAAAAAAAAACTTCATTACAAGCAGTTTAAACTATCAAGCATAGTAACCTTTTGAAAATGAAATTAGTGTAAAAAAAGTGCAATGAGTGTTTCATCGATCAGTAATTGGTGATTTCTATTTTGCTGTCAAAATAGAAAACATTGGTGTAGCTCCAATAGCGCAGTTACGCACGTGCGTAATAAGATAGTAACATTCAAGGGAGTTGATGTAACCTAATGTGGTATAAGTGATTTTCCATACAATAAGGAACTGCTCTTAAAGGAAAGAATTTGCTACCTCTGGGAGCAAATTCCTTCCTTTAAGAGAAGTTCATATTTTGAAAAGGGACATAATTGAAGAAAATCACTGATTGATCCAGTAGTCTTCCTTTGATGTGCGTGACTTTTTCAGCGTTCTGGCTACGCCATTGGAAAACAAAAAGCAGACAGTTTTACCCCATTGGTATATAAGATGAAGGAGATGGCTGGTTGGCGTGCATATGGTTTGCTTGGGTGTTAAGAAAATAATTTAATAATTCATTTTTTTGTAAAAGCCTGATTAGATATTCAAAATATTAAAAATCGAGATACTTACTGCAAAACCCCTGATCCAGCAGTATATGCAGCAGCGACTTTACCCTTGTCTTCATCATATGAAAATGTTGTTCTAGAAGCTTCTCCAATTGTAAATTGATGAGATTTATCAGTGGTGAGCTCACAAACCTAGATATATTAATGTGAAACCGTTTTATAAACCTAAGGGTGTATTATTTTAACTCTTTCCATCCTGGGTTATTTTTCATGCTTTTATGTCGTTTGCTGATTTTATTCAAAATCAACGTTTTTGAAAAAATCTTTCAGGATTTCATCAGAGAGTCAAATAGACACTAGGAGATAAAAAGTTAAAGTGGATTGACTGGTGGCGGCTTGTGCTTTTTGTGAGCTATTTTCTTTGTTTCACCACAGTTGTTACAAATCATTCAAGTGATGCATTGGGAAAATTAGGAACTGATATTGATGTTTAAACAACAAGCTTGGATTACACATTAGCCAGTTCACGTCACTTTCTGCAGGGTGTGATTGTGGCATTCACCGGTCTTTGACTCCACTTAAGTTATCGAGTTTGTTATACACATTGTTTTTATTGGTTATGTTATTTATGTGGACATCAGAAAAACACGATGACCCGGATTGTCTTGCTATATATGGTTCAATAGAGGCTTGATGATACAATTTAAAAATGTAGTTGTTCAAAGAAAATATACCATTTTGTTTCCAGAGAAAATCAATGATATATATATTGTGTTTTATTTGATTGTATTCTAATGTCTATTTCTCTTCATGCCAGAGGTTGCCCTATGGTCTGTAATTGTGGGAATTTTACTAATGGGCCTCGACATGACAAAGCCTGTCTTCTGGGTGTCTGATCAGGTCATAACAAAACCAGCATGCTCAGCTACAGAGACTAGCTAGAATAGTGAAACTTCGCTTATTTGAGCAAGTTTTGATATGATACTTTCCAATAAGCGAATAACAAAGGCGCTGATCAGACTGCGCTGTTGCGCAGGCTGGTCTGTACCTTTGTTGTTCTCAAACTCCCGAAGTGTGAATGCCCATTTATCAAATAGCAAGGAAACTGATAAAACCCTTACCGCCGCATTTGTACATTCGCCTTCATTGAATGCGCCACATGGATTGTAAGAATAGTACTTCTGGTTAACGACGCTCTGCACGTCATGGAACCTAAAACGAGTTTTAGAGTTTTGCAGATCACACATAAATAGAGAATACTAGGTGAGTGTCTTCTGATATCAAGTTTACCAGGCAAGGCTTTGAGAACGCTTGTTGACATCGCGAGGCTTGCCGAGCGATTCAACATGCGTTCTCAAAGCCGAGCCTGGTAAACTTGATATCAAAAGACTCGAACTTGGTATTCTATTTATCAGTTTACCCATTGTCGAACACTCTTCAAATTAGCGATTATGACGTAATTTTAGATTTTGAGTTGATTAAGCGTCATTAGCGACATCATTCAAAAAATGCAACGTCATCATGACCTGATAAAGGTAACATGCCGTGAGATAGGAAACGTTTATTAGGTTATGTTGAAACAATTCAGTTAACATTAGGGGTGACTGATAAAAGGTATTTTGAAGTTAGGCAGTTTGGAAACTCGAAGCCTAAGCAGAAAAGGGTTTGGGAGTTGGGCAGTTTGAAAACATGAAGGCCAAACATAAACATATTAGTGTTCAGGGCAAGTAACTACGTCGTTTTACCATGCAAAAATATAATTTTTGTCTTGAACCCTGGTTTTTGGCCGTTACTAGGCAGTTGTGGTTCTGTTGTTGGTTTGTTGGTTATTGTTGCTCCCATTATGGTGATTCTGTGTTTGTCCCATGTTTTGTTGTGCAGTGCTCTATGTCCTTTTAAGTTTTGCAATCATCTTGATGGAGAATGGAAAGCTGGTTGCTATACTTTGTCTTCCTGGTGTCTTGTGACTTTTATTGTTCTAAGGCTCTCCCTGAGGATGCCCCAGTGTGATTGTGATAGTTCCTGAGAATACCAGTTTATTTCTGTGGAACACTTATATTTGGCTGGTATTTTCATTTTACGCTATTGGTGGCATAAACAAAAACCGCCAAAATATGAGTTTCAATTCAGTTGCACAACCAGCAATAAGTGGACACACATCCTTAGTTTGTTGGTATCTGAGTATGTTTCAACGTAGAGCAAACTATGTCTTAAAAGGGGTTACTATTAAAGGAAGAATATGCTCCCAATAGGGAGCATATTAGTTTCTTTAAGAGTAGCCCTTATGGGAATATAAAATGATTTTAAAGGGCATCAAATTAAGAAACCGCCAAAATTACATTACGCCATTATGTCAGTCTTTTAAAATTGTCAAATTTTGATGCCGCAAATATGTAATAGATAAAGGATTCTTTTCCGAGGCTTTCTTGTTTAAACCGCGAGGTGGGCGTAGCCCACCGAGCGGTTTAAACAGAAAGCCAAGGAAAAATCATTTATTTAGCTTGTAGTATGGCGCAGGCGCAAATAAACACGTGTTACTGACTCCTGACGAAATTAACATTCGCTCCTCCCAGCATCCGGCCTAAGCTGTCAATTATATTACATTTACCTACGTGCTATTTAGGAAGTTCCCGCCTACATCGCTTTTTAACTAAAATTGGAAGTTAGAGTACGGTTTTAAGCTCCTCCTTCGTCGTTATTCTAGGGTGTCTGATTTAAACATCAGCAAAGATCAAAGAAAAAAAGCATCGGCCATACTACAATAAGTGTTTACAGCAATTTGGCAAACATTGAAATGCTGCAAATTGCGTCATTTCATCAGGGTATACATTGTTTGCTAGGACAGAAATCCACTGCTCATAAAAAATAAAATATGGACAACTGAACGATAACGATATTTTGTGCTTTAAAACTATCAGATGCAGACAAACAATTGTTAGCATTTTGACTTTTATGAGCACTTCAAATTTCATTCTCAGTTCAATTGGGCGATGAAAAAAACTCTGGGCCTGGTAAACCACAATTAAACTAGCCCAGCTACATAGAATAACTAGAATATTGAAATTTCGAAGGTATTAATTTAAGCTATATTATATTATGCTCTCCAGGGACGAAATAACAAAGGTCAGGATATTACTGTGATAATGCAAATTCAGGATCTGTGTTTTAACATCAACAGAATCTAGGGCGAAGATTTGGCGCTAGTTAAATACATTTAAGCCCCCTTCCAACCGTGGGTTGGTCTGCAGTGTGTGATTGTGGAATTTCCTGATCATATATGCACACTTTTTTCTTCCAATTTTACAACTATACTAGAAAAACTACATGTAACTCGATTCAAATTTGACTATTTTATTTTTACAATAGTGCTTAAACTTGTATTAAAGCTGTGTTAAACAGTATGTGATTTCACTAGTTGTCGTGTGGGTATTGACCCATTTATTCCGAAAACAATGTTTCATACTTATTCTTTTTAAAATGTCTGAATGTCTATTATACATAATGTATAGGGGTTGCGGGTCTTAATTTAAAAAAAAATTCTGAATATGACTTTTATTATATAACGTTGTACAGACCCTAACGAGATAATACATTTTGCATAACCTCGTCTGCTTCTGCAATATTTGTTAATTTTCCATGTAAAGGGCGCTAGCCATACATGTCTATGGGTTTAGAATTTGGTGCTAGGTTGAATAGACAATTCGTAGGAACAAAATAAACCTTGGGGTATTGTCCTTGTTTCCAAGACTTGTAAGGTCCACTTTACCAGAGCCATCATCAAACTGACAAGCACACTGGCCAACGGTCTCACAGTTCTTTCCCATCGTTAATCGAGCACCCACCATCAACAGTACCATCACCATACCGTTCATGTTGCTGTAGTATTATGCCGTCACGCGGTTATCAGTGTATTACACTATATTCCAACGGATTGGGTTCTGTCGCAAGAAGCCCTATCTATGGGGTTTCCTTCAAGGTAAGGCTAAGTCCAGTCTGCTAAGCTACATAAACTAGCTTGAATGCCAAAAGTTGTGCATATTTCACGCTTTTCAAGTTTAACAATTTACTTTCCAGTCTGATCAGCCTGCGCGATTGCACATGTTGGTCAGTGCCATTGTTGTTCCCATGCAACCAAGGAGGGACCCTAGCTAATAAAATGACTCATGTACGGTTTCATAAATTTGCCATCATTTAGATTGTCAATAGAAGGAAAACTCTCGTTAACTTAACCTATGGAGTATTGGTGTTACGGTCTCAGTCAACGCTACAGACATATCAACGTAGACGACATATAAGACTGTTATACTTTTAATTTGTCTGATACTACATTGTTATCCTTGAATTTTTAGCAATGCCATGCATGCTTGTATATATGTACATATTAATGTTTATCTGTTTCCGTGTTTTTATATATCAGTTGGGGTAAATCAAGACGTTCAGTAATCATAACCTTAATTTCATGGGAACACATAACCAGTGCTCATTGTACATCCTCTCGCCATCCTACTTGAAACAGCGCTGGGGAGAAAATGAATCTTTATGTTCCCAGCAGACACATGACGTCGAGATGCGCCGTCATGACGTCGCATCGACGTTGGTACGACGTTGTTTTACGGTTGTGTGCCTGCTGGGTTTTACCTGCTTAAGCCAAAGTAAATGGGACAAAGTTATTATACGTTGTGAGTACTAAAACACTTGTCTCACTGAGATGTTTCTTGAAAGTATTGATAGCATTCATCAAGGTGCATGTATAAGAAAAAGTATTATTTCTCTTTTGCATTTTTTTCACAAAATGATAACTCTGGTTACCTCAAATTACTGATAAAGCAAAGTGAAAATAGGGACTTTTAGTTAACGAGAGTCTGCTGGAGTTTTCATTGGAGCACATACTTTAAAAAATCTACAATTAATTTGCTTGGCTGCAATGTATTTGAAAATGTTCTGAAGTTCGTGTAACGTCAGGTATCTATACAAAACTTAGCTCAAATTACAAGTTTTAACTTATCAGCTATGAATATCATAATATCCAATCTGCAGACAATAGCCACAAACATATGTGCAATTATAGTTTAACAATATTAATGAAAATCATGTATATTTTATCAATTATCTATTTTCAAACTTTATCAGTATAATATTTTCCTCATGTTTATCATATGAACAGATAAAACATATACTTGCAGTCTATTATTGATTTAAGGTTAATGAATGATATAAAGTACAAAACCACAGCAAAGTCAAAATTTTAAATGCCGTTAATATTTTGAAGACCCGTTTAATTATTCTTACGTGTATTTGCAGAGCAGGTCATTTTTCATATATGAGTTTAGCAAAAAAAAATGACATTAGGCTAGACTGTGCAATGTTTGTTATCGTATAAGCAGAATTCAGCAACTGAGATCATTTAACCCTTAATGCGCCAATCGCAACAAAAGTCGTCTGCTTTTCTCGTCTGCTGAAATGTTCAAGAAGCCTCTATGGCAAACGGTGTGGACCCAAATCAGACTGCTCTTTTGACAGAGTTTGCGACAGTTTAAGTGTCAGCTCAGCCTAATCGGCTACATAGACTAATTACAATATTGATAGTTTACCTACATCACGTTTACAAATTATAGGCCTACTCATCGGAAAGCTAATAACAAAGGCGCTCATCAAACTGCGCGGATGCTCAGGCTGGTCTGTGCCTTTGTTGTTATGCTTTAAAAAGTAAGTGAGTATGACCAGGAAATGCTACAATCACACCCACGGCACCTAGTAAGGTTTTCTCGAGTCGATGCCCGTTTCATATCTATGAATTTATTAAAGGTATAGATATTTCTCATTGATAAGAGATCATCCTTGCAGATGATTATACAGCGGACTTGGACTTAAATCCAGGTAGATGGGCCCTATTGGGGCTCTCATTGAAATCCAGGTAGAGGGGCCCTATTAGGGCTCACATGTACATTGTAGCTGACTTGATTTATCCAAGTATACTATTTACGAAAAATGCTAATACTGCTTGACAACACATGAGCAACATTTCAGGTCGCCCAGCATCCTCGGGTATGAACCTCACCACAATGTGCGTCTGGTTTTCTGTCTCACAGTTATAGACAAAATCCGAAGTCGGATAAAACGGCGTACGGGTCATTCTATGATTGCCTTATATAATTTCGCGGTAATTAAGGTTGTTGGTTTTGGACTAGATTTGTCTTGTTTAGATTTTTATGACCCCAAAGGCACTTTGTGAGTCATATAGTAATCGCACTGTCCGTTTATCAGTCCGTCCGTCTGTCCCGCTTCTTGTCCTGTGTACATCTCGGGTCACCGTGACCTTGACCTATGACCTAGTTATTTCCAGGTCAGTCAAGTAATGATACAGTTTCAATTCCTGATTTTTGCCTTCCTTTTTACTTTTGGTATACGCGTTTAGAGCTTTTATTAATTGAATGTGTATTTTAAGAATATCATATACGTTAAGGGGGCCTATTAGTTTTAAAGAGAAGTAGAACGTTACAGGGACTGTATACATAAATCTTATCACTTTCTTTATGTTGATTTTTCCTGGCTTTTCTCAGCAGCCATCATCAGTATCAAATTTATATCACCGTGCATTCTGAACATACATATTATTTATTATTATATTAAAATGATTGTAAATCAAACGTGGAAAATCAAATGCACAAGAGCGAAGAAAAAAGCTATCCCACACAAAGTTAAATATCAAGATTTACATTGATTTCACTTTAATGTGAGCAAATGGAAGCAATAAATATAATGATGATTATTCTGCAGAAACGCAATGCTGTTGATATATACGTTTGATATACAGATACCTTGATGCAAGCATTATCTTGGCAAAACAGATATCTTGCAAATTGTAAAAATGAGAAAAAAGAATGTCAAAAGACTTTTGACATGAAGCTGTACAAGTAAACATAAAAACTTCAAATAGAAGGAAAGCAAAACATAAAGCAACAAAAGCGGTTATAAGCTAAACTTGCGTAGGGAACATTTGCATGAGGCTGCACCCCTGATCCGGATCAGCCCCACCAAAATTTTCAAAATTGTTAGAGGTGTGATGTTACGAGGGTCAGTCAAAAATGGCTGAGAGTTGATACATACGATATCTTACATATTCTAACGTACACTAGTCACATTTGGCACATTTATGCAAAGAACTGTCCTGCCTCAGAATATGCAATATACAAGATCATGCAAAGTATAGATTGCTGTTCCAAAACAACCAAAGAATTCGATCTAACGCCATGCATTAATGCTGGAATAAAGTATTGCCATGGAAACATAATGCAAAATTTAATAGGCACCAACTTGAGCATTTGTTGCAAAAGAAGTGTTTGAAGATATTTCGTTATCTGTAACATCTGTAATTGAGGCATTGGAATTTTAATCCATAAATAAAAGGAAAATTAAGTCGATGTTTGGAAAATATCACCCCAAGATATACCCCACCAACCAATAACGGTACATTCCAAAATAACAAAAATCAACTAAGTATCATATCAAATGAATATTTTATTGTGTTTAGTAATTGCTTTTTATATTTGAATGCTTATTTTGAATATTCTTAGGAATAAACAGTAACTTACAATAGCAGTAAATCTGCTGATATTTGTAAGAAATAAAATAACCATAGATGTTTGGTTGCTAGGCAACGACCATTATATGAATTGAATTTACTTTCTGTTGCACTACTACACATGGTTTGCTACAACTGCTGTGATAAAAGGTCCGTTATTATATTGTTTTATATTTGAAATGATTATGTATTCATGACTGCTTAGTGAGAAATGTCGTCTGCGCGAGCATACAGCGCTGGCAGAGAGACTATCTTCTGTAGCCTAGCAACAGCACATTGAAGCTGATAAGATGACAACTTCAATATGCGATGATGCCGGAAGGTTCATTCTATATTTGTATTACGTTTCAGTCAAAAGTGCCAGCCCAGTCAAAAGATATAAACCGACTCGCAGTTATTTTAACTGACTCTCGTATTTGGGAGACTGTTCCAGAGCTGGGCAGCCCCATATCGAAACGTAGCCTAACCGTATCTACTTGTGCGAACTCTAGATACATCAACTAGATTTTCATACCTGAAAAAATAATTTGTATTTTTAAAAGAGACGAGATCATGTAAATAAACAGGTAAATTTTATATAGTATTTAAAACAACAGGTTGACCCATTTATATGTTTTCGTTATCCTGTGTGGCAACTCTTGGGACATCGAATCAAATCCAAGTCCTAAATCCACCGATATCTCTTTACACTACACTTGTGGTGTTTGTGAGGAGAGTGTTGGCTTGGAAGACGTAGGGATTTGTTGCGATACTTGCAACATCTGGTACCATATGGACTGTCAGTGCATGTCTTCAACTATGTAGAGCATCCTTAACAAATCTTCTGGCAAATTTATTGTATGGGAATGTATTAAGTGTGGAATGCCAAACTTTTCCACTACTTTATTAGGTACTTATTAGATTTTATTCCTTATCACCATGTCCGATCCTGAAAGCCAGGTACCAGATAATATTACCCCCTTCCCCCCCCCCCCCCCACTCAATTGCAGCTTCTTCGCCTATACATGTAGTTCAGGTTAAGAATGAAGCTACTTTAGAATTTTGATTATAAATTGTCAGTCTATAAAGAATAAAAAGGCCGAACTTCATACATAGTGTAGACTCGATAAAACCAGATATCATTTTGGGGAATGAGTCATGGTTAATCCCGTCATTAAAATCTTGGAAATCTTCCCAGATTCTTTTGATGCAGTCTGGGAAGAATAAGTGATTCCCATGGAGGTGTCTTTGTAGCTTTTAAGCGTGACTTACTCTGCACAGAAACCCAAGAACTGGACACCAACTGTGAAATTGGTCGGTGCAAGTTGAACATAACTGGAAGTAGGACATTGTATCTTGGTTCATTTTATCGACCTCCTGACACGATTGACAATGATTATCCTGAGAAATTCAATATATCTTTGAGAAGGATCATGTCAAACAGAAATGCTCATGTTCGGATAGGAGGGGACTTTAACTGTTGAGATATAGAGTGGAGATATAGAGCGGAGCACTATGCAAGTACCCAACGGGGTATAAAAAACGGCAGACTCAACAACATCATAGGCGAGCACTGCCTATCACAAGTAGTAAATATCTTCACGCAGCTTGACAAAACCCTTGACCTTCTTTTATCAAATGTTCCATCCCCTGTAAATAGAGTTAAGGAGATGCCCCCGATCTGCAAAGCGGATCATGACCTTGTCCACATTGAGCAAGATATAAAAGCTAAAAGAATAAAACAGGCATCACATAAAATCAATCTCTACAATCGAGCAAATAAGACTGCTCTACACGACCATATGTCCCAGTTTAAGGAGTCCTACCTTTCTGAAGTCCACAGTCACATGTCAGTAAATGACATGTGGGTCAAATTCAAAACAGGCTTTTTAGAGGCTGTAGAGAGGTTTATTCTCATAAAAAATGACCAAAACAAGGTACAGTCTGCCATAGATCGATGCTACAATCAAACGGCTTATGAAAAGACGCCAGAAACTCTACCTTCATGCCTGAAAGTCAAATTATCCTGATGCGAAGAACCATTATAAACGGTCCAGGGCACACGTACAGAAGGTAGTGAGATATGCCTATTGGAAACACGTTTCTACTATCTTCATGTTTGAGAACGACTCCTCCGGTCCCAATTCAAATAAAAGTTGAAAAATAAAGAAGTTTTGGTCATTTGTCATTTGTCAAATCAATGAAAAAGACGCGTTTGGGATCACATCACATAGAGGAAATGGAATTTTAAAAACTGATACTAAGGAAAAGCCGACATTTGTAACCGGCAATCCAATCTGCCTTCACACGTTAGGCAAATTCTGACCCGCTCTCAAAAGGGGCTAGTCCATTCTCCTCCATTGGGGAGATAACAGTTGGCCCCAATGTAAAGCCCTAGAGCAAATATTGGTGAGCAACATCAACAAGCACTTAACCTTAGATAGCATACTTGCTGACTGTCAGCATGGGCTCCAAAGTCGGAGGTCTTGTGGAACTCAGTAATCGCAGTTTGTGCACGATATCACCAGTAACCTGGATGGTGTGATTAATTGTTGGTACAAGCAGACAGATTTGATCACCATGGATTTTGCAAAGTCCCACACAGGAGGTTTTTATATAAACTCGATTATTATGAGATAAGAGGGCCCAACCATAAGTGGACAGCTCCTGGCTCTCTGGGCGCAGTCAACAAGCAGGCTTAGATGGTCAAGCCTCAGATCCAGTCCCTGTTTTATCCTGTGTACCCCAGAGGTCGATTATGTTTTTAATCTTTATAAATGACTTACCGGATAATATCAAGTCTTCAGTTTGCCTGTTCACAGATGATTGTGTCCTGTATAGGAACATTCATTCTTTGCAGGACTGTCTATTTTTGCAGTCTTGCGCTCTGGGAGGCTGATTGGCAAATGCAGTTTGTCGGGCCCGCGGGGGTTTACCTGTTGGATTTCTATTGCTCCGGTATTCAGTTTTATTTACTGTTGAGTCCTTATCTTTGCTTTATCTCCTTTTTATATCTTGATTTATATGTTCTTGGAGATGATGCATTGATAAGTTAGGGGTCTTTCATGCAATCAAACTTCTATGTGTCTTGATCCACATCTGAACTAAGGGTGAGGTTGGTGCATCATTAAACCGGTTTAAGCCCTCCAGTAAAATGTTTTACTGACCGTTCCAAGGCGGTAATTCTTTTGTGGATCCTTTATGTTTTTTCTGTCTTGTGTTTGCTTTTTCTTCGTGTGCGTCTGTTTATTGTGCCTTGTGGTCACCTGCTGGGAAAGGGTTGACCTCTTGGCTCTCGTTTGTTGTGTCTAGCTGTGAGTTTGTCACTTTCCATTGGTATCCTGAGTCAGGTGTGGTACTTGGTTGTATTGATTCCTGATTTTTGCACCCTTACTTACTTTAATGTTGCCAAATGTCTCTGTATGAGAGTGACTCGTCATTATTCACATAAACATATTCTTCGTGACTGCATACACACTGCATCAGCAAACCTTACAAAACGTTCAGTCCGCAAAATATATTGGCATAACAATCACAGAGAACATGGGTTTGGTCAACATATCTCTGATATTTCTTCCAAAGACTTTAGGTTTCCTTCGCAAGAACTTGGCTATCGCACCTAGGAGTACTAAGGAGGTTGCATACAAAACTTTGGTACGCCCTAACTGTAGTAAACTGGAGTATGCAGCGCCTATTTGGAGCCCATATTGTAAAATTTCAGATACAACAGGTGGAGAATGTACAGAGGACGACAGCCCGCTGGACCTTCAGGAGGTGGCGCAACACTAGTGGTGTTGGTGAGATGCTCGATGAGCTGCAATTGCCAACTCTGGAGGCCCAATGGGATCAGTCCTCTCTGCTTTTCTTTCACAAGATCCATTGTGTAACTATGTCTATTGATAAAGACAAGTACTTGACCCCGTCTCAGAGTACAAGATCTACCAGGTCATCACACAACTCACAGCATTGCAGGCCCCAGACTTATAGTGATGCCCTGAAGTATTCTTTTTTCCCCCAAGGACTATACTCCATTTAAAGATAAAGATAAAGAAGCCTTATTAAAAGATAAAGAAGCCTTATTTAACGTCGCTTATAATGTAACAGACAACATTGGCTCACGAGCTATTCTGCGACATAACAATATCTTTAACAGAATTTATGCGAGAAAGGGAGCTGCTAGTACCATTTTTACACCTTTGGTATGGTGCGGCCGCGGGATTCGAACCCACGACCTCCCGCTCCGAAAGTGGACGCTCTACCAACTGAGCTATCGAAGCGGTAATGAGTAATCGAGGCGGTAATCCATTTGAATAGTCTGGCTCCATCTGTGGTCGCAGCTGAGACTACAGAGGAGTTTGTGGCACTCATTTAAATGACTCAGTCAGAAGGGTTT
Source organism: Loripinus fragilis (assembly GCA_964019695.1). NCBI lineage: Eukaryota > Metazoa > Mollusca > Bivalvia > Lucinida > Lucinidae > Loripinus > Loripinus fragilis. The sequence continues at coordinate 25,595,707 of OZ026527.1, forward strand.
TTTGGTGTGTGTTTTTCAAAATTCCAAACACCCTCCTCAGATAATGATCATATATGATCACCTAAGTAAAAGAAGATAGATAGATAGATAAAATAGTATCAGTCGAAAAAGGACAGATATTTGTCTAGCTGCTTTTTGCAGACAGTGGCAATGTGGGCCTCGAAATTTAGCATAAAATAAAATGTGACACCTAAGAGTTTTACTGTTACTTCACACTGGATAGTGGCATCACATGTACAAATGTATTTATATTTCTGCACTTTTCAAATCTTGACTTTCCAAGCCTTGTCAGGATTTGCTTGCATTTTATTATCTCCAAACCAGCTGATCAATTTAGAGCTGTCATTTTCCTGGCTATACTCACTTTTTCTTGCATTATAAGACAGTCTGTTCCCTCATATGGTAAAAGTGTTTGAGAAAAAGGCAAACAGAATACAAAACATATCTAGTAAATTATTTATTAAAATAAGAAGAAAAACCAACTACAATACCCTACCAGAGCTGCTGGTTCAATCCAAGTTCGATCATTATGCCAGGTAGTGCTTATTTTGTAAAATTGACAAAAATCTTTTGGCTGTGTTTCTGACTAAATGAGGAGACCCTAAACTCTTGGGTAGTCTTGGCATTGATTACTGAAAGATAAAAATACGGGTCCGACATTGAATATAGTACAGGGTAAAACACAATTTTCAGGACACCTCTTTACGTCTGGTATCTACAATGTTGGATACTGTGCGATGACCTGGTGTGACTTTCAAAATGTAAGCAGCGGTCAAGAAAACTTTTTTCAACAGATACAAAACGACAATAAATCTTGTGAAAGAGAAGCAAAATGGGTCCATCACTAATGGCCAAAAGAGAGGAGTTTTGGGCACTCCTCATTTAGTCAAAAACACAGCTAAAAGTTTTCCCCCTCAAAATTCGCACTCCTGGCCTAATGTTCAAAATTGAGCGAGCCAGTATCAATAGATCATACTAGATAGATAAAGAGATGGTCACTCAAGCTAATCAAACATGCCATTGATACTGGGGAAGTCCTACATGTCTTTCGCCATTTCAAATGTGTGTCCAGCGGGCTGCCGCCTTTGAATTTTCTCAAATTCTCAATCAAGGAATCATTCTACAATTGTCAGTGACCTATATAGGCCATGACTGATCAGGTTAAGTTTTTTAAAACTGAAAGAGATATAACCCTGATCCGCTGATGCGCAGCTGATGCGTACTGAATTACGTGCATAATCATTGTGAATGGATATGTTTGATTGCTTTGCACGGTTTAGGTAGCGCCTAAGTTCATATTACTATATGGAACATTCGTTGTGCAATCATTGTGCCGTTCCAAATATGAACACCCTCAATCAAAAAATTGTAAGAGGAGTTCGCGTGCCGATTTTTAGCATTATAACTTTGGCCTTTGACCCCAAAGTCGTATTGGTAATCTGAAATTTTGTCAGTATATACCTGCAAAATCTTTGACGGAAAAATACACACACGCACGCGCACACACACGACCACATACGCATGCCCAATTCGAGAGTTCAACTTATTTTAGTCCTTGCACATATACCAACAGTTGCCGTACTTAGGTCACTGTTGATATAACTTTTCTCGTCGGTAATTAGAGAACCCTTCCGCGTTGCGCTCCAACCGGAGACGTTGCGATCATAAAAAATCCAAAATGGCTGCGCCCATGTAGTGGTAATGTTCACGAACAATTTTCATCGAACAAAACCCGAATTACAGTATATTTTTGACTCTTTAATAGCATTTTCACTGAACTAAATAATGTCGAAACGAAAAAGGAGCAAAAACAATGATCAGCCGAATCTTAAACGCCTGAGAGTAGAACTCACTGAGGTCGCGGCTGCTGGTTTATCAAAGAAAGAAAAGAGGTATCTTACGCATGGTAAGCGTAAAAGGTCCAAGTCTTCTGTTCAGAGCCGAAAGGAAAAGAGAAAAGAAGAGAGACGTCTGAAGAAACTGAGAAATTTGGCATACCATCAGAAGAAGCCAGTATGTATTTCGTATTCCGTATCAGGCCTTATGGCACAATCTTCTCCAATGTAGACTTCTCACGATGTAGGTTGAGTGCCTCAAATGTAAAGTATGTAAACATTGCGTGTTCAACTTGTTTTCTTTCTCTTTAAACTGCCATACGCCCTCACGGACATTCTTGTAACCATAGAAGGTTTCTAGTCAACCCGATATCCTCAACAAACAATTCCAGTCTGTGTTCTCCAGTAGTGAAAGCGTAAGCGAGGAAGAATTCTCTAAGTCCTATCCCATGCCTACAACTGAGGATCAGTTCCCAGTAATTGAGGATATTGACATCACCCTCAATGGAATCATCAAACTAATCAAAGACTTGAACCTGACCAAATCACCTGGACCGGACAACCTTAGCCCAATGGTACTGAAAGAAATTGCAAATGAAGTTGGACCACTCCTCCTACTAATATACAGGAAGTCTCTACATACCAGTGAAGTTCCAGAGAAATGGCGCAAGTCAAATGTAGCTCCTGTCTTTAAAAAGGGACAGCGTTACCAAGCAGAGAACTACAGGCCAATATCTCTCACCAGTGTCTGCTGCAAATAATGGAGCATATAGTTGCCAGCAACATTATGAACCACGGTGAAGACAACAATATCCTGTATCCCCTACAACACGGCTTCAGAAGAGCTAGATCATGTGAAACCAAGCTCATTGAATTCATAGATGACTTAACATCAAGCCTCGATGAAGGACAGCAAGTTGACATCCTTGTGATGGATTTTGCCAAGGCATTTGATAAAGTCTGCCACAGTCTTCTGTTACACAAACTTCATCACTATGGTATCCGAGGAAAGATCAACAGCTGGATAAAGAGCTGGCTAGCCAACAGGACTCAGTCTGTCGTCATTGATGGTGAGCATTTGGAATCAGTTAGCGTTGAATCAGGCGTGCCACAAGGCTCAGTCCTCGGGCCTGGACTATTTCTTTACTACATCAACGACCTGCCAGAGGGCCTGAATTAATTGTCAGACTATTCGCTGATGACACCATAGCTTACCTGGTCATAGTAAACCCCCAAGATGCAGAGAAAGTACAGGATGATCTCACCACCATTGGATTCTGGGAAGTACTATGGAAGATGAAATTCCACGCCACCAAGTGCAATGTTATAACCGTCACTGGCAAAAGGAAACCTCTGCGGACAGAGTACAAGCTACATGATCATACACTCGCCAAATTTACATCTGCCAAGTACCTAGGAGTGACCATTACTGAAGACCTGAAATGGGACACCCACATCAACGACACATGTGCGAAAGCCAACAGAACCCTCGGCTTCCTGCGAAGAAACCTTAATATTGGTTCAGTCTCCATCAAGCAGCTAGCATACTTCAGCCTTGTTAGACCTCTCGTGGAAAATGCAAGTACAGTATGGGACCCACATACCCAAAGAAACATCCAGAAGCTTGAGATGGTACAGCGACCGGCTGCACGTTATGTCACCAACAGACATCGAAATAGATCAAGTGTAAGTGACATGCTCCATGGCCTGAACTGGCGATCCCTGCAAGTTAGAAGGAAGGATGCCCGCCTCTGCACGCTGTTCAAAGTTGACAGAAGACTGGTTGCCGTCAAAAAAGATAGAAGGCTAAGTTCTCCAAAAAGGAAGACAAGGAACAGATTCCAGACCATCGGCTGTAAGACAGATAGAAGAAAGATGTCCTTCTTCCCAAGAACAGTCCGGGACTGGAATGCCTTACCACCAGACATACAGGATCTGGACTCACTCTGCGCCTTCAAGGTCAGGGTGTCAACCATGTAGGGCCAGTGTGTGAAGTTGCTTTTAACCTGTAAATATGATGTTTTTAACCTTCTACACACCTAGACAGACTAAACTGAATTTGGATTGAGCCACTTTGATGGAATTTGTTCCTTGCGATTGCGCAACCTCTTCCTAGCATAATCTTCAATAAGTTGAAGGAGGCTAGTAAATGGCAGAAGCAGAAGCGTACCCATTTTTGGTCAACTCGTACCTGACCTTTGGTCAACTCGTAGCCAAGTCAAAAAACTTGATAGAGTAGAGCATGATAGACGTGGGGTTGGTAAGTCTCAGTCCTAACAAGCCCTTTTCAAATACTAACAAATCACAATTTACTATCTGCGCTGGGGTTAGGTTCGTTCCAGCCTGCTCAAAGATCCCAAAGTAAGTAAGGGTGCAACTCTAATACCTATGGGGCGGCCTTCTGGGAGCTTGTTCAATCATACTGAGTATATGTGATCGGACTTGGCAAGTTCCCTAACCTTTTCCCTATGGGGATGTTCGGAATAGCCTGCTTAAATGATCAAACCAACACAGTTTTGCTATCTGCGATAAGGCGACATTCCGGCTAGCCTGTTCAAATATTTTTAAAAAAACCTATAAACTACGACCTGTGAGGCTACGATTAGGGGAGTTTCAGATCTGCCTGCTCCAATATCCTGGACCTTTATGTATAATGAGGGCTCCGCATGGTCTTCGCTGTTCGTATACACTCATTTCAAAATAAGTGAGCAGACGACAAAACAAAATGCAAATTTTGAGTCATTTAAGAAGCGAAGGCTCAGATGAGACTGCATGATGAGAGAGACTTGCCTGGACTTTCTAAATTAAAGAACCAAACCCTCTGATGTGAGCTGGCACTGTTTTAAAATATTTTAATCAATTATAAACCTGAAGTTTATTATATTGCAATTGCCGAGTTTTCTTTAATAAGATTGTACTTTTTTAATTATTCAAGTTTTACACTGTCAGACAATGTTAATTTCTTATTACAGCTTAATTCAATCACATATTCATCATTGATTAGGCACCAAATACTGTTTTTCACACCTTAAAATCACCAGCATGTAGCTGTAAAGCAGCTTTATGTACACAAAACCAGCGTCACGAGAAAACGTATTTTCAGGGGTTAGCTATACTATAAGGACAAATCCAGCATGCTCAGTTACAAAGACTATGTTTTAATTTTGATTATGCTCATAGAAAGTTTAGCTATTATAGATTTTAGAGAGTGAATAAAAAATGCGCTGATCAGAGTGCATGGATGCTCAGATCGGTCTATACCCTTGAGTATGTACCTTTGTTGTTTGCATGCAGCAAAACCAGATTGTGTGTTTTTTGATGGGATCAGTGCTATTTGCTATGATAAGTTTGCAATGTGCTATTCCTGTAAGTTAACACCAAAGAGGGTGCTGCGTAGTTGCCACCCATTTTGGATTTTCATTTAGATACACTTTCAAACTAAGACAACGCTACGGTACCAGAGGCTAACATTTATCCCTGTTATTACAATACAGCTCATAGGTTTAATACATCAAGGCCAGTGGCAGTCCGTTTGCCACCAATGGGTGTTAAGTTACACTTGTTTCTTTTATTTCTCGTACAATGTAGAGCCTAGCTATTTCTCCATCTACTGTAGTTTGTAAGATCATGCATTACCTGGGTTGCCTGGGGCCAGTCGTCAATATTTTGGCAATATTTTCTAATGCTAATGATAAATGTTCTAAAATATGAGAATAAAAAGATACCACATCAAAGGTATCTGTTGTCCGTTATTGATTTCGATTAATACAGGTATTGACGACCAAGAAACGGAAAAATAAAACAGAAGAAAAAATAATCAGACTGGAACCCAGGCTATACCTGGGCAGTATACTGCATTTACCCATTTGTAATTAAACGCTCATTCTATGGTTATTTAGGTGCAGAAGTCGTAACAAAACTTATGTTGCTTTTGTCATGATTAACTTACTTAGGCAACCCATATACTATTATAAATAAACTAAGGTACCAGTTGGCTTAGGTACGAGTTGACTAAGGTTCGTGCTGACCAAAAATGGGTACGAGTGGACTAAGGTACGAGTTAACTTAGGTTTGAGTTGACCAGTTACCCCATAGAAACACTGGTGGGCTACCAAAAAGCGTGGTAGCTCAGTGGTTAGGCACTTGCCTCTGATGCTAGAGGTCCCAGGTTCGATGCCCGCACGCAGCAAGGAAAATTTCTATGTCCATACACGCAGTCTCTAGTGTCATTTGCAGGGATGTTAGATAGGTACATCGTCCTTCAGATTGGGGCATTAAGTGGATGTCTCCTGTGCAGGGAAAGTCACCCCCTGTGCAGGGTGAAATATTACAAGTAACAGTAAAAAATTGAAGTTTTATCATCTTTTTACGGTTATTTAGATGAATTACGGACAACTCAGCCCAAAACCAACTTGGCCCAGATAAAACTCGGCCCAAGACAACTCTCGGCCCAAATTCATAAGACAACACAACCAATATTTGCATGCTCATGTATGATTCAACCAGTATGTACATTAGCATACATGTACATGTATGTCTCTATAAGCCAGCCTATTTGTTAACCCGCATGTATGCCTCGATGGACATGCACACACATGTATGTTTCTATCAATCATCTCTTTACATGCTTTTAGTTTGCCCGTCTATACATACATGTACATGTATGTTTATCCATCTGTCTGTGCATGAACATGCATGTGTCTGTCTGTACAGGTGTGTGTGTGTGTGACAGAGAGAGAGAGTGTGTGTGCGTACGTACGTACGTATGCATGTATGGACCCGTTCATCTGTCTGTCCGTCCATCCATCTATGCGTTATCCATCCATCCATCGAAAATTGTTCATTGATAAATTAAGGAGATTAGAGATTAGCATGTTTGGACGAACGGACAAAGTGTCAATTGATGCACACCTTAAATCATCTTAATTGGCAACATCTTGTTGAATCGCAAAGGGGTTTGATCATGCTGCATAACTTTGTCGGATGACAGCATTTTTGTTGTAACAGAGGCATGCAAAATTCCTTTAAATTCTTCCTTTTGTTTTTTGAAATTATGAGGGCATGCATACTTATTGCATCGACGACCCTAAACAACAACCATATGCTGTGAGTACTCAAAAGAACCGTCTCATAAAGTTAACTGAATGTTTGAATACGGGGAAGCAAGGGTATAAGAGCAAGGGAACACAATCACAGTAGAGACACAACAGTAGTTGTGCGGCACCAGCTGGAAACTAAGGATAATTGATTCTTAGGCTAACGTGAAGGGGCGAATCTTTCAGGTAATTATAAAACACACATACTTTAATCCCTCTAAAATATGGGACGAGTTGTCTAAATATAAAACTTAAATTGGGCAGAGTTTTGAACCTTGGGCCGATTTCTATGTGGGCAAAGTTGTCCTGCACCCATTTAGATATGGTTACGTGTAGGCTTTCATCCTGCAACCCGGAGTGTACAAAGTACACCTGTTGATAGTACTCGCAAGATGGTCTGGCAGTATAAAGAGAAAGAAAGAAAGGCTCATAAATAAGGTTAAACCTTTTTTAGACAACTAGTTGAATCTTCATTTTGGTACATAATTTTTGTTTTAAACTTTTAATGTCCATTTTAGCTTAGTATTTTCACACTGGTCAATGTAAACGCACGTTTGCACCGGCTCGCCTGAGCCTTCTTCACAGTATCGAAATATCATGTGCTGGTTGAAATGGCGATTTTTGTAACGTTTATGTGAACAGCGAATGGTATGGTGAGTCTGTACCAGCAACCACTGGACTTCTGTGCAACCATCAGTGCGTTGTATCAATAATTTCAAAAATGCTCCCAGTGCGTTGTAATAAAATTCCTCAATAAAACATTTGCTAGTTTACCAAGAAAAAAAAAAACAAAGTAATAATCGTATTTTGGATGTTATTTCATGGGAATATGACAACAGCTGCACTTAGACATGTTTCCAATAATATTGCACCTTTTGAAGTACATATGACCGCCGTCAGTGGTTTGTTAGAATTCTGGACATTTCGCCCCCAAACCATTTGCTCCCCTCAAAAAATACAACTCTTTCAGAGCATGGTCTTGTTGCATAACAAATTAAAGGGAATGGAGCATAGGGCACCATGCAAGCACATATTCTCTCCTTACACACACCCTCAACCTATGGGTTGGATTAAAAGATAAAAAAAATCTGAATGTGGTCATGTTGCATATCAAATTAAGGGGAAATAAGTATAGACTAACATAGATAACTATTAGAAGCAAACGCTTTGACCTAACACACACCCCTGGCCTCTGGGTCAGGTTGAAGTCAGATATTGAAAGGACCTCGGACAGTCTTAATGAAGGATTGCCCATAGTAATGGCCAGAAAAAAGTTTCAAAGAAAATGATATTTTTTCCATGAAAAAGATAGTAGGTTCAACACTCGAATTATCCGCAAAAGTGTTTTTTTCATTGGACAAGTACCAATTAAAAAATTTGGGTTGAAAACACTGTTTTTGGTATTCAACATATAGGAAATAGAACAAGTTTTACTGAAGTGCTTTCCCCCCGTGACCAAACTATTCCTTTTGCATACAGTTGTAGTTTTACATTTCACACATCATATAAAAACGGCATGATTGGTCACAGGGGGGGGGGGGGGGGAACGCTGTCAAAATGCTCAAAAACAACTTATTATAAAAACTTATTAGGAACTAATTTTGTACAGACCTGTAGGTTAATATCATTTTACAATGGCATGTTTCAGGGCTTTAGTTATGATTATGTTCCAAGTAATAAATGGTCTTATTTCTCAACCAAAACATATGTTGTGGGTACTCATAAGAACCGTCCAAATGAGACGGTTCTTTTGAGCACCAAATTATAGGTTAAATCGATAGAGTAAGAAAACATTTACAATTTTACACTCAAAAGCTGTGTTTATCTAGAGTATGTTGTATACAGTATGCAGATATGATACACCTCAGTGAATGCACTTGAAACATATTACAGGTAATAGTCAAAATTCATGGACTGCATACTTATTTAGAAGAAAAGATGAAATATACTCAGCCTCAATTTTATTCAAAATGATCATTTTCGTCTTGAGTTTTATGCTGCAAACATTATATATTCAGGTATTTAGGTGAATACCTGGCAAAACTTTGCCTTTCTGTAAAATAAAATTTGGTCTCAAAAAATACCCCCACCCCCTAAACCCTAAAGTCCTGGCACTCATATGCAATATTTTCCAAATATTTTTATTTTGCTAGGTGCACTAAATGTACAGGTTTGATTTAAGCACAAAAACATAGTTGTCCATAATGCATTATCCTAGCCACAGGCTGTCAAAATTTGGGCAGATTGAATAGGAGAGTGTCCGAGGTCCTTGTACAGATTAGTTTATTTTTTATTGAACTAACCACTGAAAAACAGTTGATAGGCTTTAAACTTTGATATGTATGGTACCCAAGGTGAACTTAGGGGTTGGAGAAATGGGATTTATGTTTTGTGATTTACAAGTTTCTCTAAAATACAACCCTTCGCCGGGGATATAAATTCGACAAATTTGCCTTGTTTGACTTCTGTTTTGCCAGGCGACTCATCCTATTCTCAGAGTCCTAGTACATGTACTCAACTATTCTTGGTTTCAGTTTTAAGCATGTATCAGACACATATAATATGCGACTAGGCTTAAAATAAACACCGAAATCCCACCCCTCTGGGCCAATTTTGCATGCTTTTAGTGATCATCAGGCTTTCATTTTATTAGTTCGTACAGTGACATTTTTCCAAAAATAATTTTTTATAGTTCGTACACAGGGAAAAACAGTATTTTTTGCTGTATGTACTAATACCAGATTTACCCTATTGCAGATTCCTACAATGAAAGACCTGGATTTAGAAAAGAAGAAAACCCTTGCCGCCCAGAAAGAAGAAGCCAAACAACAAAGACAGAAAGCCATCAAGGAGAAAAAGAAGAAGAGGCTGGAAATGCAGAAACAAAGGGTAACTCTTTGCTTGCTGGGTAATTTTTAATGATTTTTGTCATCTGCTGATTTTTTTTCAAAATTAATGTTTTCAAAAAATTATTTCAGGAATACCACCAAACTTTCAAACAGTTTGGATTCAGATCAGGCATGACATGTTGTCGGGCCTGATCTGGGTCCAAACAGCTGCAAAGGTCAGCAGAAGATGAGAATCAGTGTTTTTAGAGAATGCATGGCACAGTGGCTCAGCTGGTAGAGCATTAGACATGGGATCGAAGGGTTGCTAGTTCGAGACTCATCGCCGGTGGGACCACTGTGTTGTGTCCTTGAGCAAGACACTTTATCCACTGCTTAGTACTGGTTCAACCCGGGAAAACGGGAAATTATCCCGACATGACCGAAAAATTATTGACCGAGACGTAAAGCACCAAAACAAACAAATCAGCAGAAGACTTTAGCAGTGTCACCAGTAATACTTTCCATATGTTTTATTTAACCCATTCCTTCATGAATATTCATACTAAGCTCCACCCACTATGAATAAATATATAAAATAACTTTCATGTTGGTACATAGAACAAAGAAATTACATGGCAGGTCCACTAGTGTAGGATCAGATATATCTTATTTCCATAAGCAAACAGAGTAGACCCTGATCAGGCAGCTCATACAGAGCTGCTTGATCTGGGTCTTCTCTGTTTGCAAAAGCGTTAAAAGGCGTCTCTATGAGGTAAAGGGTTAAAACATTTGATGTAGTGAACATTGGAAGCATTTATGTTGTAAAGCTGAAAGAAAATCAACAATTAGAACATAGGGCCAGTTAAGCAAAAATAATTTGCGTAAAATTGCGATTATTTTCTTATCCATCAATTAAAACATGTGTTTTGGGTGCTCAAAAGAACCGTCTCATCGAGACGGTTCTTTTGAGTACCCACAACATATGTTTTGGTTGAGAAATAAGAAAAACAATTTTCAGGTACGCACTCTTATCTGGGGGCCTGATTAGAATACCCTCCTCTTGGGCATTTGAGTTATTAGGATTTGAAAAACTGAAAGTCAACCAATGCAAGCTCAAAAGAGCCTGGGGATACCGGCATCCTCACCAGAACCTCCCCTGCTTGCACACACAAAGTACGGAGATAGATGAAGTTTCAGGTCAAACTAGCTATCTAGCCCTGCAGAATTGGATAGCTTACACTTACAGTAAAACCTGTGTAAAACAGCCACTCAAAAACAGACAAAACGAAGATCTTAATGACAAATGGTAGCCTAATGAAGGTCGAAAGTATTGCAGAATGCTCTCCTTGGAGCATTCTGCAATACTTTTGACCTGCATTAAGCAATAATTAAGCGATAATTGGTCTTGAAAATCAATTTTTGGTCTTTTTGAGAGTGGCTGTTTTACACAGGTTTTACTGTATAATGAATGAATGTCTTTTAAAATGCTTATAGTTATATGGGCTCGTGCATGACAAAATCAACAGTGACTTTACATCTAGTGAAGACGCAGATCAGCCTGAACATCTGCCCAGTCAATTGTTGGCTTTTTAACAATTATGAGTAGAATAAATATCATAATCAGTTGAAATGAGCTGATTTTTTTTTTAACTTTTATAACGTCAATGTCTGATTGCAAACCCACAATAATCTGGAAAAAAGGGATCCTTCAAAAATAGAGAGAACCTGCAATATAAGAAAACAGCATTCTCGGTTGAGTTTGTTCATGATAACTAATGGAAAGTGCAACAATTCTCATGCCCCCTAGCACCGGCTTAAGCGGTATTCTGCTTTCCATCAGAACCCAATATTCCTAACGGACCAGAATATGAAAAAATATTAACACTATATCGATGTACGGGGAGAAGTTTTACCAACTCCATGTGGCACAACGACAGCTGTTGCGACCTCTAAATAATCTGGAAAAAACGGATCCTTCAGAAACAGAGAGAACCTATAAGACAGTGTTTTCTCATGTTAAGGCCCTTATGTCAGGCCAACCTTAAAATATTTTTTGTTTCCCTTTACCCGACCCTATGTTACCGGTATGGGTCTGTCGGTCAAATTTTTTTTTAACTTCTCAGATTTGATACCCATTTAACTTTATTGTAAATAGACCTACTATAGACAATAAAATTAATACAAAACCAACTTGCTAATTAAGAATATTTTTTAAAGATAACACTGTTTAGTTTGGACTTTTCTGTAAGTTTGCAATGAAATTTAAAAAATAAGTATTCTTGACTGAAAATTGAAATTTATTTTTTGGGTAGGGCCTTTGTTTTCAGGGTCGGTCAGGTAAGGGGAAACCATTAAAATTTTAATCTAGGCCTGATAAGTAAATTTTCTCACATGCTTGTAATTTATTACAGAAAGAAGAGGAAAAACAGAGAGATCGTGAGATGGCAAATATGTATGATGATAAAATGATCAGAGAAATGGAGAAGAATCTCAAGTTAGACAAAAGGAAGAAAGACACCTTTCCTAAAGCCTTCATCGATGATGGTCTAGACTGTATCCTTTAACCAGGAATAGTAGCTAGGTGCATATAGAGCCACTCTCCTCCCCCTCCCCTATTTTAAATCACCCTGCCTAACTTCATTTTTGTGACCCCAGTATCAAAGATCGGGGGCAAATTGTTTTTGCTGTATATGTGTGTTCATGCATGAAAGTTGGGCATACCTTATGGCTTACTACATCTAGAACTTTTCAGACCTCCATATAAGAGAGGTTCAGTTCCAAATTATTTATTTTACACAGGTTAAGGTAGGGTAGGTAAGGTAGGGTAGGCACGCACATATTTTTTTTGGAAACAAATTTAATTTTATGCATTTTGAAATGCATAAAAATTATATTTTTTCCAGAAAACCTGAAAAAAATTCTAGGTTTCACCAGTAAATTTATGTAGGGTTGGGTTACCCTAAACAAGGTATTTCTTTATTTGTCCTTATAAGTGGTCAAACTGATATACTGTGGAGTAGTTTTTTTGGGAATATTTTTCATAGTCCGTAACAGGGTGCCCCACCCATTGTCTTTATAAGGGACCCAACTCATTTATTGGTCGTATTTACACTGTAGCATAGGTAACTACTCTGTAATATACCTTGCTTTCCATAATAATGCACATTTTACCTATGTTAAAGGGGGTTCTAATGCCAGCTCGTAAAGCAGGTATTGTGGCACTAAGCAATTCATTTTCAAGCGTTTCTGTCAAACCATTATACTGTGGAGTAATTTTTTTCGAAAATTTTCCATAGTCGGTAACTGGGTACCCGACCCACTGTCTTTATAAGAGACCAATTCATTTATTGGTCGTATTTACACTGTACATTTTTTTCCATAACAATGCACCTTTTTACCTTCTGTTAAACACATATGTTTCGGTGGGCATTTATATTTGGTGCTATTGGTAGTATAAACAAAAATCTCCAAAATATGAGACAGTGAATTACAGTTTTGAATTCAATAACACAATTAGCAATAAATGGACACACATACTTAGTATGTTGGTATCTGTATCAATAAACCAACTTTTCATTGGTAGAGTGCCACATCATAAAAGGGGCTATTATTAAAGGAAAGAATATGCTCCCATTGGGAGCATATTTTTTCCTTTAAGAGTAGCCCCAATGAGAATAGAAAATAACTTTAAAGAACATAAAATTGAGAAACTGCCAAAATTAAACCATGCCAATATGTCTGTCTTTAAAATTGCCAAATTTTGATGGCACAAATACTAAGTGTTTTTCAGTATGTTAAGGTGGCAGCACTAAGCAATTCATTTGTCTTTTGATGCTTTGGCTTTTGCATAGGAATACGCATTTTTTTGGCATATAAGTTTTTTTTTTTGTAAAATCATCACCATAACTTAAGTCTGTAACAGCTCTCATATTTGGTGCACACCTACTTTTATAGTGTAAGGCCTTTCATTCACATATATTCTATCCCTCAGATTGACCCCTAGGTTAAGGTCAGAACCATACAGGGGATGTGTTTCCTTGATGTTAGCTTTGTTATAGTTTTCATTAACTGAACAATAAGATATCTTGGATGTGGTTGGTGGGAGCAGTAAGTTGGAAGACATTGCTGCCAACAGAGACAGTGAAGATTCAGGTATGTTCACATACTATGATAGTACAGTAAAACCTGTCTTAAGCAGCCACTGAAAAATAGCCAAAATTAAGGTCTTAAAGACAAATGGTAGCTTAATGAAGGTCGAAAGTATTGCAGAATGCTCTTGGAGCATTCTGCCATACTTTTGACCGGCATTAAGTAATAATCGATCTTGAAAACCAATTTTTGGTCTTCTTTTTGAGTGGCCGCTTAAGACAGGTTTCACTGTAAACTTATTTGTCAAACAATTTAACTCATCTCTGAGTGTCATTGGCTGATAAGTTTTGCAAACAGATTAGACCCAGATCAGGTCCGACAAAATGTCGGGCCTGATCTGGATCCAATCTGGTTGACACTCAGATGGTGTATTTCAAAAAGTTGATTTTGAGAATATCAGCTGTAGGCAAACAAAAAATGAAAAATTCCCCAGGGGGTAAAGAGTTAAAATATCTAACTATAATGATCCATGTTTTTGATTAAGTCCAATTTCCTTTTGACAAATACAAATGTATTGAATAATTGGTTCTTCAGCAATTTTGTCCATTATTGAATAGTCACTTGCTTGGGTTTACTAAAGCACAAGGGATGAGTATACATTTTCTTAATTAGATGGTTAGGAGCATTTTGGTAATAAAATTTTGGGCTTTGCATATTTTTATCCCCACGCTTTTTTAAAAAAGCGTCGGGGATATTGCAATCCCCTCGTCCATCCGTCGTCTTCCGTCACACTATCTCCTCCTAAACAATTGGACGAAATCCAACCAAATTTGGTGTGTGAGTTGCTCACATGAAAGGGGCGCACAACGGCACTTTTTTTGGCCCCGTCCCCTGGGGACGGGCCAAAAGGTCAAATATCATTAAATTTCAATTACAAAGTCAATTTCAAAGATTGTTAAACCAAACTTTGTGTGTCTTCTCACACATGAAAGATATAAATCATATCGGACGGGATTTTCATTTTGCCATCTAGGTCATGCCCCAGGGGTGGGACTTTGGGGTACCGTGGGAGTTGGGGGACTCAAAAAAATTCTGAAATTCAACCAGATTTGGTGTGTGAGTTTGGTGTGTGACACATGCACCGGCGCCATTTTTTGGGTCTCCGCCCCTTTGGGGAGGGGCCAAAAGGTCAAATATCATTAAATCTGAATAACAAAGTCAATTTCAAAGATTTTAAAACCAAAATTTGTGTATCTTCTCACAAATGAAAAATATATAACATATCAAAAGGGATTTTCAATCGGCCGCCTGGTTCATGCCCAGGGGGGTTAAAAATTTTTTCTTCCAAAATTCAACCAGATTTGGTGTGTGAGTTACTCACATGAATGGCACATGCACCGGCACAATTTTTTGGGTCCCCGTCCCCTTGGGCCTTGGGGAGGGGTCAAAAAGTTAGTTTTCTGAACATGGTCATGTGGCATATCAAATTAAAGGGGATGAGCAGTAGACCAGGATACACTGAAAATTTTTAACCTACAATCAAACTGGTGACCTTGGGATGGGGTCAAAGGGTCAATTACCATTAAATTTCTTTGAGAGCATGGGGATTTGCGATGGTGTGCCATCGAATGTGTTCTAGTTTTAGTGTCTTTACTTGTGTGGTTTAGTTTTTGGAAGACAGACACATTATGCGATGTCGTCATAGAAATGACACCATGTTTGATCTTAGGTGACATCATAAGTGCAAAAAAATCTGTTACACTTTTAGATATATAAAATAAAAAGAAAATTCAAATTTTCATCATGATTATGGCATTTATTTGGTCTTGTGAAGTGCAAATTTTTTTTCACTTCACTTGAAGAAATAAATGTCAAATTGATTCCAAAACATTAAATATCCTCTATATACAGACCTTTAGTTAAGAGTGTGTAACGAAAAAAATAATTTCTTATTGTGCAACCAAAACATGTGTTCTGGGTACTCAAAAGAACCGTCTCAATGAGATGGTTCTTTTAAGCACCCAAAAGATATGTTAAAACTGATGGATAAGAAAATATTTTTGATTTTACGCTCAAAAAAGTTTATTATCTAAAATAGTATGTGAGTATGATCAGGAAATACCACAATCACAGTCCGCATACAACCCCATGGCACCGCGAGGAAGAGACACACAACAATCATCAGACACCAGGAAGACAAATTAAGCAAAGCAATCAGCTCTCTCTTCCCCATCAAGATGATTGCAATACTAGAATGGACATAAAGTAACGTACAGCAAAACATAGAACAATTACAGACTCCCACAATGTGAGTAACAATAAACAAAAAGTCAACAACGACAGAACCACCTTAACCTGTGTATATATTTTGTCTAGAGAGTGAGGCAGATAGGCTGGCCATGTATGGTATGATGGGTGAATAGTCTGATGATGTTGATGATACCATGTATGCCTAAAGAAAAATTGATTTCTTATTTCTCAACCAAAATATATGTTGTGGGTACTCAAAAGAACCGTCTCATTGAGACGGTTCTTTTGAGCACCCAAAACATATGTTAAAACTGATGGGTAAGAAAATATTTACAATTCTATGCTCAAATCTTTTGTTTATCTAAACCTGTATATATTTTTGTCTAGAGAGTGAGGCAGATAGGCTTGCCATGTATGGTATGATGGGCGAACAGTCTGATGATGATGAGGATACCATGTATGGTGAAATGGGTGAGCAGTCTGATGAGGAACCTGATAGAAGTGATGAGGAGGAGGAAAACTTTGCTACCTCAGATGATGATGAAAGTGATGATGGTAATAATGAAATAATTGGTAGGTGTAACATTAGGCCCTTTACAATTTTATCAGTAAAGCATTGCACGGCCCAATACACATTCTGGCGAAATACCTATTGCGTATAGCTGTTTTAACCCATTATCAAATGAACAAAAATCCATGTTCAAATCAGGAGATTCACATACTGTTTGAACATGTATTTAAGCTTGAAAATACTTAAAATGAGCCAGAGTTATTTGCATGGCCTTATATACAAAAAACTTTGTGGACCAGACTGATCATTTCCCCGATACTTTTGTTGGTGAAAGCGTTTGGTGGACCAGACTGATCATTTCCCCGATACTCTTGTTGGTGAATGTGTTGAGTACATCGATGTTGTTATGCCAATGTTATGACATTCAAAAGTTTACAGCTAATGCTTTTTGTTTAGAGAAATCCAGTGTAAGAAACTGAATATTTATTGTTTTATTAATGTTTTCAGTGCGAATTTGGTTGGAATAAGGTAAAATATGCAAGAATAACAATCACACATGATTGTTATATTGCAGTAATACTTGCCTGGTCCCAAGGAAGCTGTTTGAACAAGAGGCCTACTTGCCGGCTTGTGTTCAAAAACAGCTTCCTTTGGACCAGGCAAATGTTAATGCATGAAAAAACATGTGTGAGCCCTATAATCATCCTAGCTCATAAAGTATCAGGTCTGTGTGATCTGGCATCATTCTTGCATAGTGCTTTTAAAATCTTTTTCTATCGCTTAGTATCTCATGATCATTTCCCTATAATTCCTTTGTAAAATTACATTGCACCACATCATGTCTGTTATATCCAAATTTGTATTATAACAAGACATGTTATAAAGGGAATGCACTGTAGCTTGTTTTAGGATTTGAATTTTGGGATTCTTTGTCCTAAATTAGCCATCAATATAATCAAATAGCTTGTTTTAGGATTTGAGTACATGTATTTGATTTTCGGGCTTTGTGAATTTTACAACTTTCACAAATGGGACCACCAGCAATATTGTCCTTTTGTTCAATCAACTTCAGCTCTTTTCTGTATTGCAGCTAAAGCAGTTCCACAGACCAAAAAACTTGCCAAGGAAGACATTAAATCCATTTTAAAGAAAAATAAGGAGAGTAAACATGAAAAGACAGTAAAACGGGAAACAGATAAAACTGCAGAATCTCCTATTCCACTGAAAGACAGAAAAGGGAATGTACACAAAGATATTGATATGACAAAGAGACAAAAAAGTGTGAAAATTTCAGAAATAGAAAGTAATGATAATTCATCCTCTAATGATGACTTAAGTGACAGGGATGAGGAAAAGGTTGAGGTGACTGAGAAACAGAAAGGTGTGAAAAATTCTGAAGGTGGTTATCAGGAAAAATTCTCCACTATTGATGCATTGCGAGGCATTGATGAAGATCAGTTAAGTGTGACTAAGAAACAAAAAGGTGTAAAATTTTCAGAAGAACTCCAAGAAAAATCTTTCTCTAATGATGAATTGAGCGATAGTGATGACGAAATGAATTTTAGTGAAGAAGAAGGTGATGATGAAGATGATGATGAAATTGTTACAGATGATAAGAGTGATGATAGTGATGATAATGAAATTGTTACAGATGATAAGAGTGATGATAGTGATGATAATGAAACCGTTGATGTTGAAACAGATGATTTGTCAGTAGGAAATGAGCAAGATAGTAGTAATCTGAAAGAAGATATATATGGCAGGTTAAGAGATGAAGAAGGGAATATTGTGAAGCCTGCTAACACTGGTGCTTATGTTCCTCCTGCTAGGAGACTCATGATGACTCAAGGGGATGAGAAAAAGAAAGCGCAGCTTGAGAGACTGAAGAAACAGCTCAAAGGTCTTGTAAACAGGTGAGTTTAACCCATTGCATTCTAATGGATTCTTCCTTCTGGTTTGATACAATAAACTTGAGATAATCCATTTTACATAACTAGGGGTGTGTGGTTATAATTTTCTTAAAAATATTGTCTGATCTTTTTACTTCACATACAGTGTAGACCCTAATGAAATGCTGCATTATGCAGCATTTCATCTGGGTCTTCACTGTTTGTAAAGTACCTGATTGAGGATTTTCCGTATTTAAAGGATTAACCCTTTCTTGACAAATAGAATCTTCTATCCATTATAAAACAAAGAAGATCTAGAGGAGCTCAGTGTTTGATTTGAGGTCTAGGGGTTGCTGGTTAAAGGCTAAGAGAAGGCACTGTGTTTTGACCTTATTCTATGCTTATTACATGTGCAACTGAAGTAGCGTTTATATTTTAATCAAAAATTTATGAAATTATATTTACATGGAAAAGTGTTACTTAAGCGTGTGGTCATATCTCATTTGTTGATATGATGTTATCCAATGAAAAACACATGGGCATCATCAGGAGAAAACCGGACTTTGTTGCATCTGCATAGTCTACTCAGTGCCTTCGTTATTTGCTTATTAGAAAGTATAATATCTACTAAACTTGCTTCATGCAAAATTTCAGAATTCTAGCTGGTCTCTGTAGCTGATCAGATCAGTTTGAGTTTTATTCAGTCAGAAAGCCCAAAGACAGGTTTTCTCACAACGAGGCAGCTCAGGCCCATATGATATAATACAGTTTGGATTTAGATGATCTTACATGAGTGTTAATCTTTTATTGAATTTATTAAACAAGTTGAGGAAAAGAGATAAAATGCCAGGCTTGCTGAACACTTTATCTCTTTTTTGCAACAGGTTTAATAAGTTCTTAAAGGGTTTGGAGTAGATAAAATAGAAATCAGTCACATACTGATGTGTTATATTTCTTGATCTGAAACTTTCTAGTTTTATGCTCATTTCATTTCAGAACAAGTGAGACCAATATTCAGCCAATCAGCTCCCAGATAGAGAATTTCTATCTGACCAATAGCAGAGCAGATGTCAATGAAAGCCTCATCAGTCTTATCTTTGACTCATGTGTCACATCTGTTCTCACGCCAGAGAGGCTTGCTATGGAACTGATGATGTTAATAGCTATTTTACATGGAAATGTTGGCTCTGAAGTTGGTAAGTAGAGATTTCATAAAAGGATTGAAACATACAGTTCTCAAGCCAGAGAGGCTAGCTATGGGACTGATGATTTTGGTAGCTATTTTGCATGAAAATGTTGGCTTTGAAGTTGGCAGTAAAGATGTTTTATAAAAACAATTTAAACATACAGTTCTCACGCCAGAGAGGCTAGCTATGGAACTGATGATGTTAATAGCTTTTATACATGGAAATGTTGGCTCTGAAGTTGGTAGTAAAGATTTTTCATATAAATGATTTGAACATACAGATCTCACGCCAGAGAGGCTAGCTATGGAACTGATGATGTTAATAGCTATTTTACATGGAAATGTTGGCTCTGAAGTAGGTAGTAAAGGCATTTCATATAAATGATTTGAACATACAGATCTCTCGCCAGAGAGGCTTGCTATGGAACTGATTATGTTGATAGCTATTTTACATGGAAATGTTGGCTCTGAAGTTGGTAAGTTAAAATGCTTTCCACATAGGGTTCTCATGCTAGAGAGGCTTGCTCTGAAACTGATAATATATATTGTTTGTTGCCATTTTACATGGAAATGTTGGCTCTGAAGTTGGTAAGTAAGATTAAGAGATTTCTTAAAAAGGATTTAAACATGCAGTTTTCAATCACCAGAGAGGCTTGCTATGGAACTGGTGGTGTTGATAGCTATTTTACATGGAAATGTTGGCTCTGAAGTTGGTAAGTAAGGCTTAGTAATTTCATACAGGCCTCTAGTTAAAGAGTACATACCCAAATATTAATTTTCTTATTTCTCAACCAAAACATATGTTGTGGGTATTCAAAAGAACCGTCTCATTGAGACCGTTCTTTTGAGCACCCAAAACATATGTTGTGGGTACTCAAAAGAACTGTCTCATTGAGACCGTTCTTTTGAGCACCCAAAACATATGTTAAAACTGATGGGTAAGAATATATTAACAATTTTTGTTTATCTAAACCTATGATCATCAAAAGAATTTAAACTAACAGTTCTCACACACCAGAAAGCATACATCATAATGCTTTGGTTGAGAAATAAAAATATTTTTCTGTTGCACACTTTTATCTAGAGGCCATTATGTTCATGGCTGTTATGAAAATATTGGGTCTTAAGTTGTTTTCAGATAAAGAACTTATATAAAATATCAACAGCTCTCACATCAGATAGGGCTTCCTATGGAACTGATTGAAGGCTGGCTTAAAATTTAGAAAGTTGAAATTTTCAACAAAACGTCTGGATAGTTAAATTTGTAAAATTTATGTATATTTGCAGCAAAGAATAAATATACTTTCCTAGTAAGATCATTGTAAGCTAAAAACAATTGAAACAACCTTAAAACACACAGCAGTTTATGACACCCTGAATGGAGTGGGTGGGGGCTTTACTTGCCATCTTACATTTAGATGTCAGTTTGTGGACCACTGTAACTGATAGGTCCAGCTCAGATAAATTAGAGTTAAAATTAAGAATATTTTCTATCAGTTAAAGCATATGTTTAGGATGTTCAAGAGAACCATTTCATCGAAAGAGCTCTTTTGAGTACCCACAACATATGTTTTGTTTGAGAAATAACAAATGAATTCTTATCGAGAGGCCTGAATGTTCTTGTATATTTTAGGAGCAGTTTTTCTTCAACATCTTGTGAGGAAGTTTGATGAGCTGGGTCTCTTGAAGGACTATGGTATAGGGAAGGAAATTGATAATGTGATAGTGCTCTTGTGCCATTTATATAATTTTAAGGTAATTATCAATTTTAGTTGAAAAAACAACAACAAAATACAGTAAAACCTGTGTAAAACGGCCACTCTCAAAAAGATCCAAAAATTGGTTTTCAAGACCAATGATCGCTTAATGCAGGTCTCAAGTATTGCAGAATGCTCCAAGTGGAGCATTCTGCAATACTTTTGACCTTCATTAAGCTACCACTTGTTATTAAGATATTTTTTGTCTATTTTTGAGTGGCCGTTTTACACAGGTTTTGCTGTATGAACACTTTTGTGTCATCTATATAATTTTAAGGTAATAAATCACTTTTTTCTCTGACTGTTGGAAAAAAAAATAAATATGTGTAATTTTGCACAGGTTTCATATTATATCCATTTTTTGCGATCATTATTGATACAAATACATCTGGATATCCACTGCATAGTTGTATAGAATGGTAGATATACCCATCCCATATAATGATATAAGTGATTAGATCATTTTGAAAATTTAATTTTAATTATAGAAAATATGGCAATTTTGTGGGGCACACATGGTCATTGGCTTGACTATTTTAAACATTATTTGGGCCTCTCGCTATAAAACCTTTCTTCCGGGTTTCCTGCAAGGTCATATCCCAACCAGCCTGCTCAGCTACAGAGACCAGCTAGAAAAATGAAACTTCACTTGTAGGAAGTTCAGATATACTTTCCAATATGCGAATAACAAAGATGCTGATCATATTGCATGGATGCTCATGCTGATCTGCACCTTTGTTGTTCGCAGACCCAGAAGACAGGTTTTCTCACATAGAGGCCCATTTATCAGTAGCTTTACTGAGAAGTAGAGGACGCCATATTGGTACCAAATCTTGATTCGCTAAACTGTAAGAAGTGATATATTCACGTTTTCTGTCTTTAACCCTTAAAGCGCCAAGAAAAAAATGCATCTGAAAATGTCGTCTGCTGAAGTCGTCTGCTGCAAATGATTGCCTAACATTACTGACCAATTAAGTATAGAAGCAAACAGCGTGGACCCAGAACAGACTGCCCCTATAGGAGCAGTCTGATCTGGGTCCACACTGTTTGCCACAGAGGCTTAAACATTTGAACAGACGAGAAAAGCAGACGACTTTTGTTGCGATTGGTGCATTAAGGGTTAATTCTTTCCTTGCTAGCGGCGACTTTTGTTGTCTGCTGATAACCTTTGAAAACAGGTTGAGAAATAGGAATTATAATAATTTTAATTACCTACCCTATCTAGGGGCCTGATACATAATTATTGACTTATGTTGAGGTGGGCATGGAGTGTTATTGAACAGTAAACGTTATAAAGACAACGCGGAGCGGAGGTCAATATGATTAAGTTTACTGTTCAATAACACTCCATGTCCACCAAAACATAAGTCAACAATTGTTTTATTATAAAATAAATGTATGTTATGCATTTCCTGCCATTTTATACCGTTAAAACCATTGACGTTAGGGATGGATTCTGGGAAATTACTTGCTGTTCTGACGTCACTTCCCGTAAGCCATGCAATATTACCTCGTGTCGTGTGCTTTGCAACGTTACGTCCGGCAAACCATGCAATATGTAGTTTTATTGACTCGAGTGGATATGCATCTGGGCCAATCAGAAGATGTTTATTTATAGATTATATGATAATTATAATTATAACATGCATTTCTTACTCACACAGACACATCTCTGTGTGGGAGAGTTTCAGGTGTAAAATCTTTATTCCAGGTGGTACACAGTGTGTTGATATTTGATATTGTCCACAAGTTGGTGTCTTCTTTCAATGGAAAAGATGTAGAGCTCATCCTGTTGATTCTAAAGAGTAAGTTAATCAAAAGATTTTGTCAAAAAATGTTGTCTCCTTTTTACGTCTGCTGCATATATTCAAATGGACTCCTTGTGATTTTGTGGGTGTCTTCTATCAATGGAATAGATGTAGATCTCATCCTGTTTGTTCTAAAGATTAAGTAATTCTTGTCAACTTTTATCCTGTTGATATTTTTTTTTGCAAAAAAAATGTGATCTGCTTTTTACGTCTGCTGCATATATTCAAATACTTTCCTTTCGATATTGTCAGCAAGTTAGTGTCTTCTTTCAATGGGAAGATGTAGATCTCATCCTGATATTTCTTTTGTTAAAAATGTTGTCTGCTTTTTATGTCTGCTGCATATATTCAAATGTACTCCTTTGGATTTTGTGCACAAGGTGGTGTCTTTTTCATGGGAAAAGATGTAGAGCTCATCATGTTGATTCTAAAGAGTAAGTTACTCTACAAGCTCTTATCCTGCTGAAATTTTTTTGTCTAAAAATGTCGTCTGCTTTTTATGTCTGCTGCATATATTCAAATGCACTCCTTTCGATATTGTCCACAAGTTGGTCTGAGATGTAGATCTCATCCTATTGATTTTAAAGAGTAAGTTAATCTGTTAGCTCATATCCTGCTGTTTTTTTGTCAAAAATTGCCGTCTGCTTTTTACATCTGTTGCATATATTCAAATGCACTCCTTTCGATATTGTCCACAAGTTGGTCTTCTCTTTCATTGGAAAAGATGTAGAGCTCATCCTGATATTTTTTTTTTCAATAAAATATTGTTTGCTTTTTATGTCTGCTGCATACATGTATATCCAAATGCACTCCTTTAGATATTGTCCACAAATTGGTGTCTTTCTTTAAATGGAAAAGATGTGGAACTGATCCTGATATTCCTTTTGTCAAATTATGTCATCTGCTTTTTGCTTCTGCTGCATATATTCAAATGCACTCTGGACTAATTTTATTACGTAAGCAAACACTATGAACCCTGATCAGACTGCTCAAAGGAGCAGTCTGATCTGGATCCATATTGTTTGTAATAAGGGCCACAAAAGTACTTACGCAGAAGAGAGAGCAGAAGACGGTTGCCGTGAATAGCGGGATAGGGTTATCTTACTTTGGGCCTCGTCACATGAGAGCCTCTTTCTGGGTTTTGTGACCAGAAAGAGCTCAATCGAG
The DNA here is from genome assembly GCA_964019695.1 of Loripinus fragilis. Taxonomy (NCBI): domain Eukaryota; kingdom Metazoa; phylum Mollusca; class Bivalvia; order Lucinida; family Lucinidae; genus Loripinus; species Loripinus fragilis. Next base: position 25,620,123 of record OZ026527.1, read on the forward strand.
GCTGCTCAGCTACAACAACTAGCTAGAATGTTAAAATCTTGCTAAAATCAAGTTTACCGGTTAAACTTTCCAGGGTAATGATCAGACTGTACAGATGCCTGATGCAACAAAACCAGGTTTTCTCTTGTTTTTGTAAGAGTGGTCAGACTGTTTATTGGTCTGTCCGTCCATCAATCTGTCCAAGCCATCACTGCTTGCATGCACAACCTCTGAATTCTGATGCAACTGAATCCCCATTTTACTAGTGTAATGATAAAGGTGAAGCAAGTACAATATTCTGTACAATTTCAGATGTTGGTTTCACACTTAGAAAAGATGATCCTAGTGGTTTAAAGTCCATTATCCAAGAGATCCAATCAAAAGCGAGCTCCCAGGAGGCTGCAGTTTTAACTGACCAATCACGAGTGAGATTCATGTTGGATGTGATAATGGCTGTGCGAAACAACAACATGAGGAAGATCCCCAATTATGACCCAGAACATTTAGAACATCTGAAAAAATTGATCAGAAATTATATAAGAGGTTTGTATCAGATCAACTCAGATATACCATACTCACATAGGTGAAAATTTTACGTCCCATCAACAATCTTTCAGTTAAACAGGGATGGATCTTCCTCGGTTGAACCAGTACTAAGCTAGGATAAATGTGTCTTGCTCAAGGAACACAACGCAGTGACACCGGTGAGGCTCAAATCCGCAGCCTCATGGTCTTGAGTCAAGCACTCTAATACTGAGCCACTGCGCTCCCACAATTCATCATTTAAAGTTTAAATGATTTGTTTTTGTAGGCAACCTGCAAGTTTTAAACTTTGAATTTTTAAAGTTCAGGATTTTGGAAATTTTGAACTTTCACCCATGTATGTTTTTCCAAGTGCACACTGTGTGCTTAACTCTTTGCCTACTAGTGTCCTCTGCTGATAAATTTTGCAAACAGTTTGGACCCAGATCAGGCCCGACAAAATGTCGGGACCTGACCTGGATCCAAACTGTTTGACACTCTGATTATATTCCTCAAAGAATTTTTTGAAAAGTTGATTTTGAGTAAAATCAGCAGCTGACAAAAAAGCGGGGGAAAATTTCCCAGTAGGCAAACACTTAATGGGTTGTTTACACTATATGAACATCTGATTTTCAGTCAATCCAGTTTGTGGTTTTAGTTATACAGATGGCTTATCCTATCTCAAGTAGTGTATTTCCAGCATCTATCCATACATCCATCTTTGGTAAACTTTTCTTGCTGTCCCATATCCTTCAAGATTCGTAGGAGAAAACTGTAAATTCACAAATTTTCGTGAGAATTTTATTTTGTGAATAGTGATGAAAGACATATTTGTGACATTAAAAATTTGTGACTGGATCATGAAAATTCCACAAATCTAGAATGGACGAGTAATTCTTCCCAAAGCACTTGTTCTGTAGTCCTACAGGACCAGTGCTTTGGGAAGAATAACACAAGGAAGTCATATTACATATTACTCCCTTATGTTCTTAATTGCATATGCTTTTTAAAGGACAAGTGTATGTGTTTGCAGGACGAGTGAAAATTGTAAGTCACTCGTCCTGCAGGATAAGTGCAATGTTGAAATATTTTTGTCCCCTGCAGGGTTTTATTTTAGCAAAACTATGCACTCGCGAATACTCTACACTCAGGAAATTTAGTGAGGGTTTTATTTTCGTGCAAATGAGATGACTTTCTATTACATGTAATAAACATGCAAATTAGATACTTTCTATTAAAAATTGTAAATGAGCTATAAATGGGTTTGGATGGCGGTGCTAACATCCATCTCTGAAAATACAGTCATACAATCAATTTAACTCTTTGCCTGCCAGTGAGTGGCAAGTTTTGTCGTCTGCTGATGATCTTTGCTAACAGTTTGGTCCCAGATTAGGCCCAACAAAATGTTGGGCCTGATCTGGATCGACCGGGCCGCGTAGCGCAGTCGGTAACATGTCTGGCTACAGATGCGTGTCTGACTGCAGATCCAGGGGTCGCGAGTTCGATCCCGGTCCGGTCCCATACTTTTGTGGAGATTGATCATGAAATAATTTCTACTGTCATTCTCCTCCCTTCCGCTGATTTATTATCCCCCGACGAAGTCGGAGGGATATAGTTTTGGCGTCGTCCGTCCGTCCATTCCGTCCGTCCGGAACCATATCTCAGTACCTATTGGTCAGATTTAATTCATTCTTGGTACAAATCAAAAGTACCATGGACTCTCGATATCCTATAAGTTTGGTCAAGATCGACCCCTTAACACTTGAGTTATTGCCCTTGTTTAAGTATAGGCAATTATAAGGCAAAACCTATATTAGCTTTTTTGTGTGATGATCTTCACATTTCATCAATTATATTTAACAACTTCTCACTATAGACCATGATTGCCAAGTGCCTGTAGATAAGAATGGCAGCGTCAAAGTTTTACCCCACCCCCTTTGACCCCACCTAAGGGGTCAAAGGTCAAATATTTAAATTTCGCAATAACTAAGGCAATTATTAATATTTTTTGCTGAAATTTTGCATGCAGGCAGAGTTGCAATTGATATGAAACATATCAAACGGGATTTCAGTTTGAAGGCCTGGGTCTGAGCCCCTTGGGTGGACTTAGAGGGTGGGGCTGAGGCCAAAATTAAACTTTTTCAGAATATGGTCATGTTGCATATCAAATTAAAGCTGACAACGCTGGCAGCAACATGGTAGCAAATATTTTGCCCACAGACACACCCTCGACCCAGGGGGTGGGGTCAAAAGGTCAAACTATATATTTTTCTGAAAGTAGTCATGTTGCATATCAAATTAAAGCTGACGATGCTGGCAGCAACATGGTAGCAAATATTTTGCCCACAGACACACCCTTGACCCAGGGGGTGGGGTCAAAAGGTCAAACTGTATCTTTTACTGAAAGTAGTCATGTTGCATATCAAATTAAAGGGAATTGAGCACAGAGCACAATGCAAGCAAGTATGCTATCATTACACACACCAACGACCCCTGGGGTGGGGTCAAAAGGTCATTTTTTCGTTCTTTTCTAAAAGTGGTCATGTTGCATATCAAAGTAAAGTGGAAGAAGTGTAGACCAACATGCAAGGTAACACTTTGAATTTGCACACAAACTTGACCTCTGGGGTTGGGTTTAAGGTAGTACCGGACTCACCGGCATATGTCCAAAAGTGTTTTATCTTTTCATATATTATAATATAGACTTATACTTATAATCTAAGACAAAAAAAACAATACCTCACCGTTCTTTTTAAAAAGTTATTTGATGTCAAAAACTGCAAAATCGCAGGTTTTTGAAATAAACAAACACAGATTTTGTTAACAAATTAACAAGAAACGCAATACAGTTTTTTTCAGAACAAATACTAATCACACCAGAGATATAAATAAAAACAAAAAATAGTGAAATAACATGTATTTACACAATTTATTAAGCAAAATCCTAATTAAGTCAAACGAATAAATGCCAAAAAAAAACATTAATATTCAAAATAAACATATCAGAGAATGTTACTGGAACAACAAAAAACATATTTTTACAAAGATATTTTCATGAAGAATCTAATGATTGAATAAAAAATATGTGTCACCGTGCTCGTTTTTTTGTTTTGGTGACTTCTGAAAAATCCTGAAAAAATAAAGACTATAATAAGTGTTGTCTCCCCTTTCAACCAATTTTTTTGTTTGTCTACGCCCTATGTATATCACTGGGCGGAGACATAGCTATTATTGATTAAGCACTGACAAATGGGCGTAGAAAATGACAAAAAAGATTTTGACCTAGCATATGTGACCCAGCACATTACATTATGATTCTCATTAAAGCATGGCTATAGCATGTCTTGATACTTTGATGCTTTCTTACACGTAGGATTTATGTAGATAAAAGCTAAAAATTATAGCTTTATTCCTGATGCATAGATCTAAATGTCATTTAAAGAATAAACTTACAAATATGCAATAAGAGGATAATACATTCTTTTCCTTGTATTAATGTTTGGCAAGCCTGAATGTGATGTGTTGCAACCAGAACCACATAGCGGTGAGGCCTGCAACACATTATCGCACAAGGGCTTGACAAACGTTAATATACAGAAAGGAATGTTATATTGTCATTGTTATATATTGTAGGACTTTTTGGGTACTGTAAAGGTGGCAACTTTAATTTTCATATCTGGGCGTGGTTCGGTTATTTCAACTGCTCAAGAATGGAAATCAGGTTCTATCCATTGGTTAAGCGTTAAAAAGTTGCTTGAGCCGCGCAGGTCTGCTTGCATTTCATGAAAGTCCTGTCCGTTAATGCACTGAACCCACATTTATTAACCCTTAAAGCGTATATTACAACACAATCGTATGTTTTTATCGTCTATTGAAATATTATGAAGCCTCTTAAACAAACAGTGTAGATCTAGAGCAGACTGTTCACCTAGAGCAGTCTGATCTGGGTCCACACTGGTTGCCTCTATACTAATGTTAAACAATAAACAAACACTTTCGAATGTAGTTATAACGCCTTATTTTCAGATTTTACCTATGTCTAAAGTAGACTAATAAGGCAGTCATGAGGTGCCGCCTTTACAGTATCCAAAAAGTTCTAGAATACTTTCCTTTCAAGGAAAAGCATTTACAAAAAATATGTCCACTGTAACATCGTGAAGCATACAACAAAACCTCACCTTATAGGCGCAATCGAGAACATCAATACTATCGACGATTATAGACCAAAAATAGTTAGAATCATAGTTTTTTTTATTACCATCACTCATCGAACAGGCGACACTTTGCAATCAAAACACTGTTTCTAGCGAGTTTTGATCCGCGTTCGTCAATGGTTAAGAGTGTTTTTGATTGCTCACTATCCGGTGTGGAAACAAACTTTTTTTCAACAGAAACATGACTGAAAAATGTAGATAACTCCTAGCTCTTGTTTCAGATTGTTTTGGTTACGTATTCATTGTATCAATACATATACCAGATAGGTGGCAATCGAAAATGTTGATGCCATCGACGAACGTAGATCAAATACCGTCAGAAACAGACTTTTTGGATTGCAGTTTGTTTGCCTGACTGGCGACAAATGGAAAATTCTAGCGATTTGCGATCCACGTTCATCGATTGTTCAGAGCCTTCTCCATTGTCGCCTATCCGATGTAATAAAGTAGCGTATCTTATGATAATTGAATATTTTGGTCATTTCTCAATAAAGCATAAGCGACGGTATCTTAACTCGCAGAGGATATCCGTGAGCAGGTTGAAATGGCAATTAAGCCCTCTGCAGTCATGTTTTATCGGAAATAAAGCCTGCGGTTAGTGATTGGTCAACGATCAACCAAAATATGACACATTATTAAATAAAATGTACAATTGTCAGCGATTGAAACACCTCAAGTTTCTATAGTAAACACTTATTATAAGGTATATAACAATAAAAGGATGATAAATTCTTCTGTCTATTAACGTTTGCCAAGCCCAAATGAGATAATGTATTGTAGCCTTAACCATGAAGCTGTGAGGGCTGCACCAAGTGCGGATCCAGAGGGGTGGGCAGGGGGTCCGGACCCCCTCTGGAAAATCACAAATTAAATGGGTTTCTATAGGGAATAAGCAATTGGACACCCCCTGGAAAAAGTTGGACCCCCTGGAAAAAATTGGACCCCATCTGGAGCCTTGAAAAACGATAGATTTCTTTGAAATTGACCATTTGACTTCTGTAAAATAAGCTGAGGACTAAAAAAATCGTTGTCAGAGCTTTTTTGTCAGACTGACCTGGACCCTCCCCCCCTCCCCTGATGAAAATTCCTGGATCCGCGCATCTGTACCATGATTGCCAACCGTTAATATACAGAAAAGAATGTTATTGTCATATATCTTCCTTTCAGGCACATGCAGTTCCAATTAATTTTTTTAAAATGTATGCAGAAATGTCCATTTTATCATCATGAAACATGCAACGAAACAAAATAATTTTTTCAACAGAAACATGAAATAACTCCTAGCCCTTGTATCAGATCCGCGCATCTGTACCATGATTGCCAACCGTTAATATACAGAAAAGAATGTTATATTGTCATATATCTTCCTTTCAGGCACATGCAGTTCCAATTAATTTTATTAAAATGTATGCAGAAATGTCCATTTTATCATCATGAAACATGCAACGAAACAAAATAATTTTTTCAACAGAAACATGAAATAACTCCTAGCCCTTGTATCAGATTGTTTTGGCTACGTCTTCAGTATATAAAAAACACACTAGATAGGCGGCAATCGAAAACGTTAATGCTATCGACGAACGTAGTTAAATATTGCAAGTAATAGAATTTTGGATTGTTGTTTGTAGTCCGATAGGCAACAAATGGCAATCACAAACACTGTTTCTAGCAATTTGTTATCAGCATTCATCGATTGTTTAGACTGTTTTTTATTGCTGCCTATCCGGTGTGATAAGGTAATTGAAATAGTTACGTCAATTCTCCATAAAACAATAGTGACCATGTACCTCCATGGGACCTAAAACATGAGAATGTCACATACAAGGCATGTGCACGTCTACAACCCCCCCTTTTGGGGTGGGGGTGGGTCTTAGGTTAGTGGCAGCATGCAGAAATAGCAACCGAGACATGTATATAGTATGTATATTTATACGGTCCGCAACTTTTAACCATCAAAATACTGAATGACTTCATACTCTGGGTGATGTTTTTAAAAGCTAATACTTGCATTCCTTCTTTTTGTGAAAGCAAAATACTTACAGAATTACGTTTCAAGCATCAAAGAGTTGTCAGGGGAGAATAATGTCTACCGTCTTACAAATAAGTATTCTCTTTTAAAAACGAGATTCAGGAACGATAACTCTTACACTCTTACTTTTAAGTAAAAGTAAGGTTATCTTTTGACATGGGTCCCGCACTACCTTAAAGGTCAGATATTGAAATTGTGCAGATGTAAGTTTATTTTTTATTGAACTAAGCACTAAAACATACTTGACAGGCGTTTGTTATGATCTGAATGATACTGAACGTGAACTAAGGGTTAGATAAATGGGATTTATGTTTTGTGATTTACATGTTTCTCTCAAGTAACCCTTCGTCGGGGGATATAAATTCGTTGAATTTGCCTTGTTCAAGAAGGGTTGTTGTCAGTTACAAGCGAAAGTATGTGCACGAATTACTGGTTAACCGCTTGTTCAAGCCCGCCCAGGAAAAAGTGTGGTTAGGTGAACTGACAGTCCCGCAATGACCTTAGCTGTTGACTTGGGACGTAAAGCAACAAAAACAAACAATGATCTGGATCGAAACTGTTTGACATTCTGACAGTGTTCCTGAAAAAGTTAATTTTGAAAAAAGTTAATTTTGAAAAAAAAATTCAGCAGACAGCAAAAAAATCATGGAAAATTACCCAGCATGCAAAGAGTTAGAATTTTCACTGAGATCAGGACTTCAGTTAAGAGTGCGTAACAAAAATTTAATTTTCTTATTTCTCAACCGAAACATATGTTGTGGATACTCAAAAGAACAGTCTCAATGAGACGGTTCTTTTGAGCACCCAAAACATATGTTCAAACTAATGGATAAGAAAATATTTACAATTTTACGCTCAAAAAATTTTGTTTATCTAAACCTATGCTGAGATGTTTATGTTTTCTATTACAGGTGGTCAGTTTGGTGACAATCAGTTACATATCAGCCTGGAGGACCTATTGAAAGCTGATGAGCAGGGGAAATGGTGGGTGGTAGGATCAGCCTGGTCAGGCCAGGGACCAAAACAGCCCCTCGGTAAGTAGGGATTTAATAATGCAGACGACTTTTGTTGTGATTGGCATTTTAAGGGTTAATAATGCATCAGATTACGGACCTATGCAATGTTACTCTATCAATAGTAAAGTTGCAATGTCAGTAGAAGTGACAATAGTCTATACACTATGGCATAGGTTTTTACATCTATGGATTAAACCATAAATTGTTTGCTTCGGTCACATATCGATAGTTGAATGGCATTTATATGTACATTTTTATGTTGTAAAATTCCATGCATTTCAGTAAAAAAAAATCACTCAATGTTTTCACATTTTTCTGTTAGCGCTGTACACACTTTCATACAGAAAAATAGTCTAAATGCAGTATAAATTAACAAGTTCAAATATTTCCTTGTACCTAGGAAATGTGCCCCCTATCTAGAGTATTTGGGCCTTGGCGCAAGAAAACCTGTCTTCTGGGGTATGAAACAACAAAGAAACAGACGAGTCTGCGCATATGCGCAGTCTGATCAGCGCCTTTATTATTCATTTATTGAAAAGTAGTATATCTAAACTTGCTACTGGTGAAATTTCAATTTTCTATCTAGTCTCTCTCCCTATGGAGACTTGTTTGTGTGACGCTTTGTCGTAACCCCTGAAGACAGGTTTTCTCCGGAAGAGGCCCATTTATTTGTTTTGAATTAAAGAAAGCTATTGAGGCTGTAGAACCAAAAGACCTTTGAATGCAAACACAGCAGAATTAATACTGACTATTTTTATCTGCATTTAGCAGTATTTGAAAATAAACAAGTTGTTTAATATTTTTTCTGGAACTACTTGAAGTTGAAGCTTGTGGAGTAAAAGAAAATGCTACCATATCCTTAATTTCATCCTTTAACCCTTTACCACATAGAGAAGCCTTTTAACACTTTTGCAAAGAGAGCAGACCCAGATCAGGCAGCTCTTGTAAGAGCTGCCTGATCAGGGTCTACTCTGTTTGCTTAAGGAAATATGATTAGATATGATCCTACACTAGTGGACCTGACAAGTAATTTCTTTGTTCAATGTACAGTTGTAAAAGTTTATTTATACATGTATAATTATTCATAGTGGGTGGAGCTTAGCATGAATATTCATGAAGGAAAGGGTTAAACAAGCATATAGGTTTCAGACAACAGTATCCTAAAGGTATTGAAGAAGTAGCAGGCCTCTAGATAGGAATACCTAATTAAGTAATTATTAAAATATTTCAGATATATGCCAACATCTCTGAACATAATGTATTCAAATTTTTGCTCACATAATCAAGGTCTTTCTGTATTCTGTTTGATACAGTAGAGGTTCTGGTGAGCTTACATGAATGTGCAGGCTCAGCTGAGCCTTGTCTGCTCTATGCTGAAATAAGTAGCAAATTTATATGTGTGCCTCATTTATTTTTATAGAAAGCCTCCAAAGTGATAGTACTGGGATCAGTGGAATAGAGGTGAGCTCTAAACTTCAGCAGTTGGCTCGTAAACAGAGAATGAACACAGATCTTAGAAGAAATATTTTCTACATCATTATGACTAGTGAGGTTAGTTGGGCTCTTTGCATGTTGGGTCATTTTGCATGCTTAATTGTCATCTGCTGATTTCGAAAAATTCTTTCAGGAATACCATCAGTGTCAAACAGTTTAGATCCAGATCAGGCCTGATGTTTTGTCAGGCCTGATCTGGGTCAAAACTGTTTGCAAAAGTTATCAGCAGACTGCACTGGTACTACAGGTAGGCAAAGATATGTTTTGTTTGTGGTTTAATATCCCAGTTAACAGCTAAGGTGAGTTAACCTCACCAGGGAGTGCAGTGGCTAAGTGGTAGAATGCTTGACTCGGGACTGAGGGGTCATGGGTTCGAGCCTCATCAGGGTCACTGCATTGTATCCTTGAGCAAGACACATTAATCCTTGCTTAGTACTGGGTCAACCCTAGTCCGAGTTTTCTCTGACGTTTTAGTTGCTTTTCTTTATTTTGATATTTGCCACTACCAGGTTAGCGGCAAATACCAAAATATGGAAAAGCCACTTAAACATCAGAGAAGGCTCGGATTAGGTCAACCCAGGAAGACCCGTTCTGACATATCTGAAAAATTGTTGACTGCAACAAATAAAAGTTAACCTCACCAAACCTTTTTTTCCTGGGCAAGCTTAAACTAAGTGGTAACCAGCACATACTTTCGCTTGTAACTGACAACAGACCTTCTTGAATCAGTGGAAGGAGGAGAATGACCATAGAAAATATTTCATGAACAATTGCCACAAAAGTATGGGGCTGAGCAGGACTCAAACTGACGAACCCTGGATCTGCAATCAGACTCGCTATCAATTGTGCTATGGGACCCAATGGCATAGTCAGAACGCTGAAAAAGTTATGCACATCAAAGGGAGACTACTGGAACAAGCAGTGGTTCTCTTCAATTGTGTTCGTTTTCCAAATGGGAACTTCACTTAAAGGATAGAATTCGCTCCATTCCCTCCCGTTGGGATCTTACATGAGTGCATATGTTTTATTGAATTTATTAAACAAGATGGGGAAAAGAGATAAAATGCGAGGCTTGCCGAGCATTTTATCTCTTTCGCAACGAGTTTAATGAATTCAACAATACAAGAGCACAAGTGTTAGATTCTATTTTTCATATGACATTAAGATTACTATGAAATCTCATTTCTCCCGTAAAAACGTTATAATTTTGTCCTTAAGTACAAAACGTTGTTATGGACGTCATAACATTTCCCCAAAATCTGAAGCCACTAGTTGTTAACTGATTTCATTGCATGGCATTAGTTTACTCCTAGACATGATGTCATATAATAAAAACTTTTGATTGCCAGCCAGACCAGTGGTGCATTTTCATTAGATTAATATATTAAATTTGAGCAAGACACATTAATACCCCCCCCCCATTACTTTGAAATTCCGGTGTCATTCCTAGTGCACTGGGTCCTTATGCTGATTTTTCGCTTAGAATGGCCAATGATAATATGGGCCTCGACTTGAGAAAACCTGTCTTTGGGGGTTTGCGAACAACAGACTGATCAGCATCTTTGATGTTCGCTTATTGGAAAGTATCATATCAAAACTTGATTCAAACGAAACACTATTATAGCTAGTCTCTGAGGCTGAGCAGGTTAGTTTGGGTATGACTTGGACGGAAATCCAGAGGACAGGTTTTCTTGCGTTGCGGCCCATAAATTATAGCCATAAGAGGTTGCTAGTTAGTTTATATCACTTTTGTTTGATCTTTGTTGGGGTTTTGAAGCCCAGCTACAAATGCCATTAGTTTTCATGACCAATAAAGTTTTTAAGACTTTGGGGAAAAACGTGTATATTTGGAATCCCTTTAGTACACACCCTTTTTTCACAGGAGTTTTTGGGAAGAAAAAATGTGTGATATACACATGTATTGAAATATTTATGTCTACTTAAGGTATTTTTTACACATTCAACTAACTAATCCACAAGTCGTTTATTACAGTGAAGTAAGGTGTAGGTATATTACAAAGTCAATATTACTTTCAATACCTTTAAGATCTACTGATAATTCACAGTCAGAATCTCCTTGTATAGTTGTAGTTTCGATTTTGTTGAAATACTGTTTACTTCATCATATCTAAGACACTGACTATGTCTTGTTAATTTCAGGACTACATTGATGCATTTGAGAAATTACTACGCCTTGGTATAAAGTCAAGCCAGCAGCAAGAAATAGTTCTGGTAATCTTAGACTGCTGCCTACAAGAGAAGAAATATAACCCCTTCTACTCCTACCTTGGTCAGAAGTTTTGTGAACATCACAGGTCCTTCCAGGTCAGTTAACTCTTTGTATGCTGGGTAATTTTTTTATACACTTTTGTTGTCATCTGCTGACTTTTTTTTTAAATTATACAAAAAATTATTTTAGTAACACTAATGTGTCAAATGGTTTGAATCCAAATAAGGACCAACAGATAATTAAGGTCTGTCCCAAAATAATCATTCTTTTTTTTTTGGAATTAAAAATTCTAAAGAGCATTTTATATCACACTATCACACTTTTATATATAATAGATACTAGTCTAAAACAGTTGGAAAAAATATCTGCTGATGTTGTCTGCCTTTTTTCCCCTTTAACAACTGATTGAATGTAAACTTTTGTGCAAAATATGGACTTAGATCAGACTGCTCCCTATGAAGCAGTCTGATCTGTATCCACCCTGTTTGCTATAAAGGATGCCAAAATACACAGTAAATAGCAAAGCCCACAACCTTTGTCGCCAATGTGTTAAAAATAAATCATGGCCTTATCATAATACAGCTCATGATTATACCACTTGTATTACAGATGGCGTTTCAGTTCTCTATCTGGGACAGATTCAAAGAACTGGGTAAACTCTCGGAACCAAATCGGCATAATCTTGGAAAATTTCTCACTCATTTGTTTGCTACAAAAGCCCTCTCTCTATCAATTTTCAAGGTAAGAGTTTAAGTCATTACTCATTAACACTACAAAGTTAAGTGTACGTTGAGTACTTTATACACCGTTTTCTAACTTCCTGTCAGTACAGTGCTTTTTATTTCATTATCAGTATGGATTCAATTGTATGCATGAAAATTGTTTTTTCTCGATTAGCTGCATCTACATTGTTTTCAAATAAGGTTATAGATTTTGAAAGATATATACACAGTGAATAGAATAGAATAAAGTTTATTTTATATCATGGGCCACCAATAGGCAGCATATATACCACAATTTAATAAAATTAATACAGACATGTTAACATAAAGTAACTAAAGCTTGATTCTAATTAGTCAAAAACAATTAAATAAGGCACATGTATGTTGAAAGTACATACACTATAATAATCAATATAGTGTGATTATTAGGTGGATATGAAATTTAATTTTTAACACATGAAGTCACATCTGGGAGTGATATAACCCCATGTATTAAAATCGATTAACAATTTAGGTGGAGTATATAGGCAAAATATTGAGACCACAGTTTCAAAGTTTTTTTTTAGTGTATTAGTGAATTTTATAAGCATATGCAAATACATGGGAGTAAAATTGTGACAACATGTATGTTCTTATCTATCAGATTAAACACTTGTTTTGAGTCGGTTGTTTGGTTCAGAAATAAGAAAAATTTAATTGTTAATTATGTTCTTTTATCTAAAGGCCTTGAATATGCTTGTTTTGTTACAGGTGGTGACGTTTGGTACACTGGAAAAGCCCATGGTACGATTACTGAAACAGGTGTTATCATCTCTCCTGCTAGAATATCCGCATACCATCACCATGTCTGTGTTTCAAAGGATTGCTCAACTTGATAAACTAAAACTGTTACACGAAGGACTACGTCTCTTTCTTCATCATTTTATTCTTGGGAAACGGAAAGACGGAGTGGACGCTAATATTGCCATATTAAAAGAAAGGGTAGAGATGATCGACAAAATATTCTCCTCAGGAAAATCTCAGATGTTACTCTAGCAGCTGATTAAACCATTTCTCCCTTCAATATCAATAGTTGACTCTTCCATTATACAGCATGGTAATGCTCAACGCAGACCCCTAGACAAGACTGAAGAGTGTTTTTAGCTCAACTGTCACATAGTAACAAGGTGAGCTTTTGTGATCAAACTTTGTCAACAATTGACTTAAATGGCATCTCCTCCTAAACTACTGGTTGGATTTTGACCAAACCTGGCAGGAATGATCTTTATATGGCCCTCTTTAATGATTGTTCAAATGGTTCAGGTCGTTGCATATCTAGGTCACACAGGCTAAAATAGATTTTCGAGATGAAAACTTTAAAAATGTTCTTGTCTGAAACCACAAGGCCTAGAGCCTTGATATTTGGTATGAAGCATCATCTAGTTGACCTTTACCAAGTTTGTTCAAACTATGTCCCTGGAGCCAAAAATGGGCCCACCCTGAGGGTCACGTTTTACATAGGCTTATATAGTGAAAACATGAAAAAATCTTCTGGTCTGAAACCACAAGGCCTAGAGCCTTGATATTTGGTATGTAGTATCACCTAGTGGACCTCTACCAAGTTTGTTCAAATTATGCTACTGGGGCTAAAAATGGGCCCGCCCAGGGGTTCACATGTTTTACATAGGCTTATATAGGGAAAACATGAAAAAATCTTCTTGTCTGAAACCACAAGGAGTAAAGCCTTGATATTTGGTATGTAGCTTCACCAATGGAGCCCTACCAAAGTGGGTTCAAATTATGCCCCTGGGGCCAAAAATGGGCCTGGCCCGGGGGTCACATAGATTTTTATAAAATTAACTTTTTCAGAATATGGTCATGTTGCATATCAAATTAAAGGGAATGTCAATGAAGCATATAATTACATGCTGGCAAATGTTTTGCCCTTACACACAACCTTGAATCCTGGGGGATCAAAAGGTCATTTTTTTTTCTTTTCTGTAAGTAGTCATGTTGCATGTCAAATTAAACAGGAATGAAGCAGAGAACACAATGCAAGCAAATATTCTGCCCTTTTTTATCAGGGGACCCCAGATGGGGTCAAAAGATTTTTTTCTTAAGTCCTGTTGCATATCAAAGGGAAAGACTTACAAGTATTATGCAAGTTTGACCTTATGCACACCCCTGGCATCTGAGTAATACTCAGGATGAGAAATGGGATTTATATTTTATGGTTAACATCCTCTCCTTGTGACAAGAACTCAGGTGAGTGATTGCCCTCTTGTTTGTTTTTTTGTTGTTTTATTTCTTTATGTCCCAGTCAACAATTTTCAGTCATGTAGGGGCATGTCCACCTGGGTTGAACCAGTACTAAGCAGAGGATAAAGTGTCTTGCTCAAGTACACAACACAGTACCTCTGCAGCCCTTCGATCCCGAGTCAAGCACTTACTGAATGTACAATAAGTACCATTTTGTCATGTCCTGGTTAAAAGAAATAATTAACAAGTTTTAATAAATTAGACAATCTATTCATGATCATTTACAACAAAAACCAAAATCTATTGCATTTTGCGTCCTAACAACAGGGTATCCAAAGAAATTCAAAAACACAGTTCCATGATTTTTCCATGATCAACAATGTAATTTCCATGACTATTTAATGCACAGACTCCAATCTCCCCTTTTAGCAGCAACTTCACCATGCTGAGCATAAATAAGGAATGCAGCAACAACAGCATGCTTGTAGACCATGCATGCATTGTGAAATAATTAAAACTTGAAACCACCAGTAGTCAGAAAACTAGCTGTCGGACACATAAGTGTCCAACAGCTAGTTTTCTGGCTACTGGTGGTTTGTCATACTATTTCACAAAATTCCGTGATTTTCCATGATTATTCAGGCTTTTTCAAATTCCATAATTTTTCCATGCATGGAACTTTTTTAGTGATTTTCCAGGTTTTCAATGATTTCCAGAGCTTGTGGGAACCCTGTAACAAACAAGTTTATGTAAACAATTGGATGATTTTTAGGTTTTTATGTCACTTTCAACAATCTTTCCGTCCTTCGAGGATGAGGGGTTAAAGACCTCCCATTTTTTATCATAATTTGCAGGATTCCAATTATAAGAATGCATTAACAAGCATGTGAAAAACAGTGTGGATCCTGATAAGCTGTCTTTTAAGAAGCTAGCTGATCAGGATCTATACTGGTAAAGGCTAACAAGGGTTAAGATAAACAAAAACTTTCAGCGTAAAATTGTTAATATTTTCTTACCCATAACTTTTAGCATATGTTTTGGGTGCTCAAAAGAACATATGTTTTGGTTGAAGAGTAAGAAAGTTATTTTTCTGTTCTGCACTCTTAACTAACCTTCTAGGCTAAGTTTACTTGCATGTGAGTTTAAGTCCCACTCTAGCCAACACCGGTGTAGTACATGAAACATCCAGCATATTTTTGTTGGTTTTGATGCTTTTCGTCGCAGTGAACAATTTTTCAGTCATGTTGGGACGATTTCCTGAAGAAAATAAACTTTCAGTAACACCGTTAATCTGTCGGTCCTGATCTGGGTCTTAAATGTTTGCAAAGGTTATCAGCAGACAACAAAAGTCACTGCTAGCTAGGAAAGAGTTAAAGTGAAAATTCATCATAGGTGACAGAAATAAGAAATACAAAGTTTTTTTTTTGAGCGCAGTGGCTGAGTGGTAGAGTGCTTGACTCGAGACCTAGAGGCTGCGGGTTCGAGCCTCACCGGCGTCACTGCGTTGTGGTCCTTGAGCAACACACATTTATTCTAGCTTAGTACTGGTTCAACCCAGGAAGACACGTCCATGTTTAACTGAAAGATTGTTGATTGCATGTAAAGAATCAAATTAAACAAAAAAAAGTAATTTTGAATTTCCAACCTTGGTTTCCAACCTTAGACCCCTTAAAATGTACAATGGATCCTGATTTTTTTTCATCCAATCTTATCCCCATAACACTTAGATGTCTACCGAGATGGTATCCACATGATATTTTTGATAGCAAATAATGAAAATAATCTTATTTAAGCAAAAGAGCATAAACCTCGTTAGTGCATATAAAAATGTGCCACAACATGAGATTTCCAACAATGTGGTATGTGCGACCGCAAAGGCTCAGATCAGCCTGTGCATATGCACAGTCTGATCAGAGCCTTTACTAGTCGCTTATATATTCTATGATCCTTAGGCCACTGACCCAAACGTCGTTTGGAGTTTCTTAACCTCAAAGGAGGCTGCATAGGCTCGTCTGAGTCTACACTTGTCAAAATACCACATTGTTGGAAATCACATGTTGTGGCTCAAATGTGCGCTCAGTTGGTTACTATATATCCAAGTTTTCTTCATGCGGACAGCAAAGACTCTGATCAGACTGAG
Source organism: Loripinus fragilis (assembly GCA_964019695.1). NCBI lineage: Eukaryota > Metazoa > Mollusca > Bivalvia > Lucinida > Lucinidae > Loripinus > Loripinus fragilis. The sequence goes on from OZ026527.1 coordinate 25,636,707, forward strand.
CTGATACCTAGACTGATCTGTGTCTTCTCTGCATGCACAGCCACATGTTTGCACATGTCACAGGTCAAATAATAAAAGTTTACACTGTACTCTGCTATACCTGCATAAAAGTTTATACAGTAAAACCTGTCTAAAGCGGCCACTCAGAAATAGACAAAACAAAGATCTTAATGACAAATGGTAGCTTTATGAAGGTCTAAGAACCTGCATAAAAGTTTAAACGGTAGAACCTGCATAAAAGTTTAAACGGTAGAACCTGTCTTAAGCAGCCACTCAGAAATAGACAAAACAAATATCTTTGACAAATGATTGCTTAATGAAGGTTGAAAGTATTGCAGAATGCTCCCCTTTGAGCATTCTGCAATACTTTTGACCTGGATTAAGTCATAATCGGTCTTTAAAAACATTTTTGGTCTTCTTTTTGAGTGGCCGCTTAAGACTGGTTTTACTGTAATAATTCCATATGGGCCTCGAGGTGAGAAAACCTGTCTTCAGAGGCTTGCAAACAACAAAAGTGCAGACCAGCATGCCCATCCACGCAGTCTGATCAGCACCTTTGTTATTCACTTATTGGAATGTATAATATCTAGACTTGCTACGAGCCAAATTTCAATTTTCTAGCTAGTCTCTGTAGCTGAGCAGGCTGGTTTGAATGACTTTGTCGGAAACCCCGAAGACAGGTTTTTTCTCGCGAGGAGGCCCGTATTATCCTTGACAAGTTTGATTCAGATTAAAGCAAAAGTCAATAGACCTTAGTTTCCATTGTACATTCTTCTCATGTATGATGAGGAATTTTCTTGGTTCAACAATCTATTATATCATTTCATGATCTACTTATAAGCATACATACAAGCACATAAACTAAAAATAGCACACCATACAAAAACATCACAAATCTAGAAAAGCTTGCCTGTAAAAGATACAAGCCTCATAATCTGTTTTCATGGTACAAGTCTCGAACATTTGTTTTCATGGTACAAGTCTCGAACATTTGTTTTCATGGTACAAGTCTCGAACATTTGTTTTCATGGTACAAGTCTCGAACATTTGTTTTCATGGTACAAGTCTTGAACATTTGTTTTCATGGTACAAGTCTCGAACATTTGTTTTCATGGTACAAGTCTTGAACATTTGTTTTCATGGTACAAGTCTCGAACATTTGTTTTCATGGTACAAGTCTCGAACATTTGTTTTCATGGTACAAGTCTCGAACATTTGTTTTCATGGTACAAGTCTCGAACATTTGTTTTCATGGTACAAGTCTCGAACATTTGTTTTCATGGTACAAGTCTCGAACATTTGTTTTCATGATAGAAGTCTCTATTTGTTTCCATGATAGAAGTCTCGAGTATTTGGTTTCATGATACAAGTCTTGAATATTTGTTTTCATGCAGGTTATTCATGGTCACCCATGAAAACAGAGTTATCTAAATTGGTATTTTTTTTAATATCTCAAAGAAAAGATATGATACAGCTCAGAAGATATCTGATTTGGGTTCTTTTTAATATAGCCTACCAAAGTATATCCTGAGATAACCAAGCAGATGTAAATTGACATGAAAAGGCTTTTAAAGCTAGACTACTTTATTGAGAAAAAACTTGCTGCCTCTTGTAATGTTGTTCACTATAAATCAACCCTTATCTTGCTGATGTTTTTTTATGCTTTACGTCCCAGTCAACAATTTTTCAGATGTGTTGGAATGATTTCCTGTCTTGAACCAGTACTAAGGAGATGATAATTTGTCTTGAAAGGACACAACACATGACTCCACCAGTGGTGAGTCTCGAACTTGCAACCCTTTGACTCCAGTCTAACACTCTACCAACTGAGCCACTGTGCTCTGCATGTTAATTGACAGGAAAATGGTAAAGCCAGACATTATTTTATTGTGAAAAAACTTGCTGCCTTCTGTTCTCAATAAATTCACTCTTGTCTTGATGAACTCAGACATTTCCTCTTTAGAAAACAGTTTAGATCTGACAAAGACATCTGATAAGAATCTTCGCTGTTTCAGCGAATAAGCTAGGGGGCGAGCCACATGGGGGAGTCTCTCTAAAAAACTTTTAAATTTTTTTATTTAGTGAGGCTCATTTTCATTCTCTCACCACCCAAATGCAAGCTGTGGTGACAATCTACTACCACTGCATCATATTTCTCCTTCCATTTAATGGCAATAGTATGTGTAATGGCTAATTTGCTTCTAAACTGACAGAAAATGCCCTAATTTTGCGCTATAGCTTCTCCTTATCGGACTGTCACTTTTCCCTAATTTTCCTGGAGGAAGAAGTCACTTCTCCCTAATGTAAGGGCCCAGTTTGAACCCTGCTGTTTTCCAGTGTAATAAGTGAAATCAAACTGAACTGGCTGCAAAACAGAAGTGAACATGACATAATTGAGCTGTGACATGTGATTTCCAACAATGTGGCATTTTGACAAGTGTAGACTCAGAGGAAGCCAGTGCAGCCTCCTTTTGAGCTTAGAAACTACAAATGATGTTCGGTCAGTAGCTGAACACTCATAGAATATTCAAGCGACAAGCAAAGGCTCTGATCAGACTGCGTGTATGCGCAGGCTGGTCTGAGCCTTTGCTGGTCGCACATACTACATTGTTGTAAATCTCATGTCCTGGCTTATATCCCACCACATGAGCATCAATTTATTCAGCAAGACAAGGGTTAAGAATATAAGAATCCGTTATGAGTGTGAGGGTGGGATAGAAAAATCTGTCCCAAGGATCACTGATTGGCACCACAAGGCTTGGCGAGTGATTGCAATCGGTGATCCTGAGGGACAGATTTTTCTATCCCATCCTCACATGATTTATGGATTTTTTTCTTGCTCACCACGAAATATATCATTTTAAATTGGAATAACACAAAAAAAGGCTTCCAGAAAATCCTGAATACGCTGAGATGCGACATACATGACACAAGGTGACGTCATTTTATCATTACAATGATGTCATAGATCGACATGCTGCCAGTGTGCAGACGGTGTTTTTATCTTTCCCATTGACTGGTATGGGGTATGTGGGATAGATTTATCTCACATGGTTAAACAGGGTAAATAACAATCTAGTTTGGGAGAACACCAGATAAAAGACCTAGCATATATCTTAAGGGAGCAGGTTATTCAAAATTCATTGTGTTTGCTTCCATGATAAATCTAGCCTGAAGTACACTAGAATATATGCAGCAGACGTAAAAAGCAAAAGGCATTTTCAAGTCAAAAAAGTTTGGTGGGATAAGGGTAAAATTGTTAACTGTCTTTAGATAAACTGAAAAATCATAGATTAAGAAGCAATTATGATATGCTTAATTCATTACTTTCAGCCTGTATGGTCATTCAGCCTCAAAATCCTGAATTCAGGACTAATCTTGAAAATTTTACTTGTGGAGCGAATCTAAGCTATTGGGAAAATACAACCTTAGAGATAATTCTATAAAATCAACTCAAAATTTACAAAGTATACAAATATATAATCAAGTATATCTACAAATTCAAATGCATTGCACTCGTTATAAAAATAATATGTACACTGAAAGAGCGATCAGTCGCTGTGCATTGTGAAAGAGTGTACAGTAATACCGAAACTGCATTCAGTAACTACATTGTGAATGGGTGTACAGTAATACTGAATGTGCATTCAATAACTGTACATTGTGAATAAGTGTACAGTAAAACTGAAAGAACATTCAGTACATGTTCATTGTGAATTGGTGTACAGTAATACTGAAAATGCATTCAGTAACTGTACATTGTGAATGAGTGTACAGTAATACTGAAAGTGCATTCAGTAACTGTACATTGTGAATGAGTGTACAGTAAAACTGAAAAGAAAATTCAGTAACTGTTCATTGTGAATGAGTGTACAGTAATAATGAATGTGCATTCAGTAACTGTACATTGTGAAAGAATGTACAGTTATACTGAAAGAACATTCAGTAACTGTTCATTGTGAATGAGTGTACAGTAATACTGAAAGTACATTCAGTAACTGTTCATTGTGAATGAGTGTACAGTAATACTGAAAGAACATTCAGTAACTGTTCATTGTGAATGAGTGTACAGTATTTACTGAAAGAACATTCAATAACTGTACATTGTGAATGAGTGTACAGTAAAACCGAAAAGTACATTCAGTAAGTGTACATTGTGAATTAGTGTACAGTAATAATGAATGTGCATTCAGTAACTGTAAATTGTGAATGAGTGTACAGTAATACTGAAATTGCATTCAGTAACTGTACATTGTGAATTAGTGTACAGTAATAATGAATGTGCATCAGTAACTGTACATTGTGAATGAGTGTACAGTTATACTGAAAGTATTCAGTAAATGTACATTGTGAATTAGTGTACAGTAATACTGAAAGTGCATTCAGTAACTGTACTTTGTGAATGAGTGTACAGTAATACTGAAAGTGCATTCAGTAACTGTATATTTTGAATCAGTATTCAGCACATTGTGAATCAGAATTCAGTAACTGTACACTTTAAATCAGTATCTAGTAACTGTACATCGTGAATCAGTATTTAATAACTGTAATTGTGAATCAGTATTCAGTAAATGTACATTGTGAACCAAAATTCAGTAGTATCTGTGCACATGTGAAAGAGCTTAAAGTATACTGTACAATGTGATAGAGAATTTAGAAACTGCACACAGTGACAAATCATTGAGTCTCATGACAAAATACTTGGCCACTTGTCCTCAAACTACAGTTAATACTTTACTTACTAGTGTCATCTGCTGGTAATTTTTGCAAACAGTTTGCACCCAGATCAGGTCCAACAAAATGTCGGGCCTGATCAGGATCCAAACTGGTTGACACTCTGACGGTATTTCTGAAAGAATTTTTTCGATTAGTTGATTCTGAAAAATCAGCAGACGACATGCAACTAGTTCACTGAATGTTCATTCGACTTTCTCCAGCACCAGGGGGAAATGTATCACTTTAATTTCACTTCCAAAGTCACAGACTATGGTCGAATTCTCCATGGATTGTATATGATGTATAAACGCTGTCTTTTCCCTGTCCTGTAAATTCACAACCCGCACCAGTTCTCCTTTGTGTACGTCCCACAGGTACAGACAACCCTGAAATATGTTAGGACATTCATTAAAACTTTGCATGCTGGGTAATTTTTCATGCTTTTTTTTTGTCGTCTGCTGATTTTTTTCAAAATTAACTTTTTCGAAAAATTTTCTTTCACAGGAACACTGGTACTATCAGCTTGTCAAACGGTTAAAATCTAGACCAGGACCGACATTTGCAAACGTTATCAGCAGACGACAAAAGTTGCCACTAGCAGGCAAAGAAATAGAATTTGATAACTCAAACTCTGATAACTTGAAGAACCAGAATAGTTTTCCTTAATTTTAATCAAATATATACTTAAGGACTTTGAAAACGCATCACCCAGATTAAATCCTTTATTTCACGAACCCTGAGAATGTCAGCATGGCATATCATAGTCTGACCATCTTGTAGTATGTCCTAGAAATTTCATGGTTGTAAATTTACTTAGAGGTATTGAAAAATTATCCATTTTAAGACAGGGGTGGCTGTTTTTGAAGGACACAAATTCTGCTGCAATAGACCCCTTTCACATTGTTATCTCCCTCAGCAATCGCTCTTCAATTGAAAAATCAGATTTTTTTTCACTTTAATTCGTGTAAAATATCCTTTGGTATCGAGCTTAAATCGGCTTCTTCTTCAGGCACAAAATCACAAAAGCTATCTGAAACTCATGTCAACTAATAAGACAAACTAATATGTTATGCAAACATCGACAACTCAGACGAGCCTATGCAAATGCACAGTCTCATCAGGGCATTCGCACACACCTCGGATCCATTGTTGTGTCCGAGCGCACATAAAGAAAGGCGATGCATGTAGACGGTAGTGTTGTTCGATTATGGGATTTTCATAATCGATCATCGAAAATAATCGGACAGGTCATTTTGATCAATCATCGATTATAATCGAAATTCGGAAGCTGTCAGTGCTTTGCAAGATTTTGTGACTGATACCATGGATATAACATAGAGCAACTTGTAAAATCAAATTTTATTTTTAACACATAATTTGAGACTTGGAATCTCAATTTAAACACCAAATAAAGCTTTAAATAATATTAGAAAGTTGTGAACATTTCACAACAAACAAGACAACTGAGAACATAGTTGACTAGATAATACTATTTGAGTCGGGCAAAGAATCTTTTCAGTTTACATTTGTGCCCAGTCACCCTGGATATCTGTGTGTTAATTCTAATAAGAGTTTGGTGTGCCCTCCTTGGATAGCTCTAAGGATTCAAAACTGCTTAATGTGGTCTACAAAGGCTGGTAAGATTGGGCAGATCTGGAAGGAGCACCACCAATTAAATGCTTGAATAATTCCTAACCAAACACTTGCACAAATTTGTACACTAAAGCGTTCCCTTATACATGATGCACATGCTTGGAAAATTGGAAAATGACCAAGTCAACACACTGAAAAAAAAATTGGGCAGGGGTTCCCCCATACATAATGATTTTTCGTTCACCCCCAGCCCTTTTCCCATTCAACATAGTGTGTGTGTGTGGGGGGGGGGAGACAGAAGTGGGTGGGGTACTTGCACTACTTTGAACAACTGAAGCTTGCACCAAAGTACAACTCCAGGTCTGATAGACAAGATAGTAAAGATGGATAGTCAAAATAAAAGCGTACCTCTTAATGTTCCCATCTCCTGAATTCAGTCCCATCAAGGACTCTCTATTTAGGTATAGAAAGACCCTGGTCCCATTTTTAAAACACAAATGTTCCAAATTCAGCTAGTTATGTTATATCAGGTGTTTGATATTTATATTTTATACATCTGGAGAATAAGTTTAAATGTTGCAACTTCAGTGGCAAACTATGGCTGATGTGCCAGTCGTTAGTATGGGCCCAGATAATATGACTGTACATGTAAAATAAATTGGTAATTGACTAATTGTTTGTTTTATTTCATTATGTTAGACCTAAAAAGAGTAATGTGTCCGTCTCTAGGAACTACCGATAAAACTGGTTAATTAAGTGACGACCCTTAATTTTTCCTCGCCAAAAACGAGAAAAATCGGCCGAAAATACGTTCCTCGCATTAAATTAACTGTCCCGCAAAATGCGTTCGTTACAGAAATTTGTCCAATACTCGGATGCGGATATACTCGGTAATTTCCCTTGTAACAAAACAACAACAATGGCGGCGCACTCGAGGACTTCTTTATTGAAAAATGCAGTCTATTTAGCCGAAGAAAACAACTTCTTGTTCTATATTTCAGCGGGAAATAACTCGTTTTGGGTTCAAAACGGTATTGATAAACGGAAACGCCCGAACATTGTAGCGACAATCGATTTATGAACCACATAATCGATAGTCGCCGACCCAGACCACTACTGACCAACTTTCGATTCTACTCGATCATCGTTACAACACTAGTAGACGGAGGCTCAGACAATAAATAGATCTTAGGCTTCCAGCCCCACCAGATAAGCATGCAGAGCGCACGCTACCAAATAGACGTGCATGTATGCTGCTAGATATTTGCACATAATGACTAAGCATATGCGATAAATGTCGAAATCGAACTAAACACTGTAAATTGTTTGTTTGTTTGATTTGATTCTTTACGTCCCATCAACAATCTTTCAGTTAAACAGGGATGGTTCTTCCTGGGTTGAACCAGTACTAAGCTAGGATAAATGTGTTTGCTCAAGGACCACAACGCACTGATGCAGGTGAGGCTCGAACCCGGGGCCTCTCGGTCTTGAGTCAAGCACTCTACCACTGAGCCACTGCGCTCCCTATACGCTGTAAATAAAGACCCATAAAATTACATCATTTCTACACAACGTCCGCTTATGCACAGGCTCGCAAGAATCATAGGTGCTCGCACACACATATTATGGATGTAGCTGAAGACTCAGATTATTTTTTTTAAAACACCAGTCCACTGGCTAAGACTATCTGGGCCCTACATATTGACGCCTTTTACTTATATGTGATGATAAGAGCGACATCAATCATACCGTCGAATTACAAACGTGTGTCAGGCATGTGTGCTTTTATTGCTTTCACTAGAGCCCTGATCATAGGATTAAAGGACCGGATGCACAGTAGTACATATTAAAATGGGCCTCGACGCGAGAAAACCTGACATTGGTGCATGCGAACAACAAAGGCGCAGGCCTGTCATCGTATCCACGAAGTCTGATCAGCGCCTTTATTGTTCACTTACTGGAAAGTATATCTAAACTTGTTTCATGCAAAAGTTCATTTTAGAGAGTCTATGTAGCCGAACAGACTGGTTTGAGTCTTACTTGGTAAGAAACACGGAAGACAGGTTTTCTCGTGCGATGGCCTTAATGTATCTTATCCCTTATTTAAACCAGAAAGACGGTGTTTAGACGTCAAGTGTATGGAATGTAATCATAGACCATGTAGACCTTGATTAAATAAGAAGTTTACCAGACTAGTCACTACTCGCATACGCATAGTATTGAAGGAAATTATTGATACAGTGTATGTTTAATGTTTGACCGACATAGTAATGCACCCGCTTATTTGGAAAAAGTCAGTCTTGGATGCTTAGAAATCAACTATTCTGATCTCAAATATTCAGAATATTGGAATTAATCACTTATTTTTGTTACATTTATATCATTTAATTTTACTATTTGTCTAATCTTTACTGGCAAATTTATTTTTCTCTTAATAGTTTTCCATATTCCATAGTGTAATGTAAGGCAGCCATATAAAAGTTGCCCCTTCACGTGTAATCTCGCGGAGATAACTCGGAACGAGACAGTTTGGCACATGCGCACTAACAATGTGAAAGGAGTCTATTCAACACACGTTAGTTTTGATTCCTGACTCACTGAATTTGCGCTTTCATCATTGATGGATTAGAAATGAATTGAAAGTTTGGTATGCTCAAAATTACACCCCTTTAAAATTACCGACATACCCTACCCACCCTGATTACTACAGTCTAGTAATAAAATTCAACGTCTTGGGCCTTTCAAAGTTTCAATTTCTTACGTCCGGTTTTATTGGGGGAGGCTAAGGGCATACACAAATGACAGATTATTCATAAATTATGCTTGTATCACGTGCCTTTTGTATTGTGCAAGTGACGTTAACGTAAATTTTTAAGACGTCCTCGATCACATGACAGCAGATCTCCTGCAACGATTTACATCAAAACGTCTTCCGCACATGCTTGTCAGTGTATGTAATCAATATCAGTAATGAAAGCGTGCATAAACGTAACTAATGGAGATGTCTCTAAAAAGGAGCTATGAAATGATGTTCAAATTTGATGTTTATGTTCAAATTTTGAAGTTATCAATTTCTTTTTATTAGAAAAAGTCTATAAACTCTTTTGGTAACATGGCATCATATACGCCACAGTTTAAACATAAAAATAATCAAAAAGCTTCATTTATTTGTGCAGAAAGGTGCTGGATGCTGTATGTACACATGTGACTTCATCAGCAGCGTCGCGTGATAGTGCAGTCAAATTAATGACTGATTCATACCAATTCTGGGTTGCACATTAAAACCTGCGAGTAACTTTTCAATCGCATATACGGTTTGCAAGAAAAGTGCAAAAATATGGTGATGCGTTTTCAAAGTCCTCTAGTATATGTTGAAAGAACTGTCTCAGTGAGATTGTATATTATGGTGATTGTTTGTTTGATTTGATTCTTTATATCCCAGTCAACAGTTTTCAGTCATGTCCAGACGGTCTACCTGAGTTGAACCAGTACTAAGCAGAGGATAAAGTGTCTTGCTCAAGGACACAATGCAGTGCCTCCAGTGAAACTCGAACCTGCAACCCCTCGGTCTTGAGTCAAGCACTCTACCACTGAGCCATGGCACTCTTCCAATTACAACCAAACTGTATTCAACCTACTAAGTGCAATGTGCAGATAGCTTTTTTCAAAATTCTAAACCCTCTTCAAAACAGTGTAGTTTCTAATGAAATCAGCCGATCAGGATGCACACTGTTTTTCCTACACATTATGAATTCATATAAATAATGAAATTGTACAACTGGATTGACTTGTAACTCATATAGTGTTAACCATAGGCTTGGTTAAACAAAAATTGTCAGCGTAAAATTGTAAATATTTTCTTACCTATAATTTTTAGCATATATTTTGGGTGCTAAAAAGAACTGTCTCATTCAACATATGTTTGGTTGAGAAATAAGAAAAAAATTCTGTTATGCACTCTTAACTAAAAGCCTGGTGTTAACTCATTTGCCTACTAGTGAGGTCTGCTCATAACCTTTGCAAATATATTGGACCCAGATCAGGCCCGACAAAATGTCAGGCCTGATCCGGATCCTATCTGTTTGACACTCGGATGGTATTCCTGAAAGAATTTTTTGAAAAAGTTGATTTTGAAAAAATCAGCAGACAACAAAAAAGCATGAAAATTTTCCCAGGGGGCAAAGAGTAACAAGCCATAAGTACTCAATGTGTGCTTTTAGGAGCATATGCACTTATTGGGAAAAATACATAGCGGATCTTACATGAGTGCTTATGTTTTATTGAATTTATTAAACGAGTTGAGGAAAAGAGATAAAATGTGAGGCTTGTTGAGCATTTTATCTCATTCTCAATGAGTTTATAAATTCAATAATACAGGCGCACAAATGTTAGATTCTATTTATCATATGACTAAATTAAACTTATTTTGAAATCATATTTTTGGCGTGAAAATGATAGGGTTTTGCCATATGCGTGATGTTAAGTGTCATTTGATAACGTTTCCCGAAAATCTGTAAACCACTAGTGGTATATCCATTTTAATGCATGGCGTTATTTCACTCTCAGATGCAACATCATATGATAATGTAATTTGATTGTGTTAGTAGGATCTGGAAAGGGTTAATCTTCTTGATTGAAGTAATATGGTAGTGGAAAATCCCTTTCATTCACTTACCTCCCCTCCAGTTACGAGAAAATTGTTATTTAGCATCGCCATAGAACTACCACAGCTTGTTTCCATGTCAACAGAATATAAGAGGTGACCTCGCTTTCTCTCCCAAACACACATCTTGTCGTCCAGTCCTGAGCTAATAATATACACATCTGTACAGGTCAAGGACACAACGGTTCCATCATGACCTTTGACCTTGTGGACACATGTACCAGTAAGAAGATCCCAGAGACGAATGGAGCCGTCAGCGGAGCCACTAACAGCAGCATATGGTGGGCACTAAAAAGAAGAAACTTGAGATTTTCATCCATAATGGCATCTCAAGGTCTACATTTTGGCCTGAGCCTTCATCTTCATGAAGTCTGCTCAATGCAAAGGTATCTACTATATACAGCTTTATGATTTGAGCCGCGACATGAGATTTCCAACAATGTGGCATTTTGACAAGTGCAGACTCAGATAAGCCTGTGCAGCCTCGTTTTAAGCTTAGAAACTTCAAATAATGTTCGCTCAGTAGCTTAATATTCATAGAATATTCAAGCAACTAGCAAAGGCTCTGATCAGACTGCGCATATTGTTGGAAATACCATGCCGCGGCTCATTCCTATTTGTTTGGTTGGAGTGTTATGTCCCAGTCAACAGCTAAGGTCATATCGAGACAGTCAGTTCACCTAACCACACTTTTTCCTGGGCAAGCTTGACTAAGCAGTTAACCAGGACTTCGTGCACATACTTTCGCTTGTAACTGACAACAACCCTTCTTGGATCAGCAGAAGGGAGGAGAATGGCCGTAGAAATTATGATCAATCTCCGCTAAAGTATGGGACCGGGTCGGGATCAAACTCGCGACCCCTGGATCTGCAGTCAGACAAGTACCTGCCGTCAGACACGTTACTGACTGAGCTGCTAGGCCTGCCTTATGATTTGTGAACTTTGATGAAAGTTAATAGTTATATACAGCTTATAGAATGATAGAGGTACACAATCTTTACCTGGCATAAACTGCTTAAACCTTTCCTTCATGAACATTCCTGCTAGGCTCCACCCACTATGAATAATTATATAAATAAACTTTTGTGTTTGTACATAGAACAAAGAAATTACTTGTCAGGTCAACTAGTGTAGGATCAGACATATCATATTTTCACAAGCAGAGTAGACCCTGATTAGGCAGCTCTTACAAGAGCTGCCTGATCTGGGTCTGCTCTGTTTGCAAAAGCGTTAAAAGGCATCTCTATGTCGTAAAGGGTTAATCAGTAGAGAACGGTATATACAGCTTAGATAATCAGACTGCTAGATAAGAGTGTCTAATCAAAACTTAATTTTCCTATTTCTCAACTGAAACATATGTTGTGGGTACTCAAAAGAAGCGTCTCAATGAATTTGTTCTTTTGAGCACTCGGGACATAAGTTAAAACTAGTGATTAAGAATGTCCATTTTAAACTCAAGAGTATTATTTATCTGGATCTAGGTATAATTATTTGAATCTCTATGTATAGGTACATGTACTTGCCATATACAGCTGAAAGATTTGAGAACTTGGTATAAGTTAGCTGCTATATAGTTAACTAATAAGTAGAAACTCAATGCATACAGTAAAGTTACCTTGATTTTGATTATTAGCTGAATACAGCTTAGATAGTAACGTTTTGCAAGCTGCTATATAGCTTTGATCATAATACAAGAGGTGTTTCATGTTTATTTGAACAAATTTGAAAATGCCGTTATTCATTTATTTCTTATAATATTGGGTATTAATTGATTGCCATGGGTTAATCTGATCTCCAGGAATACGCAGTCATCAAGAAAACTATTCTTAATTTTTATTTTCTGGTTTGAAACAGTCTCTGAAGATGAGTAGTCAAATTTTAAGCGTTTAAAATGCTGGCAGAAACAATGTACTAAATCTTTCTCAAACAATTTCTCTTAAAGATATGACATATTTCTCTTGGAACCTTTTATATAGTGTACATAGATAATTAATATATGTTCTGTTAGAAAATAAAGCATTCCAGTTGGATATTTACTATTTGGAAGCGACTTGAATATCACATTTTAGGGTTTACAGTTTCCATAGCAACACTTAATTGTATGCAAAATACTCAAATGCAATAGTTGGTGATCACTTTTATCTGCAATAGATACTTAAAATTTCTAAGAAATTGAGTCGCCTGTGAGTTTTGAGAATTTGTTTTTCAAACTTCTTTCAAGACACATTTTATACATGAGACACCCATTTGGGCACTTGTATGGAAGAACTTTATAAGCCCAGTTTCCAAGCGAAAACAGGCACACATAGGCTGTTTCTCATTTTAATAATAGACTGAGTGTTCCTTTAAACTTAAAAGAAAATTTCACACTTAAATACGTAATTTCTTAGAATATACACCCGTTTTAGCTCTTAAAATCTGTTAAAAGGGGGTGGGGATGTATATTGGGCCGTCGTGTTATGGCTATGCTTTAAATTGCCATCTTGTCTATTTGGCAATACCAGGAGCACATCTGTTATGCATGAAAAAGCAAACTTTAAATGTTTTATTAATATGCAACCGCAAAAAGTGAAAATCAAATCTGTTCAAATAAACATGAAACAGGTCTCGTACTTCTATAACATATAACTTGCAACAACTTAAAGGGGTCACAGGTAGAATTTTCTAATTTATGATGTATTTCTGTCCCTGACTGTTGTTTAGACGCTGATTAAGTGCAGCATTATGCTGCTTTTATCTGGGTCTTAACTGTTTGCCAATTTACATGTTTTGGGGTTTCAGGTCCAAAAAGGGTTATGTCTAGATAAATATAAGAAAGCTTGATATAGTTACCTTATCAAGATACAGAGCTGTGATACTGCTTGTGTGACCATGCAAAGTATACAAACAAGCATAGTCTTCAAGACGGAATACCTGAAACATATACATATGAGCTGCGGCATAAGATTTCCAACAATTTGATATTTTGACAAGTGTAGACTCAGACGAGCCTGTGCAGCCTCCTTTTAAGCTTAGAAACTCCAAATGGTGTTCAGTCAGTAGCTTAACAATCATAGAATACTCAAGCGACTAGCAAAAGCTCTAATCAGACTGCGCGTATGCGCAGGCTGATCTGAGGCTTTGCTGGTGGCACATACCACATTGTTGGAAATCTCATGCACTGGCTCATATTCTATTGTTACATGTGGACATGAATGTTCCTGCTTTTATCTCAGTGTAAAAAAAGGGCTTACAACGAAAGGTTAATAATCAAGGAAGCCTGTTTAGATATCTAAATAATCTGAAAAAACGGATTCTTCAGAAAAAGAGAGAACCTACAATATAAGAAAACAGCGGATTCGCTTTTATTGAGTCTGTCATGAGAACCAATGGAAAGTGCAACCATTCTCACGCCCCCTAGCACCAGCTTAAGAGGTATTCGGCTTTCCGTCAGAACCCAATATTCCTGAAGGACCAGAATATGAAAAAATATCAACACCATATCGACTATAGCAGACGACAAAAAGATGTTGAAGCAGGGATATATAATGTGCCACGGCTCAGCATGTAAGTGTGCCAAAGGTTAAGGTTAAATACTTAGGGAAAGTTTAACACCTTAAAATGCTATGAACTTACTGGCCAGTTTACCTCAAACTTATGATAAACAAGTAATTGATTAACCCTTAAAGCGCCAATCACAACAAAATTTGTCTGCTGAAATGTTTAAGAAGCCTCTATGGCAAACAGTGTGGACCCAGATCAGACTGCTCCTGTAGGAGCAGTCTGTTCTGGGTCCACACTGTTTACTTCTATACTTAATTTGTCAGTAATGCTAGGCAATTATTTGCAGCAGACGACTTCAGCAGACAACATTTTCAGATGCATTTTTTTCTTGGCGCTTAAAGGGTTAAGGACAAGTCAACTGGAATAAGAATGAGTGAAAAATTAAGACCACTTGCCCCACAGGATGAGTTGGCCCTAAGAAAAATTTTGTGGCCTGATTATGACATCTATATTATCAACATTATACATATTCCTACACATATTTGTATTGATGTTTTACGTCTCGATCACAAATTTTTCAGTCATGTCGGGACATTTTCCAGTTTTCCTGGGTTGGTTGAACCAGTATTAGGCAGAGGTCCAAATATCTTGCTCAAGGACACAATGCAGTGCCTCTATTGAGTTTCGAACCAGGGACCCTCAATTTCAACATAACACGCTATAGGAATGGTTAGTTTTCTCATCTCTTTCTTGAGCAAAAATCATATTAGCCAAGCACAAGATTTCAGCACTATCGCATATATATAATAAAAACTCCTTATTAACCATTTTAAGACCAATGGAATTATTTATAAAAATTGATAGTTATGTCAGGATGGTCCATTGTGTATAATGAGGGGTCACAGGTTATAATTTAAAAAAAAAAAAATATTGTATTTCTTTCTTTAAAGATCGATTTAGTCTAAGCATGCAGTGCAGACCCTGATGGAATAGCGTGTTATGCAGCATTTCATCTGGGTATTCATTGTTTGCCAAAGCACCGATTTAGGGGTTTCTTGTCTTCAAAGGGTTAAGGGTCCTAACATGATGTTAGGCAGAAAAAATGCAAGCAATGCAATATAAGTTGTGGTTTACCTTCATGGTAAAATCTTGAGATCCTGAGACGATCCTGCCGCCTTCAGTCTGGAGCACTGTGATTGGACGAGTGTGGGCATTGGACCTCTGAACATGTGTACAGTGAATGATCTCATTCCAAAGTCGGCGATCATCACTGCCCGTCCTTGAATGGCTTAAATGACGTGAATGACCTGCAAATAAGGAATGTAGCCTTTCAAAAATCAAGGCCTGAGAAGTTCCTTTTCACCTTTGGGCAAAAAATACATGAAACCACAAGGCCTTTTTATATTTTGCTTCAAATCATTATTAACTCATATTAGTCAAGGGTGTGGAAATAGCACAATTTTATACTTGCCCAAGGGACAAGTAAATGGCCATAATGTACTAATCCAATGAAAATTTTATGAGTCTTATAGAACAGATAAATTGGAGAAAGAACTCGGCTAAGCCCTTACTATGCTGATACCATGCATAAACTCTTTAAAAATTGTATGAAGCCAGATACAAACTCAATTGAAACAGTGTTTTCCATACAACATGGCATTGTGAATTCATAAAAATTAACTAAAGAGTGAAATACAGAATTGCATTAACTTTGTTTATACTTATCAAAGGACAAGTAAATATACATGTAAATTTTTAACTTCTTCTGAATTAAATGGGACCGGGTCAGACAAGTCGGGCATGGTATTGTCCACACCCCTGTATTAGTGAAATACATACTTTTCCCACTCAGTGCTCTTTAAACTATATTGCATTCAGATTGGCTATCTGAAAGCAATAGGGTTTGTCACCATGATTTAAAGTCGTGAAAGCATTGTCTCTACTGAGATCTGCACTTGACACTTTGCATTGTGGGTAATTTGCAAGATTTTGTTTGTTATCTGCTTTTTTGTTTTGATGCTAAACATACCAGTCAACAATTTTTCAGTCATGTCAGGACAATATCCTGTCTTCCTGTGTTGAACCAGTACTAAGCAGCGGATAAAGTGTCTTGGCCAAGGACACAACACAGTTACTCGGATGGGTCTCAAACTAGCATCCCTTCGATCCACAGTCTACCAACTGAACCATAGCATTCCGCTTGATATCTGCTGATTTTTTTTATTCAAAATTAACTATTACAAAACAGCTTTCAGGAGTTACAGCAAAGTGTCAACAGTTTGAATTCAGATGAGGCCCAACTTTGGGTCCGAACTGTTTGTAAAGGCTATCAGCAGATGTAAAAAAGTCTCTAATAGCAGGGAATGTTAATACAGCAATTTTTAAGACAGGCTCTACGACTAAAATTGTTCTAAGATCAGTGTAATCTTATCAAGCCAAGTACATTATGCATAGACATAATGTCCATTTATTTCACACACAGCACACACATGCATAATGAAAATTGTACACAATCAAGGGAGATCAAATAATGTTGAGATACAGTTTTCTCAAACTATAAGAGACTTCTCTTGAAGGAAATAAATCACTTCCTCCAGGAACTAATTCTTTTCTTTAACAGCAGTCCCCATTTTGAAAAGGGACACAAAGAAAATCACTGCTTGTTTTAGTATTCTCCCTTTGATATGCATACATATACCTGACAAAAAAAGAAACACACCACGTAGAACCGTTCAACTCACAGGAAGATCACAAGAGATAGACCAGTTTCGTTTATATCGGTGCAAAGATATGTCAAATACTGCTGCATTACACACCTTTTGCAATCAGGTGTCAAAAATGTGTTTAAGAAAATTGCTCATGAACCAAGCGGGGGTCAAATTGTAAAGTCACAGAAAATAAGCGTTTTTATAATGCTCTTTTGCTGGATTAATTAAAGCAATGGGAATCGTCTCAGTAGACCAAATTGTACTCAGACATTTATTCTTTGCAAATTTTATCTTTATTTCATCATACGCCATTATTGAATGCTAGGTAGCCACTTTCTAGTGACTACCCTTTGGATAAAGATTCCATACTGGAGATAAACCTAACAAAACATGTGAAGATTTCAACATTGTTTTAATCAATTTAAACGGTCCTAACTGATGAAAGTGGATTTTAGAATATTAAAAAGCATCGATCAACACATTGATTGTCTCACATAACGACAACATATCGTTTTTATACTTTGCAATTGTAAAGCATATTCGTAATTCCATGTAGACAGTAGCATTGAATAAACGCTTCCAAAACTCATTTACCATTTGCCGTGATGTGTTTTGTTTCTATGCAGGGAAGATACAGATATTCATCTACGTCACATTCAAGTTTTAGTAAGATTTGATCAAAAATAAGTATTTCATGACAATTAACATTTTCGTATTAAAAGGAGAACTTAATGGGAAAATCGTAGTGGTGCGTTTCTTTTTTTGATGGGTATATTTTAGCATCCTAGTCAAGTTTTTGCTATGTCTACAGATCAGATAAAACAACCTACCTTTAATTTTTCTATTCAAACTACTAGGTGATAATGGGGTGGATGCTTTGGGGTCTTGGAAAGTTTCTAACTCCAAAAAGTCTATAGTTCCATTTAACCTTGCAACAATTACCCTGAAAATATTAAAAATAGATAAGTTACACTAATGGTAATTCACCTTTCCGAAAACCACACCTACTTTAACTCTTTGACTGCTGATAACCTTTGCAAACAGTTTGAACCCAGACCAGGAGTGACAGAATGTTGGGCCTGATCTGGATCCAAACTGTTTGACACTCTGATGGTATTCCTGAAATAATTTTTGAAAAAAGATGATTTTGAAAAAATCAGTAGATGACAGCAAAAAATCAGTAGATGACAGCAAAAAATCAGGAGATGACAAAACAGAATGCAAACTGTAAGGTAGACCTCCATTAGTTGTGGGAGATTGAACATGTGTGATTTTGTTTTGTGGGACTATGTCATCTTTGCATTGATCAGTTTTACACCATCAGGTGACTTTTGAGTGAGATTCTGGCCTTGGCTCGGAAACATCTATTGAACTAATAAGCACACAAGCTCTTACAAGTGCTCACTGAGTACATGTACTTTATGAGTTGTTTACATAATATGAACTTTAATTTTCCATCAATCCAGTGGAACAACAATAACTATCCCTTAACCAGCCAACATTTTTTATCTCGAAAATGTTGTCTGCTTATTATGCTAGTTGCATATATCCAAGTGCACTTCAGACCAGATTTTATCATGGAAGCAAACACTATGAACCTTGATTAGACTGTTCCCAAGGAACTTAGATCTGGATCCACACTGTTTGCAATATAGGCTACCTAAGTACATAAGCAGACAAAAGAGCAGGCGAAAAAAGTTGTGACTGGCGAGAAAAGAGGTAATATGGATTTATCAAGTGGATGAAAAGAGTCAATCCTGATCAGCTGGATTCATCTACACTGTTTTCAAAAGAGGGTATAGAGTTTTGACAAATGGAAATATTTTCAGAATATTGACCAGTCACAAATTAGGTAATCTATAAGCCAAAACACTTATATTAAACCCACTATAGAGTCAAGTTTAGCTTAATATATTCTTTTTGGGGTCAACCATTTTCAAATTTTGCCAAATAAAATTTGATCTTATATATATAAACTCTTTATCCTGCCAGTATTTTTGTCCTGAAAATACCATCTGCTTATTACATCTGCTGCATATATTCAAATTAATGAAATCAAATCAGTAAACTTTTACTGTGAAAACAAACACTTAGAACCCTGATAGAAGCAGGACCGATCTGGGTCCATATTGTTTGCAGTATAGGCTATCAAAGTACACAAGCAGATGAGAATTCTGACGACATTTGTTATGAATGGCAAGAAAAGTGTTAAGACATGCTGTGTGATGTGGAGAGAGTATTTGATTGTTTTTATATGCCTGTCTATTTAAAGCTTTTTGTGCCTGCCTGCTCAGCAACAGACAGACTAGTTGAATACTTGGACCAAGCAGGCACATCTATAATATCACCAAATACTTCTCTCTGTGACTTATAATTTTGGAGGGGGGGGGGGGGAGATGATAAATTAGCTGCAGGCAGGCTTTAATGTAATCACAAAGCTGTCTCTGATAATTAAAAGCCTTTTATTGACTGCCAACTATTGTCATAGCAGCGAGTCCACCTGAAGGCAAGGCTGCTGTTTACTCACCTTTTACTAACAAAATTCACACCTGTGACACCTATTTCACTTTCCCCATACACACACTTTAATACACCTGTGGCTGCATCCCAAAACTGAAATAAACAACACTATATAGTAAAACCTGTCTTAAGCGGCCACTCAAAAATAGACAAAACAAAGGTCTTACTTTAATGACAAATTATAGCTTAATGAAGGTCGAAAGTATTGCAGAACTTTGACCTGCATTTAGCGATAGATGGTCTTAAAAAACAATGTGAGGTATTTTTGAGAGTGGCTGTTTTAGACAGGTTTTACCATACATGTGAAATTTTCTATGACTAAGGGAAACTATGAATCTCTGTGTTGCCCCAATGGCTCCGACCAAGTTTTGGTTCAATACAACATACATGTATGGTCCTGGAGGAGATAATGTATAAAGAATTTCAAAGTGGTGAGAGTGGTGGCCATCCTGGATATAAGAATGGAATAATTTTAGCAATTTTAAATGTTGCTTTGATACCTGACATTAATATTAGCTCAACCCAACAAAGGTGATGTTGAAAATGTGAAACGTTAGCAACAGGCGGATGTAGGACAAACAACAGGCCACAGTATAAGCTAATTAAAATCCTCAGAAAACAAAAAAAAAATATGCAAAATGTGCAGAGTTAACAATGTTTTCAAGAACAATTATTGAATTTGAACACCTAAACATCCAAATTTGAATTTTAGCTCCATAGGCCCCAGAATATTGGAGTCTGTTTCATATACAAGGTCAGATCAAGACTTGCTTGAAATCGTCAACCCTTTAGTGACTTACATATTTTGGTAATATTATGAAATCATGTCAATAACAAAGTTGCATACATTTTGACGAATCTTTAAAAGTCTTAATGCCAAAAATGCAAAAAAAACTAATGTCATATAAATAAAATCTAACATTCATGACCCTGTATTATTGAATTTATTAACATTTGTGGCCAAAAAGCTCAACAAAGCCTCATAGTTTATCTCTTTTCCCCAACTTGTTTAATAAAGGACCTCGCTCGCTAAATACGCTTGCTGATAATAAGTTCAATGTTAAAATCCAGACTCACCTCTATTCGGCCATTACCACAGCCAGCTATAATCAGGTTGCCCCGACATGTTATACACCAGATTGGTGATGGACCTGAATCACACTCACTGAAAGAACTCTCCGAATTGGTTGAAAAATCTCCTGCAATATAGCAAATTTTGGTACGTATCATATCACTGAATATTTGAAATTTTGGAACTTATCGTCTCAGTGAGCAGCCAAGGCCATGCGTGGATCCTGAGGGGGGGGACAGGGGGTTTGGTCACCCCCTGAAAAATCACAAAAATATAGGGTTTCCTTAACAGTACTGGTCAGCATCACCTACAAAATCACAAAGCTACTAAGCCTGCATTCAATGTTGGGCCACCATCATCACGCCAGCGAAATGCCATTTAAATGGAGTTTCGCTTGTGGGCCAATGATGACCCGCTTATAGCGGTATTTGGATCCCATCTCCCCTCATCAACTAAAAAAAATAATAATAACGTGTCCGATTGGGACCCCCTCTGGCAAAATTTTCTGGATGCCCTGATGAAGGCCCAGCAGAGCCAGCTCATCTGTGCGGTCTCTTGCAGAGCTGTTGAAAATAGATGAAGGGTCAGTCTAAAAAAATCAGGCTGTGCATAAATGTCAACTCCTTGCATGCGGACCTATTTAACAATACATCTAAATCCTAATTATTATGCTTTCTACAATCCATAGGCTTGAGATTAATCCCTTTGTAAACCAATGAGATACCTGCACTACTTTGAGTCGATTCTTTATGTCCAAGTCAACAATTTTTCTGTCATGTTGGGACATATGGGAGCCCAGTGGCTCAGTGGTAGAGTGCTTGACTCGAGACCGAGGGGCCGCGGGTTCAAGCCTCACCGGCGTCACGGCGTTGTGTCCTTGAGCAAGACACATAAATCCTAGCTTAGTACAGGGTCAACTTAGGAAGACCCGTCCCAACATAACTGAAAGATTGTTGATGGGACATAAAGAATCGAATCAAACAAAACAAACAAATGTTGGGATATTTTCCTGTCTTCATGGGTTGAATCAGTACTAAGCAGAGGATAAAGTGTCTTGCTCAAGGACACAACACTGTGACTCCGGTAAGTCTCTAACAGTGACCCTTCTATCACAAGCTTAGTACTGGTTATACCCAGGAAGACCCTCCCCACATAACTGAAAAATTGTTGACTGGCACGTAAAGAATCAAATCAAACAAACAAACAAGTCCAACACTACGCCAACTGAGCCACTGTGCTCCTCTGAGAAGCTACTGTAATCTGCCTATTCAGAATTTTGAGAATTATTCCTGAATTCAGGATTTTGAGGCCAATTTTCCTCGGAAAATCTACCTCAAAATCCTAAATTCAGAAATAACCTAAAAATTTTCACATGTAGATCTCATACCTTCACTCCAGCTTTTTGATCTGTTGCCCATGATTTCACTAATATTGTGTCTTTCTTGACTTTGTCTTCGCTCTGTCTCGCGCCGTCTGCTATCTTCCATAATGTGTCTTTGTTCTTTGTATAACTCATCAAATTTACTTCCAAAATCATAACCTGTCTCTACATGCTCACTAACACCTTCACTGGATTTCCTCTTGCCACTAGGGTTTGTGTCCTCTGACCTTTGACTTTTCAGAATCTTTGTTGTGTTGTCTGCTTTCTTTTGATACAATGCTGTGAAATTTGTTTCAATTGTGCTAGACAGATCTGGGTGGTACTCATATTTATTCTGATTATCTCCCCGCTCATCTGGCTGACATGAGAAGGTCACCCTATGGCGAATTTCTGTGCTGTTGTCATGGCAACCAGAAAGTTCAAGGTCATTTTTCATCAAATTGTCAGTACCATGGTACTCAGCATAAAGTTCAGCATCGCTGTCCTCCACATTTCGACCCTCTACTTTTCGTTTCATTGGAGGTGTAGCACTGAAAAATAACAGCTTAATCAAAGTGTCAATCACAACAAAAAGTTGTCCCCTGTGTCATCTGCTGAAAACTCTTTCACAAACAGTGTAAACCTAGATCAGACTGTTCCTGTAGGTGCAGTCTGATCTGGGTCCGTACCTGTTTTAACTAGTCAATAATGTTCGCAAATATGTGCTGCGAATGACTGTAGCAGACAACATTTTCAGATACATTTTTGCAAGTGCTTTAAAGGTAATGATGGAATGCTCTTTTTCCAATAATCAAACAGACTATACTTATTCAGGTAAAAATACTGGAAGATTAAGCTTTAAAATCAATGTAATACTGACAAAATATATGGCATTCTTAGTTATATTTGTTTTGCTTGTGTTGATGCTTTATGTCCCAGTCAACAGTTTTAGGTCATGTCGAGACAACTTCCAGGCATCCTGGGTTGGGCCAGTACTTAGGCCAGCAGAGGCTAAAGTGTCTTACTCAAGGACACAACACATTGCCTCTAGTGAGTCTTGAACTAGCAATCATTCTATCCCAAGTCAAGTCTAACATTCTATGATTCTACCACTCAGCAGCTGCATACTTTTAATAGTTAGATTTGTAAAATATCATATCAAAATATGTTACCACACCCACTTACCCAGGTTATCACTCTCACCTTATTCATCCCAATAAGTGTACTGTGTGCATAATGTCTTCAAAATTCTATAACCTCTTTTGCTAAAATTGTAGACCAAAATCAGCTGGCTTCTGATGAAGCCAGCTGATTTGGATCTACACTGTTAACTGTTTTCAAAAATCTGGTATAAACAGTGATTTTACTTGGCCATTTTTACCGCCTAATATGGGAGTCATTCCCAACCCAAAAGTGGCCTTTATTTTCCCAATTTCATGTATTTTAGTACTTATTTTCCCAATTTTTATTATATATTTTCCCAAATGTGAAGGAAAAGGTGGCTTCCCAAAATCCCAAATAAAATCACTGATAAAATCTTGAAAAAGTTCAGGCAAAAAAACTAACTGGTACAACAAATTTGAAAGCGTTAAGGCACAGTGTACTTATTAGGGATAATATGGTAGTCAGTCTCTTCTTTGAGCACTTTACCTTTTCCTCTGCATGACATGGAGACATTCACCATTTATAGAGTCCCACACTCGCAACTGACCACCTAGACATGAGCTGACAATAACGCTTCCTTCTGTCACCAGACATTCTATTTCCTGTAACAGATAAATAGGTCAGTGCATGACATGGAGACATTCACCATTTATAGAGTCCCAGACTCGTAACTGACCACCTAGACATGAGCTGACAATAACGCTTCCTTCCGTCACCAGACATTCTATTTCCTGCAACAGATAAATAGGTGAGTGCATGACATGGAGACATTCACCATTTATAGAGTCCCAGACTCGTAACTGACCACCTAGACAAGAGCTGACAATAACGCTTCCTTCCGTCACCAGACATTCTATTTCCTGTAACAGATAAATAGGTGAGTGCATGACATGGAGACATTCCCCATTTATAGAGTCCCACACTCGCAACTGACCACCTAGACAAGAGCTGACAATAACACTTCCTTCCGTCACCAGACATTCTATTTCCTGCAACAGATAAATAGGTGAGTGCATGACATGGAGACATTCACCATTTATAGAGTCCCAGACTCGTAACTGACCACCTAGACATGAGCTGACAATAACACTTCCTTCCGTCACCAGACATTCTATTTCCTGCAACAGATAAATAGGTGAGTGCATGACATGGAGACATTCACCATTTATAGAGTCCCAGACTCGTAACTGACCACCTAGACAAGAGCTGACAATAACACTTCCTTCCGTCACCAGACATTCTATTTCCTGCAACAGATAAATAGGTGAGTGCATGACATGGAGACATTCACCATTTATAGAGTCCCAGACTCGTAACTGACCACCTAGACAAGAGCTGACAATAACGCTTCCTTCCGTCACCAGACATTCTATTTCCTGTAACAGATAAATAGGTGAGTGCATGACATGGAGACATTCCCCATTTATAGAGTCCCACACTCGCAACTGACCACCTAGACATGAGCTGACAATAACACTTCCTTCTGTCACCAGACATTCTATTTCCTGTAACAAATAAATAGGTGAGTGCATGACATGGAGACATTCACCATTTATAGAGTCCCAGACTCGCAACTGACCACCTAGACAAGAGCTGACAATAACACTTCCTTCTGTCACCAGACATTCTATTTCCTGTAACAAATAAATAGGTGAGTGCATGACATGGAGACATTCACCATTTATAGAGTCCCAGACTTGTAACTGACCACCTAGACAAGAGCTGACAATAACACTTCCTTCCGTCACCAGACATTCTATTTCCTGTAACAGATAAATAGGTCAGTGCATGACATGGAGACATTCACCATTTATAGAGTCCCAGACTCGTAACTGACCACCTAGACAAGAGCTGACAATAACACTTCCTTCCGTCACCAGACATTCTATTTCCTGTAACAGATAAATAGGTCAGAGCATGACATGGAGGCATTCTCCATTTATAGAGTCCCAGACTCGTAACTGACCACCTAGACATGAGCTGACAATAACACTTCCTTCTGTCACCAGACATTCTATTTCCTGTAACAGATAAATAGGTCAGAGCATGACATGGAGACATTCACCATTTATAGAGTCCCAGACTCGTAACTGACCACCTAGACAAGAGCTGACAATAACACTTCCTTCTGTCACCAGACATTCTATTTCCTGTAACAAATAAATAGGTCAGTGTGTGACATGGAGACATTCACCATTTATAGAGTCCCAGACTCGTAACTGACCACCTAGACAAGAGCTGACAATAACACTTCCTTCTGTCACCAGACATTCTATTTCCTGCAACAGATAAATAGGTCAGAGCATGACATGGAGACATTCACCATTTATAGAGTCCCAGACTAGTAACTGACCACCTAGACATGAGCTGACAATAACGCTTCCTTCCGTCACCAGACATTCTATTTCCTGCAACAGATAAATAGGTCAGAGCATGACATGGAGACATTCACCATTTATAGAGTCCCAGACTGGTAACTGACCATCTAGACAAGAGCTGACAATAACACTTCCTTCCGTCACCAGACATTCTATTTCCTGTAACAGATAAATAGGTCAGTGTATGACATGGAGACATTCACCATTTATAGAGTCCCAGACTCGTAACTGACCACCTAGACAAGAGCTGACAATAACACTTCCTTCTGTCACCAGACATTCTATTTCCTGTAACAGATAAATAGGTCAGAGCATGACATGGAGACATTCACCATTTATAGAGTCCCAGACTCGTAACTGACCACCTAGACAAGAGCTGACAATAACACTTCCTTCCGTCACCAGACATTCTATTTCCTGTAACAAATAAATAGGTGAGTGCATGACATGGAGACATTCACCATTTATAGAGTCCCAGACTCGTAACTGACCACCTAGACAAGAGCTGACAATAACACTTCCTTCCGTCACCAGACATTCTATTTCCTGCAACAGATAAATAGGTGAGTGCATGACATGGAGACATTCACCATTTATAGAGTCCCAGACTCGTAACTGACCACCTAGACAAGAGCTGACAATAACACTTCCTTCCGTCACCAGACATTCTATTTCCTGCAACAGATAAATAGGTGAGTGCATGACATGGAGACATTCACCATTTATAGAGTCCCAGACTCGTAACTGACCACCTAGACAAGAGCTGACAATAACACTTCCTTCCGTCACCAGACATTCTATTTCCTGCAACAGATAAATAGGTGAGTGCATGACATGGAGACATTCACCATTTATAGAGTCCCAGACTCGTAACTGACCACCTAGACAAGAGCTGACAATAACGCTTCCTTCCGTCACCAGACATTCTATTTCCTGTAACAGATAAATAGGTGAGTGCATGACATGGAGACATTCCCCATTTATAGAGTCCCACACTCGCAACTGACCACCTAGACATGAGCTGACAATAACACTTCCTTCTGTCACCAGACATTCTATTTCCTGTAACAAATAAATAGGTCAGTGCATGACATGGAGACATTCACCATTTATAGAGTCCCAGACTCGTAACTGACCACCTAGACAAGAGCTGACAATAACGCTTCCTTCCGTCACCAGACATTCTATTTCCTGTAACAGATAAATAGTCAGAGCATGACATGGAGGCATTCACCATTTATAGAGTCCCAGACTCGTAACTGACCACCTAGACAAGAGCTGACAATAACACTTCCTTCCGTCACCAGACATTCTATTTCCTGTAACAGATAAATAGTCAGAGCATGACATGGAGACATTCGCCATTTATAGAGTCCCAGACTCGTAACTGACCACCTAGACAAGAGCTGACAATAACACTTCCTTCCGTCACCAGACACTCTATTTCCTGTAACATATAAATAGGTCAGTGCATGACATGTCTATAAATCACTCACACTCATGATTTATCCAGTAGCAGTGATTTGTTGCTTAATATATCCCTGTCTGTCAGTCAGTCATAAGTCTATAAATCACTCACACTCATGATAATTATATCACTGTCTGTCGGTCAGTCATAAGTCTATAAATCACTCCACTCATGATTTATCCACTTTTAATGACTGACCTCAAGCCAGTGATATATTAACCAACAAATCACTGCCAGCGCGTATCTACAGTGAGCCACTTTAGTTACGCACCACTTATAAAATGTCAAATTACTCGGAAAAGAAATATTATATTTTTATTATGAGACTACCAGCGTAAAGCGCATTTATATTTGCATTAGCCATTGAAATTTCGTTGTGATCAGATCAGAAACAAATGAGAAAATGGACCTTGAAGGGCACTACCCTCAAAACACCATTTCACATTGCATTGTTTCGAATGAAACTCAGATCACATTGCACTTTTTTTAGGGCCGAATTTCTGTTATGCCAGTGATAAGAGCTGATTTATTCTTGGCAATATCTAAGACTGGAATGTGTTTGTTAACCTCTTCATTTTTAAACGTTTTACTAGTTTGGTTCCCAGCTGGCCAAGGTTTGAAAAAAAGTTGGTTAAAGTATTTTTTTTAAAGTTAGTTAAAATTTCGTATGATTCTGATTAAACTAGCTATCAAAACACTTCTTTTATAATTTCATTTTAAACAACCATGCATCCGCCATTTATTTTCATAAAAAAAAATAATGGATTTATTGGTGCCTTAGTGTTGACGTTTGTGATGGCGTCACTACTACCAAGGGTATAAGACGTGTCGATGAAAAGATGTTTTAGTGTTTTGATACTTCTATGTCAACAAGTTACTCATAACAAAACAATTTGCGAGGGACAACCTGTTTGATTATTGTAACTGACGTTTATATGACTTCAAAACGAACATTTCTTCAAAAAGTAACAGTGTTACTAAATTCAACGACCAAAAAAAGGAGTTTTACTTGAATAAAAAAAATGTTTTTGGTATTTTTCTGTCACAACAATCACCATGGATAATGCCTAGCGCAAAACGCAAATAGAAACAAGTAGCCCAATGGGCGACGATCGCTCACCTGAGAGCCAGCATAATGTTTGGAGATACCATAATTGATGATGCTGAAAGGCAGGTAACTCTGAACTTGAAACAGTGACCAGGAACTAATTAAAAAACATAAGATATTATGCCAGTCCTGGTTATCTGCAAGTTTTAAACAGATCTGAATAAAAATGGTGAAAGTGTATTTTCAGATGCTCAAGGGCAGCTAACTCTGTAGTCAGTGATGGGTTCTGACCAATCCAATCTTTAATGTATGTCCTGATAACCTACAAGGATGATAAAAATCAAATGAAAAATGAAGGCGCTAGAGTGGTCACAACATTATACAGCTATATTTTAGACACTCAAGTGCAGTTTGTAATTGGTGGTTGGGTGTAGCGGATAATCTAACTCATTGTTATTGTTACCTGCAAGACTGAGGAAGATCCATTCAAAAACGAGTGTGCTAGAGTGGTCACAAAAGATCTCCCATTGTAAGTCCATGAAGATTTTTTATAACAATCAAGGGCAGTTAACTCAAGAGTCTGAGGTTAGTTCTACTTAAAGTTCAAACTCATCCAAGTTTTAAGGTTGTCCTAGTAAGATGAAAGAATGAAGAAGATCCAATCAAAAATGAAGGCACTAGAGTGGTCATAACATTATCCATCACTTTTAAGATGATCAAGGGGAGCTAACTCCATAAAAGGTGATTGGATCTTAACGGAATTCAAACTAATTCAAGCTTTTATAGTTGTCCTTCTTATTTGCAAGAATAAAGAAGATCCATTCAAAATGAAGAAGATCCAATCAAAAAAGTCAATAAGCAATGCTTATTAGATACCCCCCGCACAGAAAGAGTCAATGAAAAAACTTGGCAAGTTATAGTTTGAACAAGAATACTTTAGTTTTGATAAGAAGATTTCAGGAGAATCTGTGCAAACAAAAATTATAAACTCCTTCATGCATATGTTCAATGTGTCTACATTGTATCTGCAAAGTATCTAATTGCTTCATCAAAAGCTGTAGTAGGAGTTGATCGGCCCATAAAGGCACTATCCATGCATATACAAAAGCCATATAAGGGAATAATTGTCTAAGTTCAACAAAACTTATAAACTCCTTCATGCATATGTTCATTGTGTCTACATTTTATTGACAAAGTATCAAATTGCTTCATCAAAAGCTGTGGTAGGAGTTGATCGGCCCATGAAGGCACCATCTATGCATATACAAAAGCCTTATTAGGGAAAAATTGTCTAAGTTCTCACAGCTGTCATTTTGTCAAAAAATATTTTTTCTAAACCAAACTGCTTCATGCATATGTTAAATGTGTCTACATTGTATAGGCAAAGTATCAAATTGCTCGATAAAAAGCTGTGGTAGGAGTTGATCGGCCCATAAAGGCACCGTCTATGCATATACAAACACCTTATTAGGGAAAAATTGTCTAAGTTCTCACAGCTGTCATTTTGTCAAAAAATTTTTTTTCTGAACCAAACTCCTTCATGCATATGTTCAATGTGTCTACATTGTATAAGAAAAGTATTAAATTGTTCGATCAAAAGCTGTGGATGGAGTTGATCGGCCCGTGTATGGCCTATCATAGCATAAGCATAAAGCACTATATTAAAAGGCATTTAGAACTACAAAGGGAAATAACTCTAATAGAATTGGCCCCTAGCCCTTACTTTTTTGTCTAAAGTATTTGTCTTGCATATATGAACATGTTTGCAAGGTTTGATGAAAATCCAGCAATGACTCTTCGAGTTATTAAGGAAACAAAGCGTTACGGACGGACGGACGGACACACGGACGGACGCACGGACGGACGCACGGACGGACGCACGGACGGACGCACAGACAGACAACGTGAAAACAGTATACCCCCTACAAACAAAGTTTGCGGGGGGTATAATTAAAAGCACTAGAGTGGTCACAACATATCTCTCATTATAAGTCTATGGGGATTTTTCCTGATGCTCAAGGGCAGCTAACTCATAAGTCCTTGGTCGGATCCTGCAGAATTTCAAACTCATCCAAGCTTTTATGTTTGTACTTGTAAGATGAAAGAATGAAGAAGATCCAATTAAAAAAGTAGACGCTAGAGGGTTCACAACATTATCCATCAATTTTTAAGATGCTCAAGGGGAGCTAACTCCAAAATAGGAGATGGGATCTTCACAAAATTCATACTCATCCAAGCTTTAATAGTTGTCCTTATTGTATGCAAGAATGAAGAAGATCCATTCAAAATTGAAAGCACTAGAGTGGTCACAACATTTCTCCCATTATAATTCTATAGGGATTTTTCCAAACGCTCAAGGGCAGGTAACTCATAAGTCCCTAGGCGGATCCTTCTGAATTTAAAACCCATCCGAGATATTATGGGTTTATTTGTTGCCTGCAAGAATGAAGAAGATCCAATCAAAAATGAAGGAGCTAGAGTGGTCACAACATTATTTATTAATTTTTAAGATGCTAAAGGGGAGCTAACTCCAAAGCAGATGATGGAATCTTGAGGAAATTCAAACTCATCCAGGCTTCAATAGTTGTCCAAAATGTATGCAAGAATGAAGAAGATCCATTCAAAATTGAAAGCACTAGAGTGGTCACAACATTTCTCCCATTATAATTCTATAGGGATTTTTCCAAATGCTCAAGGGCAGGTAACTCATAAGTTCCTGGTCGGATCCTTCTGAATTTCAAACCCATCTGAGATATTATGGGTTTATTTGTTGCCTGCAAGAATGAAGAAGATCCAATCAAAAATGAAGGAGCTAGAGTGGTCACAACATTATTAATTAATTTTTCTGACGCTCAAGGGCAGCTAACTGTGAAGTCAGTAACGGAATTTTGCCGAAATTCAAACTCATCCAAGCTTCGATAGTTGTCCTTATTGTATGCAAGAATGAGGAAGATCCATTCTAAATTGAAAGCACTAGAGTTGTCACAACATTTCTCCTATTATAAGTCTATGGGGATTTTTCCAAACGCTCAAGGGCAGGTAACTCATAAGTCCCTGGACGGATCCTTCTGAATTTCACACCCATCCGAGATATTATGGGTTTCCTTGTTGCCAGCAAGAACGAAGATGATTCAATCAAAAATGAAGGAGCTAGAGTGGTCACAACATTATTCATTAATTTTTCTGACGCTCAAGGGCAGCTAACTCTGAAGTCAGTGATGGAATCTTGCCGAAGTTCAAACTCATCCAAGCTTTTATGGCTGGTCTTGTTATCTGCAAGAATAAAGAAGATCCATCCAAAAATGAAGGCACTAGAGTGGTCACAACATTTCTCCCATTATAAGTCTATGGGGATTTTTCCAGACGCTCAAGGGCAGCTAACTCATAAGTCCCTGGTTGGATCTTGCTGAATTTCGAACCCATTCAAGACGTTATGGTTGTCCTCATTACCTGCAAGAATAAAGAAGATCCAATCAAAAATGAAGGAGCTAGAATGGTTACAAGGTTTTCCCCATTATAACTCTATGGGAGCTATCATGGAAACCAGAGTTCTGATCCGATCAGGCCCAAAACCTTATGCAGCCAATCCCCCACCCCAATGATGCTCCAGACGAAATTTGATTACGATCGTCCAGCTGGTCTCAGAGATATTCATGTTTGAAAGTGTGGACGCACGGACGGACAGACGCACGGACGGACGCCGGCTCGAGTCCCATACTATAAGCTCACCCTGAGCCTTCGGCTCTGGTGAGCTAAAAATAGATGTTCATGTTGCACATGCATTTTTGTCAAAATTGTCTTTGACATAGCAGAATGATTCGCATGAGTGATTCCGATATTTTTATCGATGTCATCAAACAGATAAAATGTCAATAAGTAAATGATCATAGAGAATGTTCCAGCAATTTTGTCCAAAAGTGTGGGCCTTGTAAAAGTGGTGTGTAACTAAAGTGGCTCACTATATTTCTTAATTGCATATGTATCCTGTAAAGCTCAGATGAGCCAGTTCAGCCAGATCCTCCTCAGTTAATATGGATAAAATATGGAAGTAGATGAGGACTCAGTTCAAATTTTACACTGTTTATAAGCTCCTTGGAGGCGCAAATAATCACAATTCTACGCATGTAAAATTCTTTACCTGCATATGGCCTCTCAAAACAATAGGCAGTGAGTCTTTGATCATCTTGATGTAGTTATTTGTCTTCCCTTTCTTAGCCTGCTTGGACCAGGACGCTCTCCACTTGGAATATTTCCTCGAGCACATACACCGGTATAACGCGATCAAAAAGTATGTTATGCATATCACACTCAGAAAAGCCAAACATATTGTTATCACCAATTCCTTCTGAGACTTGGGATAGTATTTTAAGATCTGTTGAATATGTTCTGGATCAACGAATGGATAATATTTCCGCAGATACTCTTCCGAAAAAGCGTCAAAATCTGCTTTATTGTTTCTATGTGCATCTTTTTCTTCATTTGCTTTTCTATCAACAAAATGCTGCTGTGGTTGTTGTTTCGTGTCCGTTGACAGAGTTGTTCCCCCTGCTGTAGGAAGCGGGGGGCGAGCGTCATCTGGTGGCGGTTTTGTTCTGGAATATGGCTTTCTGTAGCTTATGGCATCTTCAGGTGGTATGATGGATGACAGATGAATTGTGGGTAAAATACTGATATACCTAGAAAAAAATATAAATGCTGATTACATAGGATTATAAATACATTTTTGATGTTGTTCCCACAACAATTTTGAAATTTTGAGAAAAACTAAACCAAGAGTAAAACTTTAGACCATCTATCATCATATCAAACACAAATGTAGCAAACAGATCCAGAGCTACATCCACACCAAAGGCATTGAAGAAAATGCATATCTGCAGATGCATTTTTTTAAGTATAACTTTACTTGTATGTAATATGTACAATAGTCTAAAGGGCTTGTGCAAATATTTAATGAAGACGGCATTAATGGCAGGAACTTATACTCAGTTATATTTCCTTCTAATAAACTTAGGTAGCCTATAATGCAAACAATATAGACCCAGATAAGACTGCTCCCTTGGGAGCAGTCTGATCAGGGTTCATAGTATTTACTTCCATAATAATATAAGTCTTTAGCGAACTTGAATATTTGCAGCACACGTAAAATACAGACATTTTCAGGACAAAAAAGAGTTGTTTGCGATAAAAATTACCAAAGTACAACAGCAGCTGATAAAGCAGACGACATTTGTAGCAAATGGCGGGAATGGGGTTAGTTATAGGTTAGACATTTAACTTACTTTCCATGAATACTGATATTATAATAGCCAAACAACGTAGTCCAATGATTATGTGACAGTCTACGCCATGTTTCAAGGTCAGTGTGCCCTACAGATCCTGGCAGGTCATGATTTCCTCTCCAAGTAAACGTCTGCTCGGCAACACCTCGTTCCACCTTCAACACCTGCAAATAAAATTAACACTTTGCATGCTGGGTACTTTTGCATGCCTTTTTTGTCGTCCACTGATTTTTTTTCAAAATTCACTTTGTCAAAAAATTCTTTCAGGATTATCATAAGTGTCAAACAGTTGGATCCAGATCAGGCTAGACACTTTGTCCGGCCTCATCTGGGTCAAAACTGATTGCAAATGTTATCAGCAGACAACAAAAAGATTTCCTCTCCTAGTAAACGTCTGCTCAGCAACAACTCATTCCATCTTTAACACCTGCAAATAAAGTAAACTCTTTTCATGCTTGGTAATTTTGCATGCTTTTTTTGTCTGCTGCTCTTTTTTTTAAAATTAGCTTTTTCGAAAAATTCTTTCAATATTACCATCAGTGTGTCAAGCAGTTTGGATCCAGTTTGTCAGGCCTGATCTGGGTCCAAACTCTTTGTATATGTTATCAGCAGACAACAAAAGTTGTCACTACTTGTTCAGTACAAATTAACCTTAATTATTCAATCCAAAAAGTGCATATATTCTTATAAGCATATACTGAGTTCTTTTTGAGTTGAAAATGCAATATCATCTTCCTACTTCAAGCCAGTACAGTGGTTCAATTTCATTACTAATATGAATGCATGTCAGGGTTCCCACAAAAATTAAAAAACACAATTCCATGATTTTTCCATGATTTTCCATGGATCATGGAAAATCTTACAATGTAATTTCCATGACTATTTAATGTACGGCCTCCAACCTCCCCTTTTAGCGGCATCTTCACCACACTAAGCATAAATGCGGAATGCAGCAACACTAATGTATTTTAATAAGCATGCTTGTAGACCATGCATGCATTTTGAAATAATTAAAACTTGAAACCACCAGTAGCCAGAAAACTAGCTGTCAGACACACAAAAGTTTTCTGGCTACTGGTGGTTTTGTCAAATTATTTCACAAAATTCCATGATTTTTCCATGCATAGAACTTTTTTGTGATTTTCCAGGTTTTCCATGATTTCCAGAGCTTGAGGGAATCCTGGCATGTGCAGATGAAAACAGTGTGGATCATGATCAGCTGGCTTCATTAGGCTTTCTTCCTTATCAGGAAGCTGCTGTGCTTTTGTAAAATGGGAGCTCATATCTAGGATAGGACTTTATTTGGAAGAAAGAAATAAATTTCAGCCATCAGAAATGCATAATGGGGGTATTCAGCCTATCCCTATCACCTTGGTTTATCTACATAATTTAATTGGTTTCTTATGGCAGTGACAAAATTTGAAAAATGTCCTCTGCTTTAATCTTTCAGTGTCCCCTACAGGGTTACTAAACTAAATTGTATAAAACATTGATAGTTGGAAACTGGGCCTAATGGCCCTGGCATGGTAGGACTCAAATAATTTAATGTTTGGCTTTCTGGAAAATAAACAGCAACTTAAGTTGACCCTCCATCCCCCCCCAGCACCAACCACTTCTTACCCAAACAGCAAAATTACAGATGAAATAACCACATAATGCAGCATTTTATCAGGCTCTGCACTGTTTGCCAAGACTAAATTGATCTTCAGAGAAAAAAATACAATATCTTTTGGAAATAATAATCTGTGATTCCTCAATATATACATTTGACCATCCTGACTTTATTGTATGTAGCCTTAATGAAAATTCAATTGGTCTGAAAAGGGTTAACAATATACATTGTTGACTATTGAGGCATTGGACATGATGTGATGTCGACCTGAGAGTACCAATATTGACCGAGGCAGAGCCAAGGTCAATATTGGTATTCTCAGGTCGACATCACATCATGTCCAATGCCTCAATAGTCAACAATTGTTTTATTATATAATTTCTCTAAACAAAAAAGCAACACTAACAACAAAATCTTAGCCATGGACTATGTCTCGGACAGTCTAGAATTTCTTTTTTTTTACATGTTGACTAACTGATTTCATGCAGGACCCATATGCCCAAAATTGTAAATAAATCACTGATAATGAAACACCAAATCTTGTAAATTTTGTGCTGATGTCACTCACTGAATTGTATTTACAGCAAATCATGCAAGTTTTATGCTGAAAGCACACCTGTTATGGAATGTTTTAATGAAGTCTATTTTTTTAGTAACTAATATTGAATGGGAAAAATCCACAGCACATGCGACATGTAGTTATATTGACTCCAGTGCATATGCATCTGGGCCAATCAGAAGATGTTTATTTATAGATTATATGATAATACCTCTTGTTTGATGATCTGTTCAAGTGCCTCTGTGTCATTGGCCACTATGGTGGAGTTGGTGAGCTGATGAACAATACCAGTCTTGTACACAATCAAAGCTATCCAGATCACAGTACATACCTGTGTAAACACAAATAAATGCTTTGCATGCTGGGTAATTCCACATGCCTTTTTGCCTTCTACTGATTTTTTTATAAATTAACTTACAGTGTCAAACAATATGGATCCAGGTCTGACCTGACATTTTGTTGGTCCTGATCTGGATCCAAACTGTTTGCAACAATTATCAGCAGACAACTAAAAATATCTTCATTAAACATCAACCAAAATAAGGGCACATACTCTTATAAGCACACACTGTCAGAGTACTTAATGGGTTGTTAACACCAATGAACTTTCTGATTTCCAATCAATCCAGTGCTGTACAGTCGTGCCAACCAAGAGTGACAGAGACGTAATATTTTGTTTACAATTGTTAAGTAAAAAAACAACATTAACTTGTATACTTCACTTGAGCTAACCCGAATCGATAGATCACTTGCGTATTAATCCTACCTTGTGGATAGGATTAATACACAAGTGATCTATCGATTATAAGTTCCTGATAACTTTGTAAACAAAGCATGAAGTCACTGTCACTCTTGGCTGACAGGACAGTAATTATATTATAAACCCTTAGCCTGCCACTATTTTTTTGTCCTGAAAATTTCATCTGCTGCATATATTCAAGTGCACTTAAGACTAGGTTTTCTCATGGATGCAAACGATATGGACCATGATCAAGCTGCTCCCTTGGGTGCAGTCTGATCTGGGTCCATATTGTTTGCAATAAAGGCTACCTTAGAACATAAGCAGATGAGAAGCAGACAACAAAAAGTCCTGACTGGCTGGCTAAGGATTAATATGGGTTCATTGTGCATAGCTACTGGCTTGTTACTCGACATGCAGGTAGAATACAAGGGCCATAACTTTTACCTCAATGTATTTTTCGTTATTGCTCCTTTTCACAAACAGAATCTGTGTCTTGTGAATCTCTTCCATAGGGATATTCGTTTCATTAAATTTGCTTGTTTCTATTCTTTCATTTTTGTTTTTGATTCTCCAATACCATTCCATATGATTCAAACGAATATGAAAGTGTGGACGCTCTTATTTCCATTTTTAACTAAATAACTTTATCAACAGAGAGTATGTGTAGATGATAACCTAAAGTAAGTCATAATATGAGCTAAATCCATTCAATAGATCCCATTTAATAGGTGGCTCATTTTTATAGCTGGATAAATCAGAATTTTCTAGCTGTGTGTAGCTTTTGTGAATAATATTTGAATGCAAAATAAAAGTTTACATGTTTTGCATATCAGATTTTTACCCTGCACCAGATAAAGCTAAAACAGTAGAAATTTTAATACTTAAACCGATGGATAAGAAAATATTCACAATTTTGTGCCGAAATATTTTTTAGCCTAATCAGGTCATGAGGTGAAACCTAATTGAGCCGCAACTTGAGATTTCCAACAATGAGGCAGTTTGACAAGTGTAGACTCAGACGAGACTGTGCAGCCTCCTTTTAAGCTATAGAAACTCAAAATGCTGTTCGGTCAGTAGCTTAACAGTCATAGCATATTCTAGTGACTAGCAAAGGCTCTGATCAGACTGACCGTATGCACAGGCAGGTCTGAGCCTTTGCTGGTCTCACATACCACATTATTGGAAATCTCATGTCGAAGCTCATATATTCCTAATCCTTACTTTAGTCTATAACAGCTTACCATTATAATTCTTTGCATGAGTCTTGTACTAGCAAAAAAGTAAATAAACTTGATTCTTCTGGGAATTTCCAACAAGCCAGGCCTCTCAAAGAATCTTTGCTCATGTTGTACCCTGGGCGACACCGGCATGCTTCTTGATGTGATCATGCTCATTCCCGATGATAAATTGAGGTGTGGCACAAATTTGGGTCTCTCTCTTCCCTGACTGCCCTTAAAGGGGCAGCTCAGCAGAGGTTCAAGATTCATGTGTTCATCCGGGGCTGGGGACAGGTGCTTGAATTTTTGTAGATCTGAAAGCTGGGAACATAAAAATTTACAATTTACATTAAGATTTAACTCTTTCCTAGATAGCAGCAATAATCTTTAGATCTGAAAGCTGTGAATATAAAAATATGCAATTGAATCAGGGGTGGATAATTCTTAAAATTTCTACTTGTCCTGCATGCCCATATGTGTCTGTATAAAATTTTACAATAATTTATATTGGAAACAGTCACAATTTCTACTCGTCCTGCAGCATAAAGGCCTCGCCAAGGCTAGGAGATTTTTCCAGCCCTGAATTGACATTAACCCTTACCTCTTTCCTTGCTAGATGCAACTTTTATCATCTGCTGATAACCTTTACAAACAGTTTGGACCCAGATCAGGACCGACAGAATGTCGGTCCTGATCTGGATCCAAACCGTTTGACACAAGTCTAAAAGTGTTCCTTAAGAGAATTTTTTGAAAGTTAATTTTGAAAAATTTCAACAGACGAAAACAAACGCATGAAAAATTACCCAGGATGC
The DNA here is from genome assembly GCA_964019695.1 of Loripinus fragilis. Classification (NCBI taxonomy): domain Eukaryota; kingdom Metazoa; phylum Mollusca; class Bivalvia; order Lucinida; family Lucinidae; genus Loripinus; species Loripinus fragilis. Next base: position 25,675,101 of record OZ026527.1, read on the forward strand.
AAATTAAAGCACCAATATTAATTAGAGCTGGTGACAAATTTTGTGATGTTTGTTTGTATTCAACGTCCCGCCAACAGCTAAACTCATATGGAGTCTCATCTGACAGACTGGAGAAGCTAGGTTTTCTAATTGAATATATTACTCCCTCTTTAACTTTTTCTGTAGTAAATATATTCATTTTGATACAATAAGAATGGGATGGTCAATTATATATTTTAAGGGGTCACTGTTTGGAATTTCCAAATTATGATATATTTCTGCCGCTGAAGATTGTTTTTATAACAGAAAACATTAATTGACTCTGATGAAATGTCAAATTGTGCAAGATTGTTTTGATTGATTTGTTTCTTTAAGTCCCATCAACAATCTTTCATGTTTGCAGAGACGGGTCTTCCTGGGTTGAACCAGTACTAAGCTAGGTTTAACGTGTCTTGTTCAAGGACACCTCAGTGATGCCGGTGAGGCTCAAACACACGGCCCCTCTGTCTCGAGTCAAGCACTCTACCACTGAGCCACTTCACTCCCATTTTTGCAAGATTGCATTTGGGTCTTCACTGTTTGTGTAAGTAATTGTTTACGCATTTCCAGTATAATAAGGTCATTCTAGAACTAGAAATCATGTTTGTGAAACACTGTGCCCCAGAACCATATGCTTGTTCATTATGGAGAAACTTAGTATTACCTAGTTGTAAGAACTGTAGACAGTCTTGAAATACAATTAGTAGAATATTTATGTTGGTATTACCTGTTGGCACATTCATTCTTTGGACGTAAATTGAGCCTTTTACGCGATGTTGCATTTGACGTTACGTTGCGTAAATGTTACGTTGAAAGTCATGTTGACAACTGCTGCAACATAATAGGTTGCTGATGAGCATTTTAGGAGTATTTCGAAGATATAAATGAGAGCATAGTCTGTAAGCAAATTTGTTTATTATGCGTATCAGATACAGATTTGGTTTCTTTAATATGTATTTCAATATTTTAATATATAGCCATTTTTATATCGAAATTGTAATTTGTGGGCTAGCCATGAGACTCAGTAGCTATATCTTAAGTACAGTATAGACCAATACACGTTTGCCTGTGATTTGAATAGTGTGTGTATTGTCTATTTTAGGTTTGATTGTTGTTTTATTATGTGTTTGAACTGGAATTTATAGTTTAAATTTATTGTTTCAGAGAATCGCTAATAAATGGATAAGACATGAAGCGCATATCTCTTATGCTTAGAAATTGGTTGAACCGAAATCCCCTACAGTAGTAACCCGTAAACAAGATACAACCTTGGTCACAGCCAGCATGCTATCTCGGGTCACTATCAGTGTTTCGCTGGCCGGCCTATAATGGCCAGCTTTTACATGCTGACTGGGGTAATATTATATGGAATTCCTTCAAAAGTTAGTCTGGCAGGTAATCCACAACTTTATTATCAGCTCACGAAGTTTCAAGGTTTTAGCTCTTATAGTTTATGAGATAGCCTGCTACCAAGGTATGTACCCAGGCCTCTAGATAAAAGTGCTTATTGAAGAACTATTTTCTTTATTTCTCATCCAAACATATGTTGTGGGTACTCAAAAGAACCATCTCAATGAGACGGTTCATTTGAGCACCCAAAACACTTGTTTTAATTGATGGGTAAGAAAATATTTACAATTTTCGCTCATAAAATTTCCTTATCTGGACCTATGTACAGTACCTGTATAATAGATCAACAAACCAGCCAAAAGCAATTGCCCCTCAGCTTTTTCAAGTTGAGCGAATAAATAAGAGAAGAACATGCCCCTAGACAAGAATAATTTTCTTATTTCTCAACCAAAACATATGATGTGGGTACTCAAAGGAACTGTCTCAATGAGACGGTTCTTCCAAAACTTATGTTAAAACTCCTGTATAAAAAGATATTCATAATTTTACACTCAACAATTTTTATCTTGACCTACTTCCAATCTTTTGATATCCACAGACAGGATTGTCAAGAAGAAAATCATAATTTTCTTATTTTTCATCCTAAACATATATAGTGGGTACTCAAAAGAACCGTCTCCATGAGAGGGTTCTTTTGAGCACCCAAAATTTGTACTAAAACTTAAGAATAAGAAAATATGCTCAAAAATTGAATTTATCTAGACCTATGAATGAGAGACTTACTTCCATTCTCCTGATATCCACAGACA